>CM077671.1:285561249-286957001 GCA_039707655.1 Elymus sibiricus
AGGCCGAAACCCGAGCAGCAGGGATCGAGGGCGGCGGCTTGTTGGAGGCGGCGCCGGCAAGGGAAGCAGAAACGGAGGGATGAAGAATCGAAGTGGCCGTCGTCGCTAACTTGGGGGAGTGCAAGCGGGCGACCTGCACACTCCTCTAACCCCCGTTCTCCGCACGAATCCTGCAGGCTGCGGGCAGAGGCCGCGAGTGAGGCACAGCGCGAGGCACCGGGAGGGTGGCCGGCGGGGCCGGGGTGGCCGCCGCCGGTGGGGGCTGGTGGAGGAGCGCAGGGTCGGGGTCACCAGGGCTAGCCGTTGCAGCCATACTCCTCTGTCTTCCCTGTTTGAAGGTTGTCCTCTCGGTATGGCATTCTTCTTTATTGACCTGGCACCTCTCGATCCGCTTGTTCAACCTTGCAGTAGCATCTTGACACACGTAAGAAAAAACATACCAAAAAATTAATGGTTCACAAATTGTTCTTGAAATCAAAATTACGCCACATTATCTTTATGGTCCGATGAGATGAACCGAATCATCAAACCAATAAGTCTACAATTAGTCTAAATTATGATTTGCTGGCTTGGATTCTAAAAGAATTTAGGTAAATAACGTGACTAATTTTATTGGCATACCTTCGCTGGTCTAGCCGGAGAGTTCATTGTACAGTCGATCACCAGCGTGTGGCACCCCGCACCCCTGCTACGTCTGCATAACCGATTGCCTCCCAAGCCTATTCCTCAAGTCGATGGGCATTGGTTCGCTGCTACCTTCTACATGCCCACCACTGCTGCTTTTTCGCCTAGTGATTGGGAAGTAGAAGCATGCACTTGGCAGAAGATTCAATCATGATTTGTATGGAGAAGTGTACAGGAGCAAGGGCCATGAGGAACCGAACTGGGCTTAGAGCATCTACAGCCGGAGCCCGCATACCCTCCTCAAACGCCCGGGTAGGCCGCCCGGTCACTGCCCGGTCACAAAAAACCGACCCAGACGAGCCTCTCAAACCAGCCTCAAATGCCCGGGCTGACCATCACCCCTCATTTCCAGCCCAAATATGGGATGGGTATAGGGGAGCCCGGGCGCGCCCGCCAAGTTGGCCTGACGACGTGGCCCCACGCGGACTCGCCGGGAAACCCGACGGTCTGACAGGCGCCTCGACCGTCGGCGTGGTGTGAACGCCGCGTGGTGCCGCTCCGGCTTCCCGCCCGAGGTCGGGGCCGGCTATTTAAGTCTGCGGCCGCCCCTAGCCCCAACACATCCGCCTCCTCCCTCTCTCCGCCGCCACCCGAGCCCTTCCGCCTCCTCTCGCCGTTCCCTATCCGTCAGGATGGTCCGCCGTCTCATCACCACCTACGCGCAGCTGACGCCGGAGCGGCGCCGGCAAATCGAAGAGGAGTACCATGCTCGTCACACCGCCAACATTGCTGAGGGTCTCCCTGCGGACTCACCGGAGACGGAGGAGGAGCTGTCGGAGGAGGAGGGGCCGGAGGCAATGGAGGAGGATGAGCCGGAGCAGGAGGCTCCCGGCTTGACCTAGGTGGCGGAGCAGCAGGCCATCCTCGAGTCCTTCCGGGATGAGGTCGAGGTGGAGGCCAACCGCCGCCTCATCCGGCAGAGGTAGGCGGAGGCGAACACCCTCTTCGACGAGCTGGAGGCCGAGATTGAGGCCGAGGAAGCCGCAACGGAGGGGGCAGAAGCGGAGGGGCCGCACCGCCGGAGGGGGCCGCAGCGTCGGCGCCGGAGGGGGCGGAGCTGCAGCTGGCGCACATCTATCCGCCGGAGGGCACGGAGATTATCGATCTCTCCGACGAAGAGTAGATAGCTCTTCACGTAGTATGTAGGTTTTATTTAGTTACATGTTTTTGTATGGATTTGAGGAAGAAATATGAGATGTCCGGATGTGGAATGCATTATTTGAGGCGTGCCTGGTCAGTGTCGGCGGACGCGCCCGGTTGCGTCCGCGGGCGTTTGAGGGGCCGGATTTGCAAGGTCCGGCTATAGATGCTCTTATCTTAGTAGATGGGCATATGAATGATGGATATATAACGTGATAATGGATGGAATATGCAAAGGCCCTCGTTTGGTCTTCTCGTACGGGGGATGGAATATTGAGGGGCCATCGTTTCGTCTTCCCGTACAGTGGGTGTGTGCCACACAACCTGATAAAAGAAACAAAGATGACGTGCCTTAAGGCGAACGTAGATAATTTTCACTGAGGTGGCAGATTTGCTTAGGTGAATTGTTGCATGTTGATTGATGATGTGGATAGCCTGCATGTCAAGAGAAATAAGTTAGTGGGGATGAACTATTTATGTATTATAGATTTGAGAGCTAACGAAATTATTTCAGAACTTTAGGACAAGCCTAGCTATCACTCATAGTTCAACCCTATTTATTCAATTAAATGGATTTATTTCTAAATAAATATTAAGAGAAGTCCAAATGGTTTAATTTTTTTGGCCTTATTATAATCTATAGAGGCCACATATGATTTCTTATTTAATTTGGAGTTCGTTTGATGCCCCAATTATTCTATTTTCGATCGCTACAGTTGTTTAATTAATATATGTTTTAAATAATAAAATTCTCTAAATGAATCATCCCATCTCTCTTCATAACCTTAGCCTCGCCCATAAAAGGAAAGCCCTCCCCCCATTTTAGGAAAAAGGTTAATTTTGGGACAGAGAGAGAGACATGATATGTCCCAAACGTATCTACTTTTCCAAATAGTTTTGCTCTTGTTTTGGACTCTAATTTGCATGATTCAAATGAAATTAATCCAGACTGGCGTTGTTTTCAGCAAAACTACTTTGGTGTTGTTTTTTGTGCAGAAATAAAGGTTCTCGGAATTGAACGAAATTTTATGGAGAATTGTTTTTGGAATAACTAAAAAATACTGGCACAAAGAACTACCGGAGGGGCCCACCAAAGAGCCACAAGCTCAGCTCCCACCCCCGGAGGCGTGCCATGTGAGCTTTTGGGGCCCTCGAGCTTCCTTCTACCCTAATTCCAAGTCTACATATACCGTCTTCCCGAGAAAAAACCCAGAGAGAAAGTTTCATCATGTTTTACAATATGGAGCCGCCGTCACCTCTTGTTCTTCATTGGGAGGACTTATCTGGAGTCCGTTCGGGGTTCCGGAGAGGGAAATCATCGTTGTCATCATCAATAACCCTTCTTCATCAATAACCTCATGATGCTCACCGCCGGGGAGTGGGTAATTGCTACTTGTGATACGTTAGGATTTCTCCCGAAGAGGAAGGGTGAAGTAATATAGTAGCAGCAAGTATTTCCCTCAGTTGAGAACCAAGGTTTATCGAACCAATAGGAGAATCACGCAAACAACCGTCAAGAACACCTACACACAAAAGAGCAAATACTTACACCCAGCGTGGGCAAGAGGATTGTCGATCCCCTTGTACTAGTTAACAACAACGATTAAATCTGATAGTGCTAGATTGATAAATTGCAAAGTAAAATAAAAGTAAATAAATTGCAGCAAGGTATTTTTGGTTTTTGTAATATGATTAAAGTACACCCGAGGGCCATAGTTTTCACTAGAGGCTTCTCACTTAAGCATGGAATCGGTGGGTAAACAAATTATTGTTGGGCAATTGATAGAAAAGCGCATAGTTATGACGTTATTCATGGCATGATCAAATACATAGGCATTACGTCTGTGACAAGTAGACAGACTCCTGCCTACATCTACTACTATTACTCCACCAATCGACTGATATCCAGCATGCATATATGGTATTAAATTCATGACACACAGAGCAACGCTTTAAGCAAAATGACATAATGTAGACAGAATAAAAGCAATCAATATGATTAAACCCCATCGTTTTATTCTTAGTAGAAACAATAAAATGCATGCCTCGCTACCGCTACTGTCACTGGGTGAGGACACCGCAAGATTGAGCCCACTATTATGCACCACTTCCACTAAAGATTGTAGATGAACTTGGCCAAAGAAAACCCATAAATCGGAAAGCATTACATAGCTATATAAATCACACATAATAAATTTGGAATAGACTCAATTACTTTCAATGAATAACCTGATCATAAATCCGTAATTCATCGGATCCCAACAAACACACCGCACAAAAGGATTACATCGGATAGATCTCCGAAGAGAACATGGTATTGAAGGTCAAAGAGAAAGAGAGAGAGAGAGAGAGAGAGAGAGAGAGAGAGAGAGAGGAAGCCATCTAGCTAATCACTATGAACCAGGTCTGCGGTGGACTACTTACACATCATCCGAGGTGCAGCAAGGTTGATGTAGAAGCCCTCCATGATCGATTCCCCCTCTGGTAGAGTGCCGGAAAAGGCCTCCAGATGGGACGGAAGAACAGAGACTTGTGATAGTGGATAAATTGTTTCGGGTGGTTCTGTGGGGTTTTTAGAATATTTGAGAATTTATAGCGTTGGAATTAGGTCATATAGAGCCACGAGGGGCCCACAAGACATCGGGGCGCACCCTACCCCCCTGGGCGTGCCATGTTGTCTTGTCGTCTCCTCGTAGGTCTTCTGGTCCTCACCCGAAGCTTCTAGGGTGACTTCTGGTCCAGAAAAAACATCAAAAAGTTTCGTAGCGTTTGGAATCAGTTTGGTATGGATTTTCTGTAAAACCAAAAACAGGCAGAAAACAACAACTGACACTGGGCACTAGGTTAATAGGTTAGTTCCCAGAAATGATAAACTTGCATATAAAGTATCTAAGATTGATAACATAATAGCATGAAATAATCAAAAATTATAAATATGTTGGAAACATATCAGTAGTCTCATCGTAGGCATACTGGAGTGAAAGCAGACCTTCTCCCGAGGTGGTTTTGGTAATTAACAACAACATATAGTTCATTGAACTAATGAGCCTATCAAGTATATTTAAGGAAAGTTCAATGATTGGCTAGGAATTGTGAGATGGATCCCCTAGATGCAATGAGCACATATTGGCAAGAGCTTCAAGACTCTACATTTTCTTTTATGTGAGAAATCACAATTGAGTCCATAGGAAAGCCAATACTATTAAAAGGGGATGAGGTATTGATAATGATGTGGTTGCTCAAAGTGCTTAGAGATTTGCCACCAAAAGCCTCAACCAAACTCCCACCAAAGATTATGTCCAAAACCCTAACTGCCAAAATCGGTGTCACCAACATTTCCATATCGGCCCACCGAGTTTACCAAGACAGAACCCAAATCCAAAACCCTAACACCTCCGTATCACCAAGATTGAGTTCGATCTCACCGAGATGCAATTGCCAACTCTCTGCAATCGAAATGTTTTACTTTGGAACCTCCGAGTTTTTCATTTCGGTGCCACCGAGATGTGGGTCTGCCCTAGGTCAACCAAATCGGTCTCACCGAGTTGTTTCCTATTGGTCTCACCGAAAAGCTGAAAGTTGCAACCTTTTGCACTAGTCGGTGCAACCGAGTCTTTACTTTGGTTTCACCGAGTTGGGAAATAATGTTGTAACGGTTGGATTTTTGGAGATGGCTATATATACCCCTCCACCCCCCTCTCATTTGTAGAGAGATCACTCAGAACAAACCAACACTTCCACCATTCATTTTTTGAGAGATAACCACCTACTCATGTGTTGAGATCAAGATATTCCATTCCCACCATATGAATCTTGATTTCTAGCCTCCCCAAGTTGCTTCCCACCCAATCATCCTCTTCCACCAAGCCAAATTCTATGAGAGGGTGATTGAGTGTTGAGGAGACTATATTTTGAAGCACTAGAGCAAGGAGTTCATCATCTATACACCATCTATTACCTTTTGAAGAGTGGTGTCTCCTAGATTGGCTAGGTGTCCCTTGGGAGCCTCCGGATCGTGTGGAGTTGAACCAAGAAGTTTGTAAGGGCAAGGAGATTGCCTACTTTGTGAACATCTACCCCGAGTGAGGCTAGTCCTTCGTGGACGTAAGCCATGGTGGAATAGGCAAGGTTACTTCTTCGTGGACCCTTTGTGGGTGGAGCCCTCCGTGGACTCGGGCAACTGTTATCCTCCGTGGGTTGAAGTCTCCATCAACGTGGGTGTACGATAGCACCACCTATAGGAACCACGCCAAAAAACTTCGTGTCTTCATTGTGTTTGATCTTCCTATCCCTACCTTTACTTACACTTGCATGTCATTACTTTCCGCTGCTATACTCGTAGACTTGCATGTGTAGGGTGTGCTAGACTTGGTAAAATCGCTAAAACTTGCCATCCTATAAAGTTGGGAAAATGTTAATTTTTAAATTGCTCAAGTAGTCTAATCACCCCCTCCTCTAGACATACTTTGGATGCTACATGGAGGTAGATGGAGATGGATGAAATTCATCATGTAATTGAGTCAATTTGTTAGGGCTTGATCCCTAGTATCCACTATGTTCTGAGATTGATATTGCTATGACTTTGCTATGCTTAATGTTTGTCACTAGGGCCCGAGTGACATGATTTCAGATCTGGACCTATTATGTTTTCATGAATATATTTGAGTTGCTGATCATATATTGCGAGTTATATGCACTTGTTATTGTTTTGAACCATAGACCCCAAGGTGACAATAATTGAGATACTCCCCGAGGATGACTGTAATTTGAGGAGTTCATGTATTCACTATGTGTTAATGCTTTGTTCCAATTCTCTATTAAAAGGAGCGCCTTAATTACCCCTAATTTCCATTAGGACCCTACTGCAACGGAAGGGTAGGACAAAAAATATCATGCAAGTTCTTATTGCAAGCACGTATGACTATATACGAAATATATGCCTACATATGGTTGATGAATTGGAGCTAGTTCTGTGTCGCTCTAGGTTGTGACTGTTGCATAATGAATTTCATCCAAATATCCATCGCTACTCCATGCCTACGCTTTTATAATATTGTCTTTGCTCAAGTTACTGCTACTGTTACTGTTACACTTGCTACAAAACTTTTGCTACTGTTACCGTTACTATTGCTACTACTGTTACCACTGCTATCAACATTATCATATTAATGTGCTGCTAATAAATTGTTGCAAGGAGTTTGCTTCTCAGGTGTGGTTCATTGACAACTCAATTGCTAAGGCTTATAAATATTCTTTGTCTCCCCTTGTGTCGAATCAATAAATTTGAGTGTAATAATACCCTCGAAGACTGTTGTGAACCCCTATACCTGCGGGTCATCAAGACTATTTTCCGGCGCCGTTGCCGGGGAGCATATATCTATTTATTAAGTTCACTTGGGAGTTGATTATCTGTTGCAATTTATATTCACTATAAAGAATCTGAGAGATGATAAAACCCAATATCATGACCTCTAAGATAAGGGGATGTAAAGAACTGCCAACTAGATCTACTCTTGATTCACCTTCTGTTTTAGGTCAACTTGTGACACCACCACCTGCTATTCAATCTGATATGTCGCAAGTAATAGACACTACTTCTGCTGTTGATAATACTCATGATGATGCTTCAACTCTATTTGATAACACCACTGTGCCACAGGGAGAATTACTTGATGCTCATATGGCTAAAGCTAAACAAATTGAAACTGAACTTGATGAAAATTATGATTCTCCTATTACTCCTCATACTCATACTAGAAATAATTCTTTGATGTACCTGATGGTTATAATGTAGATGAGGAGATTGCTAGAGAAATTCATGCTTGTGAAAATAGAGAGAATCTTGCCGGATTAATTGCTAAGTTTAAAGAAAAGGCTATGAATCAAACGATGAAATATGCTCCTAGGTTTGCAACTTCTGCTATTTTTATTATTGATAAGGATTATTAATCCTCTGTTGATCCTGAACTTATTATTTTGGTAGAATCCGATCCTTTTCATGGTTATAAATCTGAAACAGTTGTTGCACATCTCACTAAAGTGAATGATATTGCCACCCTATTTGTTCAAAATGATAAAATCCACTATTATTATATTCTTAAGTTATTTCCTTTCTCATTAAAGGGTGATGCTAAGATATGGTTTAAGACTCTTGCTCCTGGTTGTGTGCGTAGTCCCCGGGATATGATGCATTACTTATGTGAAAAAAAAATTCTACTCATAAAAAACAAGCCACCATACATTAAATATTTATTTTTCAACAATTTGAGGAAGAGCATCTCCCCCAAGCTTGATGCCAATTAATTAATGCTTTGTCTGATCATCCTGTGAAAATAAATGAAATACTTGATGTCTTTTATAATGGACTAACAAATGCTTACATGGACTACCTAGATAGTTGTTGGTTGTGTTTTCGGGGAAAGAACAGCTTCACGGGCTCAGGAATTATTGCATAGCTTATTGGCATTTGCCAATGACTGGACACTTCCTGAACCACCTCTTAAGCCAACTGCGAAGAAAAAAAAGTATTATATTCCTTAGTCCAGATGGTATGCAAGAAACCAAGAAAATTATGAAGGGGAAATGTATTAAATCTGAAGATGTTAAGAATCTATAACCTATTGAACAAATACACGGACTCAATGTTCCGACACAGGTAATAGAGGTAAACTCTCTTTATAGGTTTGATGAGGGTGGCATTCCTTATAATAAATCTCCAAGTTAGCGCTGAGATGAATTTGATAATTTTGTCATTGAACAACAAAATTCAATATGGAAATAAGTGATCAATTGAAATGCAATTTTATTATGATTGAATGCTTGAGAGATGTGCTAGTTAGAATTACTAATTATGTTAAAGGCTTACATAAACATCTTTTACAGTTTACACTGAGCTCGAACAAGTTTTGTAGATCACAAAATGATTTGTTTAAAGACATGTCTAATAAACTTAATGACAATATTGTTAGAGTAATGAGTAGAGGTGGTACAATGATTCAGGAACCTTTTGTTGGGGAACGTTGCATGGAAAACAAAAAATTTCCTACGCACACGCAAGACCTATCCATGGTGATGAGCATCTATGAGAGGGAGAGTGGATCTACATACCCGTGTAGATCGCTAAGCGGGAAGCGTTAAGAAACGCGGTTGATGTAGTCGAACGTCTTCGCGATCCAAATCGCAAGCCGTCCTGCGATCCAATCACGATCTAGCGCCGAACGGACGGCACCTCCACATTCAGCACACATACAGCTCGATGACGATCTCCGCCTTCTTGATCCAGCAAGAGGGGGCGGAGAGGTAGATGAGATCTCCAGCAACACGACGGCGTGGTGGTGGAGTTATCCCGGCAGGGCTTCGCCTAAGCACTACCGGAATCTATTTGGTGGAGGAACTAGAGAATAGAGAACTAGCACGTGGCCGTGTGTTTTGGGGCTCTATTCCTCTAGTATATATAGGAGGGAGAGGGAGGAGCAAGCCTCCCTAGGGTTTCCCCTAGGGGTCGGCCAAACCAGGGGAAGGAGAAGTCCAATCCACTTCCTACTAGGAAGTGGATTCATATTAGGAAGGAGTCCTATTCCTTCCTATCTCCACCTTTTTTTCCTCTTGGGCTTATGGTCCCTTATGGGGTCGGTTCCCCAGCCCATTAGGGGCTGGTTCGCCACCTCTTGGGCCCATGTGCCCCCCCGGGGTGGGTGGGCCCCACCTGGTGGACCCTCGGAACCCATTCGTTACTCCCGGTACACTACCGGAAATACCCGAAACTTTTCCGGAACCCAAATACCACTTTCCTATATATAAATCTTTACCTCCGGACCATTCCGGAGCTCCTCGTGACGTCCGGGATCTCATCCGGGACTCCGAACAACCTTCGGTCACCAACGCATATATCTCAATACTACCGAAACGTCACCGAACGTTAAGTGTGCAGACCCTGCGGGTTCGAGAACTATGTAGACATGACCGAGACACCTCTACGGTCAATAACCAACAGCGTGACCTGGATGCCCATATTGGTTCCTACATATTCTACGAAGATCTTTATCGTTTGAACCTCTATGTCAAGGATTCAGTTAATCCCATATGTTGTTCCTTTTGTTCTTCGGTATGTTACTTGCCCGAGATTCGATCGTCGGTATCTCTATACCTAGTTCAATCTCGTTACCGGCAAGTCTCTTTACTCGTTCCGTAATACAAGATCCCATGGCTAACTCTTTAGTCACTTTGCTTGCAAGGCTTATTGTGATGTTGTATTACCGAGTGGGCCCTGAGATACCTCTCTGTCACATGGAGTAACAAATCCCAGTCTCGATCCATGCCAACTTAACAGACACCTTCGGAGATACCTGTAGAGCATCTTTATAGTCACCCAGTTGTTGCGACGTTTGATACACATAAGGTATTCCTCTGGTGTCAGTGAGTTACATGATCTCATGGTTATAGGAACAGATACTTGACATGAAGAAAACTATAGCAATAAACTGACATGATCATATGCTATGTTCATAGTTTGGGTCTTGTCCATCACATCATTCTCCTAATGATGTGATCCCGTTATCAAATGACATCTCATGTCTATGGCTAGGAAACCTTGACCATCTTTGATCAACGAGCTAGTCTACTAGAGGCATACTAGGGACACAGTGTTGTCTATGTATCCACACATGCAATTGAGTTTCCAATCAATACAATTATAGCATGGATAATAAATGATTATCATGAAAAAGGAAATATAATAATAACCACTTTATTATTGCCTCTAGGGCATATTTCCAACAGTCTCCCACTTGCACTAGAGTCAATAATCTAGTTCACATCAGTATGTGATTTACATTGTAATGAATCTAACACCCAATGAGTTCTGGGGTTCGGTCATGTTTTGCATGTGAGAGAGGTTTTAGTCAACGGTCTGCAACATTCAGATCCGTGTGTTCTTTGCAAATATTTATGTCCTCCTGCAGATGCTACCACGCTCCACTTGGAGCTATTCCAAATGACTGCTCCACTATACGTATCCGGATTGCTACTCAGAGTCATCTGTATTGGTGTCAAAGCTTGCATCGACGTAACCCTTTACGACGAACTCTTTATCACCTCCATAATCGAGAAACATTTCCTTAGTCCTCTATTTACTAAGGATAATTTTGACCGTTGTCCAGTGATCCACTCCTGGACCACTCTTGTACCCCTTGACAGACTCATGGCAAGGCACACACCTGGTGCGGTACACAGCATGGCATACTATACAGAGCCTATGGATAAGGCATAGGGGACGACCTTCGTCCTTTCTCTTTCTTCTACCGTGGTCGAGCTTTGAGTCTCACTCAACTCCACACCTTACAAATCAGGCAAGAACTCTTTCTTTGACTGATCCATTTTGAACTCTTTCAAAATCTTGTCAAGGTATGTACTCATTGAAAGTCTTATCAGACGTCTTGATCTATCTCTATAGATCTTGATGCCCAATGTTTAAGTAGCTTTATCCAGGTCTTCCTTTGAAAAACTCATTTCAAACAACCCTTTATGCTTTTCAGAAATTCTACATTATTTCCGATCGACAATATGTCAACCACATATACTTATCAGAAATTCTATAGTGCTCCCACTCACTTTCTTGTAAATACAAGTTTCTTATAAACTTTGTATAAACCCAAAAGCTTTGATCACCTCATCAAAGCGTATATTCCAACTCCGAGATGCTTGCTCCAGTCCATAGAAGGATCGCTGGAGCTTGCATACATTTTAGCATCCTTAGGACTAACAAAACCTTTCGGTTGTATCACATACAACCTTTCCTCAAGGAAACCGTTAAGGAAACGATGTTTTGACATCCATCTGCCAGATTTCATGATCGAAAAATGCAGCAACTGCTAACATAATTCCAACAGACTTTCACCATCGCTACGGGTGAGAAAGTCTCATCGTAGTCAACTCCTTGAACTTGTCGGAAACTTCTTTGCGACAAGTCGAGCTTTATAAATGGTGACATTTACCATCAGTGTATGTCTTCTTAAAGGTCCATTTGTACTCAACGGCCTGCCTTTTAACGGGCAAGTCTACCAAAGTTCATACTTGGTTTTCATACATGGATCCTTTCTCGGATTTCATGGCTCCTAGCCATTTGTTGGAATCCGGGCCCACCATCGCTTCTTCATAGCTCGTAGGTTCACTGTTGTCTAACAACATGACCTCCAAGACAGGATTGACGTACCACTCAGAGGCGGTACGAGTTCTTGTCGGCCTACGAGGTTCGGTAGTAACTTGATCCGAAGTGTCATGATCATCATCATTAACTTCCTCTTCATTCGGTGTAGACGCCACAGAAACATCTTTCTGCGTCATGCTACCATCCAACTGAAGTGACGGTTCAATAACCTCATCAAGTTCTACCTTCCTCCCACTCAATTCTTTCGAGAGAAACCTTTTCTCAAGAAAGGACCCGTTTTAAGCAACAAACACTTTGCCCTTGGATCTGAGATAGAAGGTATACCCAGCTGTTTCCTTAGGGTATCCTATGAAGATGCACTTTTCCGCTTTGGGATCATGCTTATCAGACATAAGCGTCGCATTCCCAAACTCTGAGAAATGACAGCTTAGGTTTCTGCCAAACCAAAATTCATACGGTGTCATCTCAACGGACTTAGATGGTGCCCTATTTAAAGTGAATGTAATTGTCTCTAATGCACAACCCCAAAACGATAGTGGCAAATCGATAAGAGACATCATAGTACGCACCATATCCAATAGAGCATGACTACGACGTTTGGACACACCATCACACTATGGTGTTCCAGGTGGCGTGAATTGTGAAACAACTTCCACATTGTCTTGAGTTGTATACCAAACTCGTAACTCAGATATTTACCTCCACGATCATATCGTAGACATTTTATCTTCTTGTCACGATGATCTCAAACTTCACTCTAAATTTGTTTGAACTTTTCAAACGTTTCAGACTTGTGTTTCATTAAGTAAATATCCCCATATCTACTCAAATCATCAGTGAAGGTTAGAAAATAACGATATCCACCGCACGCTTCAACACTCATTGGATCGCTACATCAACATGTATTATTTCCAATAAGTCACTTGCCCGCTCCATCAAATCGGAAAACGGGGTCTTAGTCATCTTGCCCAAGAGGCATGGTCCGCATGTCTCAACCGATTCGAAATCGAGTGAGTCAAAAGATCCATTAGCATGGAGTTTCTTCATGCGCTTTACACCAATATGACCTTGGCGGCAGTCCCACAAGTATGTGGTACTATCATTATTAACTTTGCATCTTTTGGCATCAACATTATGAACATGTGTATTACTACGATCGAGATTCAATAAACCATTCACATTGGGTGCATGACCATTGAAGGTATTATTCATGTAAACAGAATAACCATTATTCTCTAACTTAAATGAATAACCGTATTGCAATAAATGCGATCTAATCACGTTCATGCTCAACGCAAACACCAAATAACATTTAGGTTCATCACTAATCCCGAAGGTAGAGAGAGCGTGCGATGGGGATCACATCAACCTTGGAAACACTTCCAACACACATCGTCACCTCGCCCTTAGCTAGTCTCCATTTATTTCATAGCTTTTATTTCGAGTTACCAACATTTAGCAACTGAACCGGTATCTAATACCCAGGTGCTACTAGGAGTACTAGTAAGGTACACATTAATAATACGTATATCAAATATACTTCCGTTGACGTTGCCAGCCTTCTTATCTTTACCAAGTATCTAGGGTTGTTCCGCTTCAGCGACCGCTCTCCTCATAATAGAAGCACTTAGTCTCGAATTTGGGTTCAACCTTGGGTTTCTTCACTGGAGCAGCAACTGGCTTGCCATCCATGAAGTTTCCCTCCTTGCCCTTGCCCTTCTCGAAACTAGTGGTTTTACTAACCATCAACACTTGATGCTCCTTCTTGATTTCTACCTTCGCGGTGTCAAACATCGCGAATAGCTCAGGGATCATTATTTCCATCCCTGGCATTTCATAGTTCATCACGAAGCTCTAGTAGCTTTGTGGCAGTGATTTGGAGAACTATATCAACCACTATCTTATCTAGAAGATCAACTCCCACTCGATTCAAGCGATTGTAGCACCCAGACAATCTGAGCACATGCTCACCGATTGAGCTATTCTCCTTCATCTTGCAGGCAAAGAATCTTGTTGGAGGTCTCATACCTCTCAACACGGGCACGAGCCTGAGATCCCAATTTCAGCTCTTAGAACATCTCATATGTTCTGTGATGTTCAAAACGTTTTGGAGCCTCAATTGACGCACTGAACTATCAAGTAGTCATCAGAACGTGCGTGTCAGATGTTCACAACATCTACAGACGACGCTTGAGGGGGTGGCGCACCGAGCGGTGCATTAAGGACATAAGCCTTCTGTGCAGCAATGAGGACAATCCTCAGATCACGGACCCAGTCCGCATTATTGCTACCATCATCTTTCAATTCTATTTTCTCTAGGAACGTATAGAAACAGGAGAGCTACAGCGCGAGCTATTGATCTACAACATAATTTGCAAAGTCACTTTGACTATGTTCATGATAATGAGTTCAATTAATCATATTACTTAAGAACTCCCACTCAAATCAACATCCCTCAGGTTGTCTAAGTGTGACATGATCCAAATCCACCAACCCAAGTCCGATCATCACGTGAGATGAGGTGGTTTCAATGGTGAACATCTCCATGTTGATCATATCTACTATATGACTCATGTTCGACCTTTCGGTCTCTTGTGTTCCGAGGCCATGTCTGTACATGCTAGGCTCGTCAAGTTTAACCTGAGTGTTCCGCATGTGCAACACTGGCTTGCACCCGTTGTATGCGAACGTAGAGTCTATCACACCCGATCATCACGTGGTGTCTCGAAACGACGAACTTTCGCAACGGTGCACACTCGGGGAGAACACAATTTTATCTTGAAATTTTAGTGAGGGATCACCTTATAATGCTACCATCGTCCTAAGCAAAATAAGATGCATAAAAGGATTAACATCACATGCAAATCATAAGTGACATGATATGGCCATGAACTTGTGCTTTTGATATCCATCTACAAAGCACCGGCATGATCTCCATCGTCACCGGCATGACACCATGATCTCCATCACCTTGATCTCCATCAACGTGTCGCCATGAGGTTGTCGCGCCAACTGTTGCTTCTATGACTATTGCTAACTCATAGCGATAAAGTAAAGCAAAAACGGCGAAAATAAATTAAAGACAACCCTATGGCTCCTGTCGGTTGCCGTACTCATCGACATGCAAGTCGTGATATTCTATACAAAACATGATCATCTCATACATCACATATATCTCATCATGTAATTGGCCATATCACATCACAACATACCCTGCAAAAACAAGTTAGACGTCCTCTAATTGTTGTTGCATGTTTTACGTGGCTGCTATGGGTATCTAGCAAGAACGATTCTTACCTACGCAAAAAACCACAACGGTGATACACAAATTGCTATTCAACCTTGTAAGAGCACATTTATCCATGTGTGGTTTTGATAATTGATGACAATCCCTATGGACTAATGGTTGCCTTGAGTTATATTCGAAGGATTTGTCCGTAGGTACTTCTTGAAGTCCATCTGTTGGTTTCAAGGAGTTTATATGGTGACCAAGGTGGTATTCAAGGTTTATCCAAAGATTGGTCATGTGGGAGTTGAGCTTATTGCAAGCATGTCTTGAATAAGAAGATTGTGTAAGCATTCATGTTTACCTTCAAGACATCATCTTTATGAAGAGAGAAGATAAGATACAAGGTTGATCAAGACTAAGTCAAAAACTGAATCAAGTTGATCAACACACAAAGCGTACAAGATGTACCGAGAGGGATCAAGTGATCCCATGGTGTGGTAAGCATTGTCCATTACTCTTTGTGTACTAACCCATGGTCTACGTGAGAGTTCGTTGTGGGGTTAGGTATATTTCCATGGGCTTGCGTCAAGAGGAAGATCTCATACAACCCATGGAGGATGACATCAAGTGGTGATCGTCATCAAGGTTGCGGTGTCCAAGTTCAAGCGAAGCACCACAGAGAGATCATGCTTGAAACTTGCCGTCCATTGTGGTGACAATGGACTTGTGAAGGTGTGCCGAAGTGAGGCTCTCCCATAGTGGAGTATGGGGGAGCAATCTACTAATCTTCATCGGGCCGACGCAATCAAGAAAGGTGGTCCATCTTGAGGAAGTCAAGATCATCATCATCTAGCTCAAGTGGACTATGCGCAAGGCTAAGGTTTGACCTTGATAGGGCTTTCTATTTTACCGGTCTCATGGTGGTAGTTGGGAGACCGGGTTATAGGATCGATAGCCGTACTATCAAGGGGGGCTCTCAAGTGAGTAGCTTGATCGTATCGTTTGTTGAGAGCTCAAACCATTGCATTCTTGGCATCATCATCTTTCTTGGTTCTTGGTTGGTTTTTCTCCTTGAGGTTTCTTGAGCTTATGGTCAGCTTCATGACAAGCTCAAGTTCGTCGAAAACGGAGTCCATATGCATCTTCTATGATGTTTTCGATGTTGGAGTTTTTGCCGGTTCTTCATTGATAGAGGTTTCACATCTCTATACCATTGGCATTTTTATACTGCCTCCATCTGGTTGCTTGGGTTCTTTATTTCTCTTAAGCGGAAGTACCGCTCTTCCGAGCGGTAGTACCGCTCCAGCGGTACTACCGCCCTTATGTGCCGCTTAACCTTTTTAAGCGGTAGTACCGAGCGGTACTACCGCCCTGCAGTGCCGCTTATTCTTTTTAAGCGGAAGCACCTGGCGGTACTGCCGCCCTGAGGGTCCGCGGCCTCTTTCGCATCCTTTTCTCTGCCGGTCTTCTGGGATTTCTGAGCGGAAGTACCGCTCCCTCCAGAGCGGTACTACCGCCCAGAGCGGTACTACCGCTTTGTTGTTCCAGGACGAGTATAAGCGGAAGTACCGCTCCCCTGAGCGGTACTACCGCTTGTGTGCGGGCTGTGGGGGTAACGGTTGGATTTTACCCCACCTATAAAAGGGGGTCTTCTTCCCCATTGCTCCCTATCTCTTGAGCTCGTGTTCTTCCCCCATTGTTGACCTTCTTCGAGCTTGCTAACTCTCAATCCCTCCAATGATTCTTGCTAGTTCTTGAGGGAAAAGGGAGAGGAGATCTAGATCCACATTTCCACCAATCACTTTCTCCTCTAAGTGAGGGGAACCCCTTGGATCTAGATCTTGGAGTTCTTCGTGTTCTTCTTCGTTCTTCCTCTCATTTTCCTCCCTAGCATTAGTTGCTTTGGTGGGATTTGGGAGAGAAGGACTTGGGCACTTCGTGTGCCCTTGCCATTGCATTTGGTACATAGGTTTGAGTTCTCCACGGTGATACGTGGAAGTGAGAAGTTGAGAAGCTTATTACTCTTGGGTGTTTGAGCACCCTAGAGCTTGTTCCTCTTGGGTGCCTTGGCACCCTAGACGGCTTGTGTTGCCTCGGAGCTCAATCATCGTGGTGCAAAGCTCCGGGCAAGCGTCGGGGTCTCCAATTAAGTTGTGGAGATTGCCCCGAGCATTTGAGGTCATCTCGGAGCCACAGTCCATTGTGGTGAAGCTTCGTGGTGTCGTTGGGAGCCTCCAATTAAGTTGTGGAGATTGCCCCAACCTAGTTTGTATGGGTTCGGTGACTGCCCTCAAGGGTCCCTTAGTGGAATCACGGCATCTTGCATTGTGCGAGGGCGTGAGGAGATTACGGTGGCCTTAGTGGCATCTTGGGGAGCATTGTGCCTCCACACCGCTCCGAACGGAGATTAGCATCCGCAAGGGTGTGAACTTCGGGATACATCGTCGTCTCCGTGTGCCTCGGTTATCTCTTACCCGAGCCCTTTACTTATGCACTTTACTTTGTGATAGTCATATTGTTTCATGCTTTATATCTTGCTATCACTTAGTTGTTTATCTTGCGTAGCATAAGTTGTTGGTGCAGATAGGTGAGCCTAGTTGTTTTAGGTTTTGTGCTTGACATATTAAACGTTAGTTTTATTCCGCATTTGTTCAAGCCTAAACCGTAATTATTTTAAAGCGCCTATTCACCCCCCCCCCTCTAGGCGACATCCACGTCCTTTCAAACCTTCTCAAGGACCGCCTTTGTCGAATCCGATCAAACTAGAGTGGGAGAGACAGACACCCGCCAGCCATCTTTATGCAACAAAGTCACATGTCAGTCGATGGAACCGGTCTCTCGTAAGCGTACGAGTAAGGTTGGTCCGGGCCGCTTCATCCCACAATACCGCTGAATCAAGAAAAGACCAAGGGAGGAAGCAATCTGAGCATCAACGCCCACAAACTCCTTTGTGTTCTACTCGTGATCTCATCTACGCATAGACCTAGCTCATGATGCCACTGTTGGGGAACGTTGCATGGGAAACAAAAAATTTCCTACGCACACGCAAGACCTATCCATGGTGATGAGCATCTACGAGAGGGAGAGTGGATCTACATACCCTTGTAGATCGCTAAGTGTGAAGCGTTAAGAAACGCGGTTGATGTAGTCGAACGTCTTCGCGATCCAAATCGCAAGCCGTCCTGCGATCCAATCACGATCTAGCGCCGAACGGACGGCACCTCCGCGTTCAGCACACGTACAGCTCGATGACGATCTCCGCCTTCTTGATCCAGCAAGAGGGGGCGGAGAGGTAGATGAGATCTCCAGCAGCACGACGGCGTGGCGGTGGAGTTATCCCGGCAGAGCTTCGCCCAAGCACTACCGAAATCTATTTGGTGGAGGAACTAGAGAATAGAGAACTAGCACGTGGCCGTGTGTTTTGGGGCTCTATTCCTCTAGTATATATAGGAGGGAGAGGGAGGAGCAAGCCTCCCTAGGGTTTCCCCTAGGGGTCGGCCGAACCAGGGCAAGGAGAAGTCCAATCCACTTCCTACTAGGAAGTGGATTCATATTAGGAAGGAGTCCTATTCCTTCCTATCTCCACCTTTTTTCCTCTTGGGCATATGGGCCCTTATGGGGTCGGTTCCTCAGCCCATTAGGGGCTGGTGTGCCACCTCTTGGGCCCATGTGCCCCCCCCCCGGGGTGGGTGGGCCCCACCTGGTGGACCCTCGGAACCCATTCGTTACTCCCGGTACACTACCGGAAATACCCGAAACTTTTCCGGAACCCAAATACCACTTTCCTATATATAAATCTTTACCTACGGACCATTCCGGAGCTCCTCGTGACGTCCGGGATCTCATCCGGGACTCCGAACAACATTCGGTCACCAACACATATATCTCAATACTACCGAAACGTCACCGAACGTTAAGTATGCAGACCCTGTGGGTTCGAGAACTATGTAGACATGACCGAGACACCTCTACGGTCAATAACCAACAGCGGGACCTGGATGCCCATATTGGTTCCTACATATTCTACGAAGATCTTTATCGTTTGAACCTCTATGTCAAGGATTCAGGTAATCCCGTATGCTGTTCCTTTTGTTCTTCGGTATGTTACTTGCCCGAGATTCGATCGTCGGTATCTCTATACCTAGTTCAATCTCGTTATCGGCAAGTCTCTTTACTCGTTCCGTAATACAAGATCCCGTGGCTAACTCTTTAGTCACTTTGCTTGCAAGGCTTATTGTGATGTTGTATTACCGAGTGGGCCCTGAGATACCTCTCCGTCACACGGAGTAACAAATCCCAGTCTCGATCCATGCCAACTTAACAGACACCTTCGGAGATACCTGTAGAGCATCTTTATAGTCACCCAGTTACGTTGCGACGTTTGATACACATAAGGTATTCCTCCGGTGTCAGTGAGTTACATGATCTCATGGTCATAGGAACAGATACTTGACATGCAGAAAACTATAGCAATAAACTGACACGATCATATGCTACGTTCATAGTTTGGGTCTTGTCCATCATATCATTCTCCTAATGATGTGACCCCGTTATCAAATGACATCTCATGTCTATGGCTAGGAAACCTTGACCATCTTTGATCAACGAGCTAGTCTACTAGAGGCATACTAGGGACACAGTGTTGTCTATGTATCCACACATGCAATTGAGTTTCCAATCAATACAATTATAGCATGGATAATAAACGATTATCATGAAAAGGGAAATATAATAATAACCACTTTATTATTGCCTCTAGGGCATATTTCCAACACCTTTGCACCCTAAGGGTCGTCCTAAAAAAATTGAACAAAATTATCAACGAGTTAATGATATTTGCCACAAGAAATATTGTCAAGACTTTAGTGAAAAGACTGCAATCAAATAGAAGCAACAACGTCGTCACTCGTAAATCTGCACATACTTGACTACCTTCATAGGATTCATAAACACTCTCGAATCGCCCATATAGAAGGATGTGAAGCCATAAACGTTGAACGTACTTAGGCCGGAGATAATCCCCTAGAGATACAGGTCATCGAACCGCATGATCTTCACTAGAACGCCAAAGAAAAACTCCAAAGCCACAATGAATTACCCCAGTGGAAGCAATAAAGTAAGCTAACACATATTCATCATATCCATAGGAATGAATCTGCGAGGATATAAACATAAAATCTGCAAGGTTTGACATACCAAATGTGCATATACACAAATTAACTCTCTAGCTCCATGGCATTGTTTGACGAGAAACTGCCACAATAGAAGAATCATGAGAATACATTTATTCTCGACGACATCACATAATCCACCAAGATGATGTCGACAAAGACCATAAAAATCATGTAAATTTTTTTTTTTCATATTCATAAGAAAATCCAAGGTCCTCCTCACCTCGCAGCCTAGTGAATGTAGGCAAGGGGGAACCAACAAAGTCTCCGGCGGCTGTCCTTGGAACCCTAGCTGCTCACAATTCAACTAAGTAAGGGCAACTTCAATGCAGATCATCAAATCGCCCCTAAACGTATGCATTGTCGTCCGAATATTTTTTGCCATCCAACAGCCAAAAATGTCCTGACTAGTCTCCGGCACCAAACGAAGAAACGGTTTGCGGGCATCTGGACATTTGCCACGTCGGGATCCGATACACCCGACCCAAACCACTCTTCTCTATTCTGTCTACAATCCTTGCTCCGCTCTTCGCGCCGCATTCATGTCGTGATCCAATAAACCGGAAGTGCATTGTGGAAAGAAAAAAAGGGGAGCGTTGGGCTGACGCTGAGCAATGTTTGCTCACGTGCGCTAGCTCGGCCATATCAGCTTTTGGGCTTGGGCTGGGCCCCAAGCTAACGGAACAGAACGGAACGGGGAAAGGAAAGAAGACGGCGATGACTCTAGTCTCCAGCACAACTGTCCAAGGCAACTCCGGGGGAGGGGAACGAAACGCATCCGGCGGAGCGACCATGGCGTCGTCGCCGCAGCAAGGCCAAGGCCAGGTCCAAGGCGGCGGCGGTGGCGGCGTCTGCCCGGGGGAGCAGTTCTGGTCGCTGCTGGACAAGGCGGACCGGCGCTTCGCCCGGGTGCGGGACCTGCCCCTCTTCGGCCGCCAGGAGCCCGCGGAGTACGGCAAGGCCTTCCGCATCTACACCCAGCTGTGGCGCATGCAGCAGGAGCACCGCCACCGCCTCCTCGACGCCGGCCTCCGCCGCTGGCAGGTCGGCGAGATCGCCGCCCGCATCGCCCACCTCTACTACTCCCAGTACCAGCGCACCTCCGACACCGCCCTCCTCTCCGAGGCCTTCGTCTTCTACCACGCCGTCCTCGACCGCGCCTACTTCCTCGACGACCACCTCGGGGCCTCCACCAAGCACCTACGCTTCCTCGCCAGGTTCCTCCTCGTCGCGCTTATCCTCGGCAGCCGCGCGCAGACTGTACCCCGCCTCGCCGGCCAAATCCGGACGCTCCTCGACGAATCCAAGAAGACCCTCCAGGTCCAATTCAAATCTTCTCTCTTTTGTTTCCTTCCTCGCTTCCCGATCCCTATGGAAGTAGCTCGCTCTTTGTTCACTGGCTCGAATTAAGAAGATGAAATGTTGCAGGAAGCTGATTACAGAGAATGGAAGCATGTCGCGCAAGAAATCGCGAGGTTTCTAAAGGCTGACTCGCCCTTCATGAACATGAGACCTCTCAGGTACAGCTATGCATTTGATCCTCCCCCGGAAACTCTTCCGACTATCCCACCTACAGTCAAGAAGCGCGGTCTGCTCTTAAGTGATGCCATTCTATGCAGCTATTATCGTAACGAGGTAATGCTTCCTCGGTTGCTCGCAGTCAGATGCATCGTACTTGCTCCTTGATTTTAACTGCAAAAACATCATGTATCTATGTGTTACCTTCAGGTCAAATTTACCGACCTTACTCTAGACACATTCAGAATGCTTCAGTGTCTTGAATGGGAACCATGTGGTTCCTTTGCACAAAACAATGGCTACAGCGCCCATGATGAAAGCGGGCAAAATCACCCCAATCTCCTGAAAGATCTGAGAGACGCTGCGTTGCCCCCGAACCCACTGAAAACAGTTCTCTATCGCCCCTCGGTGCCACATTTCCTGACGGTAAGTTCAGTTTCTCATTTGGCATCTTGTCAACTCGATGTTTGATTTATTGTCTTCATCCTGAATATACACGCTGCTCACTGTTACTCAATGCACTGGTTTGGTCCTAGGAGAAAACTTGTGGAGCATGATGATGAGGGAAGATATAATGCAACTAAACTGATTTATATTAGTACCATCCTCTCCATTATCCACCCATCATAACCAAACAATCCTTCCTTGATTCCTTTACACCCATAACAGTTACGAAATTTAACCTGAAATATATTTGAGGCATAATGATATTAGTGATTCCTGGGGTGCTATGCTATGGAAATGATCCAATAGAGAGATGATTGCTGTTGAACAGAATGGCAATGTTTGGTGCATGCTCTCTGGGTCCTTCTCTCATCCGCACCCTCCTTTTACGGTCGAACGTTCAAATTCTTTTTTTCTTTCACTTCACAAGAAAACTTAGTTATATGAACTCCTATGTTTACACCATTTTATCATAAATGAAATATTTGCCTGGATAAATAACATTACGATGGAAATATAGGTCCTTGCCACCAAATGTGAGGAGCTCCCGTTGAATGCTATGATGTTGATATACCTTTCGGCTGCAGGTTGGTGCCCCAGGCTTGTAGAACTAAAATGTTATCAGCTGTCTGTTAGGGAGTCATTCTAGCTAGGATTCAAATGTGATAATTTCTTTCAGGTGAGGTGGCATCCTCTGGACTTGGTCCTGATACAAGCGAGAGGGTTGTGAACAGCTTTAGTAAGTTTGACATATCTAATACCAGGGCCGTCACTTCTAAGGAAGATAATGAACCATGTCTCTGGTTAGGTTGCCGTGAAGGTGAAGGTATTTTTTCGATGCTGAGTTCATTCGATTATGTTCGATGTCTCTAATGCAGTACATAACTAGTTTCACTATGCTGAGTTCATGCGATTATGTTCGATATTAGACAACAACAACACCTTTAGTCCCAAACAAGTTGGGGTAGGCTAGAGGTGAAACCCATAAGATCTTGCGACCAACTCATGGTTCTGGCACATGGATAACAAGCTTCCACGCACCCTTGTCCATGGCTAGTCCTTTGGTGATACTCCAGTCCTTCTTCATATCTCTCTTTACGGACTCCTCCCATGTTAAGTTCGGTCTACCACGGCCTCTTTTGACATTATCAGCATGCTTTAGCCGTCCGATATGCACTGGAGCTTTTGGAGGCCTGCGCTGAATATGCTCAAACCATCTCAGACGATGTTGGACCAGCTTCTCTTCAATCGGTGCTACCCCAACTCTATCTCGTATATCACCATTCCGGACTCGGTCCTTCCTTGTGTGGCCCATCCATATCAACATGTGCATCTCCGTCACACCTAACTGTTGCACATGTCGCCTTTTAGTCGGCCAACACTCAGCGCCATACAACATTGCGGGTCGAACCGCCGTCCTATAGAACTTGCCTTTTAGCTTTTGTGGCACTCTCTTATCACAGAGAATGCCAGAAGCTTGGCGCCACTTCATCCTTACGGCTTTGATTCGATGGTTCACATCTTTATCCATATCCCCATGCTTCTGCAGCATTGACCCCAAATATCGAAAGGTGTCCTTCTGAGGCACCACCTGCCCATCAAGGCTGACCTCCTCCTCCTCGTGCCTAGTAGTACTGAAACCGCACCTCATGTACTCGGTTTTAGTTCTACTAAGTCTAAAACCTTTCGATTCCAAGGTTTGTCTCCAAAGCTCTTAACTTCCTATTGACATCCGTCCATCGACTAGCACCACATCATCCGCAAAGAGCATGCACCATGGGATATCTCCTTGTATATCCCTTGTGACCTTATCCATCACCAAAGCAAAAAGATAAGGGCTCAAAGCTGACCCTTGGTTCAATATCTCTATTGCGGTACAGAAATATTTTGATGGCATATGGTTGTTTGAAGTTGCCTTTATACTAAGTCTAAAACTATATATATATATATATATATTGTTTGGGGGCACCTAGGAGCCTGGGTGTATTGTTTTTATCTTTCTGATACATGTTCAACATGTAGGTTCAAACTGCATATACCCTTGTGATCTGATCCCGTTTACAAGGAGACCTCTCTTTTTGGTGATTGACAGTAACATCAGCTATGCATTTAAGGCAGGTTTGTTTACTCTCTTTTTTTTCCTGCCATATCTATTATTCTGGCTAGTGAATATATATTCTTAGTGGAAGTGGAGTATCCATGATCGATGGATGCTTCATACGGAATATTGTAATGCTTCCTTGAGATGAAGCAGAGGTTATTGGGCCGCTCATATGCACATAGACAAGCTTATATTTTAATAACATTTTAAAGTTCTGTTCAGATTTGGTGCTTTTCTCAGCATCCTTCTTATTTGGCAAAACATGTATTTTATACTTATCCAAATGGCATTCCATGGTTCTTATTTTCATATTCACAGGCCTTTTGCCCTATGCTCTTATTGTTGAACAAAGTTCCTTCTGCATTTTCTTATTCTCCAATTCACTTTGCTCCTTTTTTGTGTTCTCTTTCTTTTTCGTTTGATGCTCATGTTTGTAATCTTACTCTCTAATCTTAAATGGAAAGGCAGAGCACCAGTCATTTGTCCATAAAAGATTCCGCTCCTTTAGTCCTTTTTTATTATTATAATGTAATATGCAATCGTTATTTACCTTCTCTGTAGGCTGGCTGTAACTGCTAGTTCTATCAGTGATTTTGTCCATGCTAATTGTTGTATTTAAGCATTGCAGTCAATTCATGGGGCTGAAAAGGGGGAAACAGCTGCCATGTTACTTTCTCCAAGCTCCCGATCTTGCGCTGTGGGATTCGGTGGGGACTCTACTCGGCAGAGTGGTAGTCAATTTACTATGTTCCTCACAGCTCCATTGCAAGCTTTCTGCTTTCTGATCGGCAATAATAGGCTAGACACTGACAAGGTTTGTGTTTTTATTTTGTGACAAATTTCTTATTTCTGCCAGGCAGGCACTGCATTTTGCAGTTTGAGAATTGATATGATGTTTTTTCTGTAGGATTCTTATAACAAAGCCGAGGAGCTATTATCCTTGTCGTTGAATGAATGGGCCATGACTTTAGTTGCTTCGTCTTCACTTGACCCTGTCTGGGTTGAAGTTTTAGGCGATCCACTCCTGAGGCGACTGCTTCTCAGGTTACCTAGCTTGTCAATCTGTGATACTATATTCCCCGCTCCAGTTCACGTCCTGGGGAACAACTGAACCGAAACCTCAGTAGTAAGTTCATTTGGTTTGTTTCTTGCAGGTTTATCTTCTGCCGAGCCACGGTTTCGCTGTTGAAAGCGAGCAACGATAAGGCGGAGTGCCTGCCAAGCTGCATGCCTCCATTGCCGGAGTCGGTTGGGGGAGAAAACATGCTGTCGCAATCCTGTGTGATGCGAGTGGCATCTTTCTTGGGCGCCGCTGACCAATTCTCGTTTGCCGAGGTTACTACATGGCCTGACATTGATGAGTCCACCAGCAGTGGAGGTGCGGACAAAGATTTATGAGGAGAAGATCCATTGACCGTATCATGGACCCATTTCTCCTCGAAGCCGCTCTTGAGATTTCTTCCTCCTGAACTGCTAGTAACAGTTGTTGATTTGTGAGCTCCCGTGGTACAAAGCAAAGGTTATAGCACCATTCACCCCAGTGTGACATTAGTGAAATTTGACTAGAGAATAAATACTGAGTACTTGATTGATCTTGTAAAATCGAACGGTGAGAGTTGCAACCGAATTTTGACGTCGCAAGCAAAATGATCGAATATGCAGAAGCGATCAGGAAACAACACGCTGATGCAAACTGCAAGATGTTTGGAAAACCTTTCCAGACCCGATACAAGATGTCAAGATGGAACAGAAGAAAGCGAACATCCGTTGAGCACGGATGGCGAGAGGAAGATGTGGTAGAATCTTTGGAAGGACGTTGGGCGCATGGGGCCGGCGGCCGCCCGGTGAGTGCCTGTGGTGGTGGTCTGGCATGGGTTGGTGGTTGGCGGTGCAGCGCCGGGTGAAGACCTTGCTGCCGGTCTTCGGACCGTAGCAAGCGACGGTGACGCCTACGGGCGCCGCTTCCTTCTTGAAGGCGTCTCTGCTCGCTCCACTATGCAAGGAAGCTTGGGGGAAACCCTTGATCCCCTGGGATCGGACGATGATGGCGACGTGCGTCGCACCTCTTGGGGCATCGTTACAGGACTTCTTGCCGGCCAGAGGGACTAGTGATTGGGAGAGGTCATTCGTGCTGCTTGGTCGTGTCCGCCTGGTAATGGGGGCGGTCAGGTTTCTGTGGCAACGATGATGGTGGTGAGCATTGTCGGAGGCGTGGCATTGGTCGTGGTAGTCGGCTCTTCTCCGGCGTGTTCGTGAGATTACCTCGGCTGCATGTTGCTGTGAAGTCGAAGCTGCGGTGCGGGGGCCTGGTGGCGTACGATGATGAGTGACGGGTAGTCCGTTCGGCGATCTTCCATGACGCCAACCTAGTCTGGCTCTTCTCCGGCGTGTTCGTGAGATTACCTCGGCTGCATGTTGCTGTGAAGTCGAAGCTGCGGTGCGGGGGCCTGGTGGCGTACGATGATGAGTGACGGGTAGTCCGTTCGGCGATCTTCCATGACGCCAACCTAGTCTAGTTCTCTGCCGGAGTCGAAGCTGCGTTGTCCTGTTATGGGCGGACGACGATCCGCCCTGTAAGGGCCTCTTTGATTCACATGATTGCAAAAATGTTGGAATAGGGAAAACGTAGGTTTAGAATGGCATGTTCATTGCATTCCTATAGGATTTGAGTTTGTTTGATTGTATGACTGGAAAAACAAAGGATTTGTTTCAAGAGGTTGGAGTGGATGCTAGAATTCCTATGAAATGTAGTACAAATGAATCCATAGGAAAAATTCCTATGGGATTCAATCCTACGAATCAAACGACCAACACAGGAAAAATCCTAAGGATTTTAATCCTTAAAAAATCCTATGAGAATCCTTTGAATCAAAGAGGCCCTAAGTGTGGTGTTGCTCGGCATCCAATAGGGTTGCCGTTTTTTCTTCTTTTTCTTTGATCTTCAGATCCTCCCCATATTGTTATTTCGTTGCTTCCTGCTAAATCTAATTGTGGCCATCAATTTGCTTGATCTTTCAAAAAAAAGATCGAACAAAATCAGAAGGAAAGTTGGAAAAACGCACCACTACGTCTACAATCAGGTAAGCCATGAAGGATTAATGGGATTTAGATCCGGACTGTTCTCTTTTTCTTTTCCCTTTTTTTTTTTTGGCTTTGGATTGATTGTCATCAACCCCACGTCTGGTCTCCGGCACTCGCCGGAGCTCTCTCGATGGCCACGATGCGGAACAAATGGAAGCAGTGGTAATGTGGCATGTCGAGAGGCCGTGGAATGCGCCTCATCTCCAGCCAGCCATCCTCGAGCTTTGGTGCCCACGCACGGTTCGACCCTTCCAGACCTGAAGAACCTTCCATGAGCAGAGTTACGACTCCCTGTGCTCGCACGACACTCCTGGTCAGAATTTCCCTCTTACGGAGTACTCTCTCGGTTTTAAAATAAGTGTCTCTGGCTTTGTATAAGGAACAGAGCGAGCACTTGACAAAGTATGAGTAAGCTCACATCGATCACCGGACAAGCAAGGCTCAAGCAAAGCATGCCGGAATGGACAATGACCCCCTACCTTTCGTTCATTCGTAGAGGGTGAAGAAGGACAGGTATTTCTCTTTCTAATGATCGAATCTAGCCTGATAGGTGTCTAGGTTCCGATTTCTTCTCTTCCCTGTCAAATATCGCCTCCCTCTTGGATTCGTGACAGCGAAACACAGAGTACGATGCCCATTCTATCTAGAGGATAATAAGAATAATACTTTTCTTTTGCGCGGGAACAACAGGAGTATTATTCTTATTAACCAGCTAGATATCATTATATTATTAACAAAATTGTTTGATGCATTTCCGAGTTGATCGTTTATTACTCTTATTAACAAATCGCGATATTACGAAAGGGTTAATTCTTAGGGAAACGTTTTGAGCCGGGGCACCAGCCGAAGATTGGGCCGGTCGCACCCGAGCCTTGTGATCCGTCCGGGATCGTGCGTCGCGCAGGCCACGAGCGCTACTCCTTCGAATCGTTTTTTTCCTTCTCTCGCACTTCTTCTTCCTCACGACAGGTTGTTGCAACCGTTCTTTTCCTCCATCTCCGCGCCCCACGCGCACGCACAGGCATGACATGCCCTTGCAGTTAGGGCGATCCACGGCGGGCCGGAGAAGTTGCGACGAGGGGAGCTGCAAGAGTTTTGCGCATGGCGCTGGTAACCGTCGATGACTCACGACCAGCCATGGCGTGCGATCGCTGAGAAGATGCTACAACCGTTCTTGAGAAAAGCTTCTACTGTTGAATTCAAAACCTTCAACCGGCAGTATACAAAGCTTCAACCGGACCACCGTGTGACTGAAGAGCTACAACCGTTTATATGAAAAGTTTCAACCATAGTTTGAAAAAGTTTCAATCAAACCACCGCGAACTAAAAAGCTTCAACCCACGCCCCTACAATGTTGTAAGCGACATACAGAGATGATACAACCGGTGCGCAGCGATGCTGCAAACAGGTGGGCGACGGGCGCTGATGGACGTGAAAAAAAAACTTCAATGGCTGAAAAAAGCTTCAACCGGCTTAGGAAAAGCTTCAACCCGCTATGAAAAAAGCTTCGGTCGGCATAGGGAAAAGCTTCAACTCTATGTAAAAAGCTTCAACCGGCATTAAAAAAAGCTTCCACCACGTGAGAAAAAGCTTCAACGGGCGTTCTGATTTTTTGCGCGAACGACGACGTTGACGGCTGCGGCCAGCAGTACGGTGGTGCGGCGACGGACGTGCTCCGACGACGGTGGCTAGGTGCTGCAACTACAACGACGGCAGGCGTGCTAGAAGGCAGCGACGATTTGCTTCAGGGGCGACATATCCTTGCTGGAACTGGGGAGATTGGTGCCGCGAGGGCGACCGCCGGCGATCGTTGGTGAGGCAAGAGAGCGAGGGCGGCGACCGACGGCGATGAGGACGGCGACCGGCGACCGAGGGCGGCGACCGGTGGTGACGAGGACGACCGGCGGCGAGGCAGGCGGGCGAGGACGGCCGGCGTCCGGGGAGGACCACGGCTGCATGTGATGACGGCCGCCATGGCTTTTTCTTCTTTTTCTTCAAACGAAGCAGTTGGGAAGTGGCCCATCGTGTGGCTGCAACTGTTCATATCGTACGTCCGAGGTATGACCGGCCGAAACTTTTCGGCCGGTGCGCCGGCGTCCGAGGTATGACCGGCCGAAACTTTTCGGCCGGTGCGCCGGCGCCTAGTACTGGCCTAATTCTTAAGGAGTACTACTAATAAACGCTCAACTTGATACCAGCTTAACTCGTAACCCTTAATCAAAGGAACCGTCTTCACACACTCATCAACTCAGGAACGCATCAAAAAACAATTTGCTGTGAGAAACACGCATCAAACACTTCCCTGATTCTGTATTGTACAATTTCCTCCCGGGCGACACTAACATCTGCAATCCCCCAACCCACACCAAATCAATTTGTACACCATCTGATCTTATTACCACCTGTGTTGTACAACATCAAGAAACCAGCCGAGCCCCGTCCGATTCCCTGCTACGCGCAGGCGCAGGGGTTGTCGACGACGACGAGGTCGTCGCCGTCCACGTCGCCGCTGCGGAACGCGAGGTACCCGGCCGCGAGCCCGAGCACCACGGCGATGAACACGCCGCCGTTGAACGACATGACGGCGAGCATGAGGAGGTACCCTATCCCCGCGTTGACACCGAAGAGCGCCGCCGTGGCCACCCGCGCCGGCATGCGCCCGCCCGCGAAGGCGGCGGAGCCCGGCGCCAGCAGCGGGGCCCGCGCGTCGGAGCCGGCGGGCGGGGGCAGGGGGTCCGCCTTGGCGCCCGCGAGCAGCTTGACCCGGATCCGGAAGGCCTCGAGGTACTGGTAGAAGGCGGCGGCGAGGAAGAGCGCCAGGAGGGAGAGGAGGTAGCCCGTCCACGCGGACGTGCGCCAGCCGTCGAACAGGATCGTGGCGGACGTGCCCCAGTAGAAGGTCATGTGCATCATCGTGGCCGGCGGGCAGGGCGGCGATGGAGGGAGGGTGGGGGTTTGGGATTTCGACGCGGTGGGGGGAGGAGGGGCGCCGCCGGACGGGAAAGGGGGCAGGCGGGACGGCGGAAAGGGAAAGGAAGGACGAGGATTTCCGGCGAGGCGACCGGTGGGATTTTAAAGGGGCGGCCTTTGTTGACGAGCCGCGGCTTTGGGGCACGGGGTTTCGATGTATTTACGTTCGCGCCATTGGAATGAATGTAACGGAGGTTGGGCTTCCCGGTACGTTACAGGAGATCCTTAAAAGCAAGCAATGCCTAACGATCGCTAAGTTTTTTCAAGTTTCAACACATTTATTGTTAAACCATTTACAACCGGACTTGGCAAATCCGGCCCCTCAAACGCTCCGGACGCGTCCGGACACGTCCGCGGGCGCATCCGAACGGGCCCTCATATTTCGTTCCGTGCATCCACATATCTCAAATCCGGACTTTCAAATCCATGCAAATACATGCACGTCGATCATGTCGCACGTAAAATAAGTAGTGTTGGTATCAAGCGTACATAGCGTTTACATAAAATTTATTTGAAGTGCCAAACTCAAGCATTGCCTCCTTGGTTCCATTGTGGATCCACATGTGCTCCACAAGATCATTGAGTAGCTACGTGTGCACCTTGTGATTTCGAAGATGTTGATGCATCTGCAGAAAATTCTGAAGCTGGGCCGCATCTTGATCCTCCGGGATTTCAACTTGTTCTCCGGGAGTTTCGAAATCATTGGTTTGGGCTACACCTACACCTTCACCCTCATCCTCGACAATCATATTGTGCAGAATAACACAACATGTCATCAGCTGCCACAAAGTTTCTGATTCCCACATCATTGCAGCGCTCCGCACAATTTCCCAACGAGCCTGAAGCACACCAAATGCCCTCTCCACATCCTTCCTAGCCGCTTCCTGCATTGTTGCAAAGTGGATCTGTTTGTTGCCACGCGGCTCGGATATGGTCTTCACAAACGCCGCCCACTGATGATAGATACCATCGGCAAGATAGTATCCCATGTTGTAGTCCCGGCCGTTGACGGTGTAGTTGCATGGCGGTGATTCCCCATTGCAAAGCCTCTTGAACACCGAAGATCGTTGGAGCACGTTGATGTTGTTGTGAGAACCGGGCATTCCAAAAAAAGCATGCCAAATCCATAAGTCATGTGATGCCACTGCTTCTAGTATGATGGTGGCCTCTTTGGTGTGACCTTGCTACATTCCCCGCAGACCTTTGGGGCAGTTTTTCCATTGCCAATGCATGCAATCAATTGATCCGAGCATTCCTGGAAACCCCCTTGCCTCTCCAATAGCCAACAACTTCTCTGTGTCCTGCGCATTTGGTTCTCTGAGGTATTCCGGTCCAAACACCTCAACCACGGCGCGGGCAAATTGGACAGTAGTCTTTAGGCACGTGCTCTCCCCCATCCTGACCATCTCACCAACGGCGTCTGCAGCAATACCAAGTGCAAGCATCCTCATAGCAGCCGTGCACTTCTGCTTGGGCGAGAAAGAGAGTTGCCCGTGGCAATCCCTCTTCATCTTGAAGTAGTCGTCGTGTGACTCCACTCCGTCCACAATGCGCAAAAACAATGGTTTCCGCATGCGAAAACGGCGACGAAACCATGGATCATCCGGGAAAGTAGGTGTGGGAGCAAAGTAGTCCTTGTGCAGTAGCTTTGCTCCGGACACCCTGTCCCGGTTGATCACTCTTCTCCCTTTGATTGAGCCCTTGAAGTTGAGAACATGCTCCACTTCTCGGTCCATTTCCTCTTGCATGCTCATGAGCATGAGCATGTCCACTTCTTCGTCCGAATCCGAGGAATGGAAGAACTCATCTTCAATCGTTTGGTCAAGCTCAGTCGGTCCATACTCCTCGTCCGACGAAGCATCCGAATCCATCGTTTATCTAACAAAATCACAATAATTCCGGTCGGTCAATGTGTCGAACACATCAAGCGCAAGGCGGAGGCGGAGTATTGACGGACGTACCACGATGGCGTCCGGGCCGGCGACGACGTCCCCCGCGGCGAGGATGGGCGCGCTCTTCCGGAGCTGGCGGCGGAGAGGCTGGGAACGGCTGAGCTCGAGACGGACGGCGCGGCGACGGAGCGCGAGACGGACGGCGAGGAGGAGGAAGAAGAAAGGAGATAGCAAATGGATCCGGCTGCTCTTCCGGGGAGGGGGATTTGGTGCAATTTGGGGTGGGGACGGGATGTCGGGTCCGACGTGACGGGCGTGCCCGGGCGCGTCCGGGCGCCCCCATACCCGCCTCATATTTGGGATGGATATGGGGGGTGCCGGTCAGCCCGGGCGTTTGAGGGCCGTTTGAGAGGCCCGTATGGGTCGAAATTTTATGACCGAACACTGACCGGACGGCCTGCCCGGGCGTTTGAGGCGGGTTTGAGAGGTCCGGTTGTAGATGCTCTTAAGATACTAAGTTTAACGTAGATTCATCAATATGTCAAATCACACACCATAGACTTTCGATATGCCCTGAAACACATGTTTAACAGAGAGACATTGAGACATATGAGTTTCATGGTGGTGAAGATGATGTAACCGTTCACTGTAGAGGGAGCAGATGGTTGGTTGTTGAGGATGTTGTCGAACTTGAGTGAACAGTTGCTCCTCAAAAACCTTATCACCCTTCATCTAGTGCAGATTATCAAGCGATGTGATTTCAAAGGCATGCTCTTCAATACAACTGTGCACGTGGCTATTTACTCAATTAGAGAAAAATGAGGCGATGAAACTGACATGTGTGAAAGAAATCATTGAAAGTAAAAAAAAATGTGTCTACAATGAATTCAAGTATTGTCACGTGCACCCTTCAACTTGGTTCGCGCAAGGCACACGCGTGACGTGAAGTACATGAGTGAATGAATAAGGTGTGTGTTGTTACACTCATTTCATGCTACAAGGGCTTTATATGTTTGTGTTTTCCACTCAACCATCAATACAAGACTAAAGTTACACACATGCCATATACATTTCGAATGGGCGTTTGAAAACTTTTATTGCTTAGCATTTTTAAGAGAAAAATGACGGTTAGAAGAAAAATGAACTTGCTTAGCGGGGGTGATATGGCTCCTAAAAAACGACCACTTGTATGGTTGTTCGTCTTAAAAAATATAAATATATCTTTTGCTTTGATTTATTCAGTTAACTATCAGTTTTCTGATATATGCCATAAAAACCAAATTCAAAACGGCATGGAAAGTTCAACCACACCGAAACCAGAAAACCATAAAAATCATAAAATAATTTAATTCGATTTATTTTCGGTATGGTTTTTTTGTTCGATTTTAATAAAATGTACAAAGCGAGGATTTCCCCCTACCACGCCCATCGTTGAAATACTGTGTCAGGTTCGAACTTTTAAATTGCTTGGTGGCTTGACTTCTTGGATATATATGCTCTTTTAAAATCATTTTTTAATGTAACATGGCGGGTCAAAATTGCCGAACCCCGAACCGGCTGGCACGAGGCGCGAAACTTGCCTTCTCGGCGTCGTGACGTGACAACGTGCGAACGGAATCGTAGGCATGCGACGGAAAAGGGCGCCCAAAAGTCTACACCAGCGGATGAGACTGGTAGGAGTCGACCATAGGGGCACCCACGTAATTAGCAGGCAAGGCCTGCCCGATGAAATTCCTCACCGGGTCGTACTCGCGCGGCAGGGGCGCAGGCAGTACATGCGCACGACCTGTACTGCCGTTGTACTCCCTCCCGCGGCAAGGGCAGGGCAGGCGCGCGCTCGGCCGGCTGGCAGCGCGGTGGGTGTGGAGGTGGAGGTGGCGTGTCCGCAACAGGCCAACGGTTCGTTTTCTCCGTTTGCCCCCGTCGCAGTGCGCCCTGTTTTTTTTTTTTTTTTTTTTTTGCGAGAAACTTCCAATCTATTCATCTTCAATCATGGCAGTACAAAGAACAACAGAAGTAATAAAAATTACAACCATGTCCGTGGACCACCTAGCGACGACTACAAGCACTGGAGCGAGCCGAAGGCGCGCCGCCGTCATCGCCCCTCCCTCACCGGAGCCGGGCAAACCTTGTTGTAATAGACAGTCGGGAAGTCGTCGTGCTAAGGCCCCATAGGACCAGCGCACCAGAGTAGCAACCATCGCCGATGAAGAAAGTCGTAGATCAGAAGAATCAAACCTGTAAACACCCAAACAAAGGCGAACGAAGACCGGATCCAAACAGATCCACCGAAGACCAGCACCGACCGAATCCCGCGAGATCCGACGGAGACAAACCTCCACACGCCCTCCGATGATGCTAGACACACCATCGGGACGGGGATAGAACGTGGGAGACATTATTGCTACTATGGGATATCGCCGCCGCCACACAGCCCCAACCAACACGCTGAATCTAACAAGAACGAGAACGGGGTCCCTCCCGCCGGCGGGGGGCCGAGATCCTCCGCACCTCCATGGCCTAGAGGCCATCGGAGATGGGGCGGACCGGCGGCGGCGCCCTGTTTAATCTGAATACTCTCTTTTTTATGAAATAGGACCCTCCGAAAATTGAATCCTTGTGTCGCAAGATTGTAAAGACACGATACTAGGAAAGACACAGGATCAGCATACTTTTGATTTATAAAATACCCGCAAAAAAATAACTTTTGATTTATACATTTACTTAAGTGACTATTTCTTCTAAATTGTAGGATAAATAAATATATCTAGTAGACCAAGTTTTTTTTTTGTTGACCATATTTATATCTTATAAAAACATCAGTAATATGCAAATAAAGGTCAATTTTGAATTTGCTCGAGCAAACATCAGAATTGATTCTTCATTGGTTTGCTTTAGAAAACAATTCTACACTCAACATGCAACGTTACCTTTTCTATGTCAAAAATTGGCGTTTTGGGGGGTTCACTTGTTATATTTCATCCATTAAATGCAATTCTCGGCATTTAAATGATATATAAATTTGAACTGCAAGTGCATAGAATAATGAGCACAAACCGGTTGACTTTTTTTATCTGTGTCCTTGGGTCTATGTTTAGGCCTCATCTGAAAAAAAAAACAAATTTGAAAAATCACGATGTCAATATTTGTCGGAATTAGGGCTCCGCAGACCCAAGAAAGGTTCGAACACAGGGGTGCGCTCGCCCTTCGATCCCACTCAACTGGCGGCCACGCGGCTTCGCCTTGCCGAAGATGCATGAGGACGCGAGAAGATGGACACAGAGATTTACCCAGGTTCGGGCCACCTTGCGGTGTAAAACCCTACTCCTGCTTTGGGTGGATTGGCCTCACGAGGAGGTTTGGTGATGAATTTGTATAGTGGTGAGCGACCTCGCGAGGGCTCTTTGGTGAGGATGGATCAGCCCCTCTCTACGGTGGAGGCTAGTCCCTATTTATAGCGGCCTGGGTCCTCTTCCCATATCGCACAGGCGGGAAGGGATCCCACAACGGCCAAATTTGAAAGGGGACAGAAGGTACAACTTATCCTGACTAAAGGTGGTCTTCGCCTGCAAAGCAACCGGTCGTGACGCAGAGGTGGGCTCGGCGATGACATCCGTCCTGCCGAGCTCGTGGTCTTGGTCTTGTTGCACCGGAAGGGAAACCTTTGGGGGGTCCCCCGGGAACCCGCGCACGTCCTCGCCTCTTTAACACCAAAGAGGAAACTGTTTCTGTTGCGCCGGCTCGCGCCCGCCTGCCTTGATCGTCATGGCTCACGTCACCGCAGCCTCCTGAGGCTGGGCACTGCATAGGAATCTCCACTCCTCGGGAGGCAGCCTGGGGAGGCCGCTCCTCTGGAGGTCTAGGCATCGTTCTCCTCGCGAGGCCGAGCCCCTCGCGAGGGTCTTGTCTTGTGGAGTTCGTCGCTAGGCCGTACTGGGCCATCGAGGTGGGCCACCCCTGGGCCGCAGGCAGGCAGGTCTGGGTACGCCCGATCCCAGAACGCCGACAGTAGCCCCGGGCCCAAGGCGCGCTCGAGCTGGCTTCGAGGCGAAGCTAAGGGAGGACGGCCGAAACGCCGCGGGCCCCAACCGCTTGCGGGCCAGGCTTGACGCGTGGCGCCCGGTGGGTCGCGGGGTCCTTCCTCTTCCGCAGGGCCTCGGGAACCACCCCATGTCAAGTCGACGCGGGGTAGGTATGCTGCGCCGGTCATCATTGCCCTTCCTTGATTGACGCCGCCCTCTTGTGCCATCCTTCCTCTCCGGCCCGCGCTGAAGTGACTCGTGGAGGGGAATGAAGCAATGCGGGACAGGGCCGCCCGCGGATCGAGCACGTCATGTGGCACCCGAGGAGCGCACGCCGCCTCCACTCCCCACGATGCCTCGGGAACCGCGGCTGTGCCTATAAACCCGCCTCATCCGAGGGGCAGTTCCACCCTCGCACACCTTCCCGTTTGCCACCTTCGCAAGAACGCCGCCTTCTTCTCCCTTTCTCCTTCTCATGGCATCCGGGGGGAGTGCTGCTGGTGTCGGAGCGCGAGCGGGATCCCCGGCGCCGCCACCATCTTCTGGGGGCGGCAAGGATCGGTCTTCGTGGCCGGTCCAGGCGCGCCGGCGCTGGACCGCCACTGATGAGTAAGTGTGTCATTGCCTCCGCCTCTTCTTGCGAATCACGCCCGGCTCGCCGAGTCTGATCGCCGGCTCTTCTCAAGGCGCCCACACCCAAGAGGCGCAGGCTCGACATGCTTCAGGGCGAGGTGGACGCGCTCAGGACCCAGCTGCAGGACACCGAGGCCGCCCTCCAAGCCACGCTTCGGGGTGAGGAGGACGCCAAGGCGGAGCTGGCGTCCCTCCAGGCCCAGGTCGAGGGGGCCGCCAACGCCGTGCAGGCAGCCAGGGACGAAGCAGCGCACGCGAAGATGATGGAGGTGCAGCGTGCCAAGCAGTACCTGGACATCGCAAGTTGTGCGGGCAGCGCGGTCCGCCGGTTTGTCGGGGAAGCCCCCGCGCTGCCGTGCGCACACGGCGACGGGGGCTACCTCAACTTCTTCCAGAAGGTGGTGGAGGCACTGGAGTCTGGCGTGTCCCGGGTGGACGAGGACGCCGAGTCCAGCGCGCGCGACCTTCTGGATAGCGCGCTGACACGCGTCTTCTCCAACTTGCGTCGTCACGCCCCCGGGCTCGACCTCTCCCGCGCGACGGAGCCGATGCCCGAAGAGCTCCGGAGGCCCCTCAGGGACGAGGTGCGTGAGCACGTGGAGTCCCTGGTCGAGCGGTTTGTCCAGGCGGCGCCCTCCAAGGAAGGCGACAGCTCCGGAGTCGAGACCTTCAAGAGTCGCGATGGAGACAACGCCTCCTCTGCCTGAGCTCTGCTTTCTTGATTCCTGTTGCATCAAGAAACACTTGGCCCCTGGGGGGCGTTTAAACATTTGTATTATACCTTTTCTTTTGAGTAGTAGTCGCCTGCTGTGCCCGAAGCGTCCTCATTCCTTCTGCGAGGTTTTTCGTTTTCCTTCTCCTTGTACCTGTACTTGCCTCGCCAGGCCGCCGCTTCGTCCCGGGCTCCCCTCAGGGAGTCTAGCGGGAGCGCCGATCAGCCCCTGGCGATAGCCGCCCGCTCGAACCTCGCGAGGCTGACGTCCTGAGGAAGCACGGGCCGCGCCTGCGCCGGGCTCTCAGGGGGCGGCGCCTCAAGAGCCCGACTCTCCCTCTTCTGCGTCGTCTTCCTTTCTCATAGCGCCGCGCCGGCCCCGCGAGCGCATGCGGGAGGGGTCATCTCCTTCAGGTTCGAGCGCCAGAACCAAGTCTTAGGAGTGGCGATCCTCGGGAGGCCGTCCTTTGCTTTTACTTCTCGTGGTGGGTTCCTGCATCGCAAGGTGCAGCTGGGGCACCAGGGCAGCTTGGAGGTCTTGTCGAGGGGGCCTCTTCCTCGCGGACCAGGCAGCTTTGCAGCTTCGAGAGGCGTCCGCCGCTCGCGAGGCCCCTGGGGTGGCGAGGAAACAGGGACTCCGGAGGTGCCTCCTCAGGGCCCCGCTTTCCGCGAAGGTGCTGAAAAGTGCTTTACGTGGAGTTCGAATTTCTTGATAGCGAGCAGAATCATGACTTCCCTTCCCTTGGTCGCCTTCCTTCCAACGACCATTTTGGCTGGAGCCCCCTAGCGGGGGCCGATCGCCGCTAGTATGTCGGGTCACAATGCCTGGCAAGGCCAGGGGATGAGCGCTCGTGAGGCCGGGGGCCCGAGGCAGCATGCACCTGCCGACTTGTGCTTGCAATAACTTCGTTTGACTTCTATGATTTCCTTTTGTGCTCCGTTTCCTTCCTGCTTGCTTTTGTGCTCTGCGTCGGCAGGGCCCAATCCCGTGCATACCTCAACCGGAGACCAAGGGGCAAGGGGCTGCGTGACTAGTACGGCCCCTGGGTTGCGATGCCCAGGGGTCCCCCTTGTCGTGCGAGCAGCGGGAGCCTGAGGCAACTTGCGCCTGCCGGCCCGCTCGAGAACGCCACGCGAGGATCAGAGCGCCAAAGCTTTGGCGAGCACACCGTGCCCAGCCCCCTCTCGCGGGGCGCGCGAGAGAAAACTGGTAGGTGCTAAACTTTTAAAGCCAAAACTGTACAACGAGGAACACTGCAAAGGAGAAAAATCCCCACCCCTTTTTCAAACAAAGACGCGAAAGCTTCAAGTTTCATTCCCCAAAACGGCAAATTCGGTTTACAAAAGAGAGCAAAGAACAACCGCGTCCGGCACCTAATAGCTAGTCTTCGTCTTCCCCCAGCGCGGAGCATAGGGCTTCCACTAGGCATGGGCATAGTCATTGGGGGACCGTGTCGTCCGCCAGCGCGGAGCATGGGGCTTCCACTTGGGTGTGGGTGGGAACCCCTCCGCGTCCTCGGGGGGCTCCGGGCGTATATAGCCCACTCATTATTACGTGAGAGTGTCACGGTTGTAGATAGCTGAGCGAACACCCAAGCACAAGGCTCAGAAGTTCCCAACTCAGTTCCCGAGTCACCCCGCGCCTTTCGGCACGGTTGCGCGCCCCTACGGCCCAAACATGAGTGCATTGCTCCCCGCGTGACCGCGGGATTGCGCTCCCGCGGCCCAAACATGAGCGCAACGCACACCGCGTGACCATAGGAGTATTGTGTCGATGTAGCCGCCTCGGGAGGCGCCAGGCACCTGTCGAGCCGCAGCTCAGGAGCCTCGCGAGGCCCCGCCTCCTGAGGATTGTGCCGGCGCCCCCCGAGCCGTGGGGCGCGTGGAGCCCTTAGGAGTGTGACACGATTGGCGCGGAGCCTCCGCAGTGCCCGCCGCGCGTGGCCCGCGCCTCTCGCGTCCTGCCGATCTCCTAGGCGAATATTCCTGTGACCCTGGCGTCCGGCACTGCGTTCCCTGCTCGCGAGGGCACCGTCTTGCGACGGGCCCCCACGCACCCCCGGGCGCCCTCTTCGTCGCGTCGACCGAGCCAGGTGCTTCTACAGTGGAAGCCCCCGGGCTCGACCTGAAGAGGGGCGCCGGGAGTGACCCCCCTACGCCGAGGGGATGGAGGTGCCTGTGGCGAGCACGAGACTCACGGAGCCGACGCCTACCACGACACTGCTCGGAACGTACGCTTCCACGCAAGGGCCTTGGCCTCCCTCTGGCCCTTCACCGCGTGCCTCGTAGCTGAAGCTTCCCCCGGGCAACAGGGTGACGCCGTCCTGGGTGCGCAACCCGCGAACCCGCCTGCGCCGAGCCTCTGCCCGAAGTTGGCCGGCTCTGCCGCTGCCGCGAGGCTGGCCGCATCCATCTTGGAGAAGGTTGTTGCCGCGAGTATCCTCCGTGCCTCCGCCTTGATGACCTCCAGGTTCGGTGGCTTGTGCCACCCGGTCCCTGCGCCGGTCGGCGCGCCCTTGCCGGGAAAGCCCAGGCGGTCGGTGATCCGCCGGGTCGTAGGCACGTGGGTTGTGGCGTGCGCGGAGCATCCCGTCACCTCCTTCATGCGTGCCTTCGCCGGGGCCGGGCGGCGGCCCGAACCCGGTCACCGGGACCCTAAGGAGAAGGAGTACAGCCTGGGTCGTACCTTGCTCGGGTTCCTCGGGTTGGGGGCTGATACGTCTGCAACGTATCGATAATTTATGAAGTATTCATGCCATACTCACCTATGTCTACAATACTTTTATATGGTTTTGATGCACTTTATATGATTTATTTAGAACTAACCCGGACTGACGCTGTTTTCAGCAGAACTACCGTGGTGTTGTTTTTTGTGCAAAAAATGAAAGTTCTCGGAATCGCCCGAAACTTTTTGGTGATTTTTTCTGGACCAAATAAGCAATATTGGAGCGAAGAACCACCGTAGAAGAGCCATGAGGTGGGCACAACCCACCAGGGCGCGCCAGAGGGCCCAGGCGCGCCCTGGTGTATCGTGCCCTCCTCGTGGCCCATCTTGGCATGAAACCGACGCCCAAAAATCCTATAAATATAGAAACCATCAGAAATAACCCGAGACTCTCCGCTCCGCCACCGCAACTCTCTGTATCGACGAAAAACCAATCTGGAGACGTTCCAGTACCCTGCCGGAGAGGGGAATCCATCTCCGGTGGCCATCTTCATCATCCCGGCGGAGGCCATGACGAGGAGGGAGTAGTCCACCCTCGGGGCTGAGGGTATGTACCATTAGCTATGTGTTCAATCTCTCTCTCTCTCTCTCTCGTGTTCTTGAGATGTCACGATCTTGATGTATCACGGGGTTTGTTAATATAGTCGGATCATATGATGTGTTTCTCTCTCTATCTAGTTGTGATGAATTGAGTTTTCCCTTTCAGATTTCGTTACCGGATTGAATACTTTTATGGATTTGAGAACACTTGATATATGTCTTGCATGTGGATACCCGTGGTGACAATGGGGTGTTCTATTGATTCACTTCATATATGTTTTGGTACTCAACTTGCGGATTCCCGCGGTGACATTGGGGTAATCTATGCATAGGGGTTGATACACGTTCTTGTCCTACTTTCTCCGATAGAAATCTTGGGGCACTCTTTGAGGTTCTTTAAGTGGATTGAGTATTATGAATCTGAAATTGTTTGATGCGTATCGTATAATTAACTCATGGATACTTGTGGTGACATTAGAGTATCTAGGTGACATTAGAGTTCGTTGATGCGTATCATATGGTGTTATTCTAGTACGAACTCTTAGATAGATCGAACGGAAAGGATAATTTGATGTTATCTTAGTACGAACTCTTGAATAGATCGATCGGAAAGAATAACTTTAAGGTGGTTTCGTACCCTACAAACAATTTCTTCTTATGTTCTCCGCTAGATAAGAACTTTGGAGTGATTCTTCGTTGCATGTTGAGGGATGGTTATGTGATCCAATTATATTAGCATTGTTGAGAGATTGCACTAGCGAAAGTACGGACCCTAGGCCTTGTTTTCAAGCATTGCAATACCGTTTGTGCTCACTTCTGTTACTTGCTACCTTGCTGTTTTTATATTTTCAGATTACAAAAACCTATATCTATCATCCATATTGCACTTGTATCACCATCTCTTCGCCGAACTAGTGCACCTATACAATTTGCCATTGTATTGGGTGTGTTGGGTACACAAAAGATTTCTTGTATTTGATTGCAGGGTTGTTTGAGAGAGACCATCTTCATCCTACACCTCCCACGGATTGATAAACCTTAGGTCATCCACTTGAGGGAAAATTGCTACTGTCCTACAAAACTCTGCGGTTGGAGAACCAACAAAGTCTACAAGAATAAAGTTGCGTAGTAGACATCAAGCTCTTTTCTGGCGCCGTTGCCGGGGAGGTGAGTGCTTGAAGGTATATCTTTAGATCTTGCAATTAAATCTTTTAGTTTCTTGTTTTTCACTAGTTTGGTTTTATAAAAGAAAACTACAAAAAATGGAGTTTAGGTTGTATCATTTGTATCGTCTTTATAATGTCTTTCGTGAAAATAAGGATTCAGAAAGTTGTGCTCAATTGGTAGAGGAAGAAATTATGAAAATACTTAATGAGAATTCCTTGAATGATGAGCATGATTGCAATGTTTCTAGTATGAATTCTTTGAATATCCATGATGCTAATGATATGCAAAGCCACAAGATTGGGGATGCTATGTTTGATGAAGATGATATTTTTAGTCCCCCAAGTTTTGATGAGCAAATTTATTATGATGATGACATACCTCCTATCTATGATGATTATGATGATGACATGTATGCTATAAAGAGTGATAGTAACCATGAAACTTGTCATCATGATTTTAATATTGAATGTGGTTATGTCAATCAAGTATCTCATGATAGTTATTTTGTTGAGTTTGCTCCCACTACCATGGATGAGAAGAAATATGCTTATGTGGAGAGTAATAAATTTTCTATGCTTGTAGATCATGAAAGGGATGCTTTATGTGATAGTTATATTGCTGAATTTATTCATGATGCTACTGAAAATTATTATGAGGGAGGAACATATGCTTGTAGGAATTGCAATAATATCAAGTTTCCTCTCTATGCATTCAAAGTTTTGAAGTTATGCTTATTTTGCCTTCCTATGCTAGTTGATTCTTGCTCCCATAAATTGTTTGCTCACAAAATCCCTATGCATAGGAAGTGGGTTAGACTTAAATGTGCTTGTCATGAGATTCATGATGCTCTCTAGCATGTTTCAATTACTATTCTTACGTGAGCATCATTGAAATCATCATGCCTAGTTTAAAGGCTTTAAAGAAAAGCGCTTGTTGGGAGACAACCCAACACTTTTAATTTCTGTTTTTATATGTTCACATGATTAAGATACTGTAGTAATCATGTTTTGTGTCTTTTATTTCAATAAAGTGCCAAGTAAAGCCTTTGGGGTGACTCACAAGATGAGTAGAATTGATGCTGAACCAAAACAGAAACTTTTGACTCAAGTACAGGAATTTTCATTTTTTACCGGAGCGTGATAATGATCTGAAATTTTTTCACAGTCTTAATATACAAATCTTCAGGTTGTTCTAATTTTTAAGAATTTTTAGAGACAGGGAAGTATGTCTATACTACAGATCTTCACAGACTGTTCTGTTTCTGACAGATTCTATTTTGTATGCATAGTTTGCTTGTTTTAGTGTTTCCATAGCTTATATTTAGTGGTATAAATTATGGGAATGGTATAATACAGTAGGTATCATGCGGGAAAAATTATGAATCTTGTCTTGACAGTACCTAAGTGAATGATCTATCTTTATTATAGTAACCCATCTCATGAAGTTCCGTTAAGTTTTGTGTGATTGAAGTTTTCCAGTTTTGGGTGAGACACCGATATGAGGAGAATAAGGAGTGACAAGAACCTAATCTTGGGGATGCCCAAGGCACCCCCAAGGTAATATCCAAGGAACACTCAAGCGCCTAAACTTGGGGATGCCCCGGAAGGCATCCCCTCTTTCGTCTTCAACATTATCTGTATATCTTACTTAGAGCTATATTTTTTATTCGTCACATAATATGTGCTTTGCTTAGACCGTCATTATATTTTGTTATTTTATGTTAGATTTTATTTATAATCTTGTTTTTCAATAAAATTTTTCAAGAATTGCCTTCAGGATGCTTGAATTGCATGTTTGATCTGTGCTTTGTAAAAACAGAAACTTTTGCTGTAGTGTTTGAATTTTCATATTTTACTGGAATGTGGAAAGCTTCTGAAATTTTTACACAGTATTTTCATATAAATTCTTTAGCTTTTCCTACATTTTCATAATTTTTTGAGTTACATAAGTGCACTGGTTTGATAAATTGCTACAGACTGTTCTGTTTGGACAGATTGCTGTCATAGTTTTGTTATCTACTTATCCTATAGTTTCCATAGCCTATATTGGTAGATATAAATTGTGGAAATGATAGTAAACAGTAGATTATGTTTTAAAATTATTGTGCAACTTGTCTTGGCAGTACATGAAGTGTTGATTTGTTCTTATGTGTACTAACCTATCTCACGAGTTCTTTTCAAGTTTTGTGTGGATGAAGTTTTTGAGAATAGGTGAAACCATGATATGAGAGGATTGAACGAGATACAAAAGATCAAGATTGGGGATGCCCAAGGCACCCCAAGTAAATATTTCAAGAAGTCTCAAGCATCTAACCTTGGGAATGCTTGATACGTCTCCAACGTATCTATAATTTTTGATTGTTCCATGCTATTATATTATCTGTTTTGGATGTTTTATATGCATTAATATGCTATTTTATATTATTTTTGGGACTAACTTATTAATCTAGTGCCTAGTGCCAGTTTCTGTTTTTTCCTTGTTTTTGAGTATTGCAGATAAGGAATATCAAATGGAGTCCAAACGGAATAAAATCTTCGCGATGATTTTCTTGGACCAGAAGAAACCTACCAGACTTGGAGAGAGGGGCAGGAGACCTGCCGGGAGGCGACAAGCCTGCAGGGCGCTCCCTAGGGGGGGCGCCCCCCTGGCATGTGGCCCCCCAGCAGGCCTCCTAACCCTAATCTTCGTCCTATAAATTCCCAAATATTCCCCCAATACCAAAAAGAGCCACGAAAATACTTTTCCGCCGCCGGAAGCCTCTGTTCTCGTGAGATCCCATCTTGGAGCCTTTTCCGGTAATCTGCCGGAGGGGGATTCGATCACGGAGGGAATCTACATCAACTCCATTGCCCCTCCGATGATGCGTGAGTAGTTCACCTCAGACCTTCGGGTCCATAGCTAGTAGCTAGATGGCTTCTTCTCTCTCTATGTTCTTCAATACCATGTTCTTCATGATCTTCATGGAGATCTATCCGATGTAATACTCTTTTGCGGTGTGTTTGTCGAGATCCGATGAATTGTGGGTTTATGATCAGATTATCTATGAATATTATTTGAATCTTCTCTGAATTCTTATATGCATGATTTCATATCTTTGCAAGTCTCTTCGAGTTATTGGTTTGGTTTGGCCAACTAGATTGGTAATTCTTGCAATGGGAGAAGTGCTTAGTTTTGGGTTCAATCTTGCGGTGTCCTCACCCAGTGACAAAGTAGGGGTAGCGAGGCACGTATTTGTATTGTTGCCATCAAGGATAAAAAGATGGGGTTTTCATCATATTGCTTGAGTTTATCCCTCTACATCATGTCATCTTACTTAATGCGTTACTCTGTTCTTCATGAGCTTAATACTCTAGATGCAAGCAGGAGTCGGTCGATGTGTGGAGTAATAGTAGTAGATGCAAAATCGTTTCGGTCTACTTGACACGGACGTGATGCCTATATGCATAATCATTGCCTTGGATATCGTCATAACTATGCGCTTTTCTATCAATTGCTCGACAGTAATTTGTTCACCCACCGTATTATTTTCCTTCAAGAGAGAAGCCTCTAGTGAAACCTATGGCCCCCGGGTCTATTTTCCATATTATATTTTCAGATCTATAAACCAAAAATACCAAAAATACTTTGCTGTAATCTTTTTTACTTTTGTTTTACTTTTCATTTTAGTAGTCTTTTATATCTATCTCTATTAGATCTCATCCTTGCAAGTAACCGTGAAGGGATTGACAACCCCTTTATAGCGTTGGGTGCAAGTGTTTGATTGTTTGTGTAGGTGCAAAGATTGGGGCCTTGCTTGTACCTCCTACTGGATTGATACCTTGGTTCTCAACAACTGAGGGAAATACTTATCTACTTTGCTGCATCACCCTTTCCTCTTCAAGGGAAAACCAACGCAAGCTCAAGAAGTAGCAAGAAGGATTTCTGGCGCCGTTGCCGGGGAGGTCTACATCAAGCCTACCAAGTACCCATCACAAACTCATCTCTTGCATTTACATTATTTGCCATTTGCCTCTTGTTTTCCTCTCCCCCACTTCTAAAACGATTTGCAGAAAAAAAAGATTTGCCTTTTTATTCGCCCTTTTTCCGTTCGTCTTTTTGTTTGCTTTTTGTTTGCTTGTGTGCTAGATTGCTTGCTTTGTCACGATGACTCAAGAGAACACTAAGTTGTGTGACTTCTCCAATACTAATAATAATGATTTTATTAGTACTCCGATTGCTCCCGCCACTAGTGCGGAATCTTATGAAATTAATGTCGCTTTTCTTAATCTTGTTATGAAAGAACAAATTTCCGGCCTTCGTAGTGAAGATGCCGCATCCCATCTAAATACTTTCGTTGAGTTGTGTGATATGCAAAAGAAGAAAGATGTGGATAATGATATTGTTAAATTGAAGCTATTTCCGTTCTCACTACGAGATCGTGCTAAAACTTGGTTTTCATCTTTGCCTAAAAATAGTATTGATTCATGGAATAAGTGTAAAGATGCTTTTATTTCCAAGTACTTTCCGCCCGCTAAGATCATCTCCCTTAGGAACGATATAATGAATTTTAAGCAACTTGATCATGAGCATGTTGCACAATCTTGGGAGAGGATGAAACTAATGATTAGAAATTGCCCCGCACATGGTTTGAGTTTATGGATGATTATACAATTTTTTTATGCGGGATTGAATTTTGCTTCTAGGAATCTTTTAGATTCCGCCGCGGGTGGTACTTTTATGGAAATCACATTAGGCTAAACTCCTAGATGATATTATGGCAAATTACTCTCAATGGCATACCGAAAGATCTCCTACTAGTAAAAAGGTGCATGCTATTGAAGAAATAAATACTTTGAGTGAAAAGATGGATGAATTAATGAAATTGTTTGCTAGTAAGAGTGCTCCTATTGATCCTAATGATATGCCTTTGTCTTCTTTGATTGGAAATAATAATTAATCTATGGATGTGAATTTTGTTGGTAGGAACAATTTTGGTAATAACGCGTATAGAGGAAATTTCAACTCTAGGCCGTTTCCTAGTAATTCCTCTAATAATTATGGTAATTCCTACAACAATCCTTATGGAAATTATAATAAGATTCCCTCTGATCTTGAGAATAATATTAAAGAATTTATTAGTTCGCAAAAGGTTTTCAATTCTATGATTGAAGAAAAATTGCTCAAGATTGATGATTTGGCTAGGAACGTTGATAGAGTTTCACTTGAGATTGATTCTTTGAAAATTAGATCTACTCTACCCAAGCGTGATATTAATGAGTCTTTAAAAGCTATGAGAACTTCTAATGATGAGTGTAAGGAAAGAACCGCTAGAATGCGTGCTAAGCGTGAATGGCTTGAAAAAGTGTGTTCTCGCGATAATAATGATGAAGATCTTAAAGTGATTGATGTGACTCCTATTGAATCTTTGTTTTCTAATACAAATATTGATAAAGATGGGACTGGAGATAAGTCAACTTTAGTTAAAAGTTGTCCCAATGATTCGGAATTTATAGATCTTAATGCTAAAATTGATAAAAGTGGGATTGAAGAGGTCAAAACTTTAAATAGCAATGAACCCACTCTTTTGGATTTCAAGGACTTTAATTATGATATTTGTTATTTGATTGATTGTATTTCCTTGTTGCAATCCATGTTGAATTCTCCGCATGCCTATAATCAAAATAAAGCTTTTACTAAACATATCGTTGATGCTATGATGAAATCTTTTGAAGAAAGACTTGAATTGGAAGTTTCTATACCTAGAAAGCTTTATGATGAGTGGGAACCTACTATTAAGATTAAAATTAAAGATTATGGGTGCCATGCTTTGTGTGATTTGGGTGCTAGTGTTTCCACGATTCCAAAAACTTTATGTGATGTGCTAGGTTTCCATGATCTTGATGATTGCTCTTTAAATTTGCATCTAGCGGATTCCACTATTAACAAACCTATGGGAAGGATTAATAATGTTATTATTGTTGCAAATAGGAGTTATGTGCTCGTAGATTTCATTGTTCTTGATATAGATTGCAATCCTACATGTCCTATTATTCTTGGTAGACCTTTCCTTAGAACGATTGGTGCAATTATTGATATGAAAGAAGGAAACATTAGATTCCAATTTCCGTTAAGGAAAGGCAAGGAACACTTTCCTAGAAAGAGAATTAAATTACCCTATGAATCTATTATGAGAGCTACTTATGGATTGCATACCAAAGATGACAATACCTAGATCTATTGCGTTATGCCTAGCTAGGGGCGTTAAACAATAGCGCTTGTTGGGCGGCAACCCAATTTTATTTTCTGTTTTTTGTTTGTTTGTGTTTCTGATTTTGAGTGTTTTACACATTATTACCTCTGTATTAATTGTGTTTTATTGTTTTAATTAGTGTTTGAGCCAAGTAAGACCTTTGGGATGGTCTACGGTGATTGTTGATTTGATTTTGCTGAAAAACAGAAACTTTTGCGCTCAGTCCAGGAATTTTATAAATTCACCAGAGAGTCGAATGAGTCTGAAATTTTTAAAAAATATTGATATACAAATTTCCCAGGTTTTCCTAAATTTTCAGAATTTTTGAAGTTACAGAAGTATTCGAAGTTTACAGATTGCTACAGACTGTTCTGTTTTTGACAGATTCTGTTTTCTTTGTGTTGTTTGCTTATTTTGATGTATCTATGGGTTGTATCGGGGGGTATGAACCATGGAGAAGTTGGAATACAGTAGATATTACACCAATGTAAATAAAGAATGAGTTCACAACAGTACCTAAAGTGGTGATTTATTTTTCTTATACTAACGGATCTCACGAGTTTTCTGTTGAGTTTTGTGTTGTGAAGTTTTCAAGTTTTGGGTAAAGATTGGATGGACTATGGAATAAGGAGTGGCAAGAGCCTAAGCTTGGGGATGCCCAAGGCACCCCAAGAAATATTCAAGGATACCAAAGAGCCTAAGCTTGGGGATGCCCCGGAAGGCATCCCCTCTTTCGTCTTCAATCCATCGGTAAATTTACTTGAGGCTATATTTTTATTCACCACATGATATGTGTTTTGCTTGGAGCGTCTTGTATGATATGAGTCTTTGCTTTTTAGTTTTCCACAATCATACTTGCTGCACACATCTTTTGAGAGAGACACGCATTAATCGTGAATTTAATAGAATACTCTATGTGCTTCACTTATATCTTTTGAGCTAGGCAATTTTGCTCTAGTGCTTCACTTATATCTTTTTAGAGCACGATGGTGTTTTATTTTATAGAAATAATTGAACTCTCATACCTCACTTATATTATTTTGAGAGTCTTTAAACAGCATGGTAATTGGTTTAGGTTATGAATTTAGTCCTAATATAACGGGCATCCAAGAGGGATATAATAAAAACTTTCATATAAAGTGCATTGAATACTATGAGAAGTTTGATTCCTTGCATATAGTTTTGAGATATAAAGATGGTGATATTAGAGTCATGCTAGTGAGTAATTGTGGAATGATAGAAATACTTGTGTTAAAGTTTGTGATTCCCGTAGCATGCATGTATGGTGAACCGTTATGTAACGAAGTCGGAGCATGATTTGTTTAATGATTGTCATCCTTTGTGTGAGGGTCGGGAGCGCGCGATGGTTAACTCCTACCAACCTCTCCCCTTGGAGCATGCGTCTAATACTTTGCTTTGATAACTAATAGACTTTTGCAATAAGTATGTGAGTTCTTTATGATTAATGTGAGTCCATGGATTATACGCACTCTCATCCTTCCACCATTGCTAGCTTCTCTAGTACCGCGCAACTTTCGCCGGTATATTAAACCCACCTTCCTCAAAACAGCCACCATATACCTTCCTCAAAACAGACACCATACCTACCTATTATGGCATTTCCATAGCCATTACGAGATATATTGCCATGCAACTTCCACCGTTCCGTTTATTATGACACGCACCATCATTTTCATATTTGTCGATGCACTAAGGATTGGGTCCTTTAGTACCCCGTACTTGTGCACGGACAGTTGTAGCCACACCTGCGGCCAGGCCTGTCGGGGAACAACCGAATGCAAGTTCATAAAGTCAAGGAGGCATCCAAGACAAGGCAATAATCAGAAGATAGAAGACCGAAGGCTGGAGCCCCGGCAAGATCTTGCCGGGATGTCTCGTAGCCCCGGCAAGGCTCGCACCCGGCAAGCCTTCGCTGCCCTGTCATCGCTCTAGTGCGGTCATCAGCTTGTGCTTTAGCTGTTGTCCTCCTGGTAACGTGTCAGGCGCTAGCGGTGGATGGGCTTAAGCGGTGCTGATGGGACGACCCCTTTTCCCGTCCCCAAGAAGCTAAGGGACACCTCAACGGAGCATTAAATGTTCTTTTCCTAAACCGTCAGTGTTAGGTATGATAACACTGTAGACACTTTACACCTCATGTATGTACTGAGCGCCACTGTTGGTGACCCCTTCGAACATATAAAAGGAGGCCCAAGGCGTAGCTACAGGGGGATGGGATCTTCTCTAGCCCATTCTGCATGAGTAACGGCTGAGTACTGTAGCGCTCCCAGAACTTGAGCTAGAGCACATCTAATACAACCAAGTAGGAGTAGGGTTTTACGCATCTTTGCGGCCTGAACCTGGGTAAAATTCCCGCGTGTTGATCATCACATCTGCTCTCTGTACAAATCCTTCCCCTTGCCGAATCGTAAAGGGATCCTCGCGATCCCATAGGTGTCGTTTCTCCGACATCTTTGGCGCCCCAGGTAGGGGGAAAGAGGTTGTGCGGACCTGATCTGGTGACTAGCACGCCAGTTCTTCATCATCTTCGTCGCCATGGCCCCCAAGAGGAAGGGTTTCACGGCGGTTGGACCATCCATGTTCGCTGCGCCTGTGCTTACACGCACGGGCGACGGTGTCGACGCGGGTGGAGGAGGTAGAGATCCAGAGCTTCCACGACGCTCTGGTGATCATAGCCAGGCGAGCGGCGTCGTTCGCGCCGCTGGATCTAAGGACGGAGCCGTGCTGCCAGCTGGCAGTGCAGCAAACTCCAGAGATGGAAGGGCGCCTTCCAAGACACCCACGCCGGCGCATGCACCGCGGCCTTCTCAGGTCGCGCGCGATGAGCAGCGCCGCGACGTTGATGGTACTAGGCGTCCCCACGGAAAATCTCCTGAGCATCAACCTCGGGATGTGCGAGACCGGCATGCACGTCCACATGCTGGTGGAAGCGGTGTGCGGTCGCGGGACCATGATCTAGCTCCTTCTAACTTAGTTGGGAGTCAGAGCACATCACGTTCCTCGCACCTGTCGCCGCCGCCTACACGAGCAGAAGCGCTGGCACGTGCACAGCTGCTTCTGAACTTCCCTCCTGATGCGGACAAGCTCGACGAATGGAGAGCTGCCATTCAGAGCCTCGTCGGCCTCGCCAACGAAGATAAGCCGGAGCAGGCGGAGCCCTCGCGGCGGCAGTCCATCGAGCCGGCACGCGTCGGTGGTGAGAAGACTGTGGGTGGTACAACTATGGTGTACTCACCCCCACAGCGGCAGCAGCGGACGCTGACTCGACGGGTCGACACCCGTGATGACGATTCCACGGCGTCGTCCGATCCGCGAACTCGCCACGATCAACGTCAAGTTCTTCGGGAGCGAGGCAAGGAAGACGCTCGAACTACCATCGAGCGGCGGCGGGAAGCGCGCTATCAATCTGACAAGCGTGCATGACCTACTGTAGACAAGCCAGCGCCAGGGTATCCTGTCGATCTACCTTACGAGGTGGGTTGTCCAGCGTTTACCCATGAGCTGCGGCGAGTCCAGTGGCCCAATTCCCGCACGTTCAAGCCGGAGGTCCCGGAAAAATATGATGGCAAGACCCACCCGTCAGAGTTCCTGAGCATCTACACCATTGCGGTGCAGGCTGCCGGGGCTCGTGACGACAAGATACTCGCCAACTACTTCCCGTTGGTGCTTAAGCCCAACGTCAGGTCGTGGTTGATGCACCTGCCGGAGAATTCCATTTCTTCTTGGGCAGATTTGTGCCATGAGTTTGTTGGTGCCTTCACTGGAGGCCACCAAGCTCCCGGCCAGGAAAGCGATCTGCATCTCATCCCCCAGAAGGAAGGCGAGACTTTGCGCAAGTACATCTAGAGGTTCAGCCGCATACATCACAACATTCCATACGTTCATCCTGCCGCTATTATTAGCGCGTTCCATCAGAACGTGCGCAACCGCAGGATGCGGGAAGAGCTGGCGATGAACAAGATCAGGGATGTTGCCAAGCTTTATGCTCTGGCAGATAAGTGTGCTCGAGCTGAAGAAGGGAGGAGACTCCCTGGCGAAGATGCTGGTGCAGGGGTCGACTCTGGAGATGAGGACACCGCCGCTCCGGCAAAGAAGGGCCGGCAGCGTAACAGGAAGCGCAAGGGCAAGGCCGTGCTTGCCGTTAAGGGATCCGGCAACCCCGGTACCGCCAAGAAGGCCAAGGTTGATGACCCCGGCAAGGATGTTGCCGGGTGTGCCTCCTGCCAGGCCTTGGCGGCTGCCGACAAGCCAGACGGTTCCGGCAAGCAGTATTGCAAGATCCATCGCACCAAGGGCCATGATCTCCAAGACTGTCGGCAAGTTGAGCAGCTTGTCGAGAAGCAGAAAGCCGAGTACGAGAGGCGAGACAAGGAGAGGGCCCAGGATGGCGCAGAGGGGTCCGGCAAGAAGCGTGGTGGCCGAGGAGGTCGCCGCGGCAAGGCCAAGCAACAGAAGGACCGGCCCGCTCGAGGCCGCGACAAGCAAGAGGGGGTGATGATGACATTGAGGAGGACAACGAATCCAGTGAACAAGAATTCCAGAAAGCTACGGACACCATGTGCGTTGACGGAGGTGCCTCGTTGCATTCTTCCCACCGCCAACTTAAACAGTGGGCGCGTGAGGTTAATGCGACTGAGCCATCTGTCGGCGCCCGGAAGCCTTTGAAGTGGGCCAACACGCCTATCGTTTTCGACATTGAGGATCACCCCGATCGCATAACCGCGGTCGGGTGTTTGCCGTTGTTGGTTTCACCAACGATACGCAACCTCAAAGTGACGAAAATGTTAGTTGACGGTGGGGCCGGTCTGAACTTGATCTCACCCGAGGTGATCAAAAGATTGCAAATTCCTGATGGAGATCTCGAGGAGACGGGCTCGTTTCAAGGGGTCAATCCAGGAAGGAGTCAGCCCAAGGGAAAGATCACGCTGCCGGTGACATTTGGTAGCGACCTGAATTTCTGGACGGAGAAGATTGTTTTTGATGTCGCCAAGATTCCACTACCATATAATGGGATCCTTGGCCGTCCAGCACTGGCCAAGTTCAGGGCGGCATCACATTACGCCTACAATGTGCTGAAGATGCCCGGGCCGATGAGCGTTATCACTGTCAGTTCCGACAAGAAAGACGCGCTTATCTGCACCGATCAACTCTATCGGGAGGCAGTTGCAGCATCTGCCGCCAAGGCACTTGCTCCTGCCGCTGAAACTCCCGGGGGGAAGAAGACCGGCAAGACCTCCCGCCCACACTCCGGCAAGCGCACCTCCTCGGAGTGCTGCGCTCCTGTTGAGGATGTGCCAGAGAGTTCCACCGGCAAGAGCAAGAAGTCCAAGGCAGCTCCGCCAGAGACCAAGAAGGTGCCCGCCAAGGAGGACGGTACGGGAGGAACTTTCACCATAAGTTCCACCCTTGACAGCAAATAGGAAAGCGCGCTCGTTGCCTTCCTACGGGCGAATGTCGATTTGTTTGCATGGCAACCATCTGATATCCCCGGTGTTCCTAGGGAGGTGATTGAGCACCACCTTGCCGTCTGTCCACACGCGTGGCCCGTCAAGCAGAATGTCAGGAAGCAAGCTTTGGAGCGGCAACAGTTTATTGCCGAAGAAATTAAGAAATTAGAAGCGGCAGGCTTGGTTAGAGGAGTACTTCATCCAACATGGTTGGCCAATCCAGTTGTAGTGCGCAAGGCGAATGGAAAATGGAGGCTATGTATTGACTATACAAATATCAATAAAGCCTGTCCAAAATGTCCTTTTCCCTTGCCGCGCATCGACCAGATTGTGGACTCCACTGCCGGTTGCGACTTGCTGTCATTCCTTGACGCCTATTCAGGCTATCACCAGATTTTCATGGCCAAGGAAGACGAAGAGAAGACCGCATTTATCACCCCATGTGGTACGTATTGCTTTTTGCGTATGCCTTTCGGGTTGAAAAGTGCTGGTTCTACATTTGCAAGAGCGGTCCAGATTGGTTTTGAGCCCCAGCTACATAGAAATATGGAAGCTTATATGGATGACATAGTGGTCAAAACCAAGGACAAGGCAACGCTCATATCAGATTTAGAAGAAACATTTGCCAATCTGCGCAAGATCAATTTAAAGCTCAACCCTGAGAAGTGTGTGTTTGGTGTTCCGTCCGGCAAGCTTCTCGGGTTCTTTGTATCTCAACGTGGAATTGAAGCAAATTCCGACAAGATCAAAGCAATCGAGCAAATTAAAGCGCCAAGACGTGTCAAGGATGTGCGTCGCCTTGCCGGCTGCGTCGCGGCTCTGAGTAGGTTCATCTCAAAATTTGTTGAGCGCGCCCTGCCCTTTTTCAAAATATTGAAGAAGGCAGGTCCAATGAAGTGGAGTCCGGAGGCGGAGGCAGCGCTGCAGGATTTGAAGAAGTACCTCTCCTCTCCGCCAGTCCTAGTCGCGCCAAAACCACAAGAGCCGTTGCTGCTATATCTAGCGGCAACAAATCAAGTGGTGAGTGCCGCGCTAGTGGCAGAGAGAGAAGTTGATGAAGAAGCAGCGGCAACGGCAGGACCGCCAAGCGACAAGCCGGGATCCTCCCCGGCAGGGTCTGGTGCTGCAAAGCAGGATCTGCGCCGCCAAATGAATCAATTCAGAAGAAGAAGATGGTGCAGCGCCCGGTCTATTTTGTCAGCTCCCTTTTGCAGGGGGCTAGGTCAAGATATTCTGGTGTGCAGAAGTTGCTGTTCGGCCTCCTCATGGCCTCAAGGAAGCTGCGCCATTACTTCCAAGCACATGAGATCACCATTGTCACTCGCTTTCCATTGCAGCGGATTTTGCGGAACCCAGATGCTACCGGCAGGATTGTGGAGTGGGCTTTGGAACTGTCAAGCTTTGGTCTCAAGTTTGAAAGTACTTCGACCATCCAGAGCAAAGCCTTGGCGGAGTTCATTGTAGAATGGACCCCAACGCCAGATGAAGAAGTTCCAGAGTCAACTCTCCCCGGCAAGGAAACAAATCAAGAGTGGATCATGTATTTTGATGGGGCTTTCTCGCTGCAAGGCGCCGGTGCTGGCATGCTACTTGTCGCACCCACCGGAGAGCACCTCAAATACAAGATTCAGATGCATTTTTCCCGGGAGAGGTCAACGAACAATACTGCGGAGTATGAAGGGTTGCTTGCCGGTCTCAGGATCGCGGCAGACCTTGGAATCCAGAAGCTTATTGTCAGAGGTGATTCTCAACTTGTCGTCAAGCAAGTCAATAAAGATTATCAGAGCCCGTTGATGGAAGCTTATGTAGATGAAGTAAGGAAGTTGGAAGAGCATTTTGACGGTCTGCAAATGGAGCACGTTCCTCGTGCAGAAAACAGCATTGCTGATGGCCTGTCAAAATGCGCTGCTCTCAAGTTACCTATGGAACCAGGGACTTTTGTGCTTCGACTGACTCAACCATCCGTGACACCATCAATGGGACAAGAGAAGAGAAGAAAGTTGAGTTCCGGCAAGTGCTTCCCGGCAGAGCTCCCAGAAGCCGCCGACAAAGAAGTTGCCGGGAACGACACCAAGCTTGCCGGAGAGCGACAGGCTCCGGCAGAGCCTCAAGCTCTTGCCGTCGAGAAAAACGCTCCCGCCAAGCTTGCCGGGGAACAGCAAGCTCCGGCAGGGTCTCAGGCCCTTGCTGTCGAGACGATTGCTCCCGCGGCAGAAGATATGCCTTTAGTCCTTGGTGTCGAGCCCCAGGCTCCAGCATGGGCACAGCACATCGTCCATTTCCTTCAGACAGGAGAACTCCCTGAGGAACAGGAAGAAGCGGAAAAAGTAGCCCGACGGTCCAACATGTACCAGTTCGTGGACAATGTCCTGTACATAAAGAAGCCGAACGGTGTAAAATTGAAGTGCATTTCTCGGGAAGATGGACTGGAGCTGTTGGCAGAGATACATGGAGGCATATGTGGCTCCCACATAGGATCAAGAGCACTTGCCGGTAAGGCATTCCGGCAAGGTTTCTTTTGGCCCACTGCTCTCCAGGATGCAACTGTGCTAGTAACCAAGTGTGAAGCATGCTAGTTTCATTCAAAGAAATTGCATCAACCAGCTCAAGCTCTTCAGACAATCCCTCTCTCCTGGCCATTTTCGGTCTGGGGGCTCGACATCTTGGGCCCTTTTCCCCGTGCTACCGGGGGCTTTGAGTAGTTGTACGTAGCAATCGACAAGTTTACAAAGTGGCCGGAAGTGGAAGCAGTGAGGAAGGTGACCGCACAGTCAGCCGTCAAGTTCTTCAAAGGAATAGTTTGTCGTTTTGGTGTACCGAACAGGATCATCACCGACAACGGCACACAGTTCACGAGCCGCACCTTCATGCAGTATGTCCAAGACCTTGGCGGCAAGATTTGTTTTGCTTCTGTTGCCCACCCGAGGAGCAACGGCCAGGCGGAAAGGGCTAATGCTGAAGTGCTGTGAGGCCTCAAGACGAGGGCTTTCGACAAGCTGCGCAAGTGCGGAAGGCGCTGGATTGATGAGTTGCCGGTGGTTCTTTGGTCAATCAGGACGACACCAAATCGAGCCACCGGCCAGACACCCTTCTCCCTAGTATACGGGGCGGAAGCAGTTCTCCCCACAGAACTCACATACGGGTCACCTCGAGTGCTCGCTTATGATGAGCTTGAGCAAGAGCAGTTGTGGCAAGATGACGCGTTGCTCCTTGAGGAAGATCGTCTTTAGGCTGCTGTGCGAGCTGCATGCTACCAGCAAGCTTTGCGCCGCTATCATAGCCGCAAGGTTCATGCCCTAAGTCTTGAGGAAGGTGACCTTGTTCTTCGGCGCGTTCAGTCCGCCAAGAATTCCAACAAGTTGACGCCGAAGTGGGAAGGCCCTTATCGGGTAGTGCGAGTCACCAGGCCCGGCGCAGTCCGCCTGGAGACCGAAGATGGCGTCCCAGTGAGCAACTCCTGGAATATCGAGTATCTTCATAAGTTCTACCCATGAGGCACGGTTGCCGGGTCTCCCGGCAACCCCTTTTGTACAAGTCTTGCCGCTGAAGCATGTAATCCTTTGTACAAAGCCAGGCGCAGACCCTGTGCATAGTTGAATAAAGCTAAGTGTTTTGCAAATCTTGTTGATGTTCATGTTTACTTATGTGCATGTTTATCTGAGATATTGTATTACACTTATCTCCAGCAAGTGCTAACAAACCGCCAAGGTTCCATATCTCTATTTTCTCTTCTTTCTTTTTCTCAAAGGACAGAAGGTTCCCTCACAGGCAAGTTTGCCGGGGGGGAAAGGATGGTATGGATACCGACAGGCGACGTTCAAGGTTGACATTTTGCCGGAAAAAGTACAAGCAGAAAAGCTAAGTTGCTAAGTTGCAGAAACTTTAAACAATTTTTTCTGTTATTCTCCTTGAACGATTTCAACTCTTGTATGGAAAACCTGCACGCGAAGGAACCTTGTTGTGATTGGTTGCGCCCTTATCTTGTTTCGAGTCCGCTCAACAGTTTAGGTGGCTGCACTAAAAACACCAAGGTCTCTTGCCGGTAGCGGCACCGCCAGCAGGCTGCTAAAGTCCCGCACCTAGCGCTCGCGGCAAGGGTGCGCGCGCCGGCAAGTTTCCGATCAAGCGTAGGGCGAATACATACAGAAAGAAATTAAACAAGGGGAATAGCATAGCATTCGTCCAGAACGTAGCAAGTTATATTACATCAATCTTGCCGCAATTCTAACATAAGATAAATTGTTCTTGGCATGGATGGTGGCGAGAAGTAAGGCAGCTAATCCCGGCGATCGCCTTCAACCCTCTTGACTTGGCTTACCCTGTCAACGATGGGCGCGACAAGCTCCTCAAGTGCCTTGACGTCCACATCCTTCGGCAGGCGGTCGAAGATGCTGAGGTTGATGCCGGGGTTTTTGTGCACCATTTTGACAAGCACCTTGTGGAGACAGCCTGGCAGAGCTTGCGTGATTCGCTGGCCAGATGGGTTGTTCGGTCAGACTGGAGCTGCTTCAGGGCGTAAATCATTCCATCGAAAAACATGGTCAGCTTGGCGCTCGGGGACACCCTGTCGTCACAAGAGTACCTGAAGGCTTGCAGGCCCATGGTGGACAATTGTGCGGCAAGCTTCTCCGCAACATCGACAAGCTTTTCAGTCCAGATTTGCACTCCTGACACATAGTCGTTGTGAGCGGCGGCAGCGCTCTTGAGCAGCTCCTGCTCATTTCGGAGATCTTTGACCAAGGCCTTCTCTCGAGCCCTGTTGCCCTCAAGAGTCTCCTCCAGCGTGGCCAGTTTCATTTTCAGATCTTCGATGGAGTCAGTGGCTGAAGAGAGCTATTTGGTCTTGTCGGATATGGTGACCTGCATCTCCATCAGGCTGTGGAGAGCTTTGTCTCTTTCAGCTTCGAGTGTTGAGATCTTCTTGCCGTGGTCCTCGAGATCTGCCTCCAGCTTCTTCACCCTCTCCTCCAGCAAGTTCTTGGCGGCCTCTGCAGCTCCGGCAGCATCGATGGCCTCCTTTAGCTTGCTGGCATGGTCTATGGTCAGGGCCTCAAGTGTCTCCCTGTGCTTCAGCTCCAGATCCTGGGTCCGCTGCGCGACAAGCCTTTCAATCTTCTCGTCCTTGGCGCGGAGCTTGTCGGCAAGTGCCTTCTCGCGAGCGGTCAGGTCGTCATCATGAGCCTCAAGCCCGACACGGAGCTCTCTTAGGCGTGCTTCCTCTGTGGCGGCCTGTTGCTTGGCATCTTCCTGTGCCTGCTCAACGTCGGACTGCTTCATGAGGAGCTTGTCCCACCTTCGGCTCAATTGCTCTTGGCCCACCCTCAACTCCTAAAAAGCTTCGGCAAACCAGGCCTACGTCTCCTCAACGCGTTTCTGGAGATCTGCTTCAACCTTGTCGACAACCGCGGCCCTGGAGTCTAGTTTCTCCTTTCGGGCGCGGTGGAGTGCTTGGAGCTTCTGGTAGTTGTCGCCCATGGCCTTGAGGAGCTTCTCTTCTTCAGATTTGCTGCTACTGGCGCTTGGTTCATCAACGACCTTGAGCCCAGCAGCGGCAATGGCGTCTTCATCAAAGACTTCCCCTTTAGTTGGCGCCCTAGTGCTTGCCGTGCCTGGGATGCTGACGAACAAGTTGTCGCCAATCTTGAGGTACTTGCTTGACGAGGGAGTTTCGGATGTTGATGGTTGTTCCTCAACAGCCGTTTCCCCGGCAGCTGGGGGCTCTGTGTCCGGAGTAGCGCCTGGCGCTCCTGCGGCAGGGATGCCGTCAGTACGGTCACTAGCCTCCTCGTCGGCCCTCTCGGCGGATTCCTTGGCGGCCTCTTCCTGCACAGCCCTGGCAGCTTCGGCGCTGGCATCCTTGGCGGCCTCGGCGGCAGCGTTCTTGGCGGCTTCATCAGCTTCGGCGGCAGCATTCCTGGCGGCCTCGTCTGTGGAAATCCTGTCAGCCTCGGTGGCAGCATCCCTGGCGGTCTCCTCGATGACAACATCGACATCCATACGCTCCACTGAAGGAATGTCTGGGGGCCAAGAAAACAAATCAAGATGAGATTGAGATGGAAGTTCAAGAAGACAAAAAAGAAGGAAAACAGAATAACAAATACCTGTGCCAACATTGGTTGCCGGCGTAGAGCTGCCGGTGCCCATGCTTGCCGGCTCTTCCTCATCGCGATAAAGCACGCTAGAGGAAGTCCTTGCCTGAAAGCACAACATGCTCCCTTGGTGGTTTTGATAATTCATGACAACATACATTGTCTCTTGGACTAATACTTTTACCTAGTGTATCTCAGGTATAGTCCATAGAGAAGGGCTGGCAAAGGATTGTGGAGATTGTGGAAATACCCCAAGATGCAAGGAAATAGGTTGGCAAAGCTTCAAGCAAGAGGACTCTACATTTTACATTTGTGAGAAATCACTTTGAGTCCATAGGAAAGCCAATACTATTAAAAGGGGGTAAGGTTTTGTTGGTGAACAAAATGCTCATACGTGCACAAGTGATAGTCACCAAATACACCCACAAAATCTTCCACCAAAGTCTGTCCATAGCCATATACTCAACATCGGTGCAACCAACATTTCCATCCCGGTGCCACCGATTCTCAACCACAGACAGACTCAGCCAAACCCTAGCCACTTCGGTGCAACCGATTCCATACCGGTGCCACCGAGTTTAGGTTGCCAACTTTCTGTTACGCAAATTCACAATATCGGTACCACCGAGATTGTTGGATCGGCGTCACCGAGATTGGGAATCTGACCGTTGGTCACCTTATCGGTGCAACCGAGTTTCCTATATCGGTCTCACCGAGATTCAAAAGTTGCCACCTTTTGGTCACTTCGGTACCACCGAGATTAACACATCGGTGTCACCGAGTTGGTCATTTTGTGTGTAACGGTTGGATTGTTGGGGATGCCTATATATACCCCTTCACCACCACCTACTCGAGAGAGAAGCACTCAGAACTATTCCATACTTTCCCCATCCAGTTTTCTGAGAGAGAACCACCTACCCTTGTGTTGAGGTCAAGATATTCCACTCCAACCATATGGATCTTGATTTCTAGCCTCCCCAAGTTGCTTTCCACCAATCCCATCTCTTCCACCAAGCCAAATCAGTGAGAGAGTGATTGTGTGTTGAGGAGTCTATCATCTTGAAGCACAAGAGCAAGGAGTTCATCGTCATTATCGAGCCTATTACCTTTTGGAGGGTGGTGCCTCCTAGATTGGTTAGGTGTCGCTTGGGAGCCTCCTACTTCGTGTTGTGGAGTGAACCAAGAAGTTTGTAAGGGCAAGGAGATCGCCTACTTTGTGAAGATCTACCCATAGTGAGGCTAGTCCTTCGTGGACGGAAGCCGTTATGGAATAGTCAAGGTTGCTACTTCGTGGACCCTTATGGGTGGAGCCCTCCGTGGACTCTCGCGACCGTTACCCTCCGTGGGTTGAAGACTCCATAAACGTGGACGTACGATAGCACCACCTATCGGACCCACGGGAAAAAATCTTCGTGTGCCTTATGTGTTTGATCTCCATATCTCTACCCCTTTACTTCATGTGCAATGTCTTTACTTTCTGCTACCATATTTGTTGACATGCATGTGTAGGGCTGTTAGACTTGCTAGACTTGCTAAAACTGTTAAAATCTGCCAACCAATTAACTTGGGAAAAGGTTAGGTTTTAAATTCCTGCTAGTAGTCTATTCACCCCCCCTCTAGACACTCTTCTAGTGATCCCTCATTGCCGGAGATCCATCTCTGGGCGGCGTAGCTGACGAAGGCGGCACGACAGGGGTGGCCTCCGATGGTTCTCCTTGTCGTTGCTCTCCTCCTGCACGCTTGGTGATGTCAGCAGTGAAGATACACACCCCGGCACTTGCCAGTGGAAAGCGAGTAACGGACTCACGCTGGGGGCTGCGCCAGGGGCTGTGTTGAGGGCTGCGTCGTGGGCTTGACTCCGGGCTGACGTTGATCGTCTCTGGCGCACCTGAGGTGCTTGCCGGCGGTTCGTCACCCGTCGAGGTCCTTGCCCTCTTCGCTACCCTTTGTGCCAATGTTTCTGTATCATCTCTACAGGAGCAAATCAAAGCAAAACAAATGAGATGAGAAAAACCAAAAACTTAGAAAGTAAAGGACGCGGCAAGATCCTTACTCTTCTTCTTCTTCTCCCGAGCTAAAGGCAGAGAGGTCGAAGTCGACTTCCGCCACAGGAGGAGGTGGAGGGGTGCTCCTAGGCCGCTTGGCTGCGGTGGGCGCGGGTTGCTGATGATCCCCTTGCCGCTGTGTGGTCTTGCCGGCTGCCCCCTTGCCGGGGGCTCCACCGCTCGAGGAAGGCTGGTGGACTGCGGTGCCAGAGGCAGCTCTCCGAAGAACGCGCCTCTTCCTCACTTCGAGAGCTGGGGCCTCCTCGTGCAGCTCTTCCTCGGCTGTATCTTCGGCAGAAGGACTGTTGGTGAACGTTGCATGGGAAACAAAAAATTTCCTACGCACACGCAAGATCTATCCATGGTAATGAGCATCTACGAGAGGGAGAGTGAATCTACATACCCTTGTAGATCGCTAAGCGGAAGCGTTAAGAAACGCGGTTGATGTAGTCGAACGTCTTCGCGATCCAAATCGCAAGTCGTCCCTCGATCCAAACACGATCTAGCGCCGAACGGACGGCACCTCCGCGTTCAACACACGTACGGCTTGATGACGCCTTCACCTCCTCGATCCAGCGAGCGATGGTGAAGTAGTGGATGAGTTCCGGCAGCACGATGGCGTGGTGATGGTGGTGAGGAACAATCTCTGCAGGGCTTCGCCAAGCACTACGGAGATTGTGATGGGAGGAACTAGAGGGTTAGGGTTGCCGGCACACGGCTTGGGAAATCTTGATGTATTCCGTGTGCTAGCCCTGCCCCTCTATTTATATGTTGAGCCCTGGGGTCTAAACTTGGAGAGAAAGCCTCCACAAGGTCGGTTTTGCCCGCACAAGGTCGGTTTGGCCCGCACGGAAAGAGTCCCACTCGGATTCCAGCAGTACCGCGTACAAGCGGTAGTACCGCTCATGAGCGGTAGTACCGCTTGAGTGGTAGTACCGCTTCACACAAGCGGTAGTACCGCTTACGCGGTAGTACTGCCTTACCAGCGGTAGTACCGCTTAAGGCAGCAGCAAAACTTCCTTTTGCACTTTCCAATACCTCGTGGGCTTTACCCCTTTGGTTCATATAAAGTGTTGCTGCACCCGAACACTTCGGTAAACATCCGGAACCCCTTCCGGTGAATTCCGGAACCCTTCAGGAGATCAAAACACTATTATCACATATATGAATCTTTACCTCCGGACTCTTTCGGAGATCCTCGTCATGTCCGGGATTTTATCCGGGACTCCGAACAACCTTCGGTCACCAGCACAATAACTCAACTATACTAATCGTCACCAAACGTTAAGTGTGTAGACCCTGCGGGTTCGAGAACTATGTAGACATGACCGAGACACCTCTACGGTCAATAACCAATAGCGGGACCTGGATGCCCATATTGGTTCCTACATATTCTACGAAGATCTATATCGGTCGAACCTCTATGTCAAGGATTCAGTTAATCCCGTATGCTGTTCCCTTTGTTCTTCGGTATGTTACTTGCCCGAGATTCGATCGTCGGTATCTCTATACCTAGTTCAATCTCGTTATCGGCAAGTCTCTTTACTCGGTCCGTAATATAAGATCTCGTGGCTAACACTTTAGTCACCTTGCTTGCAAGGCTCATTGTGATGTTGTATTACCGAGTGGGCCCTGAGATACCTCTCCGTCACACGGAGTAACAAATCCCAGTCTTGATCCATGCCAACCCAATAGACACCCTCGGAGATACCTGTAGAGCATCTTTATAGTCACCCAGTAACGTTGCGACGTTTGATACACACAAGGTATTCCTCCGGTGTCAGTGAGTTGCATGATCTCATGGTCATAGGAACAGATACTTGACATGCAGAAAACAATAGCAATAAACTGACACGATCATAGGCTACGTTTATAGTTTGGGTCTTGTCCATCACATCATTCTCCTAATGATGTGATCCCGTTATCAAATGACATCTCATGTCCATGGCTAGGAAACCTTCACCATATTTTGATCAACGAGCTAGTTAACTAGAGGCTTACTAGGGACACAGTGTTGTCTATGTACCCACACATGTATTTGAGTTTCCAATCAATACAATTATAGCATGGATAATAAACGATTATCATGAACAAGGAAATATAATAATAACCAATTTATTATTGCCTCTAGGGCATATTTCCAACAGTCTCCCACTTGCACTAGAGTCAATAATCTAGTTCACATCACTATGTGATTTACATTGTAATGAATCGAACACCCATGCAGTTCTGGTGTTGTTCATGTTTAGCCCTTGGAAGAGGTTTAGTCATCGGATCTGCAACATTCAGATCCGTGTGTACTTTGCAAATATTTATGTCGTCCTCCTTGATGTAATCGCGAATGGAATTGAAACGTCGCTTTATGTGTCTGGTCCTCTTGTGAAATCTTGGTTCCTTGGCTAGAGCAATGGCACCAGTATTATCACAAAACAGAGTCATTGGGTTAAGCGCACTAGGCACTACTCCAAGATCTGTCATGAACTCCTTCATCCAGACACCTTCCTTCGCCGCCTCCGAGGCAGCGATGTACTCCGCTTCGCATGTAGAATCAGCTACCACGCTTTGCTTGGAACTGCACCAGCTAACCGCACCCCCATTAAGAATAAATACGTATCCGGTTTGCGACTTAGAGTCATCCGGATCAGTGTCAAAGCTTGCATCGACGTAACCTTTTACGACAAGCTCTTGATCACCTCCATAAACGAGAAACATGTCCTTAGTCCTTTTCAGGTACTTTAGGATATTCTTGACCGCCGTCCAGTGTTCCATTCCTGGATCACTTTGAAACCTTCCGACCATACTTATGGCAAGGCTGACATCGGGTCTTGTGCACAGCATTGCATACATGATAGAGCCTATGGCTGAAGCATAGGGGATGACACTCATCTTTTCTCTATCTTCTGCAGTCACTGGGCATTGAGTCTTACTCAACTTCACACCTTGCAAAACAGGCAAGAACCCCTTCTTGGACTGATCCATTTTGAACTTCTTCAAAATCTTATCAAGGTATGTGCTTTGTGAAAGTCCTATTAACGTCTTGATCTATCTCTATAGATCTTGATGCCTAATATGAAAGCAGCTTCTCCTAGGTCCTTCATTGAAAAACTCTTGTTCAAATATTCCTTCACGCTTTCCAACATTTCTATATTGTTTCCAATCAGTAATATGTCATCCACATATAATATTAGAAACGCTATAGAGCTCCCACTCACTTTCTTGTAAATACAAGCTTCTCCGTAAACTTGTATAAACTCGAACGCTTTGATCACCTCATCAAAGCGAAGATTCCAACTCCGAGATGCTTGCACCAGTCCATAAATGGATCGCTGGAGTTTGCAAACTTTGTCAGCATTCTCTGGATCGACAAAACCTTCTGGTTGCATCATATACAACTCTTCCTTAAGGAAACCGTTAAGGAACGCTGTTTTGACATCCATCTGCCAAATTTCATAATCGAAAAAGGCAGCTATTGCTAACATGATTCTGACGGACTTAAGCATCGCTATGGGTGAGAAGGTCTCATCGTAGTCAACTCCTTGAACTTGTGAAAAACCCTTTGCCACAAGTCGAGCTTTATAGACGGTGACATTACCGTCCGCGTCCGTCTTCCTCTTAAAGATCCATTTGTTCTGAATGGCCTTACGCTCTTTAGGTAATTCTTCCAAAGTCCACACTTTGTTTTCATACATGGATCCCATCTCGGATTTCATGGCCTCTAACCACTTCTAGGAATCCGGGCCCATCATCGCTTCTCCATAGCTCGTAGGTTCATCGTTGTCCAACAACATGACCTCTAAGACAGGGTTGCCGTACCACTCAGGAGCAGTACGCGTCCTTGTCGACCTACGAGGTTCGATAGTAACTTGATCTGAAGCTTTATGATCATCATCAACTTCCTCTTCAGCTGATGTAGGCTCTACAGAAACATCTTTCTGCGCTGCGCTACTCTCAGGTTGAAGTAAAGGTTCAACAACCTCATCAACTTCTATCTTCCTCCCACTCAATTCTTTTGAGAGAAACTCTTTCTCAAGAAATGTTCCGTTTTTAGCGACAAACACTTTGCCTTCGGATCTGAGGTAGAAGGTATACCCAACTGTCTCTTATGGGTATCCTATGAAGACGCATTTCTCCGCTTTGGGTTCCAGCTTTTCAGGCTGAAGCTTTTTGACATAAGCATCACATCCCCAAACTTTAAGAAACGACAGCTTTGGCTTCTTGCCAAACCAAAGTTCATATGGCGTTGTCTCAATGGATTTCGATGGTGCCCTATTTAAAGTGAATGCAGCTGTCTCTAATGCATAACCCCAAAACGATAGTGGCAAATCGGCAAGAGACATCATAGATCGCACCATATCCAATAAGGTTCGATTACAACGTTCGGACACACCATTATGCTGTTGTGTTCCAGGCGGTGTCAGTTGTGAAACAATTCCACATTGTCTTAAGTGACTGCCAAACTCATAACTCAGATATTTTCCTCCTCGATCAAATCGTAGGAATTTAATCTTCTTGTTACGATGATTCTCAACTTCACTCTGAAATTGTTTGAACTTTTCAAACGTTTCAGACTTTGTGTTTCATTAAGTAAATATACCCATATCTACTTAAGTCATCAGTGAAGGTGAGAAAGTAACGATAACCACCGCGCGCCTCAATACTCATCGGACCGCACACATCAGTATGTATGATTTCCAACAAGTCACTTGCCCGTTCCATTGTTCCAGAGAACGACGTTTTAGTCATCTTGCCCATGAGGCATGGCTCGCATGTGTTAAGTGATTCAAAATCAAGTGACTCCAAAAGTCCATCAGCATGGAGCTTCCTCATGCGTTTTACGCCAATATGACCTAAACGGCAGTGCCACAAGAAAGTGGTATTATCATTATCAATTCTACATCTTTTGGCATCAATGTTATGAACATGTGTATCATTACTATCGAGATTCAATAAGAATAAACCCCTCACTTCGGGTGCATGACCATAAAAGATATTACTCATATAAATAGAACAACCATTATTCTCTGATTTAAATGAGTAACCGTCTCGCAATAAACAAGATCCAGATATAATGTTCATGCTTAACGCAGGCACTAAATAACAATTATTCAGGTTCATCACTAATCCCGATGGTAATTGAAGAGCGAGCGTGCCGACGGCGATCACATCAACCTTGGAACCATTTCCCACGCGCATCGTCACTTCATCCTTTGCCAGCCTCCGTCTATTCCGCAGTTCCTGTTTAGAGTTGCAAATGTGAGCAACCGCACCGGTATCAAATACCCAGGCACTACAACGAGAGTTGGTAAGGTACACATCAATAACATGTATATCATATATACCTTGTTTGTTGTTGGCCGCCTTCTTGTCAGCGAAATACTTGGGGCAGTTCCGCTTCCAGTGTCCAGTTCCCTTGCGATGAAAGCACACAGTTTCTGGTTTGGGTCCAGCCTTGGGTTTCTTCACGGGAGGAGCAACTGCTTTGCCACTCTTCTTGGAGTTACCCTTCTTACCCTTGCCATTTTTCTTGAAACTAGTGGTTTTATTGACCATCAACACTTGATGCTCCTTCTGAATTTCAGACTCAGCGACTTTCAGCATCGCAAACAGCTCGGCGACTGACTTGTTCATCCCGTGCATGTTATAGTTCAACACGAAGCTCTTGTAGCTAAGTGGCAATGATTGAAGAACTCTGTCAGTGATAGCCTCTGGCGGAAGGGGCATCCCTAATTCAGCCAGACGGGTGGAGTACCCAGACATTCTGAGTATGTGATCACTAACAGACCCGTTCTCCTCCATCTTGCAAGTATAGAACTTATCGGAGGTCTCATACCTCTCGATCCGGGCATTCTTCTGAAAGATAAACCTCAACTCCTGGAACATCTCATATGCTCCATGACGTTCAAAACGTCTTTGAAGTCCCGGTTCTAAGCCATACAAAATTGCACATTGAACTATTGAGTAATCATCAGAGCGAGCCTGCCAGGCGTTCACAACGTCTAGAGACTCAACTGGAGCGGGTGGATCACCAAGCGGTGCATCAAGGACATAAGCCTTCTGGGAAGCCGTAAGGATAATCCTTAGATTACGGGCCCAGTCCACAAAGTTACTTCCATCATCTTTCAACTTAGCTTTCTCTAGGAACGCATTAAAATTCAGGGGTGCTACTGCGCCAGCCATGATCTACAACATAAATATAGCAAAGACAACTTAGACTATTGTTCAAGATAATGAGTTTAGTTAATCATATTACTTAAAAAACTCCCACTCAAATTGACATCCCTCCGGTCATTCGAGTGTCACGTGATCCAAATCCACCAACTCAAGTCCGATCATCACGTGAGTTGAGGTGGTTTCAATGGTGAACATCTTCATGTTGATCATATCTACTATATGACTCATGTTCGACCTTTCGGTCTCTTGTGTTCCGAGGCCATGTCTGTACATGCTAGGCTCGTCAAGTTTAACCTGAGTGTTCTGCACGTGCAACACTGGCTTGCACCCGTTGTATGCGAACGTAGAGTCTATCACACCCGATCATCACGTGGTGTCTCGAAACGACGAACTTTCGCAACGGTGCACACTCGGGGAGAACACAATTTTATCTTGAAATTTAAGTGAGGGATCACCTTATAATGCTACCGTCGTCCTAAGCAAAATAAGATGCATAAAAGGATTAACATCACATGCAAATCATAAGTGACATGATATGGCCATGAACTTGTGCTTTTTGATCTCCATCTCCAAAGCACCGGCATGATCTCCATCGTCACCGGCATGACACCATGATCTCCATCATCTTGATCTCCATCAACGTGTCGCCATGAGGTTGTCACGCCGACTGTTGCTTCCACGACTATTGCTAACTCATAGCGATAAAGTAAAGCAAAACGGCGAAAATAATTAAAGACAACTCTATGGCTCCTGCCAGTTGCCGTACTCAACGACATGCAAGTCGTGATATTCTATACAACACATGATCATCTCATACATCACATATATCTCATCATGTAATTGGCCATATCACATCACAACATACCCTGCAAAAACAAGTTAGACGTCCTCTAGTTGTTGTTGCAAGTTTTACGTGGCTGCTACGGGTATCTAGCAAGAACAATTCTTACCTACGCAAAAACCACAACGGTGATACAAAAAATGCTTTTCAACCTTCTCAAGGACCGCCTTTGTCAAATCCGATCCGACTAAAGTAGGAGAGACAGACACCCGCCAGCCATCTTTATGCAACGAAGTTACATGTCAGTTGATGGAACCGGTCTCTAGTAAGCGTACGAGTAATGTTGGTCCGAGCCACTTCATCCAACAATACCGCCGAAACAAGAAAAGAACAAGGGAGGAAGTAATCTGAATATCAACGCCCACAAACTCCTTTGTGTTCTACTCGAGATCTCATCTACACATAAACCTGGCTCTGATACCACTGTTGGTGAACGTTGCATGGGAAACAAAAATTTTCCTACGCACACGCAAGATCTATCCATGGTGATGAGCATCTACGAGAGGGAGAGTGAATCTACATACCCTTGTAGATCGCTAAGCGGAAGCGTTAAGACACGCGGTTGATGTAGTCGAACGTCTTCGCGATCCAAATCGCAAGTCGTCCCTCGATCCAAACACGATCTAGCACCGAACGGACGGCACCTCCGCATTCAACACATGTACGGCTTGATGACGCCTTCACCTCCTCGATCCAGCGAGCGATGGTGAAGTAGTGGATGAGTTCTGGCAGCACGACGGCGTGGTGATGGTGGTGAGGAACAATCTCTGCAGGGCTTCGCCAAGCACTACGGAGATTGTGACGGGAGGAACTAGAGGGTTAGGGTTGCCGGCACACGGCTTGGGAAATCTTGATGTATTCCGTGTGCTAGCCCTGCCCCTCTATTTATATGTTGAGCCCTGGGGTCTAAACTTGGAGAGAAAGCCTCCACAAGGTCGGTTTTGCCCGCACAAGGTCGGTTTGGCCCTCACGGAAAGAGTCCCACTTGGATTCCAGCAGTACCGCGTACAAGCGGTAGTACCGCTCATGAGCGGTAGTACCGCTTCACACAAGCGGTAGTACCGCTTATGCGGTACTACTGCCTTACCAGCGGTAGTACCGCTTAAGGCAGCAGCAAAACTTCCTTTTGCACTTTCCAATACCTCGTGGGCTTTACCCCTTTGGTCCATATAAAGTGTTGCTGCACCCGAACACTTCGGTAAACATCCGGAACCCCTTCCGGTGAATTCCGGAACCCTTCCGGAGATCAAAACACTATTATCACATATATCAATCTTTACCTCCGGACTCTTCCGGAGATCCTCGTCATGTCCGGGATTTTATCCGGGACTCCGAACAACCTTCGGTCACCAGCACAATAACTCAACTATACTAATCGTCACCAAACGTTAAGTGTGTAGACCCTGCGGGTTCGAGAACTATGTAGACATGACCGAGACACCTCTACGGTCAATAACCAATAGCGGGACCTGGATGCCCATATTGGTTCCTACATATTCTACGAAGATCTATATCGGTCGAACCTCTATGTCAAGGATTCAGTTAATCCCGTATGCTGTTCCCTTTGTTCTTCGGTATGTTACTTGCCCGAGATTCGATCGTCGGTATCTCTATACCTAGTTCAATCTCGTTATCGGCAAGTCTCTTTACTTGGTCCGTAATACAGGATCTCGTGGCTAACACTTTAGTCACATTTCTTGCAAGGCTCATTGTGATGTTGTATTACCGAGTGGGCCCTGAGATACCTCTCCGTCACACGGAGTAACAAATCCCAGTCTTGATCCATGCCAACCCAACAGACACCCTCGGAGATACCTGTAGAGCATCTTTATAGTCACCCAGTAACGTTGCGATGTTTGATACACACAAGGTATTCCTCCGGTGTCAGTGAGTTGCATGATCTCATGGTCATAGGAACAGATACTTGACATGCAGAAAACAATAGCAATAAACTGACACGAGCATAGGCTACGTTTATAGTTTGGGTCTTGTCCATCACATCATTCTCCTAATGATGTGATCCCGTTATCAAATGACATCTCATGTCCATGGCTAGGAAACCTTCACCATCTTTTGATCAACGAGCTAGTTAACTAGAGGCTTACTAGGGACACAGTGTTGTCTATGTACCCACACATGTATTTGAGTTTCCAATCAATACAATTATAGCATGGATAATAAATGATTATCATGAACAAGGAAATATAATAATAACCAATTTATTATTGCCTCTAGGGCATATTTCCAACAAGGACCCCCGGTAGATGTGCCACCCTGCTCTTCGGCAGTCTCGCCCTGCCCGGCAAGATTCTCGTCCGGCAGCGTTTCCCCTCCGCTGGTTTCCTCTTCCACGAAGTCGGCGATGCCGGCCTCCGCGGCAATATTTGCCTCCTCCGCCCTGGTGGCGATGTACGCCAGCTCTTCATCAGTGGTGGCGCGGACGAGGTTTTCTTCTGTGCGGATGGCCTTCTCCGACAGATTATCAAAGAATTGTTGTGCCTGCTCCTTGGACGGCTCGATCCAAGTCCCGTCAAGGCTGTGGGCGTCAAACGTCGGCATCATGGCAATGATTGAAGTCAAAGCGGAGTTGTTGCACAAAGCAACTATGCCTGCCGGCAGTTTGCACACCACATCACCCCTGAACAGTTTCTGGCAGAGGGCTGCGTGCTGCATAAGCGTCAAGTTATGGTTCAGCCCAGGCCGCAGCCTCATGATGTCTGCCGCGTTCCGGAATTCCCAAGCTGGTCTCCCCTTGTTCTCCAGAGGCGCGATGCGCCGGCGAAGGAAATCGGCGCCTATCATCTCTATTGTGAGCTCGGCAGCTCTGAGGCGGTGAATCCTGGTAGTAGCGACTGTGAGCTTCTTATCGTAAGGATCGAGGGCACTCCAGTCGTTGCTGCGCACTATCTTCGTCTGTCGCGGCAAGTAGAAGGGCTGGAGTTTTGTCTCCTGAATCCAGCACCACTTGGCCCGCCATTCATCCCACTTCTCACGGTAGGCCCCCTCTGGGTAAACCTCCTTTGTTCCTGGCCGTGGAATCCAAGCGATGGAACCGGAAAGGGCCTCGCCCTTTTGGATGCGAGGAATAAAGTAATGGCGGAAAAGGGCGGTGCTAGGGACTACTCCGGCAAAGTTTTCGCAAAGGTGAGCGAAAACTGACATTCATGTCATAGCATTCGGCGTGAAATCCAAAAGTTGGAAGCCATATGTGAGCATGATATCGTTGAAGAAATCAGAGAAAGGAGGACAGAGCCCGCAGTAGAAGTAATCGGAAAAGAAGTGATACTTATTTGGGCCACCTCTGGAAGAACCTGGACTCACGAGGGTGGCGGGGTGCGCTGTCGTCTCCACCGCCCACATCATCTGGTACCGCTCCTTCAGAGTGCCCGCGTCGAGCACCGGCGGAAAGACGTCATGCTCCTTCCGTATCCGCGCCATCTTGCTCTCCGAGACAGCGGCGTCCACCTCCTTGCCCTTGCTTGCCTTGGGTGGCATGGCGACTGTGGAGGCTGAGGCTGAAGACGGGGAGGGAGTGGAGGCGCGGATGGATGAGAGGGGCTCTGTTTCGACTCGAGGAAGAAGACGACGGCGGTTCCCAGATTGGAAAAGACAAGAGGTAAATGAGAGGCGCCTCTGTGAATTCCTTCTTATGGGGAGGACGCGAGGCCGCCTCTTTATTAAAATAATATTGAAACGCTTCGCGAGCGCGCTGCTGTAACTTGCGCGCTGCGCACGTCCCCCACGTCCCGCATTCAATGGGCGTCGTGGGCGACGCAGTAAATGGAATGATTACGGTGGATAACTCCTGCCACGCGTGCCCGTGCACTGTTTGGGCCTGGCCCAATAACGCCTCGCACCCGTGTATGGCCCAAGCCCGGGGGCTCCTGTCGGTGCACTAAGGATTGGGTCCTTTAGTACCCCGTACTTGTGCACGGACAGTTGTAGCCACACCTGCAGCCAGGTCTGTCGGGGAACAACCGAATGCAAGTTCATGAAGTCAACGAGGCATCCAAGACAAGGCAATAATCAGAAGATAGAAGACCGAAGGCTGGAGCCCTGGCAAGATCTTGCCGGGATGGCTCGTAGCCACGGCAAGGCTCGCACCCGGCAAGCCTTCGCTGCCCTGTCATCGCTCCAGTGCGGTCATCAGCTTGTCCTTTAGCTGTTGTCCTCCTGGTAACGTGTCAGGCGCTAGCGGTGGATGGGCTTAAGCAGTGCTGATGGGACGTCCCCTTTTCCCGTCCCCAAGAAGCTAAGGGACACCTCAACGGAGCATTAAATGTTCTTGTCCTAAACCGTCAGTGTTAGGTATGATAACACTGTAGACACTTTACACCTCATGTATGCACTGTGCGCCACTGTTGGTGACCCCTTCGAACATATAAAAGGAGGCCCAAGGCGTAGCTACAGGGGGATGGGATCTTCTCTAGCCCATTCTGCATGAGTAACGGCTGAGTACTGTAGCGCTCCCAGAACTTGAGCTAGAGCACATCTAATACAACCAAGCAGGAGTAGGGTTTTACGCATCTTTGCGGCCCGAACCTGGGTAAAATTCCCGCGTGTTGATCATCAGATCTGCTCTCTGTACAAATCCTTCCCCTTGCCGAATCGTAAAGGGATCCTCGCGATCCCATAGGTGTCGTTTCTCTGACAATATTGCTTTGCATGATCGTAAGATAGCTCGCATGATGTTTTCATGGCTTGTCCGTTTTTTGATGTCATTTGCTATGCTAGATCGTTGCACATCCCGGTACACCACCGGAAGCATTCATATAGAGTCATATTTTGTTCTAAGTATCGAGTTCTAATTTTTGAGTTGTAAGTAAATAAAAGTGTGATGATCATCATTATAGCATTGTCCCATGAGAGGAAAGGATGATGGAAGCTATGATTCCCTCACAAGTTGGGATGAGTCTCCGGACTTTACAAATAATAAAAGAGGCCAATGAAGCCCAAATAAAAAAAAGTGGCCAGAGATGCCCACTAAAAAAATGAGAGAAAAGAGAGAAGGGACAATGTTACTATCCTTTTTCCACACTTGTGCTTCAAAGTAGCACCATGATCTTCATGATAGAAAGTCTCCTATTTTTTCACTTTCATATACTAGTGGGAATTTTTCATTATATAACATGGCTTGTATATTCCAATGATGGGCTTCCTCAAATTGCCCTAGGTCTTCGTGAGCAAGCAAGTTGGATGCACACCCACTTAGTTCCTTTTTGAGCTTTCATACACTTATAGCTCTAGTGCATCCGTTGCATGGCAATCCCTACTCACTCACATTGATATCTATTGATGGGCATCTCCATAGCCCGTTGATACGCCTAGTTGATGTGAGACTATCTTCTCCTTTTTCTCACAACCTCCACCATATTCTATTCCACCTATAGTGCTATATCCATGGCTCACGCTCATGTATTGCGTGAAAGTTGAAAAAGTTTGAGAACATAAAAGGTGTGAAACAATTGCTTGACTTGTCATCGGGGTTGTGCATGATTTAAATACTTTGTGTGGGGAAGATGGAGCATAGCCAGACCATATGATTTTGTAGGGATAACTTTCTTTGGCCATGTTATTTTGAAAGGACACAATTGCTTTGTTAGTATGCTTGAAGTATTATTGTTTTTATGTCAATATTGAACTTTTGTTTTGAATCTTACGGATCTGAACATTCATGCCACAATAAAGAACATTACATGGATAAATATGTTAGGTAGCATTCCACGTCAAAAATTCCGTTTTTATCATTTACCTACTCGAGGACGAGCAGGAATTAAGCTTGGGGATGCTTGATACGTCTCCAATGTATCTATAATTTTTTATTATTCCATGCTATTATATTATCTGTTTTGGATGTTTTATATGCATTAATATGCTATTTTATATTATTTTTGGGACTAACTTATTAATCTAGTGCCTAGTGCCAGTTTCTGTTTTTTCCTTCTTTTTGAGTATTGCAGATAAGGAATATCAAACGGAGTCCAAACGGAATAAAATCTTCGCGATGGTTTTTCTTGGACCAGAAGAAACCTGCCAGACTTGCAGAGGGGGGCAGGAGACCTGCTGGGAGGCGACAAGCCTGCAGGGCGCGCCCTAGGGGGGGGCGCCCCCCCTGGCTTGTGGCCCCGCAGCGGGCCTCCTAACCCTAATCTTTGTCCTATAAATTCCCAAATATTCCCCCAATACCAAAAAGAGCCACGAAAATACTTTTCCGCCGCCGGAAGCCTTTGTTCCCGTGAGATCCCATCTTGGAGCCTTTCCGGTAATCTGCCGGAGGGGGATTCGATCACGGAGGGCATCTACATCAACTCCATTGCCCCTCCGATGATGCGTGAGTAGTTCACCTCAGACCTTCGGGTCCATAGCTAGTAGCTAGATGGCTTCTTCTCTCTCTATGTTTTTCAATACCATGTTCTTCATGATCTTCATGGAGATCTATCCGATGTAATACTCTTTTGCGGTGTGTTTGTCGAGATCCGATGAATTGTGGGTTTATGATCAGATTATCTATGAATATTATTTGAATCTTCTCTGAATTCTTATATGCATGATTTCATATCTTTGCAAGTCTCTTCAAGTTATTGGTTTGGTTTGGCCAACTAGATTGGTAATTCTTGCAATGGGAGAAGTGCTTAGTTTTGGGTTCAATCTTGCGGTGTCCTCACCCAGTGACAAAGTAGGGGTAGCGAGGCACGTATTTGTATTGTTGCCATCAAGGATAAAAAGATGGGGTTTTCATCATATTGGTTGAGTTTATCCCTCTACATCATGTCATCTTACTTAATGCGTTACTCTGTTCTTCATGAACTTAATACTCTAGATGCAGGCAGGAGTCGGTCGATGTGTGGAGTAATAGTAGTAGATGCAGAATCGTTTCGGTCTACTTGACACGGACGTGATGCCTATATGCATAATCATTGCCTTGGAAATCATCATAACTATGCGCTTTTCTATCAATTGCTCGATAGTAATTTGTTCACCCACCGTATTATTTTCCTTCAAGAGAGAAGCCTCTAGTGAAACCTATGGCCCCCGGGTCTATTTTCCATATTATATTTTCAGATCTATAAACCAAAAATACCAAAAATACTTTGCTGCAATCTTTTTACTTTTCTATTTAGTAGTCTTTTATATCTATCTCTATTAGATCTCATCCTTGCAAGTAACCGTGAAGGGATTGACAACCCCTTTATAGCGTTGGGTGCAAGTGTTTGATTGTTTGTGTAGGTGCAAAGATTGGGGCCTTGCTTGTACCTCCTACTGGATTGATACCTTGGTTCTCAACAACTGAGGGAAATACTTATCTACTTTGCTGCATCACCCTTTCCTCTTCAAGGGAAAACCAACGCAAGCTCAAGAAGTAGCAATGCTACGCATCCCACCTCTCTTCGTCAGCTATCGGTTAGCCTATGTTGAGCCTAAACTTTTATTCGTTCACATGATGCGTGCTATTCTTGGAGTTCTATTTTTGTTTAGTTTGCTGTTTGAATAAAGTACTCAGATCTAAAAATCTTTATTGAGAGAGAGTCCTCATATAGCTACTTAATAGTTTGACCACTCATTGATCTTCACTTATATCTTTTGAGAGTAGTTTGATGTTTACTCTTGTGCTTCACTTATATCCTAGGAGTAAATTGTGAATGAATGAAATATCATAAATCTAAAATTATCAATGTGCTATATTCTTAGTAGCAAGTTCACATTTGGTTTAGAAAGTCTAATATATTGAAGTTTAACAATCACAATATTGGTCATACAAGCAATTCGTGAATGATTAGTATAAGGAAGAGAACATTCACATACAAATATATTATCTTGGACATCTTCTATGATTGTGATTACCCATTAATTATTTTCAAACTTGAGAAAATTAGTTGAAGCTGGACAAGGAAGACAACGTAATGAGGTATGGTTGTGTATATTTGCATAGAAGTTATATTGTTATGGATCCTCCAACATGTGGTGCTTATTTAGAACCTTTTGTTAGCCAACACTTCGTACTAAGTAGAGATACTACTTGTGCATCCAAATCCTTGAGCCATGTTTCTTCCATGAGAGTACACCATACCTACCTATATATGGTATTTCACTGCCATTCCAAGTAAATTTGCATGTGCCGCCTCTAAGCATTCAAATAAACATCTGTTTTGTGTGCCTGGACCGCTCATGGAGCGACGGGGGGCGGTCAGTATCTTCCATGTTAAGCGGGTTATTCTCATGATGAGTGTTTATTCACTCGTCCTTGCACGAGAGGGGCGGTAATAGGGATTCCCAGTCCCGAAATAAAAAAAATGCAAATAATTAAACAAAACTGCCCCAGGAATGTTGTTGGTATGGACGGTACCCGTGGATTCGGCTAGCCGTGGAGTGTGTTTGTTGGTGGAGGGGGAGTAAACCTTTACTTTTACCGCTTGGGAATCGCCGCTAATGTGTTTAACATGGAAGATATTGATAACTCCTGGTCGTAACGTTGACAGGAAGGGTGCACCTCCCAAAACTATATTCCTCTTTGTTTTTAAACAATGAGCTCTGGCACCTTTGCAAATCCCTGCTTCCCTCTGCGAAGGGACAATCTATTTACTTTCATGTTATTTACTTTTCATGTTGAGTCAACTTCTTATGCCAACCTCAGTCTATTTGTTGGCAAGCATCATGTGGTGGGGAAAGATCCAAACATATATATCCAGTCAAATATATTTGATCATGATTTATTATTGTTGACAATTATCTCTATGATAAATGAGTTGGGAGGCGAAACATTAAGCCCCTATCTTTCTCTCTGTTCGATGGATGCCATTTGTTCTAAAAATATGCTTTGAGTACTAGCAATCATAGAGACTATATGATGATTGAGTATGTGGAGCTCTTACTTAGACTTTGTTGAGAATAAGTTGAATTGCAATTGTTTGGTGACTAAGAACATAGGTTGTTAAGTTTCAAGAGAATTCATTGTTTGAACCATAACATGTGAATTGGTTGCTACTTTATCATGATGAGTTTTATGAGAAAAAGTTGTTGGTTGTGATGCTAGAAAAATGACTGAAATTATCAATGATCAAACATATATATTATGCTAGCATTCACACTTCATAAATTAGTTGAGTCATGATGAGTTTTATGACAATCTATTTACTTTCATGTTATTTACTTTTCAGGTTGAGTCAACTTCTTATTCCAACCTCAATCTATTAGTTGCCAAGCATCATGTGGTGGGGAAAGATCCAAACATATATATCCAGTCAAATATATTTGATCACGATTTATTATTGTTGACAATTATCTCTATGATAAATGAGTTGGGAGGCGAAACATTAAGCCCCTATCTTTCTCTATGTTCGATGGATGCCATTTGTTCTAAAAATATGCTTTGAGTACTAGCAATCATAGAGACTATATGATGATTGAGTATGTGGAGTTCTTACTTAAACTTTGTTGAGAATAAGTTGAATTGAAATTGTTTGGTGACTAAGAACATAGATTGTTAAGTTTCAAGAGAATTCATTGTTTGAACCATAACATGTGAATTGGTTGCTACTTTATCATGATGAGTTTTATGAGAAAAAGTTGTTGGTTATGATGCTAGAAAATTGACTGAAATTATCAATGATCAAACTTATATATTATGCTAGCATTCACACTTCATAAATTAGTTCTTTTATCATTTACCTACTCGAGGACGAGCAGGACTTAAGCTTGGGAATGCTGATACGTCTCCAACGTATCGATAATTTATGAAGTATTCATGCCATATTCACCTATGTCTACAATACTTTTATATGGTTTTGATGCACTTTATATGATTTATTTAGAACTAACCCGGACTGGAGCTGTTTTCAGCAGAACTACCGTGGTGTTGTTTTTTGTGCAGAAAATGAAAGTTCTCGGAATCGCCCGAAACTTTTTGATGATTTTTTCTGGACCAAATAAGCAATATTGGAGCTAAGAACCACCGGAGAAGAGCCACGAGGTGGGCACAACCCACCAGGACGCGCCAGAGGGCCCAGGCGCGCCCTGGTGTATCGTGCCCTTCTCGTGGCCCATCTTGGCGTGAAACCGACGCCCAAAAATCCTATAAATATTGAAACCATCAGAAATAACCCGAGACTCTCCGCTCCACCACCGCAACTCTCTGTATCGACGAAAAACCAATCTAGAGAAGTTCCAGTACCCTGCCGGAGAGGGGAATCCATCTTCGGTGGCCATCTTCATCATCTCGGCGGAGGCCATGACGAGGAGGGAGTAGTCCACCCTCGGGGCTGAGGGTATGTACCATTAGCTATGTGTTCAATCTCTATGTCTCTCGTGTTCTTGAGATGTCACGATCTTGATGTATCACGGGCTTTGTTAATATAGTCGGATCATATGATGTGTTTCCCTCTCTATCTTGTTGTGATTAATTGAGTTTTCCCTTTGAGATTTCGTTACCGGATTGAATACTTTTATGGATTTGAGAACACTTGGTTATGTGATCCAATTATATTAGCATTGTTGAGAGATTGCACTAGCGAAAGTACGGACCCTAGGCCTTGTTTTCAAGCATTGCAATACCGTTTGTGCTCACTTTTGTTACTTGCTACCTTGCTGTTTTTACATTTTCAGATTACAAAAACCTATATCTATCATCCATATTGCACTTGTATCACCATCTCTTCGCCGAACTAGTGCACCTATACAATTTGCCATTGTATTGGGTGTGTTGGGGACACAAGAGATTTCTTGTATTTGATTGCAGGGTGGTTTGAGAGAGACCATCTTCATCCTACACCTCCCACGGATTGATAAACCTTAGGTCATCCACTTGAGGGAAAATTGCTACTGTCCTACAAAACTCCGCGCTTGGAGGCCCAACAAAGTCTACAAGAATAAAGTTGCGTAGTAGACATCAGGGGCCGGGCGCGTCGTCGCGCGACGGTGGAAATGGCTCGCCGACTGAGCCCCCCGCTTCTTGTGCCAGTGGTCGGAGGGGGAGGTACGGAGCTAAGGCCCTTCTGGCGACAGTGACAAGCTCGGCGATGTGGTTGGCCCAGGCGTCATAGCCCCCGTGTGTCGGGCGATGGCGGAGCAGCTCGCTTGCCATGAGCAGCGCGTCCTGCGCATTCAGGCCTCCCACGTGGGCACAAGCTGAGGAGGACCCCGCGGGAGGTACAGTGGGGCGTGCGCTCCGCCGCAGAGGGGGGCGCGTGTGGCCCGGCTGCGCATGGGTGGCACGAGCGGCGGCGGTGGTGGCGACGACGCTGGTGGCCTGGTAGCGGCCGTCCAGCACCGAGCCCCCGGAGCGCGCGTGTTGAGAGCCGGACATGGGGTTGATGAAGGAGGAGTCGTCGGAACCGAAGGACGTCGGTGGACCCCCTACCTAGCGTGCCAAATGTCGGAATTAGGGCTCCACAGACCCAAGAAAGGTTCGAACACAGGGGTGCGCTCGCCCTTCGATCCCACTCAACTGGCGGACACGCAGCCTCGCCTTGCCGAAGATGCACGAGGACGCGAGAAGATGGACCCGGAGATTTACCCAGGTTCGGGCTACCTTGCAGTGTAAAACCCTACTCCTGCTTTGGGTGGATTGGCCTCACGAGGAGGTTTGGTGATGAACTTGTACAGTGGTGAGCGACCTCGCGAGGGCTCTTTGGTGAGGATGGATCAGCCCCTCTCTACGGTGGAGGCTAGTCCCTATTTATAGCGGCATGGGTCCTCTTCCCTTACCGCACAGGCGGGAAGGGATCCCACGACGGCCAAATTTGAAAGGGGATAGGAGGTATAACTTATCCTGACTAAAGGTGGTCTTCGCCTGCAAAGCAACCGATCGTGACGCAGAGGAGGGCTCGGCGATGACATCCGTCCTGCCGAGCTCGTGGTCTTGGTCTTGTTGCACCGGAAGGGAAACCTTTGGAGGGTCCCTCGGGAACCCGCATACATCCTCGCCTCTTTAACACCAAAGAGGAAACTGTCTTTGCTGCGCCGGCTGGCGCCCGCCTGGCTTGATCGTCATGGTTCACGTCACCGCAGCCTCCTGAGGCTGGGCACTGCATAGGAATCTCCGCTCCTCGGGAGGCAACCTGGGGAGGCCGCTCCTCTGGAGGTCTAGGCGTCGTTCTCCTCGCGAGGCCGGGCTCCTCGCGAGGGTCTTGTCTTCTGGAGTTTGTCGCTAGGCCGTACTGGGCCATCGAGGTGGGCCACGCCCTGGGCCGCAGGCAGGCAGGTCTAGGTACCCCCGATCCCAGAACGCCGACAATATTCGACCGCTAACCTGGGAGCTTATTGCTTGTAAATTAAAATAAAATTCAAACGAAGTACGAAAAAATTGATATTGATTCACAAAATTTTTCATGTAAGTTGCTTAGAAATTAAACCATTCCGAGTAAGAATCATGGTTTTGAGAGGGAACGAGTGAGGTTTTAAGTCGAAGTGACGATTATCTTCATTGGTTGGACTTGATAACTTTTTCTGAACTCAATATACACCACTACATCTTTTATGTCAAAATTTTAAAAAATGAGTTTATTTGCTATATTTAAGCCATTAAGTGCATTTCTAGTCATTTAACGGACATAAATCAAATATGAACTACAAGTGCATTGAATAATATGCACAAATGGGTTGAAAATCGTATTTGTGTTATTGAGTTATATGCAGGCCTCATCCAAGAAAATGAAAATAAGTTTCATACTTCTGTGTGGCAAGACTCGGCCGCCAACATGGAGTTTATTGTTTTTTTATTTAAAAAATACAAATGAAGTGTTAAAAACACAAAACTTGGTTGAAAATCATATTTAGGATCTTGAGTAGTTTTTAAATCTTTTAACTATAGAAAGTGTGGAGGCTGTAAATATTTAGGGCTTACTTAAAGCCCACTTGCTTTTGCAGATTGAGTGCTTGACTATTCTTCTATATTTCATATGAGTTTCGTGCACCATATACCATGAAACCATCAAATATTCCGTAGCTATAATATATTTTTCATTGGGATGAATAATGAGAATTAGATATGGTACCCTATACTTCTGCATACGTAACTTACTAACAGATGTATAGTATGGACATGCATACTTTCACCGGCATATCTTTTCTGCATCCTTTGTTCTCATAGCAACTCTACCAGAGGACCCGAAATGTTCCAATCGCCATAATAACCACCAGTATGGTGTTTGGGCATAAAAGCAAGTCTTACATGGTCGTCATATCGCCCCGAGCTTCCATAATTCTTGGTGCGAGCTCTGGATAGTGGGTCCTACCAAACTATCAACATGGAGGGGGGGGGCTCAACCATCCCCCGGCCCCTCCTCTCTATCTTCCTCTCTTGCCAATAATACACGTGTCCGTATGACAAACCATATGTGACGCTTGCGTCAACCCAACACATGCGGCTTTGCTGAAGCGCGCGAGCAAACGACGCAAGACGGGTTGGCCCACCTGGAGTGTTAAAGCAGTGCGGGGCAAACTGGTTTGCGGCTGTATAACAACCTTTTTATTTCTTGTACCGGTTTTTCTTTATCGGTTTTGTTTTTTTACTTTCTCATTTCATTTTTATTTACTTTATCTTTGACTTTTTATTTCTTATTACCTTTTTCTATTTTTAAAAACTGTTTGAAATTACAATTTTTTCATGATTACAAAAATATGTTCATGGTTTTAAAAAAATCGTAATTTCCAACTGTTCATATTTTTGTTTTTTATACAAAAAGTGTTCACCTTTTTCAAATTATGTTCATAATTCATTTTCCCCGCAATTTCGATAAACGTTCACATTTTTAATTTTTTTCTACAGTTTCCTAAAAAAAATCATGTTTTCAAATTGTGTTCACCTTTTTCTAAAATAAATTGGTTTTAAAAAATTGATGACTGAAATTTTGTTCATGTTTTCCAATCTTTGTTCTGATTTCAGAATTGTTCGCAATTCGAAAATGTTCAATTTCTGTGGGAAAAAATTGTTCACATTTTAAAAAATTGTGCTTGTTTTTTGAAATTTTGTTCACTTTTTAAAATTTGATAACCATTCAAAATAATTTAAATTTGTTAATAATATAAAAAATACTTACATTTATTGAAATGCTTTGCTCATATTTTCAAAAAAAATCACATTTGGTTAGTAAAAAACACTTAAAAATGTGTTCACAATTCAATAAAATTGTTCACAATTTAAAATTTGTTCACAATTTCAAAAACTGTTCAGATTTATGAAAATCTTTGAAATAAAAACAGAGGAAAATTTAGGGACGCATTTCGTTGCTCGAATTAGGTCGAGCGAGGCTCGCGCGGGCAGTTTTCGACATGTTTGGTTGTGTGGCCAGCATCTAAATCTTGGCCCGCACGAACCTTAAAGCAGTGCTCGGCCAGGCCCGGTGGGAACGGCTGAATCAGCAGTTTCCGGTGAGCCAGGCTCAAGCGATGAAGGGAACGCAGCTGCGGGCAGGGAGATGGCGGGAGCGATGGCGCGTCTCCGAAAAAGCGGCGGGAAGAATTCGAGTCACCGCCCGCCGATTCGCCCTATATAGCCAGGGTGACCGGCGCGGCAAAACTCCCGCCACCATTTCCCCCCTCTCGAGCTTTCCCTCTGGAGTGGATCCACCTTGACGACGAGGTAAGCAGCGCAACTACACCGGCGACCGGTTGACTACATCAGCGGATCGACTGCTCCTCTTCTCCAACGTGCAAGGCACCTCCTCCGCGGCTCCTCGGATGGCGTCTGTAAGTTCAATCATCCCCTCCCTCTACTAGTTCTAGATAGATCTGTCAATGTGGTGGGGTTAGATGTTCCGATCTGTTCGACTATGTTGCAGTAGCTAATTGGGATGGATTTGAAGCATGCTAGTGGTAGTGGTCATGGATGGATTGGCAGTATGCTTAGATGTATGTTATGCTAGTGTGCAAGTGTTGAATATGATCATCCATGTGTCCATGATTAGTGATGTGTTCTGTTGTGTTGACCCGTGGTATGCTTTGATGGATTTGTACTGTTGTCTTGAACTAGATCATCATGTGTGCATGTGTTACTCTAGTTCGATGTGTCCATGTTTACTGGTAGTTCATATTGTCGATGTTTAGTGTGTTGTGCTGTTGATGACTCTTCCGTTTGTAAGAGATGAGCATGCAAGAGTTTAGTCTGTCCCTCGTGTCGTCCGAGATCTAGTTCCCAACATCCTACGTCGAGGACTCCGAGCCTACCATCGACTACATGCCTCTTGATTCATAGGTTTTCGAGGTGCCGCCTACGGTAACTCCATTTATGCTGGCTCGGCCCAATAAAGGCAACGCAAAGGAGAGGAAGGATGGCACGGGATGCAGCATGCAATGGAAGCTGTTCCTCTCCACTTTCGTGCTTAACAAGACGTGTGAGATCATAGCTAGTGGAGTGAGGAATGATAAGGGCTTCAAGGAGGTGCACTTAAACACTGTGGCAAAGTAAGTGTTCGAATTTTGTGAACAGGAGGTCACCTTGACCCAGGTCTACAACCACGTGAGGAAGTGGATAACGAGGTGAATCATCTCGTCCAAGTTGAGAGACCTGAGTGCACTAGTACAGAATGGTCCAAACATGACACATCAATCAGAGACCCTTCGACGAAACTGTTTGCGATCCATCAATCACAAACAATATAATTCAAGCTCCGCCGCCAATGATGAAAACCGTGTGCGATGAAGAACGAGCAAATACGGTCCAAAAAATAGTTGCGTGTGTGATGCGTTGCATACAGTTTGTTCTTATGAACTATTTGTGATTATGGAAGATAACAGAAATGGTTATCAAACTATATACGTGTGCGTAGTGTGGCATACAGTTCACTCGGACAAACTGTTTGCGCTGATCCAGCAGAACACAAACGAGTTAGCCTAAGAAGGCATGTGTGATACCCGGCAAACAGTTCATTCATCAGAATTGTGTGGGAAGACTAATAATAACCCAAACGATTCATCCTGACAAACGTGTGTGTTGTGGGTACCCGGCAAGCAGTTCATCCATCAGACCTGTGTGGGAAGACCAGCAATAACCCAAACGATTCATCCTGACAACATGTGTGTGTTGTGGACACACGGTTGCTGCTAATAATTGTATGAGATGTGATTTGCTCTGTTTGCACAACATCTATATGCTCTGTCTACAGAACACCAACATTATTGTTGCATAACCAACTTGAACATACAATTACATAAGTGACTACACAACACATGTACATTCCTCAATATAAATTTACAAGAAGTAGACGATCACCAAATCATACTGTTCTTCTGACGACGGTTGCCGACACTGCTCTGCTTGTGGCTATCCCTCGCTGTCTGCAGGAAGGAGGCACTTCCTAATGTCAATGATCCTCTTGCACATCTCGTAGCTGGTGTACGCGTCCTTGGCCACGTACTTGATGTGTTCTTCATCCAGTTCGTTCACCCAGGCCGTGTGCCGGGCAGTCTTGTCCTTGTGGCACTTAGCCTTCATGTCTCTATAGTAGGGGTCGATGATGGCCGCGGCGAGGTCAACCAGGGAGTCCTTCTGCTTCTTCTTCTCGCCGCCCCAGACCCTGTACTGACCTTGGATGTTGACAAGCTTCTCGCAGGACAAGCTCGAAGTCTTGAGCACCTTTAGATCGTTGGTGGTGTCCACCGTTGCGAACCTGTAGTCGGGGCTGTTGACAAACCTGGCGAAACGCTCGCAAGGCCTTGTGGCCAGACAGTAGTGGTAGACGAGCACGTGATGGCGCACGCGCAACTGGGCGATGGCAACCTTCTGATCATGCCCGTCACGACCGCCGGTGTACTCGAGGTCGAAGCCGACCACTTTGTACTTGTCATCCTCAGCAAGTAGCTGCTCCAACGTGTTAATGGAGTTCACCACCACGACCGGGTCATTGGTGTACACCACCGAGAGGTCCGTCTTCCTGATGTGTGTGTCCACTTTGAAAATAGTGGCGAACTGCCGCTCGACGCCGGCAGGCGGCATTGGATCCGCACGAGAAGGTTGAAGCGATGAAGTGATGTGCATCCTCTCTGTATTATTTGCCGTCATGGGTGTGCTCCTTGGGTTGTGTGGTGTGATCAGAACGAGGAAGAGACGAAGGTAAATGGCCGCATCAACCGCATGGCAGTTTTTGCAGCGCTTAACTGCATGGTGGCACCGGGAGCGGCGCAACCGCTTGCATATGGCTCCCCGAATGTGCCTGATCATTCGCGCGTGGACGCCAGCAGAGCGGACGCGCACGGACGCGAGCACAGCGCGCCGAGGCCGCATGAGCCGCCTCATGCGTACATTCATTCGCGACGGTGCGTACAGAACGACCGTTTGCTTTGTAATAAAACGCAAACAATTTTTTTATTATTAACCGTATGCGTACTTGTCATTTCTCCCACCTCCGTCCCGTCTTGTCACCGCGTTGCCGCATGAGGATTCCAGTGCACGCTTCGGGAGCGCACAACATTTCTTTTGGGCTTCCCGTTCCCGCGCAACCATGCTGGAACGCGCGCAAGCTTCCAGTTCCCGCGCAACCGCGCTGTAACGCGCGCAAGTTTCCAGTTCCCGCGCAACCGCGTAGGAACGCGCGCAAGCTTCCAGTTCCCGCGCAGGAACGCGCGCAAGCTTCCCGCCTGGCTCGCCTTGGCCGCCTGCTTTATAAACCCTCACGGCTGGCCTCTCCACATCGCATTCATCCCCTCCCTGCCCGTAGCTTCCCAAGTTTGCTTCTCCCCCAATCGCCAATGCCACATGCCCGTCATCGTCGCTCCGCCACTCCGCCAGAGGGCAGCTCCAGCTGGGAGGCTGCACCACGTCGGCGGCGTAGTACCCGTAAGCACGAAGTGAGTGTGGCGTCCTTGTTGGCTGTGCGCACGGCACCCACCACATGCTTCTCCACATTTGCCCGAAGGCAGCTGCTGCCGGCGACCGCCGTCGCCCCCACCCCGTCGCCGGCCGCCGTTTTCGCCACCCCACCAGCTGCCTCCTTGGCCGCCACCACACCAGCGTCCGCCTTGGAAGCCACCCCACGGTCAGCCGCCGGGGACATCACCCGCTCCGCCACCGTGGTCCGAAGGCAGGAGGAGGAGACCGCCGCCGAAGCACAGCCACTCGGCTTTTGCGTCAGTGGCCTAGCGCGCTACATCAACTTCCTACATGAGGAGGAGGAGCTCCAGATCGAGCACGCACTGAGGCTCACCGCCGCCATGGCCGCAGCAGACGTCGCAGCTATGGCGCGGAATGAGGAGATCTATGCCGAGTCCCGCCGCTTCGAGGAGGCGCGTCAGGAGCGGCGGAGGGCAACGGCGGCAGCCGACGAAGTCGACTCCTCTAGCTCGTCGGTAGGCTTCTCCTCCTCTGCCTCTTACTGAACGCGCTCGACAGAGGAGAAGGCAGCTAGCAGTAGCACGAAGCCCCTCCGGAGTAGTATTTAGGGGCTATTTTGTTCAGTTCATCTTACTATAGATATGGTTGAACTGTACCACGTACTTTAAATTAGCTAGTATAGATAGTTGAACTAGCTATTTCAGTACGTGGTTGGTAACAAATGGGGAAAAGTTTGTTCGATTCAGCTGTCGAGTTGAACTATTTTGTACAAAGACCAATGCTTGATCTATGAATGAAATCCATGTTTACTGAATTTCAGTTGCAAAATTGCACCGTAATAGTGATTTTGTTCCTGCAAAATTGGACAAATCTCAGTGTTTCCAATTTGACAAATGAAATCTTACCCAATATGACAGATTCGAATCTTACCTCACTCCTGCTGCCAATGCATCGATCGGTGCTTACATGGGGTGCTTAGTGTATTAAATGTCTTAGCAACTCAAGTCCAGAATGCATTGTTGCTAAGGTCCCTTCATTTCATGATTTAGCAACTAAACTCTTGCATGCATTGGTGAGTTCCTTCACTTAAGTGTTTTGCCAAGGTTCACGCGCTTGGCATTGTTTCTTAATGTGGTCACCAAACTCATATCTCTCCTTAATTACCTTCCCACATCAGATTTTTTTTGCATACATGGCAACCTCAGCAGTTAGCAACAGTAGAAGTTGTAGCATCGGGAAGGATGATACGTCTCCAACGTATCGATAATTTATGAAGTATTCATGCCATATTCACCTATTTTTACAATACTTTTATATGGTTTTGATGCACTTTATATGATTTATTTAGAACTAACCCAGACTGACGCTGTTTTCAGCAGAATTACCGTTGTGTTGTTTTTGTGCAGAAAATGAAAGTTCTCGGAATCGCCCGAAACTTTTTGGTGATTTTTTCTGGACCAAATAAGCAATATTGGAGCGAAGAACCACCGGAGAAGAGCCACGAGGTGGGCACAACCCACCAGGGCGCGCCAGAGGGCCCAGGCGCGCCCTGGTGTATCGTGCCCTCCTCGTGGCCCATCTTGGCGTGAAACCGACGCCCAAAAATCCTATAAATATAGAAACCATCAGAAATAACCCTAGACTCTCCGCTCTACCGCCGCAACTCTCTGTATCGACGAAAAACCAATCTGGAGACGTTCCAGTACCCTGCCGGAGAGGGGAATCCATCTTCGGTGGCCATCTTCATCATCCCGACGGAGGCCATGATGAGGAGGGAGTAGTCCACCCTCGGGGCTGAGGGTATGTACCAGTACCTATGTGTTCAATCTCTCTCTCTCTCTCTCTTGTTCTTGAGATGTCATGATCTTGATGTATCACGGGCTTTGTTAATATAGTCGGATCATATGATGTTATTCCCTTGCTATCTTGTTGTGATGAATTGAATCTTTCCTTTTGAGATCTGGTTATGTTGGATTGAATATTGGATTTGAGAATACTTGATATATATGTCTTGTATGCGGATACCCGTGGTGACAATGGGGTGTTCTATCGATTCACTTGATATATGTTTTGGTACTCAACTTGCGGATTCCCGCGGTGACATTGGGGTAATCTATGCATAGGGGTTGATACACGTTCTTGTCCTACTTTCTCCGATAGAAATCTTGGGGCACTCTTTGATGTTCTTTGTGTAGATTGAGTATTATGAATCTGAAATTGTTTGATGCGTATCGTATAATTAACTCATGGATACTTGTGGTGACATTGGAGTATCTAGGTGACATTAGAGTTGGTTGATGCGTATCATATGGTGTTATTCTAGTATGAACTCTTAGATATATCGAACGGAAAGGATAAATTGATGTTATCTTAGTACGAACTCTTGAATAGATCGATCGGAAAGAATAACTTTAAGGTGGTTTCGTACCCTACAAACAATTTCTTCTTATGTTCTCCGCTAGATAAGAACTTTGGAGTGATTCTTCGTTGCATGTTGAGGGATGGTTATGAGATCCAATTATATTAGCATTGTTGAGAGATTGCACTAGCGAAAATACGGACCCTAGGCCTTGTTTTCAAGCATTGCAATACCGTTTGTGCTCACTTTTGTCACTTGCTACCTTGCTGTTTTTATATTTTTATATTACAAAAAACTATATCTACCATCCATATTGCACTTGTATCACCATCTCTTCGCCGAACTAGTGCACCTATACAATTTACCATTGTATTGGGTGTGTTGGGGACACAAGAGATTTCTTGTATTTGATTGTAGGGTTGCTTGAGTGAGACCATCTTCATCCTACACCTCCCACGGATTGATAAACCTTAGGGCATCCACTTGAGGGAAAATTGCTACTGTCCTACAAAACTCTGCGCTTGGAGGCCCAACAAGAGTCTACAAGAATAAAGTTGCGTAGTAGACATCAAGCTCTTTTCTGGCGCCATTGCCGGGGAGGTGAGTGCTTGAATGTATATCTTTAGATCTTGCAATTAAATCTTTTAGTTTCTTGTTTTTCACCAGTTTGGTTTTATCAAAGAAAACTACAAAAAAATGGAGTTTAGGTTGCATCAATTGTCTCGTCTTTATAAAGTCTTTCGTGATAATGATGGTTCAGAAAATTGTGCTCAATTGGTAGAGGAAGAATTTATGAAAATACTTAATGAGAATTCCTTCAATGATGAGCATGATAGAAATATTGCTAGTATGAATTCTCTGAATATACATGAAGCTAATGATATGCAAAGCCACAAGCTTGGGGATGCTATGTTTGATGAAGATGATATTTTTAGTCCCCCAAGTTTTGATGAGCAAATATATTATGATGATGGAATGCCTCCTATCTATGATGATTATGGTGATGACATATATGATATAAAAATTGATAGCTACTTTGAAACTTGTCATCATGATTTTAATATTGAATGTGGTTATGTCAATCAAGTGTCTCATGATAGTTATTTTGTTGAATTTGCTCCCACTACCATGGATGAAAAGGAATTTGCTTGTGTGGAGAGTAATGAAAATTATATGTTTGTGCATCATGAAAAGAATGATTTATGTGATAGTTATATTGTGAAATTCCTTCATGATGCTACTGAAAATGATTATGAGGGAGGAACATATGCTTGTAGGAATTGCAATAATATCAAGTTTCCTCCCTATGTGTTGAAAGTTTTGAAGTTATGCTTGTTTTGCCTTCCTATGATAGTTGATTCTTGCTCCCATAAATTGTTTGCTCAAAAAATCCCTATGCATAGGAAGTGGTTTAGACTTAGATGTGCTTGTCATGAGATTCATGATGCTCTCTTGCATGTTTCAAATACTATTCCTATGTGAGCATCATTGAAATCATCATGCCTAGCTAAAAGGCTTTAAAGGAAAGCGCTTGTTGGGAGACGACCCAACACTTTTACTTTCTGTTTTTGAGTGTTCACATGATTAAGCTACTGTAGTAATCATGTTTTGTGTCTTTTATTTCAATAAAGTGCCAACTAAAGCCTTTGGGATGACTCACAAGATGGGTAGAATTGATGCTGAACCAAAACAGAAACTTTTGACTCCAGTACAGGAATTTTCATTTTTTACTGGAGCGTGATAATTATCTGATTTTGTTACAAAGTATTGATATACAAATTCTTCAGGTTGTTCTAATTGTTCAGAATTTTTAGAGACACGAAAGTATGGCTATACTACACAGCTTCACAGACTGTTCTGTTTTTGACAGATTCTGTTTTGCATGCATAGTTTGCTTGTTTTAGTATTCTCATAGCTTATATTCAGTGATATAAATTATGGGAATGTTATAATACAGTAGGTATTATGTGAGAACAATTATGAATCTTGTCTTGACAGTACCTAAGTGAATGATCTTTATTTATTATACTAACCCATCTCACGAAGTTCCGTTAAGTTTTGTGTGATTGAAGTTTTCACGTTTTGGGTGAGACATCGATATGAGGAGAATAAGGAGTGACAAGAACCTAAGTTGGGGGATTCCCAAGGCACCCCCAAGGTAATATTCAAGGAAGACTCAAGCGTCTAAGCTTGGGGATCCCCCAGAAGGCATCCCCTCTTTCGTCTTCAACATTATCGGTATATCTTACTTGGAGCTATATTTTTATTCGTCACATAATATGTTTTTTCCTTGGTGCATCATTATATTTTGTTATTTTCTGTTAGGTTTTATTTATAATCTCTTTTTTCAATAAAAATTTCCAAGAATTTCCTTAGGATGCTTGCATTGCATGTTTGAAGTGTGCTGTGCAAAAACAGAAACTTTCTCTGTGGTATTTGAATTTTCATATTTTACTGGAACGTGGAAAGTTTCTGAAACTTTTACACAGTTTTGTCATATAAATTATTTAGCTTGTCCTAAATTTTCATAATTGTTTGAGTTACATAAGTGCACTGGTTTAATAAATTGCTACAGACTGTTCTGTTTGGACAGATTGCTATCATAGTTTTGTTATCTACTTATCTTATAGTTTCCATAGCCTATATTGGTAGATATAAATTGTGGAAACGATAGTAAACAGTATATGATGTTTGAAATTATTGTGCAACTTGTCTTGGCAGTACATGAAGTGTTGATTTATTCTTATGTGTACTAACCTATCTCACGAGTTCTTTTCGAGTTTTGTATGGATGAAGTTTTTGAGAATAGGTGAAACCATGATATGAGCGGATTGAACGAGATAGAAAAGCTCAAGCTTGGGGATGCCCAAGGCACCCCAAGTAAATATTTCAAGAAGTCTCAAACATCTAAGCTTGGGGATGCTACGCATCCCAACCCTCTTCGTCAACTATCGGTTAGCCTATGTTGAGCCTAATTTTTTTATTCGTTCACATGATGCGTGCTATTCTTGAAGTGCTATTTTTATTTAGTTTGTTGTTTGAATAAAATACTCAGATCTGAAATCTTTATTGAGAGAGTCCTCACATAGCTACTTGATTGTTTACCTACTCATTGATCTTCACTTATATCTTTTGAGAGTAGTTTGATGTTTACTCTTGTGCTTCACTTATATCCTATGAGTAAATTGTGAATGAATGAAATATCATAAATCTGAGATTATCAATGTGCTTTATGCTTAGTAGTAGTTTCACATCTGGTTTAGAAATTAAAATCTATTGAAGTTTGACAATCACAGTATTGGTCATACAAGCAATTCGTGAATGATTAGTATCAGGAAGAGAACTTTCACATACAAATATATTATCTTGGACATCTTCTATGATTGTGAATGCCCATTAATTATTTTCAAACTTGAGAAAATTAGTTGAAGTTGGACAAGGAAGACAACATAATGAGTTATGGTTGTGTATATTTGCATAGAAGTTATATTGTTATGGATCCTCCAACATGTGGTGTTTGCTTAGGATCTTTTGCTAGCCAAAAATTCGTACTAATTAGAGATACTACTTGTGCATCCAAAAACCCTTAAACCCAGTTTCTTGCCATCAGAGTCCACTATATCTACCTATATGTGGTATTACCCTGCCGTTCCAAGTAAATTTGCATGTGCCACCTCTAAAATTTCAAATGAGCATATGTTTTGTGTGCCTGGACCGCTCATGGAGCGACGGGTGGCAGTCAGTATCTTCCATGTTAAGTGGGTTATTCTCATGATGAGTGTTTATTCACTCGTCCTTGCACGAGAGGGGTGGTAATAGGCATTCCCAGTCCCGAAATAAAAAAATGCAAATAATTAAACAAAACTCCCCCAGGAATGTTGTTGGTATGGACGGTACCCGTGGATTCGGCTAGCCGTGGAGTGTGTTTGTTGGTGGAGGGGGAGTAAACCTTTACTTTTACCGCTTGGGAACCGCCGCTAATGTGTTTAACATGGAAGATATTGATAACTCTTGGTCATAACGTTGACAGGAAGGGTGCACCTCCCAAAATTATATTTATCTCTATTTTAAACAATGAGCTCTGGCACATATGCAAATCCCTGCTTCCCTCTGCGAAGGGACAATCTATTTACTTTCATGTTATTTACTTTTCATGTTGAGTCAACTTCTTATTCCAACCTCAATCTATTAGTTGGCAAGCATCATGTGGTGGGGAAAGATCTAGGCATATATATCCAGTCAAATATACTTGATCATGATTTATTATTGTTGACAATTATCTCTATGATAAATGAGTCGGGAGGCGAAACATTAAGCCCCTATCTTTCTCTGTGTTCGATGGATGCTATTTGTTCTAAAAATATGCTTTGAGTACTATCAATCATAGAAGACTATATGATGATTGAGTATGTGGAGCTCTTACTTAGACTTTGTTGAGAATAAGTTGAATTGCAATTGTTTGGTGACTAAGAACATAGGTTGTTAAGTTTCAAGAGATTTCATTGTTTGAACCATAACATGTGAATTGGTTGCTACTTTATCATGATGAGTTTTATGAGAAAAAGTTGTTGGTTATGATGCTAGGAAAAGTGGTTGAAATTATCATTAATCAAACTTATGCACTATGCTAGCATTCACACTTCAAAAATTATTTCTTTTATCATTTACCTACTCGAGGACGAGCGTGAATTAAGCTTGGGGATGCTGATACGTCTCCAACGCATCGATACTTTATGAAGTATTCATGCCATATTCACCTATGTTTACAATAATTTTATATGGTTTTGATGCACTTTATATGATTTATTTAGAACTAACCCGGACTAACGTTGTTTTCAGCAGAATTACCGTGGTGTTGTTTTTGTGCAGAAAATGAAAGTTCTCGGAATCGCCCGGAACTTTTTGGTGTTTTTTCTGGACCAAATAAGCAATAGTGGAGCGAAGAACCACCGGAGAAGAGCGACGAGGTGGGCACAACCCACGAGGGCGCGCCAAAGGGCCCAGGCGCGCCCTGGTGTATCGTGCCCTCCTCGTTGCCCATCTTGGCGTGAAACCGACGCCCAAAAATCCTATAAATATTGAAACCATCAGAAATAACCCGAGACTCTCCGCTCCACCACCGCAACTCTCTGTATCGACGAAAAACCAATCTAGAGAAGTTCCAGTACCCTGCCGGAGAGGGGAATCCATCTTCGGTGGCCATCTTCATCATCTCGGCGGAGGCCATGACGAGGAGGGAGTAGTCCACCCTCGGGGCTGAGGGTATGTACCATTAGCTATGTGTTCAATCTCTATGTCTCTCGTGTTCTTGAGATGTCACGATCTTGATGTATCACGGGCTTTGTTAATATAGTCGGATCATATGATGTGTTTCCCTCTCTATCTTGTTGTGATTAATTGAGTTTTCCCTTTGAGATTTCGTTACCGGATTGAATACTTTTATGGATTTGAGAACACTTGGTTATGTGATCCAATTATATTAGCATTGTTGAGAGATTGCACTAGCGAAAGTACGGACCCTAGGCCTTGTTTTCAAGCATTGCAATACCGTTTGTGCTCACTTTTGTTACTTGCTACCTTGCTGTTTTTACATTTTCAGATTACAAAAACCTATATCTATCATCCATATTGCACTTGTATCACCATCTCTTCGCCGAACTAGTGCACCTATACAATTTGCCATTGTATTGGGTGTGTTGGGGACACAAGAGATTTCTTGTATTTGATTGCAGGGTGGTTTGAGAGAGACCATCTTCATCCTACACCTCCCACGGATTGATAAACCTTAGGTCATCCACTTGAGGGAAAATTGCTACTGTCCTACAAAACTCCGCGCTTGGAGGCCCAACAAAGTCTACAAGAATAAAGTTGCGTAGTAGACATCAGGGGCCGGGCGCGTCGTCGCGCGACGGTGGAAATGGCTCGCCGACTGAGCCCCCCGCTTCTTGTGCCAGTGGTCGGAGGGGTAGGTACGGAGCTAAGGCCCTTCTGGCGACAGTGACAAGCTCGGCGATGTGGTTGGCCCAGGCGTCATAGCCCCCGTGTGTCGGGCGATGGCGGAGCAGCTCGCTTGCCATGAGCAGCGCGTCCTGCGCATTCAGGCCTCCCACGTGGGCACAAGCTGAGGAGGACCCCGCGGGAGGTACAGTGGGGCGTGCGCTCCGCCGCAGAGGGGGGCGCGTGTGGCCCGGCTGCGCATGGGTGGCACGAGCGGCGGCGGTGGTGGTGACGACGCTGGTGGCCTGGTAGCGGCCGTCCAGCACCGAGCCCCCGGAGCGCGCGTGTTGAGAGCCGGACATGGGGTTGATGAAGGAGGAGTCGTCGGAACCGAAGGACGTCGGTGGACCCCCTACCTAGCGCGCCAAATGTCGGAATTAGGGCTCCACAGACCCAAGAAAGGTTCGAACACAGGGGTGCGCTCGCCCTTCGATCCCACTCAACTGGCGGACACGCAGCCTCGCCTTGCCGAAGATGCACGAGGACGCGAGAAGATGGACCCGGAGATTTACCCAGGTTCGGGCCACCTTGCAGTGTAAAACCCTACTCCTGCTTTGGGTGGATTGGCCTCACGAGGAGGTTTGGTGATGAACTTGTACAGTGGTGAGCGACCTCGCGAGGGCTCTTTGGTGAGGATGGATCAGCCCCTCTCTACGGTGGAGGCTAGTCCCTATTTATAGCGGCATGGGTCCTCTTCCCTTACCGCACAGGCGGGAAGGGATCCCACGACGGCCAAATTTGAAAGGGGATAGGAGGTATAACTTATCCTGACTAAAGGTGGTCTTCGCCTGCAAAGCAACCGATCGTGACGCAGAGGAGGGCTCGGCGATGACATCCGTCCTGCCGAGCTCGTGGTCTTGGTCTTGTTGCACCGGAAGGGAAACCTTTGGAGGGTCCCTCGGGAACCCGCATACATCCTCGCCTCTTTAACACCAAAGAGGAAACTGTCTTTGCTGCGCCGGCTGGCGCCCGCCTGGCTTGATCGTCATGGTTCACGTCACCGCAGCCTCCTGAGGCTGGGCACTGCATAGGAATCTCCGCTCCTCGGGAGGCAACCTGGGGAGGCCGCTCCTCTGGAGGTCTAGGCGTCGTTCTCCTCGCGAGGCCGGGCTCCTCGCGAGGGTCTTGTCTTCTGGAGTTTGTCGCTAGGCCGTACTGGGCCATCGAGGTGGGCCACGCCCTGGGCCGCAGGCAGGCAGGTCTAGGTACCCCCGATCCCAGAACGCCGACAATATTCGACCGCTAACCTGGGAGCTTATTGCTTGTAAATTAAAATAAAATTCAAACGAAGTACGAAAAAATTGATATTGATTCACAAAATTTTTCATGTAAGTTGCTTAGAAATTAAACCATTCCGAGTAAGAATCATGGTTTTGAGAGGGAACGAGTGAGGTTTTAAGTCGAAGTGACGATTATCTTCATTGGTTGGACTTGATAACTTTTTCTGAACTCAATATACACCACTACATCTTTTATGTCAAAATTTTAAAAAATGAGTTTATTTGCTATATTTAAGCCATTAAGTGCATTTCTAGTCATTTAACGGACATAAATCAAATATGAACTACAAGTGCATTGAATAATATGCACAAATGGGTTGAAAATCGTATTTGTGTTATTGAGTTATATGCAGGCCTCATCCAAGAAAATGAAAATAAGTTTCATACTTCTGTGTGGCAAGACTCGGCCGCCAACATGGAGTTTATTGTTTTTTTATTTAAAAAATACAAATGAAGTGTTAAAAACACAAAACTTGGTTGAAAATCATATTTAGGATCTTGAGTAGTTTTTAAATCTTTTAACTATAGAAAGTGTGGAGGCTGTAAATATTTAGGGCTTACTTAAAGCCCACTTGCTTTTGCAGATTGAGTGCTTGACTATTCTTCTATATTTCATATGAGTTTCGTGCACCATATACCATGAAACCATCAAATATTCCGTAGCTATAATATATTTTTCATTGGGATGAATAATGAGAATTAGATATGGTACCCTATACTTCTGCATACGTAACTTACTAACAGATGTATAGTATGGACATGCATACTTTCACCGGCATATCTTTTCTGCATCCTTTGTTCTCATAGCAACTCTACCAGAGGACCCGAAATGTTCCAATCGCCATAATAACCACCAGTATGGTGTTTGGGCATAAAAGCAAGTCTTACATGGTCGTCATATCGCCCCGAGCTTCCATAATTCTTGGTGCGAGCTCTGGATAGTGGGTCCTACCAAACTATCAACATGGAGGGGGGGGGCTCAACCATCCCCCGGCCCCTCCTCTCTATCTTCCTCTCTTGCCAATAATACACGTGTCCGTATGACAAACCATATGTGACGCTTGCGTCAACCCAACACATGCGGCTTTGCTGAAGCGCGCGAGCAAACGACGCAAGACGGGTTGGCCCACCTGGAGTGTTAAAGCAGTGCGGGGCAAACTGGTTTGCGGCTGTATAACAACCTTTTTATTTCTTGTACCGGTTTTTCTTTATCGGTTTTGTTTTTTTACTTTCTCATTTCATTTTTATTTACTTTATCTTTGACTTTTTATTTCTTATTACCTTTTTCTATTTTTAAAAACTGTTTGAAATTACAAATTTTTCATGATTACAAAAATATGTTCATGGTTTTAAAAAAATCGTAATTTCCAACTGTTCATATTTTTGTTTTTTATACAAAAAGTGTTCACCTTTTTCAAATTATGTTCATAATTCATTTTCCCCGCAATTTCGATAAACGTTCACATTTTTAATTTTTTTCTACAGTTTCCTAAAAAAAATCATGTTTTCAAATTGTGTTCACCTTTTTCTAAAATAAATTGGTTTTAAAAAATTGATGACTGAAATTTTGTTCATGTTTTCCAATCTTTGTTCTGATTTCAGAATTGTTCGCAATTCGAAAATGTTCAATTTCTGTGGGAAAAAATTGTTCACATTTTAAAAAATTGTGCTTGTTTTTTGAAATTTTGTTCACTTTTTAAAATTTGATAACCATTCAAAATAATTTAAATTTGTTAATAATATAAAAAATACTTACATTTATTGAAATGCTTTGCTCATATTTTCAAAAAAAAATCACATTTGGTTAGTAAAAAACACTTAAAAATGTGTTCACAATTCAATAAAATTGTTCACAATTTAAAATTTGTTCACAATTTCAAAAACTGTTCAGATTTATGAAAATCTTTGAAATAAAAACAGAGGAAAATTTAGGGACGCATTTCGTTGCTCGAATTAGGTCGAGCGAGGCTCGCGCGGGCAGTTTTCGACATGTTTGGTTGTGTGGCCAGCATCTAAATCTTGGCCCGCACGAACCTTAAAGCAGTGCTCGGCCAGGCCCGGTGGGAACGGCTGAATCAGCAGTTTCCGGTGAGCCAGGCTCAAGCGATGAAGGGAACGCAGCTGCGGGCAGGGAGATGGCGGGAGCGATGGCGCGTCTCCGAAAAAGCGGCGGGAAGAATTCGAGTCACCGCCCGCCGATTCGCCCTATATAGCCAGGGTGACCGGCGCGGCAAAACTCCCGCCACCATTTCCCCCCTCTCGAGCTTTCCCTCTGGAGTGGATCCACCTTGACGACGAGGTAAGCAGCGCAACTACACCGGCGACCGGTTGACTACATCAGCGGATCGACTGCTCCTCTTCTCCAACGTGCAAGGCACCTCCTCCGCGGCTCCTCGGATGGCGTCTGTAAGTTCAATCATCCCCTCCCTCTACTAGTTCTAGATAGATCTGTCAATGTGGTGGGGTTAGATGTTCCGATCTGTTCGACTATGTTGCAGTAGCTAATTGGGATGGATTTGAAGCATGCTAGTGGTAGTGGTCATGGATGGATTGGCAGTATGCTTAGATGTATGTTATGCTAGTGTGCAAGTGTTGAATATGATCAGCCATGTGTCCATGATTAGTGATGTGTTCTGTTGTGTTGACCCGTGGTATGCTTTGATGGATTTGTACTGTTGTCTTGAACTAGATCATCATGTGTGCATGTGTTACTCTAGTTCGATGTGTCCATGTTTACTGGTAGTTCATATTGTCGATGTTTAGTGTGTTGTGCTGTTGATGACTCTTCCGTTTGTAAGAGATGAGCATGCAAGAGTTTAGTCTGTCCCTCGTGTCGTCCGAGATCTAGTTCCCAACATCCTACGTCGAGGACTCCGAGCCTACCATCGACTACATGCCTCTTGATTCATAGGTTTTCGAGGTGCCGCCTACGGTAACTCCATTTATGCTGGCTCGGCCCAATAAAGGCAACGCAAAGGAGAGGAAGGATGGCACGGGATGCAGCATGCAATGGAAGCTGTTCCTCTCCACTTTCGTGCTTAACAAGACGTGTGAGATCATAGCTAGTGGAGTGAGGAATGATAAGGGCTTCAAGGAGGTGCACTTAAACACTGTGGCAAAGTAAGTGTTCGAATTTTGTGAACAGGAGGTCACCTTGACCCAGGTCTACAACCACGTGAGGAAGTGGATAACGAGGTGAATCATCTCGTCCAAGTTGAGAGACCTGAGTGCACTAGTACAGAATGGTCCAAACATGACACATCAATCAGAGACCCTTCGACGAAACTGTTTGCGATCCATCAATCACAAACAATATAATTCAAGCTCCGCCGCCAATGACGAAAACCGTGTGCGATGAAGAACGAGCAAATACGGTCCAAAAAATAGTTGCGTGTGTGATGCGTTGCATACAGTTTGTTCTTATGAACTATTTGTGATTATGGAAGATAACAGAAACGGTTATCAAACTATATACGTGTGCGTAGTGTGGCATACAGTTCACTCGGACAAACTGTTTGCGCTGATCCAGCAGAACACAAACGAGTTAGCCTAAGAAGGCATGTGTGATACCCGGCAAACAGTTCATTCATCAGAATTGTGTGGGAAGACTAATAATAACCCAAACGATTCATCCTGACAAACGTGTGTGTTGTGGGTACCCGGCAAGCAGTTCATCCATCAGACCTGTGTGGGAAGACCAGCAATAACCCAAACGATTCATCCTGACAACATGTGTGTGTTGTGGACACACGGTTGCTGCTAATAATTGTATGAGATGTGATTTGCTCTGTTTGCACAACATCTATATGCTCTGTCTACAGAACACCAACATTATTGTTGCATAACCAACTTGAACATACAATTACATAAGTGACTACACAACACATGTACATTCCTCAATATAAATTTACAAGAAGTAGACGATCACCAAATCATACTGTTCTTCTGACGACGGTTGCCGACACTGCTCTGCTTGTGGCTATCCCTCGCTGTCTGCAGGAAGGAGGCACTTCCTAATGTCAATGATCCTCTTGCACATCTCGTAGCTGGTGTACGCGTCCTTGGCCACGTACTTGATGTGTTCTTCATCCAGTTCGTTCACCCAGGCCGTGTGCCGGGCAGTCTTGTCCTTGTGGCACTTAGCCTTCATGTCTCTATAGTAGGGGTCGATGATGGCCGCGGCGAGGTCAACCAGGGAGTCCTTCTGCTTCTTCTTCTCGCCGCCCCAGACCCTGTACTGACCTTGGATGTTGACAAGCTTCTCGCAGGACAAGCTCGAAGTCTTGAGCACCTTTAGATCGTTGGTGGTGTCCACCGTTGCGAACCTGTAGTCGGGGCTGTTGACAAACCTGGCGAAACGCTCGCAAGGCCTTGTGGCCAGACAGTAGTGGTAGACGAGCACGTGATGGCGCACGCGCAACTGGGCGATGGCAACCTTCTAATCATGCCCGTCACGACCGCCGGTGTACTCGAGGTCGAAGCCGACCACTTTGTACTTGTCATCCTCAGCAAGTAGCTGCTCCAACGTGTTAATGGAGTTCACCACCACGACCGGGTCATTGGTGTACACCACCGAGAGGTCCGTCTTCCTGATGTGTGTGTCCACTTTGAAAATAGTGGCGAACTGCCGCTCGACGCCGGCAGGCGGCATTGGATCCGCACGAGAAGGTTGAAGCGATGAAGTGATGTGCATCCTCTCTGTATTATTTGCCGTCATGGGTGTGCTCCTTGGGTTGTGTGGTGTGATCAGAACGAGGAAGAGACGAAGGTAAATGGCCGCATCAACCGCATGGCAGTTTTTGCAGCGCTTAACTGCATGGTGGCACCGGGAGCGGCGCAACCGCTTGCATATGGCTCCCCGAATGTGCCTGATCATTCGCGCGTGGACGCCAGCAGAGCGGACGCGCACGGACGCGAGCACAGCGCGCCGAGGCCGCATGAGCCGCCTCATGCGTACATTCATTCGCGACGGTGCGTACAGAACGACCGTTTGCTTTGTAATAAAACGCAAACAATTTTTTTATTATTAACCGTATGCGTACTTGTCATTTCTCCCACCTCCGTCCCGTCTTGTCACCGCGTTGCCGCATGAGGATTCCAGTGCACGCTCCGGGAGCGCACAACATTTCTTTTGGGCTTCCCGTTCCCGCGCAACCATGCTGGAACGCGCGCAAGCTTCCAGTTCCCGCGCAACCGCGCTGTAACGCGCGCAAGTTTCCAGTTCCCGCGCAACCGCGTAGGAACGCGCGCAAGCTTCCAGTTCCCGCGCAGGAACGCGCGCAAGCTTCCCGCCTGGCTCGCCTTGGCCGCCTGCTTTATAAACCCTCACGGCTGGCCTCTCCACATCGCATTCATCCCCTCCCTGCCCGTAGCTTCCCAAGTTTGCTTCTCCCCCAATCGCCAATGCCACATGCCCGTCATCGTCGCTCCGCCACTCCGCCAGAGGGCAGCTCCAGCTGGGAGGCTGCACCACGTCGGCGGCGTAGTACCCGTAAGCACGAAGTGAGTGTGGCGTCCTTGTTGGCTGTGCGCACGGCACCCACCACATGCTTCTCCACATTTGCCCGAAGGCAGCTGCTGCCGGCGACCGCCGTCGCCCCCACCCCGTCGCCGGCCGCCGTTTTCGCCACCCCACCAGCTGCCTCCTTGGCCGCCACCACACCAGCGTCCGCCTTGGAAGCCACCCCACGGTCAGCCGCCGGGGACATCACCCGCTCCGCCACCGTGGTCCGAAGGCAGGAGGAGGAGACCGCCGCCGAAGCACAGCCGCTCGGCTTTTGCGTCAGTGGCCTAGCGCGCTACATCAACTTCCTACATGAGGAGGAGGAGCTCCAGATCGAGCACGCACTGAGGCTCACCGCCGCCATGGCCGCAGCAGACGTCGCAGCTATGGCGCGGAATGAGGAGATCTATGCCGAGTCCCGCCGCTTCGAGGAGGCGCGTCAGGAGCGGCGGAGGGCAACGGCGGCAGCCGACGAAGTCGACTCCTCTAGCTCGTCGGTAGGCTTCTCCTCCTCTGCCTCTTACTGAACGCGCTCGACAGAGGAGAAGGCAGCTAGCAGTAGCACGAAGCCCCTCCGGAGTAGTATTTAGGGGCTATTTTGTTCAGTTCATCTTACTATAGATATGGTTGAACTGTACCACGTACTTTAAATTAGCTAGTATAGATAGTTGAACTAGCTATTTCAGTACGTGGTTGGTAACAAATGGGGAAAAGTTTGTTCGATTCAGCTGTCGAGTTGAACTATTTTGTACAAAGACCAATGCTTGATCTATGAATGAAATCCATGTTTACTGAATTTCAGTTGCAAAATTGCACCGTAATAGTGATTTTGTTCCTGCAAAATTGGACAAATCTCAGTGTTTCCAATTTGACAAATGAAATCTTACCCAATATGACAGATTCGAATCTTACCTCACTCCTGCTGCCAATGCATCGATCGGTGCTTACATGGGGTGCTTAGTGTATTAAATGTCTTAGCAACTCAAGTCCAGAATGCATTGTTGCTAAGGTCCCTTCATTTCATGATTTAGCAACTAAACTCTTGCATGCATTGGTGAGTTCCTTCACTTAAGTGTTTTGCCAAGGTTCACGCGCTTGGCATTGTTTCTTAATGTGGTCACCAAACTCATATCTCTCCTTAATTACCTTCCCACATCAGATTTTTTTTGCATACATGGCAACCTCAGCAGTTAGCAACAGTAGAAGTTGTAGCATCGGGAAGGATGATACGTCTCCAACGTATCGATAATTTATGAAGTATTCATGCCATATTCACCTATTTTTACAATACTTTTATATGGTTTTGATGCACTTTATATGATTTATTTAGAACTAACCCAGACTGACGCTGTTTTCAGCAGAATTACCGTTGTGTTGTTTTTGTGCAGAAAATGAAAGTTCTCGGAATCGCTCGAAACTTTTTGGTGATTTTTTCTGGACCAAATAAGCAATATTGGAGCGAAGAACCACCGGAGAAGAGCCACGAGGTGGGCACAACCCACCAGGGCGCGCCAGAGGGCCCAGGCGCGCCCTGGTGTATCGTGCCCTCCTCGTGGCCCATCTTGGCGTGAAACCGACGCCCAAAAATCCTATAAATATAGAAACCATCAGAAATAACCCTAGACTCTCCGCTCCACCGCCGCAACTCTCTGTATCGACGAAAAACCAATCTGGAGACGTTCCAGTACCCTGCCGGAGAGGGGAATCCATCTTCGGTGGCTATCTTCATCATCCCGACGGAGGCCATGATGAGGAGGGAGTAGTCCACCCTCGGGGCTGAGGGTATGTACCAGTACCTATGTGTTCAATCTCTCTCTCTCTCTCTCTCTTGTTCTTGAGATGTCATGATCTTGATGTATCACGGGCTTTGTTAATATAGTCGGATCATATGATGTTATTCCCTTGCTATCTTGTTGTGATGAATTGAATCTTTCCTTTTGAGATCTGGTTATGTTGGATTGAATATTGGATTTGAGAATACTTGATATATATGTCTTGTATGCGGATACCCGTGGTGACAATGGGGTGTTCTATCGATTCACTTGATATATGTTTTGGTACTCAACTTGCGGATTCCCGCGGTGACATTGGGGTAATCTATGCATAGGGGTTGATACACGTTCTTGTCCTACTTTCTCCGATAGAAATCTTGGGGCACTCTTTGATGTTCTTTGTGTAGATTGAGTATTATGAATCTGAAATTGTTTGATGCGTATCGTATAATTAACTCATGGATACTTGTGGTGACATTGGAGTATCTAGGTGACATTAGAGTTGGTTGATGCGTATCATATGGTGTTATTCTAGTATGAACTCTTAGATATATCGAACGGAAAGGATAAATTGATGTTATCTTAGTACGAACTCTTGAATAGATCGATCGGAAAGAATAACTTTAAGGTGGTTTCGTACCCTACAAACAATTTCTTCTTATGTTCTCCGCTAGATAAGAACTTTGGAGTGATTCTTCGTTGCATGTTGAGGGATGGTTATGAGATCCAATTATATTAGCATTGTTGAGAGATTGCACTAGCGAAAATACGGACCCTAGGCCTTGTTTTCAAGCATTGCAATACCGTTTGTGCTCACTTTTGTCACTTGCTACCTTGCTGTTTTTATATTTTTATATTACAAAAAACTATATCTACCATCCATATTGCACTTGTATCACCATCTCTTCGCCGAACTAGTGCACCTATACAATTTACCATTGTATTGGGTGTGTTGGGGACACAAGAGATTTCTTGTATTTGATTGTAGGGTTGCTTGAGTGAGACCATCTTCATCCTACACCTCCCACGGATTGATAAACCTTAGGGCATCCACTTGAGGGAAAATTGCTACTGTCCTACAAAACTCTGCGCTTGGAGGCCCAACAAGAGTCTACAAGAATAAAGTTGCGTAGTAGACATCAAGCTCTTTTCTGGCGCCATTGCCGGGGAGGTGAGTGCTTGAATGTATATCTTTAGATCTTGCAATTAAATCTTTTAGTTTCTTGTTTTTCACCAGTTTGGTTTTATCAAAGAAAACTACAAAAAAATGGAGTTTAGGTTGCATCAATTGTCTCGTCTTTATAAAGTCTTTCGTGATAATGATGGTTCAGAAAATTGTGCTCAATTGGTAGAGGAAGAATTTATGAAAATACTTAATGAGAATTCCTTCAATGATGAGCATGATAGAAATATTGCTAGTATGAATTCTCTGAATATACATGAAGCTAATGATATGCAAAGCCACAAGCTTGGGGATGCTATGTTTGATGAAGATGATATTTTTAGTCCCCCAAGTTTTGATGAGCAAATATATTATGATGATGGAATGCCTCCTATCTATGATGATTATGGTGATGACATATATGATATAAAAATTGATAGCTACTTTGAAACTTGTCATCATGATTTTAATATTGAATGTGGTTATGTCAATCAAGTGTCTCATGATAGTTATTTTGTTGAATTTGCTCCCACTACCATGGATGAAAAGGAATTTGCTTGTGTGGAGAGTAATGAAAATTATATGTTTGTGCATCATGAAAAGAATGATTTATGTGATAGTTATATTGTGAAATTCCTTCATGATGCTACTGAAAATGATTATGAGGGAGGAACATATGCTTGTAGGAATTGCAATAATATCAAGTTTCCTCCCTATGTGTTGAAAGTTTTGAAGTTATGCTTGTTTTGCCTTCCTATGATAGTTGATTCTTGCTCCCATAAATTGTTTGCTCAAAAAATCCCTATGCATAGGAAGTGGTTTAGACTTAGATGTGCTTGTCATGAGATTCATGATGCTCTCTTGCATGTTTCAAATACTATTCCTATGTGAGCATCATTGAAATCATCATGCCTAGCTAAAAGGCTTTAAAGGAAAGCGCTTGTTGGGAGACGACCCAACACTTTTACTTTCTGTTTTTGAGTGTTCACATGATTAAGCTACTGTAGTAATCATGTTTTGTGTCTTTTATTTCAATAAAGTGCCAACTAAAGCCTTTGGGATGACTCACAAGATGGGTAGAATTGATGCTGAACCAAAACAGAAACTTTTGACTCCAGTACAGGAATTTTCATTTTTTACTGGAGCGTGATAATTATCTGATTTTGTTACAAAGTATTGATATACAAATTCTTCAGGTTGTTCTAATTGTTAAGAATTTTTAGAGACACGAAAGTATGGCTATACTACACAGCTTCACAGACTGTTCTGTTTTTGACAGATTCTGTTTTGCATGCATAGTTTGCTTGTTTTAGTATTCTCATAGCTTATATTCAGTGATATAAATTATGGGAATGTTATAATACAGTAGGTATTATGTGAGAACAATTATGAATCTTGTCTTGACAGTACCTAAGTGAATGATCTTTATTTATTATACTAACCCATCTCACGAAGTTCCGTTAAGTTTTGTGTGATTGAAGTTTTCACGTTTTGGGTGAGACATCGATATGAGGAGAATAAGGAGTGACAAGAACCTAAGTTGGGGGATTCCCAAGGCACCCCCAAGGTAATATTCAAGGAAGACTCAAGCGTCTAAGCTTGGGGATCCCCCAGAAGGCATCCCCTCTTTCGTCTTCAACATTATCGGTATATCTTACTTGGAGCTATATTTTTATTCGTCACATAATATGTTTTTTCCTTGGTGCATCATTATATTTTGTTATTTTCTGTTAGGTTTTATTTATAATCTCTTTTTTCAATAAAAAGTTCCAAGAATTTCCTTAGGATGCTTGCATTGCATGTTTGAAGTGTGTTGTGCAAAAACAGAAACTTTCTCTGTGGTGTTTGAATTTTCATATTTTACTGGAACGTGGAAAGTTTCTGAAACTTTTACACAGTTTTGTCATATAAATTATTTAGCTTGTCCTAAATTTTCATAATTGTTTGAGTTACATAAGTGCACTGGTTTAATAAATTGCTACAGACTGTTCTGTTTGGACAGATTGCTATCATAGTTTTGTTATCTACTTATCTTATAGTTTCCATAGCCTATATTGGTAGATATAAATTGTGGAAACGATAGTAAACAGTATATGATGTTTGAAATTATTGTGCAACTTGTCTTGGCAGTACATGAAGTGTTGATTTATTCTTATGTGTACTAACCTATCTCACGAGTTCTTTTCGAGTTTTGTATGGATGAAGTTTTTGAGAATAGGTGAAACCATGATATGAGCGGATTGAACGAGATAGAAAAGCTCAACCTTGGGGATGCCCAAGGCACCCCAAGTAAATATTTCAAGAAGTCTCAAACATCTAAGCTTGGGGATGCTACGCATCCCAACCCTCTTCGTCAACTATCGGTTAGCCTATGTTGAGCCTAATTTTTTTATTCGTTCACATGATGCGTGCTATTCTTGAAGTGCTATTTTTATTTAGTTTGTTGTTTGAATAAAATACTCAGATCTGAAATCTTTATTGAGAGAGTCCTCACATAGCTACTTGATTGTTTACCTACTCATTGATCTTCACTTATATCTTTTGAGAGTAGTTTGATGTTTACTCTTGTGCTTCACTTATATCCTATGAGTAAATTGTGAATGAATGAAATATCATAAATCTGAGATTATCAATGTGCTTTATGCTTAGTAGTAGTTTCACATCTGGTTTAGAAATTAAAATCTATTGAAGTTTGACAATCACAGTATTGGTCATACAAGCAATTCGTGAATGATTAGTATCAGGAAGAGAACTTTCACATACAAATATATTATCTTGGACATCTTCTATGATTGTGAATGCCCATTAATTATTTTCAAACTTGAGAAAATTAGTTGAAGTTGGACAAGGAAGACAACATAATGAGTTATGGTTGTGTATATTTGCATAGAAGTTATATTGTTATGGATCCTCCAACATGTGGTGTTTGCTTAGGATCTTTTGCTAGCCAAAAATTCGTACTAATTAGAGATACTACTTGTGCATCCAAAAACCCTTAAACCCAGTTTCTTGCCATCAGAGTCCACTATATCTACCTATATGTGGTATTACGCTGCCGTTCCAAGTAAATTTGCATGTGCCACCTCTAAAATTTCAAATGAGCATATGTTTTGTGTGCCTGGACCGCTCATGGAGCGACGGGTGGCAGTCAGTATCTTCCATGTTAAGTGGGTTATTCTCATGATGAGTGTTTATTCACTCGTCCTTGCACGAGAGGGGTGGTAATAGGCATTCCCAGTCCCGAAATAAAAAAATGCAAATAATTAAACAAAACTCCCCCAGGAATGTTGTTGGTATGGACGGTACCCGTGGATTCGGCTAGCCGTGGAGTGTGTTTGTTGGTGGAGGGGGAGTAAACCTTTACTTTTACCGCTTGGGAACCGCCGCTAATGTGTTTAACATGGAAGATATTGATAACTCTTGGTCATAACGTTGACAGGAAGGGTGCACCTCCCAAAATTATATTTATCTCTATTTTAAACAATGAGCTCTGGCACATATGCAAATCCCTGCTTCCCTCTGCGAAGGGACAATCTATTTACTTTCATGTTATTTACTTTTCATGTTGAGTCAACTTCTTATTCCAACCTCAATCTATTAGTTGGCAAGCATCATGTGGTGGGGAAAGATCTAGGCATATATATCCAGTCAAATATACTTGATCATGATTTATTATTGTTGACAATTATCTCTATGATAAATGAGTCGGGAGGCGAAACATTAAGCCCCTATCTTTCTCTGTGTTCGATGGATGCTATTTGTTCTAAAAATATGCTTTGAGTACTATCAATCATAGAAGACTATATGATGATTGAGTATGTGGAGCTCTTACTTAGACTTTGTTGAGAATAAGTTGAATTGCAATTGTTTGGTGACTAAGAACATAGGTTGTTAAGTTTCAAGAGATTTCATTGTTTGAACCATAACATGTGAATTGGTTGCTACTTTATCATGATGATTTTTATGAGAAAAAGGTTGATGTTATGATGCTAGGAAAAGTGGTTGAAATTATCATTAATCAAACTTATGCACTATGCTAGCATTCACACTTCAAAAATTATTTCTTTTATCATTTACCTACTCGAGGACGAGCGTGAATTAAGCTTGGGGATGCTGATACGTCTCCAACGCATCGATACTTTATGAAGTATTCATGCCATATTCACCTATGTTTACAATAATTTTATATGGTTTTGATGCACTTTATATGATTTATTTAGAACTAACCCGGACTAACGTTGTTTTCAGCAGAATTACCGTGGTGTTGTTTTTGTGCAGAAAATGAAAGTTCTCGGAATCGCCCGGAACTTTTTGGTGTTTTTTCTGGACCAAATAAGCAATAGTGGAGCGAAGAACCACCGGAGAAGAGCGACGAGGTGGGCACAACCCACGAGGGCGCGCCAAAGGGCCCAGGCGCGCCCTGGTGTATCGTGCCCTCCTCGTTGCCCATCTTGGCGTGAAACCGACGCCCAAAAATCCTATAAATATAGAAACCATCAGAAATAACCCTGGACTCTCCGCTCCGCCGCCGCAACTCTTTGTATCGATGAAAAACCAATCTGGAGACGTTCCAGTACCCTGCCGGAGAGGGGAATCCATCTCCGGTGGCCATCTTCATCATCCCGGCAGAGGCCATGATGAGGAGGGAGTAGTCCACCCTCGGGGTTGAGGGTATGTACCAGTAGCTATGTGTTCAATCTCTCTCTCTCTCTCTCGTGTTCTTGAGATGTCACGATCTTGATGTATCACGGGCTTTGTTAATATAGTCGGATCATATGATGTTATTCCCTTGCTATCATGTTGTGATGAATTGAATCTTTCCCTTTGAGATCTCGTTATGTTGGATTGAATATTGGATTTGAGAACACTTGATATATGTCTTGCATGCGGATACCTGTGGTGACAATGGGGTGTTCTATCGATTCACTTGATATATGTTTTGGTACTCAACTTGCGCATTCCCGCGGTGACATTGGGGTAATCTATGCATAGGGGTTGATACACGTTCTTGTCCTACTTTCTCCGATAGAAATCTTGGGGCACTCTTTGAGGTTCTTTGTGTAGATTGAGTATTATGAATCTGAAATTGTTTGATGCATATCGTATAATTAACTCATGGATACTTGTGGTGACATTGAGTATCTAGGTGACATTAGATTTGGTTGATGCGTATCATATGGTGTTATTCTATTACGAACTCTTAGATAGATCGAATGGAAAGGATAACTTGATGTTATCTTAGTACGAACTCTTGAATAGATCGATCGGAAAGAATAACTTTAAGGTGGTTTCGTACCCTACAAACAATTTCTTCTTATGTTCTCCGCTAGATAAGAACTTTGGAGTGATTCTTCGTTGCATGTTGAGGGATGGTTATGTGATCCAATTATATTAGCATTGTTGAGAGATTGCACTAGTGAAAGTACGGACCCTAGGCCTTGTTTTCAAGCATTGCAATACCGTTTGTGCTCACTTTTGTCACTTGCTACCTTGCTTTTTTTATATTTTCAGATTACAAAAAACTATATGTACCATCCATATTGCACTTGTATCACCATCTCTTCGCCGAACTAGTGCACCTATACAATTTACCATTGTATTGGGTGTGTTGGGGACACAAGAGATTTCTTGTATTTGATTGCAGGGTTGCTTGAGAGAGACCATCTTCATCCTACACCTCCCACGGATTGATAAACCTTAGGTCATCCACTTGAGGGAAAATTGCTACTGTCCTACAAAACTCTGCGCTTGGAGGCCCAATAAGAGTCTACAAGAATAAAGTTGCGTAGTAGACATCAAAGGGCACACAGGTCATCATTCACAACCGTTTGCGATGACGCAATGAAAAAATTCCTTCGCGCCAGATTTTCCCTTGGCTTAGTAGGGAAGGAACAATTGCCCTCGGTTTGCATACGGGTATTCAGTCTGAAACGTCTTTGAAGACCGGCAAAGGACACGCCACCCCGATGAGCGTGCGCAGGACACTGCTCGCACGCCACCCGTCTACTCAAACACCTGTCCGCACGCTACCTCCTTGCCAATACACATAGCGACACGTGGCCCGCATGTAAATGGTCTGTAGAACATCCACGAATTATAAATAATACGCCCGTTTGCGATGGTAACGTGACAGAATTTTGTTCCAAAATGCCTTTGTTGGCTATTAATAATGCTTACTCTTTCTCTCAAAGTGGACACTAAAAATAGCACAACATATTTATGCTTTATATGATGAGGCCCGGCCCAACATAGACCTTGTGACTGTAGTTCATGTTTGAATTATGTACATTAAATGCACGTTAAACTCAATTAATGTATAAAAAAGGCATACAAACCGTTAATAATTTAATATGTTTGCAGTACACACCTATTGCTTTATGTTGTTTCTAGGAAAAAAATCAAGGAGAGAAGAGGCATCGGATGTCGTTTTTCACCGCAGATGTGGCATGCATATATATGTTCCCTAACGGAACCACTGGACGTAGCTTATTGTGTGAGAACCTCATGTTTGTAAGAGGCTTGTGACAAAACATGGCCAACTTGGTATTTTTTTACCACGGCATATGTGTGCCTTCACATGACACCATTCCAAGTTTCCTGAATTTCTGATAGAGTTTTGGATTTATGAGAATTTGGAAACAAAGTTTCTCGATACTTGTGGCCGAACCTACATGCTTAGATGTTTGAAATTCGTTCTCATTTCTTGCATGTGACCTAACACATGCATCCAAGGATGCATATATGATTTTTCAACCCATTTTGCCGCCCCGGACCTTGTGATTGTAGATCAAATTTGAATTATGCACATTAAATAATGCATCAAAAACTCAATTAATGTATTTAAAAGCCAGGCGATCCCTTAATTTAATCATATTTTTGCACTTCGCATGTACATGTCTATGTTATTTATATAAAGAAAATCAAGGAGATAAGAGGCATCAGATGTCTTTTCGCCCACATATGTGACATGCATATATAATGTTCCCTATCGAAACCACAAAGCTTCTTGTGAGGAGCTCCGATTTGTAAGGGGATTGTGCGAGAACATGTCCAAATTGGACAATTTTTTTACCACGGCATGTGTGTGCCCTTGTCACGACACCATGCCAAGTTTCATAAATTTCTGACGTGTGTTGGATTTACGGGAATTTGAAAACCAAGCATCTCAATGTTTGCGGCCGAGCAAACAGTCAATGAGATGTTAGAAATCCATTCCCATTTCTTGCGTGGGACCTAAACATGCATCCAGGGAAAGACATATATTTTTTCAACCTATTTTTCATGTGTTGGACCTTGTGATTGTAGGTCAAATTTGAATTATGCACATTAAATGACTAGAAAACTCAATTAATGTGTTAAACGGGTCTCACGAACCCTCAAAAAAATCCACAGTTTAGCATGAGTGTCAGAAAGTTGCTCTATGGTGACTCCAGAAAAAAATACAAGGCCAAAAGAGATAACGGATGTTGTTTCGCACATAAAATGTGAACTTTCGCTATCGGAACACACGACTTTCTTGTGAGAACCTTCGATTTGTAAGAGGCTTTGTGCCAAAACTTGTCCAAATTTGGGCAATTTTTTACCACAACAAACACACACAAGGCAATTAATGGCACCATGCCCAAATTTCATGAATTTCTGTCGAGGTTTGCATTTACATGAATTTTAAAACTAAGTTTCCCGATGTTTGCGGTCGAGCTAAGATGATGATGATATGTTTGAAATTCATTCCCATTTATTGTGTGGGACCTAATTAAACATGCAGCCAGGGAAACGTATATGGTTTTTCGACATATTTTCATGAGTTGGACCGTGAAGTGATTGTAGTTCAAATTTGAATTATATATGCACATTGAATGCCTAGAAAACTCAATTAATGTACTTAAAAGGCCAAACGAACTCTGTAAGATTCCATTGTTTCGCACGACACATTCACGTTACTCTATGGAGACTCTAGAAATAAATTCAAGGCGAGAAGCGACATCGGATGTTGTTTCGCACATAAAATGTGAACTGTCCCTACCGGAACCACATGACTTCTTGTGAGAATCTTCGGTTTGTAAGAGGTTTGTGCCAAAACTTGTCCGGAACTAGGCATTGTTTTTACCACAATACACATGCGCCATGACATCACACCATGCCAAGTTTCATGAATTTCTCACGATATTTGGATTTACTGGAATTTGAAAACACGGCTTCTCAAAGTCTACGGCCGAGCCAAAATACCGTGAGGTTTGGAATTCGTTTAATTTCCATTTCCTGCATGGGACCAAAACATGTATCCAGTGATAAATAGTTGATTTTCAACCCATTCAGGTGCACTCTAGCTAGTATGTGCTTAATTAACTGCAGTTCAAATTTGAACTATGCACATGAAATGTCTAAAAAACTCTTTAAATGTTTTAAAGGGCCTAAACAACCCTGAATTATTCCATATTTAACACACAGTCCTATAGTTGCAAGTTCATTGCAGATAAATGTTATTGCCATCCAAACACCTTCAATTGCCAATGTAACTTCATTTTTCGTCTCAAGCAGTTTGAAAATCAAATACATCGCAAACAGTTCTTGATCATGAAACGTGTGTGATGTGGTACCAAAATATCTTGGGCCATGATACGTCCATTTTGCATCATGATTTAAACTGTTATTTACTATGTTTTGTTGAATAATAATGCTTTAGGGAGTGATTCTAATGCCTTTTCTCTCATAATATGCAAGGTTTACACAAAGAGAGAGAATACCGGTAGCTGGAATTCTGGACCTAAGAAAAGCACATCAGAGATACCTATTCCGCACAACTCCAATGAAGCTGAAACTTTACGGAGATTATTTTTGTATTTAATAAAAAATAATGGAGCAGAAAACTATCGGAGGGGGGCAGCCAGGTGGGCACAACCCACCAGGCCCCCCTGGGCGCCCTGCTGTATCGTGGCCACCTCGGCCCACCTCCGGAGCCCATCTTATGGTATATAGTCACATTTGACCAAGAAAAAAATCAGAGGAGGAATTTCAGGATGAAGCGCCGCCGCCTCGAGGTGGAACTTGGGCAGGAGCACTTTTGCCTCCGACGGAGCGATTCCGCCGGGGGAACTTCCCTCCTGGAGGGGGAAATCGAAGCCATCGTCATCACCAACACCCCTCTCATCTTTGGGAGGCCAATCTTCATTAACATCTTCAACAACACCATCTCCTCTCAAACCCTAGTTCATCTCTCGTGTTCAATCTTTGTACCGGAACCTCAGATTGGTACCTGTGGGTGACTAGTAGTGTTGATTACCTTGCGTAGTTGATTACTATATGGTTTATTTGGTGGAAGATTATATGTTCAGATCCATTATGCTATTTAATACCCGTCTGATCTTGAGCATGATTATTATTTGTGAGTAGTTACCTTTGTTCTTGAGGTCACGGGAGAAGTCATGTTGCAAGTAATCATGTGAATTTGATATGTGTTCGATATTTTGATGATATGTATGTTGTGATTCCCTTAGTGGTGTCATGTGAACGTTGACTACATGACACTTCACCATTCATGGGCCTAAGGGAATGCATTGTGGAGTAGTTATTAGATGATGGGTTGCTAGAGTGACAGAAGCTTAAACCCTAGTTTATGCGCTACTTCGTAAGGGGCTGATTTGGATCCAAACGTTTAATGCTATGGTTAGATTTCATCTTAATACTTTTCTCGTAGTTGCGGATGCTTGCGAGGGGGTTAATAATAAGTGGGAGGTTGTTCAAGTAAGAACAACACCCACATATCAAATTATCAAAGTAGCGAACACGAATCAAACCAACATGATAAAAGTGACTAGACGAAATTCCCGTGTACCCTCAAGAACATTTTGCCTATTACTAGAGATTGTTCTGGCCTGTCCTTTGCCTCAAAAGGATTGGACTACCTTGCTGCACCTTATTTACCGTTACCGTTACTTGCTTGTTGCCAACTATCTTGCTATCAAACTATCTGTTACCTACAATTTCAGTGCTTGCAGAAATTACCTTGCTGAAAACCGCTTGTCATTTCCTTCTGCTCCTCGTTGGGTTTGACACTCTTACTTATCGAAAGTACTACGATTGATCCCCTATACTTGTGGGTCAAAAAGACTCTTTTCTGGCGTCGTTGCCGGGGAGTGAAACTCCCTTGGTAAGTGGAAATCGGTAAGGAAAAACTTATACTACGTGCTGAAATTTATTGCTACTTGCTGCTATGGAAAACAATCCTTTGAGTGGTTTGTTTGGGGTATCTTCACCTCAACCGGAACCACAATTAGTTGCCCCTCAACCTACTGCACCTACTGAAAATGTTACTTATGAAATTCCTTCGGGTATGGTAGAACAACTGCTTGCTAAACCTTATGCAGGAGATGGATCTGAACACCCTGATATGCACCTCTTATATGTGAACGAAATCTGTGGATTATTTAAGCTTGCAGGTTTACCCGAAGACGAAGTTAATAAGAAGGTTTTCCCTTTATCTTTGAAGGGAAAATCATTCACATGGTATAGGCTATGTGATGATCTTGGATCGTGGAACTGGAATCGTTTGCAATTGGAATTCCATCAAAAGTTTTATCCCATGCATCTAGTTCATCGTGATCGGAATTATATATATAATTTTTGGCCTCGTGAAGGAGAAAGCATCGCTCTAGCTTGGGGGAGGCTTAAGTCAATGTTATATTCATGCCCCAATCATGACATTCCGAAAGAAGTTATCATTCAGAATTTTTATGCCCGGCTTTCTCATAGTGATCAATCCATGCTCGATACTTCTTGTGTTGGTTCGTATATGAATATGACTATTGAATTCAAGTGGGATCTCTTGGAAAGAATTAAACGCAACTCTGGAGATTGGTAACTCGACGAAGGTATTGAGTCAGGTATAAAACTTGAATTTGATTGTGTTAAATCTTTTATGAATACCGATACTTTTCACAAGTTTAGCACTAAATATGGACTTGACTCCGAGATAGTAGCCTCTTTCTACGAAGAATTTGCTACTCACGTTGACCTCCCAAAGGAGAAGTGGTTTAAATATCATCCCCCTATTAAAGAAGAATTTAAAGAACCTGTCACGGCTAAAGAAGAAACCATCTTTTACAATGTTGATCCAGTTGTGCCTACCGCTTATATTGAAAAGCCACCTTTCCCTGTGAGGATAAAGGAACATGCTAAGGCATCGACTATGGTTCCTAAGAGTAATATAAGAGCACCTAAACCCCCTAAACAAATTAAAGTAGAACCTAGTGTTGCTATGGTTAAAGATCTCTTGGTAGAAAATATTGATGGGCATGTTATCTACTTCTGTGATGAAGCTACTAGAATTGCTAAACCCGATGAAAAAGAGAAACATAGACCCATAGAAGGCATGCATGTTGTCTCGGTCAAAATAGGAGATCACTGCTATCATGGTTTATGTGATTTGGGTGCTAGTGTGAGTGGTATCCCTTTTACTCTATACCAAGAAATTATGGATGAAATAGCACCTGCTGAAATGGAAGACATTGATGTTACTATTAAACTTGCTAATAGAGACACTATCACACCACTTGGGATTGTTAGAGATGTTGAAGTCTTGTGTGGGAAAGTAAAATACCCTACTGATTTTCTAGTCCTTGGTTCCCCACAAGATGACTTTTGTCCCATTATCTTTGGTAGACCTTTCTTGAGCACCATCAATGCTAAGATAGATTGTGAAAACAAACTGTCGGTGTCAGTTTTGGTAGTGTGTCTCATGAGTTTAATTTTTCCAAGTTTAGTAGACGACCTTGTGATAAAGCGTTATCTAGTAAGGATGAAATAATTGGTCTTGCTTCTATTGATGTGCCTCCCACCGATCCATTAGAACAATATTTGCTTGACCATGAAAATGATATGCACTTGCGTGAAAGAAATGAAATAGATAAAAATTTCTTTGAACAACAATCTCTCCTGAAACACAATTTTCCTATTGAAACTCTTGGAGGTCCTCCTCCACCTAAAGGTGATCCTGTGTTTGAATTGAACAATTGCCTGACACATTGAAGTATGCTTATCTTGATGAGAAAAAGATATATCCTGTTATTATCAGTGCTAACCTTTTAGAACATGAAGAACAAAGATTATTGAAAGTTCTGAGGAAGCCCCCTGCTATTGGATATACTCTTGATGATCTTAAGGGCATTAGTCCCACTCTATGTCAGCACAAGGTTAATATGGAACCTGATGCTAAACCCGTTGTTGATCACCAACGACGACTGAATCCTAAGATGAAGGAAGTGGTAAGAACTAAAATATTAAAACTTCTTGAAGTAGGTATAATCTATCCTGTTGCTGATAGTAGATGGGTAAGTCCCGTTCATTGTGTCCCTAAGAAAGGAGGTATTACCGTTGTTCCTAATGATAAGAATGAACTCATTCCACAAAGAATTGTCACTGGCTATAGGATGGTAATTGATTTTAGAAAATTAAGTAAAGCTACTAGGAAGGATCATTACCCTCTGCCATTCATTGATCAAATGTTAGAAAGACTATCTAAGCACACACACTTTGTTTCCTAGATGGATATTCTGGTTTCTCTCAAATACATGTTTCACAATCCGATCAAGAGAAAACCACCTTTACTTGCCCTTTTGGAACCTATGCTTATAGACGTATGCCTTTTGGTTTATGCAATGCACCTGCTACCTTTCAAAGATGTATGACTTCTATATTCTCTGATTTTTGTGAAAAATTGTGGAGGTTTTCATGGATGATTTTTCCGTTTATGGAACTTTTTTTGATGATTGCCTAAGCAACCTTGATCGAGTTTTGCGGAGATGTGAACAAACTAATCTTGTCTTGAATTGGGAGAAGTGCCACTTTATGGTTAATGAAGGCATTGTCTTGGGGCATAAAATATCTGAGCGAGGTATTGAGGTGGATAAAGCTAAAGTTGATGCAATTTTGAAAATGCCATGTCCTAAAGATATTAAAGGTATTCGCAGTTTCCTTGGTCATGCTGGTTTTAATAGGAGGTTCGTTAAAATTAGCTAGTATATATAGTTGAACTAGCTATTTCAGTACGTGGTTGGTAACAAATGGGGAAAAGTTTGTTTGATTCAGCTGTCGAGTTGAACTATTTTGTACAAAGACCAATTCTTGATCTATGAATGAAATCCATGTTTACTGAATTTCAGTTGCAAAATTGCACCGTAATAGTGATTTTGTTCCTGCAAAATTGGACAAATCTCAGTGTTTCCAATTTGACAAATGAAAATTTACCCAATATGACAGATTCGAATCTTACCTCACTCCTGCTGCCAATGCATCGATCGGTGCTTACATGGGGTGCTTAGTGTATTAAATGTCTTAGCAACTCAAGTCCAGAATGCATTGTTGCTAAGGTCCCTTCATTTCATGATTTAGCAACTAAACTCTTGCATGCATTGGTGAATTCCTTCACTTAAGTGTTTTGCCAAGGTTCACGCGCTTGGCATTGTTTCTTAATGTGGTCACCAAACTCATATCTCTCCTTAATTACCTTCCCACATCAGATTTTTTTTGCATACATGGCAACCTCAACAGTTAGCAACAGTAGAAGTTGTAGCATCGGGAAGGATGATACTTCTCCAACGTATCGATAATTTATGAAGTATTCATGCCATATTCACCTATTTTTACAATACTTTTATATGGTTTTGATGCACTTTATATGATTTATTTAGAACTAACCCAGACTGACGATGTTTTCAGCAGAATTACCGTGGTGTTGTTTTTGTGCAAAAAATGAAAGTTCTCGGAATCGCCCGAAACTTTTTGGTGATTTTTTCTGGACCAAATAAGCAATATTGGAGCGAAGAACCACCGGAGAAGAGCCACGAGGTGGGCACAACCCACCAGGGCGCGCCAGAGGGCCCAGGCGCGCCCTGGTGTATCGTGCCCTCCTCGTGGCCCATCTTGGCGTGAAACCGGCGCCCAAAAATCCTATAAATATAGAAACCATCAGAAATAACCCTAGACTCTTCGCTCCACCACCACAACTCTCTGTATTGACGAAAAACCAATCTGGAGACGTTCCAGTACCCTACCGGAGAGGGGAATCCATCTCCGGTGGCCATCTTCATCATCCCGGCGGAGGCCATGATGAGGAGGGAGTAGTCCACCCTCGGGGCTGAGGGTATGTACCAGTACCTATGTGTTCAATCTCTCTCTCTCTCTCTCTCTCTTGTTCTTGAGATGTCACGATCTTGATGTATCACGGGTTTTGTTAATATAGTCGGATCATATGATGTTATTCCCTTGCTATCTTGTTGTGATGAATTGAATCTTTCCCTTTGAGATCTCGTTATGTTGGATTGAATATTGGATTTGAGAACACTTGATATATGTCTTGCATGCGGATACCCGTGGTGACAATGGGGTGTTCTATCGATTCACTTGATATATGTTTTGGTACTCAACTTGCGGATTCCCGCGATGACATTGGGGTAATCTATGCATAGGGGTTGATACATGTTCCTGTCCTACTTTCTCCGATAGAAATCTTGGGTCATTCTTTGAGGTTCTTTGTGTATATTGAGTATTATGAATCTGAAATTGTTTGATGCGTATCGTATAATTATCAGTGCTAACCTTTCAGAACATGAAGAACAAAGATTATTGAAAGTTCTGAGGAAGCACCGGGCTGCTATTGGATATACTCTTGATGATCTTAAGGGCATTAGTCCCACTCTATGTCAGCACAAGGTTAATATGGAACCTGATGCTAAACCCGTTGTTGATCACCAACGACGACTGAATCCTAAGATGAAGGAAGTGGTAAGAACTAAAATATTAAAACTTCTTGAAGTAGGTATAATCTATCCTGTTGCTGATAGTAGATGGGTAAGTCCCGTTCATTGTGTCCCTAAGAAAGGAGGTATTACCGTTGTTCCTAATGATAAGAATGAACTCATTCCACAAAGAATTGTCACTGGCTATAGGATGGTAATTGATTTTAGAAAATTAAGTAAAGCTACTAGGAAGGATCATTACCCTCTGCCATTCATTGATCAAATGTTAGAAAGACTATCTAAGCACACACACTTTGTTTCCTAGATGGATATTCTGGTTTCTCTCAAATACATGTTTCACAATCCGATCAAGAGAAAACCACCTTTACTTGCCCTTTTGGAACCTATGCTTATAGACGTATGCCTTTTGGTTTATGCAATGCACCTGCTACCTTTCAAAGATGTATGACTTCTATATTCTCTGATTTTTGTGAAAAATTGTGGAGGTTTTCATGGATGATTTTTCCGTTTATGGAACTTTTTTTGATGATTGCCTAAGCAACCTTGATCGAGTTTTGCGGAGATGTGAACAAACTAATCTTGTCTTGAATTGGGAGAAGTGCCACTTTATGGTTAATGAAGGCATTGTCTTGGGGCATAAAATATCTGAGCGAGGTATTGAGGTGGATAAAGCTAAAGTTGATGCAATTTTGAAAATGCCATGTCCTAAAGATATTAAAGGTATTCGCAGTTTCCTTGGTCATGCTGGTTTTAATAGGAGGTTCGTTAAAATTAGCTAGTATATATAGTTGAACTAGCTATTTCAGTACGTGGTTGGTAACAAATGGGGAAAAGTTTGTTTGATTCAGCTGTCGAGTTGAACTATTTTGTACAAAGACCAATTCTTGATCTATGAATGAAATCCATGTTTACTGAATTTCAGTTGCAAAATTGCACCGTAATAGTGATTTTGTTCCTGCAAAATTGGACAAATCTCAGTGTTTCCAATTTGACAAATGAAAATTTACCCAATATGACAGATTCGAATCTTACCTCACTCCTGCTGCCAATGCATCGATCGGTGCTTACATGGGGTGCTTAGTGTATTAAATGTCTTAGCAACTCAAGTCCAGAATGCATTGTTGCTAAGGTCCCTTCATTTCATGATTTAGCAACTAAACTCTTGCATGCATTGGTGAATTCCTTCACTTAAGTGTTTTGCCAAGGTTCACGCGCTTGGCATTGTTTCTTAATGTGGTCACCAAACTCATATCTCTCCTTAATTACCTTCCCACATCAGATTTTTTTTGCATACATGGCAACCTCAACAGTTAGCAACAGTAGAAGTTGTAGCATCGGGAAGGATGATACTTCTCCAACGTATCGATAATTTATGAAGTATTCATGCCATATTCACCTATTTTTACAATACTTTTATATGGTTTTGATGCACTTTATATGATTTATTTAGAACTAACCCAGACTGACGATGTTTTCAGCAGAATTACCGTGGTGTTGTTTTTGTGCAAAAAATGAAAGTTCTCGGAATCGCCCGAAACTTTTTGGTGATTTTTTCTGGACCAAATAAGCAATATTGGAGCGAAGAACCACCGGAGAAGAGCCACGAGGTGGGCACAACCCACCAGGGCGCGCCAGAGGGCCCAGGCGCGCCCTGGTGTATCGTGCCCTCCTCGTGGCCCATCTTGGCGTGAAACCGGCGCCCAAAAATCCTATAAATATAGAAACCATCAGAAATAACCCTAGACTCTTCGCTCCACCACCACAACTCTCTGTATTGACGAAAAACCAATCTGGAGACGTTCCAGTACCCTACCGGAGAGGGGAATCCATCTCCGGTGGCCATCTTCATCATCCCGGCGGAGGCCATGATGAGGAGGGAGTAGTCCACCCTCGGGGCTGAGGGTATGTACCAGTACCTATGTGTTCAATCTCTCTCTCTCTCTCTCTCTTGTTCTTGAGATGTCACGATCTTGATGTATCACGGGTTTTGTTAATATAGTCGGATCATATGATGTTATTCCCTTGCTATCTTGTTGTGATGAATTGAATCTTTCCCTTTGAGATCTCGTTATGTTGGATTGAATATTGGATTTGAGAACACTTGATATATGTCTTGCATGCGGATACCCGTGGTGACAATGGGGTGTTCTATCGATTCACTTGATATATGTTTTGGTACTCAACTTGCGGATTCCCGCGATGACATTGGGGTAATCTATGCATAGGGGTTGATACATGTTCCTGTCCTACTTTCTCCGATAGAAATCTTGGGTCATTCTTTGAGGTTCTTTGTGTATATTGAGTATTATGAATCTGAAATTGTTTGATGCGTATCGTATAATTATCAGTGCTAACCTTTCAGAACATGAAGAACAAAGATTATTGAAAGTTCTGAGGAAGCACCGGGCTGCTATTGGATATACTCTTGATGATCTTAAGGGCATTAGTCCCACTCTATGTCAGCACAAGGTTAATATGGAACCTGATGCTAAACCCGTTGTTGATCACCAACGACGACTGAATCCTAAGATGAAGGAAGTGGTAAGAACTGAAATATTAAAACTTCTTGAAGCAGGTATAATCTATCCTGTTGCTGATAGTAGATGGGTAAGTCCCGTTCATTGTGTCCCTAAGAAAGGAGGTATTACCGTTGTTCCTAATGATAAGAATGAACTCATTCCACAAAGAATTGTCACTGGCTATAGGATGGTAATTGATTTTAGAAAATTAAGTAAAGCTACTAGGAAGGATCATTACCCTCTGCCATTCATTGATCAAATGTTAGAAAGACTATCTAAGCACACACACTTTGTTTCCTAGATGGATATTCTGGTTTCTCTCAAATACCTGTGTCACAATCCGATCAAGAGAAAACCACCTTTACTTGCCCTTTTGGAACCTATGCTTATAGACGTATGCCTTTTGGTTTATGCAATGCACCTGCTACCTTTCAAAGATGTATGACTGCTATATTTTCTGATTTTTGTGAAAAATTGTGGAGGTTTTCATGGATGATTTTTCCGTTTATGGAACTTTTTTTGATGATTGCCTAAGCACCCTTGATCAAGTTTTGCAGAGATGTGAACAAACTAATCTTGTCTTGAATTGGGAGAAGTGCCACTTTATGGTTAATGAAGGCATTGTCTTGGGGCATAAAATATCTGAGCGAGGTATTGAGGTGGATAAAGCTAAAGTTGATGCAATTTTGAAAATGCCATGTCCTAAAGATATTAAAGGTATTCGCAGTTTCCTTGGTCATGCTGGTTTTAATAGGAGGTTCGTTAAAATTAGCTAGTATATATAGTTGAACTAGCTATTTCAGTACGTGGTTGGTAACAAATGGGGAAAAGTTTGTTCGATTCAGCTGTCGAGTTGAACTATTTTGTACAAAGACCAATGCTTTATCTATGAATGAAATCCATGTTTACTGAATTTCAGTTGCAAAATTGCACCGTAATAGTGATTTTGTTCCTGCAAAATTGGACAAATCTCAGTGTTTCCAATTTGACAAATGAAAATTTACCCAATATGACAGATTCGAATCTTACCTCACTCCTGCTGCCAATGCATTGATCGGTGCTTACATGGGGTGCTTAGTGTATTAAATGTCTTAGCAACTCAAGTCCAGAATGCATTGTTGCTAAGTTCCCTTCATTTCATGATTTAGCAACTAAACTCTTGCATGCATTGGTGAGTTCCTTCACTTAAGTGTTTTGCCAAGGTTCACGCGCTTGGCATTGTTTCTTAATGTGGTCACCAAACTCATATCTCTCCTTAATTACCTTCCCACATCAGATTTTTTTTGCATACATGGCAACCTCAGCAGTTAGCAACAGTAGAAGTTGTAGCATCGGGAAGGATGATACGTCTCCAACGTATTGATAATTTATGAAGTATTCATGCCATATTCACCTATTTTTACAATACTTTTATATGGTTTTGATGCACTTTATATGATTTATTTAGAACTAACCCAGACTGACGCTGTTTTCAGCAGAATTACCATGGTGTTGTTTTTGTGCAGAAAATGAAAGTTCTCGGAATCGCCCGAAACTTTTTGGTGATTTTTTATGGACCAAATAAGCAATATTGGAGCGAAGAACCACCGGAGAAGAGCCACGAGGTGGGCACAACCCACCAGGGCGCGCCAGAGGGCCCAGGCGCGCCCTGGTGTATCGTGCCCTCCTCGTGGCCCATCTTGGCGTGAAACCGACGCCCAAAAATCCTATAAATATAGAAACCATCAGAAAAAACCCTAGACTCTCCGCTCCACCACCGCAACTCTCTGTATCGATGAAAAACCAATCTGGAGACGTTCCAGTACCCTGTCGGAGAGGGGAATCCATATCAGGTATGCCTATTAACGTTGAAAGCAATGTTATCCAAACCATGACACCGGAGGAACACATAAAAGAAACCTTTCGGAACACTCCAGAATTCTGAAAAAAATAGGAGGTACATGATACGGTAAGTAAACGGACTCCGAAAAATCCGCAAAAATATTTTTTGTCAGTTTTGGAATATTATAAAATTTTGGAAATGAAAAAATAAACTGGAAGGTGATCGAGGTGAGCACGATACACCAGGGCGCGCCAGGCACCCCTGGACGCGCCCTGGTGGGTTGTGCCCACCTCGGATGCCTTCCCGACTCCGTTTTCCTTCCATATGCTTGTTTTCCAAGAATAAAAATTCTCTATATATACCCCCGACTGTTTTGGCAACCGCATCGCAGAAAAATCCTCTGTTCTTGTTTCTTGCTATTTTCCTGTCAGATCTGTCAAGTCAGGCATCATGTCTTCCCCCTCTTCTAACAACGTGGAAGAAGATGCGTGGCTAATGAAGATAGAGCTGAAGAGGGAGGAGCCGGAGGAAGTCAACCCATGCCAACAAAGGAGGGAGAGGAAGAAGATATCCTTCAACCTTATTATAGTCATCTCACCCCTATTGAAATCGAAGCTTTCAGAGCCTTCGAAGCAGTTCGTGTTCAGAATAAATTTCTCATCCGTGAAAATATTTTGCTAGAGGAACACATCAATAACCTTAGGAGGGTCATCCGCAAACTGGAGCATCTTTTGAGGCTGAAGTGTGACACCACATCACCACCACCTTCTTCTTCACCACCACCAAAGGAGACTTGAGTACACGGGTATGGGCACTACCCTTGGCTTGAGCCAAGCTGTGGGGGAGGTGCCCCGGTATCGTATCACCACCACTTTTATTCACCTTTACCCATTTAGTTTGATCTTTAGTTTCTCTTTGCTTTAGTTGAATAAAAGTTTGGCATGATCTATTTTCGTGTGTTAGTTTCGTGGCCTATCTATCCATGTGATCGAGTGAGAGTTATATAATAAAGTTTAGTTTGAGTTTTTGCCTCTCTACTTTCTTATTGCAATCAAAATAAAGGAAAGTAAAATAAATGAAAAGAATCATATGCTAATCTTATGGTGAGTAATGACATCACATAAGGAAAAGTATAAGTAGTAAAATTTATTGGAGATTGACAAACATAGCATTGGTCAATGATGCAATTCATGAAAGAATTAATGATGGAAGAGAAGATTCACATGCAAATACACTATCTTGGACATCTTTTATGATTGTGAGCCCCCATTAAATATTATATGTCAAAATTGTTGACGTTGGACAAGGAAGACAACGTAATGATTTATGTTTGTTCATATCCACATAGAAGTTATATTGTCATAGATCCTTCAACATGTGGTGCTTGCCCAATATCTTTGCTAGCCAAAAATTCCGCACTAAGTAGAGATACTACTTGCATCCAAAAACCCAAACCCAAATTCATTCTTTAAGTGTCCACCATACCTACCTATGGATCGAGAAAGATCCTTCAAGTAAGTTGTCATCGGTGCAATAAGGCAATAAAAATTGCTTCTAAAAGTGTTTTGATCAATTAGTGTAAGAGAAAATTGAGCGCTATACGAACTTATGATGGCAAGGTAATAAAAGAGACAGACTGCATAATAAAGGTTGCTATCATAGGGGGCAATATAGCATGACGTTCTTTTACATTAAGGGATTGGGCATACAAACCAATAAGCGCATGACAACCTCTGCTTCCCTCTGCGAAGGGCCTATCTTTTACTTTCACGTATTTACTTTTATGCAAGAGTCAAAGTATTCTTCTCTATTCCTTTTTTCTTTTTCTTTTTGCAAGCATCATGTGGTGAGGAAAGATCTAGGCACATATATCCAGTTGGATATGAGTGGGCATGAGTTATTATTGTTGACATCACCCTTGAGGTGAATATGTTGGGAGGCGAAACTATAAGCCCCTATCTTCCTATGTGTCCGGTTGAAACTTTTTGTTCATGGGTATGCTGTGAGTGTTAGCAATCATAGAATACTAAATGATGGTTGAGTACGTGGACTTGCCAAAAGGCTCCTACATGAGACCCTTCCTGAAAATATGATGAATTATAGTTGCAAAGTTGACTGAGAACACAGTTTGTTGGTTTTCAATAAGGTTTATGCTTCATACTTCTATGTTGTGATGAATTGTTACTTGTGCATAAGAAGTTATATGATGAAACTATGTTGAATAAATTCTATGATAGAGTTTGTTAATGTTATATTAATAAGCATGATGCTCATATGTTCGTATTTTGTTTTTATCGACACCTCTCTCTCAAACCATGTGGACAAGCTTTTCAATATCGGCTTTCGCTTGAGGAGAAGCGAGGTCTAAGCTTGGGGGAGTTGATACGTCCATCTTGCATCATGATTTCCTACTGTTATTTACTATGTTTTGTTGAATAATAATGCTTTAGGGAGTGATTCTAATGCCTTTTCTCTCATAATATGCAAGCTTTACACAAAGAGAGAGAGAATACCGGCAGCTGGACCTAAGAAAAGCACATGAGGGATACCTATTCTGCACAACTCCAATGAAGCTAAAACTTTACGGTGATTATTATTGTATTTAATAAAAAATACTGGAGCAGAAAACTATCGGAGGGGGGCAGCCAGGTGGGCACAACCCACCAGGGCGCGCCCTGGTGTATCGTGGCCCCCTCGGCCCACCTCCGAAGCCCATCTTCTGGTATATAGTCACATTTGACCTAGAAAAAATCAGAGGAGGATTTTCGGGACGAAGCGCCGCCGCCTCGAGGCGGAACTTAGGCAGGAACACTTTTGCCTTCCGGCAGAGTGATACGTCTCCAACGTATCTATAATTTTTGATTCTTCCATGCTATTATATTATCTGTTTTGGATGTTTTATATGCATTAATATGCTATTTTATATTATTTTTGGGACTAACCTATTAACCTAGAGACCAGTGCCAGTTTCTGTTTTTTCCTTGTTTTTGAGTATTGCAGATAAGGAATATTAAACGGAGTCCAAACGGAATAAAATCTTCGATATAATTTTTCTTGGACCAGAAGAAACCTACCAGACTTGGAGAGGGGGGCAGAAGACCTGCCGGGAGACGACAAGTCTGCAGGGCGCGCCCTAGGGGGGCGCCCTCCTGGCTTGTGGCCCCCCTGCAGGCCTCCTAACCCTAATCTTCATCCTATAAATTCCCAAATATTCCCCCAATACCAAAGAGAGACACAATAATACTTTTCCACCGCCAGAAGCCTCTGTTCCCGTGAGATCCCATCTTGGGGCCTTTTCCGGTAATCTGCCGGAGGGGGATTCGATTACGGAGGGCATCTACATCAACTCCATTGCCCCTCCGATGATGCGTGAGTAGTTCACCTCAGACCTTCGGGTCCATAGCTAGTAGCTAGATGGCTTCTTCTCTCTCTATGTTCTTCGATACAATGTTCTTCGTGATCTTCATGGAGATCTATTCGATGTCATCTTCTTTTGCGGTGTGTTTGTCGAGATCCGATGAATTGTGGATTTATGATCGGCTTGTCTATGAATATTATTTGAATCTTCTCTGAATTCTTATAGGCATGATTTCATATCTTTGCAAGTCTCTTCGAGTTATTGGTTTGGTTTGGCCAACTAGATTGGTAATTCTTGCAATGGGAGAAGTGCTTAGTTTTGGGTTCAATCTTGCGGTGTCCTCACCCAGTGACAAAGTAGGGGTAGCAAGGCACGTATTTGTATTGTTGCCATCAAGGGTAAAAAGATGGGGTTTTCATCATATTTCTTGAGTTTATCCCTCTACATCATGCCATCTTACCTAATGCGTTACTCTGTTCTTCATGAACTTAATACTCTAGATGCAGGCAGGAGTCGGTCGATGTGTGGAGTAATAGTAGTAGATGCAGAATTGTTTCGGTCTACTTGATACGGACGTGATGCCTATATGCATAATCATTGCCTTGGATATCGTCATAACTATGCGCTTTTCTATCAATTGCTCGACAGTAATTTGTTCACCCACCGTATTATTTTCCTTCAAGAGAGAAGCCTCTAGTGAAACCTATGGCCCCCGGGTCTATTTTCCATATTATACTTTCAGATCTATAAATAAAAAATACCAAAAATACTTTGCTGCAATCTTTTTACTTTTATTTTACTTTTCGTTTTAGTAATCTTTTATATCTATATCTATCAGATCTCATCCTTGCAAGTAACCGTGAAGGGATTGACAACCCCTTTATAGCGTTGGGTGCAAGTGTTTGATTGTTTGTGTAGGTGCAAAGATTGGGGCCTTGCTTGTACCTCCTACTGGATTGATACCTTGGTTCTCAACAACTGAGGGAAATACTTATCTACTTTGCTGCATCACCCTTTCCTCTTCAAGGGAAAACCAACGCAAGCTCAAGAAGTAGCAAGAAGGATTTCTGGCGCCATTGCCGGGGAGGATACATAGCAACACAAGAGCCTACCAAGTACCCATCACAAACTCATCTCTTGCATTTACATTATTTGCCATTTGCCTCTTGTTTTCCTCTCCCCCACTTCTAAAACGATTTTCAGAAAAAACCAAAAAGATTTGTCTTTTTATTCGCCCTTTCTCCGTTCGTCTTTTCGTTTGCTTTTTGTTTGCTTGTGTGCTAGATCGATTCGTTGCCACCATGTCTGAATCTAGGGAGGTTTTCATTGAAAAGGATAGTAATAATCTTGAGGGGAATTTTGATGACTTTACTAATAACGACCCTCATGAAGAACCTACTATCACACATACAAAAAAAAATCCGCATAGGTAGCGGTAATATTATTGGAAAAGGTGTTATTCAAGATTTCTTTACTTGTGCTGGTACGCTACCTACTTTAGGAGGGTCTATTCTCAATAAAACTAATAGTCTTGCGGATGCAATAACACTGTTAATAATTGAACTTGAGAGGCAATTTGTTCATATGCATCCTTGCATACAAAGGATTTTTCTAGAGTTCTCTAATATTTAGCATTCTTCCGTTAAGCGTGCCGCCACTATATTTCTAGCCCACGAGTTTAGATTCATCATGAAAGAGGCTAGCGAAATTTTTGCTCATTATAAAATTAATGGTGGATGTCCCCCTATAGAGGAGATCCTTTTTAATCAAGAAGAAATAATGAGATTGCAATCTCCAGATTATGTTGCCTATAATGAAAATTTGAGAAAAAGGGTCCCTGCCGAGGTTTTGGTTGATAAGATTTCTGAACTCAATGATAATTCTGCTATACAAAACAACGGATTAGAGTTCATATTAAGAGATAGGCTTATGACTTTCCACCAAAGGAAAGCTTACAATGATGAATTGATTATACACTATAGGGGGCCGAAGGAGGAACCTGTCCCTCCCGCACTTGATCTTAAGGATCCTTATCCTATTAAATTTAGCCCTTTTGATTATTTTTGCTTGCCACAAAGAAAACTTGCCACTGAAAGAAGGGAGTATCAGATGAGCATGGACGATCTCCCTTACTATTATGATAATACTTAGATCTATTGCGTTATGCCTAGCTAGGGGCGTTAAACAATAGCGCTTGTTGGGAGGCAACCCAATTTTATTTTATGTTTGTTTTTGTTTGTTTTTGTTTATGTTTTTGAGTGCTTTACACATTATTACCTCTGTAGTAATTGTGTTTTATTGTTTTAATTAGTGTTTGAGCCAAGTAAGACCTTTGGGATGGTCTACGGTGATTGTTGATTTGATTTTGCTGAAAAACAGAAACTTTTGCGCTCAGTCCAGGAATTTTATAAATTCACCAGAGCGTCGAATGAGTCTGAAATTTTTACAGAAGATTGATATACAAATTACCCAGATTTTCCTAATTTTTCATAATTTTTGGATTTACAGAAGTATTCGAAGTTTACAGATTGCTACAGACTGTTCTGTTTTTGACAGATTCTGTTTTCTTTGTGTTGTTTGCTTATTTTGATGTATCTATGGGTTGTATCGGGGGGTATTGTTGACACCAGATTTTGGCATGGTCAAAAACGCAATAAAGATGGCCTCAAATGAAAAAGTTCTCAACATGTGAAAGTTCCGTATCGTCAAAATGAGAAACTTTGATGTTCGGGTCATCACCATCCGACCTCATCTTAGGAGCTCAAACAGTGTTCAAAGTTCTAAAATTTTGTGTTCAGATCACTGTTCGGCTGATTACGCCCTCAAGACGGCCTCAGATGGAAAACTATCCAACACGAATTGTCTTCGTCTCGTTGAATCGGTCGATTTTCCTATAAAAATCGTCTAAATCCGAGTTCATATGCAAAAGTTACGGTCAACACGGTGCGGACCGGCTAGAGATCAAAATATTACGCTGGACATCAGACACATGTTTGATGGATGTCTGACACAATGCGTGAGCAATTAGCCCTTCAAGATTGCCTCGAATCGAAAAACGTTCAACATGAAAGTTGTTCGTAACGTCGAAACGGTCAACTTTGCTTTTGGGCACATTTTCATCCGAGGTCGTTTACTGCCACAAAAAAGACCCGCAAGGTACAGCCAGAAAGCTTGCCGGATGGAAACCTTGTCGGGGAAATCTTGCCGGGATGGAAACCTTGCCGGGATAGAAACCTTGCCGGGGAAATCTTGCCGGGATGGAAACCTTGCCGGGGTGTGAAAGCTTGCCGGGGTGAAACTTGTCGGGGTGTGAAAGCTTGCCGGGATGGAAACCTTGCCGGGGTGAAGCTTGCCGAGGTGGAAAGCTTGCCGGGAAAAGCTTGCCGGGGTGGAAACTGTCAAATCCGACCAGAAGCTGAAGATGGGCTCAAATAATTATCTAGATGGCCTCGGATGAAAAAGTGTTCAACATGAAAGTTGTTTGTGACGTCGAAACGGTCAACTTTGCTTTTGGAGTCATCATCATCCGACATAGTATACGACCTGCAGAGACGCTACAAGAGTCGGACGGTCCAGTCAGCTACATAACCGAGTCCGACTCGAAATTAAAGATGACCCCGTGGAGTATTCAAGATGGCCTTATTTGGAAAAGTGATCAACATATGGATTATTGGCCTCGTCGAAGCGCACACAATTCGTGTTTGAACCATCTCCATCGGAGGTCATGTGCAGATTCCACGGCCCACACAAGGAGCAAGACAGAAGATTGGACCAGATTCGGGCTGAATCCGAGCGGGACCAGAACTAGGACTCTAGGACGTGAATTGATGTAATTTTCTTGTAAGGAAAGCCTAGATGAATCCTTTGCTTGTACGGGAAGTCCAGACGCCTCTTATATATGTTGGGGGTGACGGCCGATTGAACAACACACAATCGAACCAATCTATCAATCTACTTTTTCGTGTTCATCTACTTTTTATCTCCTACCCTTGTATCTTTCTTTCTCGTTCTTCGCTAGCCTTCCATGCCGGAGGGCTGCGGATCCACGAGGCTCTAGGGCGAGCGAATCGACCTAGGGCAGCCCATAGCTGCCGCCAGCCCTGACGGGGTCCCTCCCGGGTGAGCGGGGCTTCGGGTTTACAAAAGCGTCCGCCGGCTGTCTTGCGTATCGCGCTGCCGGACGGTCCTCCTTCGACGTGAGCTGCGGTGCATCACCCCCGGCGTCGAGGGTACACGGTGACGTGTTCGTGTGTCAACAGGTATGAACCATGGAGAAATTGGAATACAGTAGATATTACACCAATATGAATAAAGAATGAGTTCACAACAGTACCTAAAGTGGTGATTTATTTTTCTTATACTAACGGATCTCACGAGTTTTCTGTTGAGTTTTGTGTTGTGAAGTTTTCAAGTTTTGGGTAAAGATTTGATGGACTATGGAATAAGGAGTGGCAAGAGCCTAAGCTTGGGGATGCCCAAGGCACCCCAAGCCATATTCAAGGATACCAAAGAGCCTAAGCTTGGGGATGCCCCGGAAGGCATCCCCTCTTTCGTCTTCAATCCATCGGTAAATTTACTTGAGGCTATATTTTTATTCACCACATGATATGTGTTTTGCTTGGAGCGTCTTGTATGATATGAGTATTTGCTTTTTAGTTTTCCACAATCATCCTTGCTGCACACATCTTTTGAGAGGGACACACATTAATCGTGAACTTATTAGAATACTCTATGAGCTTCACTTATATCTTTTGAGCTAGGCAATTTTGCTCTAGTGCTTCACTTATATCTTTTTAGAGCACGGTGGCATTTTATTTTATAGAAATAATTGAACTCTCATACCTCACTTATATTATTTTGAGAGTCTTTAAAACAACATGGTAATTGGTTTAGGTTATGAATTTAGTCCTAATATAATGGGCATCCAAGAGGGATATAATAAAAACTTTCATATAAAGTGCATTGAATACTATGAGAAGTTTGATTCCTTGCATATAGTTTTGAGATATAAAGATGGTGATATTAGAGTCATGCTAGTAAGTAATTGTGGATTGGTAGAAATACTTGTGTTAAAGTTTGTGATTCCCGTAGCATGCATGTATGGTGAACCGTTATGTAATGAAGTCGGAGCATGATTTGTTTAATGATTGCCATCCTTTGTGTGAGGGTCGGGAGCGCGCGATGGTTAACTCCTACCAACCTCTCCCCTAGGAGCATGCATCTAATACTTTACTTCGATAACTAATAGACTTTTGCAATAAGTATGTGAGTTCTTTATGACTAATGTGAGTCCATGGATTATACGCACTCTCACCCTTCCACCATTGCTAGCCTCTCTAGTACCGCGCAACTTTCGCCGGTGCATTAAACCCACCATATACCCTTCCTCAAAACAGCCACCATACCTACCTATTATGGCATTTCCATAGCCATTCCGAGATATATTGCCATGCAACTTCTACCGTTCCGTTTATTATGACACGCACCATCATTTTCATATTGCTTTGCATGATCGTAAGATAGCTAGCATGATGTTTTCATGGCTTGTCCATTTTTTGATGTCATTTGCTATGCTAGATCGTTGCACATCCCGGTACACCGTCGGAGGCATTCATATAGAGTCATATTTTGTAATTCTTGAGTTGTAAGTAAATAAAAGTGTGATGATCATCATTATTAGAGCATTGTCCTATGAGAGGAAAGGATGATGGAAGCTATGATTCCCTCACAAGTTGGGATGAGTCTCCGGACTTTACAAATAATAAAAGAGGCCAATGAAGCCCAAATAAAAAAAGAGGCCAAAGATGCCCACCAAAAAAAATGAGAGAAAAGAGAGAAGGGACAATGTTACTATCCTTTTTCCACACTTGTGCTTCAAAGTAGCACCATGATCTTCATGATAGAGAGTCTCCTATATTGTCACTTTCATATACTAGTGGAAATTTTTCATTATAGAACTTGGCTTGCATATTCCAATGATGGGCTTCCTCAAATTGCCCTAGGTCTTCGTGAGCAAGCAAGTTGGATGCACACCCACTTAGTTTCTTTTTGAGCTTTCATACACTTATAGCTCTAGTGCATCCGTTGCATGGCAATCCCTACTCACTCACATTGATATCTATTGATGGGCATCTCCATAGCCCGTTGATACGCCTAGTTGATGTGAGATTGTCTTCTCCTTTTCCTCGCAACCTCCACCATATTCTATTCCACCTATAGTGCTATATCCATGGCTCACGCTCATGTATTGCGTGAAAGTTGAAAAGGTTTGAGAACATAAAAGGTGTGAAACAATTGCTTGACTTGTCATCGGGGTTGTGCATGATTTAAATACTTTGTGTGGGGAAGATGGAGCATAGCCAGACCATATGATTTTGTAGGGATAACTTTCTTTGGCCATGTTATTTTGAAAGGACACAATTGCTTTGTTAGTATGCTTGAAGTATTATTGTTTTTATGTCAATATTAAGCTTTTGTTTTGAATCTTATGGATCTGAACATTCATGCCACAATAAAGAATATTACATGGATAAATATGTTAGGTAGCATTCCACATCAAAAATTCTGTTTTTATCATTTACCTACTCGAGGACGAGCAGGAATTAAGCTTAGGGATGCTTGATACGTCTCCAACGTATCTATAATTTTTTATTGTTCCATGCTATTATATTATCTGTTTTGGATGTTTTATATGCATTAATATGCTATTTTATATTATTTTTGGGACTAACCTATTAACCTAGAGCCAGTGCCAGTTTCTGTTTTTTCCTTGTTTTTGAGTATTGCAGATAAGGAATATTAAACGGAGTCCAAACGGAATAAAATCTTCGATATGATTTTTCTTGGACCAGAGGAAACCTACCAGACTTGGAGAGGGGGGCAGAAGACCTGCCGGGAGACGACAAGCCTGTAGGGCGCGCCCTAGGGGGCGCCCTCCTGGCTTGTGGCCCCCCTGCAGGCCTCCTAACCCTAATCTTCGTCCTATAAATTCCCAAATATTCCCCCAATACCAAAGAGAGCCACGATAATACTTTTCCGCCGCCAGAAGCCTCTGTTTTCGTGAGATCCCATCTTGGGGCCTTTTCCGGTAATCTGCCGGAGGGGGATTCGATCACGGAGGGCATCTACATCAACTCCATTGCCCCTCCGATGATGCATGAGTAGTTCACCTCAGACCTTCGGTTCCATAGCTAGTAGCTAGTTGGCTTCTTCTCTCTCTATGTTCTTCAATACAATGTTCTTCGTGATCTTCATGGAGATCTATTCGATGCAATCTTCTTTTGCGGTGTGTTTGTCGAGATCCGATGAATTGTGGATTTATGATCAGCTTATTTATGAATATTGTTTGAATCTTCTCTGAATTCTTATATGCATGATTTCATATCTTTGCAAGTCTCTTCGAGTTATTGGTTTGGTTTGGCCAACTAGATTGGTAATTCTTGCAATGGGAGAAGTGCTTAGTTTTGGGTTCAATCTTGCGATGTCCTCACCCAGTGACAAAGTAGGGGTAGCGAGGCACGTATTTGTATTGTTGCCATCAAGGGTAAAAAGATGGGGTTTTCATCATATTGCTTGAGTTTATCCCTCTACATCATGTCATCTTACCTAATGCGTTACTCTGTTGTTCATGAACTTAATACTCTAGATGCAGGCAGGAGTCGGTAGATGCGTGGAGTAATAGTAGTAGATGCAGAATCATTTCGGTGTACTTGATACGGACGTGATGCCTATATGCATAATTATTGCCTTGGATATCGTCATAACTATGCGCTTTTCTATCAATTGCTCGACAGTAATTTGTTCACCCACCGTATTATCTTCCTTCAAGAGAGAAGCCTCTATTGAAACCTATGGCCCCCGGGTCTATTTTCCATATTATACTTTCAGATCTATAAATCAAAAATAACAAAAATACTTCGCTGCAATCTTTTTTACTTTTCGTTTTAGTAATCTTTTATATCTATATCTATCAGATCTCATCCTTGCAAGTAACCGTGAAGGGATTGACAACCCCTTTATAGCGTTGGGTGCAAGTGTTTGATTGTTTGTGTAGGTGCAAAGATTGGGGCCTTTCTTGTACCTCCTACTGGATTGATACCTTGGTTCTCAACAACTGAGGGAAATACTTATCTACTTTGCTGCATCACCCTTTCCTCTTCAAGGGAAAACCAACGCAAGCTCAAGAAGTAGCACGGAGCGATTCCGCCGGGGGAACTTCCCTCCCGGAGGGGGAAATCGAAGCCATAGTCATCACCAACACCCCTCTCATCTTTGGGAGGCCAATCTTCAACAGCACCATCTCCTCTCAAACCCTACTTCATCTCTTGTGTTCAATCTTTATACCGGAACCTCAGATTGGAACCTGTGGGTGACTAGTAGTGTTGATTACCTTGCGTAGTTGATTACTATATGGTTTATTTGGTGGAAGATTATATGTTCAGATCCATTATGCTATTTAATACCCCTTTGATCTTGAGCATGATTATTATTTGTGAGTAGTTACCTTTGTTCTTGAGGTCACCGGAGAAGTCATGTTGCAAGTAATCATGTGAATTTGATATGTGTTCGATATTTTGATGATATGTATGTTGTGATTCCCTTAATGGTGTCATGTGAACGTCGACTACATGACACTTCACCATTCATGGGCCTAAGGGAATGCATTGTGGAGTAGTTATTAGATGATGGGTTGCTAGAGTGACAGAAGCTTAAACCCTAGTTTATGCGCTACTTCGTAAGGGGCTGATTTGGATCCAAACGTTCAATGTATGGTTAGATTTCATCTTAATACTTTTCTTGTAGTTGCGGATGCTTGCGAGGGGGTTAATCATAAGTGGGAGGTTGTTCAAGTAAGAACAGCACCCAAGCACTAATCCACCCACATATCAAATTATCAAAGTAGCGAACACGAATCAAACCAACATGATAAAAGTGACTAGACGAAATTCCCGTGTACCCTCAAGAACACTTTTCCTATTACTAGACATTGTTCTGGCCTGTCCTTTGCCTCAAAAGGATTGGGCTACCTTGCTGCACATTATTTACCATTACTGTTGCTTGTTGCCAACTATCTTGCTATCAAACTATCTGTTACCTACAATTTGAGTGCTTGCAGAAATTACCTTGCTGAAAACCGCTTGTCATTTTGATAACCCACAAGTATAGGGGATCGCAACAGTTTTCGAGGGTAGAGTATTCAACCCAAATTTATAGATTCGACACAAGGGGAGCCAAAGAATACTTGAGAGTATTAGCAGTTGAGTTGTCAATTCAACCACACCTGGAGATTAAATATCTGCAGCAGAGTGATCAGTAGCATAGTAATATGATAGTTTGATAGCAGTAGTGACGGTAACAGTAGCGGTAACAGTAGTAGCAACAGTTTTTTAGCAATTGGAACAGCAGCAACAATAGTAACCTAGCAAGATCAATAAGTGGAAAGCTCGTAGGCACTGGATCGGTAACTCGTTGGATGATATTCGTCATGTAACAGTCATAACCTAGGGCGATACAGAACTAGCTCCAGTTCATTAATCTAATGTAGGCATGTATTCCGTGAATAGTCATACGTGCTTATGGAAAAGAACTTGCATGACATCTTTCATCCTACCCTCCCGTGGCAGCGGGGTCCATAAGGAAACTAAGGGATATTAAGGCCTCCTTTTAATAGAGAACCGTAACAAAGCATTAACACATGGTGAATACATGAACTCCTCAAACTACGGTCATCACCGCGAAGTATCCCAAATATTGTCACTATGGGGTTGGCGGATCATAACACGTAATAGGTGCATATGACTAGGCAAGATCGGATCAAGAACATTGATATAGAGATGATAACATAAACGGTTCAGATCTGAAATCATGGCACTCGGGCCCTAGTGACAAGCATTAGGCATAGCAAAGTCATAGCAACATCAATCTCAGAACATAATGGATACTAGTGATCAATCCCTAACAAAACTAACTCGATTACATGATGAATCTCATCCAACTCCTCACCGACCAGCAAGCCTACGAAGAAATTACTCACTCCCTGTGGGGAGCATCATGGAATCGGCGATGGAGAAAGGTTGGTGATGACGAAGACCGAAGATTCCCCTCTTCGGAGCCCCAAACGGGCTCCAGATGTGGCCTCCCGATGAAGAACAGGAGGTGGCGGCGGCTCCATATCGTAAAACGCGATAATTCTTTCTTCCTGATTTTTCTCTCCAGAAATAGGAATTTATAGTGGCGGAGTTAGGGCAAGTGGGGCCACGAGGTGGGCACAACCCACCAGGGTGCGCCCAGGGGGCCTGGCGCACCCTGGTGGGTGATGCTCACCCTGGCCCTCCTCTTCGGTGGATTTTGGCTCCAATAATTCTGATTTATTCCAAATAATTCTCCAAAAAGTTTCGTTCCATTCCGAGAACTTTTATTTCTGCACAGAAACAACACCATGGTAGTTCTGCTGAAAACAGCGTCAGTCCGGGTTAGTTCCATTCAAATCATGCAAATTAGAGTCCAAAACAAGGGCAAAAGAGTGAGGAAAAGTAGATACGTTGGAGACGTATCACATTTCCTTCTGCTCCTCGTTGGGTTCGACACTCTTACTTATCGAAAGGACTACGATTGATCCCATATACTTGTGGGTCATCATGCCAATCCTCATATATGGCTTATGCCGGAAGCTTCAGTCCACCGCCGGCGCGTCAACCACACAGTCACACTTGTTCCCCAAGACCACTATACTGTTCAAGCATCGCCGGTGAAAGATGGGGACGTGGATCCGCGTTGTGAGGGCAACTTCGGCGACCCACTCCGGCCCGAGCGCGGTTGCATCAGCCATGAACGCGCTCACAACATCCTTGAGCGCAACCGCACTCTCCGACAGGGCGGCTGCGGCCGCCGAAAGGGCAGCTGCTGCATCTGAGATGGCGGCAACAACATCCGCGACCGGGATAGCAAATGGCGAGAACGGCACATCAATTGTCTGTTCCTCGGCGGCCGCCGTAGCCCTAATGACGGCTATCGACGCCTATGCCAATGCCGCCCACGCCCAGCTCGTGTCGGTCACTGCACAAATAGCAGCGGCCTTCTCCGACAACGGTCGGCAACCTACGTCCGAAGAGTTGGCAATCGCCGAGAGCGCTCGGGCAGCCGTCCATTCGTCAATAGCCTCCCTTGCCAAGATGGAGGCCGTCAATGCCCGGACCATGGTCGCCCACGCCAAACTCGTGGCGGCCTTTTCCAAAGAGATGGCGGACGTGGACGGCGAGATGCTTGCAGAGTATGTGGCGATGGATTCCATGGAGCCCCTTCCCCTGGAGGTCGTCGAGCGCGAGCTGGTGATGGATGATGCGGTGGAGATCGGCGAGTGTCAGGCGAAACATTAGTCGTTGTTTAGAGCGCTGGTCTTTTGTTAGAGTAATGTTTAGGTCAACCAGCTCTATTTAATTGCTCGATTAAGTAAGTGCGGGCTGTGGTGTAGGCTCTTTTGTGCAGTACCCAAATTAGCAATTGATGTTAAATTATGCAACGACGTGGATGACCACTGTAACCAGGGAAATTCGGACCAAAAATTTGCCGCCATATCCCCATTCCATCTTCCAATTGAAAATGAAATTGAAGTTCATCACACACACTTTTTGGAATGAACCATGTGCAATCTAGTACCCAATCTTACGTCCGAAGATTGGAGACAAACATTTGCACGTCCAAGTTCATCACACACGGGGTATATCACAGGCTTCGTTTGTGATGTGTTGATATCGAGAACTATTCTGAAAAATTTGCATGTTCAAGTTCATCACACACGGTGTATAACACAGGCTTCGTTTGTGATGTTTTGATATCGCACATGGTTCCGAATAAGGGACTGTTTCCGATGGTGCTTTCCGCGCCAGTTTTTCGCTGCATCGAATGAAAATTTTGGGCTGCCACGGAAATATCTACCTCCCTCGCCCCCGGTACCAATCAAAATCCACATTTCCCCCTTTTCCTCTACCTTTCCTACTTCAAACCTTCATTGCTTGCTTGCAGCGCCGCCTCCTCGCCGACGCCGCTCCTTCCTACTGCTCGGCCTCGTCCATCTAGTCAGGTAATCGACACCTCCCCAATACCCCCTCACCCCTCCTCCTCCATCCCACATGGCCCGACCGCCGGCGCGACACCTTCCACCCAAATCACTGCCCATCCTCCAAATAATCGCCGCCGAAAGCCATGGTGCACGCAGTATAGCCAGGATCTCAAAGAGCATTTGGCTGCGAAGAAGCAAATCGCGGCTGCACGCGCAGATGAGGCAGCTATGGCTTCCATGTGTGCCGACCCCCAGATCTTGGAGGAGCACCTCGCCGTCGAGGCCACCGTTGATGCCTCGCGCGCTGACGCCGCCACGCGGTTGGCTACTATAAATGACAGCTCGTGGTCTTTTCTCGAGGGCACCGCCGGTGCGTTCGACGAAGACTTCGATGTGTTTTCTCAGTGTGCATGTGCTTACCTCAACTCCAGAGCCGGCATGTTGGTGCCGGGGCAGGATCAGGCCACTCACCACTACGAGGGGTGCACCCACGGTGTGGAGGCCTCGCCCTCTTCCAAGTTGACGGAGCCCATCATCATCGATATCTCCAACGATGAGGAATAGCTTGTTTTTCTTAGCTTTATCACTAAGGACCTATGTTCACCTAGCTACGCCGGTTAAGCACGTTTCGTTTAGCTGTTGCGTGTGCCGCTACTTCCTTTCATTTAGAAATTCTAGTGAAATGTCCAATGTAATGCTATTGCAACCTGAACTTCTAGTGTGTTCTATTGTACAATGTGGTGCTTAGTTAACTGTTTCGTTCATTTGTTGTGGTGATCATTTAACTATTTAATTCAATTCTAAAATGTGATGTACGATTGTTGTTGGTACAATTTTGTATTGTTATGCATGTGACGAATAAATCGAATTTAGATGTACTAAATACATGTGCAACATATAGAATTGCTACATTTCCTAGTTCTTAGCACGCTTGGTTTAGATAACTGGATTTTCAATGTGGCTCGATCTAATCTGTTGGATCCGCAATGTGTTTATTTTCCATTAACATATTTCAATGATAGTATGCCAAATATCACTTGTAACCTGATCAATATTTGTCTTAAATATGTTGCAGGGGGAAACAATGGGGGACACTAAAGTTTACCATCGAGGTTTGCACATCCATAGTCGTTTGGCTAATAGCACATTATTGTGCAATTGCAGAAACCATTGTAATATGAATGTTTTTATTAATAATTTATTCTTGCACATGTAGGTCCCACTGTAAGAGGTTTAGACCCACTGTTCGACCCTTTTAGCATGTGGGGGAAATGAGGTGTCCTTGAATATCAGTCAAATCAAGAAACCCAGAAAGATTGTTAAGATAAAGAAACTAACTATGAAAAACAACAAGATGTTTGTCTGCACAATGAAAAAGACATCAGTCAACTATAGGATGGTACCATCTCTTTCACCTTGTCCTTTTCCATTTGCGCCATTTCAAATTTTAGAAAAGATATTTATGCGTATGTTTGTTTTCAGTCCTTCTCAAGGCAGTTCATCGATGATTACGTCTCAAACCACCTGTATGATCAAGAGGCGATGAAGGTATTCATACAGCACCCACGATATAATCTTGAAGTCTTCCTTAAGAGGACGAAGGATGGGCGGGCAATCATCCACATGCACTAGCCTAAAGTTGCCAGGACCTTCAACATCATTGAAGGCTCGGTATTCGCCTTCCGCTTTAACAGTTTTCTAGATGAGATTCATCTGTCTATTTACCGTCTATGATGATACTTAATTTCCAAAGGTTTTAGATGTTGCATTTGAAACTTTGTCTTGTTGTGCAATTGGGTAGCTAGGCAGTATATGCCTATATGTTGTTGTACCCTGATGTAATTCAATTATGAAATCCTGGTTGCCGTACTACGAATAATAAATATATTCTGTGGTTGATATGAAATGTTAATTTTGATTACTAAATGGATTATAAATAATTGATCAATCAGGCTGATTATTGGGGATCCCATTGCAGACGGTTTCTAAGACAACACCGTGGCCGATGACCTGAACAAACCCACATGGTTTCTAGAAAGTTGGCGTGTTGGATCGTTGAGCAATCACACACGAATTCTGGTCGATAACTGTGTGCTTTAGGACACCCAATCACAAACGTTTTCACATAGCTAGTGTGTGTGATAGGCAGCCCAATGCCAAACAGTTTCTTCTAGACACCGTGAGTGATGTTTTGCGTAACGCAAACGACAAAATTATAACTATCGTGTGTGATGACCACACCTATCACAAACGATGTGATGCAGAAAATTGTGTGTGATCTGCAATACGAACGGAAACGTACCCTTTGGATTCCCTGTGTGGGATGCTAAGCTCATCCCACACGTCTTCCCCAATATGCCTGTTTGTGATGGTCCTTCCAATCGCAAACGATATGTTTTTGTCCATCGTGTGCGACCAGGTGCAGGCATCGCCGACGGGTTTTGCCTGTCGTGTGGGATAGCCCCCCCTATCGCCCACACTTGCAAGGCGACGGTTTAAGACTACGTCACGGAAAGGGGTTAAAAACCGTTTGTATAGCACGCGGCTACACTAGTGGTGGTGCTTCATGGGATGAGGAGACCTGCATAATCCTTTTGATCCAAAGGCTCTAGATGAGCCTTATCCTCTCCCAATCCTTCATCAAGAGCCAAGGATCCCATGGGAACAATTGAAGATGAAATCGGTGAAGAATCCCATATGGAAGGGCAACTTTCGGAGCTGTCTGCATGTCAAACGACCGCCGAAACGACCGCGCGCGGTCGCATGAAAGACCGTCTTCTGTTCTGTCTTCCTCCGGTAAAACGGTTGCCATTTCTTCATACTAACTCAAAATTTGACGTTCTTGGCCTCGTTGGATTCGTATGAACGACGCCGATCAATTTATGGTTTTAGATCTTGATTTGGAGAACTTTGAAAAAATGACCTTTTCCAACTTCGGAATGGCTAAGTCTGGGCCCTGGGTGTCCACCGTTTTGAACCCATCCTTGGTCCTTTCACAGTGCTAAGTACTTGGGAATTCCATCACACCTAGAAGACACACAAAGACAAAGAAAACTAATAAAAACTAAGAAAGGATAAATATTATGCAATGATTGCGGTGGAAAGGACAAAAATTGGAAATCATGCATATGGACATATAATTGGCTCAATGGAACATGATATGCCTTGATATACGGAGATAATGTGCAAGAAGTGAGCTCTAAAGATGTGTAAAATTTGGAGCCATCAGCCATCATGGAGCAAGGTGGCTTCAGCCCAGAGGCTCTCATGGTGGCTCTCAGCCACCCGCTGGACAACAAAGCCCAGGATGTTGTTTTGTTGCTATGGGAGATGCGCACAGTGTGCTTTGACTGAGGACCTGGCTGGGCAAGCAGTACTACTAGTGCTACTTGTGCTGGTGGTGACGACGTGCATGATTCTCAACGGCGATGGCGATGGTGACAAGGACGACGATCACGGCGTATATTTTTTGTAGGCTTGAAAACAATCTTATGGTCTGTACATTTTGGTGACGTGGTATATACTAACCCCTCACGGTGATCACGAACTTGCGGTGGTAGGATTACACCCTCTTTTGGATGTGGTCGTAGGATGACACCAAAGTAGTGGTAGGTTGAACTTGCTATGCGGTATGATCATGCATGCTTACTAATGCTCTTCTGCTCCATTGCTTGTGTGCTTCATTGCTTGTTGTTTGTGTGTTCCAATGCTTGTTGCTTCAACTTATTGCTCATTTGCACTGCTAAGGGCAAGTGGTATGCGGTGTTTTTTGTGAGGGCTCCAGGGGTTTACAGTTTATGGAAAGCTTGCAACCAACAAGTTTCAGGGTACAGCGACAACAACCACACTACCACAGAGGGTTTAAGACTAGGCATGCGACAGAAGATGCTTACTCCAAGTTTGTGCGAGAGCAGACATGCAACAAGGTTGAGGTTGGGTGGATCGTCCGTTTGGGCTCAAGAACTTCATCATCTTCGTCCATTTCATCGTCATAGCAGTGTTGTGGCGTTGGTGTGCTCGGTGTGATAATGTGTAAGGTGTAGTAGTACTGGGTAAGCTCACCAAGTAGGGTACAAGGTGAGCACAACTCGATGCTCGTATGCAACCAAACAACGTGCACTTGTGTGACCACATACAATGCAAGCAACCAAATGCAGTGCGTAAAGGCGTCACTACGATGCAGAGAGAGGATATGCATGCAACTAATTAACATGCATATGTTGAGTTTTGCCTGCATATGCTCAGCCAGGCCTAACTGGGACAAGTATGCAAAGTGCCAAAAAACGATGCGAGCAACCAAACACGTCCTAGGATGCTACAATGAAACGGTATGCTACAGTACTGAATCAGTACAGTGTTGTTTCACAACATCACGATTTTCTATTTGAATTAAAATGCAAATGCAAATGAAAACAGGCCAGCCCAATTGGATCCTTCCCTTTGTGAAGCCTCTACTCCTTGACGCACACGAGCACCGACTCGGGAGTCTTTGTCCGACGTCTCCGGTAGGAGAGCAACTAGTAAGGGGTATCTCTTGCGGGAGCTTCGCAAAGGTCATTTTTATGGGCTGAGAGCGCGTCAAGTGGTGCGACCAGCCGTGCCACGTGTCACGTGCTAGGCGTTCCCTATGATCTTTTTTCTATACACGTTTTCAAGTTTTAGATGGGTTTTTTTTATGCTTGGTTTCCTTAGGTTTTAAAGGGAAAAACTTCCGCAACTTTTTTGCGTGATATTTTTTGTGCTTCCACGGAAGCACATATTTGCTCTTTGTGGAGGTACATATTTGTTGCAATGAGAAGCACAAATTTGCTTCCCCTGAAGGCACCGATTTGCATCCGCGAGAAGCATCGTTGTGCTTCTCAGTAAGAAGGAAAAATAATGACATTTTTGTTCCTTGAGAAGCTCTCAGTAAGAAGGAAAAATAATGACATTTTTGTTCCTTGAGAAGCACAAAATTTCTTCTCATGAAGGCACATACTTGTTTTCGTGAGAAACATAATTGTGTTTCCGTGGAAAGGGGGGAAATCATGTTTTTTTTTCTCAATTTTGTGTGTGCTTCCATTAGAAGCACAGATTTGCATCTCTGGCCCAGCAACGGAAACAACGCGAATGGCCTGGGCACTGAGCCGGCCCATTTACTGGTTAGCTCATAGAAAATTCACAATCCATAGTTCCCGTCAACAACAACGGAAAAACATAGCACATGACGGGATTGGATGTCTGTATACACTAGTATGGAGCGTAGTGTATTGGAGATTCTGTCCTTTTTTCATTCGCCTGAAGTAAGAAGAATAGGGCAGTTGCAGCATGTTTTCCATGCTTCGATCTGGGCAGAGCTTCAAGTTTTAAATAGCTTATTAATCTATCTTCGAGGTGCTCGCTGCTGAGAGAGGGAGGGGGAGATGTCTCTCCGACGTGGAGCCCGTGCGTTCCTCCCTATCCTGAGAGAGGCCAAGCTAAGCACGGATCACGGAAGGCGACGGATAAACAGTAGTAGCAAAAGCCGGAGGAGCATCGCCATCTACGCACGCCGTTGCTTGTGAGCTGTGATCACACTAATCAGTCACCTGTCGTTTTCGAACTTCCCTAGTATACTACAGTACGACTCCTATTGGCTTCGTGGCATGGGACAGGGACGTCGCTCCATGATATCCTGCGGAGCAGAGCTGTTTTTTCACACACGTGGACGGTTCCCTCGAGAAAGCTTGGGCAAATCACTTTGGGAAGAACACTATACTGGACAGAAGTTGCAAGAAAGACGAGCCGTTCTTTGCACGCTCCGATGGGCCATGGTTATCTTGTAGACCAGCACACTTGCTTGCTACTTCCGCCTTTCACTCATGTTTTAAGTTAAAATTTTGATCATCTATATAACTAACATTGAATTTGTATTCGAAACATGTTTCACATGTGGTGGTATAATTTTTATAGTAATATTATAGTTCATATTTTTATAGTTAAATTTATGAAGGAAAAAAAACCATAATAACATCACTCGGTCGTGGTTGACAGTTTGGCGAGTTGGGTCATTCGAGCGTAGGAAGAGCATCTATAGCCGGACCTTGCAAATTCGGCCCCTCAAACGCCCGTGAACACGTCTGGTCACGTCCGCGGACACTGACCGGTCACGTCTCAAATTTTTTTCTCCACATCCAACTCTTTTATATTTCATCCCTTATATCCATACTAAAACCATGCAATTTTTCCCCTACGTACTATGGTGTACTACGCTTCTTCGTCGTCGGAGATGGCGTGATCCGCCTGCGCCGGAGCCTCAGCCGCCTGCGCCGCCCGCCGCCTACGCCTGGCCTCCGCAACCGATTCCGAGCGGATGGAGTTCAGGATGGCGTGCTGCTCCGGCCACAGATCCACGTCGGCAGCCTCCTCCTCCTCGGGCTCCTCCCCCACCTCCTCCTCCTCCTCGAAATCCACCTCCGGTTCCAGAGGTAGCCCCGCTGCCCTCCGGATTCGGACCTGCTCAAGGAGGAAGAGACGGTGCTGGATCGTGTAATACCGGCGGCGTGGTGGCTGACGGGCTCGGAGAGGGAAGTGCGAGAGGAGGCGGGTGGGCTCGGGTGGCGGCGAAGAGAGGGAGGAGGCGGATGTGATAGGGCTGGGGGGCGCCGGCCGGCTTAAATAGCCGTCCCCGACCTCGGGCGGGGAGGCGGAGCAACGCCACGCGGCGTTCACACCGCGGCGACGGTCGAGGCGCCCGTCGGACCTTCGGGTTTCCCGACGAGTCCGCGTGGGGCCACGCCGTCAGTCGGACGTGGCGGGCGTGCCCGGGCTCCCCTATACCCCGCCCATATTTGGGCTGGAAATGAGGGGTGCTGGTCAGCCCGGACGTTTGAGGCCGGTTTGAGAGGCCCGTCTGGGTTGATTTTTTATGACCGGACGGCCTGCCCTGACGTTTAAGGAGGGTACGAGGGTCCAGTTGTAGATGCTCTAAGTTCTTTCCACCCCATAATTTTATCGGCGCAAGGCTGTCTTACGTGGTCATAAGAATTAAGTACCAATATTTTTTCTTTCTTTTAGGGGAACACTTATTTTTTCTAATAAGGGATTTTTTTTAAAAAAAAGCTTGTTGACGTGCAAGGCTGAAAAGTTGGAAACCTTTTCGTCTTCGCTGATCAAACTCACGCTCTCGGTTTCCTTTCGTCTCGTCCCCTTCCGCCGTCCCGTGCCGGACCGCCCCACCCACCACACTCCCGGAGCAGTTCACAGTCTCCACTCCACCTCCTACCTAGTATAAATTTCCTTCCTCTTTCCTCCCCATCCGCAATCCCCTCATTTGGCACGTTCGTACGGTGAAGCAGGCGGAATCCACCTTCTTCTAGAATCAAGCCTCCCGCCGCCATGGCGAGCTTCGCGAGGCAGGAGCACCAGTTCCTCGCCGAGCTCGGCCTCGCGCCGCGCAACCCGGGCTCCTTCGCCTGCGGCGCCTGGGGCGGCTCGGGCCCCGTCGTCACCACCACCAACCCCACCAACAACGAGGTGCCTCCCCGTTCCGTTCCACCCGATCCGCTCGATTTCGTCTGGATTTTGGGGACCCCGGCGGATTTTGAGGGATTTTTGTGTGCGCGTGCGTTTCAGGTCATCGCGGAGGTCGTCGAGGCGTCCGTGGACGACTACGAGAAGGGCATGAGCGCCTGCTTCGACGCCGCCAAGACCTGGATGGCTGTAAGTTCCACGGGTCGAGATGCCCGCTAGCCTCGCGGCAATTTGCTCCCGTTATGATGTGCTAGTAGTATGCTGCTGTTGCTGTGCTATGCCTGTTACCCCCAAATGTTTGCGATTCGACTCCCTTTGCGGCTTTTTTGAGTTTTCAGGAAGTTTGTAGCAGGATTATTACTGTTCACGAGTTGGTACAGGCTTTATGGGCCCTCGTTTTGATTCGAGGACAGGAGAATGCAGCATCACACGCGAATTTGCGAGCTAATCAAGTGTCACCACTAAAATGCTAAGACAAGAGAGTGTGTCATTTGATTTCACACTGCAATTTCTGAGGCCATCCAATTGTTTTGTTGAATGCCCACTTATGTACTGAAGGTCAGCAGTGCTGTGACCATGCGAAATACCATATATTCATGGAGCACTGCTGACTTATTAGATTTTTTTGGGTCTATCAAGTAATTCAGTGATATTATTATGTTATTAAATTTGTACTTATACGATATACCAACATGTCCAGATTCCGGCTCCGAAGCGAGGAGAAATTGTTAGGCAGATTGGTGATGCCCTGAGAGAAAAGCTTCATCACCTTGGTAGACTTTTGTCACTCGAGATGGGGAAAATTCTCCCTGAAGGAATTGGGGAGGTTCAGGTAAAAAATGATGAATACCTTGGAAGCAGGCACGCAAATTTTAAGATAAAGAGGTCTTGAAACACGGTGGTGGTGGGGTTCAGATACGCAGGAAGTAGGAACAACCCACACCTCCCACTATCTGAGCTAGGCTCAATACCTAAGGAGGTTCAGGTTGGAGCATAACTGCTGCTAGGCCATCAGTAGAAGCCTCAGATAATGAATTTATCTGTTCCAGAACACATGTTTATGTTCCTGTTTAGGACATTAGTTACTTATTATTCACTCACAACTGCATTATCATTATGGTACCATTGCATTGTCTTCTGAAAATGCAACCTAGCCAATTAGTACAACATACCCATGATATGAAGCAGTATCGGAACAAGGAGTGGTTTCTTGTTGCTATCTTTCTTCGTCTCTAGATTAATCAACCTTGTGCCAAACTGCCAACAAACTTTGTGCCCTAAGGTTGTATCTTCTAATTGAGACAGTGAATGATCATATAAGCATAAATGCAATGTACTGTTGATTTCCCACTCTGCACATTATGTCATCAACACAACAATTTTCTGCAGGAAATTATTGACATGTGTGATTATGCTGTGGGGCTAAGTCGTCAGCTAAATGGATCCATCATACCATCTGAACGTAAGACCATTTTCTTTTCATCATATTATATTCTGATGATAGGTTCAAAGCGAGGATGCAACATCATCAGCGATGAGATGTGCCCTTTTTACCATATTGGTTGCAACTGGTTGAGAGATATTAGATGATTTTTGTATTTCATACTATATCTGCCTAAGTTGTCTGATGGAAAAAAAATCAGCTGGAATCAGTGAGTGATGGACTTGTTAATCTGGATTGCTGTTTTGTACAAGCTTATGTGCCCTGACATGTTGCATTACATTCTGTATGATAGTCACACAGTAAAGGATTATGGTAAATTATTCAGTGATTTACTCCATTGGACAAGGTTTTGGAGAAGCCTGACAAAGTTTCAGCATTAACTCTGATTTGTTATGGAAAAGCTTGTGTACTGGCTGGGTTGTCTATTTAGAGAAATCTTTCTTTGCAATTCTTCGATATCAGCTGTAAATGCACCAGTGCACACAGTTTAAAAGAAGATTGAAAGTTTGCTAATGCTGCCTTCTGTATTCTTTGCAGGCCCAAATCATATGATGATGGAGGTAAGTGGAACCAGCATCACATTCTCAGGTATCATCATTGGACATGCTAATGACTATCCTTATCTGAATAGGTCTGGAATCCTCTTGGAGTTGTTGGTGTCATCACAGCATTCAATTTCCCTTGCGCCGTGCTGGGTAAGTTGAGCATTTAGATAATTCTTGCATCGCACCCTTTTGGAATGTGACTACAATGTTAATCCACATAGTTCACTGTAATTACACGTGGTGTTTACATGGTCTTGTTGTCTGGAATGTATAACTGACGAGAGTTCAACAATTGAAAGTTAACTTGTACAATTCATCTTGTACCTGCACCCACCGATGGTTATTGTTGTAATCTTCAACGTGACAATTTACCTGTTTACTCTACTGCTATAAACAACACATGTAGGTCGTACTTATTGCTCATTTTCAAACGTTATGTTGCTCTCAACCTTTACTATGTCAGTTTCACTTAATTCGTTTAAAACTGCCAGGAAATTATGGTTAAGTCTTCTTTTTGTCATGTTTTAGGTTGGAATGCTTGCATTGCTTTGGTATGCGGCAACTGTGTTGTCTGGTAAGAATGGTTTACTTTTAATACTGTTCCTCATTCATGTTGATAACTGATTTACTTGGCTTACATGATGTCAGGTGTTGTATTTTGAATTTTATCTGAACTTTATATAGTTTGTTATATGTAAAACATCAGTAGAACTCCATGCTACCTTGGCATGTATCCAGTATCCTCTTGCATTCATTGTTGCAGTGGCGGAGCGTCGGCGGGACAATTCCGGCCCTTGCCCCCCCCCCCCCCCTTCCTGGAGGATTTTTTTTTCCAAATAGGCTTATATATCTGCTAATGACTCTACTAATCCTCCGGCGTCTTGATCATCCCTAGCCATTTTTGTGGCACACACCCATTTGGCCCCCTCTAATATTTGGTTCACGCTCCGCCACTGCATTGTTGTGGCTTGTCCTAATTGTCTGCTTCATAGAATGGAAGCAAAGTTCTACTCTGGATAAACTGATCAGATTATTTGTGGCAAATGCAACTTGTGGCACGCTTATAGGTTTATTGTGGATGGAGGAAAAAATTGGCAGAGACGCTGAAAGATGAATAGTTATAATTGGCAGAAAAAAGCGCGAATCTGGATTCTTCAGTATGTGTATCAATAGATTAATGATATGCTGATGCAAGAATGCTAAAAAATGCTAAACTGAATATTGTTTGTTTGTTCAGTACATCCCAGATCTCACCTAGTGGTTTTATTTTCTTTCAGTGGTAGCATGTTCTGTCAATATCACAAAGACTAGTACAGTTTCTTTGTGTAATTATGTTCCAATTATTACAGGAAGGGTGCTCCAACTACCCCATTGATCACTATTGCAATGACTAAAATAGTGGCTAGTGTATTTGAGAAGAACAACTTGCCAAGTGCAATCTTCACAGCTTTTTGTGGGGGTGCTGAAATTGGCCAAGCAATTGCTCTTGACACAAGGATACCTTTGGTTTCATTCACAGGAAGTACAAAGGTATTGAACATCTGTAGACCTCTACCCTCATGTTCTACATATTGTTTCCTAGATTTCGCTGCTGGTATGAAGGCGGTGCCAGAATGCCCTGATCTAAATTCATTTTGACCTTGCAATCTCAGTAGATTTCCTGCACTGGTATTTTGTGTATGCTGTCTGAAGTCCATTTTCCTGTTGGAAGCCCTTGGAGCACTTGCTAATTATTATATACTCCATTTATGTAGCTGTGTGGATCTATGGTAAAATCTGAAACAATGATTATTCAATGCAGGTTGGTCAAATGGTTCAGCAACAGGTTAGCGCGAGATTTGGTAAATGCCTTCTTGAACTGAGTGGGAACAATGCCATTATTGTCATGGATGATGCAGACATTCCACTAGCTGTGCGTTCTGTTTTGTTTGCTGCTGTTGGCACAGCAGGACAACGATGCACTACATGTCGTAGGCTGGTATGATAAAAACAATATTTCTTTATTTGTCCCATGGTAGTTATTTGAGTGGTCTAAGTGCATTTTCTTAATACAGTTTCTTCTTTTTGACAACTCTCAATACAGCTTCTTCATGAAAGCATATATCAAACATTTCTTGATCAACTTGTTGAGGTTTATAAACAAGTCCGTATTGGGGATCCTATGGAAAAGGGCACCTTGCTGGGACCACTGCACACTACTGCATCAAAAGAAAGCTTTTTGAAAGGCATCCAAAATATCAGATCCCAGGTGAAAATTTATATAGTTTTTATCGTTGCAGCAACAGTGTTTCTACAGTATTATTAATCTCTCAGTAGCAAAATCTATTAGAAAAGATCATTTGTTATTTAACATGTTCTGATAATCTAATTTGACTGCATGCTAAATCATTCAGGGAGGAAAAATCCTTCTAGGAGGATCTGCTATTGAATCAGAAGGGAACTTTGTTCAACCAACAATTGTGGAAATTTCACCTGCTGCGCCAGTTGTGAGGGAAGAATTGTTTGGTCCTGTCCTTTATGCCATGAAATTCCAGGTAGTTAACAATCCAGATTTGTGTGTTATTCACCTGCTCTATATGGCATCGATTGTATGCCCTTGTATCATTGTCATAAACATGCATGCCCTGGTTATCAATTATCCTGCAGACCCTGAAGGAAGCAATTGAAATCAACAATTCTGTTCCTCAAGGATTAAGCAGTTCTATATTTACAAGGAAACCAGATGCTATTTTCAAGTGGATCGGGTAAGCTTTGGTTCCATAACCCAGAGAGCTGTACTGTTAGTTCTTTAGCATTATCTAGACATCTAGATGTCCATGCTGACAGTTGGTATGACTGCACTCTGATCTTACCTTTGCTGCACTGAAGGATGGTGACTTTGTTCTCTAATGGTCTAACACTGGATACTTTGCGTTCACCATTTTCCTGTCCATCATATCGAACCAATTTTAAGATTCAACTAAGTTCTTAGCATTTTTCAGTATATTATATATACACGACACATTATTTTCCTTTTTAGCTGATTATTCTGTTCATTGACACTTCAAGAGTCATCTATTCAATTTCATGATACTCAATTGGTATGACTGCACTTTTCTTTCTTAGTTGATTATTCATGTTCATAACTCTAATGGAGCTATATGCGCTAGAAGTATATCTTTCGTAAATTGTATTTTAAAACAATTGATCCACCTTACATCTGTTTGCATGTATAGACTAGTAGCGGTTGTTCTTATTCTCCTTGATATGCAGGCCTCATGGTAGTGATTGTGGTATAGTGAATGTAAATATACCCACTAATGGTGCCGAAATTGGTGGAGCTTTTGGTGGAGAAAAAGCAACCGGTGGCGGACGAGAGGCAGGAAGTGATTCCTGGAAGCAGTACATGAGGAGGGCCACTTGGTAAGTAGGCAATTCTTTTCTGCGAATTACAAATGGTACAAGCTGTAGATAGCTCTAGAACAGAGACCGATAACTTTTAGCAGTTGATACAACCAATACTTAATTTTGCTTTCCTCTAAGTTGTCATTTGAAGCTAACTTGGACCAACTATATACTAAAATAATGCAACCAAGCATTTAATGAATGTACATGCTCATTGAGACTAACAAAGTTGCATCATTGAGACTCTAGTTTGTTATAACAAACCTAGGAACATCATGCCCTTTTTATCGCCTGGTTCTTAGTGTTGAAGTGTATATGTGGATTGCCTAGTCCTTTCCATCAGTTCGGACTTTTGGTTGCGTTGGCTTGGCTAGTGCATGAAGCTTAACACTTAATACTGTTCTCTTCCTGTTGAGCTTGTGCAAGCCTGTAAAACTGAAGGCCCCATCTACCAGGAAGAAATGTTTTTCCGTAGCCAAGCTCTAGTGGCCACCTAACACTAGCAACCTTCTATTACTTCCATTCTGAATTGTGACTTTCTACCAAGCTTCTTATCAGTTTGACAATGTAAATGCATATTTTAAATTTGTATTTGGGACAAAAACAAGCAAAACCGATTGATCACTATTCCCTTTTGTTATAGTTTGACCTCAACTGTCCAGTATGCGCTAAAGCTCATGTATCAAGGTTCAGCTGTTTTCATTTAATAATGTTGGTTACAAATATTTGCAGTACAATCAACTATGGAAGCGAGCTGCCTCTAGCACAGGGAATAAATTTTGGCTAGTTTGGTGCGGAAGTACTGCCGGTGAAACGTGCTGCAGCTTGGGGATAATGCGTTGAGATATCTGCAGAGTGCAGCCATCATCTTCAGGAAATTCTCTATGCGTTGATCATCGCACCCAAATTGCCGCGCTGCTGCTAAGTACATATAATAAGAGATGTGTTGATCTCGTGTATGCATTGTTCATGCCTTTTGGCATGTGTGGCCATCTGTGCCCTATAGTCTATTAATAAACTGAAAAAATAGCATCTCTTCCAGTGAGAGCAACATTTTCTGCATGTTACCTTGAGATTGGATCGGTCGAAATAAAAGAAGATTGTAGCCTTCAGGCCGTTGTGCAAAACATTGAGATCTCAATAAATGTCCATCAACCTCTCTAAAAAAATCCATCTAAAAATAAAACTTGCGGTGTCACACAACATCTTTGTTGTGTTTTTCTCCACAAAAATGATCATATTAGCCGATGAAGTTCTTTACTCTAATCATCTGCATCCTGGTTTGATTCAGGGGCCTACTAGTTCAATCCACAGAATATTTGCTTGTAGGGTCCTTTTGGTTTACAGAAATGAACACGTCAAAATCCTATGTTACACTATGATTAAATAGGATTAATTCCTGTCAAGAGGTTAGACATTTTGGTAAAAATGATTACACCACAATTAGGACTATGATTACTCCCACTTTGCTAACATGTTACTGAAAGCCACTGGGGCTATTACACATAACCCAAATGAGTGCTTAAAATGTGGGTTAGTGATTATGACAGGCTGTCACACCCTGAGTTTTGCATCTTCTGTTTTAGTAAACATAGCTCAAAAATTAGGACCAATTAAAACTTTTTGTGTGCCTGTGATGTTTGACTTGATTGCTGATTGCTGATTGTTTGATTGCTTGCTTGTGCTCTATATTCATAAAACTTCCTCCTACCCTCAAGAACTCTTTTCCTTGATCCAAACTCTTGTCCAATGATCATACCATGAGTATAGGACCTAAAACTATTTTTATCAAATATTATTTTGGCCAAAAAACATTTATTCAATTTAGGTTTTCAAAACCCCCTGAATTGAGGTTTGTACTACAAGTCCTCAAATTGGGTGAAATATTTTACACCAAAGGCTTTATTTGAAACCCACTATATATATGACTTCTCAAAACCACCAAATATTACTTTTAAAGATTATTTTAATATTTTATTTAAAGGCTTTTTCTTAAGGCAAGAAATGGTCTTTTATAGGGAAAAATTGTTTTTATGCTTTAAAAATATTTGAGAAAATTTAGGGAAACTCAGTGGACATATATTGTCCATATATAAGAGTTTCAACACATGGTCATGTTCAAAATATTGGACAAAACCCTCCCAAACCCTTTCTGCTTAAATCAAGCATTTGAAATATTTCTATAAGAAATATTCTCAATAAAATCCAGGAAAATTCCAGAAAGTCACACATGCTATATTTGATTATCTTGCAAAGTTTCATCTCAATACCAATTGTTTTGCTTCACCAAAATATTCCAAAACCCTCTCTGTCCAGAATCAAATTTGAGCAACTTTACATTGTGAAGTTTCTCCTATTGCCCTCAAACTTTGTGGACATGTTCTAATACCCAAATAATGCTACTACACCAAGTGGTGAATTTAGGAGATTAATTTAGCATGCCTAGATCTACAGAAATCTGATTCTGTTAATTTCTAGGGTTTACCAAGTTTGTGTTATCAACTTTCTTCATTTGGGCTCAAAAGTTGTGATCAGCACCAAATAGACTTTTAATTTAACCCTGGTAAATACCAAGGCCATAGGATTCCTGTACCTAGCCCAATCATAGCACAAACACCTTCAGCCATAATCTTGTGGACAAGCAAAGTGGGCCCAACAAGATTCTCCTTGTCTCCAACTTTTTACCACAGTATATTCTAACCCCAATTTACCTCCAGTAACTTTTCCATGGCCTCTGATCAATTATTGTGGGGTAACTCCCACATTTCCCCCTCTTTTTACCATGGCAAGACCTCTCTTTTCCCTCTACCATTATTCTATGCATGCAAAGGCCCCCAAACTCTTTCACAAACTCAATTGCATACTTATGCATTAGTTCAAACCCAAATATGGCATGCTCATGTGGAAAATATGAGCAAATCAACTGAACTTAGTTTATGGCAGCAAAAACAGCTTTGAACTGCAAGTACCCTGTAGACTTGTCTCCCTGATCTCAAACTTGGTGTACTTGTAGTTCTTCCATACCTAAGGCTACTAGACAGGGTATTACCCATATTTAACTACAGTAAAATCCCATTAGGCCAGCCCCAAGTTTGCTGCTGAAAACTTAACCTTAGTGGTAGACCATCCCACCTAGCTCCATAGGCAGTGAAACTCCACCAGTGCTCTCATGGATTAGTGCCTCACACTCTAGACAACCTTTCCCGACCAAAAAGATGCTCTGGACATGCCTTAGCTTGGTGACCACGCAACCGACATGCAAAACCGACGCTCTGCCACTTGTCATCGTCGGGTAGCTTACGTCCGGCAGCGGTAGGATGCCCACGCGCGCCAGGGTATCCCTCTAAGTCTCCCAAGCATCTCCCCGACGTCGGGATGCAGCCAAAGGAGCTCAGGGGCGCGTGCTCACCGCGCCCGAGGACCTCCGTCGGCCACCCGAGCCCCCACTCCGTCGCCCCCCTCTATTTCTTCCCTCCCCAAGCCCTCTGTCGCACGGATGACACCCCCTCTCTCCCGTGAGCCTGATGAGCTAGACCCCTCCCCCTCTCATGGCCTCCATCGACGTCAATGGCCGGCGACTTCCCGACGGCCTCAGCTCCGAATTCAACCACCCCGAGCTTCTCTCTCGTCCCTAGCCACTCCGGTGCCACCTCTTAGTCGCCGCCAAGCCCACCCAGCGCCTCCGCTCCTTCCCGGGGCATCGTGTGCTCCGAGCCGGTGATGGCCGACGGCCTTTTTCCGCGGCCCTCCGCGCCGGCGTCGCTGCGGCCCTCCCCTGCAGGCGCGCAGCTCAGGGATGGGCGCCGCAGGGCCTCCCGAGACCCCCGCGTGTAGAACCCCGCCGGAGACGGCCGGTGGAGCCAGCCCCGGCACGCGCTCGGCCTTCCCCTGCCTCTCCTCTGTGTGGGCGGGAGGAGGGAGACGAGCCTGCCGATGGGTTCCGCCTGTCAGCCATCCAACGGGGCTGGGCCACTGACGGGTGGGCCCCGGCTCCTGTTAAGTGGAGGCGCCCCTCCGTGTTATCCGCCTCCCTGCGAAGGAGGCGGATTCTTTGGAATGCGCCTTCGGCGTCGCCCCAGCCGCCAGGCCGAGCGATTGGGCCGTCCCATTTGCTATCTTGCGCCGTGTGCGCAGTTTAGTCTTTCTGGTGAATTACTTTTCCTTTTTCTTTTTCCAGTGGCACTAATTAATTCATAGAATATTCTTGTGACATCCAAATTAATTGATTCAAATTTCTGTATTCTCCTAAAAGTGCCACCTATTATTTGGTGCCACTTCCATATTTTTCCACCACAAGTTCTTGTACTGTTCAAATTTAAATTCAAATTTGAACTATTGAAGACCACCTTGTAAAATCTCTAGGTCATTCATTATAGCTCAAAATGGGGTGATTCAAGTTCCTAGGTGCATCTAAAATCATGTCTTAGGATGTGAACATTTTACCTTGCACTTATTCTGCTATGTCAAATATTGGGCCATTTCTTCATATATATCCACTTTGCAAATCCCTAGAATATCCATACCAACTCCAAATCCAGTGAAACCACTTCCCACATGTTTCTAAAATCATGCCCTATATGATGGGTGCATTCACCTAGTTTTTTCAAAATATTTTCTGTAGACTTCTCATAAGACCATTAAACCCTTCATTTCCACCATTCAAACTCCCCCTTGTCCCACATCCAACAAAACCTCCTTGGTTATTTTTCTGATGACCAGAGGTGTCCTAGAAAAATAAAACTCTTATTTATAGAGCACTTTTATTTCTCCACTTGTTGTGTTGCTTATTATGGTTGTTTCCGGCGATAGTTGACGAAGTAGATGAAGTGCTCGGAGTGGACGAAAAGCGTGTGAAGACCTCGAAGACATTGCTAAGCCAGGCAAGCAGCCCTTTGACCATGACTATGAAACCCTTTTAATGCATGGCATATGGCACTTTATTTCGTGATGTTGATCATGTTGATGTGGTGTCCCTTTCGATGGGATTCCTCCGATACTTTCTTGTTGATGCTTGCATCGTGCTTGACCCTACCATCCTTATGAGGGTTGTGCGGGTGGGAGTAGATAGGATGCTTAGTAGATGCTACGCAAGTGGGACGGGAATATGCATGGTGATGGAAACAAAAGTGATTTCAAAGACTTTTCGAAAACCCCGTCGGGTGCCACTAATGCCCAAGGGAGATGATGTTGAGTTAGGTAACCACTTGAGAAAGAAGTGGTGTACCGGAGCAAGTGAGTGTGTGTATTTTTGAAAACGGATTAGATTTAAGATTTGTCGACCGTCCCAACCTTACATGTACAACCACTCTACCCCTATATGGGAAGGGCTTTGTTGATTACTTTGGTCGGTGCTGACAAAAAGCCCACATTACTAGTGGCGGGAGTGACGTGGTCACTCTCGATACGGGGTCGTGCCTAGTAGGGCGACCATGCGCTGTCTTTACAGGCACCGGGCACACCGTTGTGTTCCTTCATGGATAGTACTATGTTGAGCAAGGCTCATGTTTGTACATCATGAATACGTGGACCAACGAGTGGACTCTTTGTTTAGTATCGTCAAGGGAAAGGCATTGTTCGGGTGCTTACCTCGGGTATGTAATATACCGCGAGTCGTGGATGACACGGAAGTTCCCCGAGTCTTGTGGGTAAAGTGTGCAACCTCTGCAGAGTGTAAAACTATTCGAATAGCCGTGTCCACGGTCAAGGACAGTTGGGTGGTGCTGCTTAAACTACGTCCAGATGTTTTCACAAAACTTGGTGTGTGTGTGACAAAGAGATAATTGAGCTAAGTCGGAAGACTTGATGAAATGATTGAACATGTGATGTTCAACCCCTTGCTTATGATGATATCTATAACTTGTTCATATGGATATCTGCCAACTGTTGATGCATGCTTACATAAGTTAGCTGATCATGTCACTGCACTCAAAATTAGCTTTCTGCAAAATTACCTACTTAGTGCTATATCATGCTCTATTGAACCTTGTTCCAAACATGGGTTGCTTGCGAGTACATTCAAAGTACTCATTGGCTTGCCACTGGTTATTTTATTGGCCAGGCATGAAAGACCAGGTCATGATGAAGATTACCTTGGTGACGAACATGCGAGCTAGGACGCTTCCCAGTCAGAATGCCTGTAGGGTTAAGGCAGATGGCATGGGTTCACGCTATCGTTGAGGATTTTCCGCTGCAAGTTTATGAAGACTTGGCTATAAAGGCCATATTTGAGTAAAACGGTATGTAACGGATGTAAGACTCTTGTTATTCAGTTTCTGTGTGTTCAGTGAGCATGATCTCTGGGATCACTGTGCACGTACATTCGGTGATCACGACTTATGAGTCGGGGTCCCCGCATAGGCATGGATTAGCATATTAGCATTGTCTGGAGATTTAACCCTTCTAGAAAAATCTGATTTTTTAAGGAAATCATAAATTGTCTTTCAAGTGGACTGTTTTTTTTTCTTTTAGTCAGAAGATTACGAAAGTCTTCAAACTTTGGTTTGTTGAAACTTCAACCCAAAACTAACCAATTATTTAGTCAAAAATCTATTTTCAAGTGTCCATTTGGGTTATTCAACACAGAATCATAAATGTTGCTCCCTCTGTACCTAAATACTTGTAGTTGGGAAGAACTAGTAACAAAGGGAGTATTATCCTAGAATGCAATGACATGTCCAAATATTGGTGGTTTTCAGTAAAAAACTAAAAATATTAATGAACAGGTGGTTATGACTAATCATGCCCTCAATTATGGTGGTTTGTGCAATTTACTCTTGTGTTTATGACAATTGTGACATGATTAATCTCTACGAGAAGTATCTTGTTTTCTTATGTGGTACATGCAAATAATTTATAGGATAAAATGTCAAAGGAATATGAACGTTATAGAAATGAGATGTCATGTATCTCAAATTCTACAAGAAAAGAGATGTCATTTTGTACATTAGTTCTGAGCTAATGTTTTTTTTCCTTCGAAATATGAAGGATGGGAATCAATCCTCAAGAATAAGAATACATTCTTACAAACCAAATGCCTCTAAATATTTGTTTTCCCTACATGAGTCCTAGCCTACGAAATTTATACAAAATTTCTGTAAACCAAAGGAGACCCGTATCATGAATTCTATTCATATGTTTTTTTTTCGTGCTTGCAATCCAAAGAGGCTCTTATTCCATGGAAGTGAAACAACTACCTAAACATAATTTATCTATGATATTTTTTTCATATCGACACTACTGGTTAGAACATATAAAAAATCATGAGTAAAATACACCACAAGTCCTAAAAATTATTCAAGGGGTGTCAAGTTGGTCCTAATACTATGAAAAATGCATATCTGGGTCCTAAAAGTTTTCGAGGTGTGTCACCCGTAGTCCTATCCACGTTGCATTAGCTTTGACTTGCATGGTGGCAGGTTGACTACTACCACGTGGCAACTTTTTTTACACGAAACCTCCCAAAAGGCCAACTCTTCTAATTTTGTGACCCTCCTCCTTGCACAATCCTCTCCACCTTCCACAACCATAGTCTACCTTGGCGCCCGAACTTTGTGAGCATGATGAGCTCCTTCGGCACGTCGCTAGAACCATTCGAACAAAACCACATTCGCCGCTCAGGAAGGATCGTATGTGCTGGGTGGAAATGGAGCCATCCAGACTTTCGCGTCAGGTGAAAGGAATAGAATTGAGGCTGGGGCCTACTTGCCTGCTTGCTGCCACCGCCACCCTCCCGTGTTCATTGTCGGAGCCGCGCCCGTCGGGGAAGGCAGCCATCGCCGTGTGTGGAGGAGATTTGGGTCCATCGTGTGGGAGAGCTAAACCGGCGGTGACAGAGATGGGACAGTGGCGACTGGATAATGTGAGAGAATTGGGGGAATGGGATGGATGGCTTGGTCAAATTGATTGCTAGACAACATCTGCATAGGTTTTGTGCAAATAGGAGGGCCACAAAATTAGAAGAGATGACCTTATGGTTTTTTTGGTTCAAAACTTCGCCACACACAGTGGTCAACCTGCCACCTGTGCCGATGCAGATCAGATAGGACAGTTGATGACACACTTAGCCACTTTTAGGACCCAGAGGTGCATTTTAATAGAATTAGGACCAACTTGACACCTTTCGAATAGTTTTAGGATAGTTGTGTATATTACTTGAAATCATCATAATTTTTCATGAAAAGGAGAGAGTGCCTAGGCATGTGCATCAAGCGTGCATTTTTTCGAGGAACCAGCAGGAGCACTGTCTTTTAGTTTAGAAGAACAGAAGGTTTATATACAAAGGCAATGCGCTTAACTCAAAGAAAACCCCATAAATAAAACCAAAAGGCGGAACTATCCAATACCCTCACTGTCGTCCCCCTCCAAAGGTTAGGTATTGTTGCTTGATGTCCTCGAAAGCAAGGGTTGCAACCTCGAAGCGGGTGAGACGAGTGATATTGAAGATCCATCTATTGCACTCCTTCCAAAGGTTCCTGATCGTGTAAAGGATCCTGCCACTCCCACAACGCCTTGTATCCTTTGGATCCATGTAGATCATATTGTCCCACCAATCTGAAACCCCCAAAACTTGTGCCTGTTTGATCATGATGGTCTCTCCCGTCCATGCATTCATGTGGTTCCACATGTCGGTGGAAAAAGGGCAGTCTTTGCAGATGTGTGCTACTTGTGATAGGCGTTGGGATTCCCCGAAGAGGAAGGGTGATGTAGCGTAGTAGAAAAAGTATTTCCCTCAATTAAGAACCAAGATTATTGAAGCAATAGGAGACACCACACAAGCAAGATAAGCAGTACCTACACACACACTAATAAATACTTGCACCCAACAAAGGCAAGAGGGTTGTCAATCCCTTTGTTTCTCGCCAATTGCAAGATCAAGTTTCTCGCCAACAAAAGTAATTGAGAACAACAAGATATTTAGGTTTTTTAATAATATGAAGTGAATGGGCCCGGTATGTGGTAGCGACAAAATTGTTCGAGATGTGGTACAAAGGTTTCTGGCAATATGTGAATTTATAGCGCATGAATTAGGGTAAACGGAGTTGCATGGGGGCTACAAGTGGCTGGGCGCGCCCTACCCCTAGGGCGTGCCCCTGCCTTGTGGCTCTATTGTCTGCCCTCTGGTCACCCTCTGAAGCTTCCAGGGTGTCTCTGGTCCAGAAAAAAATGTTAATTTTTTTTGTCGTGTTTGGACTTCGTTTGATATGGATTTTTTGAAAAACCAAAAATATGCAGAAAACATGAACTGACACTGGGCACTGAGTTAATAGGTTAGTCCATAAAAACAATATAAAATGACATATAAAGTATATAAGATTGATAATATAATAGCATGAAACAATAAAAAATTATAGATACGCTCGAGACATAATGTGCACTGTAGTTTACGGGGCGCGCGAGCATAGCTGGTAGGTAGGGTCATGTGGCCATCTGTGAGTGCACAACATTTCCGTCGTCAGGATCCACTTATGGAGCACAAGCCAGCCAAACAACTTACATTTGGGCTCAATGAGCCATGACCAGATCATTGCAAGGTGAACATAGGAAAGGATCTGCGGAACTGCGCGACGTAGGCTGAGGGGAACGAGTAATGACGTATGTGGTCCAATTCAAGGAGATGCAATCCTTTTGGCCCGTGTGAGGGTTTCCTAAGAGTGCAAGAGGAGAGATTGGCAAATTTGTGCCACTGTGTCGACGATGAAGATGGGCGATGACGCAGATCCAATTCTCATTCTGGAGTTCCTTCAATGATGGTCATATTCTTTTTGAACTAACCTTGCAGAGCTTAGGGGCAAATGGTTTGAGCATACCTTTGATAGTCCATTTTCCATGCCAAAACATTACCATAGCACCGTCGCCGATGGCGATCGTGGTGCAGGCCTGGAATAATTCCATGCCAGAGTGGTCGCACGCGAGATTGGAATCTGCCTAGTGCCGTTCTGGGTCAACCCACCGGAATCAGAGCCATCGAAGATTGGGTGCCTTCCCAAAGCACTCAAGTTCGGCGATGCCAAGGCCACCAAGCGCCTTTGACCTGCAAACGACCTTCCAATTCACCAGCGAGTGCCCTCCCCCCTGACATATTTTCTGCATCATCGACGTGCGAAATGAACTTGCGGGAAATCTTTTTCAGCTTGTTTGTTACCCAATTTTTTCCAGGGCAATTCTCATAGTCCGCACGAGGTTTTTCCCCTTCCTTCTAGGTAGCCGTACTGCAACCTTGTTGATAAGAGGTTGCAACCCTACCTTGTGCAAACAACGCATGATGAGTCATGCCCAAATACTTGCCACGGAACATTATGATCGTATTCGGGAAGGCCAAGAGGTTGTCAAGCATGTCAATGTTCTTACAACATATTAGTAATACCTCTGTCTTCTCCAAAGTAGTAATCAACATGCTAGCCTTCCTAACGGTCGATATAATCTCGAAGGTAGCCAAGAGCTCTTCCTTACTGGAGTTGGCAAAGATGCCAACATCTTCATCATACACTACAAGGGGATCCTACAGGTGACACCACGTGCTCAGATGGTTTTCAGGACGACTCAACGGCAACCTTGAGGATCCTCTGCAGATGATCTATGGCGGGGATGAAAATCATGGGTGAAAGTGGGCCTCCCATGGCGCAGCTGGGAGCGTTGGTGAAGGGGTTCCCAGGGTTCCCATATAGAAGAACACGCCAATATGCTATGGCCAGTGACATGCAAATCCGGTCATGCCAGTGATGACCTGCAAATGCACAGGGTTATTGTAGCACTTTCGTTGTGACAAGTAGAGTGTCGAACCCACATGGAGCTGATATGAAGGCACCACAACCCCCGCAACTACGTTGTCACTTTCACGCAGCCACGTACGCATCCAAATCGTTGTTTTGAAATAGTCTATTCTATTGTGCTAGGAAAACTAGACAAAAGGGTAATTAACTAAAATACTAACAAGAAGGTAAAAACAGTAAATAAAATATGCTAAGTTAGTAAGGACGGTGTTTGAGTAGTAAGGCGTTCTCGAGGGTTCTGTAATCACTACAACATATAAACTATCGTATCCTCTAATAACTGGTCAAATGCATAAGTGTGCGGAGCCGGGTACATTACACATTCTACTCTAACATAGACTTCGTGCCACACATGCCACCATCATAGTCTCCCCCATAAAGTTACAACTATTGACAATTAAGGGTTACCCCGTGGACGTGACCTATCTAAGGGTTCTCCATAACTCCCCTATCAATTGTGATGGAGAGGAATCAAAGGCTTTTATTGGCACCTCTAGTTACCCCAACACCCCAACCCTTCACAACGCAGGTAGCTCCTGTACGGTCAATCATGATAATAGTGCGAGCGACGCCTCCTCTCAACACTCATGAGAATACTAACTCGAATCATGAACAGGTAATATTGGATCATACTGATACGTCTCCAATGTATTGATACGTCTCAAACGTATCTACTTTTCCAAACACTTTTACTCTGGGTTTGGACTCTAATTTGCATGATTTGAATGGAACTGACCCGGACTGATGCTGTTTTCAACAGAACTACCTTGGTGTTATTTTTGTGCAGAAATAAAAGTTCCCGGAATTGGACGAAACTTTTTGTGAATTATTTTTGGAATAAATCATGAATTATGGAGCGAGGATCCACCGGAGGGGGGCTGCTTGTGGGCCACAAGCCAACAGGGTGCGCCCACCCCCCAAGGCACGCCTGATGGCTTGTGAGGCCCACGTGGCTCCTCCGACCCTAATTCCAGTCCTATAAATTCACATCTTCGGAGAAAAAAATCGAAGAGAAGATTTCATCGCGTTTTACGAGACGGAGCTGCCGCCACCTCCCGTTCTTCCTCGGGAGGGCTGATCTGGAGTCCGTTTGGGGCTCCGGAGAGGGGGATCGTCGCCGTCGTCATGACCAACCCTTCTTCATCAACACCGCCATGATGCTCACCACCAAGAGTGAGTAATTCCTTTGTAGGATTGTTGGACGGTGATGGGATTGGATGAGATTGATCATGTAATCGAGTTAAGTTTGATAGGGCTTGATCCCTAGTATCCACTATGTTCCGAGATTGATGTTGCTATGACTTTGCTATGCTTAATGCTTTTCACTAGGGCCTGGGTGCCATGATTTCAGATCTGAACCTAATATATTTTCATGAATATAAGAGTGATTTGGATCCTATCTTGCAATTGTATGCACCTATTACGTGTCTTGATCCGCATACCCCAAGGTGACAATAATTGGGATTCTTTCCGGTGATTGCCATAGTTTGAGGAGTTCATGTATTCACCATGTGTTAATGCTTTATTCCGGTTCTCTATTAAAAGGAGGCCTTAATATCCCTTAGTTTCCATTAGGACCCCACTACCACGGGAGGGTAGGACAAAAGATGTCATACAAGTTCTTATCGCAAGCACGTATGGCTATATACGGAATACATGCCTACATTACATTGATGAATTGGAGCTAGTTCTGTGTTGCCCTAGTGTGTAATTGTTACATGATTGATGCCATCTAAATCATTATCCATCACTGATCCACGTGCCTACGCTTTACATATACTGAATCTTGCTAAGTTACCATTGTTGTTGCTACTGTCACAACTGCTACAAAATTACTGTTGTCACTATTACTGTTACTGTTACTACTATTACTTGTCGTGCTACTAAAACTTTGCTGCCGAAAGATATCCAAGGTGTGGTTGAATTGACAACTCAACTGCTAAGGCCGATAAATATTATTTGGCTCCCCTTGTGTCGAATTAATAAATCAGGGTGAAATACTACCCGCCAAGACTGTTGTGATCCCCTACACTTGTGTTGGGGAACGTTGCATGGGAAACAAAAATTTTCCTACGCACACGCAAGATCTATCCATGGAGATGCATAGCTACGAGAGGGGGAGTGCATCTACATACCCTTGTAGATAGCTAAGCGGGAAGCATTAAGAAATGCGGTTGATGTAGTCGTACGTCTTCGCAATCCAATCACGATCCGTCCCGATCTAGCGCTGAACGGAGGGCACCTCCGCGTTCAACACACGTACAGCTCGATGACGTCTCTGCCTCCTTGATCCAGCGAGCGAGGGTGGAGTAGTAGATGAGTTCTTCGGCAGCACAACGGCGTGGTGGCAGTGGTGGTGGAGCAATCTCAGCAGGGCTTTGCCAAGCGCTGTCGCAGATGCGATCGGAGGAGAAAACTGATCTAGAGAGAGAGGAAGGGCTGCACCGTGGCTTGTGTTGCGGCTGCCCTCCCTATCCTCTCATATATATAGGGGGAGGGAGGACGGGCTGCGCCCTAGGGTTTCCCCTAGGGTGGGGCGGCAGCCAAGGGGAGGGGCGGCGGCCTAGGAGGTGGCTTGCCACCCAAGTTAGGATGGCGCCACCCCTAGGGTTTGCCCTCCACCAGCCCTAGCCGCATGGGCCTAGGTGGGGAGGGGCACCCAGCCCACTAGGGGCTGATGCGCACCCTTTTCATCCCATGTGGCCCCTCCAGGGCTGATGGGCCCTTCTGGTGGACCCCGGAACCCTTCCGGTACTCCCGATACATTACCGGTGATGCCCAAATTCTTTTCGGTGACCAAAACGGAACTTCCTATATATCATTCTTTACCTCCGGACCATTCCGGAACTCCTCGTGATGTCCGTGATCTCATCCAGGACTCCGAACAACTTTCGGTCACCAACATATATAACTCAACAATACTATATCGTCATCGAACGTTAAGCGTGCGGACCCCGCGGGTTCGAGAATCATGTAGACATGACCGAGACACCTCTCTGGTCAATAACCAATAGCGGGACCTGGATGCCCATATTGACTCCTACATATTCCACGAAGATCTTTATCGGTCGAACCACGATGTCAAGGATTCAATCAATCCTGTATGCAGTTCCCTTTGTCCATCGGTATGTTACTTGCCCGAGATTCGATTGTTGGTATCTCCATACCTAGTTCAATCTCGTTACCGGCAAGTCTCTTTACTCATTCCGTAATACAAGATCCCATGACTAACTCCTTAGTCACATTGCTTGCAAGCTTCTTGTGATGTTGTATTACCGAGTGGGCCCAGAGATACCTATCCGTCATACAGAGTGACAAATCCCAGTCTCGATCCATGTCAACTCAACAGACACCCTCGGAGATACCTGTAGAGCACCTTTATGATCACCCAGTTACGAAGTAACGTTTGATACACACAAGGCATTCCTCTGGTGCCAGGGAGTTGCACGATCTCATGGTCATAGGAACAGATACTTGACATGAAGAAATCAGTAGCAATAAACCAACACGATCAAATGCTATGCTTACGGTTGGCTCTTGTCCATCACATCATTAGAATGATGTGACCCCGTTATCAAATGACAACTCATGTCTATGGTTAGGAAACCTTAACCATCTTTGATTAACGAGCTAGTCTAGTAGAGGCTCACTAGGGACACGGTGTTGTCTATGTATCCACACACGTATTTTAGTTTCCGGACAATACAATTCTAGCATGGATAATAAACGATTATCATGAACAAGGAAATATGATAATAACCACTTTATTATTGCCTCTAGGGTATATTTCCAACAGTCAATAATCTAGTTTACATTGCCATGTGATTCACACCCAATGAGTTCTGGGGTTCGACCATGTTTTGCTTGTGTGAGAGGTTTTAGTCAACGGGTCTGCAACATTCAGATCCGTGTGTACTTTGCAAATCTCTATGTCATATTGAAGATGCTGCTACTACGCCCACTTGGATCTATTCCAAATGACTACTCCACTATACGTATCCGGTTTGCGACTCAGAGTCATTCGAATCAGTGTCAAAGCTTGCATCGACGTAACCCTTTACGACGAACTCTTTATCACCTTCATAACCGAGAAACATTTCCTTACTCCTCTTTAGGTACTTAAGGATAACTTTGACTACTGTCCAGTGATCTACTCCTGGATCACTATTGTACCCCCTTGCCAGACTCATGGCAAGGCACGCATCACATGCGGTACACAGCAGGGCATACAGTATAGAGCCTATGGCTGAGGCATAGGGGACGACCTTCGTCCTTTCTCTTTCTTCTGCCGTGGTCGAGCTTTGAGTCCTACTCAACTTCACACCTTACAACTCAGGCAAGAACTCCTTCTTTGACTGATCCATTTTGAACTCCTTCAGAATCTTGTCAAGGTGTGTGCTCTGTGAAAGTCTTATCAAGCATCTTGATCTATCTCTATAGATCTTCATGCCCAATATGTAAGCAGCTTTACCCAGGTCTTCCTTTGAAAAACTCCTTTCAAACAACCCTTTAGGCTTTCCAGAAATTCTACATCATTTCCGATCAACAATATGTCATCCACATATACTTATCAGAAATGCTATAGTGCTCCCACTCACTTTCTTGTAAATACAAGTTTCTTCATAAACTTTGTATAAACCCAAAAGCTTTGATCACCTCATCAAAGCGTATATTCCAACTCCGAGATGCTTGCACCAGTCCATAGAAGGATCACTGGAGTTTGCATACCTTTTAGAATCCTTAGGATCAACAAAACCTTCCGGTTGTATCGCATACAACCTTTCCTCACGGAAACTATTACGGAAACGATGTTTTGACATCCATCTGCCAGATTTCTTAATCGAAAAATGCAGCAACTGCTAACATAATCCCAACAGACTTTAGCATCGCTACGAGTGAGAAAGTCACATCGTAGTCAACTCCTTGAACTTGTCAAAAACATCTTTGCGACAAGTCGAGCTTTATAAATAGTGACATTACTATCATCGTCTGTGTTCTTCTTAAAGATCCATTTGTACTTAATGGCCTGCCGGTCATCTGGCAAGTCTACCAAAGTTCATACTTGGTTTTCATACATGGATCCTATCTCGGATTTTATGGCCTTGACGTGGCTTGAGACTGCGTCGGTATTTCCCCAAAGAGGAAGGGATAATGCAGCACAACTACGGTAAGTATTTCCCTTAGTTATGAAACCAAGGTTGTCAATCTCTCCAAGAACAAATACATGCAACCCGATGCTATGTAAACGGTACATGCACACAAAGAACAAATACTTGCAACCCGACGCGTAAGAGAGGTTGTCAATCTCTTCAAGGTAAAAAGATAGATTGGTTTGTATTAGATTGGATAAATAGATCGCACAAGAACACAAAATAAAAGATGCAAATAAAAAGTGCAGCAAAGTATTTTTGGGTTTTTGGAATAATAGATCTGAAAACAAATGCGGAAAAAGATAGATCGGAAAGCAATATATTAAAAGAATAGACCCGGGGGCCGTAGATTTCACTAGTGGCTTCTCTCAAGAAAATAGCACACGATGGGTAAACAAATTATTGTTGGGCAATTGATTGAAGATCAAATAATCATGACAATATCCAAGGCAATGATCAATATATAGGCATCACGTCCAAGATTAGTAGACCGAAACGATTCTGCATCTACTACTATTACTCCACACATCGACCGCTATGCAGCATGCATCTAGTGTATTAAGTTCATGGAGAAACGGAGTAATGCAATAAGAACGATGAAATGATGTAGACAAGATCTATTCATGTAGGAATAGACCCCATCTTGTTATCCTTAATGGCAACAATACATACGTGCCTCGCTGCCCCTTCTGTCACTGGGAGAGGACACCGCAAGATCGAACCCATCACAAAGCACCTCTTCCCATGGCAAGAAAAATCGATCTAGTTGGCCTAACTAAACCAAAGATTCGAAGAAGAAATATGAGGCTATAAATAATCCTGCATATAAGAGATCAAAGAAGACTCAAATAATAATCATGGATAAAAACTGATCATGAACTCAAACTTCATCGGATCCCAACAAACACACCGCAAAAGTCATTACATCAAATAGATCTCCAAGAGACCATTCTATTGAGAATCAAAAGAGAGAGAGAGAGAGAGAAAGCCATCTAGCTACTGCCTACGGACCCATAGGTCTATAGTGGACTACTCCCGCATCATCGGGGAGGCACAAATGAGGATGATGAACCCCTCCGTGATGGTGTTAGATTGGATCTCATGGTTCTGGAACTTGCGGAGACTGGAATTGTGTTTCGTCGACTCCTCTAGGGTTTTTGGAATTTCTAAGGATTTATAGAGCAGAGAGGCGGTGGAAAAGACCTCCGTGGGCCCCATGATACATCAGGGCACGCCGGGGACCTCTGACGCGCCCTGGTGTATCGTGGGTTCCGGGCCTCCTCCCAGGTGCTTCCTTGGCTCCCAAGTTGTCTTCTGGTCCAAAAAAATCTCCAAAAAGTTTCGTGGCAATTGGACTCCATTTGGTACTAATATTCCGCGAAGTAAAAACCAAGCAAAAAACAGCAACCGACACTGGGCACTATTTTAATAGGTTAGTCCTAAAAAATGATATAAAGTTGCTATAAAATGATTATAAAACATCCAAGAATGATAATATAACAGCATGGAACAATCAAAAATTATAGATACGTTGGAGACGTATCAGCATCCCCAAGCTTAATTCCTACTCGTCCTCGAGTAGGTAAATAATAAAAACAGAATTTTGGATGTGGAATGTTGCCTAACATGTTCATCACATATTCTTTTCTTTTGTAGCATGGACATTTGGACTTTTAGATGGTTCAAAACAATAGTCTAGTTTTGACATGAAGACTTTAATACTCAAGCATACCAACAAGTAACCATGTCTTTCAAAATATCAACACTAAATAAAGTTATCCCTAGCCATCATGCTCAATCATTGATCCATTCATGAAACACACTCGAATATTAGCTACACCCAATGCACAAGTATGATCATAGTGCCCCCTAGTTGGTGCTTTATAAGAGAAGATGGAGACTCAAATAAAAGTAAAAATTGCATAAAGTAAATAGATAGGCCCTTCGCAGAGGGAAGTAGGGATTTGTAGAGGTGCCAGAGCTTAAAGCTTAAATTGAGAGATTTTTTTTGAGAGGCATGCTTTTCCTGTCAACGAAAACGACCGAGTAGTTCTCAATACTTTCCATGCTAGATACATCATAGGCGGTTCCCAAACAGAAAATAAAGTTTATTCCTTTTTCCACCATTCTTTCACAATCCATGGCTAGCCGTATCCACGGTTGCCTTCCATACCAACACTTTCCAAGGAATTTATTATTTCACAATACAAAGTAAATTTCTTTTTCATTTCGGGACTGGGCATCCCTATTACCGCCATACTCTCGTGCAATGACAAGTGAATAAACACTCATCTTGAGAATAACACATCTAGCATGGAAAAATATTGGCCACCCCCTGCCGCTTCATGAGCGGTACAGGCATACAAAAAGGAACTTCATTTTGAAAATTAGAGATGGCACATACAAATTTGCTTAGAACGGCACGGAAATACCGCATATAGGTAGGTATGGTGGACTCATATGGCAAAACTGGGTTTGAGGATTTTGGATGCACAAGTAGTATTTCTACTTAGTACAAGTGGAGGCTAGCAAATAGATTGAGAAGCAACCAACCAAGAAACAAAAATTCACATAAGCAGGCATCAAGCATAACTAACACCAAATAATGCACCACAAGTAGGATGTAATTTCATTGCACGACTATTGACTTTCGTGCTTGCATAGGGAATCACAAACCTTAACACCAATATTCTTACTAACGCATAATTACTCACCAACATGACTCACATATTACTATCATCATGTCTCAAAACTATTACAAGGAATCAAGTTTTAATTTGTCCAATGATCTTCATGAAAGTTTTTATTATATCCCTCTTGAATATCTATCACTTTGGGACTAGTTTCATATATTGCCATTGCTTTTGACAAGCTCAAATAAATTAAAGTGAAGAACATGAGCATAAAAATTTCATCTCTCAAAATAATATAAGTGAAGCATGAGAGAATTTTTTTAAAATTTAGTAACTCTCAAATAAATCTAAGTGAAGCATGCGAGTATTTCTTCAAAAATTTAAAGCACACCGTGCTCAAAAAGATATAAGTGAAGCACTAGACCAATTCCATAGCTCAAAAGATTTAAGTGAAGCATATAGAGCAATTCTAACAAATAATAGCATAATTTTGGCTCTCTCAAATAGGTGTGTCCAGCAAGGATACTTGTGACAAACTAAAAAGCAAATCAAGCAAAGACTCGTCTAATACAAGAGGCTCCAAGCAAAACTCATGATATGTGACGAATAAAAATATAGTTCCAAGTAAAATACCGATGGTCGTCAGAAGAAAGAGGGGATGCCACTCCGGCCATCCCCAAGCTTAGTTGCTTGTTTCTCCTTGGATATTATCTTGGGGGTGCCATAGCATCCCCAAGCTTAGGCTCTTTTCACTCCTCATTCCTTCATCCATCGTGATCTCACCCAAAACTTGAAAACTTCAATCACACAAAACTTAACAAAACCTTCGTGAGATCCGTTGGTATAATAAAGCAAATCACCACTCTAAGTACTGTTGCAAACCCATTCATATTTTATTATTTCATTATATATAATGTATTCTAACTTTTCCATGGCTTATACCCTCCAATACAAACCATAGATTCATCAAAATAAGCACACAATGCAACGAAAATAGAATCTGTCAAAAACAGAACAGTCTGTAGTAATCTGTACTCTAACCATACTTCTGTAACTCAAAATATTCTCAAACATTAGGAAAACATCAGCAATTTGTATATAAATCTTGTGTAAAAAATTCAGAATTTTTCGTCAGTTCTGTGATTTTTGAAAATTCTTCTACTGGACGCAAAAGTTTCTGTTTTTCAACAAGATCAAATCAACTATCACCCAACATGATCCCAAAGGTTTTACTTGGCACAAACACTAATGAAAACATAAAAAACACAATCATAACAATAGCATAATTGTGCAAACACTCAAGAACAGAAATAAAAAGGCAAAAATAAAATTTATTCATTGGGTTGCCTCCCAACAAGCGCTATCGTTTTATGCCCCTAGCTAGGCATAATGCATAGATTCAAGTGTTGTCATCTTTCTTCTTATTTTCCATAGATGTATTTTTTTCAAGAGGTTTTGCAAATATAACTTGAAACACATTATTCATAAAAATCTTAGCACTATCAAGTTGTCCATCTACGTACCCTCTTTGATTCCCGGCCACAATCCAAGAATATTGTTGATTAACATCATTGAAAACTTGTTGGATCATATCTAAAACGGGGATTTCATTTTTAAGGTTCTCATAAAAAATTCGATTATTTCCAAGCAGATGTCTCAACATGTAGTCACTATTGTAAACAATCTCATATATTACCGGTTTTTATGGCTCATACAAAAAAAATTCCCTAGCTTCTCGTACTATGTGATCAAATTCATTCATAAGAACAAGGATAGCTAACCTTTTAGCTTTAGGATCCTTTATAATGGGTAGCTCATAAAACAATCTTTGCAAGGTAGGATGGGTGTGGATAAACCTATTTTCGAGTTTCAGAACTAGTGCTGAAATAGCCTCCGCATAAGTTTTAGTTCTTTTAAGTATAGGAGCATCATCAAGAGTCAAATTTCCAACACAATTGAAGAATTCTTGGATAGTTTCTTTTCCTATAACGTTCCCTTGCCCCAAAACAAAAGTTTTAGCATCCAGATTACCAGAACGTCCAATTTTAGGAGTCCTGCCATCATCTGTTTCTGCCATACCAAAGTCACTCATGATGAAAAGCAAACAAAAGATCGAACGGGAAAAATGCAAACGAAAAAGAGGGCGAATAGAACGACAAATTTTTGTGAAGTGGGGGAGATGAAAACGAGAGGCAAATGGCAAATAATGTAAATTGCAAGGAGATGAGATTTGTGATTAGGAACCTGATAGATGCTGATGATGTCTCCCCGGCAACGGCACCAGAAATTGGCAAGTTGACAGGAGACTACTTTCGTACCTCCTCCCCGGCAACAACGCCAGAAATTCCTTTGACGTGGCTTGAGACTGCGTCGGTATTTCCCCAAAGAGGAAGGGATGATGCAACACAACTACGATAAGTATTTCCCTCAGTTATGAAACCAAGGTTATCGAACTAGGAGGAGGACCACGCAATGCTATCTAAATGGTACCTGCACACAAAGAAAAAAAATACTTGCAACCCAACGCGTAAGAGAGGTTGTCAATCTCTCCAAGGTAAAAAGATAGATTGGTTTGTATTAGATTGGATAAATAGATCGCACAAGAACACAAAATAAAAGATGCAAATAAAAAGTGCAACAAGGTATTTTTGGGTTTTTGGAATAAGGATCTGAAAACAAATGCGGAAAAGGATAGATCGGAAAGCAATATATTAAAAGAATAAACCCGGGGGCCGTAGATTTCACTAGTGGCTTCTCTCAAGAAAATAGCACACGGTGGGTAAACAAATTACTGTTGGGCAATTGATAGAAGATCAAATAATCATGACGATATCCAAGGCAATGATCAATATATAGGTATCATGTCCAAGATTAGTAGACCGAAACGATTCTGCATCTACTACTATTACTCCACACATCGACCGCTATCCAGCATGCATCTAGTGTATTAAGTTCACGGAGAAATGGAGTAATGCAATAAGAACGATGACATGATGTAGACAATATCTATTCATGTAGGAATAGACCCCATCTTGTTATCCTTAATAGCAATGATACATGTGTGCCTCGCTGCCCCTTCTGTCACTGGGAGAGGACACCGCAAGATCAAACCCATCACAAAGCACCTCTTCCCATGGCAAGAAAAATTGATCTAGTTGGCCTAACTAAACCAAAGATTCGAAGAAGAAATACGAGTCTATAAATAATCATGCATATAAGAGATCAAAGAAGACTCAAATAGTATTCATGGATAGAAACTGATCATGAACTCAAACTTCATCGGATCCCAACAAACACACCGCAAAAAGTCATTACATCAAATAGATCTCCAAGATACCATTGTATTGAGAATCAAAAGAGAGAGAGAAAGCCATCTAGCTACTGCCTACGGACCCGTAGGTCTATGGTGGACTACTCACTCATCATTGGAGAGGCACCAATGAGGATGATGAACCCCTCCGTGATGGTGTTAGATTGGATCTCGTGGTTCTGGAACTTGCGGCGGCTGGAATTGTGTTTCATCGACTCCTCTAGTGTTTCTGGAATTTCTGAGGATTTATAGAGCTGAGAGGCGGTGGAAAAGACTTCCGTGGGCCCCACGATACATCAGGGTGCGCCGGGGGCCTTTGGCGCGCCCTGGTGTATCGTGGGCTCCACGGGCTCCTCCGAGGTGCTTCCTTGGCTCCCAAGTTGTCTTCTGGTCCAAAACAAATCTCCAAAAAGTTTCGTGGCAATTGGACTCCGTTTGGTACTAATATTCTACGAAGTAAAAAACAAGCAAAAAACAACAACTGGCACTGGGCACTATGTCAATAGGTTAGTCCCAAAAAATGATATAAAGTTGCTATAAAATGATTATAAAACATCCAAGAATCATAATATAACAGCATGGAACAATCAAAAATTATAGATACGTTGGAGACGTATCAGTCCTCTAGGCATTTGTCAGAATCCGAGCCCACCATCGCTTCTTCATATTTCATAGGCTCATCGTTGTCTAACAACATGACTTTCAAGACAGGATTACCGCACCACTCTGGGCAATACGTGTCCTTGTCGACCTATGAGACTTAGTAGTAACTTGATCCGAAGTTTCATGATCATCATCATTAGCTTCCTCTTCAATTGGTGTACACATCACAGGAACACTTCTCTGCGTTGCGCTACTTTCCAATTCAAGTGAAGGTTCGATAACCATATCAAGTTCTACCTTCCTCCCACTCACTTCTTTCGAGAGAACCTCCTTCTCTGGAAAGGATCCATTCTTGGCAACAAAGACCTTGCCTTCGGATCTATGATAGAATGTATACCCAATTGTTGCTCTAGGGTGTCTTATGAAGATGCACTTTTCCGCTTTGGGTTCGAGCTTATCAGACATAAGTGTCGTATCCCCAAACTCTAAGAAATGACAACTTAGGTTTCTTGCCAAACCATAATTCATACGGTGTCATCTCAACGGATTTAGATGGTGCCCTATTTAAAGTGAATGTAGTTGTCTCTAATGCATAACCCCAAAACTATATATAGTGGCAAATCGGTAAGGGACATCATAGAACGCACCATATCCAGTACGGCTACGACGTTCGAACACACCATTACACAGTGGTGTTTGATGCTTGTGGTCTGCGTTGGGTTTTCCGTGAAGAGGAACGGTTGATGTAGCACAATGCGGGTAAGTATTTCCCTTAGTTAAGAACCAAGGTTTATCAAACCAATAGGAATATCAGTCATCAACCGTCTTCAGTGGCTGCACACAAAAGAGCACACACTTGCACCCAACGCGGCAAGAGGGTTGTCAATCCCCTTGGTCTCGTTATTTGCAAGTAAATGAGATGTGTAGATGATAATAGATAATTATGAATTGGAAAATAAAATAAAACAAAATAAAAGGCAGCAAGGTATTGAATGCGTTTGTAAATTGATAAGAGGATAGACCCAGGGGCCGTAGTGTTCTTTAGTGGCATCTCTCATATAGTAAGCATATGGTGGGTAAACAAATTACTGTTGGGCAATTGATGGAAAAGCGGATAGTTATGCAATCTTTATTCACGACAATGATCGTATATATAGGCATCACGTCCATAAGCAAATAGGCCGACTCCTGCCTACACCTATTACTATTCACAAATCTTTTGTCACTGCGATATAGAAACCTGTCAGGTTGAACCCACTACAACGCACCCTCTCACTGAAGAAATATCAATCTAGTTGGCCAAACTATCTCAATAGATCGGAGAGATTTACGAAGCTATAAGGATCATGCAAATAAGAATCATAATATTCAGAGGCGACTCAAATAATTTTCATGAGTAATCTGAACATAAACCCACAATTCATCGGATACCAACAAACGCACCGCACAAAAGGATTACATCGAATAGATCAAAGCGAAGATGCGATGATCATTGTATTGAAGATCAAAAGATAGAGAGATAGCCATCTAGATACTAACTATGGACCCATAGGTCTGTAGTGAACTACTCACAACTCATCACGGAGGCAGCAAGGATAATGTAGAGCCCCTCCGTGATCGATTCCCCCTCCGGCAGATCACCGGAAAAGGTAGCCAGATGGGTACGCGGCAGCGGAAAAAGTGTTTCGGGAGCTCTCTTAGGGTTTTGGAATATTTGAGGATTTATAGGCCAGAGAGGGGCACGAGAGGGCGTTCGAGGGAGCCACGACCCATCAGGGCGCGGCCTGGCCCCCTGACACGCCCAGTTGGGTCGTGGCTGCCTCGTCCAGCCTCTTGCCTCCTCCCGAAGCTTCCAGGTCTTCTTTCGGTCTAGAAAAAATCATATTAAAGTTTCGTGGCAATTGGACTTCGTTTGGTATGGTAAACCTGAAAAGCAAAAAACATGCAGAAAACAACAACTCGCATTGGGCACTAGGTCAATAGGTTAGTGCTCAAAAATAATATTAATTGGTAAATAAACACCCAAAAAGTATCCTAGAATGATAATATAATAGCATGGAACAATTAAAAATTATAGATACGTTGGAGACATATCAGTGTTCCAGGTGGCGTGAGTTGTGAAACAATTTCCACATTGTCTTAAATTGCATACCAAACTCGTAACTCAGACATTCACCTCCACGATCATATCGTAGACATCTTATCTTCTTGTCACGATGATCTCCAACTTCACTCTAAAATTGCTTGAACTTTTCAAACGTTTTAGACTTGTATTTCATTAAGTAAATATCCCAATATCTACTCAAGTCATCATTGAAGGTAAGAAAATAACAATATCCACCGCGCGCTTCAACACTCATTGGACCACATACATTAGTATGTATCATTTCCAATAAGTCAGTTGCCCGCTCCATGGTACCGAAAAATGGGGTCTTAGTCAGCTTGCCCATGAGGCATGGTCCGCATGTCTCAAGCGATTCAAAATTGAGTGAGTCCAAAGATCCATTAGCATGGAGTTTCTTCATGCGCTTTACACCAATATGACCTTTAGCGGCAGTGCCACAAGTATGTGGTACCATCATTATTAACTTTGCATCTTTTGGGATCAATATTATGAACATGTGAATCACTACGATCGAGATTCAATAAATCATTCACATCAGGTGCATGACCATAGAAGGTATTATTCATGTAAACAGAACAACCATTATTGTCTGACTTAAATGAATAACCGTATTGCAATAAACATGATCTAATCATGTTCATGCTCAACACAGTCACCAAATAACATTTCTTTAGGTTCAATACTAATATCGAAGGTAGAGGGAGCGTGCGATGGTGATCACATCAACCTTGGAAACACTTCCAACACACATCATCACCTCGCCCTTAGCTAGTATCCGTTTATTCCATAACTTTTGTTTTGAGTTACCAGTATTAGTAAGTGAACTGATATCGAATACCAAGGCGTTACTAGGAGTACTATTAAGGTACACATCAATAACACGTATATCAAATATACTTTTGTTGACGTTGCCAGCCTTCTTATCTACCAAGTATTTGGGGTAGTTCCGCTACCAGTGACCGTTCCGCTCACAATAGAAGCACTTAGTCTTGGGCTTGGGTTCAACCTTGGGTTTCTTCACTTGAGCGGCAACTGGCTTGCCATTCTTGAAGTTTCCCTTCTTGCCCTTGCCCTTTTTGAAACTGGCGGTCATGTTAACCATCAACAGTTGATGCTCCTTCTTGATTTCTACCTCCGTGGCCTTAAGCACCGTGAATGGCTCAGGGATCATCATCTCCATCCCTTGCATGTTATAGTTCATCACAAAGCTCTAGTAGCTTAGTGACAGTGACTGGAGAACTCTGTCAAACACTATTTTATCTGGAAGATTAACTCCCACTTGATTCAAGCGATTGTAGAACCTAGACATTCTGAGCACATGCTCACCGACTGAGCTATTCTCCTCCATCTTGTAGGAAAAGAACTTGTCATAGGTCTCATACCTCTCAACACGGGCATGAGCCTGAAATACCAATTTCAGCTCTTGGAACATCTCATATGCTCCATGGCGTTCAAAACGTCTTTGGAGCCCCGATTCTAAGTCGTAAAGCATTGTAGGATCGAAAGTATGTCTAGAGGGGGGGGGGTGATTAGACTACTTGACAAAATAAAATTTCTACCTTTTCCCAATTTTAAGTGTTGGCAGATTTTAGCAATGATAGAAAGTCAAGCACACCCTACACATGCATGTCTAAGAGTATAGCAGTGGAAAGTAAAGACAAGCATATGTAATAGAGGATAGGGAGGAAGATCAAACGTGATTTGGAGACACGAAGATTTTTCCCGTGGTTTTGATAGGTGGTGCTATCGTACGTCCACGTTTGTGGAGTCTTCAACCCACGGAGGGTAACGGTCGCGAGAGTCCATGGAGGGCTCCACCCATAAGGGTCCACGAAGTAGCAACCTTGACTATTCCATAACGGCTTCCGTCCACGAAGGACTAGCCTCACTATGGGTAGATCTTCACGAAGTAGGCGATCTCCTTGCTCATACAAACTTCTTGGTTCAACTCCACAACACGAAGTAGGAGGCTCCCAAGCGACACCTAACCAATCTAGGAGGCACCACCCTCCAAAATGTAATAGGCTCGATGATGATGATGAACTCCTTGCTCTTGTGCTTCAAGATGATAGACTCCTCAACACTCAATCACTCTCTCACAGATTTGGCTTTGGTGGAAGAGATTGATTGGGTGGAAAGCAACTTGGGGAGGCTAGAAATCAAGATTCATATGGTTGGAGTGGAATGGCTTGATCTCAACACATGAGTAGGTGGCTCTCTCTCAGAAAATTGGATGGGGCAAGTATGGAATAGTTCTGAGTGCTTCTCTTTCGAGTGGGTGGTGGTGAAGGGGTATATATAGGCATCTCCAAAAATCCAACCGTTACACCTATAATGACCAACTCGGTGATACCGAAGTGTAAAACTCGGTGGTACCGAGTTGCTCAAAAGGTAGCAACTTTCAAATCTTGGTGAGACCGATATATAAGTCTCGGCAATACCGATCAGGTGACCAACGGTCAGATTGCAAAACTCGGTGGCACCGATCCAAACAACTCGGAAATTCCGAATTGAAGAAAAGGGGCAACAAAATGTTGGTAACCTAAACTCGGTGGCACCGATGTAGAATCGGCTGTACCGAAGACTTAGGATTTGGCTGGGATCTGTCTGAGGTGAAAATCGGTAGGGCCGAGTGGGGAATATTGGTGGAACCAATTTTGCATGATAGGCTTTTGAGAGACTTTTGTGGAAGAGCTTGTGGGTGTTTTTGATGACTATCACTTGTGCACGTGGAGCATTTTGTTCTCCATTAATACCTCACCCCCTTTTAATAGTATTGGCTTTCCTATAGACTCAAAGTGATTTCTCACAAAGTAAAATGCTTGAAGCTTCCTATTGTCTTCTTGCTTGAAGCTTTGCCAATCCTATTCCTTGCATCTAGGGGTCTCTCCACAATCCTTTTGCCATCCCATCATTGAACTTTTCCTGAAATATACTTAGTGGAAACATTAGTCCAATGAGATATATGTTGTTATTAATTACCAAAACCACCAAGGGAGCAAGTGTGCTTTCAATCTCCCTCTTTTTGGTAATTGATGACAACATATAGATCAAAGCTTCGACATATGATATAATCAATGAATATAATCCTCGCTTTGAGAAGAATGTGATAAGCAAGAGCTCCCCCTAAATTTGTGCACTATTTTGAATTTGCGTTTGAATACAAATGCACAATCAATTAGGTATATGAGGCACTCTTCCATGTCACATACAACTTGGTGGTGTGAGAGAGTAATAGGAATGAACATCATAGCACAACACAACAAGCAAAAGTGAATGATAATCTCATAAGCATCATCAAGGATAGGAAATAGTAGCAGCACACATCAAGTGTATGATCAAACACAAACAAGGTTTAACACAAACAAACCAAAAGATATCAATGTTTTTGAAGAGCGATAAAAAGCAACACTCTCCCTCTCTCGAAGCCCTAATGATCTATACAACTTCTCCCCCTTTGGCAACAAGTTACCAAAAAGTTCAAAGGTATAGAACTAAGCGTCTCTCTGGGGATGATCTCCTCCGGTAGCTGATGAAGGAGTCGAGAGAACGGCATCAGCAAAGACTTAAGCAGACGTCATGGATGGAGTTGGAGTAGCAACTGGAGGTGCTGGAGTAGCTGACGGAGCTGAAGGAGCTGATGGAGCTGTAGCAGGTGCTGATGAAGAAGGCCTCAACTCTGGAGCTGTCACTGTAGGAGTCCTGGCTTTAGTTCTGAACTGGGTGTCGGCTCGGAGAGGTGGACTGTCCTCATCATCATCTGTGGTGTGGGGACTAGGAACGCCATCAACTTCTCACTTGAGCTCATTTACTGTCAATGTGAGTTCATCCACCTTGTTGTTGAGAATGTGAAACTTGTTCTCAACTATCCTTTCCAAACTCTCCTGGTTCTTCAAGATATTCCCAATATCCTTCTGCATGCTGAGCACGGAACTGAGAAGAAGATCCATCTGCTCACTCCGGGTCTTTGGCACCTGAGCACTAGTGTCTCTGGCTGCCTCTGTCTCTGCCTGTGTTGTAGCTGAGGTGGGATGATCTGGATCCATCACCACAACATTGTCTTCTAGCTCTGGCAGGAGTGGCAAATGTGGTCGATCAAGTGCATACACGTGCTTCTCCAGGTGGGAGTTGATAAGCATCTGAATGTATGGAGCGCATCCACATGATCTCTTCTGATATGCAGCAGTCCTCTTCACGGTTTCAACTATCAAGTCCATCACCCTAAATCTGGTGTGTTGATCAATATGGAGTAACATGTTGATAGAATAACCGCTGATCATCTTCTCATCTCCAGACTTAGGCATCAAAGTATACCTCAAGATGGTGTTGGTTGTGCGTAGGCCAGCCTGAAGAAAATAGATGGATCCAAGCTTGTGTGAATGCACATTTGCAGCAGGGATCTCATTGTACATATTGGCCATGGAGTTGTGGTTTGCCTTGGACTCAGAGTACACATCCAAGTCTCCTTCTTGCACCCGTGGGGCTCGTAAGATGGTAGCCCACTCATCAACAGTGGATTCATATCTGGTGCCTTCAGTCATCCATACAATCCTACCATCTCCATAGAAATGTGCAGTGGAGTAGAATTGCATGATCATCTCGTCATTCCAGGCAGTAAACTCTTTTCCAACAAACTCATCAATGCCAATGTAGTGGAAATTATCCTGCACACTTGGAAAGAAATCTTGGTTCTCCTTGATGTACTTCCAGTCAACATACCTCATATCACTAACTGCAGGGCTCTTGTCAAGCAAAATGGTCTCATAGAAGTCTTGCTGTTCCTTGGTGTAGAATCTGTAGTCTACAGCCGTCCTTCTCCTCTGAGAATAGGGATCTATGGCTCTCCACTCTCTCAGTCCAGAATCCTTCCTCTTCTTCATGTCCTCAGCAATCGGATGGCTGGCATTGTGCTCAGGAAGGTGTGGTCTCATCTTCATCAAAACAGATAGTGTATCATCCGCAGCTTCTCTGAAGGTAGTACCTTTGTTCTTGGCAGCAACTGGGATGTCTATGGTAGTCCTCTTGGGCTTTGGAGCAGCAGCAGCCTTCTTGGGGGTAGTCTTGGTGCCTTTGGATGATGTATCCTTGGGCATAGCATCAGCCAACAACTTCTTCTTCTTCTTAGGAGGAGCCTTGGTAGCCGGCTCCTCTTCCTCTTCTTCAGCAGCAGCTTCTGGATCCTCATACATAGAGGTAGGTCTGCCCACAACATGTACAATCCTCTTCCTGGACTTCTTCTTCTCCCCTGACTTCTTAGGCATAGACTTCCTTGGGGGCTCAATAGTCATTGTTGCCCTAGCACTCCCTGGTGCTTTCAATGCCTCTGAACTGGCATACTCCTTCCTTACTACCTTTCTAGATGAGGTAGCCTCACTAGTAGGCTTCTTGGCAGCCTTGTCTGCTTTGTCCTTCCTCTGCTTGGCAAGGACCTCTTCTGGCACAAAATTTGAATCTTCTTCATCTGAATTCAGCTTCCTTCTGGCTCTAGTTGCAGCTTTGGGCAAATCTGGTGAGCTAGGAACATCATCATAAGAAGATGAGCTACCCTCAGGACTAGTGCCTGTGTCTGCATCAACACTGGGCTCTCTGAAATCATTATGACTGTCACCTGATCCAGACATACTGACCCTGTGAATAGAGCATAGAAGAGCAGAAAGGTTGAGCCATCACAAAATGCAGAAGTTTTCTCAAATTTGAACTTAGAATTCTTAAGGTTTGCTTTCTGCAAAGGGAATTTCGGTACCACCGAGTCACAATTTTCGGATCCACCGAGACTCACAGTCTGCTTTACAAAAACTTGGCAACCACTTCGGTTTCACCGAAAGTGGGTGCTCGGTTTCACCGAGACTGTGCTCAGTAGACCTAAAAACTGAATCGGTAAGACCGATTTTTGCGCTTCGGTGTCACCGAGATTCGGATTGCGGACGGCAAAACCTAAAAATTCGTTGTTCACTATTCTAATGGAAAATTATTGAGGATAGAATGATCTCAAACTGTGGCTTATCGATGGAACGATCCTAATGCGCATTAATTGGAAAGAGGAGCGCACAAGGGGTCGGATTCGTACCCTAACTTGGTGACGAGTCCGCTATGGCGACGACGACGGTGAGGATTCCGTCGACGGCGGCGAATTCCAACGGTGGAGGCGCTCGGGAAGACAACGACGACGACCAGGGGTCCACGAACGGCAGCTAGGGTTTGGAGGAACCGGACGTTTGAAGAAGTGATTTCAAAAGTCGGGTCCGCCACATTAAGTACCCATCGCTGTCGGTGACACCGATTCAAAATTATCGGTGCCACCGAGTTCCTCAACTATCAGCTGACAGGGAAACTCGGTGAAGCCGAGAAGATGGAATCGGTGTTACTGAGATTGGAAAACCAGATCAACCCTAGGCATTGGTGAGATCGAGATTTTTGTGTTGGTTCCACCGAGATGCACTTGGGAGGTTTTGGTGGTCAGTCCTTGTCGATATGGAACTCTGAGTGCTCCTCACACAGAGAGATCGAGAAGTACTTGTTCAAGTTTTGTGATGCAGCAAGAATAGAATATGAGACAAGAAAGCATAGATAGCTAGAGAGGGGTCCTAGGCATTCTTGTCCATCCAATTGGCAAAAGAGAAAATAAGACCAAATAGCAACAATTGGATGTCCTTGAATGGTTATGGAAATGCAGACCAACATGCTCACACAATAAGATATCAAATGAAATCATGGCAAACATGCACATACATACTAGCATCTAACAAGCACTTTTGGCAATGACATGGTCATCTATATATGAGTATACTGACTTAGGAGCCAAGTAAGAATACTTGATCATAGGTCATACTCATCGTTTAAGGACAAGTGGGGTTACCACTTTTACATAAAGCATTTAATGTTGTCACATTCTAAGAGATGCTTTAACTCAAGTCTTAGAGTAAAGCCCCCCCTTGATGTGACATTCCCCCATAGGAGGGATAAACTAACCTTGGGTTTGTCGTAGAGGACTTCATGTGGGTGAAGTAGTGGTGGATGCTCAAGGTTGATGAAGATCATCTTGAGTTGGGGGCATCCTTGTTGTTTTCTTACTCTTCTCACCTACATGGGTTAGTCCCAAGCACAAGAGACAAATACAAGGATATCTATGGACATGGAGTGCAAGGCATATAGGATGATGTCCATGGATTCATTAATTGCCTTGTCCCTTGCTTACCTTTGAGGGAATGTGTGACTCCTTGAACTATTGCATAGTGTTGATGTTGATTGCAACTAGTCCTTGCCAATAATGAATATGAGTGAATTTCATTGGCGGAGTCACCCCTCGAGAACTTCTCTAGTTCTTCTTCTTGGGGACCCACATCAACTTGATGGGAATCCTTGGTGTTGAAGTGGCACTTGTAGAAGTTGAGCTTGTGGAAGCTTTGGAAACCCACTTGACCAAAGCTTGGGATTCATCTTCATGTGAGTCAATCTCCTCTTGAAGCTTGTCCTTGCCCTTGAGCTTGTGGTCTTGTGGTGGAAGGTCATATTGAGCTTTTGTTCCCTTGGGGAGAGTATGTTCATACTTCTCCTTTTGAGGAACAAACTTTGGCTTGGGGTATTGACCTTCTTCCCATTCAACTCCATTTGCGTTGAAGTAGCAAATGCCATGGTTATTCCGGTATCCTCCGTGCTTGCGTACAATCTCCTCAAATTGCTTACATACGGTAAGACTTTTGTAGATACCATTCTCTATAATTCCTTTCAATAAATCGTTTTCTTGCTCAAGTGTAACTTGGCTAAGAGAATCATCATTAGTGGAATCAATAGAACTACTAGAAGCAACATCATTAGATTTAGCATTTTTATTGTTGCTACTAGATGAAGAACCTTTCTTGCCTTTGTTACTAGTTTGTCTAGGTTTAACTTGTGGCATAAATGTAGACAAGAGTAATCGTTTGGCTAGATAAGATGAAGTCTTCTTTTGGAGATCGTCATTGATAGCTTTAAGAAACTCATGTTCTTGCTCCAAGGTGAGCTTCTCGAAGCGTAGCTTCTCATGAGTCTTTACAAGCTCTCTATGATCTTCTAGAGTAGATTCATGTGCTAACTTAAGAGTGTTTAATTCTTTATTTAGTCGCTCTATTTCCATCTTATCATCAACCGACTTATCTTGACTAACATGAAAATTATCAAGTTCATTTTGACTAATATCACTAGCTTTATCAAAGAGCAAGTCATCATCTCGAAGCAAACATCCTCATCACTATTGAAATCAAGATACTCGGGGTGTGATACCTTGGGGCCTTTAGCCATGAAGGAACTTCCACTTGTTTCATTTGGTGAATCAAATATGTCATAGGAGTTGGTAGTCACTAGTGCAAGTCCGGCAACACCTTCATCTTGATTATAGTCGGAGTTGGAGTGATAGCTTCTCTCGGAGTGGTTGTTAGATTCGGAGCCGTAAACCCATTCACCAACGTGAGCTTGATGTCTTCTTCTTGAGTAGCTGTTGATGTATTTGTCCTTCTTCTCCGAGTCCCTACTTCTCCTTGAGGGTCTTCGTTCATAACGATCATCTCTACTCCTTCTCTCTCTTCGAGGTGATTCATATCTTGAGCTTCATCTTCTTGGTGACTCTTCTCTTCGTTTGTAGGGAGCCATGCACTCATTGGAGTAGTGTCCGGGCTTCCCACAATTGTAGTAGTTTCGGTCACGACTTGATGAACGCTTCTCTTCATATCTTGAGTTGGAGCTTCGTTCTTTGCCTCTATTCTTGTAGAACTTGTTGAATTTCTTGACCATGAGGCTTATCTCTTCATTGGTGACAAGGTTGTCGCTTGAGGTTGCGGGAGCATCACTTGTGGCTTTGTAAGCATCGCTAGACTTGTTGTGAAGCTCTTCTTTGTCTTTGAGTGTCATCTCATGAGAAACAATCCTTCCAATGACTTCCGTAGGCTTGAGATCTTTGTAGTTGGGCATCATTTGGATCAATGTGCACACGGTGTCGTATCTCTCATCCAAAGCTCTAAGTATCTTCTTGATGATGAATTTGTCAGTCATCTCTTCGCTTCCTAAGCCGGCAATCTCATTGGTGATGAGAGCTAGCCTAGAGTACATTTCTGTGACTCCTTCACCATCCTTCATCTTGAACTTGTCAAGCTGACTTTGAAGAACATCTAACTTGGATTCTCTCACGGATTCGGTACCTTCGTGCATATCAACCAAAGTATCCCAAATTTCCTTGGCATTCTCAAGACGGCTGATTTTGTTGAATTCTTCGGGGCATAGGCAGTTGAAGAGAATTTCACATGCTTGAGCGTTGTATTGCAACATCTTCAATTCTTCCGCGGTCGCTTCACGATCCGGTTCCTTTCCATCACCAAAGAATTCACCTTGCAAGCCAACACGAACAACAGCCCAAACGGCAGGGTTATGACCAAGAATATGCATTTTCATTTTGTGCTTCCAACTAGCAAAATTTGCACCATCAAAGTATGGACCTCTACGGTGATAATTTCCCTTGCTAGACGCCATACTCTCCTAGGTTGTGAAACCAATGCAATGGAGACCAAAGCTCTGATACCACTTGTAGGATCGAAAGTATGTCTCGAGGGGGGGGTGATTAGACTACTTGACAAAATAAAATTTCTACCTTTTCCCAATTTTAAGTGTTGGCAGATTTTAGCAATGATAGCAAGTCAAGCACACCCTACACATGCATGTCTAAGAGTATAGCAGCGGAAAGTAAAGACAAGCATATGTAATAGAGGATAGGGAGGAAGATCAAACGCAATTTGGAGACACGAAGATTTTTCCCATGGTTCCGATAGGTGGTGCTATCATACGTCCACGTTTATGGAGTCTTCAACCCACGGAGGGTAACGGTCGCGAGAGTCCACGGAGGGCTCCACCCATAAGGGTCCACGAAGTAGCAACCTTGACTATTCCATAACGGCTTCCGTCCACGAAGGACTAGCCTCACTATGGGTAGATCTTCACGAAGTAGGCGATCTCCTTGACCGTACAAACTTCTTGGTTCAACTCCACAACACGAAGTAGGAGGCTCCCAAGCGACACCTAACCAATCTGGGAGGCACCACCCTCCAAAAGGTAATAGGCTCGATGATGATGATGAACTCCTTGCTCTTGTGCTTCAAGATGATAGACTCCTCAACACTCAATCACTCTCTCACAGATTTGGCTTTGGTGGAAGAGATTGATTGGGTGGAAAGCAACTTGGGGAGGCTAGAAATCAAGATTCTTATGGTTGGATTGGAATGGCTTGATATCAACACATGAGTAGGTGGCTCTCTCTCAAAAAATTGGATGGGGCAAGTATGGAATAGTTCTGAGTGCTTCTCTTTCGAGTGGGTGGTGGTGAAGGGGTATATATAGGCATCTCCAAAAATCCAACCGTTACACCTATAATGACCAACTCGGTGACACCGAAGTGTAAAACTCGGTGGTACCGAGTTTCTCAAAAGGTAGCAACTTTCGAATCTCGGTGAGACCGATATATAAGTCTCGGCAGTACCGATCAGGTGACCAACGGTCAGATTGCAAAACTCGATGGCATCGATCCAAACAACTAGGAAATTCTGAATTGAAGAAAAGGGGCAACAGAATGTTGGCAACCTAAACTCGGTGGCTGTCGGTGTCAAAACCGGCGTATCTCGTAGTAGGGGTCCTAAGCTAGGCATCTTGGAGCGATGGTAACATGGACACGGGATTTTACCCAGGTTCGAGCTCTCTCAAGGATATAATACCCTACATCCTGCTTTGATTGTATTGATATGGGGATAGTACATAGTACATGTATCTACCACGAGATTGTTGTAATGAATATGAGATTGAGATTGTCTATTGACTAGCCTGGCCTCGGTTTATATAATACACCAGAGGCCTAGGGTTTAGAGGAGTCCTTGTCTTGTGCGCCAAGTCTTGTGGAATCTCCCTTGTATGCATCATGGGTTACCCGAAGTGGCCCATTAGTGAATCACCCTGGGGGTCCTCGGCCTGACCCACTGGTCGGGAGACGACGTGGTGAGTACCCCCTAGTCCAGGAAACCATCAGTAGCCCCCTGAACCGGTGTTCAAGTTGGGGACGCTCCTCGGTTCTTCTGAACTGTTCTCCGTCTTCAGACGCCAGTCTTGAAAACTGGTTCAACAAATCTTCCTATCTCCGATCTTGAGGATCACTGAGGTGTATCCGAAGAGTTCACATGTCAGGCATCCGAGGAGCCCCTTTAAGTTCTCGGCCTTTATCAATGCCTTATTATTTTTTACGCCACACCTCGGGTTTGAAGTGTCTCCCGTGCAGCGGTATCCTCTTGCGTCCAAGCTCCAACGCCGGACTGCATCCGAGGTGTCTTTTTTACATCCGAGCTCCAACGCCGGACTGTGTCCGAGCTCCAACGCCGGACTGTATCCGAGGTATCTTTTTGCAGCCGAGCTCCAATGCCGGTATGCATCCGAGGTGTCATAGATTACCTCGGTCTTGAAAAGGTTGAAGGAGTTCAACCGAGCTTAATGCCGAACATGCCTTTTATGGAGCCAGCCACTTGCATCCAAGCTTTATGCCGGACTGCTTCCAAGGTGGTGCACCACCTTGGTCTCGGGCTGTTTTTTAATTGGTGCAATTTATCCTTTGCCGATATATATAGCCAGTAGCCCTCAAGGTGCGTGTCGGTCTAAAACCCGGGATGCACGTGAAGGATAAAATAAAACCACTAATCCCAGTAGCCCCTGAGACTCAGGTCGATTCGTGAAATCGGCCTGAGGATCAATTCCTTGCTCGGCAGCATACTTTAGGAATTAAAATGCGTAGTGCAATACCCGAGGATCGTAATCTCGTCGGAAACTGTTTTGCACTTAAATTTTATGCATTGAATCGTCAATGCAGTAGCCCCCGAGCCTTAATTTGGGCATGGGTGGTCGAATTAAGGATCGATATTTGTTTGACACAAACGTTGTTACGTTCGACACAATTTATGTATAATGATTCTATGTATCCAAGTACTTTACATCATTAATGCTCGGATCCGCATTGTACAAGACTTTGTTGACCGACCATCGGCTTCAACCTCCTCGGCCAGTAGCCGAGGAGTGTTTGTCCTACTCTATAAAGACTTTATAAGGGCAAAGATTTATGGAAAACAAGGCAATTCGGCCATACGGTTTTATAAACAAAGGTACGCGGAGAGATATGTTATATTACTACTTAACGTAAGAAACATCTTCTGGGAAAAATAGTTCCTTTATAAGTTCCTTTTCCCAGGCTATCATGTTGACCATGATCGTGAAAAACCTCACCTCCGATCAATGTGGGAGGAAAATAGCGAGGATTTAGTTTGGGAAATGTTCCCGAACTTTGTGGTCTTATGAACCAAAATTTTCACTTCCGTCGTTGTCAACCAATTATATTCTTAAGATGGCTAGCTTTTGGCTTCACCCAGTCTGAGGTACTAACCCGGATGACCTGGAAGTAACAATCACAGAGGTGCTCCCTTTACCCCCTAGCCGAACAATCGGGAACGTAGGGGGTAAGCACAGGACCCAGGCAACCCAGCTTGGCCAAAATCTTAAGTCAAATTGATGCATATTTATGGCTTTATAACGATGATTACGGAAGGCAGCACTCGCATATTAAATACCAATGCTTTTATGTTATATGATATTTTGACTCCTTTGTGACCGTTTATCATTTGAGAGTGGCCCATCGTCGGCTTCTACCCCTTTGTAGATGCTACACAGGTTGTTTCCGCGGTAACAAGACAACCCTTAGCTGACGTCTCGGTGCCCGGAGGTGGTTGTGTTAGCGGAAACGAGGCAATCAGATATCTAGGCTTTATAACTTTCACTTAGTCATAGGAGCTTAAAGTTTGGGAGGCCAGTTACTAGCCCCCGGTTAGTGTTCGGCGTCAGCCGAGGTCAAGCCATTAACACTTCGGCCAATTTTATGGAAGGCCCATAGGGTAACCTCTATCAGTCTATAGTTTGACAGAGTCATCGGGTCGCTGACCAGTTTGCGCTCATTGTGACAGTCAGTTTTCGGCTTTCTCCACTGAGGTACTTGACCAGTTAAATTGGAAGTACAATCGCAGTGGTTCTCCCTTTGCACACCTAGCCGAACAAAGCGGAATGTAGGGCACAATCACAGGAGCCGGGCAATCCAACTATTGACGAAAGACACAATTCGAAACTGGTGCAAATAAAGCAATATCCGAGAACGTTTTGCCGAGGACTCCTCGGAGTACCTTGGCTTTTGGTGGGTTCGGCTCTAGTCGGAGTCCCCCGTTGATATTGTCGATACTTTAAAGGCATCCGACGTTGTACTACGAGAGCTATGCTGGAGACACACAGTATCCCTCGAGACTCAGGTTGGGTACGGTCGACCAACCTGAGGATCGAATCTCCTCGGGAACTACTCCAGATGTCATGTGCGTTTCGCCAACGCCGAGGTGTAAGTCGGCAGGAAAGATAACGAGTTGTGGGTCAGAAAAGAACTCCCGAGCTAAATTATTATGCAGGGCACCTCGGTCACGAGGATGTCCCGCCTCCTAAAAGAAAAACATACAAATAGCTTAAAAGTGCCATAAGCTCGAAAAGCCAAAAAACTTATGTAAAAACTTTGATGTCCGAACTAAATCAAAATTTTTGGTGCCAATCCAAAATTGGTCTTAAAATAAATATGTGCTTCGATCGTGCTTTAACATGATACATCCGATCTCCAGACTTCAAGCGGGTCAGCCTTCGGCTTCAACCTCCATATCCCGAAGGCGGAGTGTTTCTCCGAGGCTAGTTTAGCAAAATAAACGTGAACAATTCTAGAGAAAAACCAGGCTACCCGGCTATTGACCACACACTCGCGTCGGAAAAAGGAGTAGTAGATAAAGACTTTGCAATGACCAAGAAGAAAACACACTTATTATAAAGCGGCTCATATAAATTTAAGAGCCCCCGGTTAAATTGGGTAAAGAAAGTTGTTTTTTGAACAAACAACATTTTTAACAAAGAAAGTTCTTGTTTTGAAACAAAAACATAACGCTCGGTTGAACCGAACAAAAATTTACAAACTTAAGAAATTTGAGCATGAAAGCGACTTAGCTGGTTAATATGCTCGGCGTGGATGACGCGGTTTGAGCTACGACGAGACAAGGTCCCAGCCCCTAAGCCAATCACGAGGTAGTCGACGAAGAGTTCGGCTTAATGAAGTGGCAATACAACACTTTCGAAAGGCCGAGGTGAAACCCCCGGTCCAGCCGAGGAGACAGAGCAGTTCAGCAGCATGTCGGCAAAGCCCCCACGTCAGTCGACCATGTCGATGACGCGATTTGGTTGATGGAGGCGGGACGACGATGTCGGCACGCCGAGGTGACGACGTGACACAGCCGAAGTCGATTACCTACACGCATGAAGTAGCACAAGCCAGATAATGATAAAATAAAAATTCTTTAAAGAATTATTTATGCGAAATAAATTATTTAGAAGAGATGCAGCCTGGCGCGATGCAGATGTCGACACAGGGCGTCGGCGCGGTGAGGTGACAAAATCTGAATTCGCAGGGTCAACCGAATTCGCGCTAGGGTGACAACAGAATTTGCTCAATGAAGGCGGGACAACGACGTCGGTACGCCGGGGTGACAATGCCATCCGATCTAAATCCTTTACATGCACACATAAAACAGTGCAAGCCGGACATAATAATAATATTTTTTGCATACTCAATTTACACAGAGTATGGATAATAAAACAAATATGGCCTCTCTACAGCATAAGTAGAATTGACAGCACGTGGACTTCAATGTGGATTAGAGTCCACCGGCTCAGCACAGACAACCTGCGCACAAAATTGTACAAATTACAAGTACAAAGATCTTTGATAGTAAAAACAACACGAACAAATTTAATAGGAGAAATATCACCTAATTGTTCATAGTGGTCGAAGTTGGCCGATCTCTCGTGACTTGAGCGTCTTGCGTCTGCTGCCGCGGGGCGAGAACATACTCTGCCGAATTGCATTGACAAAGTCAGCTGCCGAGAACTATTCGAAAACCCTCGGTCCAGCCAACATGATGAAGCTGGTCGGCTGGTGATGCCGAAGTCCCATGCCAGCCGAGGTGTCGAAGCAGGTCGGCATGGTGGATGTCGGCTTGAAGAAGCGACAGCACGGCGATACCGACGCAGGTCGGAATTTGTGACGCGGTCAATGCGGGCTTGAAAAGAGACCATGCGACGATGCTGGCGCGCCCGACCCATGCAAACCGTGGGGAGGCAATCTTGTCTTGATGATTATTTGTCCCTCACGATGCCAAAATCTTGGTCGGCTCGCCGAGGTGATGATCCGAGGTGGTTGTCGTCGGCAAGATGGACCGACGGCGCAGTCGATGTTGGCGCAGCTCGATAGCTATGGAGCAACGTGGTCGGGCCGGTTTGACATCGGCGCGACGGTGAAGATCGCCTTGGAAAAGACTTAAAATTTGTGGGCACGTGTTTGAAAACAACACATAATAGCCTAAAAAAATTTCCTTCAAAAAGGATGTCCGATATCCCGTTCATGAAGAAAGATGAATTCGGGTCGGATTCGTTTTCGCGCAGAAAACAGATCCGAAAAGTGCTTCACTCATCGGACGTTTCCCGGAGTTTGAACGGTCGGATCGAGCTGAAATTTTGAGGGATGATCGGTATGGTAATTCCGCAGCCGATGAACGGTGAGATCTTCCAAACAATGTCCGAGCTGGAATCTGGACACCTCACCCTAAACTCGTCCAGATTCCCGTCCAGATTCGACAGGGCTCCGGTAGATCGGAGATCGCCGAAGATTCCTTCATCGGAATAGGATGAAATTTTACAGGGTTGTTGTAGGCTCAATTCCGCACAATTCCACCAAAGCAATCGTCAAGGCGACGCTCGAGGAAGCGGGGACAACGAACACGAGTCGCTGTCCAGAAAAACTGCACGGTTGCTCGAGGACGATGTCAACATCGAGCCCCCGAGCTCCATGGATGATTTCTCGTGATCTTGATAGAGATCGGAGATGATGATGATGAAAGTATCCATCCGATCTTGACGATCCGGCACGGAGCGCAGTCCTCGGTCCAGCCGAGGTGACCAGTCAAGCCGACGACGAAGATGCCGACATCGACAACAAAGCTCGGTTCCAACGCGTAGGTTGCGCCAGAGACGATCTGAAATCCCATCGGACCGCAGCGACTGCCAACAGGCTCTCAATGAAAGCACCAATGTTGGGTCAAAACCGGCGTATCTCATAGTAGGGGTCCTAAGCTAGGCGTCTTGGAGCGATGGTAACATGGACACATGATTTTACCCAGGTTCGGGCTCTCTCAAGGAGATAATACCCTACGTCCTGCTTTGATTGTATTGATATGGGGATAGTACATAGTACAGGTATCTACCACGAGATTGTTGTAATGAATATGAGATTGAGATTGTCTATTGACTAGCCTGGCCTCCGTTTATATAATACACCAGAGGCCTAGGGTTTAGAGAAGTCCTTGTCTTGTGCGCCAAGTCTTGTGGAATCTCCCTTGTATGCATCATGGGTTGCGTGAAGTGGCCCATTAGTGAATCACCCTGGGGGTCCTCGGCCCGACCCACTGGTCGGGAGACGACGTGGTGAGTACCCCCTAGTCCAGGACACCATCAGTGGCACCGATGCAGAATCGGTGTCGGGGCACGGATGCTCACGATGACCTATGGGGCCGGAATCCCCTTGTGGTTCGGCAAGGGGGGTCACGTTGCACGAAGAGCGGAGGGCATGAGACGGCGCGACGATCAGGACACAGGCATTTTACCCAGGTTCGGGCAGCTGCTAAGCGTAAAACCCTACTCCTGCTTTTGGTGGATTGATCAGAGGAACACAAAGAACACGCAGCGCCTAACCCCGGCAAGAGCTGCTGTCGGGGTGGGCTACTACGCGAGTATAACTGTCCAAAAGTCCGAATCCTGAGCTAGGTTGCCCTGGGCCTCCTTTTATAGTTCAAGGGGTTACCACAATGGCAAAACAGTCATTATCTATCGATTAGATAGCTTAGCAGAGCGATCATACCTAACTCTGGCATTTAGGACAAAATACCATGATTACCAGCCTAGGTGGCGCTCGGGGGTGCATCCCTGGCTAGCTCTTGCCACCGCTTGGCCGGTCGTTGCTTATGGTCTTGACACGCTGCAGGGCGGGTGTCAACTGAGCATAACTTGTCTCCTGGTGTGTCGCCACGTGTTTAGCGAGAACTGATTAGCTGCTTGAGGGCTCGACACCGCATCGATAAGTGACTGGCGTAGCGATGCGGTGGAGCGGTGGCCAATCAGCTCGTGCCTGCCGGAGAATGGCTTGCCGGGTCTTCAGGAAGGTGTGCACGCCTCGGCCCCCAGCAAGCACCGGGGGCGTGGCTGGCGCGTTGCAGTCCAGGCTTGAGCTGCCGCGTCGGGCTTGCCGGAGTCTGGTCTCGATCCTTCTTCGGGTTTGTACGAATGTGGAAGGGTTCAGCTACTACCGCCTGTGCATAAGTCAGGGGCATTGGGTATCCCTGTACTAGTGCACCGACAGGAGCCCCGGGATCTGGCCCACACGCGCTCGTCAAGTGCCGTTGGGTCAGGCCCAAAATCTATGCACAGGCGCGCAATGGGAGGGAGTAGCTGCCAATTTATTGGTCAGCACTGACCTACCACCTCAGGCCATTTCCGCCACGCGCGCCGCATGCATAGCGGGGAGTTAGCGACGGGCGTACGTGACTTAAAGCCCTGGTCGTGGCAGAAACCGCAGCACCATGGATTGGAGCAATGGGGCGGTTACCTGTTCGCCCGTGATCGTGGGTGATGGAATTGGTGGAGATGGGCCGCGACCCTTGGAGCGGAGGAGAGCCAGCCCCCGCGCTCTCCCCTATAATTTGGGGGTCGTGAGGGGCGATGCTTATACATCCTTTCTTCCTCCTTGAGTCCGAATCCACAGAGCACGCCCTTCTGCTCCTTCGTCTTGAACCGCACTTCCCCTCCCGATGCTCTGGGGGAGGGGCCTAGTGAGCGCGTTTGCAGGGCCTTCCCCTTGGACCCATGTTTAGTCCCCGTCATGGATAGACGACTCTGAGCTGAAGGCTGGTCGGGGAAGTCTTGGATGGGGGAGCGGGCAGCGTGGTGGCCGCGTTGGGGACAGCTACGGCGGCACGCCCGCCGCCGCGCTGCCCGCTCTTTTAGCCTTGACGGAACGCCATGCGGTCGACATTGCGCCGGGATCTATATTGGAGGTGCAGCGTCGTGGCGGTCCGCTGTTCCCGCATTCCTTCTTCAAGGTGATGGAGAAAAACCACCCACACGGCCGCCACGGGCGTGCGTACGGTTGCAGCCGTGAGTCGTCGTGTATCGCGGTGAAGCTCTCCTCCCGCAGCGTTTTGGATGGAGCGTACGGGACGGGGCCCTTCATCTACGCGTGCTCTTCTAAGGCGGGGGATGGAATTCCCCGCCTTTGCCATCGGGGACAACCATGCTCTCTGTGGGGTCCCCGGGTTGCTGCGCCTGGAGCTTGGGTGATGGCGGGGGCGTCCCTTCGAGCGGTGGCGATGAGGAAGACGATGGCGGTCGGGGACATACGATGCATCAGGAGCATGGATGAGGTCTCCGACGCGTCGCGTTCCCCGGCATCACCATCATCACCAGCTGGGCTCCAGCAGCGCCACCATCTGCACCTGCCCTCCGCCTTCTTTGCCCTTGTCGGTCTTGTCTGCTCCGTCGGCTTTGTCCGCCCTGCCAGGGGCAGGGCCCTTCTGCTCGCCGGACGCGTCTCTCTGGTCCTGGCTGGGAAGCGTCGAATCCCGGCCAGGCGCTCCTTTTGCCCTGTGTTCCTTCTTCACCTAATCCCTGAGAGGAGAGGGACAAGAAAGGCATTACGGGGCATTTATCTTTTTGTAATCCAAAAATTTAGGCGTTTGCCAAATTTTAGCTGATTAGAATATATTTTCTTATCCATTTTGTATCGGAAAAAATGAATGAGAAAAGGTGTCGTCTTTGTTTCGCAAGTACTATCCCTTTCCCATCCTTATTTATACTGCATCGGTATGTTTTGTCTTTGCTACACGGAGCTACTTGCCGGGTCGTCATTCGAACCACGAGTGCCAAAAAAGGGGAAACGAGCCCCCGGCAGTAGGTTGGCGTTGTTCCCCGGCAGAGCTCCTTGTCGGTGTTGGCGCCGCCACCCCTCCCCATAGTTGTTAATGAAAGGACAGGGGGACGGCTCGTCCCGCCAAGGGTTTTCACCACGTGAATGACTCCACCACCCGCAATAAGGAAGATGCTAAGGATTTCCTTGAGGAATCGAAAGGTACTGAACTTGGGATATGTGATATACTTATCTTTTCCAAGCAGTGTCCCTTTTAGAATGTGATGGGTCGCCATCCTTGTTTCTTCGTTTCTCTTCCCTGTTTTCCCAACGGTCAAACATGTAGGGTGAGAACAGTAACAAAGATTACGGGTTCATCAAGTATTCTAGCAAATCTTTATAACTCAAAAGCGATAACATTGCAGTCATAAAAATGCGTAATGAGCATGTAAAAATGATGATATGATGCAATGCCTAGCTTTATTATTGTTGCCCAGGGTTTGCGCCTGGCTTTGTACAAAGGGTTACATGCAACATCGGCAAGGCTTGTACAAAAGGTGGCTGCCGAGGACTGAGCCCGGCAGCCGCGCCTTACGAGTAGAACTTATGAAGATGCTCAATGTTCCATGAGTTAAGCACCTTGGTGCCATCTTCGATCTCCAGACGGACTGCGCCAGGTCTGGTGACTCGTACTACCCGGTAAGGGCCTTCCCACTTCGACGTCAACTTGTTAGTACCCTTGGCGGACTGAACACGCCTAAGGACAAGGTCGCCTTCCTCAAGGCTCCGGGCATGCACCCTGCGGCTATGGTAGCGGCGCAGGGCTTGCTGGTAATGTGCAGCATGCACCACAGCCTGGAGATGGTCTTCCTCGAGGAGCATGGCATCGTCATGTCGTAGCTGCTCTTGCTCTACTTCATTGTAGGCAAGCACTCGAGGTGACTCGTATATGAGTTCCGTGGGGAGTACTGCTTCCGCCCCGTACACTAGGGAGACGGGCGTCTAGCCAGTAGCTCGATTTGGTGTCGTTCTAAGGGACCAAAGAACCACTGGCAGCTCATCTAACCAGCGCCTGCCGCTCTTCCGCAGCTTATCAAAAGTTCTTGTCTTGAGCCCTCGTAGCACTTCAGCATTCATCCTCTCGACTTGCCCGTTGCTTCTTGGGTGAGAAACATAGGTGAAGGAGACCTTGCTTCCAAGGCTTTGGATATATTGCATGAAGGCGCGGCTCATGAACTGGGTGCCGTTGTCGGTGATCACTCTGTTAGGCACTCCAAAGCGGCACACCAGCCCTTTCATGAACTTGATAGCTGACTGCGCGGTCACCTTTCTCACTGGTTCCACCTAAGGCCACTTTGTGAACTTGTCGATTGACACGAACAAGAACTCAAAGCCCCTAACAGCACGGAGAAAGGGGCACATAATATCAAGCCCCCAGATCGAGAATGGTCAGGATAGAGGGATTGTTTGCAGGGCTTGTGTTGGTTGATGGATGTTCTTGGAATGGAACTGGCAGGCTTCACACTTGGTGACCAGCTCAGTAGCGTCCTGGAGGGCAGTGGGCCAATAGAAACCCTGCCGGAAAGCTTTCCCGGCAAGGGCCCTTGAGCCAATGTGGGAACCACATACTCCTCCGTGAATCTCCGCCAACAGCTTCAGTCCATCCTCCCGGTAGATACACCTTAATTTCACACCGTTCGGTCGTCTTCTTTACAGGGTGTTATCGACAAACTGGTACATACTTGACCGACAGGCTACTCTTTCGGCTTCCTCTTGCTCTTCGGGGAGTTCTCCTGTTTGAAGGAAATGGGCTATATGCTGCGCCCAGGTTGGAGCCTGCGGCTCGACAACAAGGACTAAAGGCGATTCCTCGTCTCTGGGAGCGCTTGTCTCAACCGCGAGAACCTGAGGCCCCGCAGGAGGTAGCTGCTCGTCAACCGGAACGGGATTCTCCCCGGCAGCCTCTCTACCAGCGGCTTCGGGAAGCTCTGCCGGGAAATGCTTGTCGGAGTTCAGCTTCCTTCTCTTCTTGGACATCGCTGATGGGGATACTGATGGTTGAGTGAGGCAGAGAACGAAAGTCCCTTGTTCCACAGGAAGCTTCTGCGCAGCGCACTTCGATAGATGGTTAGCAATGCAGTTTTCTGCTCGTGGCACGTGCTCTGTTTGCAGTCCATCAAAGTGCTCCTCCAATTTCCTCACTTCTTCCACGTATGCTTCCATCAGCGGGCTCTAGTAATCCTTGTTGACTTGCTTCACCACAAGCTGAGAATCTCCTCGGACGATCTACCTCTTTATTCCCAACTCCACCGCGATTCTAAGTCCGGCAAGGAGCCCTTCGTACTCAGTGGTATTGTTGGTGGCTTCATCCCGGGGAAAGTGCATTTGGATGACGTACTTGAGGTGCTCTCCGGTAGGGGAAATGAGGAGCACGCCTGCTCCAGCGCCCTGGAGTGAGAAAGCGCCGTCGAAGTACATGATCCAATCCTTGGGTGCCTCTTTGCCGGGGAGGATTGTCTCCGGAGCTTCATCATCGGGCGTGGGTGTCCATTCTGCAATAAACTCCGCCAGCGCCCTGCTTTGAATGGTGGAAGTGCTCTCATACCTCAATCCAAAACTTGACAATTCTAATGCCCACTCAACTATCCTGCCAGTGGTTTCGGGGTTCCTCAGTATGCGTTGCAACGGGAAACGGGTAACAATTGTTATCTCATGGGCTTGGAAGTAGTGGTCCGGCTTGATCGAGGCCATGATGAGGCCGAAGATCAGCTTTTGTACTCCAGAGTACCTTGATCTAGTCCCCTGTAGCAGGGAACTGACAAAGTACACGGGCCGCTGCACCATTTTCTTATTTACCACCCCTTTGGATCCGCTGTTGATCATTTGCTGAGGTCCCCCTTGATCTGCATCGAGTCCTGCCACGGATGTTTCTTTCTCGTCCCCGGTAGCATCAGCGGCAGCTGCTGAATCTCCATCCACTTCCCGTTGTGCCACCAGCGCTGCATTAACCACTTGATTCGTCGCTGCCAAATATAGCAATAACGGCTCTTGCGATTTAGGAGCGACCAAGGTGGGAGCAGAGGATAGGTAATTCTTCAGGTCTTGCAGCGCTGCATCTGCCTCCGGGGTCCACTTCATCGGGCCGGCCTTCTTCAAGATCTTAAACAACGACAAGGCGCGCTCAACAGACTTGGAGATGAACCTACTTAACGCGGCAACACATCCGGTCAAGCGTCTGATATCCTTGATAGTCTTGGGTGCCTGTATCTGTTCAATCGCCTTGATCTTGTCGGGTTTGGCTTCTATTCCTCGCTGAGATACAAAGAACCCAAGCAGCTTGCCGGATGGGACACCGAACACACACTTTTCAGGGTTGAGCTTCAGGTTGATTTTGCGCAAGTTCGCAAAAGTTTCCTCCAGATCTTGTATGAGAGTGGCTTCATCCTTGGTCTTGACTACGATGTCATCCATGTAGGCTTCCACATTTTTGTGCAGCTGAGGTACAAAACCAATCTGAATAGCTCTGGCGAAGGTTGAACCAGCACTCTTTAACCCGAAGGGCATACGCACAAAACAGTACGTGCCACAGGGAGTTATAAATGCGTTCTTCTCCTCATCTTCTTTAGTCATAAATATCTGGTGGTATCCGGAGTAGGCATCCAAAAAGGAGAGCAAGTCACATCCGGAGGTGGAATCAATAATCTGATCTATGCGCGGCAAGGGGAAAGGGTCCTTCGGGCAAACTTTGTTCAAGTCAGTGAAGTCTATGCAAAGCCTCCATTTCCCATTTGCCTTACGTGCCACCACCGGGTTTGCCAGCCAAGTTGGATGCAGCACCCCTCTGATGAAACCAGCTGCTTCAAGCTTCTTGATTTCCTCGGCAATGAACTGCTGCCGCTCCAGGGCCTGCTTCCTAACCTTTTGCTTGAAGGGCCAGGCATGAGGACAGACAACAAGGTGGTGCTCAATTACCTCCCTGGGAACACCGAGGAGGTTGCCAGGCAAACACATCGACATTCTCCCGCAGGAAGGTAACGAGCGCGCTTTCCTATTTGTCAGTAAGGGTAGCACTGATGGTGAACATGCCACCAGTGCCTTCCAGCCCTGCCAGGATTTTCTTCGTCTCAAGATAGGTGGCCCTGATCATCTTGCTAGCGGAACTCCCCGGCAGGTCATCGTCGGGTGCGGCGCACTCCGAAGAGTCACGCTTCTTGGAGTCCTTGCCGGCGTTCCTGCTAGCCTTCTTCAATTTCTCTGTGGCCTTGGCGGGAGCTGGGATTTCTGTGGCTTCAGCTGCTACCGCGTCACGATACATCTGGTCCACGCAGATAACTGCGTTTTTCTTATCGGATGGGATGGAAATGACCCCAATGGGCCCTGGCATCTTCAAGGTATTGTAGGCATAGTGAGATGCCGCCATGAACTTTGCCAGAGCTGGGCGACCGAGGATTCCGTTGTAAGGCAGCGGGATCTCAGCGATGTCAAACACTATCCTCTCTGTCCGGAAGTTCAGTTCCTCGCCAAATGTCACAGGCAGAGTGATCTTTCCCTTAGGTCGGCTCCTGCCGGGGTTGATTCCTTGGAATGTACCCGTAGCCTCGAGCTCTTCATCAAGGATCTGAATTTTCTCAGCCACTCTAGGGAAGATTAAGTTCAATCCCGCCCCGCCGTCAACTAACATCTTGGACACCTTGAGGTTGCAGATTGTCGGAGAAACCAACAATGGCAAACACCCGACCGTGGTGGTACGATCGGGATGATCCTCTTCGTCAAAGATGATAGGCGTGCGGGACCATTTGAGTGGCTTCCTAGATTCTGCAGTTGGTTCCACAACATTGACCTCACGTGCCCATTGCTTGATCTGGCGGTGAGAGGAATGCAAGGACGCACCCCCGTCAATGCACATGGCTTCAGTTGCTTTCTGAAATTCCCTATCGCTGGAATCCTCATCCTCATCCTCATCCTCACTCATATCGTCTGTTTCTTTCTTCTCTTGGCCTCTGGCGGGTTTTTCCTTTTGCTGCGGGGTTTTGCCGCGGCGACCTCCTCTGCCGCCACGGCCTTTCCCGGCAGCACCGTCCTGGCCTTTTTCTTTGTCGCGCTTCTCGTACTCGGCCCTCTGCTTCTCAACAAGTTGCTCGACCTATCGGCATTCTTGGAGATCATGGCCCTTGGTGCGGTGAATTTTGCAGTACGGCCCATCGGACTTCCCGGTCTTCTCAGCGGCAGCGGCCTCCCGGCAATCAGCGCACGCGGCAGCTCCCTTGCCGGGGGTTTCGGCTTTCGTCTTCTTGCCTGCACTGAGGTCTCCGAAGCTCTCGACAACCAATACTGCTTTTCCCTTGCGCTTTTTGTTGCGCTTCCTGCTTCTTCCCTTCGGGTCGGAGGCGTCATCGTCATCGTCAGAGTCCACTCCGACGCTCGCCTCCTCCCCGAGAAGTCGCCTTCCTTCTTCAGCTCGAGCACATTTATCCGCCAAGGTGTAAAGCTCATTAACAGTCTTGGGGAGCTTGACATTCATCTTGGCTCGCATTCTCCTGTTGCGTACGTTCGAATGGAACGCGGCAATTACCGCTGCGGGATGTATCTCTGGATGTTGCGGTGCACTCGGCTGAATCTCTGGATATACTTCCTCAAGGTTTCTCCCTCCTTCTGCAGGAGGACTTGAAGATCGCTGGGTCGGCCTGATTCTTGATGAGCACCAGTGAAGGCGCCAACGAACTCATTGCATAGATCAGCCCATGACGAAATTGAATTTTCCAGCAGGTGCATCAACCACGATATCACGTTCAGCTTAAGTGCCAAAGGGAAATAGTTGGCGAGCACCCTTTCATCTCTTCCTCCTGCAGCTTGAACAGCTATCGTGTATATGCCCAAGAACTCTGCAGGGTTCAGCTTTCCGTCGCATTTCTCAAGCAGCTCAGGCTTAAAAGCTTGGGTCGACGGCCAGCGGACCCGTCACAGCTCGCTAGTGAAGGCAGGGCAACCAACCTCGTAGGGGAGGTACCCGCCAGCACTGGGCGCGGGGTCGCCGACGTCTAGACCGTTGCGCTTGTCAGATTGACGGTGCGCTTCCCGACGTCGCTCGATGGTGATGCGCGCGTCTTCTTTCCGCCGGTCTTCAAGGACACGCCGTTGATCCCGGTGGTCGCGCGGGCCAGACGAGACTATGGATGCCTCGTCGTGCTCATCAGCATGTGAAGCTTGTTGCGGCTGCCTCTGGGCCTGTTGCCGCGGAGGGGACTGCACCGTTGGGGTGGCCCCTTCGACGCGCTCGCCGGCCCGGGCTGTTGCTACTGTTCGCGTACGTCGCGACGGCTCTGCATGCTGGGGCTTGTTGGCTTCAACGAAAGAAATCAGACTCTGAATGGTGGCTCTCCACTCGTCCATCTTATCAGCTGCTGGCATGAAGTTGAGCAACATCTAGACTCACGACATGGCTTCTTCTGCGGTGCCCGGCATGGCAAAAGAGGCGGACCGCGACACCGCTCGACTCCTGGTAGGACCAAGAGAAGCGTCGTCGTGCTCTCGATGTCGTGTGCCACTCGCCGGGGCTGTCTGGCGCGTAGGGGGCCGAACCTGCGGGGCAGCGGCCCCGCTCGGCGCTCCGTCTCGTTCTGCACGAGGTGTATGCCCAGCGGCTTCGCCAGCGACGGGCGCGGCCGGAGGGTCACGGCTCACACCGGACCGGGCGCCGCCGAGGCAGCCACGGCCATCCGCGCGGCGGGGTGGTGACAGATGGTTGTTTCCCTCACCCGTGGCGTCAGGGCCGACCTCGCCAAGTTGCTGTTGTAGTCGCTCCCCTCTGGCGCCTCCTGCTCCATCTCCGGCCGTGAAGGACTGGACGGCGTCGTCCACGATGCCCGCCTCACCCTCAGCCGCCGCGGCATCGACGGCGCCGACGTCCGCGTGTGAGGGAGCTTCAAAGTGGAGGGATGCGTAGCTGCACCGGATTTCTTCTTGGGAGCCATTGTTGAAGAAGATGATGATGAAGACCGATTCGCCGTTCATGAACTCGGGTTCACGCAAATGATGCATGCCCCCTACCTGGCGCGCCAAAGATGTCGGGGCACGGATGCTCACGATCACCTATGGGGCCGGAGGCCCCTTGTGGTTCGGCAAGGGGGGTCACGTTGCACGAAGAGCGGAGGGCATGAGACGGCATGACGATCAGGACACAGGCATTTTACCCAGGTTCAGGCCGCTGCTAAGTGTATAACCCTACTCCTGCTTTTGGTGGATTGATCAGAGGAACACGAAGAACGCACAACGCCTAACCCCGGCAAGAGCTGCTGTCGGGGTGAGCTACTAAGCGAGTACAAGTGTCCAAAAGTCCGAATCCTGAGCTAGGTTGCCCTGGGCCTCCTTTTATAGTGCAAGGGGTTACCACAATGGCAAAACAGTCATTACCTATCGATTAGATAGCTTAGCAGAGCTATCATACCTAACTCTGGCATTTAGGACAAAATACCATGATTACCAGCCTAGGTGGCGCTCGGGGGTGCATCCCCGGCAAGCTCTTACCACCGCTTGGCTGGTCGTTGCTTATGGTCTTGACACGCTACAGGGCGGGTGTCAACTAAGCATAACTTGTCTCCCGGTGTGTCGCCATGTGTTTAGCGAGAACTGATTAGCTGCTTGAGGGCTCGACACCGCATCGATAAGTGACTGGCGTAGCGATGCAGTGGAGCGGTGGCCAATCAGCTCGCGCCTGCCGAGGAATGGCTTGCCGGGTCTTCAGGAAGGTGTGCACGCCTCGACCCCCGACAAGCACCGGGGGCATGGCTGGCGCGTTGCAGTCCAGGCTTGAGCTGCCGCGTCGGGCTTGCCGGAGTCTGGTCTCGATCCTTCTTCGGGTTTGTACGAATGTGGAAGGCTTCAACTACTACCGCCTGTGCATAAGTCAGGGGCACTGAGTACCCCTGTACTAGTGCACCGACAATCGGTTGTATCGAAGACTTAGGGTTTTGCTGGGATCTGTCTGAGGTGAAAATTGGTAGGGCCGAGTGGGGAATATTGGTGGCATCGATTTTGCATGATAGGCTTTTGACAGACTTTTGTGGAAGAGCTTGTGGGTGTTTTTGATGACTAGCACTTGTGCACGTGGAGCATTTTGTTCACCATTAACACCTCACCCCCTTTTAATAGTATTGGCTTTCCTATAGACTCAAAGTGATTTCTCACAAAGTAAAATGTAGAGACTTCTTGCTTGAAGCTTTGCCAATCCTATTCCTTGCATCTAGGGGTCTCTCCACAATCCTTTTGCCATCCCATCATTGAACTTTTCCTGAAATATACTTAGTGGAAACATTAGTACAATGAGATATATGTTGTTATTAATTACCAAAACCACCAAGGGAGCAAATGTGCTTTGAAGCATGGCGCACTAAACTATTGAGTAGTCATCACAACATGTCTGCCAGACATTCATAACATCCACAGACAACACTAGAGGGGTTGGTACACCGAGCGGTGCATCGAGGACATAAGCCTTCCGTGCAGCAGTGAGATCAATCCTCAGATTACGAACCCAGTCCGCACAATTGCTTACACTATCTTTCAACTTAGCCTTTCTCTGTTCATGATAATGAGTTCAATTAATCATATTACTAAAGAATCCCACTCAAATCAACATCCCTTAGGTTGTCTAAGTGTGACATGATCCAAATCCACCAACCCAAGTCCGATCATCATGTGAGATGAGGTGGTTTCAATGGTGAACATCTCCATGTTGATCATGTCTACTATATGACTCATGTTCGACCTTTCGGTCTCCTGTGTTCCGAGGCCATGTCTGTACATGCTAGGCTCGTCAAGGTTAACCCAAGTATTCCGCGTGTGTAAATATGGCTTACACCCGTTGTATGCGAACGTAGAGTCTATCACACCCAATCATCACGAGGTGCTTCGAAACGACGATCCTTCGCAATGGTGCATATCCGGGGAGAACACAATTTTATCTTGAAATTTTAGTGAGGGATCATCTTATAATGCTACTGTCGTCCTAAGAAAAATAAGATGCATAAAAGGATAAACATCACATGCAAATCATATAAGTGACATGATATGGCCATCATCATCTTGTGCTTTTGATCTCCATCTCCAAAGCACCGGCATGATCTCCATCATCACCGGCATGACACCATGATCCCCATCATCATGATCTGCATCATCGTGTCATCATGTGGTTGTCGCACCAACTATTGCTTCTACAACTATTGCTAACTCATAGCGATAAAGTAAAGCAAGTGGCACAAATAAATTAAAAACAACCCTATGGTTCCTGCCGGTTGCCGTACTCATCGACATGCAAGTCGTGATAACTATACAAAACAGGATCATCTCATACATCACATATATCGAATCAAATCTTGGCCATATCACATCACAACATACCCTGCAAAAACAAGTTAGACGTCCTCTAATTTGCTGTTGCATGTTTTACGTGGCTGCTATGGGCAACTAGTAAGAACCGTTCTTACCGACGCAAAGCCACAACGGTGATATTCAAGTTGCCTTTTAACCTTCTACAAGGACCGCCTCTGTTGAATCCGATTCAACTAAAGTGGGAGAGACAGACACCCGCCAGCCACCTTTATGCAACCAAGTTACATGTCAGTCGATGGAACCGGTCTCTTGTGCAAGTACAAGTAAGATTGGTCCGGGCCACTTCATCCCACAATACCACTGAATCAAAATAATACTAAGGAGGTATGCAATCTAAACATCAACACCCACAACTTCTTTGTGTTCTATTCATGCAAAACATCTACGCATAGACCTAGCTCATGATGCCACTTTTGGGGAACGTTGCATGGGAAACAAAAAAATTCCTACGCACACGCAAGATCTATCCATGGAGATGTATAGGTATGAGAGGGGGAGTGCATCTACATACCCTTGTAGATTGCTAAGCGGGAAGCGTTAAGAAACGCGGTTGATGTAGTCATATGTCTTCGCGATCCAATCACGATCCGTCCCGATCTAGCGCCGAACGGACGACACCTCCGCGTTCAGCACACGTACAGCTCGATGATGTCTCCACCTCCTTGATCCAGCAAGCGAGGGCAGAGTAGTAGATTATTTCTCCGGTAGCACGACGGCATGGTGGCGGTGGTGGTGGAGCAATCTCAGCAGGGCTTCGCCAAGCGCTGCCGCAGATGCGATCGGAGGAGAAAACTGATATAGAGAGAGAGGGAGGGCTGCACCATGGCTTGTGTTGCGGCTGCCCTCCCTCTCCTCTCATATATATAGGGGGAAGGGAGGAGGGGCTGCGCCCTAGGGTTTCCCCTAGGGTGGGGCGGCGGCCAAGGGGAGGGGCGACGACCTAGGAGATGGCTTGCTACCCAAGTTAGGGTGGCGCCACCCCTAGGGTTTGCCCTCCACCAGCCCTAGCTGCATGGCCCTAGGTGGGGAGGGGTGCCCAGCCCACCAGGGGCTGGTGCGCACCCTTTTCATCCCATGTGGCTCGTCCGGGGCTGGTGGCCCCCTTCCGGTGGAAGCCGGAACCCTTCCGACACTCCTGATACATTACCGGTGATGCCCGAATTCTTTCCTGTGACCAAAACGGAACTTCCTATATATCATTATTTACCTCTGGATCATTCCGGAACTCCTCGTGACATCCGGGATTTCATCCGGTACTCCGAACAACTTTCGGTCACCAACTAATATAACTCAACAATACTATATCGTCATCGAACGTTAAGCGTGCGGACCCCGCGGGTTCGAGAATCATGTAGACATGACCGAGACACCTCTCTGGTCAATAACCAATAGCGGGACCTGGATGCCCATATTGACTCCTACATATTCCACGAAGATCTTTATCAGTCGAACCACGATGTCAATGATTCAATCAATCCTGTATGCAGTTCCCTTTGTCCATCGGTATGTTACTTGCCCGAGATTCGATCGTCGGTATCTCCATACTAAGTTCAATCTCGTTACCGGCAAGTCTCTTTACTCGTTCCGTAATACAAGATCCCGTGACTAACTCCTTAGTCACATTGCTTGCAAGCTTCTTGTGATGTTGTATTATCGAGTGGGCCCAGAGATACCTCTCCGTCATACGGAGTGACAAATCCCAGTTTCGATCCATGCCAACTCAACAAACACGCTCGGAGGTACCTGTAGAGCGCCTTTATGATTACTCAGTTAAGAAGTGACATTTGATACACACAAGGCATTCCTCCGGTGCCAGGGAGTTGCACGGTCTCATGGTCATAGGAACAGATACTTGACATGAAGAAAGCGGTAGCAATAAACTAACATGATCAAATGCTATGCTTACGGTTGGCTCTTCTCCATCACATCATTCTCCTAATGATGTGACCCCGTTATCAAATGACAACTCATGTCTATGGTTAGGAAACCTTAACCATCTTTGATCAATGAGCTAGTCTAGTAGAGGCTCACTAGGGACACGGTGTTGTCTATGTATCCACACACATATTTTAGTTTCTGATAAATACAATTCTAGCATGGATAATAAACGATTATCATGATGAAGGAAATATGATAATAAACACTTTATTACTGCCTCTAGGGCATATTTCCAACAACTTGTGGGTTATCAAGACCTATTTCTGGCACCGTTGCCGGGGAGCATAGCTATATTTATTGTGTTAACTTGAGGATATCACTATGAAGAATCTGAATGATACTCGAAGCAAGATCGTCCCCTCTCATACGAGAGCCGGTAAGGAACTGCCATCTAGCTCTGCTTTTGATTCACCTACTGTTCTGAATCGGCATAACACCACCACCCGTTACTCGTTCTGATATGTCACATGAACTTGATGATGCTACTTCTGAAATTAATGATGATACTACTGCTACACATGACGAAACTGAAACTGTGACACTGAATGAATTACTTGATGCTCATATTGCTAAAGCTAGATAACTCGAAAATGCTGAAATTGATGAAGATTTTGAATCACCTGTTACACCTCGCTATCCTAGTAGATATGAATTGCCTGATATACCTGAAGGTTATGTTATGGATGGAGAGGTAGCTAGGGACTTTCTTGCTTGTAATTGTAGAGATGATTTGAAGAAACTACTATGCAAACTAAAAGAAAAATCTATGATGGAGAAAATAATACATGATCCTAAATTTGCTACTTCTCCTATATTTGTCACTGATAAGGATTATGAATTCTCTGTAGACCCTGAATTGATTCCTATAGTAGAGTCTGATCCTTTCCATGGTAATGAAACTGAAACTGTTGTCGGACATCTCATGAAATTGAATGATATTGCTGCTTTATTTACTCATGAGGAAAAGATGTGCTACTACTTTATCCTTAAGCTTTTTTCCTTTCTCACTAAAAGGCGAGGCTAAAGAATGGTTTCTTTCTCTTGCTCCTGGTTGTGTGCGTAGGCCTTAGGATAGGCTTTATTACTTTTCTGAAAAATATTTTCCTGCTCATAAGAAACAAGCCGCTTTACAGGAAATATTTAACTTTGTGCAAATTAAAGAAGAGAATCTCCCTCAAGATTGGGGGAGGCTTCTCCAGTTACTTAGAGCTTTGCCTGATCACCCTCTTCAGATAAATGAAATACTTGATATCTTTTATAATGGACTAACCGATGCTTCTAGGGACTTCCTAGATAGGTGTGCTGGGTGTGTTTTCAGGGAAAGAACTGTTGGACAAGGTGAAGAACGATTGAATAACATATTGCAAAATGCTGATAATTGGACACTTCCTAAACCACCGCCGGAACCTATTCAAAAGAAGAGAGGTATTCTATTCCCCAGTCCTGAAGATATGCAAGAAGCAAAAAGATCTATGAAAGAGAAAGGTATTAAAACTGAAGATGTCAAGAAAGTACCACCTATCGAAGAAATACATGGACTTGACACCCCGACACAGGTAGTAGAGGTAAATTCTCTCCGTACCTTTAATGAAAGTGATATACCTTATACTAAGACTCCTAGTCAATGCATGGATGAATTTGATAATTCCATTGTTAAGCAAGAGCATTTCAATAATTATGTCAAGGATCAATTAAGACGTAATGCCATGATGATATATCGCTTAAGTGACTTGATGTTTAGAATTGCTAATGATGTTAAGGGTCTAGGTAAACATGCTTCTATGGCTCACACCCAACTAGACCAAGTTGCTAAGTCACAAAATGATTTGCTTGCTGAAATAAATGATAATATGAACGATCATGTTGTTAGAGTGATGACTAGAGGAGGTAGAATGACTCAGGAACCTCTTTATCCTGAAGGTCGCCCTAAAAGAATAGAACATGATTCTTAGAGAAATGATGATGATGCACTTAGTCCATCTAAGAAGAAAAAGAAAAAGAAAAATGATAGGACCTTGCATGCTTCTAGTGAACCTATTATAAAAACCCTGCTGAAAAACATAATGATGTTTCTATTTCTGATGCTGAGACACAATCTGGTAGTGAACATGCACCTAGTGATAACGAGAATGACAATAATAATGATGATGTTCACGTAGATGCTCAACCAGATAATTATAAAGAACATGATAATGATGTGGAAATAGAACCTGCGGAAGATCTTGATAACCCACATCCCAAAAATAAACACTATGATAAAAGAGACTTTGTTGCTAGAAAACACGGAAGGGAAAGAGAGCCATGGGTTCAAAAACCCATGCCATTCCCTCGTAAGTCTTCTAAAAGCAAGGACGATGAAGATTTCGAACGCTTCGCTGAAATGATTAGACCTGTCTTTTTACACACTCGCTTGACTGATATATTGAAAATGCCTCTGTATGCTAAGTATATGAAGGATATTATTACCAACAAAAGAAAAATACCTGAAACTGAAATTTCTACTATGCTTGCTAATTATTCCTTTGATGGTGGAGTGCCTAAGAAGTTGGGAGATCCAGGTATACCCACAATACCTTGCTCTATTAAAAGAAGTTATGTTAAAACTGCTTTATGTGATTTAGGAGCCGGTGTTAGTGTTATGCATTTCTCTCTATATAAAAGACTTGATTTGGATAAGCTTACACCTACTAAGATATCTTTGCAAATGGCTGATAAATCCACTGCCTTACCTATTGGAATTTGCGAGGATGTTCCTGTTGTGGTTGCAAATGTTACTATCTTAACGAACTTTGTTATCCTTGATATGCCCGAGGAAGACAAACGCTCGATCATCCTTGGTAGAACCACTACTAGGGAAAAGCCTACCAGTAGCGCCGGTTTTTGTACTAGCAGTAGCGCGGGTACCCGTGCTACTGTTACGGCGCTATAGCTAAATTTTAGCAGTAGCGCGTGTTCTACCCAGCGCTACTGGTAATATCCTATAGCAGTAGCGCTCCTCCTCCCAGCGCTACTGCTAACTATCTGCAGCGCGTTTTGCAGTGGAACGCTACTGTTACAAGCGCGCTGCAGGTAATATTTTTCCAGCGCTACTACTAATATTTTTATTTTTTTTGCGTTTTTTGCTCTATTTATATAGATACAGCTTCTATACGATAACAACATGCATATTCATTGAAACAGATATGAATAAAAGAAGTTCTTTCATCTCATATCATCATCATCATCACTAATAGTCGATCACGTTCATGTCTCGAAGATATACCGATACAAGTTATTAGAAGTCTCGAATACATGCAACTACCCATGATCACACTCATGTTTCATCATCTATGTAACCTAGCTATGATCTGATCGCATACAAGAGAAGGACGATCACGATGAGCACAAGCGGGATTATGTAGTACTTCTTGAGGCGTCGGTTCTGATTTCTCTCTCGCGCTAGCATCCACCTCAAGTAACTAGCTTCCGCCTCGTTTCTGCTATCAAACCCTTTCTGGCTGCCGCCCGGGAAGCGATACACTTGGGCCTGACACTCTGGCCACTCCTCGTACACTCCCGGAACCCTCCCAATGTACACGGCATACCACCTCGGCATGGATGATCTATATATCTGCTAGAGATGCATATATTATCCAGTGAATTCAACATTAATATGCAACATAATATACGACGTCGGCCTGCGGAGAGAAATAGTTAGCAAATAGAAGCAACATAAACATAGATAACTAAATAGAGTGCGATAGCGTTTACATCTAATAGTTACTTCGTACAGATAAATTCCAAGTTTCGGTTGTAGAGAAAGTAACAACTAAACAGGCACAATGTCATCGTTAATTTAAGCATTGCACTCATGCCATTCGTCCATATCCGGGAGGATGCACCCAAGCTTGGTGAAAGGCGTGGTGTCCTGACGTAGTAGGGCTATGCGGGTGCAGACGTCACGCCGCGATATTGGACCGCCGTAGAACATCCCATTCTCTTCCATGACGTCTTTGATGATGATCGACGCAATTTCCTGCTGGATGCGGTAGAATTCATTTCGTAGTAGATGATCCGGTATGGTTTCTAAGGCTTTGGCCCATCTATGGATATGGGTATCAGATGTAGATGTCATGCGAAGTGACTGTTGATCCCTTCTGTACTCCAGCATTAGATGGATGACGTAGAATCCATCCTTATTACTTGTTGCCGGTCGCTGGACACAATAGAAGTTAGTCTTGTGGGCGAAACACACCGTGCCCCTAAATGTCTTCTTCAATTGGATGTAGCCACCCTGCATGCTGAAGCCCAGGAGAGCTTTGTCCAGAACATATTTGATGTTTGTGTAATCTTTCTTCTGTATGTTCATGGACGGGTCCAAATACAGTGCGCGGGAGTAACGCGGGTAAAGAACGATGAGAATGGCGCTCTCGTGGCTGCGCGAAATAAATACACGATCAACTTAGTGTTCATGCGTGCAAAAGTAACGATTGAAATGCACGAAAGGATGTATGTGCTATAGTGGCTATCCGCGGATGACTTACCTGGGATGAAAAGGTACGAGAATCGGTTCCTTGTACTTATGGTTGACCATGAACTCTTCCATGTACTCCGTCGCATATTTGCGGTTGGCTTCGTCGACTGACAAGTAGCCCTCACGCATGTAGTACGGGTCCGCGACCGCAAGACCACTGATTTGCTCTTTCCTGACGATGTAGGTCATATGAAGCGCATAAAGACGGACGAACGACAAATCTAGCCGCCTTATTAGGAACATCTCGAAGATGTAGTCAAATCACAGGAAGAACAGGTCCGCAGGGCAGGCGTGTACGTACTCCTTGTCAATACACGGCACATGGACCGTATAAAGCGGGTATCCTCGATCATTCGAGGAGAGAAGGCTTCTCTCCGTCGACAGCACATGGTCATGTAGTCTCCTGAGATCCCTTGTTATGGCGGCTAGCGCATCCTCCGGTAACATTGGCTTTCCCGCGATATGGACAGACGGCGCACCTTTGATCGGTACACTGTGTGCAACCCGGGTATGCGGAGGCGGCTGGCTGCTAGAAGCCACTTTCGCAGCTTTGGCGGCAACCGGGTCTTTCCTCACCGGTCTCTTCCTCTGCTTCTTCTTGGTGCGATCAGGTCCTGGTGGGTCTGTCAGACCCTGTCTGACCACCGTCCCCAGTGTCGTTGGGCTAAGCATTGCACGATCTTGTCTTAATAGTTGAGCTTGGGTTGAGGCGACATCTGGAGGGGTGTCCTGTGAGGCTTGCATGAACAAAGACTTCTTGCACTCCCGAGGACGTTCCTGCTCCGGCTGTTCCTCATATGCCTGACTCATCACTATGTCCTCATAGTAGGTGTCGGCGCCGGTATTGAGCCACTGGAGAGGCTCCTCATCTTCAATGGCATGATCCATATCCTCATCCATGTGGACGACATCATCACCCGGGGCCGGAACGGTTGGACCCCCTTCCTCGTGTCGCTCGCCCTCACCCAGCAGCGCAGACAGTAGTCGTAATTGCGTAGGTGGGGTTGTGGTCATACCTTGCTTAGGTCCCTTTGGATTGCTCCCAACCACCTCCAAACAAATAAGATTCTTCGTCCACATGATAGGCCAATTTTTCAATTCGCCAAGTTGCGTCGGTGTCTCGTCATCCTCTGTAACGTCCCGACTCAAAACGAGTCAAGCCTCTGTGTATCAGTGCCATCCCTGGATCAGTATGCTGGCACACACAGTACATCAATGTATATATCAAAGTGCAATCACATGTAATTAACGTAAACTGATATATACCTTAAAATCTCAGCGGAAACAGTTAACGGGAGTGGAGTCCCAATAAACACCAACGGCAGGTTGAGTGTAGACCGTAACCCTGAATCGTACTCTTACTCGTCGTAGAAAAGATATCTTCAACATAAGACGTTGCAGCCGTGTAGGTCAGTACATTGAATGTACCGGCAAGATCACCATAGAATGAAATGATAAAAACTATTCTATATGCAAAAGGCTTTGTGGCTCTGTGTCTGAGTTTTACAGAAAAGCTGGTTTTATTTTCCCTACAACAAAGGAGTCAAACGGAAAATCACTACAAATAGTTGGTTGTTAATGAGATGGTTCCACCAACCAATTCTCATGTCCTAAAGTTATTAATAGACCCACTCATCATAATTTATTATTTGTGTTGAGACTGGCTAATAGTATCATCTCCGGTGCTCATGTTGTCTGTAACCGGGGACACGGCTAATCGATTAGTTTAACACTCTGCAGAGGTTTGTACACTTTACCCGCAAGATTCGATCCCTCTCGTTGTGTCCTCGCACTGCCTGGTGTTTGAGAACGAGACGATCGAAACATGGTCTTCCAAAGCAATCCTCCGGTAGAAAGTCAGTGCCCATCCAATCCTACCGTTCTTCTACATCTCGTAGCAATCTGACCTACCAGAGTCACCACTAAGGTCAACCAAGCCAGAGCCCATATTGACTTGCGGTTGCACACAAATTATGGTCGTTTCTTAATTAGCGTGCGGGCGATGACGCTTGAGACTGATCTGCTTCTTTCCTCTTTTGTTCGTTGTCTAATAATTGATCCCCTCGTTGTGACTTTTCCTTTTTCAGGGAATACGATCTTTCTTAGGTAATGTTGTCCTGCTTCTTCTTTTGATGTATGGTTCATCATCATCATCATCTTCCCTCATCGGGTCACCGTACTGGTCGTAGTCTTCCTCGTTGGCGACTCCATCCATACCGACGATGCTCCTTTTGCCTCTCCTCACGACAACACGGTTGGAATTGAGAGGGTCTTCTATGAATAAGCAATGTGTCACGTGCTTAGCGTGTACCCATGGCTCATTTTTGGTGGTGGCGCTCACGGTATTGGCATCGGGTATACACATGGTAGTGAAATGTCGGCTTTCTCTTTGTACATTTTTAGCCCATCTGACACGGAACATCGTCGCGCTATGTAATCCAGAGTATTCAAACTCCTAGATCTCTTCAACCCTTCTATAGCATCTTTCAGTTACATCGCCGGTCATGGCTTCCATCGTCACCCCTGAGTTCTGGTATTCACTATTCATATCTTTGGCCTCCGTGTAGAATGTGTATCCGTTGATATCGTATGCCTGATAGGTCGCGAGGTTGACCGTCGGGCCATGTGCTAAGGCATATATCAAATTTCCGTCTGGACAGCCCTCTTCCGAGGGATTAGCCACAACTCGCTCTTTGAACCAACACAAGAAAATGGAGTTGTGCTCTCTAATAACTTCAGCGTCCGTCCTGTGCAGTCCACAGTCATGGTAGTTCTTTGCGATGGCCTCTTTGTGCAGTGCCATGAAAGGATCTACCATGTTTAGGTGTTGTAGCACTACTAAGTTAGCTATGTCAAAGTCGTCCTGTCGGCCCGAGCGGTACACATTCAATTCCCTCCGGACGTTGATGTGACCTTCTCCTTTCAGCCTTCTACAGTGCTTGTTGACAAGCAAACCAACAACAGGTTCTCCGATGCCTAGATAATTCTCGCAGAAGGAGATGCACTCTTGGGTCAGATAGCCCTGCGCGATGCTTCCATCCGGACGAAACATGTTACGAACAAATCCTTTGATGACCCCATTCATCCTCTCGAACGGCATCATGCTGTGTAGGAATGTCGGCCCTAGGTGTATGATGTCGTCCACGATGTGGACACACACATGCACCATGACGTCGAATAACGTGGGCGGAAAGTACATCTCTAGCTCATTTAGTATGACAACAATCTCTTCCTGTAGCCTTTTCTGTTGCTTCACACTGATCGACTTTCGAGAGATAGTGTCGAAAAAGTGGCATGGATCAATAAGTGTATCACGGACGTGTGTGTCCAAAATCCCTCTAAGTGCAACCGGGAGTAACTGTGTCATCATCACATGACAGTCGTGAGAGTTCATCCCGCTGAACCTTTTTTCTTGGTGTCCAGATATCTGCTTATCTTCCCACAGTATCCGGAACTAACTTTGATTCCAGCAAGGCACTTGAAGAATTGATCGACCTCCTTTGGATCTAAGGTGAAGCAAGAGGGGGGGGGGCAATATTCTTCTCCCTTCTTTTTTGCTTTTTTGCCCCTATCTTCCGTCTCCGTCTCCGTCTCTTCCGATGACTTTTTACCGGGCATGTGGAGATCTTTCCTGATATCCAAAACTTCCAAGTCTTTTCTTGCCTTCGGCCCATCTTTGGTCTTCTCCCGCATGTTCATCAATGTTCCAAGTAAACTCTCGAGGATATTCTTCGTGATATGCATTTGATCAAGGCTATGAGGCGTGTCTAGTTTGGGCCAGTACTCCAAGTCCCAGAAATCAGACCTCGTTTTCCATACCTTCAGCAGCGGCTCCGACGCCTTCTTATTCGTCTTTCCCGGTGAGGGGCACTGTTCCCAGTTCTTCAACAACTCATCAATTTTGATGTCGCTCCGCTTACGTGGAGGTCCTCGATGCTCGACCTTACCATTGAATAGATCTCCATGCTTTCTCCACGGGTCATCCTTCTCGAGCCATCTTTGATGCCCCATGTACACGATTTTTGAAGAACCGCCATCTTCCGATAGCTGCTGAGACGTTGTATCATCCATGCACCTAGTGCATCCGCAATATCCGTGGCACACCTGTCCTGCGAGATATCCGTAACTGAGATAGTCGTGCACCGTCGTGATCAACGCGGCTCTCATGTCGAAATACTCTCCTGTGTTGGCGTCCCATGTCTTGGCCGGCGTTTTCCATAACGTGTCTAGCTCCTCTTTCAGTAAATCGAGATACATATTAATATCATTTCTCGGTTGTCTTGGCCCTTGAATAAGCATAGTCATGTGTATGTATTTTGCCTTCATGCACTTCCAAGGGGGGAGGTTGTACATCCATACAAACACGGGCCATGTGTTGTGGTTGGTGTTATGCTTGACAAACGGATTCATCCCATCAGTACTAGCACCAAGCACGATGTTCCTTGGATCATCTGCGAAATATTTATATTCAGCGTTTAATGCTCTCCATTGGCTAGCATCTGCGATGTGTCTCAACTTCGGATTATCTCCATCGTCTGGCTTCACCCTATCCGCGTGCCATCGCATGAGCTTTGCTTCCTTAGGATCTACGAAATACCGCTACAGACGGGGAGTGATGGGAAAGTACCACATGACTTTCTGTGCATTTTTCTTTCTGGCCTTCTTATATCGTGAAGCATTGCACTTTGGGCAGATGGTTTTTTCCGCGTGCTCATTCCGATATATGATGCAATCGTTGATGCATGCGTGGTATCTACTGTGCGATAGATCAAGAGGGCACACGATTTTTTTGGTCTCCTCGACACTAGTGGGACATAGGCTTCCCTCGGGAAGAACTTTCTTTAGATACTTCAAAAGGTCATCCAGGCTTGCGTTTGTCCATTTGTTTTTTTTGCCTTCGTCTTGAGCAGTTCTAGTGTGAAACTCAAGCGGGTCACCTCGGGATCGCAACCATCATACAATGGAGTCTTCGAGTCTAGCTCCAGTTGCGCCAACTTGGACTCCTCTCTAGAAGCAGCTCTGTCGCTAGTCGTCCTCTTGCGAAGCAGTTCTTGAACATGTGGGTCCCCCATGGCTGAAGTTAGTAGGGACGAAGACTGCGGTGTGTCCGCGTCTTCTCCGCCAGGTCCGGCCTCTTTTGCGCCATGTACGGCGCCATTTCCCACGCCCTCTTCTTCGGGCACATTTTCGATCATCTCTTCGTCTCGGCCCATGTCGTTATTGTCTGCCCCGTCGACGTCCTCATCATCATCGTCTTCAATTATCCATCGTGTATGGCCATCCATGAAACCATACATGAGCAGGTGCGCCTTGAAATTGCCTGCCTTAAAGGGGTCGAGCCATACTCTTCCTTTGCATTTACGACACGGACATAAAACATCCTTCCTTTTTTTTCATACATGTCGTCCACCGCGGATTGCCAGTATATTTCCACCTTCCTTCCATGGACCTTCATGATTGCCTGCGCGATGCCAAATAATTATAACCACTTACATGCATGCAACACATTCATACAAAAATTTGACATGACCTTCCCTAAACATAGGACATGTCGATTTTGCCCGAAATTCGCCGAAACGGAAATGAATCGACATTTCGGCAAAACATAGGCAACTCATGTCACACACATTTCAACAAATACATAATATAGGCAACTCACACATGCCACATACACAATCACATAGCTCGGTCCTATCGCGCACGCGCACACAAACACATACACATATTTCCATTATTGCATGTTATCTCTTCTTTTTCCTCACCTATGTCGATAGAGATCAATTCCGCCGGTACGAAGATATATATTCAAGTCTCTTTCTTAATTAGCTAGTAGATCTAGATAGTGAGGTAACTAGGAAGAGAGAGAACAAGCTAGCTAGTGGAGGGCTAAGATATTAAAGAGAGTGGTTAGGTAATTAATTAATGGAGGTGATGGTGGAGGGCAAAGAAAGAGAGAGGGGGTGGAGGGCATTAATGGAGGTGGTGGTGGAGGGCAAAGAATGAGAGAGGGGGAGGGAGGGCATTAATGGAGGTGATGGAGGGGCAAAGAAGAGAGAGAGAGGGAGGAGGGGGAAGAAGAGGGGGGAGAAGAAGAGGAGGTGGGGAAAAGGTGGCAGATATTTAGTGGCTAGTGACCATAGCAGTAGCGCTGGTGGGATAAGCGCGCTATTAGTAGCTAAACTAGCAGTAGCGCCGTTTCTTCCAGCGCGCTGCTGTTAACTGGGGCCCACCAGCATAACCGTTGGAAATTAGCAGTAGCGCCCTTTTGACGAAGGGCACTACTGCTATCTCAACTAGCAGTAGCGCTTTTGGCAGACACGCGCTACTGATATAAGGGCCCCACAGGCTTACCCGTAGAAACTTAACTGTAGCGCTCCCTGGAGTAAACGCACTACAGATATTGTCTTAGCTGTAGCGCTTGTTTTTGGGCCATCGCTGCTAATTTATGCCGACCCTGGGGCACCCTTTGGCCCACTTAACAGTAGCATTTGTTAACTAACTCGGCGCTACTACTAAATTCTACCAGTAGCGCCCTATTTCGTGCGCGCTACTAGTACTTAGTAGTAGCGCGTGGTCCATAACCGGCGCTATTAGTAACATTCTACCTATAAGCTTTTCCCTAGTAGTGACCCTTTCTCAACATTGCAGGGGCTGTTATTGATTGCAACAAAAGCAAGGTTACTTTCTACGTCAATGGCAAACAACATACTATGCATTTTTCGAAGAAGCAAACTTTGGTTAATAATATTAATGTCATTGTGCCTAGTGCCACGGTTATCATTGGAGTTTTAAAATCCCTCTACCTAATGCCAAGAAGAAATATTATAATCTTATTGTTGGGGAGATGCACATCCCCATTGAGATAACTTAGCGTGATACGAAAATTCTTTGGTCTCATGTCAATCGGAAACGGTTATTAATAAGACTTGATCAACTTTATTAATGGATCCTTATTGAAAAACATGTGATTGATGAAATTAGTATGCACAACTCTTTGTATCACAAGTTTATCCTCTATTATTTTTAGTTAAGTAAAATAAAATGGCTTTATTATCCTATTTTCTGACTTTCCCGTGCAATAAAAATAACCCAAAAATAAAAAGTCTCAGATTTCCACAAAATTTTAACATGATTTTTTCTAAAATATTTAAGAATTTTTGGTGCTGAAAATACATCAGGGAGGTGCACCTGTGGGCCAAAAGCCAACAGGGCGCGCCCACCCCCCATGGACGCGCCCTGATGGCTTGTTGGCCCACATGGCCCCCTGCCTTATCCCTTCGGCTCACTTCATCACTCTCCTCTAGTAAAAGTTCCCTAGCTCTCTCTCCCGTGTTCTTCCTCCTAAAACTGAAATTTTCGATCTCTTTGCTCGGAACTCCGTTTCCGAAACTGTTTTGAAGAATTGCTCCTTGGTATGCGACTCACCCATTCCTTCAATTAGTTTTTGCTTTAGTGGTCTATATTTTGCATATTTTGTTGCACTTTGTGCTACTGAAAATGAGCTTGCATGTTGAATTCTTTGAGTTCTAAGTAGTATGAATGCTTGATATGGCCTCTAGGTACCTATATGAGTAGTTACTATCAATCTTGTAAAGTTTTATTGACATAATTTTGTGGCCCAAAAATTTCAGAAATTTGTGCTTAGGAAGATGAGTTTCTTTAGGAGGAGCTCCTCAAGAAGGCGTACTTCGGGTGAATCGTCTAGCGAGGGCTCGGTACGGCAAGCTTATGTTGAGCCCTGGACAAGCCTGATAGTCATGGCCGACGCTAAATCATGCCGTTGGCCATGCGATGAGTTCATGAGAGGTGCAGGTATCAAGGAGGAATTTGATCATTACATTTACACTACCGGCCTCACCGACTTCCTTGCACATAAGTGTGTCCAGCACTATAACCGTTCGTTCATTCACGCATGGATTTTGATATCATCCCCATACTTCTAGGGTGCTATTTAATCTATATGATAAATCCTTTAGTATGACTCTAGAAGAATTCTTGATGCATGCACACTTCCAATTTGGGGCTCTCTAGAAAAACCAAAAACATCTGACTATAATATGTTCCTTGAAAGTCTTTGTGTTGGAGAGGATAGAGGAGTGACACAAGCTAGAATAAAAACTATTCATTTCCCCTCTATTCGTTACTTTGCACTGTTTAATGGGAAATGTGTAGTAGGTAAACAAGATTGTAGTGCATTGTGCGCTCCGGACTAGAGCCTTATTCACACTGTGGTGACTGGTGAAAAGCATTATAACCTCGGTGCAATTGTTGCCCGGAGGCTGCATGCTAACGCAGGTAGTTGATGACCCACAAGTATAGGGGATCAATCGTAGTCCTTTCGATAAGTAAGAGTGTCGAACCCAACGAGGAGCAGAAGGAAATGACAAGCGGTTTTCAGCAAGGTAAATTCTGCAAGCACTGAAATTGTAGGTAACCGATAGTTTGATAGCAAGATAATTGGTAACAAGCAAGTATCGGTAACGGTAAACAAGGTGCAGCAAGGTAGCCCAATCCTTTTGAGGCAAAGGACAGGCCAGAACAATCACTAATAATAGGCAAAGTGTTCTTGAGGATACACGGGAATTTCGTCTAGTCACTTTTATCATGTTGGTTTGATTCGTGTTCGCTACTTTGATAATTTGATATGTGGGTGGACCGGTGCTAAGGTGTTGTTCTTACTTGAACTAACAACCTACTTATGATTAACCCCCTCGCAAGCATCCGCAACTACGAGAAAAGTATTAAGACAAAGTCTAACCATAACATTAAACATGTGGATCCAAATCAGCCCCTTACGAAGTAGCGCATAAACTAGGGTTTAAGCTTCTGTCACTCTAGCAACCCATCATCTAATAACTACTCCACAATGCATTCCCTTAGGCCCATGAATGGTGAAGTGTCATGTAGTCGACGTTCACATGACACCACTAAGGGAATCACAACATACATATCATCAAAATATCGACCACATATCAAATTCACATGATTACTCGCAACATGACTTCTCCCGTGACCTCAAGAAAATAAATAACTACTCACAAATAATAATCATGCTCAAGATCAGAGGAGTATTGAATGGCATAATGGATCTGAACATATAATCTTCCACCAAATAAACCATATAGTAATCAACTACGCAAGGTAATCAACACTACTAGTCACCCACAGGTACCAATCTGAGGTTCCGGTACAAAGATTGAACACAAGAGATGAACTAGGGTTTGAGAGGAGATAGTGCTGTTGAAGATGTTGATGAAGATTGGCCTCCCAAAGATGAGAGGGGTGTTGGTGATGACGATAGCTTCGATTTCCCCCTCCGAGAGGGAAGTTCCTCCGGCGGAATCGCTCCGCCGGAGGGCAAAAGTGCTCCTGCCCAAGTTCCGCCTCGAGGCGGCGGCGCTTCGTCTCGAAAGTCCTCCTCTGATTTTTTTCTAGGTCAAGAATGACCTTATACCAGAAGATGGGCACCGGAGGTGGGCCGAGGTGGCCACAGCGCATCAGGGCGCGCCCATGGGGGCTTGGCGCGCCCTGGTGGGTTGTGCCCACCTGGGAGGCCCCCTCCAGTAGTTTTCTACTCCAATATTTTTTATTAAATGCAAAACTATTCTCCGTAAAATTTCAGCTTCATTGGAGTTGTGCATAATAGCTATCTCTGACGTGCTTTTCTTAGGTCCAGAATTCCAGCTGCCGGTATTCTCCCTCTTTGTGTAAACCTTGCATATTATGAGAGAAAAGGCATTAGAATCACTCCCCAAGGCATTATTATTCAACAAAACAAAGTAAATAACAATAGGAAATCATGATGCAAAATGGACTTATCAACTCCCCAAGCTTAGACCTCGCTTGTCCTCAAGCGAAAGCCGATATTGAGAAGCATGTCCACATGGTTTGAGAGAGAGGTGTCGATAAAAACAAAATATGGACATAGAAGCATCATGCTTATTAACATAGCAGCAAAAACTCTAACATAAAATTTATTTCAATACATTTTTATCATATAACTTCTCATGAACAAGTAACAATTCATCACAAAAGAGAAGTATGAAGCATAAACCTTATTGGGAACCAACAAACTATGTTCTCAGTCAACTTTGCAACTACAATTCATCATATTTTCAGGAAGGGTCTCATGTCGGAGCCTTTTGGCAAGTCCACATACTCAACCATCATTTAGTCTTCTATGATTGCTAACGCTCATGGCATACCCATGAACAAAAAGTTTCAACCGGACACGTAGGAAGATAGGGGCTTATAGTTTCGCCTCCCAACTTACTCACCTCAAGGGTGATGTCAACAATAATAACTCATGCCCACACATATCCAACTGGATATATGTGCCTAGATCTTTCCTCACCACATGATGCTTGCAAAAGAAAAAGTAAAAAGGAATAGGGAAGAATACTTTGACTCTTGCATAAAATTAAGTGCATAAAAGTAAAAGATAGGCCCTTCGTAGAGGGAAGCAGAGGTTGTCATGCGCTTATTGGTTTATATGCCCAATCCCTTAATGTAAAAGAACGTCACGCTATATTGCCCCCTATGATAGCAACCTTTATTATGCAGTCCGTCGCTTTTATTACTTTGCCATCATAAGTTCGTATAGCGCTCAATTTTCTCTTACACTAATTGATCAAAACACTTTTAGAAGCAATTTTTATTGCCTTGTTGCACCGATGACAACTTACTTGAAGGATCTTTCTCGATCCATAGGTAGGTATGGTGGACACTCAAAGAAAGAATTTGGGTTTGGGTTTTTGGATGCACAAGTAGTATCTCTACTTGGTGCGGAATTTTTGGCTAGCAAATATATTGAGCAAGCACCACATGTTAAAGGATCTATGACAATATAACTTCTATGTGAATATGAACAAACATAAATGATTACGTTGTATTCCTTGTCCAACGTCAACAATTTTGGCATATAATATTTGATGGGGCTCACAATCATAAAAGATGTCCAAGATAATGTATTTGCATGTGAATCTTCTCTTCCTTTATTAATTCTTTCATGAATTGCATCATTGACCAATGCTATGTTTGTCAATCTCCAATAAATTTTACTACTTATACTTTTCATTATGTGATGTTATTACTCACCATAGGATTAGCCTATGATTCTTTTCATTTGTTTTTTTTTCTTTATTTTGATTGCAACAAGAAAGTAGAGAGGCAAAAACTCAAACTAAACTTTATTATATAACTCTCACCCGATTACATAGATAGATCACGGAACTAACACACGAAAATAGATCATGCTAAACTTTTATTCAACTAAAGCAAAGGGAAACTAAAGATCGAACTAAAATAGGTAAAGGTGAATAAAAGTGATGGTGATATGATACCGGGGCAACTCCCCCAAGCTTGGCTCAAGCCAAGGGGAGTGCCCATACCCATGTGCTCAAGTTTCCTTTGGTGGTGGTGATGAAGAAGGTGGAGGTGTTGAGGAAGCGTTCTTCTTCAACTTATTTGCTTCTTCCGGTTATCCCTCTTCAACTCTATCATCATTAGCCGGCCATCTTCTTCTACGTTATTAGAAGAGGGAGAAGACATGATGCCTGACTTGACAGATCTGATAGGAAAAGAGCAAGAAACAAGAACATATGATTTTTCTGCGATGCGGTCGTCAAAATAGTCGGGGGTATATATAGAGAATTTTTATTCTTGGGAAACAAGTATATGGAAGGAAAACGGAGTCGGGAAGGCATCCGAGGTGGGCACAACCCACCAGGGCGCGCCCAGGGGTGCCTGGCGCGCCCTGGTGTATCGTGCTCACCTCGATCACCTTCCGGTTTATTTCTTTATTTCCAAAATTTTAAAATATTCCAAAACTGACAAAAAATATTTTTGCGGATTTTTCGGAGTCCGTTTACTTACCGTTTCACGTACCTCCTATTTTTAAGAATTCTGGAGTGTTCCGGAAGGTTTCTTTTATGTGTTCCTCCGGTGTCATGGTTTGGATAACATTGCTTTCAACGTTAATAGGCGTACCTGAGATATAGTGCTTAATTCTTTTTCCATTGACCACCTTCGGGTTAGTACCTTCGACATTATTAATCTTGATAGCTCCAGAACGATAAACCTCTTTGATAATATATGGTCCTTCCCATTTGGAGAGAAGCTTACCTGCAAAAAATCTTAAACGAGAGTTGAACAAAAGAACACAGTCTCCTATTTTGAATTCCCGCTTTTGGATTCTTTTGTCATGCCATCTTTTTACTTTTTCTTTCAATAGCTTGGCATTTTCATACGCTTGGGTTCTCCATTCTTCTAGTGAGATAATATCAAATAACCTCTTCTCACCGGCAAGTTTGAAATCATAGTTAAGTTCCTTAATTGCCCAAAATGCTTTGTGTTCTAATTCTAGAGGCAAATGACAAGCTTTCCCATATACCATTTTATATGGAGACATACCCATAGGATTTTTATAAGTTGTTCTATAAGCCCAAAGTGCATCATCTAATTTCTTAGACCAATTCTTACGAGACCTATTGACAGTTTTTTGTAATATTAATTTTATTTTTCTATTGCTAAGTTCAATTTGACCACTAGATTGAGGATGATAGGGTGATGCAATTCTATGGTTAACATCATATTTAGCAAGCATCTTACGGAAAGCACCATGGATAAAGTGTGAACCACCATCGGTCATTAAGTATCTAGGGACTCCAAACCTTGGGAAGATAACCTCTTTAAGCATTTTAATGGAGGTGTGGTGATCAGCACTACTAGTTGGAATAGCTTCTACCCACTTAGTGACATAATCAACCGCAACCAAAATATGAGTGTACCTGTTGGAGGAAGGAAAAGGCCCCATATAATCAAAACCCCAAACGTCAAATGGTTCAACAACAAGTGAATAATTCATAGGCATTTCCTGACGCTTACCGATATTACCAATTCTTTGACATTCATCACAAGACAAGACAAACTTATGTGCATCCTTGAAGAGAGTAGGCTAATAAAAACCAGATTGTAATACCTTATGAGGAGAGCTATCTCCCGCATGATGTCCTCCATAAGCTTCGGAATGACATTTCCGTAGGATTTGTTCCTGTTCATGCTCAGGTACACAACGTCTAATAATACCATCTACTCCTTCTTTATAAATGTGTGGGTCATCCCAAAAGTAATGTCTTAAGTCATAGAATTTTTTTCTCTTTTGTTGGTAAGTAAAGCTAGGTGGTAAATATTTAGCGACAATGTAGTTAGCATAATCAACATACCAAGGTGTGTTTTGTGAAACACTTATTGCAGCTAACTGTTCGTCAGGGAAACTATCATCAATGGGTAGTGGGTCATCAAGAATATTTTCTAACCTAGACAAGTTATCAGCTACGGGGTTCTTAGCTCCCTTCCTATCAACGATGTGTAAGTCAAATTCTTGAAGCAAGAGAACCCACCTAATGAGTCTAGGTTTAGCATCTTTCTTTTCCATAAGGTATTTTATAGCAGCATGATCGGTGTGAACAATAACTTTGGAGTCAACAATATAGGATCTAAATTTATCACAAGCAAACACAACTGCTAAAAATTCTTTTTCAGTAGTAGCATAGTTTCGTTGGGCACTGTCTAGAGTTTTACTAGCATAATGGATAACATTTAATTTCTTATCAACTCTTTGTCCTAGGACAGCACCAGCAGCATAGTCACTAGCATCACACATAATTTCAAAAGGCAAGTTCCAATCAGGTGGTTGAACGATAGGTGCAGAGGTTAAGGCTTTCTTGAGTGTTTCAAAGGCTTCCACACAATCATCATAAAAAATAAAAGGAATATCCTTTTGCAAAAGATTAGTAAGAGGCCTAAAAATTTTAGAGAAGTCTTTAATGAACCTCCTATAGAAACCAGCATGACCAAGGAAACTGCAAATACCTTTAATATCTTTAGGACATGGCATTTTCTCAATTGCATCAACTTTAGCTTTATCCACCTCAATACCTCGTTCAGATATTTTGTGCCCCAAGACAATGCCTTCAATAACCACAAAGTGGCACTTCTCCCAATTCAAGACGAGATTAGTTTGTTCACATCTTTGCAAAACTCGATCAAGGTTGCTTAAGCAATCATCAAAAGAAGTCCCGCAAACGGAAAAATCATCCATGAAAACCTGCACAATATTTTCACAAAAATCAGAGAATATAGCAGTCATACATCTTTGAAAGGTAGCAGGTGCGTTGCATAAACCAAAAGGCATATGTCTATAAGCATAGGTTCCAAAAGGGCAAGTAAAGGTAGTTTTCTCTTGATCAAATTGTGAGACCGGTATTTGAGAGAAACCAGAATATCCATCTAGGAAACAAAAGTGTGTGTGTGCTTAGATAGTCTTTCTAGCATTTGATCAATGAACGGTAGGGGGTAATGATCTTTCCTAGTAGCTTTATTTAATTTTCTAAAATCAATTACCATTCTATAGCCAGTGACAATTCTTTGTGGAATGAGTTCATTCTTATCATTAGGAACAACGGTAATACCTCCTTTCTTCACTACAAGAAATATGTCAACTTGCGACCATCAATATTGGTCACTGAATGGTCATTGTTTTTAATTTGTGACCAAAAACAGTTGGTCAAAAGCTGGCCGTCTTTAATGAAACTTAATGCCTTTTTTGTGAAATGGTCGTAGGCGGTTACGACCAAAATAAAAGGTCGTAGACACTACGACCAATTGTTTTGGTCATTGGTAGCCTGCTCACACCACGTCAGATCCAACGTGGCAAAATTTTGACCAAATTAATTGGTCGTGGATCGGAATCAGCCCGGTCCAGTTTTGCCATCTATATGGGCCTAGCCCAATAATTCAGCCCTTTTAATATATATTTTTCTATTAATTTTGGTTAGCTACATGGGCCTAGCCCAACAATATGGCCTTTTTAATTTCGGCGTATTGGCCTTTGAACAACATATTTCTTTTTTGTGTAGTAATTTTCCGGGTCGATTCTTTGCTGGGCCTTGGCCTTCTCACGTTTTTTCCCTCAAAAATAATTGTCCAATATAGTTTGAGCTAGGCTGAAATAATTGATTCAATTTGATTTTTTAGGCCGTTGACATTACTATACATCACACCACAAGCTATCTTCAGCTCCAATCCATTTCCAAAGCAACATGAAAATTATAGGAGCCCAAAATATAATATTACAACCATTCATTCCAGTAGTGCATATCTTTACATCGCAAGAACCAGCAAGTGCCAAGCAAAACTATTGTACAACAAATAAAATAAAAACATAAATTTAGATTATAAGAAATAACAAAACTCCTTATTGTCATCCTCCAATTTGTGAAAACCACATTCACCTGGCAGTAGAATGATCATGCGTGAGAAACTATACAATAGAAAAAAATGTTGAAACGAGGCAAAAAAAATAACAATCATTACAAATGGTATGCGAGTGCAGATTCATTAGTCATTCCACGTGGTATGGAAGGTATAGATTCATCAGCCATTCAGAGTAGATAATAACATCACCGGCAATAGTTAATATGGTCCTGATCAAGTCTCAAGCATATTACATTACTATTCTCACCTATGCTCACCTGAAACTTGCTACCCTAAAGCATAGCATCTGAGTGCTTAGCTAATCAAGTCAATATGAAGCCGCAAGCCTGCAACAGCTGAATCAAGTGTTGCCATCTAGATACATGATGTTGCGACAAAGCACACAAAAAATGGGTATCCATCATTCATCTTATCTAGAGAAAATAATATACCAGTACAAAGAAAAGAAAAATACTAAAGTACCAAACACAACTAATAGCTCTACACAATTGCACTACATACAACTAGCTGCAGATACACTATGTTCATGTACATACATAACAGTTGGGTTTATTCTAACAAAGACATTCAAGTGACAACAGTCAAAAATGAACTAAAAGAGCTAAAATAAACGTGTGTTATGAACAGAGATCATCCAACCAATTATAAAAATCATGCTACAGATATATCAAACTGTTACAGTCAGCTATTAGCATAAAGTAGAGCTTCTACAGGAGCAAGAAATAGAGCCTCTACTTAATTGTCATGTTTTGTCAGCCATTATGCAATCTACACACCCCAATCGAACAATCTGAACTACAACAGGGATTTCTTGTATGTAGCGGGCAGAAGGAAAATGACAAGACATTGTAGTCATTGAGGACATGACAGCACCTTGTGGCTGTCCGCTTAGGTACCATGAGGCAGTCAATGGAATGCTCCAATGCACAAAGATATTTCTCTCTATGCAACGAGCAGTTACCTGTGAACAATACATATTTTTTTTAACAATAGTATATAAATGTTATAGTATGTAGATATTCTTTAAACATGAACATAACACAAATTTTTAAAAGGGTACATAACGTACTTTACCCAGATTTGAGAGAGTCCCATAGACCCGCCTTCAAGGACCAAGCTACTGCAGACCGTCTGTTCGCTGCAATCAAAACATAATTAGATCATTAGTGTTTGGCAAGTACTTATTGGTTCAGAAAATAAACATTTATGCTTGATGAACAGGTCGACAGAGGTGACAGAATAACAAAGGCCTGCAAGTTCATTGGACATTAAAACATTTTAATAGATGGTGCAATGAGTGGCCTCCTAGCTAGCATGAGATGCTGATTTGTTAAGCGCTAATCTACGAAGGAACTCAACCTACAAGATGTGCAAATAGCATAGTTGGCGTTTGGGGACGGGTACAGCAACATTAACAGGATTTAAAAAAAACATTAACAGGAAAGAGGAGAGTACAACAATTCAGCATTGCTGGAAACTATTTTCGCTGTGCTATTTCTACATTAACCACCACACCAGTTCGATCGATATGAGTTATGGGCCAACAAAGAAACGGCCATTACTAATCTACTTCAGCACATCGTCGGCTTGACTCAAACCTTGTTAGCTCACATCGGACTCATCTTTACACTGAACTTTGCATAGAGTGAATCGAGTCCCATGATCCTGCTTGCAAGTGCCCACTGCAATGTGACTATGTGGAAGGGGAACAGTGTATGTACCTTGGTTCCGGTTATGGAGAAACCTCGCCGCCGGCAGTATGCCCCGCGCCTCCGAAGGAGTGACGGCGAAGGCGGCCACCATCTTCGCGGCCTGCTGATTCCGGCAGCAGCTCGTGCGCTTCCGGGGAACAGGGGCCGTACTTGCTCCTGAGCTGCACGGCGTGCGTGAGCGGCTCAACATCCCACCATCCGCCGGGCAACGAGCCGTCCTCGTGTTGCATGACCTGCAGCTCGTCCTCGTCCGCGTACATGAACCTGCATAGCCGTCGAGCCATCACTGCAAAAAGAATTTTTCCATCAGTAGCCAACCTTGAGGTCCATCACTGCAAAAAGAATTTTTCCATCAGTAGCCAACCCGCACCCGTAACGCATTTTATGGGTAAAACACTCACGCTGTAGCACAGAGCACAAACTTAACTCAAGAGTATTCAAACAAAAAGGTTGGAATCATTGGCAAATAATGCAATGTCTATCTCATTTAGCACTAGGGTCTGAGAGCAATAGTAGGAAGTTAAATTCAGTTTTTTTTAGAACGAAGGCTTGCGGAGACAAAGCCAAAACATCTTCAGTTTTGAGACACCGAGAGTTACTCGTACATAGAACCACACAGGCCAAACTAGCATGGGGGTTGTTTACATGCAAAGGTTGGTGTTTTTAATCAAATCAAAAGATGAAGCCAGATCGGGACCTGTGCTACATAGAAGAGAAGATACGAGAGGAGAGGAGAGGGAGGGATTCAAACCTATGCTGTGGTTGGTCGGCATGGCCGGGCGGCTAGGGTTCCCGGCGCCATGGTGGTGGTCCTAGACGCTGGTGATGAGAACGAGTAAGAAGAAGAGAAATGAATCAAATCAAATGGCATCAGGGAAGGGAATCGAATACCTTGACGCTCGGGAAGGGAAGGGGACCAGACCTTGATTTAGAGACGTCGTGGTCACGGAGCGAGCAGGGTCTCCTCACGAGCCTGGTCTCCTCCGTCCCGGGGCTGATCTGACCGCTGCCGGGAAGGACCTGCTAGATCTCGCCATGGCCGGGCGGCTAACCGGTGGATCTGACCGTCGGGATTGGGGGAGAGGAGAGAAGGGAGACTGCGGGTTTGGAGAGAATCTGACCACCGGGGTTGGGGGAGAGGATGGAGATGGGCGGCGGTGGGTTTGGAGAAGAAGCGGCTTTGGGTTTGGAGAAGAAGCGGTAAGGGTAGGAGGGGGCGACGACAGAGGACCTCGATCTGGATCTGGGAGGAGGGTGTGTGGCCAGATCCGGCGGTCCCATTGGTGGTAGTGGCCTCCCATTGCCTGTGATTCGCTATGGAGATGGCAATGGACACCCATCATCGGGTGCGGACGGAGCGGGCGGCAGAGGGGCCCGCGGACAGGGTGGCCAGTCAGTCTCGGAGGAGGTGGCAGAGGGGCGCGCGCAGGCGGCAGATGGGCGTGCGGGCGGCCATGGCGTGCGCGGACGGAGAAGAGAGCGAGGGGAATTGGCAGCAGGTTGCGCGCGAGAAGAGAAAGAAAGTGGGCCGAGGATTCCCGTTGGATCCATGAGCATCCGACGGTGTTCCATGCATGATCCACGTGAGACATTCACGGACCAATCAAAATGCAGTATATGCGTACGATGTTATGACCATTTAAATTGGTCGTAGTTGACTAAAAATAACGTGTTAAAATCATGTAAGCTATTTTATAACTTGAGAAATTAAAAAAAAATCCAAGAAAATAGAAAACCATCTCATTGTGTCATCAAATGTGAACTAGTTTTCACAAAAAATAACAAACATCATTCAGTTTTTTCCTCTTTCATTGCTCTCGCCGCCCCTGCTTGCCTAGGTCGCCTGGATCCGCATTGACGTCGGACTGGTCGGACGAACATGCATGCATGCTCTACTGCGTACCAAAGATCATCGACCAAGACGAAGCCACGCTTCCTACAACCAAGGATTGATCGATTCTCCTACCAAAGATGGATTCTTTCCTTCTTGATAAATTTGTGTCCAGTTGTCGTTCAACATGCAGGACGAGTTCCACTTCATCTACCTCGTCGACTCGATCACCGGCGCCGAGTGCCGCCTCCCCCAATCTCGGTCTCACCGACGACGCCGATCCACTCCGGCTGGCCGGCCCAACAATATATACGTAGGGAGGTACGTACATGAGCCATTTCTATCTATCCGGACGAGTACAACACTCACATGCATGCATAAGCTACGTGTGTGCATGGTGTCTCTCATGCAGCTTTGAATCCACCAGCTACATGTGTGCATGCTTAAGGAAGTTTTTCATTTTTTTGGACGAAAAAATCATTTTCCATTTTTTGAGTGCCCAAAATGAGTTTTTTGTGTGAAGAACCTACCATATATGTAACATCCCAAAATTTGGAATGTTATATTATTCACTAGAATGATTGAGTGATTGAAACTGAGTGAAATTTGAAACTTTTGAATGAGAGGGAATAAAATGACTTTCCCCTTTTGTTTTTGAATTCAAATTCATTCAATTCAAAACAGTGAGAGAAGATGACATGACTTCTTCAAAATAAAGGATTTGAAAAAATTTGATATTCTAATTGGAATTACTTTCATTTGATTCTAATTCTATTTTAAAGTTTGAATGAATTCAAATCCACTTGCCCAAATTCAAAATAATGAGTGGAGCAACATGACCCTCCAAAACCAGAGGCAATTTGAATTTCATTTTAACTTATAAACTCAGGAAAAAAACACTTATAAAATATTTGGTATTTGGATCAAAGTCATATTTGAATTTTGGAAAATATTTGTTTTTAAAGTATTTCAAAAATTCTTAAAAATATGTTCAAGTTGTAGGAAATTTGTTTCTGAAAATTTTGGTATAATATATGCCTATATATGATTTTAATTTAGTTTACTTTTATCCTTTTCATTCTCTGTTTTATTAAAAAAATATTTAAAAGAAAACGGCTGAAGCCCTCTTACTAGGCCGGCCCAGCTAGCCACCGCAGGCCCAGCGCGCCGCCGACACCGAATCGGTACCCGATCTCTTTCCTTCCCTCCCTCTTTCCCTGACGTGGGACCCGTTGACCGAATCTCGCCCGCCTCGGTCACCTTCCTTCCCCGCCCCGATTTGCTTCCCGTCGCCGGAGATTCGCCGGATCTCCTCGAATCCGGGCGCAGAGGCCGCCCCCTGCTCCAAGCCGAGGCCCCTTATAAAAGGAGGAGTTCCGCACCTCGTTTTCTCCCGTAGCATCGACCCCGAGCCCCTGCCCTCACCGCCATTTCTCGTCGGAGCTCCGCCACGGCCGCCGTGCCATTGTCGACCCCCTGCTCGCCCCCGACCTCCTGGGCCACCGCACTCACCACCATTCGCCTCGCCTCGCTCTCCCGCACCTCTCCGTCCACTTCCCCGAGCGCCAGAACCACCAGAACCACCTCACCGACGGTCACCTGAACGCCACCTCCGCCCCGAGCTTCGCCGTCATCGTCTCCGTCGTCCCCGAGCTCCACCGCCACCACCCACGTCACCGTCGTCATCTGCCACATCTCCTGGGCCCTTCCTCGATGCCTAAGGACCACCAGAGACGCCGCCGCGTCAACGCCCGAAGCCCCGCCGCCGTCGGGCATCGCCGGACCTCTCCTCCACCCTCTGTAAGTCGCCGGCGTAGCTCTCCTCCGTTAGATCTAGGATGAACGGCCCAGATTAGAAGTCTTTAAATGGCCGAACCGTTTTGTTTTATTTTGCGCGCGTTCACTCGATTAGCTAACGCACGCACGCCTCTATCCACTCACAGCATGCCACGTAGCCCGTTCGTAGTTTAGGTTTTATTCTTTTTCTGTTTTTAGTTTCTGAAACAGAGAAGTTTCTGTTTTTAAAAATTGAATATCTCCTAGAATAATTAGAGTTTTTGAGTGATTCTTTTTGCATTGTGTCACAAATTTTATCTAGTTTCTGTAGATATAAAGTTTGACCATATTTGAATATTTTAAATTCAGATTCAAATAGATTTGAATTCAAACTTGTTTTGCTTATAACTTGAGTTTAAAAACATATTTTTGAGTTATTCTTTTGCTACTTGTTTGTATTAGTTATTTTTATCACCCTGTTCAATTTGAGAATTTTTAGAATATTTTAAATGAGGGTTTCAAGCAAAACAGATTCTGTTTTAGTTCTTTTAGGTTTATTTCTATTTCTTTTGTTTTAAATTGTTTCAATTTATTTTCTTTTATATTAGTTGACAAGTTTTACCTTATTTTTTTGTTAGTTAGCAGTAGCATTTCAACCAAGTTTATTTTATGTCATTTATTATGTTTGATAGCATGAAATCAATTCTAGTTTCATAATAACTTGCAAATTGATTTCATTGCTAGTTGATTTCCCATTTGAAAATATTTTGATATATTGTTTTATAAGTTTTACTTTCTGTTAATTTAGTTGTTTTATATTTTTGTTTTCTGTTATTTTAGTATTTTATTGCTTTTCTTGTTGTTAAGTTTATTAGACAAAAACTTATGTTGTTTAGTGTGTTGTTTTCATATTTCTTAGTTGTTCTTCAAAAGTAATTCTTTTTGCTAGTAAAATATTTGCTAAAATACTTTTGTTATATTTTACCTTGTTTTTGTTTTGTTGCTATTCAAAATAGTTTATTTGTAGGGAAAACTACATTTGGTTGTTGTGATGAAGTTTTGTTGTTTTAACTTTTGTCTTAAGTATTTACTTCATCACAACCCTTTTGTGTTTGGTTTTGTGTTACTTATTGATTGTTAGTATTGATTGCTAGTATGATTGCTTATATGAGTGCAATGTTTGATTATATAGATTTTTTCATCGGAGAGTGACGAATAGTTCTATCAAGTTATTTCTGAGAGCGATATTTATCTTCATCAACAGTACAGGCAAGTTCACTTTGATCATCTTACATTACCTATGTTTTATTTGCATTAGAATCAATCTCTCCATCATACATCCAGTAGGATATTGAGCTTGAACTTGAGGTAGTATTCATGAGGTAGGAGAAACCCAACACCCTGTTACCATTGCCCGGGAAGGGACGTTACTTCACATTTGCTACGCTTTAGTAGACGGGGTTTTGGTTGTGAGATTCAGGAGTGTTGTGAGGTTAATTAATTATTTCAAGACCTACATGATGATCAAGACTTCAAGGACTCAATATACCTCTAGGTGGATTGGACATGCATTTTGGCAGCCTGATATCTATCATGGTTATGCCCGGGAATCCTGGTATCTACCTGTGATCATCCCGACGGAATGCCACCCAGGCTCAAAGAGATGGATGGATACTTCAAGGCCGGAAAGCTTACGTGTGCAACCACAAGTCAATATGGGCTCTGGCTTGGTTGACCCTAGTCGTGACTCTGGTAGGTCAGTGCTACGAGATGTAGAAGAACGGTAGGATTGGATGGGCACTGACTTAACTATCGGAGGATCGCTTTGGAAGACCATGTTTCGATCATCTCGTTCTCAAACACCAGGCAGTGCGAGGACACAACGGGAGGGATCGATTCTTGCGGATAAAGTGTACAAACCTCTGCAGAGTATCAAACTAATCGATTAGCCGTGTCCCCGGTTACGGACAACATGAGCACCGAAGATGATACTATCAGTCAGTCTCAACACAATTAATAAATTATGATGAGTGGGTCTATTAATAATTTTTGGGACATGAGAATTGGTTGGTGGAACCATCTCATTAACAACCAACCTTTATAGTGATTTCCGTTTGACTCCTTTGTTGTAGGAAAAATAAAACCAGCTTTTCTACAAAAACTCAAACACAGAGCCACAAAGCCTTTTGCATATAGAATAGTCTTTATCATCTTTCTATGGTGATCTTGCCGGTGCATTCAATGTACTGACCTACACGGCTGCAACGTCTTATGTTGCAGATACTTTTCTACGACGAGTAAGAGTACGATTCAGGGTTACGGTCTACACTCAACTTGCCGTTGGTGTTTATTGGGACTCCACTCCCGGTGACTGTTTCCGCTGAGATTTAAGAGGTATATATCAGTTTTACGTTATTTACATGTGATTGCACTTTGATATATACATTGATGTACTGTGTGTGCCAGCATACTGATCCAGGGATGGCACTAACACACAGAGGCTTGACTCGTTTTGAGTCGGGACGCTACAATATATTTGTTACAAAATAGGCCAAACCAAATTTCTAAAATACTAGGCCATATTTAATGTACAATTAACCAAATGGTTGCGTGTAAATACCTTTAATCCACATCTATTGAAAAAGACAAATTTCAACCGATTCAGCAGGAAGCGGGTCAAATTTGAACTGTAGTAGCCTTATAGTTTGCTCTTTATTTTTTTCAAAAATCATTTCTAGGTACACAAGTATCTATTTAATTAGAGAAACACCAAAATTTATCCAAGATTAAATCACTGGCTAGGACCGGTCATGCCCGCCATTTTGACCGCATTTTGAAATGGGCATGAAAATTTCAAAAAAAAACAAAAAATTGGAAAACCTTCGCATTGTGTCATTATATGTGACCAAGTTACCAGGAAAAATAATAAACTTGTAATACGGCAATTATTTTAAAAAAGTGTTCTCAGAAATGAGCTATAATGTGTGAAGATTCATGACTTTCAAGTCAAATGATTAATCTTATGGCCACATTCATGGCATAGTTTGTTCAAATGATCTAATATTGTGCACAAGGCTGCATGTTGGAATGATAAACAATGTTGTCTAAGGAAGTTTTTATTTTCTATGGACGAAAATTTTATTTTCCATTTTTCGAGTGCCGAAAATGAGTTTTTTTTTGTGAAGGACCTACCATATATTTGTTGAAAAATTGGACCAAACCAATTTTCTAAAATATTAGGCCATATTTAATGTACAATTAACCAAATGGTTGCGTGTAAATAGCTTTGATCCACCTCTAGTGAAAAAGACAAATTTTCGCCGATTTAGTAGGAAGCGGGTCAAATTTGAATTGTAGCTGCCTTATAGTTTGCTCTTTATTTTTTACAAAAATCATTTCTAGGTACATAAGTATCTATTTAATCATAAAAACACCAAAAGTTATCCAAGATTCAACCACTGGCTAGGAACGGTCATGTCTGCCGTTTTGACCGCATTTTGAAATGGGCATGAAAAATTCAAAAAAATCAAAAAATTGGAAAACTTTCGCATTGTGTCATTATATGTGACCAAGTTACCAGGAAAAATAATAAACTTGTAATACGGAAATTATTTAAAAAAAGTGTTCTGAGAAATGAGCTATCATGTGTGGAGATTCATGACTTTCAAGCCAAATGATCAATCTTATGGCCACATTCATGGCATAGTTTGTTCAAATGATCTAATATTGTGTACAAGGCTGAATTTTGGAATGAAAAATAATAATCTTGTAATACGGCAATTATTTTAAAAAAGTGTTCTCAGAAATGAGCTATTATGTGAAGATTCATGGCTTTCAAGCGAGATGATCAATCTTATGGCCACATTCATGGCATAGTTTGTTCAAACGATCTCATATTGTGCAAAAGGGTGCATATTGTAATGGCAAACAATGTTGCCTAAGGAAGTTTTCATTTTCTTTGGACGAAAAAACCATTTTCCATTTTTCTAGTGCCGAAAATGAGTTTTTTTGTGAAGGACCTACCATATATTTATTGCAAAATTGGACCAAATCATTTTTCTAAAATATTAGTCCGTATTTAATGTATAATTGACAAAATGGTTGGGCGTCAGAAGTTTTGATCCACCTCTCGTGAAAAAGACAAATCTCCGACGATTCAGTAGGAAGCGGGTCAAATTTGGACTGCAGCTGTCTCATAGTTTGCTCTTTATTTTTCCCAAAAATATTTTGTAGGTACATAAGTATCTATTTAATCAGATAAACATCAAAAAAATTCCAAGGTTCAACCACTAGCTAGGAACGGTCATGCCCGCCGTTTTGACTGCATTTTGAAACGGGCATGAAAAATTCAAAAAAAATTGAAAACCTTCGCATTGTGTCATTATATGTGACCAAATTACCAGGAAAAATAATAATCTTGTAATACAACAATTATTTTTAAAAAATGTTCTCAGAAATGAGCTATCATGTGTGAAGATTCATGGCTTTCAAGCGAGATGATCAATCTTATGGCCACATTCATGGCATAGTTCGTTCAAACGATCTCATATTGTGCAAAAGGGTGCATATTGTAATGGCAAACTATGTTGCCTAAGGAAGTTTTCATTTTCTTTGGACGAAAAATTTATTTTCCATTTTTCTAGTGCCCAAAATGAGTTTTTTTGTGAAGGACCTGCCATATATTTATTGCAAAATTGGACCAAATCATTTTTCTAAAATATTAGTCCATATTTAATGTATAATTGACAAAATGGTTGGGTGTCAGAAGTTTTGATCCACCTCTCGTGAAAAAGACAAATCTCCGACGATTCAGTAGGAAGTGGGTTAAATTTGAACTGCAGCTGTCTTATAGTTTGCTCTTTATTTTTTCCAAAAATCTTTTGTAGGTACATAAGTATCCATTTAATCATAGATACATGGTGTGGTGGCGAGACGTCGAGGTTTAGATGGTGTCCGAGGGCCCCAACTCCAGAGCGCGTAAACCGGCATGCCAGCCGCGTGGTCACCGAGTGACCGTGGCGTTGCCACACGTTCTGGGTTGCCTAGGAATGTCTGGTGAGTTGGTCACTCCCCCGATAGGTGTTAGGAAGAATAATACAACATAAGAATCTCACGAGGAGACTGAACTAAGCTCAAACATGAATTAGCAGCAAAGTGTTTGATTAGCGGTGGGTGAAATTCACATGGCCAATGGGCCTGAGTTTTGGCTGAGGATGATCATCTACTAAGGAGACCGTCTTGGCAAATTTTCATCTCAAATGAAGGATCCTAGGTGGCACTTGCTTTGCAAAGTACCACACTGTGCAGAAATATGGATGTTGAAGGTGGGCTCAAATGGATGAATGTATTGAGCTCAAATTTGGTGGAGCATGGTAATTTGGGCATAGAAAAGCACTGTAAAAATTTGATAACATTTGGACATGCCAAAGTGGCACTTCCTTCACAATGCTCTTCTCTGCACAGAAACTTGGGAAAATTATTGAGAGGAATTGGCTAAATGAAATGAGCTCAAATTTGGTGGAGGTAAGTTATGCAGGTAGGAACATGCCCTGGTAAATTGTCAAAAATAATTAAGCAATATAAAATATATTTGCTTCACAAACTGAAAATATGACCAGAAATATGGATGTTGAAGCTGGGCTCAAATGAATGCATTGATAGAGCTGAAATTTGGTGGAGCATGGTAATTTGGGCATATAAAAGCACTGTCAAAATTTGATAACAGGTGGACATGCCAAAGTGGTACTTCCTTCACAATGCTCTTCTCTGGACAGAATCTTGGGAAAATTATTGAGAGAAATTGGCTGAATGAAATGAGCTCAAATTTTGTGGAGAGTTAAGATTTGAGCATATGGAAGATTTGATAAAATCTCAGATAATTTTGAGAATCCTATATAGTACTTCCTTCACAAAGCTTCTCTCTGGATAGAGACTTTGTAAATTTACTGAGGAAGATTTACTACGCAAATGGAGCTGAATATTATCATGTGGCAATGATTTGAGTATGTAAGAGTGCCCAAAAAGTTTGAGGGCAATATGAGGGGTCTAGGTAGCACTTGCTTTGCAATGTGCGAATCTGGCCAGAAAATAGAAATTGAATCTGGGCTGTCATAGATTATTGGATTGAGATGTAATTTGGTGGAGGATGACAACTTGGTAATATGAAGGTACTGTAAAAATTTCATACCATTTGAATAAATAAAAGTGGTACTTCCTTCACAATGCTCTCCACTGAACAGAAAATTGGGAAAAATATTGAGGAACATTGGCTACATTAAAATCAGATAAAATTTGGTGTAGAGAGGTTCTATGGGCAGGGTCATCTCCTGGTAAATTTTCAGAAATTATAAAGCAATATAAAATATAGCTGCTTCACAAATTGAAAATATTACCAGAAACAAAGATTGGATGGTGAGCTCACATGGATTATTAGATGGGGATCAAATTTTGTGGAGAGCTATGATTTTGGCATATAGAATATGTGGCAAAAAGTTTGCTCATTAGGAGATGCCTATCTAGTACTTACTTCACAAAGCTTCTAGCTGAACAGAAACTTTGGAAATTTGCTGAGGAAGATATAATAGGAAAATGGATCTGAATTTTGTCATGAGGAAATGATTTGGATAGAAAAGAGTGCCCAAATTTTAGGGCAATCCAAAAAATATAAATAACACTTCCTTCACAAAGTGTTGTTCTGAACAAAATAGGAAAATGAATATTCCTGAATTATTTTTGAACTAGGCAAGGAAGGGTTTTGACATATTTGAGGAATATATGATCCAAAGAATATATGAGAATTTTTTGGGAATTTTGGGAATGACAGAAATGTAGGCTCCTTCACAACCTAGGGCAAAAATTGACACATGGACATGACACATAGGCAAAACTGATGAGGTGGCGCCTAGTCATAGCAATGCACCACAATTTACAAGGCTATGACCATCTATATTGGTCGTGATCAGCTAGAAATAAGGCAACAGACCAGTGCTGTCTGCTTTACGACCATTTCCTGTAAGGATATTACGACCTTTCTGACCAAAATGGTCGTTATGGTTTAGCGTTTGGAGACCCCCCGAACAGCTTATGACCAATTGGTCTGAAATGGTCGTAGATTTACGACCATTTCTTCCAGGGTCACTGCCAGAAGGTCACAAGTTGACATATTTCTTGTAGTGCTTAGGGACACAATGAACGGGACTCACCCATCTACTATCAGCTATGGGTTAGATTATACCTGCCTCCAGAAGCTTTAATATTTCAGTTCTTACCACTTCTTTCATCTTGGGATTCAATCGCCGTTGGTGATCAACAACGGGTTTAGCATCAGGTTCCATATTGATCTTGTGCTGACATAGAGTGGGACTAATGCCCTTAAGATCATCAAGAGTATATCCAATAGCAGCCCGGTGCTTCCTTAGAACTTTCAATAATCTTTCTTCTTCATGTTCTAAAAGGTTAGCACTAATAATAACAGGATATATCTTTTTCTCATCAAGATAAGCATACTTCAAAGTGTTAGGGAATTGTTTCAATTCAAACACAGGATCACCTTTAGGTGGAGGAGGACCTCCAAGAGTTTCAATAGGCAAATTGTGTTTCAAGAGAGGTTGTTGTTCGAAGAAAATTTGATCTATTTCATTTCTTTCACGCAGGTGCATATCATTTTCATGGTCAAGCAAATATTGTTCTAATGGATCAGTAGGAGGCACATCAATAGAAGCAAGACCAATTATTTCATCCTTACTAGATAGCGCTTTATCACGAGGTTGTCTACTAAACTTGGAAAAATTAAACTCATGAGACACATTACCAAAACTGACACCGACAATTTGTTTTTCACAATCTATCTTAGCATTGACGGTGCTCAAGAAAGGTCTACCAAAGATAATGGGACAAAAGTCATCTTGTGGGGAACCAAGGACTAGAAAATCAGTAGGGTATTTTACTTTCCCACACAAGACTTCAACATCTCTAACAATCCCAAGTGGTGTAATAGTGTCCCTATTAGCAAGTTTAATAGTAATATCAATGTCTTCCATTTCAGCAGGTGCTATTTCATCCATAATTTCTTGGTATAGAGTAAAAGGGATATCACTCACACTAGCACCCAAATCACATAAACCATGATAGCAATGATCTCCAATTTTAACTAAGACAATAGGCAATCCTACTATGGATCTATGTTTATCTTTTTCATCAGGTTTAGCAATTCTAGCAGCTTCATCACAAAAGTAGATAACATGCCCATAAATATTTTCTACCAAGAGATCTTTAACCATAGCAACACTAGGTTCTACTTTAATTTTATCAGAGGGTTTAGGTGCTAGTATATTACTCTTACGAACCACAGTTGATACCTTAGCATGTTCCTTTATCCTAACAGGGAAATGTGGTCTTTCAATATAAGCGGTAGGCACAACTGGATCAACATTGTAAAAGATGGTTTCTTCTTTATCTATGACCGGTTCTTTAATTTTTTTCTTTAATAGGGGGATGCTATTTAAACCACTTCTCCTTAGGGAGGTCAACGTGAGTAGCAAATGCTTCGCATAAAGAGGCTACTATCTCAGAGTCGAGTCCATATTTAGTGCTAAACTTGTGAAAAGTATCGGTATTCATAAAAGATTAAACACAATCAAATTCAAGCTTTATACCTGACTCATTACCTTCATCGGGTTCCCAATCTTCAGAGTTGCGTTTAATTCTTTCTAAGAGATCCCACTTGAATTCAATAGTCTTCGTCATATAAGAACCAACACAAGAAGTATCGAGCATGGATTGATCATTATGAGAAAGCCGAGCATAAAAATTCTAGATGATAACTTTCCTCGGAATGTCATGATTGGGGCATGAATATAACATTGACTTAAGCCTCCCCCAAGCTAGAGCGATACTTTCTCCTTCACGAGGCCAAAAATTATATATATAATTCCGATCACGATGAACTAGATGCATGGGGTAAAACTTTTGGTGAAATTCCAATTGCAAACGAGTCCAGTTCCACGATCCAAGATCATCACATAGCCTATACCATGTCAATGCTTTTCCCTCCAAAGATAAAGGGAAAATCTTCTTCTTAACTTCATCTCCGGGTAAACCTGCAAGCTTAAATAATCCACAAATTTCGTTCACATATAAAAGGCGCATATCAGGATGTTCAGTTCCATCTCCTGCATAAGGTTTAGCAAGCAGTTGTTCTAACATACCCGAAGGAATTTCATAAGTAACATTTTCAGTAGGTGTTGTAGGTTGAGGGGCAACTAATTGTGGTTCCGGTCAGGGGAAGATACCCCGAACAAACCCCTCAAAGGATTGTTTTCCATAGTGACAAGTAGCGATAAATTTCAGCACGTAGTATAAGTTTTTCCTTACTGATTTCCACTTACCAAGAGCGCTTCACTCCCCTGCAATGGCGCCAGAAAAGAGTCTTGATGACCCACAAGTATAGGGGATCAATCATAGTCCTTTCGATAAGTAAGAGTGTCGAACCCAACAAGGAGCAGAAGGAAATGACAAGCGGTTTTCAGCAAGGTAATTTCTACAAGCACTGAAATTGTAGGTAATAGATAGTTTGATAGCAAGGTAATTTGTAACGAGCAAGTAACGGTAACGGTAAACAAGGTGCAGCAAGATAGCCCAATCCTTTTGAGGCAAAGGACAGGCCAGAACAATCACTAATAATAGGCAAAGTGTTCTTGAGGGTACACGGGAATTTCGTCTAGTCACTTTTATCATGTTGGTTTGATTCGTGTTCGCTACTTTGATAATTTGATATGTGGGTGGACCGGTGCTAAGGTGTTGTTCTTACTTGAACTAACAACCTACTTATGATTAACCCCCGCGCAAGCATCCGCAACTACGAGAAAAGTATTAAGACAAAGTCTAACCATAGCATTAAACATGTGGATCCAAATCAGCCCCTTACGAAGTAGCGCATACACTAGGGTTTAAGCTTCTGTCACTCTAGCAACCTACCATCTAATAACTACTCCACAATGCATTCCCTTAGGCCCATGAATGGTGAAGTGTCATGTAGTCGATGTTCACATGACACCACTAAGGGAATCACAACATACATATCATAAAAATATCGAACACATATCAAATTCACATGATTACTCGCAACATGACTTCTCCCGTGACCTCAAGAACAAAAGTAACTACTCACAAATAATAATCATGCTCAAGCTCAGAGGAGTATTGAATGGCATAATGGATCTAAACATATAATCTTCCACCAAATAAACCATATAGTAATCAACTACGCAAGGTAATCAACACTACTAGTCACCCACATGTACCAATTTGAGGTTCCAGTACAAAGATTGAACACAAGAGATGAACTAGGGTTTGAGAGGAGATGGTGCTGTTGAAGATGTTGATGAAGATTGGCCTCCCAAAGATGAGAGGGGTGTTGGTGATGACGATAGCTTCGATTTCCCCCTCCGGGAGGGAAGTTCCCCCGGCGGAATCGCTCCGCCGGAGGGCAAAAGTGCTCCTGCCCAAGTTCCGCCTCAAGGCGGCGGCGCTTCGTCCTGAAAGTCCTCCTCTGATTTTTTCTAGGTCAAGAGTGACCTTATACCGGAAGATGGGCATCGGAGGTGGGCCGAGGTGGCCACAACCCATCAGGGAGGTTGTGCCCACCTGGGAGGCCCCCTCCGGTAGTTTTGTGATCTAGTATTTTTTATTAAATGCAAAAATATTCTCCGTAAAATTTCAGCTTCATTGGAGTTGTGTAGAATAGCTATCTCTGACGTGCTTTTCTTAGGTCCAGAATTCCAGCTGCCGGTATTCTCCCTCTTTGTGTAAACCTTGCATATTATGAGAGAAAAGGCATTAGAATCACTCCCCAAGGCATTATTATTCAACAAAGCAAAGTAAATAACAGTAGGAAATCATGATGTAAAATGGACGTATCAGTAGTGGAGATTTGTATGGAGGAATTTATGCCTCCTGTGTAGCTGCAAAACTGAGAGTGTCACCTCAACCTAATGACCCTAGGCTGCCTGAGAGATATTTAGACTTTGAAGCCATGCGTCGTCATGACTTTATTATGGACAATGCTAGGGGTTATGAGTACAACCTAACGTTTTATAAATATAAGCATGTTTCTGTTACGTTGCCTGCGCCTGCTCTCTTTGCTTTTCAGGCACGACAAAGATACTATGTTCTTGAGGACGAGGTGCAGGAGTACAACGCTGTAGTAGAGGCTACTCACTTGGCAGAGGAGACGGCAAGGAACGCCTCCACGAGCTACCACTTCAACTATTATCCATACCAGCAGTGGTGATCACCATGCTAGGCAAGCGCCTAAGCTTGGGGGAGTACGTGTTTCTCACCGACATTACATTCATTGTTCACACATTTCATATCAATTGCCGGTGTTCACCGTCTTTCATTGTATATCCATGTTAGCTTTATTTTTTCGCCTTCTTCTTGTGTGTTTGAAAAACTTTGAAAATCCAAAAATATTTCTCGTTTCTTTTCGGTTTTTCTTTCCCGTTTAATTAGTTGTAGTATTAAAAGAAAACCCAAAAAGATTTCCTTTGTATGTTGGGAGCTTTCCCGTGTAAATATTTTTTCTCGTTCTTGTTTTTTCCTTTATTTTATTTGCTTTCTTGAGAAAACCAAAAACTCCAAAAAACATTTCGGTGTGTTTCTCTGTATTTCTTTTCTTTTTATTGAGTGGTGAAAGGAGAAGACCACGATGAAAATGTTGAGTGGCTCCCATATGCTTTATTGTTGATCTAACAGAGAGCCAATATTACATCGTCTTCTCCTTTGTATAAAACTGTCTTGCAGATTCCAGCTTAGTCCATGACACTCTTGCACTATTATTATTATCACATCATTTGGTCGTGCAAGTGAAAGGCAATAATGAAGATATTTGATGAAGTGATCGTGGTAAAGGAAGCTGGTATGAGCTCTTCTTGTTTTCCGTTTTTGAAAATATGTTTAGCTCGTTCGATCTCGATTTAGTATATCATGAGTGAACATGTTTATGATGACAATTAGAGATTATAGTTTCTCATGCCATGCTTAAATAGCTAGGAGTGTATAATGATTTATCTTATGTGTCAAATGCATTAAAATGGTTATGATGTGGTATGGTAGTATGGTATTTCCCTCTGAGTAATTCGAGCGGCTTGACTTGGCTCATGTGCAAACGTGTAGTTGATTCAAAACCAATGCAGCCTTCATGATATTTAGATTCAGAGTGTTCATATCCTACCCATGCTAGGTTCAATGTTATTTATTCACAATGCATGATTATGACCGTTTTCGCTCTCTAGCTGGTCGCTTCTCAATCTATTGCTAGCCTTCACCTGTACTAAGCGGGAATAATGCTTGTGCATCCAAAATCCTTAAACCCAGTTATTCCACATGAGTCCACCATACCTACCTATATACGGTATTACCCTACCGTTACAAGTAAATTTGCATGTGCCACCTCTAATATTCAAATAAACTTCTGTTTTGTGCACTCGTACCGCTCATGGAGCGACAGGGCGGTCAGTATCTTCCATGCTAAGTGGGTTATTCTCAAGATGGGCGTTTTTTCGCCTGTCATTGCATGAGAGAGGCTGGTAAAAAGGATGCCCAGTCCTGCAAAACAAAAACTAATTAAACAAAACTCCCGGGATAGTTGAAATGTTGGAGGTCATCTGTGGATTCGGTCAGCCATGGCTTGTGTATGTATGGTGGATGGGAGTAAACTTTACAATTCTACTTGGGAACCACCAATAACGTGTTTAGCATGGAAGATATTGAAATCCTTTGTCATGGCGTTGATAGGGAAAGCGCACCACCCAAAAAACTATAACTTCAATACTATTTTAAACCTTGAGCTCTAGCACCTCTGCAAATCAATGCTTCCCTCTGCGAAGGGCATGTCTATTTACTTTTATGTCGAGTCATCACCCTCTTACTAAAAGCACCAGACCGAAGAGCACTATTGTCATTCTTATGCATTGAGTCTAGTTAATGTTGGATGTGAGCATGACTGGATCTTTTCTACCCTGAATTATAATGTTTAGTCGCAGCTTGAACCTCAGAGGTGCTTTGCATTTATGTTTTTAGGTCTCGCAAAGTGCTAGCGAAATACCATGTCATCATATTATATCATGATTGTTTTCACAAATTTTTGGCATGTGAGATATCTTATTATTGCTCGCTAGTTGGTTATGTATTGCGATGAGTGAATATGATGTTTAATCGTTATCATGGATATGGTTATTTATGATTTATGCTGAAAACTTGAACACTAGCTAAGCATGTGTATAACAACGAGAACAAAAGAGTTTGTAAAAGTTTTCTTTATCACTTTCAATTTATCAACTGAATTGCTTGAGGACAAGCAATGAGTTAAGCTTGGGGAGTTGAAACGTCTCAAACATATCTACTTTTCCAAACACTTTTGCCCTTGTTTTGGACTCTAATTTGCATGATTTGAATGGAACTCACCCAGACTGACGTTGTTTTCAGCAGAACTACCTTGGGGTTATTTTTGTGCAGAAATAAAAGTTCCCGGAATTGGACGAAACTTTTTGCGAATTATTTTTGGAACAAATAATGAATTATAGAGCAAAGATCCACTAGGGGGGCTGCCTATTGACGTGGCTTGAGACTGCGTCGGTATTTCCCAAAGAGGAAGGGATGATGCAGCACAGCTACGGTAAGTATTTCCCTCAATTGTGAAACCAAGGTTATCGAACCTAGGAGGAGGACCACTCAACGCTATGTAAACGGTACCTTCACACAAAGAACAAATACTTGGAACCCGACGCGTAAGAGAGGTTGTCAATCTCTCAACGGTAAAAAGATAGATTAGATTGCAATAGATTGGATAAATAGATCGCAAAAGAACACAAAATAAAAGAAGCAAATAAAAAGTGCAGCACGGTATTTTTGGGTTTTTGGAATAATAGATCTGAAAACAAAAGCGGAAAAAGATAGATCGGAAAGCAATATATTAAAAGGATAGACCCGGGGGTCGTAGGTTTCACTAGTGGCTTCTCTCATGAGTATAGCACATGGTGGGTAAACAAATTACTGTTGGGCAATTGATAGAAGATCAAATAATCATGACGATACCCAAGGCGATGATCAATATATAGGCATCACGTCCAAGATTACTAGACCGAAATGATTCTGCATCTACTACTATTACTCCACACATCGACCGCTATCCAGCATGCATCTAGTGTATTAAGTTCATGGAGAAACGGAGTAATGGAATAAGAACGATGACATGATGTAGACAAGATCTATTCATGTAGGAATATACCCCATCTTGTTATCCTTAATGGCAACGATACATGCGTGCCTCGCCGCCCCTTCTGTCACTGGGAGAGGACACCGCAAGATCGAACCCATCACAAAGCACCTCTTCCCATGGCAAGAAAAATCGATCTAGTTGGCCTACCTAAACCAAAGATTCGAAGAAGAAATACGAGGCTATAAATAATCATGCATATAAGAGATCAAAGAAGACTCAAATAATATTCATGGATAGAAACTGATCATGAACTCAAAATTCATCGGATCCCAACAAACACATCGCAAAAAGTCATTACATCAAATAGATCTCCAAGAGACCATTGTTTTGAGAATCAAAAGAGAGAGAGATAGAAAGCCATCTAGCTACTGCCTACGGACCCGTAGGTCTATGGTGGACTACTCACGCATCATCGGAGAGGCACCAATGAGGATTATGAACCCCTCCGTGATAGTGTTAGATTGGATCTCGCGGTTCTGGAACTTGCGGCGGCTGGAATTGTGTTTCGTCGACTCCTCTAGGGTTTTTGGAATACTTGGGTATTTATAGAGCTCAGAGGCAGTGGAGGGGACTCCCGAGGGCACCACAACCCATTAGGGCAAGCCGGGGGCCTCTAGCGCGCCCTGGTGTCTTCTAGGCCCCATGGGCCTCCTCCCGGGTGCTTCATTGGCTCACTGGTTGTCTTCTGGCCAAAAAAAAATCTCCAGAAAGTTTCGTCGCAATTGGACTCCGTTTGGTACTGATATTCTGCGAAGTAAAAAACAAGCAAAAAATAACAACTGGCTCTTGGCACTATTTCAATAGGTTAGTCCCAAAAAATGATATAAAGTTGCTATAAAATGATTGTAAAACATCCAAGAATGATAATATAACAGTATGGAACAATCAAAAATTATAGATATGTTGGAGACGTATCAGCATCCCCAAGCTTAATTCCTACTCGTCCTCGAGTAGGTAAATGATAAAAACAGAATTTTTGATGTGGAATGTTGCCTAACATGTTCATCACATATTATTTTCTTTTGTAGCATGGACATTTGGACTTTTAGATGGTTCAAAGCAATAGTCTAGTTTTTACATGAAGACTTCAATACTCAAGCATACCAACAAGCAACCATGTCTTTCAAAATATCAACACTAAAGAAAGTTATCCCTAGCCCATCATGCTCAATCATTGATCCTTTCATGAAACAGACTCAAATATTAGCTATACCCAATGCACAAGTATGATCATAGTGCCCCCTAGTTGGTGCTTTATAAAAGAAGACCGAGACTCAAATAAAAGTAAAAATTGCATAAAGTAAATAGATAGGCCCTTCGCAGAGGGAAGTAGGGATTTGTAGAGGTGCCAGAGCTCAAAGCTTAAATTGAGAGATAATTTTTTTTGAGAGGCATGCTTTTCATGTCAACAAAAATGACAAAGTAGTTCTCAATATTTTCCATGCTAGATATATCATAGGCGGTTCCCAAACAGAAAATAAAGTTTATTCCTTTTTCCACCATTATTTCACAATCCATGGCTAGCCGAATCCACGGTTGCCTTCCATACCAACACTTTCCAAGGAATTTATTATTTGACAACATAAAAGTAAATTTCTTTTTCATTTCGGGACTGGGCATCCCTAATACCGCCGTACTCTCATGCAATGACAAGTGAATAAACACTGATCTTGAGAATAACACATCTAGCATGGAAAAATATTGGACACCCCCTACCGTTTCATGAGCGGTACGAGCACACAAAAAGGAAATTCATTTTGAAAATTAGACATGGCACATGCAAATTTGCTTAGAACAGCATGGAAATACCACATATAGGTAGGTATGGTGGACTCATATGGCAAAACTGGGTTTAAGGATTTTGGATGCACAAGTAGTATTTCTACTTAGTACAAGTGGAGGCTAGCAAATAGATTGAGAAGCAACCAACCAAGAAACGAAAATTCACATAAACGGGCATTAACCATAATTAACACCGAATAATGCACCCCAAGTAGGATGTAATTTCATTGCATAACTATTGACTTTCGTGCTTGTATAGGTAATCACAAACCTTAACACCAATATTCTTACTAAAGCACAATTACTCATCAACATGACTCACATATTACTATCATCATGTCTCAAAACTATTACAAGGAATCAAATTTAATTTTTCCAATGATCTTCATGAAAGTTTTTATTATATCCCTCTTGAACATCTATCACTTTGGGACTAGTTTCATATATTTCCATTGCTTTTGACAAGCTCAAATAAATTTAAGTGAAGAACATGAGCATAAAAATTTCGTCTCTCAAAATAATAGAAGTGAAGCATGAGAGAATTTCTTCAAAATTTACCAACTCTCCAATTAATCTAAGTGAAGCATGAGAGTATTTCTTCAAAAATTTAAAGCACACCGTGCTCAAAAAGATATAAGTGAAGCACTAGACCAATTCCATAGCTCAAAATTTTAAGTGAAGCATATAGAGCAATTCTAACAAATCATAGCATAATTTTGGCTCTATCAAATAGGTGTGTACAACAAGGATACTTGTGACAAACAAAAAAGCAAATGAAGCAAAGACTCAAATAATACAAGACGCTCCAAGCAAAACTCATGATATGTGACGAATAAAAATATAGCTCCAAGTAAAATACCGATGGTCTTTAGAAGTAAGAGGGGATGCCACTCGGGGCATCCCCAAGCTTAGTTGCTTGTTTATCCTTGGATATTTATCTTGGGGGTGCCATAGCATCCCCAATATTAGGCTCTTTTCACTCCTTATCCCTTCATCCATCGTGAGCTCACCCAAAACTTGAAAATTTCAATCACACAAAACTCAACAAAACCTTCGTGAGATCCGTTAGTATAATAAAGCAAATCACGACTCTAAGTACTGTTGCAAACCCATTCATATTTTATCATTGCATTATATCTACTGTATTATAACTTTACCATGGCTTATACCCTTCAATACAAACCACAGATTCATCAAAACAAGCACACAATGCAACAAAAACAGAATCTGTCAAAAACAGAACAGTCTGCAGCAATCGGTACTCTAACCATACTTCTGTAACTCTACAAACTCTGAAAAATTAGGACAACGTAAAGAATTTGTATATCAATACTTTGTTAAAATTTCAGCTCGTTATCACACTCCAGTAAAAAATGAAAATTCCTGCACTGGAGTCAAAGTTTCTTTTTCAGATTCAGCATTGTTTCTACTCATCTTGTGAGTCATCCTAAAGGCTTTACTTGGCACAAACACTAACTAAAACAAAAAAAAACACAATCATAACAGTAGCATAATTGTGTCAACACTCAAGAACAGAAATTGAAAAGGTAAAAAATAAATTTTATTCATTGGGTTGCCTCCCAACAAGCTCTTTCTTTATAGCCATTAAGATAGGCTTGAGATTTCAATGATGCCCTCATGAAAGATAATAATAGAAACACAAAGAGAGCATCATGAAGCATATGGAAAACACACTTAAGTCTAATATACTTCCTATGCATAGGCATTTTATAAGCAAACAAATTATCAAGGCAGGCAAAAACTAGCATATGGAAGGAAGAAGAAAGACACAATAGCAATCTCAACATGAAGAGAGGTAATTTAGTATCATGAAAATTTCTACAACCATAATTTCCTCTCTCATAATAATTTTGTGTAGGATAATAATCAAATTCAACAATATAGCTATCATAAATAATACTCTCTTTATGATCAACATGCATAAAGTTTTTATCATCTTCCAAAATAGTGGGATTATCATCAACTAAAGTTATGACCTCTCCGAACCCACTTTTGGTACTATTGCAAACATTATTATCAATAACATATTCAACATGAGGCTTAAATAAATTTTCAAGATCATAAGAAGCATTATCACCCCAATCATGATCATTGAAATAAGAAGTGGACATGACAAAATTATCATCCCCAAGCTTGTAGTTTTGCATATCATTAACATAATTGACATTAATAGAATTTATAGTAACATCATTGCAATCATGCTTTTCAATCAAGGAGCTATCATGAATCACCTTATAAACTTCTTCTTTCAACACTTCATCAAAATTTTCAGATTCATGATTTCCAAACAAAACTTCATAGAGATAATCAAGTGCACTCAACTCACTAGCAATTGGTTCATCATAATTTGATCTTTTGAAAAAAATAGCAAGTGGATGAGTATCCATATCAATAGATTTTTAGCAAGCAAAGATGCAAGCAAATAGAAGGCACATGGCAACACAAGCAAAGATAGCAAACAAGCAAACAAAAAGAGATCCGGCGAGAAAAAGGCGAACGAAAAAGATGGCGAATAAAACGGCAAATTTTTGTGAAGTGGGGGAGAGGAAAACGAGACGCAAATGGCAAATAATGTAAATTGCAAGGAGATGAGATTTTTTATTAGGAACTAGATAGATGTTGATGATGTCTCCCCGGCGCCAAAGATTGGCGAGAGAGACCACTTTCGCACATCATTCCCGGCAACGGCGCCAGAAATTCATTTGACGTGGCTTGAGACTGCGTCGGTATTTCCCAAAGAAGAAGGGATGATGCAACACAGCTATGGTAAGTATTTCCCTCGGTTATGAAACCAAGGTTATCGAACCTAGGAGGAGGACCACTCAACGGTATGTAAACGGTACCTTCACACAAAGAACAAATACTTGGAACCCGACGCGTAAGAGAGGTTGTCAATCTCTCAACGGTAAAAAGATAGATTAGATTGGAATAGATTGGATAAATTGATCGCACAAGAACACAAAATAAAAGAAGCAAATAAAAAGTGCAGCACGGTATTTTTGGGTTTTTGGAATAATACATCTGAAAACAAAAGCAGAAAAAGATAGATCGGAAAGCAATATATTAAAAGGATAGACCCGGGGGCCGTAGGTTTCACTAGTGGCTTCTCTCATGAGTATAGCACATGGTGGGTAAACAAATTACTGTTGGGAAATTGATAGAAGATCAAATAATCATGAAGATATCCAAGGCGATGATCAATATATAGGCATCACGTCCAGGATTAGTAGACGGAAATGATTCTGCATCTACTACTATTACTCCACACATCGACCGCTATCCAACATGCATCTAGTGTATTAAATTCATGGAGAAACGGAGTAATGCAATAAGAATGATGACATGATGTAGACAAGATCTATTCATGTAGGAATAGACCCCATCTTGTTATCCTTAATGGCAACGATACATGCGTGCCTCGCTGCTCCTTCTGTCACTGGGAGAGGACACCGCAAGATCGAACCCATCACAAAGCACCTCTTCCCATGGCAAGAAAAATCGATCTAGTTAGCCTAACTAAACCAAAGATTCGAAGAAGAAATACGAGGCTATAAATAATCATGCATATAAGAGATCAAAGAAGACTCAAATAATATTCATGGATCGAAACTGATCATGAACTCAAAATTCATCGGATCCCAACAAACACACCTCAAGAAGTCATTACATCAAATAGATCTCCAAGAGACCATTGTATTGAGAATCAAAAGAGAGAGAGAAAGCCATCTAGATACTACCTACGGACCCGTAGGTCTATGGTGGACTACTCACGCATCATCGGAGAGGCACCAATGAGGATGATGAACCCCTCCGTGATGGTGTTAGATTGGATCTCGCGGTTCTGGAACTTGCGTCGGCTGGAATTGTGTTTCGTCGACTTCTCTTGTGTTTCTAGAATATTTGGGTATTTATAGAGCTCAGAGGCAGTGGAGGGGACTCCCGAGGGCACCACAACCCATCAGGGCGCGTCGGGGGCGTCTGGCGCGCCCTAGTGTCTTCTGGGCCCCGCGGGCCTCCTCCCGGGTGCTTCTTTGTCTCACTGGTTGTCTTCTGGCCCAAAAAAAATCTCCAAAAAGTTTCGTCGCGATTGGACTCCGTTTGGTACTGATATTCTGCGAAGTAAAAAACAAGCAAAAAACAACAACTGGCACTTGACACTATGTCAATAGGTTAGTCCCAAAAAATGATATAAAGTTGCTATTAAATGATTTTAAAACATCCAAGAATGATAATATAACAGCATGGAACAATAAAAAATTATAGATACGTTGGAGACGTATCACCTGTGGGCCACAAGCCAACAGGGCGCGCCCACCCCCTGGGCATGCCTGATGGCTTGTGGGGCCCACGTGGCTCCTCCGACCCTAATTCCAGTCCTATAAATCCACATCTTTGGAGAAAAAATCGGAGACAAGATTTCATTGCGTTTTACGAGATGGAGCCGCCGCCACCGCCTGTTCTTCCTCGGGAGGGCTGATCTGGAGTCCGTTTGGGGCTCCGGAGAGGGGGATTCGTTGCCGTCGTCATCGCCAACCCTTCTTCATCAACACCGCCATGATGCTCACCACCGGGTGTGAGTAATTCCTTTGTAGGCTTGCTAGACGGTGATGGGATTGGATGAGATTGATCATGTAATTGAGTTAAGTTTGATAGGGCTTGATCCCTAGTATCCACTATGTTTTGAGATTGATGTTGCTATGACTTTGCTATGCTTAATGCTTGTCACTAGGGCCCAAGTGCCATGATTTAAGATCTGAATCTATTATGTTTTCATGAATATAAGAGTGATTTGGATCCTATCTTGCAAGTTGTATGCACCTATTACGTGTCTTGATCCGCATACCCCAAGGTGACAATAATTGGGATTTTTCCGGTGATTTAGTTTGAGGAGTTCATGTATTCACCATGTGTTAATTCTTTGTTCTGGTTCTCTATTAAAAGGAGGCCTTAATATCCCTTAGTTTCCATTAGGACCCCGCTGCCACGGAAGGGTAGGACAAAAGATGACATACATGTTCTTATCGCAAGCACGTATGACTATATACGGAATACATGCCTACATTACATTGATGAATTGGAGCTAGTTCTGTGTTACCCTAGTGTATAGCTGTTACATGATTGATGTCATCTAAGTCATTATCCATCACCGATCCACGTGCCTACGCTTTTCATATACTGAATCTTGCTAAGTTCCTATTGCTGCTGCTACTGTCACAACTACTACAAAATTACTTTTTGTCACTATTACTGTTACTACTATTACTTGTCGTGCTACTAAAACTTTCCTGTAGAAAGATATCCCAGGTGTGATTGAATTGACAACTCAATTGCTAAGGCCGATAAATATTCTTTGGCTCCCCTTGTGTTGAATCAATAAATCAGGGTGAAATACTACCTGCGAAGACTATTGCGATCCCCTACACTTGTGGGTTATCACGTATGGATAATGTATGAATTATTCATGCCATATTCACCTATGTTTAAAATACTTTTATATGGTTTTGATGCAAATTTTATGATTTAATTAGAACTAACCCGGACTGACGCTGTTTTCAGCAGAATTACAGTGGTGTTGTTTTTTGTGCAGAAAATGAAAGTTCTCGGAATCCCGAAACTTTTTGATAATTTTTTCTTGAATATCTGAGCAATATTGGAGCGAAGAACCACTGGAGGGGGGGGGGGCACCAGGTGCTCCCAGGCCATCAAGGTATGCCTGGGGGGTATGGCACCCTGATGGCTGGGGACCACCCCGTGGCTCCGTTTTGTGTGATTCCAACGCCAAAAAATCTTATAAATAGAGAAACCATCATAAATTAATCGACACCCTCTGCTCTGTCGCCGCAACTCTCTGTATCAAAGAAAAACTATCTGCAGAGAAAACAGAGAAGAAAACACACACACACACAGACAGACAGACACACACACACACACACACACACACACACAGAGAGAGAGAGATCCAATCTCGAAGGGGCTCTCGCCCCTCCGGGAGCCATGGAGGCCAAGGACCAGAGGGGAGAATCTCTCCCATCAAGGGAGAGGCCATTGAGGAGGACACCTGTCGGGGCACGATGCACACGATCACCTATGGGGCTACGAGCCCCTTTGTGGTTCGGCAGGGGTGAGGTAATGATACAACACGATGATGGGACGCTGGTGTTTTACCCAGGTCCAGGCCGCTGGGAAGCGTCAAACCCTACTCCTGATTTGGTGGATTGATCGGGGGAGCACGAAGCACACAGAGCTCAAACCCGGCAAGGTCGCCTTCGGGAGAGCTACTACGCGAGTATAAGTGCCCAAAAGTCTAAATCTTTAGCTAGGTTGCCTTGGGCCTCCTTTTATAGCTCAAGGGGCAACCACAGTGGCAAAACATACATTATCTAGTGATTAGATAGCTAACAGTGCTATCATACCTAACTCTGGCATTTAGGACAAAATACCATGATTGCTAGTCGAGGTGGCGTGCGGGGGTGCATCCCCGGCAAGCTTCTACCATCGCTTTGGCTAACTGTTGCTTAGTATCTTGACACGCCTCTGGACGGGTGTCAAATGGGCATAATCTGCCTTCCGGTGCGCCGCCACGTACTTGGCGAGAGCCACTTAGCCACCTAAGGGCTCGACACCGCATCGACAAATGACTGGTGTTGCGATGCGGTGGAGCGGTGGCCGATCGGCTTGCGCCTGCCGGGGGGGGGGGGGCGGCTTGCCGGGTCTTCCTGAAGATGTGCGCACCTTGGTCCTCGGCAGGCGCCGGGGACGTGACTGGCGTGGTTCGGGCCCGTCCTGGGCCGTTGTATTGACCTTGCCGGCGTTGCTTTGGCCAGCGTAGGTTGCTTCTGCCGGAGTCTTGGTCTTGACTATTGGCTTCGTCTTCTTGATGCGCTCCTTGATCTCTCGTGGAGCGGCCTCTCTGGCTTGGATTGGTCTTGACGGGGCGGTAGCTTTCCCCGGCAGGCTTAGGCCATCGGGTCGGAGGCTTATCGTCCGTGCACAAGTCAGGGGGAAATAAACACTCCTGTTTGTGTACCCCGACAGAAGCCCCCGGGCCTGAGCCATACATGTCGCTTGGCATCGTTGGGTTAGGCCCCAAACAGTGCACGGACACGCGTCGACGAACTGCTGCCCTCACGCACTTGGTTGCGATGACTTGTCAAACCCACGTCCACTCCGCGTAATTACCGCAGGTCGTGGGGCCGTGGAACAGTAGCCGTTGGAGAGAAAATTGCCAGTAAAAGAAATGGCATTTTTCCAAAAAGATAGCGAAGAGCCTGCCCCCGCGCGGTTTCCTAATAAAAAGGTAACGTGCAGGGGCGCTGCTCATTCGTCCGTTTCTCCTTCCTTCATCTTCCTCCTCAAGCCAAGAAACCACTTCCGCCGCCGCCACTCGCCCTCCAAGCGCTACTAGCCCTTCCGCCGCTCTTGAGAGCCCAAGAGATGGGGAAGAAGACGAGCGTCATGAAGGGGAAGCAGTCGGCCGCGTCGGCGGACCCAGCGGCTGAAGAGAGGAAGAGGAAAGCAGAAGAGCTGGAGAGGCTGCGGCGGAGGGATGTGGTTTTATCCCCGTCGAACCTGGACGGCAATGCCTTGATCGCAAGGTACGCCTATATGTGGGGGAGGGCAACGAACGGGCATGGAGCACCCGTAGTTCTGCCGGAGAACCCCAAGGAGAAGACACCATAAGATTCGTACCGCTTTTTCTGCGCGTACTTTCTCTATGGCCTCTCCCCCCTTTCTCCGATTTCTTTTGCGCCATGATGACGGTGTATGGAATCCACCTTCTAGATTTCATGCCAATTGCAATGGCGTGCATGGCGAGCTTCGCTCATCTGTGCGAGAACTTTGTTGGAGTCGCCCCCAATGTGGATTAGTTCAGGCACTTCTTCGTCCCCCGGATAGAGGACAAATCCCACCGCTCGGGGAACATAAGCTGGATTCCTCGGTGCCGGAAGGAAGACTGGGATTACCTCCCTGGCCATCAGCGCGGGAAGTGGGAAGAGTGGAGGGGCGACTGGTGCTGGATTAAGGACGAAGAAGCCCCTGAGTTCTGCTTGGCGCAGACTGGATGCGTCACACACGGCAGCGACTGGAGTAAGTTGGGCCTCACTGACGAAAGGCTCCACCCGGCGCTGAACATGATTACCCGTCTAAAAGCTGCCAGGCTGTCCATCGAACATGTGGGGGCCAACTTCCTCCGACGCCGCGTTGCGCCGCTTCAGAGGAGGGATAGGTTTGCATGGGAGTACAACGGTGCTGCTGACAGGATGCGGCTGTACCCAGGCCCCGCCAACAACCTGCCGGTTTACGGCCATGGTTGGTTGTGTGAGTAGCTGTTCGGCCATCTTGGGCCGTTCCATTTACTGGCAAGCATCGTTCCCTTGCATCTCAATTCTGCCCAGAGTCAGATCCTACAATGGATGCCCGACTGCAATGCCTCCGGGGTCAAATCCGATTGGGAGCTGCCTGCCCTGGATGATGAGATGGACTAGGTCTCTCGCTTGGAAGAAAGAGCTTCCAGGGCGGAGGACAATCTGATCACGCCAACTACCAGGGGGGAGGAGGCATTCATCACCGCTCGGATTGACGAAGACAAGAAGGTCAGGGCCGCCAAGAGAATGGGCTCCGAGGAAGAGGAGGAGGAGGAGCTCGAGGGGGACGATTCTTCTGAAGAGGAGGACGAGAAGCGCGCCGTGGAGGAGGCTGCCGGGTTCGAATCTGCCGGGGCCGGGGCTTCCCAAGGCATGGCGACAGGAACCGAGACGGAGGAGGCGAAGGAGCCAGAGGCGGAGGAGGAAGGGCTTGAAATGACCCCTCAAGCTCCAGAGCCAGGGCACCGCCTCCGTGAGCGCGTCAACCGAGAGTCAGTGGCCCCAGCGTCTTCGCGGGGCACCCAGAAGGTGAAGAAGACGACCTCCAGGGGAGGCAAGCACGAGGCAGCAAGCCGCCAGTCTCTCTGCCTCTCTCAGGCTAAGCCTCCTCCCGCCAAGCGACGGATGGTTATGGGGATGGACCCCAGCCCCCGGCAAGCCCAACTTCTCCGCCAAGTTCGACCCTACCGGAGGTCCCAGTCCCTCCGCCAAGCCCCGCTCCTCCGACTCTGCAAAGGGGCATATCAACTCCACCGCCTGTGTCATATGAGCTGGGCTCCATACTCATCGCCTCAGAGTGAGTTTACTCAACTACGATCCTTGTCAATGTTTTATGTCCTTGATTTCTTTACTGATCTTGTATAGCTGATTCTGACAGGGATAGGGAGACCCTTGTGCATCGAGCCAAGCGGGTTAAATCCACAGCAGAGCCGGGTCCCGCGGCAGGCCTGAGCCCGGCAGGAGGCGCAAAGGAAGATCCTGCACTCAGCCCCCGGTCCATCCCCCTTCGCGAGATCCTAAGGCAGACCTCGTCCGCTGGCGGGGATGAGGAAGGGCATCTCCCCACGCCTGACAGGGAGATGGGAGAGAGCTATCAAGGAGGGACTCGCCAGGAGGAGTCCTTCTTCCAAGATCCCTCGTCGACCATCGCCGGTGGGGAGGAGTCGCCGGCAAGGGCCTCCACCGAGGGGTTTGCTGGTGCTGAGGTCGCCACCGAAGGGGTGGTGACAGACCGCACACCGGCATCTGATGTTGCCGGGGAAGTGGATGCTCTTCCTCAGCAACCTCCATCGGGTAACCCACTTGCCTGCTTTTTCGCTTCCCCCTTTTATCCTTTCTTGTGTGTCTTGATGATTTCTAACTTTCATTTTTCTGCTTATTGCTTTTGTCCATAGCTCCGTCACTTGAAGAGCCTAAGTTGCTGGAAGAAGTGGCCGGCATCGGGAAAGATGCTGCTGAGGAGGCGATGAAGATTGCTGTCGCGGAGGGCCACGGGCAGGTTGCCGGGGATGTTCAGGAATCCTCAGAAAGGACGGAACCAGCCCCCGGCGGCGCATCTGGCCCGGATACCGTCATTGAGGAGAAGACTCCTCTCCAGTTCATGGGGCCCTCCGCTTCAAGCTATCCTCTGGCCTCGTCCTTGCAATCCTCCCTGAGCAAACTGGTGCTGGTCCCTGCTCAACTTGGTCCTACAACTCCTGGCTCATTCTTCTCAGCAGTTGTGGATGTTGATGAGTAAATCAGACGGGTATTGGTGCCGCAGTCTCAGAGGGTCGAAGAAGCCGATGGTTCTGCTGATGGCGCCAAAGATTTGGCTTTCTTGGAATCCATGGCGGAAGGGCTCATGGATGCGCAGACCAGGTACAACCTCAAATGGCAGGCGGTCAAGGAGCATCGCGACTCGGCCGAGCTCGTGGACTAGTAGCTGAGGGACAAGGGGAACGAGCTGCGAGGGTGGTGCAACCAGCAGGTCCACTCTTGTAAGAGGCAGCATGAGACGCTGGCCATGGCCAAGGATGTCGTCGTTTTCTCACAACAGATGCCAAGGGATGGCTTATCGAGGTGAGAGCAAGGCCGCCGTGGAAGATCCGGGACGAGATAGGGTAGTAACACGCGGTGGTTTACCCAGGTTCGGGGCTCTCCGGAGAGATAATACCCCTACTCCTGCATGTCTGTATATCTGGTAAATATCTGGTACAGAGTTGCTCCTGGAGCTGTATCATAAATGTGTGTGTGAGCTAGTGTGGGTAAGATGGCTTGGAGCCTCATCCCCTGACTGTGTGCCCGTGAGAGAGTGAGAGGGGGCTTGGTACCCTTTTATAGTGTGGGCATGGGCATGGTGGGTGGTGGCCCACCCACCAACTACACTATTCCAGATGTCAAGTGAGATGACAAGTGAGGTAGGCACTAGTACATCACTATTGGAGGTGACACGTGAGGTGACGCATGATGCAGTCAATAGTGCACCACTATTGGGGTGCAGTGAGGTGATGCGTGATGCAGGCTATAGTGTCTTCACGTCGTGTCCGACGGGACGTGACGGTTGACCTCGCGCAGTAGGCCGGCTGGAGCAGCCAGGTAGGGGTCGGTCGGAGCAGTCGGTTGGCGCCGCCGGGCAGGGGGCCGGCTGGCCTTAGGAGCCGGCCGGACCAGGGGGGCCAGCCGGAGCAGCCGGACAGAGGGGCGTTGGCCGCCCCGTTGTTTCAAAATGTTGAGTCGCCTCCATGAGCCTACCCGGGGGTAATCCCCCCGACAGTAGCCTCCGAGCCTCCGGGCGACTTGGAGAGTCGGGCGGAGGGTTTTTGCCGCTGGGGTTGTTGTTGCAGAAGTTGTTGATGACGGTTGATTGCGGGTCGGGGACGATGCGGCTTGGTTCCAGCGGGGGCGCGCCAGCGCACCCGCTGGGTGTAGCCTCCGAGCCTCCGGGCGACTCGAAGAGTCGGGCGGGGGGTCTTTGCTGTAGCTGAAAGAGACGGTGGCGTCGAGGACGTCGGGCGTGGACGCGGAGTCCGCCAACTGACGGGCGCGGGGCCCTACCTGGTGCGGACGCGGAGTCCACTAGCTGGCTGTTTCCAGCGGGGGCGCGCCAGCGCACCCGCTGGGTGTAGCCTCTGAGCCTCCGGACGACTCGAAGAGTCGGGCGGAGGGTCTTTGCTGTTGCTGAAAGAGACGGTGGCGTCGAGGACGTTGGGCATGGACGCAGAGTCCGCCAACTGGCGGGCGCGGGGTCCTGCCTGGCGCGGACGCGGAGTCCACTGGCTGGCTGTTTCCAGCGGGGGCGCGCCAGCGCACTCGCTGGGTGTAGCCTCCGAGCCTCAGGGCGACTCGAAGAGTCGGGCGGAGGGTCTTTGCTGTTGCAGAAGCAGACGGTGGCGTCAGGGATGTCAGGCGCGGACGCGGGGTCCGCTGGCTGATGGGCGCGAAGCCCGGCCGGGGGCGGACGCAGGGTCCGCCAGGTGATGGGCGCGGAGCCCTGCCGGAGGCGGACGCGGGGTCCCCCAGCTGTTGGGCGCGAGGCGCTGCCGAGGGCGGACGCAGGGTCCGCCGGCTGATGAGCGCGAGGCGCTGCCGCGGGCGGACGCGAGGTTCGTCGGCTGATAAGCGCGAGGCACTGCCGAGGCCGGAGGCGGGGTCTGCCGGCTGATAAGCGCGAGGCGCTGCCGGGGGCGGACGCGGAGTCTGCCGGCTGATGAGCGCGAGGCGTTGCCGCGGGCGGACGCGGCGTCCGCCGGCTGATGAGCGCGAGGCGCTGCCGAGGGCGGATGCGGGGTCCGCCGGCTGATGAGGGCGAGGCGTTGCCGAGGGCGGACGCGGGGTCCGCCGGCTGATGAGGGCGAGGCGTTGCCGAGGGCGGACGCGGGGTCCGCCGGCTGATGGGCGCGAGGCGCTGCCGAGGGCGGACGCGGGGTCCGCCGGCTGTTGGGCGCGAGGCGCTGCCGAGGGCGGACGCGGGGTCCGCCGGCTGATAAGCGCGAGGCGCTGCCGAGGGCGGACGCGGGGTCCGCCGGCTGATGAGGGCGAGGCGTTGCCGAGGGCGGACGCGGGGTCCGCCGGCTGATGAGCGCGAGGCGCTGCCGAGAGCGGACGCGGGGTCCGCCGGCTGATTAGCGCGAGGCGTTGCCGATGGCGGACGCGGGGTCCGCCGGCTGATGGGCGCGAGGCGCCGCCGAGGGCGGACGCGGGGTCCGCCGGCTGATGGGCGCGAGGCGCCGCCGAGGGCGGACGCGGCATCCGCCGGCTGATGGGCGCGAGGAGCCTCCGAAGGCGGAAGCGGGGTCCGCCGGCTGATGGGCGCGAGGCGCCTCCGAGGGCGGACGCGGGGTCCGCCGGCTGATGGGCGCGAGGCGCCGCCGATGGCGGACGCAGGGTCCGCCGGCATATGAGCGCGAGGCGCCGCCGAGGCGCTCCCGAGGGCGGACATGGGGTCCGCCGGCTGATGAGCGCGAGGCGCTGCCGAGGGCGGACGCGGGGTCCGCCGGCTGATGAGCGCGAGGCGCTGCCGAGGGCGGACGCGGGGTCCGCCGGCTGATGAGCGCGAGGCGCGGCCAAGGACGGACACGGGGATCAGCCGGCTGATGGGCGCGAGGCGCTGCCGAGGGCGGACGCGGGGTCCGCCGGCTGATGGGCGTGAGGCGCCGCCGAGGGCGGACGCGGGGTCCGCCGGCTGATGGGCGCGAGGCGCCGCCGAGGGCAGACGCGGGGTCCGCCGGTTGATGAGCGCGAGGCATTGCCGAGGGCGGACGCGGGGTCCGTCGGCTGATGAGCGCGAGGCGCTGCCGAGGGCGGACGCGGGGTCCGCCGGCTGATGGGCGCGAGGCGCTGCCGAGGGCGGACGCGGGGTCCGCCGGCGGCGGACACGGGGTCCGCCGGCTGATGAGCGCTAGGCGCTGCCGAGGGCGGACGCGGGGTCCGCAGGCTGATGGGCGCTAGGCGCTGCCGAGGGCGGACGCGGGGTCCGCCGGCTGATGAGCGCGAGGCGCTGCCGAGGGCGGACGCGGGGTCCGCCGGCTGATGAGCGCGAGGCGTTGCCGAGGGCGGACGCGGGGTCCGCCGGCTGATGGGCGCGGGGAGGTTCCTCATGGAAATGATCGTGCAAAAGACGGCTCACCCCACGGTGGGCGCTAACTGTCGTCGTTTTCTCACAACAGATGCCAGGGGGTGGCTTATCGAGGTGAGAGCAAGGCCACCGTGGAAGATCCGGGACGGATAGGGTAGTAACACGTGGTGGTTTACCCAGGTTCGGGGCTCTCCGGAGAGATAATACCCCTACTCCTGCATGTTTGTATATCTAGTAAATATCTGGTACAGAGTTGCTCCTGGAGCTGTATCATAAATGTGTGTGTGAGCTAGTGTGGGTAAGATGGCTTGGAGCCTCATCCCCTGAGTGTGTGCCCGTGAGAGAGTGAGAAGGGGCTTGGTATCCTTTTATAGTGTGGGCATGGGCATGGTGGGTGGTGGCCCACCCACCAACTACACTATTCCAGATGTCTAGTGAGATGACAAGTGAGGTAGGCACTAGTACATCACTATTGGAGGTGACACGTGAGGTGACGCATGATGCAGTCAATAGTGCACCACTATTGGGGTGCAGTGAGGTGACGCGTGATGCAGGCTATAGTGTCTTCATGTCGTGTCCGACGGGACGTGACGGTTGACCTCGCGCAGTAGGCCGGCTGGAGCAGCCGGGCAGGGGTCGGTCGGAGCAGTCGGCTGGCGCCGCCGGGCAGGGGGCCGGCTGGCCTTAGGAGCCGGCCGGACCAGGGGGGCCAGCCGGAGCAGCCGGACAGAGGGGCGTTGGCCGCCCCGTTGTTTCAAAATGTTGAGTCGCCTCCATGAGCCTACCCGGGGGTAATCCCCTCGACGAAGGAGGACATTGCAGCCCGGGAGGCTCGACTGGTGGAGCGGGAAGCGCTTCTGAAGAGAGACAAACATTTCCTCCCGGGAAGGGGCCCTTGACGCTACTCTCCACGGCAAGGATGAGGAGCTGGAGGCCCGCGTTCAGCAACACACCAAAGAGTTGGACGATGGCCACAAGGCCACCCTCGACGCGCTCTCCCTCGAGTCCTCAGCCCAACTGAAGAAAGTGGCCGACGAGCTCGCAGTCGCATCTGCCGCCAAGACCAATCTCGAGGCCCAACTGAGCAAGCTGACAGAAGACCTTGCTAGGAGCAGAAAGGAGATCGAGGCCCTCAAGGAGGAAGCACGGAAAGCGAAAGCCACTCTGGAAGAGGTGCAATCGTAGCTTTCCTCCAAGAGCCAGGATCTCGTCGCCGCAAATGACGCCACCTCCAGTATGAAATCCAGGCTTGCCTCCTTGGAGAGAGACATTGAATCTGCCGGTGCCTGCGAGAGGCTGTTGTTGACAGACTTGGCCAATGAAAAAACCCTCCAGAAAGATGCAGAAGACAAGTTGGAAAACTAGGTTCAGCAGCGCGACCTCTGGATCAAGAGCATGATTGACATTGCCAAGCGCCTCACTACTCAGATTTCGGAGATGTACATGAATAGCTGGGCGTTCTCCGTCGGCAAGCACGATGTTCCAAGAGTCAAGCTGACACTCTTCTTTGAGGGCCTAATCGAGGGGTTGAACATGTATGAGGACGACAGGGCTGCCTGCTTTGCCAATGAATCCCGGAAGCTGGCTCGCGACGCCCTTTTCCTGGTCTTGAGCAACCACGCCTTCTTCCACCCGGACCTCGACCTCTCCGATGGTTTCAAGAAGCTGCCGCCGGGCGCCGACACCTCTGCTGCCGCGAAGAAGGCCGGTCCCCTTGCTGACAGGGTCCTCTCAGTCTCAAGGACCCAGGGAAGTCGCCGGGGTTAGCCTTGAGTCACTTTTACTGCCGTGTTGTCCTTTACTTAAGACACAATATGTATCCCGTATTAGGTTATGCACTATCTTTGCTTTCATGCTTGCTGAACTGATGTCTTTATGCAAACGCATGTTATCCCCCTGCTTTACCACTGGTTTTCGTATAGTCATTTTCTTTGTGCGTTCTGGTTACCCGCCAACAACGTGCTACCGCGATTGCTTTGAGGAATGGGTCCTTAGCTTTCTGCTGGCAAGGACACACTGCCGGTGTGTTTACCCTTGATGGTGTTTGATGCTGCCGCATGCTTTGTTGAGCGGACTCGAAACAAAGCAAAGGTGCAAACAAACACAGTAAGGTTCCATCGTGCACAAGACTCGCCATACGAAACCTTGGTTGCTAGAGGAGAGGGATATACAAATGCGTGCTCTAATGAAAGATGATAATCGTGTCAACTTAGCTTTTGTCATGGCTCTCCTTCCGTCTTGTCGCGTGTTTATCCACGCACATTGTCCTTCCCTCCATTCATGGCCAATCTTCCTCTTTGCGTTCCCCGGTGAATACATGCGCGCGTACCCACCTTTGTCCTGAGAAGAAAGGGCAAAACGAAGAGGGGCAAAATGGAGAGCTCGGGAGCCCGTTAGTTATGAGCACAACTCCCGGCTTGAGCCTGCCGGGTTAATGTAAACATTCACAACTAACGAAACACGGAGGAGAAAATATGAATGGCCGAGCCTCCTCTCCTTTCCTTCGCGTCCAACGGTCCCGTATCGACCAATGCGATGGATGCATTTGGCGAACGGAACCTTGCTGCGGTTCGCTTGCCGGGGGTGCCAACCGATGGATTCGCTCTAGCATTCGGCTCGGGATTATCCTTGACGGGATAAATGCAGGACTGAGCCTTACGCGAGCTTATCGACATCAGCGGCACCACCACCACACAAAGCTGATCACGAGCGTGGAAGGAGAGGAGAGGGGGGTATAGCCGTGTACCTTTCTATTTTTTTGCCTATCGGACCGAGCTGCACTTCCCAGGGGTTAGGTAGGCTTGCTCGACGATTGCGATAGGGGCAGCGCCACCGCTTAGTTCGTCTCCTCCTCGACCGTGGTCTACACTGCGGTTGTGCTGTCCGCATTGGATGCATCAACCGCAGCGCTGACGCTTCTCATCTTTGTCGCCGCCATTGCTGCAGCGGCGACATGCGATGGGATCAGGGGAGGAAGAGGTTTAGGAAGCTGCATTGCTCCTTTCCTTCGATGCTCCCAGCGGAGGAAACGATGACGAAAATTGATGCGCTACCCACGGACTCAGGTTCGCGCAAATGACGCACGCCCCCTACCTGGCGCACCAAAGATGTCGGGGCACGATGCACACGCTCACCTATGGGGCGAGGAGCCCCTTTGTGGTTCGGCAGGGGTGAGGTCACATTGCACAAAGAGCAGAGGTAATGAGACAACACGACGATGGGACACTGGTGTTTTACCCAGGTTCGGGCCGCTGGGAAGAGTAAAACCCTACTCCTGCTTTGGTGGATTGATCGGGGGAGCACGAAGCACACGCAGAGCTCAAACCCGGCAAGGTCGCCTTCGGTATAGCAACTACGCGAGTATAAGTGCCCAAAAGTCCGAATCTTTAGCTAGGTTGCCTTGGGACTCCTTTTATAGCTCAAGGGGCAACCATAGTGGCAAAACCGACATTATCTAGTGATTAGATAGCTAACAGTGCTATCATACCTAACTCTGGCATTTAGGACAAAATACCATGATTGCAAGTCGAGGTGGCGTGCGGGGGTGCATCCCCGGCAAGCTTCTACCACCGCTTTGGCTAACTGTTGCTTAGTATCTTAACACGCCTCTGGACGGGTGTCAAATGGGCGTAATCTGCCTTCCGGTGCGCCACCACGTACTTGGCGAGAGCCACTTAGTCACCTGAGGGCTCAACACCACATCGACAAATGACTGGTGTTGCAATGCGGTGGAGCGGTGGCCGATCGAGTCGCGCCTGCCGGTGGGGGGGGGGTGCTTGCCGGGTCTTCCTGAAGATGTGCGCACCTTGGTCCCCGACAGGCGCCGGGGACATGACTGGCGCGGTTCGGGCCCGTCCTGTGCCGTTGTATTGACATTGCCTGCGTTGCTTTGGCCAGCGTAGGTTGCTTCTGCCGGAGTCTTGGTCTTGACTGTTGGCATCGTCTTCTTGATGCGCTCCTTGATCTCTTGTGGAGCGGCCTCTCTGGCTTGGATTGGTCTTGACGGGGCGGTAGCTTTCCCCGGCAGGCTTAGGCCATCGGGTCGGAGGCTTACCGTCCGTGCACAAGTCAGAGGGAGATAAACACCCGTGTTTGTGTACCCCGACAACACCAAGGGGGATACTCTCTCCCCCTCTCTCCCGGTGGCGCCGGAGTGCCGTCGGGGGAACCATCGCCGTGGTGCTCATCTTCATCAACATCACCATCTTCATCACCTTCCTCATCTCTTTTCAACAGTCCACTCTGCCGCACCCTGCTATAATCCCCTACTTGAACATGGTGCTTTATGCGACATATTATTATTCAATGATGTGTTGCCATCCTATGATGTTTGAGTAGATTTATTTTTTCCTTTGGGTTGATTGATGATCTTGATTGGTTTGAGTTGTATGTTTTATGTTGGTGTTGTCCGAAGGTGCCCTTCGTGCCACACACACGAGAGGGATTCCCGCTGTAGGGTGTTGCAATACGTTCATGATTCTCTTATAGTGGGTTGCGTGAGTGACTAAAACACAAACCCGAGTAAGGGGGTGATACGTCTCCAACGTATCTATAATTTTTGCTTGTTCCATGCTGTTATATTATCATTCTTGGATGTTTTACAATCATTTTATAACAACTTTATATCATTTATTGGGACTAACCTATTGACATAGTGCCAAAGTGCCAGTTGCTGTTTTTGCTTGTTTTTTACTTCGCAGAAAATCAATACCAAACGGAGTCCAATCGTGACGAAACTTTTTGGAGATTTTTTCTGGACCAGAAGACACCCGGTGGGCCAAAGAAGTACTGGGGAAGTGGGCCGAGGAGACCACAACCCACCAGGGCGCGCCAGGGGGGCCCCGGCGCGCCCTGATGGGTTGTGCCCTCCTCGGGGCCCCTCTCCACCGCCTCTAATGCCTATAAATTCCCAAATATTCCAAAAACCCTAGGGGATTCGACGAAACACAATTCCAGCCACCGCAAGTTCCAGAACCTCGAGATCCAATCTAAACACCATCACAGAGGGGTTCATCTTCTTCATAGGTGCCTCTCCGATGATGCGTGAGTAGTCCACCATAGACCTACGGGTCTGTAGGCAGTAGCTAGATGGATTCCTCTCTCTCTCTCTCTTATGATTCTCAATACAATGGTCTCTTGGAGATCTATTTGATGTAAACTTTTGCGGTGTGTTTGTTGGGATCCGATGAATTTTGAGTTCATGATCAGTTTCTATCCATGAATATTATTTGAGTCTTCTTTGGTCTCTTATATGCATGATTACTTATAGCCTCGTATTTCTTCTTCGAATCTTTGGTTTAGTTAGGCCGACTAGATTGATTTTTCTTGCCATGGGAAGAGGTGCTTTGTGATGGGTTCGATCTTGCGGTGTTCTTTCCCAGTGACAGAAGGGGCAGCAAGAAACGCATGTATCGTTGCTATTAAGGATAACAAGATGGGGTCTATTCCTACATGAATAGATCTTGTCTACATCATGTCATCGTTCTTATTGCATTACTCTATTTTTCCATGAACTTAATACACTAGATGCATGCTGGATAGCGGTCGATGCGTGGAGTAATAGAGGTAGATGCAGGCAGGAGTCGGTCTACCTATCTTGGACGTGATTACTATATAATGATCGTCGCCTTGGATATCGTCATGACTATTCGATTTTCTATCAATTGCCCAACAGTAATTTGTTCACCCACCGTGCGCTATACTCATGAGAGAAGCCACTAGTGAACCCTACGGCCCCCGGGTCTACTTTTCCAACATATTGCTTTCCGATCTATCTTTTTGCAATCTTTTTTTCAGATCTATAAAACCAAAAACCCAAAAACATATTGTTGCATATTTACTCTTTTTATTTGTATTCTTGAGAGATCTATCTCTCCTATCTATCACTACCTAATCTATCTTATTACCGTAGAGAGATTGACAACCTCTCTTTCGCGTCGGGTTGCAAGTATTTGTTGTTTGTGTGCAGGTGCTGCTTATTGGGTGGTGGTGATCCTCCTACTGGTTCGATAACCTTGGTTTCATAACTGAGGGAAATACTTACCGTCGTTGTGCTGCATCATCCCTTCCTCTTTGGGGAAATACCGACGCAGTCAAAGCCACGTCAAAGGAATTTCTGGCGCCGTTGCCGGGGAGGAAGCGGTCTCTTCTACGTGCCTATCGTAGGCGCCGAGGGGACTCCATCATCATCTACCAGGTTCCTAATCACAAATCTCATCTCCTTGCAATTACATTATTTGCCATTTGCCTCTCGTTTTCCTCTCCCCCACTTCACCAATTTTTCGTTTTATTCACCCTCTTTTTCGTTTGCCCTTTTTCTTGCCGGATCTCTTCCTTGCTTGCAATCTTGTGTGCGTAGTCATGATGACTCAAGAGAACACCAAGTTGTGTGATTTTTCCAATACTAATTACAATGATTTTATTAGTACGCTTATTGCTCCTCCCGCCACTAGTGCGGAGTCTTGTGATATTAATGCGCTTTGTTGAATCTTGTCATGAAAGATCAATTTGCCGGTAATCCTAATGAGGATGCCACGTCCCATCTAAACACTTTCGTTGAATTGTGTGATATGCAAAAGAAAAAAGATGTGGACAATGATATTGTCAAGTTGAAACTATTTCCTTTTTGCTTGTGGGATCGTGCAAAAATTTGGTTTTCATCTTTGCCTTGCAATAGTATCGATTCTTGGAATAAGTGCAAGGATGCTTTTATCACTAAGTATTTTCCTCCCACGAAAATTATTTCCCTTAGGATGCAAATCATGAATTTTAAGCAACTTGAGCATGAACATGTTGCCCAATCTTGGGAAATAATGAAGTTGATGATAAGGAATTGCCCTACACATGGTTTGAATCTTTGGATGATCATACAAATTTTTTGTGCGGGATTGAATTTTGTCTCTAGAAATCTTTTAGATTCCGCCGCGGGTGGTACTTTTATGGAGTTTACTTTGGGTGAAGCTACTAAATTTCTAGATAATATCATGGCTAATTATTCTCAATTGCATACCGAAAGAGCACCTACTAGTAAAAAAGTTAATTCGGTAGAGGAAATTAGTACTTTGAGTAATAAAGTTGATGCTTTGATGAAATTGGTTGCTAGTAAAAATGCTCCTATTGATCTTAATGATGTGCCTTTGTCTACTTTGATTGAGCAAAATAGTGAATCCGTAAATGTGAATTTTGTCTCGCGCATCAATTTCAATAACAATGCTTATAGAGGTAATTTTAATCCTAGGCCTTTTCCTGGAAATTCCTCTAATAATTATGGTAATTCCTATGGTAATTCTTCTTACAATAATAATAGGAACACCTCTGATCTTGAGAATATTATTAAAGAATTTATCAATGCACAAAAGTCTTTCAATACTACGATAGAAGAAAAGTTGAATAAGATTGATGATATGTCTAGAATCATTGATAGAATTTCTCATGATGTTGAAAATCTCAAGTTGAAAGCTTTTGTGCCTAAGATCGATGAATCTATTAAAGCTTTATATGTCTCTATGGATGAAAGTAAGAAAAGAACCGCTATGCTTAGAGCTAAAAGAGAAATCTTAGAAAAATCGTCTTCTAGTGATTGTCGCTACAAGAATGATGAAGATCTTAAAGTGACTGGTGTTTCCTCTATTGATTCCTTGTTTAGTAATGTTAAAATTGATAATGAAGGGACTGAAGTAGAGTCAACTTTAGCTAGAAGGCGTCCCAATAATTTGGAGGGTGAAAATCTTGATGAAATTTTTGCTAAAAGTGGGTTTGAAGAGGTCAAAACTTTAACTAGTGATGTGCCCACTATCTTGGATTGCAAAGATTTTAACTATGATAGTTGCTCTTTGATTGAATGTATTTCTTTGTTGCAATCTATGTTGAATTCACCCCATGCTTATGAGCAAAATAAAGCTTTTACTAAACATATCGTTGATGCCATGATGAAATCTTTTGAAGAAAAGTTCGAGTTGGAGATTTCTATTCCTAGAAAATTACATGATGAGTGGGAACCTACTATTAAGGTCAAGATTAAAAATTATGAATGCTTTGCTTTTTGTGATTTGGGTGCTAGTGTTTCCACGATTCCGAAATCTCTATGTGATGTGCTTGGTCTTACCAACATTGAAGAATACTCTCTTAATTTGCACTTGACGGATTCTACTATTAAAAAGCCTTTGGGAAGAATTAATGACGTTCTTATTCTTGCAAATAGGAATTATGTGCCCATTGATTTTATTGTGCTTGATATTGATTGCAATCCGTCTTGTCCCATTATACTTGGTAGACCGTTTTTACGCACTATAGGTGCCGTGATTGATATGAAAGAAGGCAATATTCGTTTGCAAATTTCCCTTAAGAAAGGGTATGGAACACTTCCGTAGAACAAGAATTATGCCACCATATGAATAAATCATGAGGGCATCCTATGGATCCAAAACCAAAGATGACAATACTTGAATCTATCCAATATGCCTAGCTAGGGGCGTAAAACGATGAGTTTTTGTCCAAAAGGACCACCTGCCGAGTGGAATTGCTAAAAGAGACCACCTGCGAGTGGAATTGCCGGATCAGACCCCCACCTCTCCTGGCGGCAGGCGCGCCAGGTGACGCGTGGCACCTGCCGCCACCAGCGGAGGCGGCTGGGGCCTGCCGCCACCAGCGCAGGCGGCTGGCCGCCGATCCCGTTGCCGCGTTCCCCGCCACGGAACGGAGCTGCAGGTGCGGGCCCTGCCGCCGCTAGCCGAGGCGTCCGGCCTGGCGCCACCGCATGCCTTGACAGCGACATTGACGGCGCTGATTCCCACAATGCTCATTCCGAGGCTATATTCGCTACTGCTTTCTATCAAATAAAGACACTGGAATCCGATGCCTGCAGTCTATTTTCCCGCCTGATTTTTCGTCCGTTCGTCCCTATTTTCCCGCCATTGCACTTGACATCCGAGCCTATAAAATGAGGCATTGCAACTGTCTTCATCCATCGTCCAACCACACTTCAAAACACCAACGTGCGAGTCAGCATGAGTTTGCCTTGCTCGGATCAAAGCATTAGGCCTAAGAAAATGAAGAGTGCGACTTTGCCTCGGGGGGTGGAAGTACTTCGTTGTTGGTGTGGCGATCTCTGCAAGGTGAAGGAGGTGACGGATTTTTCAGATTGGTTGGGCATGAAGTTTTTCATGTGCGCCAATTATGAGGAAGATCCACCCGTTGCTATTTCACCGTACATCAGGCCTCCGGTATGTTTCAGTCATCAAGAATAAACACGTTGTTGATATTATTGTTGATTTGATATTTCTATTTCTATTTTTTTGTAGTCTCCTCCGCCTCTGTGCATGTACTATCGTTTGATTGACACGAAAAAACTGGACTGGGCGGTGACCGAGATTCGTGAAAGAGGTCCTCGTGCATGGGCAAGTTTGGACGCGGAAGAGCACCGCGCGAAGGCGGCAGCAGAGGAGAAAGCAGAGCAGAAGAGAGAGTGGCAAGAGTATTGTGTGAAGCATAGGGCTTTTCTTGATGAGATGAAGAAGAAAAACCGAGAAGAGGGACTTCGACTGGCGGAGGTTCAACGACAACGACAGGAGGCCCGTGAGGCTGAGAGGCAGATAAAGAAAGAAAGGGCTCGTGCAGCCAAGGCAGCCGAAGAAGCTGGTGATGGAAAAGGAAAATATCCATGTTGGACTCAGTAGATTTATGTTATTGTATCCTAAAATTCACACTGCAGCAAGTTGTATCTTAAAATTCGTAGCAAGTTGTATCTTAATTTGAAAATGTTAATTTTTATGTATCTTATTTTATGCATGTTATTTTATGTATCTTATTTTATGCATGTTATTTTCAATGCATCTTAATTTCAGCAGTTTAATGTATCTTATTTTGTGCATGTTATTTTCAATTTTAAAAAAATGACTCGAAATAAACCGAGAACTTTTATTTCGTCATAATACATAGATGTCTCGTACATACATCTGAAAGTTGGAAACTGACATAGATAGATACAATAGTTCGCACACATAGATAGACGAATCACCCTATGCGACGACGACCAGCTGGCCTTTCCCGACGACCGGAAGGTGACAAGCGATTAGGGGGTCGGTGTTCACGAAGACCACGACCGTACTGCCCCTCTTCTTCCTGTGTCTGCCACTCATGCATAGGTGGTGTAGTCTGCAATCCATATTGAGATGATGATTCGAAATTATAGGTGTATGGTTGTGACTGGGAAGGGATATAAGATGGGCCAATAACGTCCATCTCGAAAAAGTCATGTACTAATCCTGGGACCATGCATCGAGGATCAAGGGATTCTGTGAGTATGTCTTTGTTTACGCCACGCTGGGTTTCTTCATCTTCCCATGATGTATCATTACTTTCCTGCACAGAAAAACCGTATGTACATAAAATTCATGTAAATGTTGCTTGTAAATGCTTATTATGGTTGAACATACCTGAGCGGTGTTGTAGCTTTGTGATCCCTCGCCCCTAGTGTGCTGGTTTATGTCAGGAAAACGAGTGTCCTCGGGCATCCTGATCCCTCGCGTGAAGGGATACGACTGAGATCCGTCGCCTTGGGTGTATGCGCCATATCCTGTGTCCACATTTTGGTCCACGAAATGAGTCTGCTCGGGCATCGAATCCAAGCCTGCAACATGTACCTGGGATGTATGGCCCTGTAGTGGCAGAGACGAGTCATGTCGTGGAAATGTCGTTGTAGCATTTGGACCCTCTCCCCACCGCCTGGATGACGACGGCGCTGCACTCGTTCTAGCTGACCTCGGTTCTGGCATGTTGTATGCTCCAGTGTCAACATCGTTCCCTCTACCGCATCTCATCTTTTTGGCGACGAATTCACCAATTTTTTTTAAGGTAGACACTGTTCGACCTGGTATGTCTCGGGCTTGGATGCCTTCCCTCGCCATCTCCCCTACTTTGTTGCAAATATCAATCTAAAAAAATAGGTTGTTGGTTGCTTGAATTGTTCATGAAATGATGGACTTGAATAGTAAGTTGTTGATGATTACCGTGTAGTCACGATAGTAAGCTGATGATGTGTCTATCCGTCTCTGCAACTGTTCCATATGTGTGGGATGTGTTGGCATCGTAGGTGGTTGATGCGTCAGTCGAGTACGCGTGCTCATGCAGTACCACTCGTAATACGCTTGTGTTGTAGTCGCGTCGTACGGTCTGCATAATTAAATAATTACATCAACTTGTGTATGTACATAAATCACCGTAAATAAAATTTACCTATGTTCATGCACTATCATTTCTAGTGCTTCATTATTCCACTGGTTTACCCATTGAATGTTCTCTTCCCTGTAATTGACACCAGTTCTGCCCATATTGCTCATCCTGAAATTTACGTAACAAAACGTAAGTTTTATGAATTAAAAAGACATGAACTATTTAGGGAGGTCACATCTTACTTATGAATTTCTTCATTGATACATCTTGGAACAGGTGGTGGAATATCTTGATGTAGACCGAACTGTCTCATGACACGGTCAGGATTGTACGGTTCAACAAACCACAGATATAGTAAATTGCAACAAGTCATCCAGAAGCCACTATCTCTCACGCATTCCACTGGGATGGGTTGCGAACCAAATACCATGTTAATGTGTAGCTCAGTCCACGGGTTCCATGTGATTAGTGAGTTGTCAAGAAGTTCAAACTGATCATGGTATATGGGGTAACAACTTTTCACAATTTTTGTAGCCCATTTTTTCCGACCGAGCATCCATTGGCTGGACATAGTTACAATGCCCTCACCACAGTCGTATGGGGTTACGGGATTTACTATCTGGGGTCGTCCAACAGGTAGGTATTCCCATGACCACAACTGTAGAAACTCGTACGAGACACAAAGTAATGGAGCTTTAGCTGCGAATGAAGATTTTTGAGTGGCATCACACAACCCTCTATATGTGTGAGAAAGTATAGCAGAACCAAAGCTGTATGTTGGATCCGCTGGTAAAGGTTCGTCCACTATCTTTGCGGCAAAGTAGATGAGACCAGGGAGAACTACCTCACCATGAGAATTAGGAAACATCACACCAAATAGCCACAACAAATATGCAAACAAGTGTCTCTTCCTCGTCTCAAGATCATCGTAGCTAGATAACCTTTCAAAGTTATTAAAAAGCCAGCTGAGTGGGACACCCCGAGGCGGACCAGGACGATTTGATCTTGGCATTGTAAGCCCAAGACGGACCGAGACATCTTCTGGCCAAGTTGCAGAAACTAGTGGAGGGACCACTGGCTCACCTCTAATTGGTAAAGCTGTGATCATTGACACATCTTTTAGCGTAGGTGCGAGCTCTCCACAGCGAAAGTGAAAGGTGTGGGTCTCAGGTCTCCATCGGTCAACGAGGGATGTCAAAAGCGATGGGTCAGAAGTGAAAGTGCCTGGACGAGTTGCGAGGTTAGCAAAATGAAGGAGTCCATAAGCCTGAAGGTGTTGATGGAAATAATTGTGTATTGGCCATTTGTTCTTTACGGTTCGAAGCCTGAAGGTCTGAGGAGGATTTTCATGATTCGTGTTTAAGAAAAGGTGGCAACGGTGGTGGGCGTCGTGATGCCCCTGCAAAAGCTGTGGCATTTTGGCCATAACCTGCAATCACGATTAAATGAAATTAAATATCCAAAGATTCCATCACGATTAAATGTAATTAAATATCCGAAGATTACATCACGATGAAATGAAATTAAATATTCGAAGATTACATTACATCACGATTAAATGTAATTAAATATCCGAAGATTACATCACGATGAAATGAAATTAAATATCCGAAGATTACATTACATCACGATTAAATGAAACTAAAATACATAGCATGATTAAATATCATGCGGTGTTGTTGGTAGGATACGGACATTCCCTACGCGAGTGTCCAGGGCACCTGCAAACGCGATATCGCCTTGGTTCTCCCGACTGGCTATGGTCCATGTCATTGCGATGACGCCTAGACTGACGCCGTCCCTTGGTGGTTCTCATCAACTCGGGATCAGGAACCCATGTGGACCCGTTTGGCCATAATAGCTTGTAGTTCATATCAATGCCCCATGCCCAGAACTCACCGTTCCAAGTGTTGTATAAATTGTGCATGTTAAAGAACGGCGATACGTAAGGTTCGACACTGATTTTTTGATCGGCAGCTGCCCGGAGTACGTGACTGCAAGGGTATCCCAGAAGCTTGGGCTTGTTGCAAGTGCACTCACACGAGGTTGTGCCAAGGGTCACAGCTTGTTTTTTTGATCCTCTGTGGTGACCCTTAACATACTTGGCTCGCACATTGACTTCCCATTTATTCCTAAGTGCATCTACCTTCCTGCAACCATGGCTTTGCGACTTCTTTGCTTTCTCATCAAGATGTCTTTGCATCTTCTCAGACCATGGCTTGTTCAAATCAACCAGTGCCTTGGCGACTGTGACTCTGTCTGCAAAGTATGACACAGTCCGGTTCCAAGTTTCATCGATTAGGGTTGTGATAGGTAGGGACCTCACCCCTTTAAGAACACCATTGTACACCTCTGACATGTTGCTTGTCATTATACCGTACCGAGCCCCACTGTCGTGAGACTGCGCCCACTTGTACAAATGGGGACAATTCTCGCTGATCCACTGGCTCAACTTTATTGCTGTCCGACGACCCCTCCGGTCTTCTCTCTCCGGCAGGGATGCATGCTCGATCTCACCATTGATACCTGCCCAGATAGCATTCATTTTGGCTTCAGTTTTCTGCATGCACATCCTCTTGAATAGCTTGAACCAATCTTTATTTTTGAATTTGGAATAAAAATTAGCTGCCAAATGCCGCATGCACCACCTTCTCTCCAGATCGGGCCACCTCCAGTCTGGATCTTCTGAAGCCTTAATTATGTCGAGCGCGCTTAATAGTCCAGTGTTGCGATCAGAGATGATGCAAACCCCTTCGCGATCTTTGACGACCCCCATCTTCAGGCAACTCAGGAACCACAACCAGCTATGTTTGTTCTCGCTCTCGACTATTGCATACGCAATAGGTAGAAGTTGATTATTTGCGTCTGCAGCAATTGCCACCAAGAGTGTGCCCTTGTACTTTCCAGTGAGAAATGTACCATCGATTGATAAAACCGGACGACAATGCTTGAATGCTTGTATAGTCTGGGCGAATGCCCAGAATAAGCGGTCCAGGATTAGCTCGTCCCGGTTCATTGGGTTTGGACGTTGTTTCCGGAAAACTTGAGTCCCCCTGTTAGCAGTTGCTAACTGATGCAGCATTCTGGGGGCAAAAGAATACGCCTCCTCATAGGTTCCATACAACCTCTGGAATATCTTTTCCTTTGCATGCCTTGCCTTGCTGTAGCTGACAGTGAAGCCAATCAGACCAGCTGCAGTTTTTTGCAAAGCCCTAATACTAATATTAAGACTTTCCTGCACAGTCGTTTGCATGATCTGTGACACATATTCTGCAGTCACATTGTGGTGGTCTGGAAGAGTGCCGGTTTGCTCACAGCCATGTTCCACTATTTTTGTGACATGCCATGGCTGACATACCCCAGGCTTCCGGTGAGCAATAACTCTTCCGCGGCAACCATCTTCGCGATGGATGCATATGACCTTCAACTCCTTTTTATCAGACTGCATCACTTTATGCTGCCGGTGTATGGCAATTGCATAGCTATTCATTGCTTGGTAAGCAGATTTCTTATCTGGGAAAATCTGCCCAACGGCCAGACTTCCCGCTTCCAGGCCAGAAACAGAGTGAAATTCATTGGTGATGCTCATAACCTGTAAAAACTCTGGGTTCATTGGTGGAGCGACCGCCTTCTCAGGAGGAACAACTTCATCATCATATGATTCCGAAGAGGCAGAAGAATGACCATCATCGTCATCATCTAGCGCCTCCGGCAATCCCTCCACGTGTTCGCTCATGTCAACGACCGCAGACCACTATCCTGTGTCATACACTTGTTGGCCGCCTGTTGGTTCCGATGGATCGGCGCTGGGGGCTACAGTGATTGCCAACTCGGCCTCACCACCCCCGCTACTGCACTCAGCGACATCAGTGACAGAAATGAACTCCACATACACCATGGGCTGTCCAAACATGGAGTTATTGGGATTGCTTGCAAACCCCATGTACGACGCCCAGGCTTTTTCACCAGTAACCCGCCGCAGACCCCAACGGGATACTGTCCCATCATTTCCTCCGTCAACCACGAAAGCCTCCATGGTCATTTTTTTCCCATCCATCGCTGAACCAAACACCGATCGGATGCACCTTCTAACTGCCGCATACCCTACATTAACCATGTCTCTTACTACAACCGTAGTCATCTCGCACCTATACACATCCACACCGGAAGGACCGTCGCGTACGATGTCCCCATAGAACACTAACAAATTTTCCATAGTACCTAACGAGCAACCATATTTACATCGTTAGTCAATTTATATTCTAATAACTTACGGTAATAATCATTTATTTACATATAATAATCCGACTAATATTCACAACACAACAGTAACATTATTCACAGCAGTACATCAACACAAAAAATAATTGTTCAAAAAATTACACCACAGCATTTATACCTCTTGTTCAATAAGGATATCCTTCCGAATAGAAAAATCCATTAGCGTGAATATATCACCGGTAATATATCAACGGGGTCGACCTATTATCACATGAAAAACAAATTAGTCGCACAATTTTTTTCTGCTGCCAAAAGTTTCAAAATAGCAGTAGCATGCATGTGGTCATCACCTCTAAAGAGAAACCGAAGACCGAAAAACAATTTCATCAATCACGTCATCTCCTCCTAGTTTGCTACCCAGACGATATTTTCTTTTACGGTTTACATACATCATCAAGGATATTAGCATTTATCTTGCATTTCATTTACAGTTTCCTACTCTACCAAATTAGCTAATAAAGTCTATGTATGATTTCCTTACTACAGAACTTATTAAAAAACATGACACATGAAATAACAACACATTTAATCATGCAATGACCAATTATAGTACAATCATTTTCTTAATTAACATTTTAAGAACTGCTGAAGCTCCAAATTACTCCACAAAGTGATGAAATACTACCTAAAACAACAGATAATACATACTTAAAAACTAATGAAACAAAGTAAAAACATCATGCATGCGAACACAACCAACAAAAATGGAGTCAACCTATTATACCTCTGGTTCAATAAGGATATCCTTCCGAATAATAAATGTCCGTCGGCATGAACATATCACCTGTAATATATCAATGGAGTCGACCTATTATCACATGAACAGAAATATTAGACACACAAATTTTTTCTGCTGCCAAAAGTATGAAAATAGCAGTTGCATGCATGTGGTCATCACCTCACAAGGGACATCGAAGACCGAAAAACAATTTCTTCAATCACGTCATCTCCTCCTTGTTTGCTACTCAGACGATATTTTCTTTACCTAATTACATACATTATCAACGATATTAGCACTTATGTTGCATGTCATGTACGGTTTCCTAGTTTACCAAATTAGCTAATAAAGTTGACCTACGATTTCCCAACTATAAAACTTATTAATAAACATGACACATGAAATAACAACACATTTAATCATGTAAATGACCAAATGCGGTTTCTTAATTAGCATTTTTAGAACTTCTTGCATGTCTAATGAAAATGATGCATCTTAAAGGCATATCACTCATCTACAATACAGTCAAAAATTTGTTGTCCAAATTTCGGCTCTAACTCTACCTAAACATTTAACACAAGTCCTAATTACGACTTACAGACAAAAATAACAACATCTTGCATGTCCAAAAAATAGTACTAATGGACATAGCTAACATTGATCTATAACATCTTCAACATACTGTTCTGACAAATATTACTTCCAAGAAGTTAACATCGCATAGCTAATGACGGGCTACAGAACTAACTAATTCCCAATGTGCATGCACACAAATATTCATGTATTGCAAAGATCATACCTTGATCTTCAACTTAGTAGTTCACTTCACACGGCAAATCATACTCCTGAAGCTCCAAATTACTTCAGATCTATGCTTCCTCCGTGTTCTTAACAGTCAGAAAGATAGGAGAGGGAGCAGTGTGTGTGCGCTAGAGAGTAGGCAGGGTGTTTGTGCGAGAGAGCAGACAGGGTGTGTGTGTGCGAGAGAGCGCTGGCATCATGTATAAAAAGAATACGGGCACTGTAGTGTCAGCACAACACGTTAGAATTTGCTGTCGCGTCCGCCGCAGCAACAGCAACGCTGGCTGCTTCTCCACCAGCAGCATCTAATTATCTTGAAAATCAGAGCCGTCGTCGTGGAAAGCAGCAGCGCCTGGGAATCAGCGCCGTGGAAATCAGCGCCGTCAGTGTGGCGTCCGGTAGCGACAGATGCCGCCTGGGCTGGTGGCGGCAGGGCCCGCGCTGCCGCCTGGGCTGGTGGCGGCAGGGCCCGCGCCTGTCAGTCTGTTCCGTCGCGGGCGAGTGCAACGGAATTCGCGGCCGGCCGCCTGCGCAGGTGGCGGCAGGCCCCAGCCGCCTCCGCTGGTGGCGGCAGGTGCCACGCGTCACGTGGCGCGCCTGCCGCCAGGAGAGGTGGGGGTCTGATCTGGCAATTCCACTCGCAGGTGGTCTCTTTTAGCAATTCCACTCGGCAGGTGGTCCTTTTGGACAAAAATTCTAAAACGATAGCGCTTGTTGGGAGGAAACCCAATGAATAAATAATTTTTTGCTTTTTCCTTTCTGTTTTTGAGTGTTGACACAATTATGCCTCTGTTATGATTGTGTTTTTTATGTTTTATTTAGTGTTTGTGCCAAGTAGAACCGTTAGGATGATTCATAGGATGTGTAGAAGTGATGCTGAATCTGAAACAGAAACTTTGCGTCCAGTATATGAATTTTCATTTTTTGCTGGAACGTGATCTTGAGTTGAAATTTTAACACAGAGTTGCTATACAAATTCCTTACGTTTTACTAATTTTTCATAATTTGTAGAGTTACAGAAGTATGGGTATGGTACAGATTACTACAGACTGTTCTGTTTGAGACAGATTCTGTTTTCGTTGCATTGTGTGCTTGTTTTGATGAATCTATGGTTTGTATTGGAGGGTATAAGACATGGTAAAGTTAAAATACAGTAGGTATAATGCAATTATAAAATTTGAATGGGTTTACAACAGTACATAAAGTAGTGATTTGCTTTCTTATACTAACGGATCTCACGAAGATTTTGTTGAGTTTTGTGTGATTGAAGTTTTCAAGTTTTGGGTGAGATCACGATGGATGAAGGAATAAGGAGTAGCAAAAGCCTAATATTGGGGATGCTACCGCACCCCCAAGATATATCCAAAGAGTAACAAGCAACTAAGCTTGGGTATGCCCCGAGTGGCATCCCCTCTTTCTTCTAACGACCATCGGTATTTTACTTGGAGCTCTATTTTTATTCGTCACATATCATGTGTTTTGCTTGGAGAGTCTTGTATCTTTGCTTGCTTTGTTTGTTAGTTTTTCCTTTGTATCCTTGCTGTACACACCTATTTGAGAGAGCCACAATCATGCTATGATTTGTTAGAATTGCTCTATGTGCATCACTTAAACTTCTTGAGCTATAGAATTGCTCTAGTGCTTCACTTATATCTTTTTGAGCACGGTGTGCTTGGAAATTTCTATAGAAATACTCTCATGCTTCACTTATATTACTTTGAGAGTTATTAAACTTTTGTAGAAATCCTCTCATGCTTCACTTATACTTTTTAAGAGATGAAATCTTTATGCTCATGTGCTTCACTTAAATTTGTTTGAGCTTGCCAAAAAGCAATGGCAATATATGAAACTAGTCCCAAAGTGATAGATATCCAAGGAGGATATAATAAAAACTTTCATGAAGATCATTGGACAAATTAAACTTGATTCCTTGTAATAGTTTTGAAACATGATGATAGTAATATGTGATTTATGTTAGTGAGTAATTATGCTTAGTAGGAATATTGGTGTTAAGGTTTGTGATTCCCTATGCATGCACAAAAGTCAATAGTTATGCAATGAAGTTACATCCTACTTGTGGTGCATTATTCGGTGTTAGTTATGTTCAATGCTCACTTATGTGATTTTTCGTTTCTTGGTTTGGTTGCTTCCCAATCTTTTTGCTAGCCTTCACTTGTACTAAGTAGAAATACTACTTGTGCATCCAAAATCCTTAAACCAAGTTTTTCCTTATGAGTCCACCATACCTACCTATATGCGGTATTTTCATGCCATTCCAAGCAAATTTGTATGTGCCATCTCTAAATTTTCAAAATAAATTTTCTCTTTTGTGTGCCCGTACCGCTCATGAAACGGTGGGGAGTGTCCAATATTTTTCCATGCTAGATGTGTTATTCTCAAGATGAGTGTTTATTCACTTGTCATTGCACGAGAGTATGGCGGTAATAGGGATGCCCAGTCCCGAAATGAAAAAGAAATTTACTTTATATTGTGAAATAATAAATTCCTTGGAAAGTGTTGGTATTGAAGGCAACCGTGGATACGGCCCGCCATGGAAAGTGAAAGTTTGGTGGAAAAAAGGAATAAAATTTATTTTCTGTTTGGGAACCGCCTATGATATATCTAGCATGGAAAGTACTGTGAGCTACTTTGTCGTTTTCGTTGACAGGAAAAGCATGCCACCCAATTTTTTTTTCTCTCTCAATTTAAAACTTTGAGCTCTGGCACCTCTACAAATCCCTACTTCCCTCTGTGAAGGGCCTATCTATTTACTTTATGCAATTTTTATTTTTGCTTTGAGTCTCCATCTTCTCTTATAAGCACCAACTAGGGGGCACTATGATCGTACTTGAGCATTGGGCATAGCTAATATTTGAGTGTGTTTCATGAATGGATCAATGATTCAGCATGATGGACTAGGGATAACTTTCTTTAGTGTTGATATTTTGAAAGACATGGTTGCTTGTTGACATGCTTTAGTATTGAAGTCATCATGTTAAAACTAGACTATTGCTTTGAATCACTTACAAGTCCAAATGTCCATGCTACACAAAGAAGAAAAGAATATGATGAACATGTTAGACAGCATTCCACATGAAAAATTCTGTTTTTATCATTTACCTACTCGAGGACGAGTAGGAATTAAGCTTGGAGATGCTGATACGTCTCCAATGTATCTATAATTTTTGCTTGTTCCATGCTGTTATATTATCATTCTTGGATGTTTTACAATCATTTTATTACAACTTTATATCATTTTTTGGGACTAACCTATTAACATAGTGCCAAAGTGCCAGTTGCTGTTTTTGCTTGTTTTTTACTTCCCAGGAAATCAGTACCAAACAGAGATGAAACGCTGCGGGGATTTTGGTGGATTTTTTACGGACCAGAAGAGACCAAATGGGCCAAAGAACACCAGAAGAGGGGGCCCAGGGTGGCCAGCACCCACATGGGCGCGCCAGAGGCCCCCTGGCACGCCCTGGTGGGTGCTGGGCACCTCCGGCACTCCCTCAACCGACTATCGTGCCTACAAATTCCCTAGAAATCCAAAAACCCTAGGGGAGTTGACGAAACACAATTCCAGCCGCCGCAAGTTCCAAAACCGCGAGATCCAATCTAAACACCATCACGGAGGGGTTCATCTTCCTCATAGGTGCCTCTCCGATGATGCGTGAGTAGTCCACCATAGACCTACGGGTCCGTAGGCAGTAGCTAGATGGCTTCTTCTCTCTCTCTTACGATTCTCAATACAATGGTCTCTTCGAGATCTATTTGATGTAAACTTTTGCGGTGTGTTTGTTGGGATCCGATGAATTTTGAGTTCATGATCAGTTTCTATCCATGAATATTATTTGAGTCTTCTTTGATCTCTTATATGCATGATTGCTTATAGCCTCGTATTTCTTTTTCGAATCTTTGGTTTAGTTAGGCCGACTAGATTGATTTTTCTTGCCATGGGAAGAGGTGCTTGGTGATGGGTTCGATCTTGCGGTGTTCCTTCCCAGTGACAGAAGGGGCAGCAAGATACGCATGTATCGTTGCTATTAAGGATAACAAGATGGGGTCTATTCCTACATGAATAGATCTTGTCTACATCATGTCATAGTTCTTATTGCATTACTCCGTTTTTCCATGAACTTAGTACACTAGATGCATGCTGGATAGTAGTCGATGTGTGGAGTAATAGAGGTAGATGCAGGCAGGAGTCGGTCTATCTATCTTGGACGTGATGCCTATATAATGATCATCGCCTTGGATATCGTCATGACTATTCGATTTTCTATCAATTGCCCAACAGTAATTTGTTCACCCAACGTGCGCTATACTCATGAGAGAAGCCACTAGTGAACCCTATGGCCCCAGGGTCTACTTTTCCTATCATATTGCTTTCCGATCTACGTTTTCACTCTTTGTTTTCAGATCTACAAAACCAAAAACCCAAAAACATATTGCTGCATATTTCATTTGCCATTTTTATTTTGTGCTCTTGAGAGATCTATCTCTCCTATCTATCACTACCTAATCTATCTTTTTACCGTAGAGAGATTGACGACCTCTCTTTCGCGTCGGGTTGCAAGTATTTGTTGTTTGTGTGCAAGTGCTGCTTATTGGGTGGTGGTGATCCTCCTACTGGTTCGATAACCTTGGTTTCATAACTAAGGGAAATACTTACCATCGCTGTGCCGCATCATCCCTTCCTCTTTGCGGAAATACCGACGCAGTCCAAGCCACATCAACCACAACCCACCAGGGCGAGCCAGGGGGCCCGACGCGCCCTGATGGGTTGTGCCCTCCTCGGGACCCCTCTCCACCGCCTCTGATGCCTATAAATTCCCAAATATTCCAAAAACCCTAGCGGAGTCGACGAAACACAATCCCAGCCGCCGCAAGTTCTAGAACCTCGAGATCCAATCTAAACACCATCACGGAGGGGTTCATCTTCCTCATAGGTGCTTCTCCGATGATGCGTGAGTAGTCCACCATAGACCTACGGGTCCATAGGCAGTAGCTAGATGGCTTCCTCTCTCTCTCTCTCTCTTATGATTCTCAATACAATGGTCTCTTGGAGATCTATTTGATGTAAACTTTTGTGGTGTGTTTGTTGGGATCCGATGAATTTTGAGTTCATGATCAGTTTCTATCCATGAATATTATTTGAGTCTTCTTTGATCTCTTATATGCATGATTGCTTATAGCCTCGTATTTCTTCTTCGAATCTTTGGTTTAGTTAGGCCGACTAGATCGATTTTTCTTGCCATGGGAAGAGGTGCTTGGTGATGGGTTCGATCTTGCGGTGTTCCTTCCCAGTGACAGAAGGGGCAGCAAGACATGCATGTATCATTGCTATTAAGGATAACAAGATGGGGTCTATTATTACATGAATAGATCTTGTCTACATCATGTCATAGTTCTTATTGCATTACTCCGTTTTTCCATGAACTTAGTACACTAGATGCATGCTGGATAGCGGTCGATGTGTGGAGTAATAGAGGTAGATGCAGGCAGGAGTCGGTCTATCTATCTTGGACGTGATGCCTATATAATGATCATCGCCTTGGATATCGTCATGACTATTTGATTTTCTATCAATTGCCCAACAGTAATTTGTTCACCCACTAGATATTGCTTTCCGATCTATCTTTTTGCAATCTTTGTTTTCAGATCTATAAAACCAAAAACCCAAAAACATATTGCTGCATATTTCATTTGCCATTTTTATTTTGTGCTCTTGAGAGATCTATCTCTCCTATCTATCACTACCTAATCTATCTTTTTACCGTAGAGAGATTGACAACCTCTCTTTCGCGTCTGGTTGCAAGTATTTGTTGTTTGTGTGCAGGTGCTGCTTATTGGGTGGTGGTGATCCTCCTACTGGTTCGATAACCTTGGTTTCATAACCGAGGGAAATACTTACCGTCGATGTGCTGCATCATCCATTCCTCTTTGGGGAAATACCGACGCAGTCTGAAGCCACGTCAGGGGGTTGCTGTGTATGGGAGTAAAGGGGACTTGAAGTGTTAATTCTATGGTTGGGTTTACCTTAATGATTTCTAGTAGTTACGAATGCTTGCTAGAGGTACAATCATAAGTTCGTATGATCCAAGTATGGAAAGTATGTTAGATCATGCCTCTCCCTCGTATAAAATTGCAATAATGATCACCGATCTTGTTATCAATTGCCTAGGACAATTCCGCACACCATACCATCATTATTCCACACTCGCTATTTTTAATATATAATATATTCAAACTTTATTTAGGCATCAACTATTTTTCATATTTTAGTTCTCCAATATCATGCAAAGCTATCCTCTATATATCCACAACGCAGTTTTATTTATCATTTCTAGATAGAAGCAAATGCTCGGTGCACGTTGAGTTGTATCAGTGGCAGATAGGACTTGAGAGAACATTGATCTGACCTTTAGCTCCTTGTCGGTTCGACACTCCATACTTACCACTTCCATATTTGGAAAGTGCTATGATGATTCCTTGCACTTGGGGATTATCTAGCTCTTTCCTGATGCCATTGCCGGGGAGCAATAGCATGGGGTTAATATTTTTGTGTATGCTGATACGTCTCCAATGTATCTATAATTTTTAATTGTTCCATGCTGTTATATTATCATTCTTGGATGTTTTATAATCATTTTATAGCAACTTTATATCATTTTTGGGACTAACCTATTGACATAGTGCCTAGTGCGAGTTGCTGTTTTTTTGCTTGTTTTTTACTTCGCAGAATATCAGTACCAAACGGAGTCCAAATGCCACGGAACTTTTTGGAGATTTTGTTTGACCAGAAGACAAATTGGGAGCCAAGGAAGCACCTGCGGGGAGGCCCGTGGGGCCCACGATACACCAGGGCGCGCCAGAGGCCCCTGGCGCGCCCTGATGTATCATGGGGCCCACAGAGGTCTTTTCCACCGCCTCTCAGCTCTATAAATCCTTAGAAATTCCAGAAACCCTAGAGGAGTAGAAGAAACACAATTCTAGCCGCCGCAAGTTCCAGAACCACGAGATCCAATCTAACACCATCACGGAGGGGTTCATCATCCTCATTGGTGCCTCTCCGATGATGCGTGAGTAGTCCACCATAGACCTACGGGTCTGTAGGCAGTAGCTAGATGGCTTCATCTCTCTCTTTTGATTCTCAATAAAATGGTCTCTTAGAGATCTATTGTCACACCCTGTGTTGTATCACTTTGCTATGCTTGGATTTACAAAACTTGGAACCAATTAAAACTTTTGAGTGTATGTGTTTGTTGAATTGTTGCCTATTTGTTTGTTTTGTTGTTTGTGTATGGCACTCTTAGGTTCTACTCCTCTCCATATTTATCTTCGTTGATCCAAACTTCTTGCCCAATGATCATGCCATGTGAATAGTACCCAAAAATATTTTTATCAAATATTATTTTGGCCAAAAAGGATTTAATCAAACTAGGATTTCAAAAACCCCTGAATTGAGGTTTGCACTACAAGTCCTCAAATTGGGTGGATCCTTTTTCCCCAAAGGCTTTATTTGAAACCCACTATATATATTACTTCCCAAAACCATCAAATATTAATTTTAAAGATTATTTTACTATTTTATTTAAAGGCTTTTTCTTAAGGCCAGAAATGGTTTTTCATAGGGAAATATTATTTAAATGTTTTAAAAATATTTGAGAAAATTTAGGGAAACTCAGTGGACATATATTTTCCATATATATGAGTTTCAACATATGGTCATGTTCAAAAGTATGGGCAAAACACTTTAAAACCCTTTTTGCCGAAATCAAGCTTTTGAAATATTTCTATAAGAAATATTCTCAATAAATTCCAAGAAAATTCCAGCAAGACACACATGCTATATGTGGTGAGGTTGAAAAGTTTCATCTCAATCACAATTGATTTGCTTCACCAAAATATTCCAAAACCATTCCTGTCCAGAGTCAAGTTTGAACAACTTTACATTGTGAAGTTTCTTCCCTTGACCCCAAACTTTGTGGGCATGTTCTAAACCCCAAATAATGATGCTACACCAAGTGGTGGATTTGGGGGAAGTGAAATGCATGCCTAGATCTACAGAAATCTAATTCTGTTGATTCCTAGGGTTTTACAAAGTTACATTGTGAACTTTCTTCAAATGGGCTCAAACTTGGTGATCCACTCTAATTCTACCTACATTACCACCCTGTTAAATCCCAAGGCAAGCAGAATCCATTAACTTGCCCAAACTAGCATCAAACACCTTCTGGTGGGAAGCAAATCTCAATGATTGAACCCCTTCCCTTGTTCTCCTTGAGCCACAACTTTTACCACAACACCATACCACCCTTCCTCACCTCTGGTAAAAGTCCTGGCGCCAGAGAGCATGATGGCAAGGGTGAAACCACCATTTTTCCTCTCTGGACAGCAAGAATCTCTCTCTCTCTCATCTCTCTCAGCCCCTCTGTCCTCCCCTTTGCCCTTGCTTACCTCCTACGCCACCCAGGGCATCTCCAGTAGCTCCCAGACGCGCTAGGACAAGGGAGACGCGCGAGAACGCGCGGATGCCGGCCAAACGGGCGCTCTGGAGCGCGCAGCCGCGCTCCAGAGAGTTGACTTGGTACCCCCGACCACCTCGGGTCCTCCCCGTGCGCCAGAGACCGCGTCTCGACGTCCGCAACGCGCCAGGGCAACGGCCCCTTCTTCCCCCTCTCTCCTCTGCCCTCTGCAGCGCGTGCCCGGCGCCGCCCAGCTTGTCCAGTGAGCGCGCGAGCTCGGGGTCCACCAGGAGCACGCCCTGCTTTCCCTCTCTTCCTCCCTAGCCCCGGACCGCGTCCACGAGCGCCCCAGACACGCCATCGCGAGCCCCCGTGGCCCCTGGCCTCGGCTGCGAGCTCCCCGGCGCACCCGAGCTCGGTGGACCGCGGGCCACCTATAAAAGGCCACCCCGAGCCTCTCTTTTCCCTCTGCTGATCCCCTCCTCCTCTCAATCGTCCCCCGCAAGCCCCCATTTGGACTCCCCGAGAACCAGTGCTCGAGATCGACCGTGGCGCCGCCGCGTCGGGGCTCCGTCGATCTCGGGTTACCGGCCTGCTCTAGTCCTCCTGTCCCTCTCTCTAGGTCCGTAGGGCCCTCCTGACCCTTTTCCCCTTCTTACCCGTCCATTTCCCACTGAGGAACAACGCCGGTGATCTCCTCCCGAATCGGCTCCACCGTGTTTTCTCGTCGCCGGCGAACCAGTGCGTCTCCGGCATCCCCTCCACCTCCAGAGGAACGGCGGCTCGACGCTGAGTCCGTTCCCACCTCCAGCTCGCCTCGCCGTTGCCTGGAACGCCGCCGGTGAGCTTCCCCCCTCCTCTGTCGAGAGGTAGAAGACGACCGCGGGGTGGGGCCCACGCGTCAGCCTCTCGCCCTCCCGCGTCTCTCCGCCTCTCTCTGGCCAACGGGCCCCGCCCGTCAGGTTTGAAACCTGACGCGCGCGGGGGTGCTGAGCCGCCTGGGCCGCCTGCTGGCTGGCTGGATGGGCCGGCCCAGCTGTTGGCCGCCTCTGGTCGTGGCACCTGGCCTTTTTCCTTTTTTTCTGACATTTGTTTTAAAAAATCCCACAAAATTCAATAATTGTCCAAATCCAATTATTCATTCACCAAAAATCTTAGAATATTCTGTAGAATTTAACAGGGCCACTTGTGTAATTTTGTGAAAATGTTTTATGTAGTGATTTTATTTAAAACCTAATTTTTAATATTTTTAGCCTCTGTTTAAATAGTTTTCAAAATGTTTCTCACAACAACTCCATAGACAGATATTTTTAATATAATTTGTAGTATTTATCAGAGTAGGGCAACATTTTAGAAGTGAGTTTTGTGCTCTATTTTTGTGATAATTCTTATTTTTACTGTTATTTATCGCGACGATAGATTACGAGGTTGACGAGGGAGTTGGACCCGAAGACTTTGAAGACCCCGAAGACTTTGTTGAGCCAGGCAAGCAGCTCTTTGACCATGACTATGAACCCCTTTATTTGCATGTCATATAGCACTTGTTTCCGTGATGATGATCATGTTGATGTGGTGACCACTTCGGTGGGATTGCCTCCGATACTTTTCCGTTGATACTTGCATCGTGCATGACCCTACCATACTTATGAGGGTTGTGCGGGTGGGAGTAGATAGGATGCTTAGTAGATGCTATGCAAATGGGACGGGAATATGCATGGTGTTGGAAACAAGAGTGTTTTCAAAGACGTTTCAAAAACCCCGTCGGGTGCCACTAATGCCCGAGGGAGATGATGTTGAGTTGGGTAACCACTTGAGAAAGAAGTGGTGTACCGGAGCAAGTGAGTGAGTCTGGTTTTTGAAAATGGATTGGTGTAAGTTGCGACCGTTATTCCAACCTTACATGTACAACCACGATACCCCTTATGGGGCAGGGCTTTGTTGATTACTTTGATGGGTACTAGCATAGAGCCCGCATTACTAGTGGCGGGAGTGACGAGGTCACTCTCGATACGGGGTCGTGCCGGTAAGGACGATCATGCGCTGTCTTCACAGGCACCAGGCACACCGTTGGTCCCTGCATGGATGTTACTTGTGATGTACATCATGTGGGCTGGGTACCAATCGAGTGGACTCTTTGTTTAGTATCGTCAGGGGAAAGACAATGTTCGGGTACTTACCTCGGGTATGGACAATACCGCGAGTTGTGGCTTGACACGGAAGTTTCCCGAGTCTTGTGGGTAAAGTGTGCAACCTCTGCAGAGTGTAAAACTATTCGAATAGCCGTGTCCACGGTCAAGGACAGTTGGATGACCGCTCTTGTGCTACGTCCAATGTGTACTAAACTTGGTGTGTGCGTGTGTGAAGGTGACAAAGTTGGTACTTGAGATAAGTCAGATGACTTGACATGATGGTTGAACATGAGATGTTCAGACCTTGATTATATTGATATCGGTAACCTGTTGTGCGGATACTTGTATCCTCATGATGCATGCTATTACTAGTTATCTTGATCATGTCATTGCACTCAAAACTAGCTTTCCGCAAAACTTACCTACTTAGTGCTATATATATCATGCATTGTTATACCTTGTTCCAAAACTTGGGTTGCTTGCGAGTACATTCAAAGTACTCATTGGCTTGCCACTGGTTATTTAATTGGCCAGGCATGGAAGAGCAGGGATATGGTGAAGAGTTCGACGGTGACGAACATGCGAACTAGGACGCTTTCCAGTCAGAATGCCTGTAGGTTTAAGGCAGATGGCATGGGTTCATGCTTTCGATCAAGATTTCCGCTGCTTGTTATGTTTAAGTGTTTGGCCCTTGCGGCCCTATCTGTGTAAGACTTGACCTTCATGGTCTTTATTTATGTAAGACGCTAAATGTGGATGTAAGACTCTTGTTATTCAGTTTCTGTGTGTTCAGTGAGCATTGATCTCTGGGATCATTGTACACGTGCATTCGGTGATTCACGACTTATGAGTCGGGGTCCCCACAGAGTTGGTATCAGAGCCATCCTGACTGTAGGAAGCCCTTAGTTAGCATGGACGTGAGTTAGGATAAAACCATTTTCAAACCTACGCCTAGCACTTATGCTTAGGAGTTTCTACACTTCTTACCTCTTCTAGTCTTCTCGCAGCACTATACTGACTCTCCTCCCTTTAAACCCTTGTAGATGGCCGTCGTACCCAAAGCCCTCCTAGCATCCGGCTTTCCCCTACTCCTTGAGGATAGCCTGGAGAAGTGCCAGTATCGCCGATCACCCGTTTTCCTCTACCACGAGCACTGGGTCGATGCCGTCACGAAGGAGTACCACGTTGATGTGGTCGTGAAGGCAAATGACTCCCCGACCAGTTGGTTCTTTGAAGGACCACAGATGGAGACCCTGGCACTCGCAATCGAGACAGCTGCACGCAAGGCACTTATGCACCTCCCAGTGAAGGAAGGGGCAGCGAGGCACGCATGTATCGTTGCTATTAAGGATAACAAGATGGGGTCTATTCCTACATGAATAGATCTTGTCTACATCATGTCATCATTCTTATTGCATTACTCCGTTTCTCCATGAACTTAATACACTAGATGCATGCTGGATAGCGGTCGATGTGTGGAGTAATAGTAGTAGATGCAGAATCATTTCGGTCTACTAATCCTGGACGTGATGCCTATATATTGATCAGTGCCTTGGATATCGTCATGATTATTTGATCTTCTATCAATTGCCCAACAGTAATTTGTTTACCCACCGTGTGCTATTTTCTTGAGAGAAGCCACTAGTGAAATCTACGGCCCCCGGGTCTATTCTTTTAATATATTGCTTTCCGATCTATCTTTTTCTGCATTTGTTTTCAGATCTATTATTCCAAAAACCCAAAAATTTCTCCTACTCTGTTAGTTTACCCTAACATGGAAGAGTTTGGAGTTGACGTCGCCCAACCTGATCCAAGTGAGACTTGAGTGTTTCCTAAGGTTGTGCTTCTAGATGGTAAGCATGCCAAGGTAGGCGGACTTGAGGTGTTGGTGAAGAACATGCTGTGGATCCAAGATGGGCCCGCTCTCCTCAGTGAGGTCAAGCCTCCAAATCGCCTCCTTAGCAATTGCGAGCTACGTGGCAAGGTGACATGGCTTGAGACTACGTCGTTATTTCCCCAAAGAGGAAGGGATGATGCAGCACAGCGACGGTAAGTATTTCCCTTAATTATGAAACCAAGGTTATTGAACCAGTAGGAGGATCACCACCACCCAATAAGCAGCACCTGCACACAAACAACAAATACTTGCAACCCGACACGGAAGAGAGGTTGTCAATCTCTCTACGGTAAAAAGGTAGATTAGGTAGTGATGGATTGGAGAGATAGATCTCTCAAGAACAAAAAATAGAAAAGGCAAATAAAAAGTGCAGAAATATATTTTTGGGTTTTTGGTTTTGTAGATATGAAAACAAAGAAGCAAAAAGATAGATCGGAAAGCAATATGTTGGAAAAGTAGACCCGGGGGCCATAGGATTCACTAGTGGCTTCTCTCATGAGTATAGCACACGGTGGGTGAACAAATTACTGTTGGGCAATTGATAGAAAATCGAATAGTCATGACGATATCCAAGGCGATGATCATTATATAGGCATCATGTCCAAGATAAGTAGACCGACTCCTGCCTGCATCTACCACTATTACTCCACACATCGACCGCTATGCAGCATGCATCTAGTGTATTAAGTTCATGGAAAAACGGAGTAATGCAATAAGAACGATGACATGATGTAGACAAGATCTATTCATGTAGGAATAGACCCCATCTTGTTATCCGTAATGGCAACGATACATGCGTGCCTTGCTGCCCCTTCTGTCACTGGGAAAGGACACCGCAAGATCGAACCCATCACAAAGCACCTCTTCCCATGGCAAGAAAAATTGATCTAGTCGGCCTAACTAAACCAAAGATTCAAAGAAGAAATACGAGGCTATAAGTAATCATGCATATAAGAGATCAAAGAAGACTCAAATAATATTCATGGATAGAAACTGATCATGAACTTAAAATTCATCGGATCCCAACAAACACACCTCAAAAGTTTACATCAAATAGATCTCCAAGAGACCTTTGTATTGAGAATCATAAGAGAGAGAGAGAGGAAGCCATCTAGCTGCTGCCTACAGACCAGTAGGTCTATGGTGGACTACTCACGCATCATCGGAGAGGCACCTATGAAGAAGATGAACCCCTCCGTGATGGTGTTTAGATTGGATCTCGAGGTTCTGGAACTTGCGGCGGCTGGAATTGTGTTTCGTTGACTCCCCTAGGCTTTTTGGAATATTTGGGAATTTATAGGCATTAGAGGCGGTGGAGAGGGGCCGCGTGGAGGGCACAACCCATCAGGGCGCACCGGGGGCCTCCTGGCGCGCCCTGGTGGGTTGTGCTCTCCACAGCCCACCTTCCCGGCTCTTCTTTGGCCCATTGGGTGTCTTCTGGTCCAGAAAAAATCTCCAAAAAGTTTCGTCGCGATTGGACTCCGTTTGGTATTGATATTCTGCAGAGTAAAAAACAAGCAAAAACATCAACTGGCACTTTGGCACTATGTTGATAGGTTGGTCCCAAAAAATGATATAAAGTTGTTATAAAATGATTGTAAAACATCCAAGAATGATAATATAATAGCATGGAACAAGCAAAAGTTATAGATACGTTGGAGACGTATCAGCATCCCCAAGCTTAATTCCTACTCGTCCTCGAGTAGGTAAATGATAAAAATAGAATTTTTGATGTGGAATGCTGCCTAACATGTTCATCTCATATTCTTTTCTTTTGTATAGCATGGAAATTTGGACTTGTAAATGATTCAAAGCAATAGTCTAGTTTTAACATAATGACTTCAATACTCAAGCATGCCAACAAGCAACCATGTATTTCAAAATATCAACACTAAAGAAAGTTATCCCTAGCCCATCATGCTCAATCATTGATCCATTCATGAAACACACTCAAATATTAGCTATGCCCAATGCTCAAGTACGATCATAGTGCCCCGTAGTTGGTGCTTTAAGAGAAGATGGAGACTCAAAGTAAAAATAAAAATTGCATAAAGTAAATAGATAGGCCCTTCGTAGAGGGAAGTAGGGATTTGTAGAGGTGCCAGAGCTCAAAGTTTTAAATTGAGAGATAAAAATATTTTGGGTGGCATGCCTTTTCTGTCAACGAAAACGACAAAGTAGCTCACAATACTTTCCATGCTAAATATATCATAGGCGGTTCCCAAACAGAAAATAAAGTTTATTCCTTTTTCCACCGAACTTGCACTTTCCATGGCGGGCCATATCCACAGTTGCCTTCCATACCAACACTTTCCAAGGAATTTATTATTTGACAACATAAAGTAAATATATTTTTTATTTTTCATTTCGGGAATGGGCATCCCTATTACCGTGGCACTCTCGTGCAATGACAAGTGAATAAACACTCATCTTGAGAATAACACATCTAGCATGGAAAAATATTGGACACTCCCCACCGTTTCATGAGCGGTACGAGCACACAAAAGAGAAAATTTATTTTGAAAATTTAGAGATGGCACATACAAATTTGCTTGGAACGGCATGGAAATACCGCATATAGGTAGGTATGGTGGACTCATAAGGCAAAACTTGGTTTAAGGATTTTGGATGCTCAAGTAGTATTTCTACTTACTACAAATGGAGGCTAGCAAATAGATTAAGAAGCAACCAAACTAAGAAATGAAAATTCACATAAGCGAGCATTGATCATAACTAACACCGAATAATGCACCATAAGTAGGATGTAACTTCATTGCATTACTATTGACTTTCGTGCATGCATAGGGAATCACAAACCTTAACACCAATATTCCTACTAAAGCATAATTACTCACTAACATGACTCACATATTACTATCATCATGTTTCAAAACTATTACAAGGAATCAAGTTTAATTTGTCCAATGATATTCATGAAAGTTTTTATTATATCCACCTTGAATATCTATCACTTTGGGACTAGTTTCATATATTGCCATTGCTTTTTTGACAAGCTCAAACAAATTTAAGTGAAGCACATGAGCATAAAGATTTCATCTCTCAAAAAGGTATAAGTGAAGCATGAGAGGATTTCTTCAAAAATTTACTAAGTATCAAATTAATCTAAGTGAAGCATGAGAGTATTTCTACAAAAAAATTCCAAGCACACCGTGCTCAAAAAGATATAAGTGAAGCACTAGAGGAATTCTATAGTTCAAAAAGTTTAAGTGAAGCATAGAGAGCAATTCTAACAAATCATAGCATAATTTTGGATCTCTCAAATAGGTGTGTCCAGTAAGGATAAAAATGACAAACTAATAAGCAAAGCAAGCAAAGATACAAGACGCTCCCGGCAAAACTCATGATATGAGTGACGAATAAAAATATAGCTCCAAGTAAAATACCGATGGTTGTTAGAAGAAAGAGGGGATGCCACTCGGGGGCATCCCCAAGCTTAGTTGCTTGTTTATCTTTGGATATATCTTGGGGATTCTGTAGAATCCCTAAGATTAGGCTCTTTTCACTCCTTATTCCTTCATCCATCGTGATCTCACCCAAAACTTGAAAACTTCAATCACACAAAACTCAACAAAATCTTCGTGAGATCCGTTAGTATAATAAAGCAAATCACTACTTTAGGTGATGTTGCAAACCCATTCATATTTTATTATTGCATTATACCTACTTTATTCTAACTTTACCATGGCTCATACCCTTCAATATAACCCATAGATTCATCAAAACAAGCACACAATGCAAGGAAAACATAATCTGTCTTAAACAGAACAGTCTGTAGTAATCTGTACTCTAACCATACTTCTGTAACTCTAAAAATTCTGAACAATTAGGACAACGTAAGGGATTTGTATAGCAACACTGTGTTAAAATTTCAGCTCAATATCACGTTCCATCAAAAAATGAAAATTCATATACTGGACGCAAAGTTTCTGGTTCAGATTCAGCATCGCTTCTACTCATCTTATGAATCATCCTAAAGGCTCTACTTGGCACAAACACTAAATAAACCATAAAACACAATCATAACAGAGGCATAATTGTTTCAACACTCAAAAACAGAAAGGAAAAAGCAAAAAATTATTTATTCATTGGGTTGCCTCCCAACAAGCGCTATCGTTTTACGCCCCTAGCTAGGCATAACGCATAGATCCAAGTATTGTCATCTTTGGTTTTGGATGAGGTGCTTTTGTCAAGAGGTTTTGCAAGTAGAACTTGAAACACATCATCCATAGCAACCTTATAATTATCAAGTTGTCCCTATACGTACCCCCTTTGATTCCCGACCACAATCCAAGAATATTGTTGGTTCACGTCATTGAAAACTTGGTGGATCATATCTAAAACGGGGACTTCCTTTTTGAGATTCTCATCAAAAATTTGATTATTTCCAAGCAAATATATCATCATGTAATCACTATTGTAAAGGATTTCTCCTATTACCATTTTTTCATTGCTCATACCATAAAAGTCAAAGATCTCCCTAGCTTCCCGTACTATGTGATCAAATTCATTCATAAGAACAAGGGTAGATAACTTCTTAGCTTCGGGATTCTTTAAGACGGGTAGCTCATAAAACAATCTTTGGAAGGTAGGATGGGTACGAATAAATCTATTTTCAAGTTTTAGAACTAGCGCCGAGATAGCTTCCGCATAAGATTTAGTTCTTTTTCAGTATAGGAGTGTCATCGAGAGTCAAATTCCCAACGCAATTGAAAAACTCTTGGATGGTTTCTTTTCCTATAACGTTCCCTTGCCCCAAACCAAAAGTTTTAGAATCCAGATTACCAGAACGTCCAATTTTAGGAGTCCTGCCATTATTTGTTTCTGCCATACAAAAATCACTCGTGGTGACAAGCAAACAAGATTGCAAGCAAGCAAGCAAGAGATCTAACGAGAAAAAGGCAAACGAAAAAGAGGGCGAAAAAAACGGCAAATTGGTGAAGTGGGGGAGAGGAAAACGAGAGGCAAATGGCAAATAATGTAATTGCAAGGAGATGAGATTTGTGATTAGGAACCTGGTAGATGATGATGGAGTCTCCTCGGCGCCTGAGATAGGCACGTAGAAGAGACCGCTTCCTCCCCGGCAACGGCGCCAGAAATTCCTTTGACGTGGCTTGAGACTGCATCGGTATTTCCCCAAAGAGGAAGGGATGATGCAGCACAGCGACGGTAAGTATTTCCCTCAGTTATGAAACCAAGGTTATCGAACCAGTAGGAGGATCACCACCATCCAATAAGTAGCACCTGCACACAAACAACAAATACTTGCAACCCGACGTGAAAGAGAGGTTGTCAATCTCTCTACGGTAAAAAGATAGATTAGGTAGTGATGGATAGGAGAGATAGATCTCTCAAGAACACAAAATAGAAAAGGCAAATAAAAAGTGCAGCAATATATTTTTGGGTTTTTGGTTTTGTAGATCTGAAAACAAAGAAGCAAAAAGAAGATCGGAAAGCAATATGTTGGAAAAGTAGACCCGGGGGCCATAGGATTCACTAGTGGCTTCTCTCATGAGTATAGCGCACGGTGGGTGAACAAATTACTGTTGGGCAAGTGATAGAATATCGAATAGTCATGACGATATCCAAGGCGATGATCATTATATAGGCATCACGTCCAAGATAAGTAGACCGACTCCTGCCTGCATCTACCACTATTACTCCACACATCGACCGCTATCCAGCATGCATCTAGTGTATTAAGTTCATGGAAAAACGGAGTAATGCAATAAGAACGATGACATGATGTAGACAAGATCTATTCATGTAGGAATAGACCCCATCTTGTTATCCTTGCTGCCCCTTCTGTCACTGGGAAAGGACACCGCAAGATCGAACCCATCACAAAACACCTCTTCCCATGGCAAGAAAAATCGATCTAGTCCGCCTATGTTAGATTTCGGGCTCCGCAAAACCCTTAAGATTCGAACACAGGGGCGTGTGCGGAGATCCCCTGCAGCCTCGCCCTACCTAGCTCGCTACTCGAAGGACACAACGCTGAACTCGCACGATGACGAGGAAGAAGATGAACACGGTGGTTTACCCTACTCCTGCTTTGGTGGATTGCCTCTCGAGGAGGTTGCTACTTCTTGAGCATGCGTTGGTTTTCCCTTGAAGAGGAAAGGATGATGCAGCAAAGTAGATAAGTATTTCCCTCAGTTGTTGAGAACCAAGGTATCAATCCAGTAGGAGATACAAGCAACTCCCCAATAGGTGTACCTACACAAATATTCAAACACTTGCACCGAACGCTATAAAGGGGTTGTCAATCCCTTCACGGTTATTTGCAAGGATGAGATCTGATAGAGGTAGGTATGATAGATTGCTAGAACGTAAAGTAAAACAAAAGTAAAAATAATGCAGCGAGATATTTTTGGTTTTAGATCTGAAAGTATAATATGAAAAATAGACCCGGGGGCCATAGGTTTCACTAGAGGCTTCTCTCATGAAGGAAAATAATACGGTGGGTGAACAAATTACTGTCGAGCAATTGATAGAAAAGCGAATAATTATGAAGATATCCAAGGCAATGATTATGCATATAGGCATCACGTCCGTGTCAAGTAGACCGAAACGATTCTGCATCTACTACTATTACTCCACACATCGACCGACTCCTGCCTGCATCTAGAGTATTAAGTTCATGAAGAACAGAGTAACGCATTAGGTAAGATGACATGATGTAGAGGGATAAACTCAAGCAATATGATGAAAACCCCATCTTTTTATCCTTGATGGCAACAATACAAATACGTGCCTCGCTACCCCTACTTTGTCACTGGGTGAGGACACCGCAAGATTGAACCCAAAACTAAGCACTTCTCCCATTGCAAGAATTACCAATCTAGTTGGCCAAACCAAACCAATAACTCGAAGAGACTTGCAAAGATACGAAATCATGCATATAAGAATTCAGAGAAGATTCAAATAATATTCATAGATAAGCTGATCATAAACCCACAATTCATCGGATCTCGACAAACACACCGCAAAAGAGTATTACATCGGATAGATCTCCATGAAGATCATGAAGAACATGGTATTGAAGAACAAAGAGAGAGAAGAAGCCATCTAGCTACTAGCTATGGACCCGAAGGTCTGTGGTAAACTACTCACGCATCATCGGAGGGGCAATGGAGTTGATGTAGATGCCCTCCGTGATCGATTCCCCCTCCGGCAGATTACCGGAAAAGGCTCCAAGATTGGATCTCAAAGGAACAGAGGCTTCCGGCGGCGGAAAAGTATTTTTGTGGCTCTCTTTAGTATCCAGGGAATATTTGGGAATTTATAGGCCGAAGAATAGGGTTAGGAGGGCTGCCGTGGGGCCACAAGCCAGGGGGGCGCCCCCCCTAGGGCGCGCCCTTGTGGCTTGTCGCCACACGACGGCTCTCCTGCCTTCATCTCCAAGTCTTCTAGGTTTCTTCTAGTCCAAGAAAAATCATTCCGAAGATTTTATTCCGTTTGGACTCCGTTTAATATTCCTTATCTGCAATACTCAAAAACAAGGAAAAAACAGAAACTGGCACTAGGCTCTAGATTAATAGGTTAGTCCCAAAAATAATATAAAATAGCATATTAATGCATATAAAACATCCAAAACAGATAATATAATAGCATGGAACAATAAAAAATTATAGATACGTTGGAGACGTATCAAGCATCCCCAAGCTTAATTCCTGCTCGTCCTCAAGTAGGTAAATGATAAAAACAGAATTTTTGATGTGGAATGCTACCTAACATATTTATCCATGTAATATTCTTTATTGTGGCATGAATATTCAGATCCATAAGATTCAAAACAAAAGTCTAATATTGACATAAAAACAGTAATACTTCAAGCATACTAACAAGGCAATTGCGTCCTTTCGAAATAACATGGCCTTAGAAAGTTATCCCTACAAAATCATATGGTCTGGCTATGCTCCATCTTCCCCACACAAAGTATCTAAATCATGCACAACCCCGATGAAAAGTCAAGCAATTGTTTCACACTTTTTATGTTCTCAAACCTTTTCAACTCTCACGCAATACATGAGCATGAGCCATGGATATAGCACTATAGGTGGAATAAAAAGGAAAAAGGAGAAGATAGTCTCACATCAACTAGGCGTATCAACGGGCTATGGAGATGCCCATCAATAGATATCAATGTGAGTGAGTAGGGATTGCCATGCAACAAATGCACTAGAGCTATAAGTGTATGAAAGCTCAAAAAGAAAACTAAGTGGTTGTGCATATGATGAAAAATTCCACTAGTTATATGAAAGTGACAAAATAGGAGACTCTCTATCAAGAAGATCATGGTGCTACTTTGAAGCACAACTGTGGAAAAAGATAGTAACATTGTCCCTTCTCTCTTTCTCTCATTTTTTTTTCTTTTTCATTTTTTTGGTGGGCTTCTTTGGCCTCTTTTTTTTATTTGGGCTTCGCTGGCCTCTTTTATTATTTGTAAAGTCCGGAGACTCATCCCAACTTGTGAGGGATTCATAGCTTCCATCATCCTTTTCTCTCACGGCACAAATGCTCTAATAATGAAAATCATCACACTTTTATTTACTTACAACTCAAAAGGAAAATTACAACTCGATACCTAGAACAAAATATGACTCTATATGCAATATGAAAGTGATGGTGCGTGTCATGAAAAACGAAACGGTGGAAGTTGCATGGCAATATATCTCGGAATGGCTATGGAAATTCCATAATAGGTAGGTATGGTGGCTGTTTTGAGGAAAATATATGGTGGCTGTTTTGAGGAAGGTGGGTTTGATGCACCGGCGAAAGTTGCGCGGTACTAGAGAGGCTAGCAAAGGTGGAAGGATGAGAGTGCGTATAATCCATGGACTCAACATTAGTCATAAAGAACTCCCATACTTATTGCAAAAGTCTATTAGTTATTGAAACAAAGCATTATACGCATGCTCCTAGGGGAGAGGTTGGTAGGAGTTAACCATCGCGCGCTCCCGACCCTCACACAAAGGTTGACAATCATTAAACAAATCATGCTCCGACTTCGTTACATAACGGTTCACCATACGTGCATGCTACGGGAATCACAAACTTTAACACAAGTATTTATTCCAATTCACAATTACTCACTAGCATGACTCTTATATTACCATCTTCATATCTCAAAACTATATGCAAGGAATCAAACTTCTCATAGTATTCAATGCACTTAATATGAAAGTTTTTATTATATCCCTTTTGGATGCCCATTATATTAGTACTAAATTCATAACCTAAACCAATTACCATGCTGTTTAAAGACTCTCAAAATAATATATGTGAAGTACGAGAGTTCAATAATTTCTATTGAATAAAACACCACCGTGCTCTAAAAAGATATAAGTGAAGTACTAGAGCAACATTGCCTAACTCAAAAGATATAAGTGAAGCACATAGAGTATTCTAATAAATTCACGATTCAGCATGTCTCTCTCAAAAAGATGTGTACAGCAAGGATGATTGTGGCAAACTAAAAAGCAAAGACTCATATCATACAAGACGCTCCAAGCAAAACACATATCATGTGGTGAATAAAAATATAGCCTCAAGTAAATTTACCGATGGATTGAAGACGAAAGAGGGGATGCCTTCTGGGGCATCCCCAAGCTTAGGCTTTTTGGTATCCTTGTATATGGCTTGGGGTGCCTTGGGCATCCCCAAGCTTAGGCTCTTGCCACTCCTTATTCCATAGTCCATCAAATCTTTACCCAAAACTTGAAAACTTCACAACACAAAACTCAACAGAAAACTCATGAGATCCGTTAGTATAAGAAAAATAAATCACCACTTTAGGTACTGTTGTGAACTCATTATTTATTTATATTGGTGTAATATCTACTGTATTCTAACTTCTCCATGGTTCATACCCCTCGATACAACCCATAGATACATCAAAATAAGCAAACAACACAAAGAAAACAGAATCTGTCTAGAACAGAACAGTCTGTAGCAATCTATAGACTTCGAATACTTATGTAACTCCAAAAATTCTGAAAAATTAGGACAATCAGGGAAATTTGTATATGAATCTTGTGTAAAAATGTCAGATCAAAAGCACGTTCCAGTGAATTTATAAAATTCCTGGACTGAGAGAAAAAGTTTCTGTTTTTCAGCAAGATCAAATCACAAACAACGTAGACCATCCCAAAGGTCTTACTTGGCTCAAACACTAATTTAAACAAGAAAACACAATTACTACAGAGGTAATAATGTGTGAAACACTCAAAAACAGAAGCAAAAACAAAAGCATAAAAATAAAATTGGGTTGCCTCCCAACAAGCGCTATTGTTTAACGCCCCTAGCTAGGCATAACGCAATAGATCTAGGTATTGTCATCCTTGGTATGCAACTCCTCGATTGCACACTTGTAAAACCTAGGAGATCCTTTGGTTTTATCAATAATCATATTCCTAGGCAAGAAATTAAGAAATTCACTTGTAGTAATAGGTTCCCTAACAATATTGATAAAGCTAGGGTGAACACTTATCATCTTAAGATCTTCATCATTGTTAAAAGATTCGGGCTTCGCGGCCATTTTATTGACTAAGGTAGCTTGTTTATCAGAAATTGGGCCTACTAAGTTTTCAAGGTGAGCAAACTGAGATTTCAAACCACAAAATTCCTTAGTCATATCATCAAGTTCTTTATTCATGTGTTCCAGCATAAACCTTTGTTCTTTAAGCTCGCTCCTAAAGAAACTGTTATGGTCAAATTGGAGCGACATGAAGCCTTTAGCATTATTCTCAATATCTTCCAACTTCCTAATATAAGGATCAAGAATTTTGGGCTGAGCCATGGAAACGAGCAACCGAAAAACAAACGAAAGACGAACGGAAGAAGGGCGAATAAAAAGGCAAATCTTTTTGGTATTTTCTGAAAATCATTTTAGAAGTGGGGGAGAGGAAAACGAGAGGCAAATGGAAAATAATGTAAATGCAAGAGACGAGTTTGTGATGGGTACTTGGTAGGCTTGATGTAGATCTCCCCGGCAACGATACCAGAAATCCTTCTTGCTACTTCTTGAGCATGCGTTGGTTTTCCCTTGAAGAGGAAAGGGTGTTGCAGCAAAGTAGATAAGTATTTCCCTTAGTTGTTGAGAACCAAGGTATCAATCCAGTAGGAGATACAAGCAAGTCCCCAATAGGTGTACCTACACAAATAATCAAACACTTGCACCCAACGCTATAAAGGGGTTGTCAATCCCTTCATGGTTATTTGCAAGGATGAGATCTGATAGAGATAGGTATGATAGATTGCTAGAACGTAAAGTAAAACAAAAGTAAAAATAATGCAGCGAGATATTTTTGGTATTTTTGGTTTTAGATCTGAAAGTATAATATGGAAAATAGACTCGGGGGCCATAGGTTTCACTAGAAGCTTCTCTCATGAAGGAAAATAATACGGTGGGTGAACAAATTACTGTCGAGCAATTGATAGAAAAGTGAATAATTATGAAGATATCCAAGGCAATGATTATGCATATAGGCATCACGTCCGTGTCAAGTAGACCGAAACAATTCTGCATCTAATACTATTACTCCACACATCGACCGACTCGTGCCTGCATCTAGAGTATTAAGTTCATGAAGAACAGAGTAACGCATTAGGTAAGATGACATGATGTAGAGGGATAAACTCAAGCAATATGATGAAAACCCCATCTTTTTATCCTTGATGGCAACAATACAAATATGTGCCTCGCTACCCCTACTTTGTCACTGGGTGAGGACACCGCAAGATTGAACCCAACACTAAGCACTTCTCCCATTGCAAGAATTACCAATCTAGTTGGCCAAACCAAACCAATAACTCGAAGAGACTTGCAAAGATATGAAATCATGCATATAAGAATTCAGAGAAGATTCAAATAATATTCATAGATAAGCTGATCATAAACCCACAATTCATCGGATCTCGACAAACACACCGCAAAAGAGTATTACATCGGATAGATCTCCATGAAGATCATGAAGAACATGGTATTGAAGAACAAAGAGAGAGAAGAAGCCATCTAGCTACTAGCTATGGACCCGAAGGTCTGTGGTAAACTACTCACGCATCATCGGAGGGGCAATGGAGTTGATGTAGATGCCCTCCGTGATCGATTCCCCCTCCGGCAGATTACCGGAAAAGGCTCCAAGATTGGATCTCACGGGAACAGAGGCCTCTGGCGGTGGAAAAGTATTTTCGTGGCTCTCTTTAGTATCCAGGGAATATTTGGGAATTTATAGGCCGTAGAATAGGGTTAGGAGGGCTGCCGTGGGGCCACAAGCCAGGGGTGCGCCCCCACTAGGGCGCGCCTCTGTGGCTTGTCGCCACACGGCGGCTCTCCTGCCTTCATCTCCAAGTCTTCTAGGTTTCTTGTGGTCCAAGAAAAATCATTCCGAAGATTTTATTCCGTTTGGAATCCGTTTAATATTCCTTATCTGCAATACTCAAAAACAAGGAAAAAACAGAAACTGGCACTAGGCTCTAGATTAATAGGTTAGTCCCAAAAATAATATAAAATAGCATATTAATGCATATAAAACATCCAAAACAGATAATATAATAGCATGGAACAATCAAAAATTATAGATACGTTGGAGACGTATCAGAGGTGTGGTGGATGAACTAGTACAGTGTTACGGAGCCTCGTGAGGGGACTCCTGAGGTGCTCTTGGCCCTCTGTCGGCTTGGTGATGGATGAGTGGATTGACTGATCTCGGATCCTTCTCTGCGGTGCAGCCTAGCCTCTATATATAGCGGTGGCCCGGGTCCTCTTCCCTTATCGCAATGGCGGGAAGAGATCCCACAACGGCCAATTTTGAAGGGGGACGGGAGTACATGCCCGCCCTGCCCAAAGGCGGTCTTCGCCCGCAAAGTAGCTGTCGATGATGCAGAGGTGGGCTCGGCGATGACATCCGTCCTGCGGGGCTCGTGGTCGTGGTCTTGTTGCACCGGAATGGTAACCTTTGGGGAGTGCTTTGGGAACCCGCGTACGTCCTTGCTCCCTTTGCACCAAAGGGGAAACTGCGCCGCCTGGCGCGCTGGCGCCCGCTTGTCCTTCCTTGCGTCATCTTTGACTCCTGAGGTCGGGCTCTGCATAGAGATCTCCGCCGCTCCGGAGGGGGCCTGGGGAGGCCCATCCCTTGCCGGTCTTGACGCCGCTCCTCCTCGCGAGCCTAGGGCCCTCGTGAGGACCTTGTCTTGAGTGGGGCCGTGCCTGGCTGTGTTTGGTCGACGAAGTGGGCCACGCCCTGGGCCGCAGGCAGGCAGGTCTGGGTACCCCCGTTCCCAGAACGCTGACAGTAGCCCCCGGGCCCAAGGCAGGCTCGAGCTGGCTTCCGGGCGAAGCCTCGAGGGCGGCCCGAAGCGCCGCGGGCCCCAAACGCCTGCGGGCCAGGCTTTACTCGTGTCGAATGCCTGGGCGGCGACGCCCCCGCTCCCCGAGGGCGTCAGAAACCATTCCAAGTCAGATTGACGAGACGCCCGCGCGTAGCGCTGGCCATCATTGCCCTTCCTTGAATGTTGCTGCTACTTCGGGCCATGCGGATGTGACCCTTCAGAGGCCGCACGCCTCCCGGGACGCGAGGGGGCGCCGGGCGGTCCTTGGCTGTATATAAGCGGGCGAGGGCGAGAGAGCCCTCACTCATCTTCATCTTCTTTGCCTCCCCATCTCCAAGCCGTCGCTCTCCCAGTCATGGCGTCGATGAGGAAGTTCTTTTCTACCGAGAAGGGGAAGGCCTCTGGGGAGGGTCCTGCCGCTCCGCCGCCCAAGAGGGGCCGCGGTCGTCCCCGGAAGCATGCCGCGACGCCGACAGTGGTTCCTGGTGAGCGCGGCCGTGCTTCAGCGCGCCCCGGGGTCACCATCGGCGGTCGTGGTGGGGCGTTGTCCAGCGCGGGTGGCCGCAGTGGCCGAGGCGGTGGCGCCCGAAGTGGGAGGTCGGCGGTGGCCACCCGGTCGCCGCACCCGCGGCTCCATTCGGCCGATACGGCCCAGGAGTTCGTGATGTGGGCGGAGAGGCCAGAGACCGTTTGGTTCCAACTCCCGAGCTTCTTCGCGGGGGCGCTGCCGGCCGGAGGGCCTGCCGGCCTATGGCTACAGGCCGATGGCTGCTGTAGCGCAGCGTCGTGGGTGGAGGTTGAGGTCACCCCCGGAGGCTACGTGTATCTGAACCGCGGGTGCCAAGCATTCGCCCGCGCTCGCGGCCTGAAGGGGAGGCGCACCCTTCACTTCAAGTATGACGGGGGGCGATGCTCTTCGTCAAGATCTTCGGGGAAGAAGGCGAGCGCCTGGGGTGCTGCCCGGAGGATGTCGGCCGCGGCGATATTGGAGATGAGCTTGCCCTTCATGACGGGCGCCGCGCGTCCAACAGCAGTGACACCCCCTCCGAAGGGAGCCTGAGCGACAGCGGCGACAGCAGCGACAGCAGCTACGACGCGCCGCCACGCCAGCGCGCCCGGACCTCGGGGGGTAGCCAGCCGCCGCGGCGCCGCTCTTCTGCTCCAGGGGCGTCCGTGCCGGCGCGCCTCCATGGGACCGTGAAGGAAGAGGAGGACACCGGCTGAGCGCTGGTGCGCCGACGCCGGGGCTCCTGAGGCGGCAGCCCTTGTGGGCCTTTTTCACTTTCTTTCTCCTCCTCTTCTCCTGCTCCTGCAATCAAAGAACCAAGGGAGGCCCTGCGGGCGTGTAATGGATTTGGGCGCTTGCCTCTCTTTATCAGCACTTTTGTCATGTGTCCTGGCCTTTGCATTTTGTTGGTTGAAATTGCCTTCCGGTCGTGGTTAGGATACTTAGCTTGACATGCTCGCGGTAGGCTTCTGGGTTGTGAAGGCGCGGCTGCGGCGCTCGGAGAGTCCGTACGTCCGGTGGGCTTCTTCTTCTTGCGAGCGAGGTAGATTGGGAGCCCTGTCGGCGCTCTGTGTCTGGAGGTCCCAGTCCCGCACATTTCCCTACCATCGCAAGGTACGACCAGTTCACCTGGGCGCACCTCACGAGGCGAGGCCCCGATACCCTTGATGCCGAACGGATCACCAAGGACGACATCAAGGGGCGAGTGGCTTTTCGACCGGTAAGGCTCCTGGGGCGCGATGCTCAGGAGCCCCCTTCGACACTCAAGCAGCTCTACGTCGGCAGGTCCCAGTCCCGCACATTTCCCCACCACCGTTAGGTACGACCGGATCACCTGGACGCACTTCACGGGGCGAGGCCCCGACACCCTTGATGCCGACCGGATCACCAAGGACGACATCAAGGGGGCGAGTGGCCTTTTGACCGGTAAGTCTCCTGAGGCGCGATGCTCAGGAGCCCCCTTAGACGCTCAAGCGGCTCCCGAAAATTTTGCTTCCTGCCCTGGGAGGGGCGGGCTTCCCGAGGCTCCGAGTTGACGTTCAAGTAGCCCTATGTCGGCAGGTCCCAGTCCCGCACATTTACCCACCACCGTTAGGTACGACCGGATCACCTGGACGCACTTCACGGGGCGAAGCCTCAACACCCTTGATGCCGACCGGATCACCAAGGACGACATCAAGGGGGGTGAGTGGCCTTATGACCGGTAAGGCTCCTGAGGCGCGATGCTCAGGAGCCCCCTTTGACGCTCAAGCTGTCCCAAGAAAAAAATTTGTTTCCTGCCCCGGGAGGGGTGGGCCTCCCGAGGTTCCAAGATGGCGCGTCAGGCCGTGAATGGAGCCCCCGAGCGAGTGTTAGACGACATGCGCCTGCTGACTCGTCCGTGAGTACCACGTGAGGATCCGGGCGCCAAGGCCTTGGCGAGGTGTAAGCACCGTGCCCCCCAGCCCCCGCTCGCGGGGTACGAGGGCGAGAGGAGCAGGCGAGTGCTTGACTCGAAGAGAGAGAAACCAACATAAGAAATGGCGATGAAAACAAATCTTTGACCCTTTCTTTTAAAACACGATTTGGAAAAACCCCGAGTTTAGTTTTAGAAAAGTTGGCAAATCCAAACACGAGAAAAGCAAATAACGGCCGCGTCCGGCACCTAGACTAGTCTTCGTCTTCCCCCAGCGCTGAGCGTAGGGCATCCACGTTGCATGGGCATAGCCATTGGTGGGCAGTGTTGACTTCTCCGCCAGCGCGGAGCTGTGGCTGCCACATTGCGTGGGAGGAATCCCTCCGCGTCCTCGGGGGGCTCCGGGCGTATACAGCCCACTCATTAGTACGTGAGAGTGTCACGGCCGTAGATAGCTGGGTGAGCCCCTAGGCGCGTGGCCTGGTGGCTCCCAACTCCGTCAAGAACCATCCCGTGCATTTCTGCTCGGCTGCGCGCCCTTATGACCCTAACCCGAATGCATCGTTCCCCGCGCGACCGCAGGATTGTGCTCCCGAGGCCCAAACATGAGCACGATGCATCCGGCGCAGCCATATGGGTGTTTTGTCGATGAAGCCGCCTCGTGAAGCGTCCGTGCGCCGGCCGAACAAAGTTCTGAGGGCCTCATGAGGCCCAGCCTCCCGAGGCCGTGCCGGCGCTGCAGTTGCCGCGGGTGGCCCGCGCTGTTTGTGTCTTGCTGCTCCCCCTAGGCCATTACTCCTGAGGTCTCGGGGCTTGGTCCGGCGTCGCTTGCCCGCGGGGGCGCCGGCTTGCGCCGCGCCCCGCGGGCCCGGGGCGCCCTCCCGCTGGCGCCGTCCAGGCCCGGTGCTCCGTCGACGGAAGCCCCCAGGCCCGGCTCGGGGAGGACGCCCAGGGGGCTCCTTACTCTTGGGGGGTGCTGGCGCCTGCAGCGGGCGCCTGACCCATCCCACCGTTAGGCGGTACGACATAGCATGGCGCATAGGGCTCCACATAAGGGCTCGGTCCTCCTCCTGAGCCGTCCGGCGGGGTGCCGGGGATGGCCCCTCCTGGCGGCAGCGGGAAGCCGCCCCGTGCGCGTCGCTCGCAGACCCTCCTGCGACGGGCCTCAGAGCGGAGTTGCTTACCTCTGCCACCGCCGTTGGGTGGGCCGCGCGTCTCCTGGCGTGGATTGCTTCCTTGGCGACCGGACGCGCCTTCGCCGTTGTTGCTTGTTTGTCCGGACGCCAGCGCCGCTTGCTCACTGCGCCGGATGGTGCGCTCCCGCCTGGTAAACCCAGGCTATTGAAGGTCCACCGGGTCATGGGGGCGCGTGTTGTGTGCGCGCGGGGCGCCCCATCGTTCCCTCCGTGCGCTTGGTCGTCGTGGCCGGGCTGCGCCCCAAAGCCGGTCACCGGGATTCGGAGGAGAAGGAGCACAGCGTGTGGCGGGCCCCGCTCGGGCCCGTCCGGTGCTGGAGGGGTCACACCGCCGACGGGCTAGGGAGCGGGCGCGGCAGACGTGCCCCCGGCGCCTGGCGCCTGTGGCCTTGAAGAAGAGTAAGGGGCCACGACACTTTGCGCGACGGTGACCAGCTCCGCAATGTGGTCGGCCCATGCGTCGAAGCCCCCGTGCGTTGGGCGGCGGCGGAGCATCTCGCTTGCCAGCAGTAGCGCATCGTGCGCGTCGAGGTCCCCCACGTAGGTGCGGCGCGCCAGCAGTGCCGAGGGCGCCGCCCACCCGCCGTGTGCTTGGGCGGTGTGAGAGGCAGTGACGGTGGAGGCGATGCTGGTGGCTTGATACTGACTGCCCAGTACCATGCTGCCGGGCGTGGGCCTCCGACGGCAGCGGCGGGGTCGACGGAAGCTGACCCGCTGCGGCCGGGGGAAGCTTGTTGAGCGCCGGCCATCGGAGCAGTGAAGCGTGGGAAGACGAAGCTTGGAGAAGACCCCGACACGCCCCCTACCTGGCGCGCCAAATGTCGGATTTCGGGCTCCGCAAAACCCTTAAGATTCGAACACAGGGGCGTGTGCGGAGATCACCTGCAGCCTCGCCCTACCTAGCTCGCTACTCGAAGGACACAACGCTGAACTCGCACGATGACGAGGAAGAAGATGAACATGGTGGTTTACCCAGGTTCGGGCCACTGCGAAGCGTAATACCCTACTCCTACTTTGGTGGATTGCCTCTCGAGGAGGTGTGGTGGATGAACTAGTACAATGTTACGGAGCCTCGTGAGGGGACTCCTGAGGTGCTCTTGGCCCTCTATCGGCTTGGTGATGGGTGAGTGGATTGACTGATCTCGGATCCTTCTCTACGGTGCAACCTAGCCTCTATATATAGCGGTGGCCCGGGTCCTCTTCCCTTATCGCAATGGCGGGAAGGGATCCCACAACGGCCAATTTTGAAGGGGGACAGGAGTACATGCCCACCCTGCCCAAAGGCGGTCTTCGCCTGCAAAGTAGCTGTCGATGATGCAGAGGTGGGCTCGGCGATGACATCCGTCCTGCGGGGCTCGTGGTCGTGGTCTTGTTGCACCGGAATGGAAACCTTTGGGGAGTGCTTTGGGAACCCGCGTATGTCCTTGCTCCCTTTATACCAAAGGGGAAACTGCGCCGCCTGGCGCGCTGGCGCCTGCCTGTCCTTCCTTGCGTCATCTTTGACTCCTGAGGCCGGGCTCTGCATAGAGATTTCCGCCGCCCCGGAGGGGACCTGGGGAGGCCCATCCCTTGCCGGTCTTGACGCCACTCCTCCTCGCGAGCCTAGGGCCCTCATGAGGACCTTGTCTTGAGTGGGGCCGCGTCTGGCTGTGTTTGGTCGACGAAGTGGGCCACGCCCTGGGCCGTAGGCAGGCAGGTCTGGGTACCCCCGTTCCCAGAACGCCGACAGCCTAACGAAACCAAAGATTCGAAGAAGAAATACGAGGCTATAAGCAATCATGCATATAAGAGATCAAAGAAGACTCAGATAATATTCATGGATAGAAACTGATCATGAACTCAAAATTCATCGGATCCCAACAAACACACCGAAAAAGTTTACATCAAATAGATCTCCAAGACCATTGTATTGAGAATCATAAGAGAGAGAGAGAGAGGAAGCCATCTAGCTACTGCCTACAGACCCGTAGGTCTATGGTGGACTACTCACGCATCATCAGAGAGGCACCTATGAAGAAGATGAACCCCTCCGTGATAGTGTTTAGATTGGATCTCGAGGTTCTAGAACTTGCGGCAGCTGGAATTGTGTTTCGTCGACTCCCCTAGGGTTTTTGGAATATTTGGGAGTTTATATGCATCAGAGGCGGTGGAGAGGGGCCCCGTGGAGGGCACAACCCATCAGGGCGCGCCGGGGGCCCCCTGGCACGTGCTGGTGGGTTGTGCTCTCCACAACCCACCTTCCTGGCTCTTCTTTGGCCCACTAGGTGTCTTCTGGTCCAGAAAAAAATTCCAAAAAGTTTCATCGTGATTGGACTCCATTTGGTATTGATATTCTACGAAGTAAAAAACAAGCAAAAATAGCAACTAGCACTTTGGCAATATGTCAATACATTAGTCACAAAAAATGATATAAAGTTGTTATAAAATGATTGTAAAACATTCAAGAATGATAATATAACATCATGGAACAAGCTAAAATTATAGGTACGTTGGAGACGTATTAAAAGGACACCCACACTCTTCTTCTGTAATCTTTTGAGGGCCTTCACAGTAAGACAGTGCTTGATGTGAATTGAACGAATGACATTCCGAGCCAAAACAAGCTTGTTTCAGGCCGCAACAACCGCCGCATGGAAATCTCAGGTGCCGGGGGTTTGACATCTAGTCTCATTAAGGCAGAATTTATTTTTATTCAAAAATAATAATTCCACATGAACTATACATGGGGTTTGACATCTGTGTGGCTCTGAATATCTCAAGACCCGTCGCTCACTTTCTTGAAGGTGCTCATTGGGATAGGACATGTGTGCTTGTGTTCATTGGGATGAGTGTATGTACATGTATGTGAACGTATGCTTCTATATTATGTTTGTCAAAAAACATATTGAAGAAAATTGAGTCACTACCACCCAGTTAAAAGCAAAACACGAAGCGTCTTCAATTCACAAAATTGTAAAAAACACAGGAATATGCAGATCACACGATCAGAATGTCACACTCTTTTCAATCCTACCAGATTTGAGTTTGTTTCATTGCATCACAAAAAACATAAATGATTTTTTTTGCGGGGAGAAAATATCATTACATTTCATTATGGAGGCCTCTCAGCTATCACCAATTTACAATAAAGTTTGGTCCACCAGCAAACCAGACTGTCGTGTGATACATCACCGATGTATCTATAATTTTTGATTGTTTCATGCTATTATATTCACTATTGGAATCAGGATCTTTGCCGTCAGCCAGCTCTTTGCCGTCAGCTAGCTGACGGCAAAGAAGGTCTTTGCCATCAGCTTACAGAAAACTGACGGCAAACAAAGAGCTGACGGCAAAGATCATGTTTACCGTCAGCCATCTCTTTGCCATCTACTAGCTGATGGCATAGAAGCTTTGCTTTGCCGTCTGCTAGCTGACGGCAAAGCTTCTATGCCGTCAGCTAGCAGACGGCAAAGAAAGTGGCCAACTAATGTCCGTTCCCCCCCGGCCCCACCCCACTAGCTAGGCTCTTTGCCGTCTGCTAGCAGACGGCAAAGAGATTTGACCTATCTAAAACAGTCAGCGCCCCGCGCCCCACCCCTCTCTCTCTCCCCTCACCTCACCCGCGCCTCCCCCGTGCCCGAGTTGCCGCCGCCCCGCGCCACCCCCCGGAGCCCGAGGCGCCGCCGGCCAGCCCCGCCCCCCGGAGCCCGCCCCGTCGCCGGCCGCCCGCCCGCCCTGCCCGGCCGCCCCGCCCAGCGGACGCAGGCCGCGGCGGCCGCCCTGCCCCGCCCCATCGCCGGAGCCGCACCGCGCCGCCCCGCCCCGCCGCCGGAGCCGCACCGTCGTCGGCCGCCCTTCCCCTCGGCCTCCTCAACCCGCGCCCCCTCCCCGTGGCCTGCCTCCTCAACCCGCGCCCCCTCCCCGTGGTGAGTTTTTCTGTTTTTTTTCTATTTTTTTAGATTTAGTTTAGGTTTGTTTAGTTTAGTTTAGTTTAGGTTAGTTTAGTTTAGTTTAGTTTAGTTTAGTTTAATTTAGGTTAGATTTAGTTTAGTTTAGTTTAGGTTTTTTTCTTCTGTTTTTTAAGAATAAACAAGAAAGATGAAAAAAAGAAGTAAAAGAAGAAGAGGAAGAAGAAGAAGAAGAGGAAGAAGAAGAAGATGAAAAAAAAGAACAATAAGTAGTAGAAGAAGAAGAAGAAGAAAGAAGAAGATGATGAAAAAAAAAGTAGAAGTAGAAGATGAAAAAAAGAAGTAGGAAAAGTAGAAAAAGAGGGTCGCCGACGGTCGAGGGTCGCCGAGGGAAAAGAGGGTCGCCGAGTGGTCGAGGGGTCGAGGATCGAGGGGAAAAGGAGTCGAGGGTCGACCCCGACACGACACCACCAACACCCCGACCCCCGACACGACACCCCGACACCCCGACACGGCACCCCCGACCCCGACACAGCACCCCTACCCCGACACGACACCCCCGACACCCCGACCCCGACACGACACCCCCGACACCCCGATCCCGAAAAAGGTGCTCTTCGGCCTTCCAGAGGCCGACGGGGTCATATATTTGTGAATTATGAGTTAGGTCATATATTTTTCGATTTTGTTATAAAAACATCATATTTATGTTGATCAGGTGGATTTAAATGTGCAGTTGTTTCGTTGCTGCGAGGGTCTGGTGTTCGACGACCTCCCCGTGCGTTCGACGAGCTCCGCCCCTGCGTTCGTGGGTGAGCACAAATGACATCTCCTCCTCCCCCCTTCATTTCCTCTGTTCCGGTCTTCGTGCCGATGAGACTTGCTAGCTATAGGTGTCTTCAATCATCAGTATGCGTGACCACTATGCGTCTCCCGTTCGAAAGGGTTACATCTATAAATATGCATGAATTAGCATATTTATAACCGTGATTCTTTCGAATTGTCCAACGTTATCCATGGACAGCCCGAGTATGTGTAGATTGGGTTCGTTTTCCCATATGCTCTGCTCCAGATCCGATGCAGAATTTCGTCAGTGCCTCCCTGTTGTTCTCCGGGTACACATCCTCTCTGCTTATTGCCGAGACGTGTATCAGGAGAACAGCGGGGAGGTGCTGCCGAAATTTTGCGTCGGATCCGGAGCAGAGCATGGGAAAACGAACCCAATCTACACATACTCGGGTGGGATTAGGACCTATCTTTACCTACTAGCGTCTAGGTTGCATGGACGTAATAAAACTGACAAACTCTATTAACTGATGAATATGGTTTGATGAAGATTAATATTAGTAATGTCAGGTATTCAATTATTATTATGTACCTATATATTATTAATAAGTTCATGTTATTAGGTATTCAATTTTTTTATGTTGTACTAATTTCATTTACTCTTTGTCATTGCAGGTGTTGACAGATGGTGGGCGCGGGTCGAGAGCGCTCCGAGCCTCCTTCCTCGGCGCGTGCTAGGAGGGGTGCTATTATTCCACCCGAGCACCTCCGGAGAGCGCTGGTACACAGTATGCAGACACCGGCGGGCGCTTCTTCTTCGGCCGGGAGAGGTCCGGGGAAGACGAAGAGGGGTGCTAGAGGTGGACGTGGCGGCGGGAGAGGTAGGAAGGCTGCTGCGCCTTCCTCGCCGCCACCCCCAGCTGATTCTCCCGACCACTGGAGTGCTGCGTCTCAGGTGGACCCGTCTAACTTGGACCTGTCTCGGACTCCGGTCCACGAGCCTCGGGCCGACGAGCCTCGGGTCGCCGAGCCTTCGTCCCAGGAGACTCCGGTCCCAGAGTCTTCGTCCCAGGAGACTCCGGTCCCAGAGTCTTCGTCCCACGTGACTCCGGAGGCTAGTGGCCATGCTGATGGTGGCGAGGACAGCTTTTCTGAGGATAGCTATAGCGAGGGCGAGCTGGTTGAGGAGGGCAAGAAGGTCTACCAGCGTGGTGGTACAAAGCTCCCGCCCGTGCCGGCGACCCGCGATCAGAGGTGGTTGATTGTGCCTAATGGGGAGAAGTAAGTGCATTTACTCTTTTTTAACCTTTTGCCTTCATGTTTCTTCAAATTAATATCTAATGTGTTGGCCTTGTCATACTGCAGGGGTTGGAAACACGCCCCTGGTGTCCGCAGGCCCAACCAGGTCCTTGGTGTGCTTTGCCGGCACCATGCCCGGTGAGGGTGAGGTTCGATAGCTAGCACTGAACTGGGAGTTGTACGTGGCTGCCCCGGCCCCGCCGGAGGAGAGGGTCGACGGTGTCTTGTGCGAGACGGTGGCCGACATTGTGATCCGGCGGTTTTGGGTAATTTCTCCTTTACAGAATTAAAAATCAGCAGCACCTAGTGATTGTACTAATCAGTGTTGTCTTGTTTGATTGCAGACCTTCTACAGGTGTCTTGAGGAACACGAGGCGGACGCAGCTATTGTTCTCGTAGCCGAGTGCAAGCGCCTATTTCAGAACTTACGACACGAGACTCGGGTGCAGGCTGTTCGAGACTACTACGCCTCGACTAACATTAAGAGGGCCAAGAAGAAGTGCCGCGCCAAGTTTCTGAGTAAGGAGAAGTACATGAAGGTAATTACCTATTCTTAAGGCCTTGTACTTAGTTTCCTTGATTTGATTCGTAGGCGTAGCGCTGAAATTTCTCTTGTCTAACTTAGGTGCCCCCGAGATGGTGTGCGGATAGGATGGACTGTTGGGAGGCGTTGGTGGATGAGTGGTGCTCTCCCCAATGGCTAGCCGTCCACAACAAGGCCAAGGATAAGCGTGCCCAAATGAAAGGTGTGCCACACCATCAAGGGAGCTCCAACCTGTTTGAGTTCGGGGATCACTGGGTATGTGGTTTGCTTCATTATTCATGCAATTTCATTCTTCATGCTAGCTTGAGCCCTTAACTAATATTTTGTTCCTCTCTTTTAGGCGCGACACAACAAGGAGGTGCCACCGCTGTTCGACCTCTATGCCATGGCCCATACTGCCCCGTACAAGAAGGCCAAGGCATTCTCTGAGGATGACCTCGATCATCCAGAGAGCTTCAGCAACATCTCCTCCCACAACAAGCTCGTGAGGTATAGAGATGAGGGGAAGACGAGGAAAGGGGAGGACTTCAACCCGAGCCAGAGTCCTTTTGATCCAGAGCTCGTGATGATATTTGGTGGCGGGAGGCCCCATGGCTCGATAGCCATTGGGGATGGACTGATACGTTGTCCTAGAACTCTCCCGGAGATCAAGAAGCGCCAGACGAGCTCCGATCCTGAGATAAGGCCACGTCCACGGCCAATGGAGCTTGCCATCGAGGCTAGGGCCCAGGAGCTTCTGGCGGAGGCAAACAGGCAGGCGGCAGAGAGGGAGAGGGACATGGAGGAGAGGACGGCTAGGATGTGGGAGGAGGAGAGGAACCGGAACGACGCGTCTCACCGGGCCCTATACGAGCTCCTCGTGGTAAGTTTCTCCTGCATATTAGCCAAATCATGCACGTAATGTTCGTTTCATCACTAACTAATATGACTGACTCGTGAAAACAAAATGTGCAGACCGTGTGCCAGAACAACGGTCAGACCCCTCCGCCGATGCCCCAGATTGGTATAGCGCCCACGGTGAGTTTCATTTGAATGGTCCTTAGTTACTAGTATTCACATTTGAGTTGCATCATCCTAACGAGACATTGCAAATGATCTTTGGTGCAGCATGCCTCCCGACAAGCATCGACCGATCCTTCTGAGTGTGTCGCAACCCCGACCGGTCCTTCTTCGTCTCACACTGGCGCAAACCCGACCGGTCCTTCACCTCCGTGATGATGGTAAGTTTTCCCAAGTGTTTTGCTTAACAAATGCATACTTAGCTTAGGAAATAACCTATTTAGCTCCAAAATGACCTATACTTAGCTTATTTTCCTCGAAAATGACATAATATCCTTACTTAGCTCCAAAATGACATATTTTACCTAGGATAGCTATAAAATGACCTATACTTAGCATTTTTTCCTCCAAAATGACTTAATATGCTTAGTTAGCTAAAAAATGGCATAACTACCTAGGATAGCTCAATAATGATCTATACTTAGCTTAGCTAGTTCATTTATGACATAATTAGCTTACTTAGGTAAAAAATGGCATAATAACCTTGGTTTAGCTCCAAACTGTCATATCATTAGTTTATTTTCCTCCAAAATGACAAAATAACCTTACCTAGCTCCAAAATGACCGATTTTAACTAGGATAGCTCAAAAATGACCTACACTTACCATTTTGTCCTCCAAAATGAATAAATATGCTTAGTTAGCTAAAAAAAATGGCATAACTACCTAGGTTAGCTCAAAAATGACCTATACCTAGCTTCTTTAGTTCATTTATGACATACTTAGCATACTTAGGTCAAAAATGGCATAATAATCTTGGTTTCCTCCAAAATGACACTGACTTAGCTTATTTTCCTCAAAAATGACATAATAACCTTACTAACCTCCAAAATGACCTATTTACCTAGCTTAGCTCTATAATGACCTACACTTAGCATTTTTACCTAGCTTAGCTAAAAAATGGCATAATTACCTAAGTTACCTTCGTTAGAAGAAGAAGAAGATAAAGAAGAGGAGAAAAAGAAAGAGAAGAAAAATTCTTCTTCTTCTACTTCTACTTCTTCTTCTTCTTCTTCTTGTTCTTCTTCTAACTTTCTTCTTTCCCAATTGCAGATTTGCTTTAGATCACGGAAGCTTGCGTTGATGGAGTCTACTCTTCTCCTTGTCCTTCCTTTTTGTTTTGATTTTGTAGGATGAACAATGTGAAACTTGCTACCTATATATGTATGTATGGATGAAACCATTGTATGCTTGTTGTTGGATATATGTTGGCTATATATATATGTTGGATATGGACTTTTGAGTTGGTATGTATATGTGTTGGATGATCATATCCATATGGCAGGGATATGTATGCTTGTTGAAAGTATTTTCAAATGTATATATATATCTGTGAAATTGATTGAATTTAAGAAAAAACAGGGGCAGTACAGGCACTTTGCCGTCCGCTGCCAGACGGCAAAGTTCTTTGCCATCTGCCGGCAGACGGCAAAGCTGCCACGTGGCAGCTACCTGTGCAACTTGGGGGGCACTGGGCTGGCCTATGTGGTTGCTTTGCCGTCTGCTAGCAGACGGCAAAGAACTTTGCATCTTTGCCATCTGCCAGCAGACGGCATAGCGAGCCACGTGGCAGCTACCTGGGGGGAACCTGGGCTGGCCTATTTGGCCACTTTGCTGTCTGCTAGCAGACGGCAAAGCACGCCGTTAACCCCTTAACGGACCTAAGCTGCCACGTGTGCCGTCCATGCCCTTTGCCGTCTGCTGGCAGACGGCAAAGACCTTTGCATCTTTGTCGTCTGCCAGCAGACGGCAAAGTGCCCTTTACCGTAGCTTGTTCAGCCGGATGTGGTGCCGTCTGCTGGCTGACGGCAAAGACCTTTGCCGTCCGCCATGCATGCCTTTGCCGTCAGCCATGGCAGACGGCAAAGATCCTGATTCCAGTAGTGATTATCAATATTGAATACTTTATATGCAATTATATGCTATTTTATATGTGATCCCATCTGAAGGCATTTCCCGGTACACTTCCGAAGGGGGAATCCATCACGGAGGCCGTCAACATCAACTTGCTGCCTCCATGATGATGTGTGAGTAGTCCACCAAAGACCTACGAGTCCATAGCTAGTAGCTAGATGGCTTCTTCTCGCGATGATCTATCCGATGTAATCTTGTTTTGCGGTGTGTTTGTTGGGATCCGATGAATTGTTGGATTATGATCAGATTATTCATTGAAAGTAATTGAGTCTTTGCTGAACTTTATTATTCATGATTGTTATAGCTTGCTAATTCTCTCTGATCTATCCATTTGGTTTGGCCAACTAGATTGATTTATCTTCAGTGGGAGGAGTGCATTGTAGTGGGTTCAATCTTGCGGTGCTCTATATCCCAGTGACAGAAGGGGACAATACATGTATTGTATTGTTGCTACGAAGGATAAAATGACGGGGTTTGAACATATTGCTTTTCTTACTTTGTCTTGTTGGAAATATGCCCTAGAGGCAATAATAATTTAGTTATTATCATATTTCCTTGTTCAGGATAATCGTTTATTATCCATGCTATAATTGTATTGATTGGAAACTCAAATACATGTGTGGGTACATAGACAACACTGTGTCCCTAGTATGCCTCTAGTTAACTAGTTCGTTGATCAAAGATGGTCAAGGTTTCCTGGCCATAGACATGAGATGTCATTTGATAACGGGATCACATCATTAGGAGAATGATGTGATGGACAAGACCCAAACTATAAACATAGCATATGATCGTGTCAGTTTATTGCTATAGTTTTCTGCATGTCAAGTATCTGTTCCTATGACCATGAGATCATGCAACTCACTGACACCGGAGGAATACCTTGTGTGTATCAAATGTCACAACGTAACTGGGTGACTATAAAGATGCTCTACAGGTATCTCCGAGGGTGTCTGTTGAGTGGGCATGGATCAAGACTGGGATTTGTTACTCCGTGTGACGGAGAGGTATCTTAGGGCCCACTCGGTAATACAACATCACAATAAGCCTTGCAAGCAATGTGACTAAGTGTTAGCCACGGGATCTTGTATTACCGAACGAGTAAAGAGACTTGCCGGTAACGAGATTGAACTAGGTATAGAGATACCGACGATCGAATCTCGGGCAAGTAACATACCGAAGAACAAAGGGAACAGCGTACGGGATTAGCTGAATCCTTGACATAGAGGTTCAACCGATAAAGATCTTCGTAGAATATGTAGGAACCAATATGGGCATCCAGGTCCCGCTATTGGTTATTGACCGTAGAGGTGTCTTGGTCATGTCTACATAGTTCTCGAACCCACAGGGTCTGCACACTTAAGGTTCGGTGACGTTTCGGTATAGTAGAGTTATGTACGGTGGTGACCGAAGGTTGTTCAGAGTCCCGGATGAGATCCTGGATGTCACAAGGAGCTCCGGAATGGTCCGGAGGTAAAGATTGATATATAGGAAGTCCTGTTTTGGTCACCGGAAAAGTTTTGGGTATTTCGGTAGTGTACCGGGAGTGCCGGGAGGGGTACCGGGGACCATCGGGAGGGGTGTCTCGACCCAAAGGACCTCATGGGCTGTGGGAGGAGTCAAACCAGCCCCTAGTGGGCTGGCCTAACCCCCCCCCACTAAGGCCCATGTGGCTTTGGGTGGTAAAAATCCAAAGGAGGAAAGGTGGAAAGGGTTTCCAAGTGGAGAGGAGGAATCCTACTCCTAATAGGATTGGAGTAGGACTCCTCCACCTCCAATTTCGGCCAAACCTTGAGGGTTTGAGGCTGCCTCCTCCCCTCCCTCCCTCCTATATATACTAGAGGATTTAGAGGGAAGAGATAACCCTAATTGCCACGTGCTCCCTCTACTTCATCTAGATCGGTTTCTCCTCTAGTCTAGTTTCAGCGGTGCTTAGGCGAAGCCCTGCCGGAATTGTTCCACCACCATAGCCGCCGCGCCGTCGCGCCGCCAGAGAACTCTTCTACCTCTCTGCTCCCTCTTGCTGGATCAAGAAGGCAGAGATCGTCATCGAGCTGTACGTGTGCTGAACGCGGAGGTGCCGTCCGTTCGCGCTAGATCGGGACGGATCGTGATTGGATCGCGGGACGCTCGGCGATTTGGATCGCGAAGACGTTCGACTACATCAACCGCGTTTCTTAACGCTTCCCGCTTAGCGATCTACAAGGGTCCGTAGATCGACTCTCCCTCTCGTAGATGCTCATCACCATGGATAGATCTTGCGTGTGCGTAGGAAATTTTTTGTTTTCTATGCAATGTTCCCCAACAGTGGCATCATGAGCTAGGTCTATGTGTAGATGAGATCTCGAGTAGAACACAAAGGAGTTTGTGGGCGTTGATATTCAGATTGCTTCCTCCCTTGGTCTTTTCTTGATTCGGCGGTATTGTGGGATGAAGCGGCCTGGACCAACATTACTCGTACGCTTACGAGAGACCGGTTCCATCAACTGACATGTAACTTCGTTGCATAAATATGGCTGGCGGGTGTCTGTTTCTCCCACTTTAGTCGGATCGGATTTGACAAAGGCGGTCCTTGAGAAGGTTGAATAGCAATTTTTGTATCACCGTTGTGGTTTTTGCGTAGGTAAGAATTGTTCTTGCTAGATACCCGTAGCAGCCACGTAAAACTTGCAACAACAATTAGAGGATGTCTAACTTGTTTTTGCAGGGTATGTTGTGATGTGATATGGCCAATTACATGATGAGATATATGTGATGTATGAGATGATCATGTATTGTATAGAATATCATGACTTGCATGTCGATAAGTACGGCAACCGGCAGGAGCCATAGGGTTGTCTTTAATTATTTTCGTCGTTTTTGCTTTACTTTATCGCTATGAGTTAGCAATAGTCGTGGAAGCAACAGTCGGCGCGACAACCTCATGGCGACACATTGATGGAGATCAAGATGATGGAGATCATGGTGTTATGCCGGTGACGATGGAGATCATGCCGGTGCTTTGAAGATGGAGATCAAAAGCACAAGTTCATGGCCATATCATGTCACTTATGATTTGCATGTGATGTTAATCCTTTTATGCATCTTATTTTGCTTAGGACGACGGTAGCATTATAAGGTGATCCCTCACTAAAATTTCAAGATAAAATTGTGTTCTCCCCGAGTGTGCACCATTGCGAAAGTTTGTCGTTTTGAGACACCACGTGATGATCGGGTGTGATAGACTCTATGTTCACATACAACGGGTGCAAGCCAGTGTTGCACGTGCGGAACACTCGGGTTAAACTTGACGAGCCTAGCATGTACAGACATGGCCTCGGAACACAAGAGACCGAAAGGTCGAACATGAGTCATATAGTAGATATGATCAACATGAAGATGTTCACCATTGAAACCACCTCAACTCACGTGATGATCGGACTTGAGTTGGTGGATTTGGATCATGTGTCACTCGAATGACCGGAGGGATGTCAATTTGAGTGGGAGTTTTTAAGTAATATGATTAACTAAACTCATTATCATGAACATAGTCAAAATGTCTTTGCAAATTATGTTGTAGATTACTAGCTCGCGCTGTAGCTCCCTTGAATTTTTATATGTTCCTTGAGAAATAGAGTTGAAAGATGATGGTAGCAATAATGCGGACTGGGTCTGTGATCTGAGGATTGTCTTCATTGCTGCACAGAAGGCTTATGTCCTTAATGCACCGCTCGGTGCGCCACCCCCTCAAGCATCGTCTGTAGATGTTGTGAACATCTGACAGGCACGTTCTGATGACTACTTGATAGTTCAGTGCGTCATGCATTACGGCTTAGAATTGAGGCTCCAAAACGTTTTGAACGTCACGGAACATATTAGATGTTCTAAGAGCTGAAATTGGGATCTCAGGCTCGTGCCCATGTTGAGAGGTATGAGACCTCCAACAAGATTCTTTGCCTGCAAGATGAAGGATAATAGCTCAATCGTTGAGCATGTGCTCAGATTGTCTGGGTGCTACAATCGCTTGAATCGAGTGGGAGTTGATCTTCCAGATAAGATAGTGATTGATATAGTTCTCCAAGTCACTGTCACTAAGCTAATAGAGCTTCGTGATGAACTATATAATGCCAGGGATGGAAATAATGATCCCCGAGCTATTCGCAATGTTTGACACCGCGAAGGTAGAAATCAAGAAGGAGCATCAAGTGTTGATGGTTAGTGAAACCACTAGTTTCGAGAAGGGCAAGGGCAAGAAGGGAAATTTCATGGATGGCAAGCCAGTTGCTGCTCCAGTGAAGAAACCCAAGGTTGAACCCAAACCCGAGACTAAGTGCTTCTACGATGAGGAGAACGGTCGCTGAAGCGGAACAACCCTAGATACTTGGTAGATAAGAAGGATGGCAACGTCGACAGAAGTATATTTAATATACGTGTTATTGATGTGTACCTTACTGGTACTCCTAGTAGCACTTGGGTATTGGATACCGGTTCGGTTGCTAAATGTTAGTAACTCGAAATAAAAGCTACGGAATAAACGGAGGCTAGCTAAGGGCGAGGTGACGATGAGTGTTGGAAGTGTTTCCAAGGTTGATGTGATCACCATCGCACACTCTCTCTACCTTCGGGATTAGTGATGAACCTAAATAAATGTTATTTGGTGTTTGCGTTGAGCATGAACGTGATTAGATCATGTTTATTGCAATACGGTTATTCATTTAAGTTAGAGAATAATGGTTATTTTGTTTACATGAATAATACCTTCAATGGTCATGCACCCAATGAGAATGGTTTATTGAATCTTGATCGTAGTGATACACATGTTCATAATATTGATGCCAAAAGATACAAAGTTAATAATGATAGTACCACATACTTGTGGCACTGCCGCTAAATGTCATATTGGTGTAAAACGCATGAAGAAACTTCATGCTGATGGATCTATGGACTCATTCGATTGCGAATCGGTTGAGACATGCGGACCATGCCTCATGGGCAAGATGACTAAGACCCCGTTTTCCGGTATGGTAGAGCGGGCAAGTAACTTATTGGAAATGATACATGTTGATGTATTCGGTCCAATGAGTGTTGTAGCGTGCAGTGGATATCGTTATTTTCCTACCTTCACTGATGATTTGAGTAGATATGGGGATATTTACTTAATGAAACACAAGTCTGAAACGTTTGAAAAGTTCAAACAAAATCAGAGTGAAGTTTGAGATCATCGTGACAAGAAGATAAAATGTCTACGATATGATTGTGGAGGTAAATACCTGAGTTACGAGTATTGGTATACAACTTAAGACAATGTGGAATTTGTTTCACAGCTCATGCCACCTGGAACACCATAGTATGATGGTGTGTCCGAACGTCGTAGTCGTGTTCTATTGGATATGGTGCGAACTATGATGTCTCATATCGATTTGCCACTATCGTTTTGGGGTTACGCATTAGAGACAACTACATTCACTTTAAAAGGGGCACCATCTAAATCCGTTGAGATGACACCGTATGAATTTTCGTTTGGCGGAAACCTAAACTGTCATTTCTTAATGTTTGGGGTTGCGACGCTTATGTGAAAAAGGGTTTTTCCTAATGAGCTCGAACCCAAAGCGGACAAATGCATCTTCATAGAATACTCTAACGTAACAGTTGGGTAAACCTTCTATCTTAGATCCTAGCACAAAGTGTTTGTTGCTAAAATGGGTCCTTTCTAGAGAAAGAGTTTCTCTCGAAAGAATTGAGTGGGAGGAAGATAGAACTTGATGAGGTTGTTGAACCTTTGTTTCAACCAGAGAGTAGCGCAGCGCAGAAAGTTGTTTCTGTGGAGCCTACATTAGTTGAAGAGGAAGTTAATGATGATGATCATAAAGCTTCGGATCAAGTTACTATCGAACCTCTCGTAGGTCGACAAGGACGCGTACTGCTCCTGAGTGGTACGGCAACCCTGTCTTAGAGGTCATGTTGTTGGACAACGATGAACCTACGAGCTATGGAGAAGCGAGGATGGGCCCGGATTCCGAGAAATGGTTAGAGGCCATGAAATCCGAGATGGGATCCATGTATGAAAACAAAGTATGGGATTTGGAAGTATTACCTGAAGGGCGAAAGGCCATTCAGAACAAATGGATCTTTAAAAGGAAGACAGACGCGGACGGTAATGTCACCGTCTATAAAGCTCGACTTGTCGCAAAGGGTTTTTCACAAGTTCAAGGAGTTTACTGCGATGAGAGTTTCTCACCCGTAGCATTGCTAAAGTCTGTTGGAATTATGTTAGCAGTTGCTGCATTTTTTGATTATGAAATCTGGCAGATGGATGTCAAAACATCGTTTCCTTAACGGTATCCGTGAGGAAAGGTTGTATGTGATACAACCGGAAGGTTTTGTCAGTCCTAAGGATGCTAAAATGTATGCAAACTCCAGCGATCCTTCTATGGACTGGAGCAAGCATCTCGGAGTTGGAATATACGCTTTGATGAGGTGATCAAAGTTTTTGAGTCTATACAAAGTTTATGAGAAACTTGTATTTACAATAAAGTGAGTGGGAGCACTATAGAATTTCTGATAAGTATATGTGGATGACATATTGTTGATCGGAAATGATGTAGAATTTCTGGAAAGCATAAAGGGTTGTTTGAAAGGAGTTTTTCAAAGAAAAACCTGGAATGAAGCTACTTAAATATTGGGCATCAAGATCTATAGAGATAGATCAAGACGTCTGATAAAACTTTCAATGAGTACATACCTTGACAAGATTTTGAAAGAGTTCAAAATGGATCAGTCAAAGAAAGAGTTCTTGCCTGATTTGTAAGGTGTGGAGTTGAGTGAGACTCAAAGCTCGACCACGGCAGAAGAAAGAGAAAGGACGAAGGTCGTCCCCTATGCCTTATCCATAGGCTCTGTATAGTATGCCATGCTATGTACCGCACCTGTGTGTGCCTTGCCATGAGTCTGTCAAGGGGTACAAGAGTGATCCAGGAGTGGACCACTGGACTTCGGTCAAGATTATCCTTAGTAACTAGAGGACTAAGGAAATATTTCTCAATTATGGAGGTGATAAAGAGTTCGTCGTAAAGGGTTACGTCAATGCAAGCTTTAACACCTATCTGGATGACTCTGAGTAGCAATCCGGATACGTATAGTGGAGCAACCATTTGGAATAGCTCCAAGTGGAGTGTGGTAGCATCTGCAGTATGACATATAGATTTGCAAAGAACACACAGATCTGAATGTTGCAGACCGTTGACTATAGACCTTTCTCACATGCAAAGCATGATCGAACCCCAGAACTCATTGGGTGTTAGATTCATAACAATGTAAATCACATGGTGATGTGAACTAGATTATTGACTCTAGTGCAAGTGGGAGACTGTTGGAAATATGCCCTAGAGGCAATAATAATTTAGTTATTATCATATTCCTTGTTCATGATAATCGTTTATTATCCATGCTATAATTGTATTGATTGGAAACTCAAATACATGTGTTGGTACATAGACAACACTGTGTCCCTAGTATGCCTCTAGTTAACTAGTTCGTTGATCAAAGATGGTCAAGGTTTCCTGGCCATAGACATGAGATGTCATTTGATAACGGGATCACATCATTAGGAGAATGATGTGATGGACAAGACCCAAACTATAAACATAGCATATGATCGTGTCAGTTTATTGCTATAGCTTTCTGCATGTCAAGTATCTGTTCCTATGACCATGAGATCATGCAACTCACTGACACCGGAGGAATACCTTGTGTGTATCAAACGTCACAACGTAACTGGGTGACTATAAAGATGCTCTACAGGTATCTCCGAGGGTGTCTGTTGAGTGGGCATGGATCAAGACTGGGATTTGTTACTCCGTGTGACGGAGAGGTATCTCAGGGCCCACTCGGTAATACAACATCACAATAAGCCTTGCAAGCAATGTGACTAAGTGTTAGCCACGGGATCTTGTATTACAGAACGAGTAAAGAGACTTGCCGGTAACGAGATTGAACTAGGTATAGAGATACCGACGATCGAATCTCGGGCAAGTAACATACCGAAGAACAAAGGGAACAGCGTACGGGATTAACTGAATCCTTGACATAGAGGTTCAACCGATAAAGATCTTCGTAGAATATGTAGGAACCAATATGGGCATCCAGGTCCCGCTATTGGTTATTGACCGTAGAGGTGTCTTGGTCATGTCTACATAGTTCTCGAACCCGCAGGGTCTGCACACTTAAGGTTCGGTGACGTTTCGGTATAGTAGAGTTATGTATGGTGGTGACCGAAGGTTGTTCGGAGTCCCGGATGAGATCCTGGACGTCACGAGGAGCTCCGGAATGGTCCAGAGGTAAAGATTGATATATAGGAAGTCCTGTTTTGGTCACCGGAAAAGTTTCGGGTATTTCGGTAGTGTACCGGGAGTGCCGGGAGGGGTACCGGGGACCATCGGTTGGGGTGTCTCGTCCCAAAGGACCTCATGGGCCGTGGGAGGAGTCAAACCAGCCCCTAGTGGGCTGGCCTAACCCCCCCCCCCCACTAAGGCCCATGTGGCTTTGGGTGGAAAAAATCCAAAGGAGGAAAGGTGGAAAGGGTTTCCAAGTGGAGAGGAGGAATCCTACTCCTAATAGGATTGGAGTAGGACTCCTCCACCTCCAATTTCGGCCAAACCTTGAGGGTTTGAGGCTGCCTCCTCCCCTCCCTCCCTCCTATATATACTAGAGGATTTAGAGGGAAGAGATAACCCTAATTGCCACGTGCTCCCTCTACTTCATCTAGATCGGTTTCTCCTCTAGTCTAGTTTCAGCGGTGCTTAGGCGAAGCCCTGCCGGAATTGTTCCACCACCATAGCCGCCGCGCCGTCGCGCCGCCGGAGAACTCTTCTACCTCTTTGCTCCCTCTTGCTGGATCAAGAAGGCAGAGATCGTCATCGAGCTGTACGTGTGCTGAACGCGGAGGTGCCGTCCGTTCGGCGCTAGATCGGGACGGGTCGTGATTGGATCGCGGGACGCTCGGCGATTTGGATCGCGAAGACGTTCGACTACATCAACCGTGTTTCTTAACGCTTCCCGCTTAGCGATCTACAAGGGTACGTAGATCCACTCTTCCTCTCGTAGATGCTCATCACCATGGATAGATCTTGCGTGTGCGTAGGAAATTTTTTGTTTTCTATGCAACGTTCCCCAACATGTCTGCATCATGTCATCTTGCTTAAAGCGTTACTCTGTTTGTCATGAACTTAATACCATAGATGCATGCTGGATAGTGGTCGATTGGTGGAGTAATAGTAGTAGATGCAGAATCATTTTGGTCTAATTGTCACGGACATGATGCCTACATACATGATTATTTCCATGAATGACATCATAACTATGCGCTTTTCTATCAATTGCCCAACAGTAATTTGTCTACCCACTGTATGCTATGTGTTCGAGAGAGAAGCCTCTAGTGAAAACTATGTCCCCCGGGTCTATTCAAATCATATTGCTAAAACCCTAAAAACCTTGTTGCAATTTATTTACTTTATTTTTATTTTTATTTTTATTTTTATTTATCTACCACTATCAGAAGTAATCCTTGCAAGTAACGAGTTCAATGGGCTTGGCAACCCTCTTGCCCGCATTGGGTGCAAGTGTTTGGTTTTGTGTGTGCAGGTATATATTGTTGACGCAAACTTCTCGTGATTCTCCTACTAGTTCGATAACCCTTGTTCTCACTGAGGGAAATACTTATCTCTACTATATTGCTTCACCCTTCCTCTTCGGGGAAAAACCCAACGCAGCTCACAAGTAACAAAAAGAATTTCTGGCGCCGTTGCCGAGGAGACATCACCAACTTCGCACGAGGTCCCTTCAGACAAACTATCATTCACTTGTTCTACTTTTTTCTTGTCTTTTTATATTTATATTTATATTTTTTATTATAAAAAAAATTAAAAACACAAAAATATATCTATTTTCTAGTTTACTTGTTTGTTTGTTAGTTTGCTTGCTTTGTCGCTATGTCTCAAGTTACTACAAAAGTTACTTCTCCTGCCACTAGTGCAGAGTCATCACCTAGAAATAGGGGAGATGGAAATATTAAAACAAACTAGGAAGAAATTTCTATTGATGACTTGCCTCAAGATCCAGATGGAAATTTGACTAGTAAAGAAGTCACTACTACTATGCATACAAAAAGACTTCGAGTAGGTAGTAGTGACATTATTGGAAGAAGCATTATACAATATTTCTTTACTTGTGCGGGAACCCTACCTATGCTAGAAGGGTCCATTCTTGCTAGAACCACTAGTTACGTAGATGCTATCTCATTACTTGTTGAATTTGAAAGACAGTTTGTGCAAATGCATCCCGCTATACAAAGAATGATACTAGAATTTCCAATATACAGGACCCTTTAGTTAAGCGCTTGGTTACAAAATTTTTGATTAATGAATTCAGTCACCTTATGAAGGAGTCAAGGGAAATATTTGCTCATTATAATATAAAAACTGAGTTCCCACTGCTACTTGTGAGCTGCGTTGGGTTTTTCCCCCGAAGAGGAGGAGAGATGCGCTACAATAGATATGAGTATTTTCCTCAGTGAGATACAAGGTTATCGAACCAATAGGAGAATCAAGCAAACCCCTTTCAGCAGCACCTACATGCACAAAACCAAACACTTGCACCCAACACGGGCAAGAGGGTTATCTAGCCCCTTGAACTCGTTACTTGCAAGGATAAAATCTTGATAGAGATAGATGATAAAAATAATAAAAGTAAAAATAATAAGTAAATTGCAGCATGGTATTTTAGGGTTTTAGTATTTATGATTAAGTAGACCCGAGGCCATAGTTTTCGCTAGAGGCTTCTCTCTTGAACATAGCATATGGTGGGTAAACAAATTACTATTGGGCAATTGACATAATAGCGCATAGTTACGAAATGTTATTCATGGCAATGATCATGTATATAAGCATCACATCCATAAACAAGTAGACTAAAATCATCCTGCATCTACTACAATTACCCCACTTCGAGAGCGCTTCTATGCTTGCCTCTCTAGGTATTAAGTTCATGACAAATAGAGTAATGCCTGGATCATGGTGACATGATGTAGACAAAGTAAGAAAAGCAATATGTTCACTAGGATATAGAGCACAACAAGATTGAACCCATTACAACGCCCCACTCCCACTGAAAATAAATCAATCTAGTTGGCCAACCCAAACCAATAGATCGAAGAGAAATACGAAGTTGTAATAATCATGCATAATAGAATTCAGAGGATACTCCATTACTTTGAATGAATAATCTGATTATAAACCCACAATTCATCGGATCCCAACAAACACACCGCAAAAGAGGATTACATCCGATAGATCACCGCGAGAATCGCGGTGAACATGGTATTGAAGATCAAAGAGAGAGACAGAGAGAGAGAGAGAGAGAGAGAGAGAGAGAGAAAGCCATCTAGGTACTAGTTATGGACCCGTAGGTCTGTGGTGGACTACTCACACATCATCATGGAGGTAGCAAGGTTGATGTAGACGGCCTCCGCAATCAATTTCCCCTCGAGCAAGACACCGGAAAAGGTCTCCAGATGGGATCGCGGCGGAATAGACACTTGTGGCGGCAGAAAATTTGTTTCAGGTGGCTTTCTGTTTGTTTCCCTATTTTAGAGAATTTATGGAGGTGAAATTAGGTCAGACAGAGCCACGAGGGGCCCACAAGGCATTTGGGCGTGCCTACCCCCCTGGGCACGCCCCGTTGCCTTGCCGTCTCCTTGCTTCGCGTCTGGTCTCCTCCCGAAGCTTCCATGGTCTCTCTTGTCCAGAAAATCATCAAAATGTTTCGTAGCATTTGGACTTCGTTTGGTACTGATTTCCTGGAAAACCAAAAACAAGCAGAAAATAACAAGTGGCACTAGGCACTGGGTTAATAGGTTAGTTCCCCAAAATGATATAAAATAGCATATAATTGCATATAAAGTATCCAAGATTGATAGTATAATAGCATGGAACAATAAAAAATTATTGATACGTTGGAGACGTATCACCCACCAATAGAGAGAATTGTATATGATCAAGATGAAATAAGGAAGTTGAAATCGATTGATCCTAATGAGTACGTTGAGAACCTTAGAAAAAAGGTCCCTCCTCCTATCTTGATTGATAAGTTATCCCAAAAAATGGTGGGTTTGCCAAACAAAATAATGGGTTAGGATCTGTGCTAAAGAAAAAATTGCTAGAATATATTTATAGAAACGTTTATAATGAAGAAACAATAATCACTTACAAGGGGCCAAATGAGGAACGTCCTCCTATTAAACTTGATCTTTAGGATCCTTGCCCTATTAAGTATAGCCCTTTTAATTATTTTTCCTACCAATTAGGCAACTTGCCACTGAAAGAAGGGAGTATGATATGAATATGAATAACATCCCTTATGATTATGAGAACACTTGAAACAATGCATTATGCCTAGCTAGGGTGTAACGCCCAAGATGCGATCCTATCCTTATTTTTGGCACGAGGGCCTCGATAGGGATAGAAGCGCATCTCGTCATTTCGCAAGAATGGATATCATTACAAGTACATGTAAAGAAGAGATGAGTATATGGAATTGGCTTACACTCTCCACAAGCTACATCAATATCACATCAATACATCAACATATCCAAACATCATACAGAAGAGCAGGGTCCGACTACGGACGAAAACAAACGATAAAATGACATCCATCCTTGCTATCCTAGGCTGCCGCCTGGAACCCATCCTAGATCGATGAAGAAGAAGAAGGACTTCAAATCAAACAAGCAACGCGCTCACGTCAAATCATCGCATTACCTGTACCTGCAACTGTTGTTGTAGTAATCTGTGAGCCACGGGGACTCAGCAATCTCATTTCGAAGGGTATCAAGACTATTAAAGCTTAATGGGTGAGGTATGGTTAAGTGGTGAGGCTGCAGCGAGCACTAAGAATTTATTTGAGTGGCTAACTTACGAGTACAAGAATAAAGGGGGGATGATTGTTGCATAAACGGACGTGAACTAGTAATGATCTCTAAGAGATCCTGAACACCTACTTATGGTCAAACATAACCCCACCGTGTTCTCTTTCGGAGCAGGCCTCACGAGAAGAGACGGTCACGGTTATGCACACAGTTGGTGTATTTTATTTGAGTTTACTTTAAGTTTGCTATGACCGGGTATTAAACAAAGTTTCCAAGTTGCCACGTAACCGCGGGCACGGCTTTCCGAAAGATTTAACCCTGCAGGGGTGCTCCAACTCATCCATCACAAACTAACCACACGCCGCGGGAATAACCTCCACCACGAATCCCGTGATTTCCTAGGCAATTCCACTGGAAAACCGCAACCTCGAGATAGCCCAAAGTATTCTCGGAATTCCTCGCACAAGACGTTCGAGAAAGGTAAAACAAATCCAGCAAGGCCGCCCGGCGTACCGACTAAACCCGATAGGAGCCGCGTATCTCGTTCTCAGGGTACGACCGAATGAGCTAGACGTCGGGTTGGCTGAAACCCCGGGTGACCAGGGGGCACCGGACATCGCTTGGTTTGGACCAACACTCATGAGGAGCACTGGCCCGGGTGGTTGATTAAATTATCTGCGCGTGCCGGCGGGTCCCTATGCAATTTTAGTTGTTATTAGGCAAATGTAGTACCAATGTTGGGCCTTGCCAGACAAGTTTTATCCTAAAACGAAAATCAAGGGGGTCCCCATAACAACCCCGAGCATGTTAGGAGCACTCAATTATGGAACATAACACCGGTACACAAGTAACTAGGCGCGGCAAAAGTGGAACAAAACACCGAGCAAAAGGCCAAGCCTTCCACCTTTTACCAAGTATATATGTGCATTAAATAAAATAGCAATAATATTATGATATATCAAAATATCCATGTTGCACATCGAAACAATTGCACCTGCAACTAGCAACGCTATAAGAAGGGCTGAGCAAGCGGTAACATAGCCAAATAATGGTTCGCTGGGATGTGGAGGGGTTAGAGGCTTATCATGGCATTTTGGGAGGCTTGACACACAAGTGATAGGTAGCGAGACAGCGATAGAAACGAGACAACTAGCATGGCAATGATAGTAATGGTATCCAGGGAAATGATCAGCTTGCCTGAGATCCCGCTTGGAAGAAGAACGAGTCCATGAAGCAGACGAACGGGACGTAGTCGAACGAATCCTCACACTCCGAACCCTTTCGGAACTCTATCGAGAAGAAGCAATCCGGAAACAACAATCAACACATGATACACCACAACAAATGCATGATGCATGTCCAGTTTAATTATGCAAGACATGGCAAAGCACAACAATCAACTTCTACACATTAAGTGAAGCTCAATATGCAACGGGTTGCATATTGACGAAACTCCAAATTCGAATTACTTAGTTCACTCTCGTTAGGTACACGACAATATTAAATGTTGTTAAACATGGCAAGAGGTGAAGCATAATGAAACTACACTATCTAGGCATCTTAAATGAGGTCGGAAACAACATATAGCATTTCCGAAACGACCTCATGAGTTAATTACGAAACTGGTCCAGATCTGAACTAACCACGTTTTATATTTATTAAACAGGGAAATAAAATGCACAATGCGATTCTACCCGTCATTCTAGTCGATTTACATATATATATCATATAAAACGGAGCTACGGCCTAAAAGATATGACCATCACAAGATTATATGCCATGAATGCAAAATGCATGAAAATGACAACCACAAACATACCAAATCCTCAATGCAGCAAGATATTATGAAACTACATGAAATTCTAAGCAAGTTTCATATAGGACATGCTCAAAACGGAGTTACGGTTCAACCACAACAATCAACACAAGTTTTATTTGAAATCTGCCCAAAACAGCAACATAGCATATTGCACACATGAAAACAACAAGCTACAAGATTCTAAAATGCACAAGCTAACCATGGGGCAGTAGCATATAACACACACTTCATTTCATCTTCACATATCATACTCAAAAGAGTGATGGAACACATGGTAGGAAGCTCACAACGTGGCAATAAAATATAGCAGATTAGGACTTAGTGAAATGACAGTTTTTGGCAGATCGGTTTTTTATGGAGGCATATTGGCAGCAGTAAAACTATATGCTACAGGTCATATATTGGCATGAAACTTAACAGCATGGTAGTAGACATGATGCACTACAATTCATTCCATGGTGTCAAGGTCTAATTATGCATAGATTCATGGCTAGCATCAACACAACATGACATATTGAAGAAAACAGATTCTCAGACTTAGTGAAAATTAGAGTAGACATGTGCAGCAGTTTTTAACAGATTGACATGTTGGACAATGAATATAACTATGATGCAAATCCTATACATGGCATCAAAAAACACAATCTGGTAGACAAAAACATGCTTAACAAAAGACTCCTTTGCAGCAACCACAAAAGACTACTAGATCAATAGCAAACCACATGACAACATGGCTTAATTCACACAAAAAAAACAAAAGGGCATCATAGCAAAAATGACATGCACACAAATTGCTCAAATGACAAAACTAATTGCACAGATAAATTCTATGGATTTTTCTACCCCAAAATCATATATAATATGTGGGTTTTTACTATAAAACAAATGGCACAACATTTATGCGAGGTTAGGACATAAACCGTTTTAGCAAGTTATTTATGCAAATAAAATGCAAACATCACACCAAACATTGTTATCATGCATGAAAATGCGATATAATAATCTGCACATTTTACATATAAGGTTTGTTTAATTCGGATGCATACTTAAATATTAATGCGCGATGCAATTCATGACATTTATGCCAATTCACAGAAAATGGCATGTTAAACATTTTTTATCATGCATGAAAGTGGGATATTGTGAATCTACATGAAATTCTAATCATTTTACACATATAAAATATTTCGATGCGATGCACGGTTAATTACTTATGAGCATGTTAAAATCGTGCACTTACTGCAATTAAAAAAGACGCTAATGGGCCGAATTTAGAGTCTGTCTAGGATCTGACTAGGCGCAACTTAGGAATACTGCGCACATGGCATCAAATAGCACACAGAGGGGGGGGGTTGGTTGGGCTCACCATAGTGGGCTGGGACCATTCCGTGGAGGCTTGGGCCGGCTCGAGGCGAAGCTGGGCCTGGCTTGCGAGGCGAACGGCAGCCCACGCGAGGCTGAGCGCTGCGCGAGCGGCGTCGTTGCCCTTGTCCAGGCGCCCGAGCAGGAGGCCATGGCGGCGCTGCAAGGACCAGGGGCGGCGGTCGGGAGGAGGCCAGATCCGGCGAAGACGGGCAGGGGATGGCTAAATCCAGGCGTGGACGAGGCTCCGGCAGGCGAGCTCCGAGGCATCTCCATGGCGGCGGGGTCGGGCAGACATGGCAGGGAGCTCCTATGGGAGAGAGAGACACCAAGGGGGATGAGAGAGATGGAGAGAAACTAGAGGGAAGGAGGAGGGGAAATGGCACGACGGGGACGACCTGGCGGAGGTCCAGCGCGGCGGCGAGGTCCTCCGGCGACCTGGGCTAGCCGGAGACGACCGGAGGCGGCGAGGCGGCGGGGCTGAGGCTGACGCGGAGAGAGAGCTCGGGTCGGGGCTGGCGGCGGTGCGCGGTGGGTTCGTCCGGACCCTGATGGGCTTGGGCGGGCTTGCCCCAGGCCCAGGCGGGCCTGTCGCGGTGGGGAGAGGTGGCTGGGCCACTTGGCAGCAGCGTGGGGGTTCAGGTGGCGGCGGTGGACAGGGGAGGGCGTGGATCCCGAGGTGGAAGAGGGGCTAGGCCAATTTTGGCAGGGGAGGCCTCTATTTATAGCAATGGGGGCTAGGGTTTGGTTCTAGGGGGGTTCTTCGACCCTCCGATCGCGATCGAATGGTTCGATCGGAGAGGTTGGTTTGCTGGGCTTAGTGGGCTGTGTAGAGTGGGTTAGGAGGGGATGAGAGAGAGATGGTGCGGCCCGGCACAAGATTTTACAACTGAAAATATTCAACGAATAAACCGACGACCGCACTGCTACGGTTGACCGTTGGGGTATCAAACGACCTCTGATTGCGACGATATTTGGTAGGTGGTCTACCTACAAAATAACAAGACCGCATGTCAAGCTTCGACCCAATCCGAGAATATTTTATACGCACTTTAGAAAACAATATTTTATCGATGCCGCGGGCGCGTGCGTGTGTGGTTGGACTCAAGATGGACGACGACACGAACGGAGAGAACCGGCAGCTACGAACGGATGCAAGTTTTTGAAAACGAGTGACGATGCTATGCAGATGATGCGAATGATGCGATGATGAATGAAACAACCACTCGAATCACACGATGACAATGGAATAAAAGGGGAATCTTCTGGAGCGTCGGTTCCGGGCTGTTACAACTCTCCTCCACTTACAAGAGATCTCGACCCGAGATCTTAGAATGAGAAGGGGAAGAGGAAGAAGAAAGGAAGGGGTAAAACTTAGTTGCTTCTTGACAAACAAGTGAAACCAATGATTCTTGAAGGTTGCAAAGAGATGGAGAATGATATGAGAAACAAGCAAGAATTCGAAAGAAATTTCGGCAGCACTTCGGTTGAAAAGAGAAGCAAAACTTGATATGATGGAAGGACATGAATGGGGGCACAACACTCCGGTTGAATGGACATGCAAGGGAAGAACATGACCTTGATAATTGAGATGATTGGTCGAAAAGAGCAACATCACAATGTCTCTGGAATCAAAAGAATGAAGCTAGATCATTGGAGAGAAGAGAATGGAGAAGAAATGACAATTTCTAACACAATTGAATTTGGTAAGCATCCTTGGAAGGAAGGATTGAACGGAGTTGTTGGAAATCAACAACGAAAAGATAGACTTGTTGTGGACTTATGGAAAACATCTCAAAATAATGAGGTGACAACCTGCCACTAACAGAAACAATGATTACTTGGGAGCAACAAGATATGCAAAACTTCTTACACCAAGAGGAGGAGGAGAAAACTCGGATCGTGATAAGCACCACAAATAGCAACAATCCTTAGGAGATGCTTTAGGTGCAATCCAATCCAAGATAGCTCCGAGAAAGGAATGATGAGTTTAAATATCTCATTCTAGATAACTTCTCTTCGAGACTCCTCATGACTCAAGAATGCTCTAACACCATCTCAAAAGATAAGGGAGAAAGAATTGCACTTTGAAATGCAAGATAAAGAATACTTGAGCTTCTCCAACAGGAATCTTGATGACACTTCGAGACAGAATTACATCCTCAACGAACCACCATAGAGAACCTCCGGAAATGAAAGGATGATAGAAAAGAATTGAAGGCTGCAAAAAGATCAAGATTGAGGCCTTGCAGAGATTTAGATGAAGCTTCGTGAAGAGATACTTGAGAAACTTGGAACTCCGGAAAGCAAAAGATAAGCAACTAGAATAGAGAATTTGATATCATGAACAACCTCTGGAAGAATGCTTGAAACCACCTTGTTGAAACAAGAATAAGAATTATGTTATGCTTATCCTTCATCAAGTTTAATTGATGACAAACAACGGATTTCACACACCACTTATTCTTCTTGAAAAGGATAGAAGAGAGAGAGATATAGAGCACAAACTTAAAGAATTCTTCAACGAAACACCAGAATAATTGAGAGACGAACGAAGAGACAACAATTGAGAAGAATTTGAGAATGAAAGCTGAAAGCTGAGAACAAAGAAATCTTCTGAAATGATGACCTTCGGAGGATCGAGAAATGACAATAACTCTGAAATGCTCCGGATAAATATGGAAAGAATTACTCATGATCGAAAACAATTTGAGAGGATAGCACGAAGCTGAGATGACAAATCTTCGAAAGAACGGAGAAAGGTTTAAGAGAAACTCTTCTTGGTCTTGAAGGCAAAGAATGATGGCGAGAAACACCACCAAGAATTACTGAGACACTCCGGGATGATGAATAAAGAAAGGTTGAGCCAACAAAGAAAATGATTTAGAAGCGATCTTCGGGAAGGAATATGACTGATGGAATTCATTCTTACGTCATATTGAAAAGAACTTGAGGACATCTCCAGAAAGATTAAAAGAGCCAGGTAAGATCCTGGGGAAAAACCTGTGGGTTATGAGCCCACTCAAAAGAAACCACCGTTGAAATGACTGCTTAGAAAGATATTGCACTGGTACAAATGAAAACTTGATGAGGTGAGAACCTCGAAACACTTAAGAGGATTTGAACAATAACACGAATCTTTTGAGATATCTTCAGCACTCCGGATAAAATAGTGAGAGATGAATAACAAGAGAGGCTTGGATAAGAACTTCCCACATGGGAGAGCAATTAGAGAATGAGAAGGATATGATGAGCACCGAACGCTTGAATTGAATTCACTGAGGAAGAAAAACAAGGACGAAGAATGATGAAATTTGAAACTCCTGAGAATCTTCACCTGCAACACACCGGATTGGAACATGGAAGAAATGGATGAAGAGACTTCACCACAACAGAAGGATACTTGATTCGAGATGGCTGGCTCTGGAAGAAAAGGGCGGGAGGGTGGGAAAAAACAAACACAACTTGAGACAGATGAGACGAACTCCAGGAAAAGGAAAGAGGAGGATAGATCTTGCAAATATAAGAGATGATTGAATTATCTTGAAGAGAAGCACTCCGGTTGGGAAAGATATGGAATCACCACTTGACATCGAAGCGACTCGAATTACCACACTACAAAACAAATCAAAGGCTAAGGCTTTCGAATTAAGCCGGAAACAAATACATAACCAATATACATTTGCAGGAAGGATAATCCTAGGTAACTACTTGAATTCCCACCTAAGAATTGTTGGGGAACGTTGCATGGGAAACAAAAATTTTCCTACGCACACACAAGATCTATCCATGGTGATGAGCATCTACGAGAGGGAGAGTGAATCTACATACCCTTGTAGATCGCTAAGCGGAAGCGTTAAGAAACGCGGTTGATGTAGTCGAACGTCTCCGCGATCCAAATCGCAAGTCGTCCCTCGATCCGATCACGAACTAGTGCCGAACGGACGGCACCTCCGCGTTCAACACACGTACGGCTTGATGACGCCTTCACCTCCTCGATCCAGTGAGCGATGATGAAGTAGTAGATGAGTTCCGGCAGCACGACGGCGTGGTGATGGTGGTGAGGAACAATCTCTGCAGGGCTTCGCCAAGCACTACGGAGATTATGACGGGAGAACTAGAGGGTTAGGGTTGCCGACACACGGCTTGGGAAATCTTGATGTGTCCCGTGTGCTAGCCCTGGCCCTCTATTTATACGTTGAGCCTTGGGGTCTAAACTTGGAGTAAAAGCCTCCTCCAGGTCGGTTTTGCCCGCACAAGGTCGGTTTGGCCCGCAGGGAAAGAGTCCAACTCGGATCCCTGCAGTATCGCGTACAAGCGGTAGTACCGCTTACGATAAGCGGTAGTACCGCCCGTAGCGGTAGTACCGCTTACGATAAGCGGTAGTACCGCCCCAGACGACAGCAAAACTTCCTTTTGCACTTTCCAATACCTCATGGGCTTTACCCCTTTGGCTCATATAAAGTGTTGCTGCACCCGAACACTTCGGTAAACATCCGGAACCTCTTCCGGTGAATTCCGGAACCCTTCCGGAGATCAAAACACTATTATCACATATATCAATCTTTACCTCCGGACTCTTCCGGAGATCCTCGTCATGTCCGGGATCTTATCCGGGACTCCGAACAACCTTCGGTCACCAACAAAATAACTCAACTATACTAATCGTCACCAAACGTTAAGTGTGTAGACCCTGCGGGTTCGAGAACTATGTAGACATGACCGAGACACCTCTACGATCAATAACCAATAGTGGGACCTGGATGCCCATATTGGTTCCTACATATTCTACGAAGATCTTTATCGGTCGAACCTCTATGTCAAGGATTCAGTTAATCCCGTATGCTGTTCCCTTTGTTCTTCGGTATGTTACTTGCCCGAGATTCGATCGTCGATATCTCTATACCTAGTTCAATCTCGTTACCGGCAAGTCTCTTTACTCGTTCCGTAATACAAGATCTCGTGGCTAACACTTTAGTCACATTGCTTGCAAGGCTCATTGTGATGTTGTATTACCGAGTGGGCCCTGAGATACCTCTCCGTCACACGGAGTAACAAATCCCAGTCTTGATCCATGCCAACCCAACAGACACCCTCGGAGACACCTGTAGAGCACCTTTATAGTCACCCAGTTACGTTGCGACGTTTGATACACACAAGGTACTCCTCCGATGTCAGGGAGTTGCATGATCTCATGGTCATAGGAACAGATACTTGACATGCAGAAAACAATAGCAATAAACTGACACGATCATATGCTATGTTCGTAGTTTGGGTCTTGTCCATCACATCATTCTCCTAATGATGTGATCCCGTTATCAAATGACATCTCATGTCGATGGCTAGGAAACCTTAACCATCTTTGATCAACGAGCTAGTCAACTAGAGGCTTACTAGGGACACAGTGTTGTCTATGTACCCACACATGTATTTGAGTTTCCAATCAATACAATTATAGCATGGATAATAAACGATTATCATGAACAAGGAAATATAATAATAACTAATTTATTATTGCCTCTAGGGCATATTTCCAACAGTCTCCCACTTGCACTAGAGTCAATAATCTAGTTCACATCACTATGTGATTTACATTGTAATGAATCGAACACCCATGCAGTTCTGGTGTTGTTCATGTTTAGCCCTTGGAAGAGGTTTAGTCATCGGATCTGCAACATTTAGATCCGTGTGTACTTTGCAAATATTTATGTCGTCCTCCTTGATGTAATCGCGGATGGAATTGAAACGTCGCTTTATGTGTCTGGTCCTCTTGTGAAATCTTGGTTCCTTGGCTAGAGCAATGGCACCAGTATTATCACAAAACAGAGTCATTGGGTTAAGCGCACTAGGCACTACTCCAAGATCTGTCATGAACTCCTTCATCCAGACACCTTCCTTCGCCGCCTCCGAGGCAGCGATGTACTCCGCTTCGCATGTAGAATCAGCTACCACGCTTTGCTTGGAACTGCACCAGCTAACCGCACCCCCATTAAGAATAAATACGTATCCGGTTTGCGACTTAGAGTCATCCGGATCAGTGTCAAAGCTTGCATCGACGTAACCCTTTACGACAAGCTCTTGATCACTTCCATAAACGAGAAACATGTCCTTAGTCCTTTTCAGGTACTTCAGGATATTCTTGACCGCCGTCCAGTGTTCCATTCCTGGATCACTTTGAAACCTTCCGACCATACTTATGGCAAGGCTGACATCGGGTCTTGTGCACAGCATTGCATACATGATAGAGCCTATGGCTGAAGCATAGGGGATGACACTCATCTTTTCTCTATCTTCTGCAGTCACTGGGCCTTGAGTCTTACTCAACTTCACACCTTGCAATACAGGCAAGAACCCCTTCTTGGACTGATCCATTTTGAACTTCTTCAAAACTTTGTCAAGGTATGTGCTTTGTGAAAGTCCTATTAAGCATCTCGATCTATCTCTATAGATCTTGATGCCTAATATGAAAGCAGCTTCTCCTAGGTCCTTCATTGAAAAACTCTTGTTCAAATATTCCTTCACGCTTTCCAACATTTCTATATTGTTTCCAATCAGCAATATGTCATCCACATATAATATTAGAAACGCTATAGAGCTCCCACTCACTTTCTTGTAAATACAAGCTTCTCCGTAAACTTGTATAAACTCGAACGCTTTGATCACCTCATCAAAGCGAAGATTCCAACTCCGAGATGCTTGCACCAGTCCATAAATGGATCGCTGGAGTTTGCAAACTTTGTCAGCATTCTCTGAATCGACAAAACCTTCTGGTTGCATCATATACAACTCTTCCTTAAGGAAACCGTTAAGGAACGCTGTTTTGACATCCATCTGCCAAATTTCATAATCGAAAAAGGCAGCTATTGCTAACATGATTCTGACGGACTTAAGCATCGCTACGGGTGAGAAGGTCTCATCGTAGTCAACTCCTTGAACTTGTGAAAAACCCTTTGCCACAAGTCGAGCTTTATAGACGGTGACATTACCGTCCGCGTCTGTCTTCCTCTTAAAGATCCATTTGTTCTGAATGGCCTTACGCCCTTCAGGTAATACTTCCAAAGTCCATACTTTGTTTTCATACATGGATCCCATCTCGGATTTCATGGCCTCTAACCACTTCTCGGAATCCGGGCCCATCATCGCTTCTCCATAGCTCGTAGGTTCATCGTTGTCCAACAACATGACTTCTAAGACAGGGTTGCCGTACCACTCAGGAGCAGTACACGTCCTTGTCGACCTACGAGGTTCGATAGCAACTTGATCCAAAGCTTCATGACCATCATCATTAACTTCCTCTTCAGCTGATGTAGGCTCTACAGAAACATCTTTCTGCGCTGCGCTACTTTCAGGTTGAAGTAAAGGTTCAACAACCTCATCAAGTTCTATCTTCCTCCCACTCAATTCTTTCGAGAGAAATTCTTTCTCAAGAAACGTTCCGTTTTTAGCGACAAACACTTTGCCTTCGGATCTGAGGTAGAAGGTATACCCAACTATCTCTTTTGGGTATCCTATGAAGACGCATTTCTCCGCTTTGGGTTCCAGCTTTTCAGGCTGAAGCTTTTTGACATAAGCATCACATCCCCAAACTTTAAGAAACGACAGCTTTGGCTTCTTGCCAAACCAAAGTTCATATGGCGTCGTCTCAACGGATTTCGATGGTGCCCTATTTAAAGTGAATGCAGCTGTCTCTAATGCATAGCCCCAAAACGATAGTGGCAAATCGGCAAGAGACATCATAGATCGCACCATATCCAATAAGGTTCGATTACGACGTTCGGACACACCATTACGCTGTGGTGTTCCAGGCGGTGTCAATTGTGAAACAATTCCACACTGTCTTAAGCGACTGCCAAACTCATAACTCAGATATTCTCCTCCTCGATCAGATCGTAGGAATTTAATCTTCTTGTTACGATGATTCTCAACTTCACTCTGAAATTGTTTGAACATTTCAAATGTTTCAGACTTGTGTTTCATTAAGTAAATATACCCATATCTACTTAAGTCATCAGTGAAGGTGAGAAAGTAACGATAACCACCACGCGCCTCAATACTCATCAGACCGCACACATCAGTATGTATGATTTCCAATAAATCGCTTGCCCGTTCCATTGTTCCAGAGAACGGCGTTTTAGTCATCTTGCCCATGAGGCATGGCTCACATGTGTCAAGTGATTCAAAATCAAGTGACTCTAAAAGTCCATCAGCATGGAGCTTCCTCATGCGTTTTACGCCAATATGACCTAAACGGCAGTGCCACAAGAAAGTGGTATTATCATTATTAATTCTACATCTTTTGGCATCAATGTTATGAACATGTGTATCATTACTATCGAGATTCAATAAGAATAAACCCCTCACATTGGGTGCATGACCATAAAAGATATTACTCATATAAATAGAACAACCATTATTCTCTGATTTAAATGAGTAACCGTCTCGCAATAAACAAGATCCAGATATAATGTTCATGCTTAACGCAGGCACTAAATAACAATTATTCAGGTTCATCACTAATCCCGATGGTAATCGAAGAGCGAGCGTGCCGACGGCGATCACATCAACCTTGGAACCATTTCCCACGCGCATCGTCACTTCGTCCTTTGCCAGCCTCCGTCTATTCCGCAGTTCCTGTTTTGAGTTGCAAATATGAGCAACCGCACCGGTATCAAATACCCAGGCACTACAACGAGAGTTGGTAAGGTACACATCAATAACATGTATATCATATATACCTTGTTTGTTGTTGGCCGCCTTCTTGTTAGCCAAATACTTGGGGCAGTTCCGCTTCCAGTGTCCAGTTCCCTTGCAATGAAAGCACGCAGTTTCTGGTTTGGGTCCAGCCTTGGGTTTCTTCACGAGAGGAGCAACTGCTTTGCCACTCTTCTTGGAGTTACCCTTCTTACCCTTGCCATTTTTCTTGAAACTAGTGGTTTTATTGACCATCAACACTTGATGCTCCTTCTGAATTTCAGACTCAGCGGCTTTCAGCATCGCAAACAGCTCGGCGACTGACTTGTTCATCCCGTGCATGCTATAGTTCAACACAAAGCTCTTGTAGCTAGGTGGCAATGATTGAAGAACTCTGTCAGTGATAGCCTCTGGCGGAAGGGGCATCCCCAATTCAGCCAGACGGGTGGAGTACCCAGACATTCTGAGTACGTGATCACTGATAGACCCGTTCTCCTCCATCTTGCAAGCATAAAACTTATCGGAGATCTCATATCTCTCGATCCGGGCATTCTTCTGAAAGATAAACTTCAACTCCTGGAACATCTCATATGCTCCATGACGTTCAAAACGTCTTTGAAGTCCCGGTTCTAAGCCATACAATATTGCACATTGAACTATTGAGTAATCTTCAGAACGAGCCTGCCAGGCGTTCACAACGTCTAGAGACTCAACTGGAGCGGGTGGATCACCAAGCGGTGCATCAAGGACATAAGCCTTCTGGGAAGCCGTAAGGATAATCCTTAGATTACGGGCCCAGTCCACAAAGTTACTTCCATCATCTTTCAACTTAGCTTTCTCTAGGAACGCATTAAAATTCAGGGGTGCTACTGCGCGAGCCATGATCTACAACAAAAATATAGCAAAGACAACTTAGACTATTGTTCTAGATAATGAGTTTAGTTAATCATATTACTTAAAAACTCCCACTCAAATTGACATCCCTCCGATCATTCGAGTGTAACATGATCCAAATCCACCAACTCAAGTCCGATCATCACGTGAGTTGAGGTGGTTTCAATGGTGAACATCTTCATGTTGATCATATCTACTATATGACTCATGTTCGACCTTTCGGTCTCTTGTGTTCCGAGGCCATGTCTGTACATGCTAGGCTCGTCAAGTTTAACCCGAGTGTTACGCACGTGCAACATGGCTTACACCCGTTGTATGTGAACGTAGAGTCTATCACACCCGATCATCACGGCGTGTCTCGAAACGACGAACTTTCGCAACGGTGCACACTCGGGGAGAACACAATTTTATCTTGAAATTTAAGTGAGGGATCACCTTATAATGCTACCGTCGTCCTAAGAAAATAAGATGCATAAAAGGATTAACATCACATGCAAATCATAAGTGACATGATATGGCCATGAACTTGTGCTTTTGATCTCCATCTCCAAAGCACCGGCATGATCTCCATCGTCACCGGCATGACACCATGATCTCCATCATCTTGATCTCCATCAACGTGTCGCCATGAGGTTGTCGCGCCGACTGTTGCTTCCACGACTATTGCTAACGTTTAGCGATAAAGTAAAGCATTACATAGCGCTTAATGATTGACACGCAGGTCATACAATAATTAAAGACAACTCTATGGCTCCTGCCAGTTGCCGTACTCATCGACATGCAAGTCGTGATATTCTATACAACACATGATCATCTCATACATCACATATATCTCATCATGTAATTGGCCATATCACATCACAACATACCCTGCAAAAACAAGTTAGACGTCCTCTAATTGTTGTTGCAAATTTTACGTGGCTGCTACGGGTTTGCAAGAACCGTTCTTACCTACGCAAAACCACAACGTGGTGTAGTGATTGCTTTTTGATCTTCTAAAAGAACCCTCTTCATTGAAATCGATTCAACTAAAGTGAGAGAGACAGACACCCGCTAGCCATCTTTATGCAACGAAGTTACATGTCAGTTGAAGGAACCTGTCTCGCGTAAGCGTACGCGTAATGTCGGTCCGGGCCGCTTCATCTCACAATGCCGCCGAATCAACTATCAACTAGTAACGGCAAGCAATATGTATACACCCACGCCCACAACTCGTTTGTGTTCTACTCGAGATCTCATCTACGCATAGACCTAGCTCAGATGCCACTGTTGGGGAACGTTGCATGGGAAATAAAAATTTTCCTACGCACACACAAGATCTATCCATGGTGATGAGCATCTACGAGAGGGAGAGTGAATCTACATACCCTTGTAGATCGCTAAGCGGAAGCGTTAAGAAACGCGGTTGATGTAGTCGAACGTCTCCGCGATCCAAATCGCAAGTCGTCCCTCGATCCGATCACGAACTAGTGCCGAACGGACGGCACCTCCGCGTTCAACACACGTACGGCTTGATGACGCCTTCACCTCCTCGATCCAGCGAGCGATGATGAAGTAGTAGATGAGTTCCGGCAGCACGACGGCGTGGTGATGGTGGTGAGGAACAATCTCTGCAGGGCTTCGCCAAGCACTACGGAGATTATGACGGGAGAACTAGAGGGTTAGGGTTGCCGACACACGGCTTGGGAAATCTTGATGTGTCCCGTGTGCTAGCCCTGCCCCTCTATTTATATGTTGAGCCTTGGGGTCTAAACTTGGAGTAAAAGCCTCCTCCAGGTCGGTTTTGCCCGCACAAGGTCGGTTTGGCCCGCAGGGAAAGAGTCCAACTCGGATCCCTGCAGTATCGCATACAAGCGGTAGTACCGCTTACGATAAGCGGTAGTACCACCCGTAGCGGTAGTACCGCTTACGATAAGCGGTAGTACCGCCCGTAGCGGTAGTACCGCTTACGATAAGCGGTAGTACCGCCCCAGACGCCAGCAAAACTTCCTTTTGCACTTTCCAATACCTCGTGGGCTTTACCCCTTTGGCTCATATAAAGTGTTGCTGCACCCGAACACTTCGGTAAACATCCGGAACCTCTTCCGGTGAATTCCGGAACCCTTCCGGAGATCAAAACACTATTATCACATATATCAATCTTTACCTCCGGACTCTTCCGGAGATCCTCGTCATGTCCGGGATCTTATCCGGGACTCCGAACAACCTTCGGTCACCAACAAAATAACTCAACTATACTAATCGTCACCAAACGTTAAGTGTGTAGACCCTGCGGGTTCGAGAACTATGTAGACATGACCGAGACACCTCTACGATCAATAACCAATAGCGGGACCTGGATGCCCATATTGGTTCCTACATATTCTACGAAGATCTTTATCGGTCGAACCTCTATGTCAAGGATTCAGTTAATCCCGTATGCTGTTCCCTTTGTTCTTCGGTATGTTACTTGCCCGAGATTCGATCGTCGGTATCTCTATACCTAGTTCAATCTCGTTACCGGCAAGTCTCTTTACTCGTTCCGTAATACAAGATCTCGTGGATAACACTTTAGTCACATTGCTTGCAAGGCTCATTGTGAGGTTGTATTACCGAGTGGGCCCTAAGATACCTCTCCGTCACACGGAGTAACAAATCCCAGTCTTGATCCATGCCAACCCAACAGACACCCTCGAAGACACCTGTAGAGCACCTTTATAGTCACCCAGTTACGTTGCGACGTTTGATACACACAAGGTACTCCTCCGATGTCAGGGAGTTGCATGATCTCATGGTCATAGGAACAGATACTTGACATGCAGAAAACAATAGCAATAAACTGACACGATCATATGCTACGTTCGTAGTTTGGGTCTTGTCCATCACATCATTCTCCTAATGATGTGATCCCGTTATCAAATGACATCTCATGTGAATGGCTAGGAAACCTTAACCATCTTTGATCAACGAGCTAGTCAACTAGGGCTTACTAGGGACAAAGTGTTGTCTATGTACCCACACATGTATTTGAGTTTCCAATCAATACAATTATAGCATGGATAATAAACGATTATCATGAACAAGGAAATATCATAATAACTAATTTATTATTGCCTCTAGGGCATATTTCCAACAAGAATTTCCGAAGTCTTTCTTGTTTATGCGATTCGGGTTGCGGACCCAGGAACGTACCCAAGGTAATCAGCTACAACTGCACCCGCAACCTTCCACACCATAATCCAAGAAACTCCGCAAACTCGTCTACCTCAGACACTCGTAATCACAACGATACTAAGTATGGCAGTACATCCGAACTCTCTCCACCAGTACTGGGGATGCCGGACTCCTCTCGCCACTACTAGTATTGAAGCAATTTCGAACATCCTCCGTCCTGAGATACTAAGGAAACTAAATGATAATGATGTGAAAAAATCCCTCGGAGCTCTACTCCTCGTTAACAGGAGGCACCAAGACAGAATTCCTTCACATCGGCATCATATAGTTTCCAAAATACCCGCGTGATCCTAAAAAAAGTTTAGCGACAAGAGGAGTAGAATCAAAATTCCTAAGTCGAATGCCTCACCAGAGCATAGAAGAGGAGTAAAAGAAACCTACTCTCCGATATAACTAGACACAAAATATTTATTTTTCACTAGACTCGACTCGGCCAAAGTTCGATCAATCAAGGGGGCTCCTAGGTCGGTACAGGCTCTGATACCAACTTGTAACGCCCAAGATGCTATCCTATCCTTATTTTTGGCACGAGGGCCTTGACAGGGATAGAAGCGCATCTCGTCGTTTCGCAAGAATGGATATCATTACAAGTACATGTAAAGAAGAGATGAGTATATGGAATTGGCTTACACTCGCCACAAGCTACATCAATATCACATCAATACAGCAACATATCCAAACATCATACAGAAGAGCAGGGCCCGACTACGGACGAAAACAAACGATAAAATGACATCCATCCTTGCTATCCCAGGCTGCCACCTGGAACCCATCCTAGATCGATGAAGAAGAAGGACTTCAAATCAAACAAGCAATGCGCTCATGTCAAATCATCGCATTACCTGTACCTGCAACTGTTGTTGTAGTAATCTGTGAGCCACGGGGACTCAACAATCTCATTTCCAAGGGTATCAAGACTATTAAAGCTTAATGGGTGAGGTATGGTTAAGTGGTGAGGCTGCAGCGAGCACTAAGCATTTATTTGAGTGGCTAACTTACGAGTACAAGAATAAAGGGGGTATGATTGTCGCATAAAAATGGACGTGAACTAGTAATGATCTCTAAGAGATCCTGAACACATACTTACGGTCAAACATAACCCCACCGTGTTCTCTTTCGGAGCAGGCCTCACGAGAAGAGACGGTCACGGTTATGCACACAGTTGGTGTATTTTATTTGAGTTTACTTTAAGTTTGCTATGACCGGGTGTTAAACAAAGTTTCCAAGTTGCCACGTAACCGCGGGCACGGCTTTCCGAAAGATTTAACCCTAGAGGGGTGCTCCAACTCATCCATCACAAACTAACCACACGCCGCGGGAAAAACCTCGACCACGAATCCCGTGATTTCCTAGGCAATTCCACTGGAAAACCGCAACCTCGAGATAACCCGAAGTATTCTCGGAATTCCTCGCACAAGACGTTCGAGAAAGGTAAAACAAATCCAGCAAGGCCGTCCGGCGTATCGACTAAACCCGATAGGAGCCGCGTATCTCTTTCTCAGGGTACGACCGGATGAGCTAGACGTTGGGTTGGCTGAAACCCCGGGTGACCAGGGGGCACCGGACATCGCTCGGTTTGGACCAACACTAATGACGAGCACTTGCCCGGGTGGTTGATTAAATTATCCGCAGGTGCCGGCGGGTCCCTATGCAATTTTAGTTGTTATTAGGCAAATGTAGTACCAATGTTGGGCCTTGCCAGACAAGTTTTATCCTAAAACGAAAATCAAGGGGGTCCCCATAACAACCCCGAGCATGTTAGGAGCGCTCAATTATGGAACATAACACCGGTACACAAGTAACTAGGGGCGGCAAAAGTGGAACAAAACACCGAGCAAAAGGCCAAGCCTTCCACCTTTTACCAAGTATATATGTGCATTAAATTAAATAGCAATAATATCGTGATATATCAAAATATCCATGTTGCACATGGAAACAATTGCACCTGCAACTAGCAACGCTATAAGAAGGGCTGAGCAAGCGGTAACATAGCCAAATAATGGTTCGCTGGGATGTGGAGGGGTTAGAGGCTTATCATGGCATTTTGGGAGGCTTGACACACAAGTGGTAGGTAGCGAGACATCGATAGAAATGAGACAACTAGCATGGCAATGATAGTAATGGTATCCAGGGAAATGATCATCTTGCCTGAGATCCCGCTTGAAAGAAGAACGAGTCCATGAAGCAGACGAACGGGACGTAGTCGAACGAATCCTCACACTCCGAACGCTTTTGGAACTCTATCGAGAAGAAGCAATCCGGAAACAACAATCAACACATGATACACCACAACAAATGCATGATGCGCAAACAAATATGATGCATGTCCAGTTTAATTATGCAAGACATGGCAAAGCACTACAATCAACTTCTACACATTAAGTGAAGCTCAATATGCAACGGGTTGCATATTGACGAAACTCCAAATTCGAATTATTTAGTTCACTCTCGTTAGGTACACAACAATATTAAATGTTGTTAAACGTGGCAAGAGGTGAATCATAATGAAACTACACTATCTAGGCATCTTAAATGAGGTCGGAAACAACATATAGCATTTCCGAAACGACCTCATGAGTTAATTTCGAAACTGTTCCAGATATGAACTAACCATGTTTTATATTTATTAAACAGGGAAATAAAATGCACAATGCGATTCTACTCGTCATTTTAGTCGATTTACATATATAGATCATATAAAACGGAGCTACGGCCTAAAAGATATGACCATCACAAGATTATATGCCATGAATGCAAAATGCATGAAAATGACAACCATAAACATACCAAATCCTGAATGCAGCAAGATACTATGAAACTACATGAAATTCTAAGCAAGTTTCATATAGGACATGCTCAAAACGGAGTTACGGTTCAACCACAACAACCAACACAAGTTTTATTTGAAATCTGCCCAAAACAGCAACATAGCATATTGCACACATGAAAACAACAAGCTACAAGATTCTAAAATGTACAAACTAAGCATGGGGCAGTAGCATATAACACACACTTCATTTCATCTTCACATATCATACTCAAAAGAGTGATGGAACACATGGTAGGAAGCTCACAACATGGCAATAAAATATAGCAGATTAGGACTTAGTGAAATAACAGTTTTTGGCAGATCAGTTTTTTATGGAGGCATATTGGCAGCAGTAAAACTATATGCTACAGGTCATATATTGGCATGAAACTTAACAGCATGGTAGTATACATGATGCACTACAATTCATTCCATGGTGGCAAGGTCTAATTATGCATAGATTCATCGCTAGCATCAACACAACATGACATATTGAAGAAAACAGATTCTCAGACTTAGTGAAAATTAGAGTAGACATGTGCAGCAGTTTTTAACAGATTGACATGTTGGACAATGAATATAACTATGATGCAAATCCTATACATGGCATCAAAAGACACAATCCGGTAGACAAACATGCTTAACAAAATACTCCTTTGGAGCAACCACAAAAGAGTCCTAGATCAATAGCAAACCACATGACAACATGGCAACAAAATAACAGTTTTCAGACTTAGAAATATTTTGGACCCTCAAAACAGCAATATTTTTATGGCATGTTGGCAACAAGAAAATAACACCTAAACATGCATTTCTATAGCAACCAAAATGACCAGGGCCTAGCACACATGTCCAAGGGCATATCTCATGTTAGCAACTATTCCAAAATATGCTTGGCTTAATTCAACGAAATAAACAAAAGGGCATCATAGCAAAAATGACATACACATAAATTGCTCAAATGACAAAACTAATTGCACAGATAAATTCTATGGATTTTTCTACCCCAAAATCATATATAATATGTGGGTTTTTACTATAAAACAAATGGCACAACATTTATGCGAGGTTAGGACATAAACCGTTTTAGCAAGTTATTTATGCAAATAAAATGCAAACATCACACCAAACATTGTTATCATGCATGAAAATGCGATATAATAATCTACACATTTCACATATAAGGTTTGTTTAATTCGGATGCATGCTTAAATATTAATGCGCAATGCAATTCATGACATTTATGCCAATTCACAGAAAATGGCATGTTAAACATTTTTTATCATGCATGAAAGTGGGATATTGTGAATCTACATGAAATTCTAATCATTTTACATATATAAAATATTTCGATACGATGCACGGTTAATTACTTATGAGCATGTTAAAATCGTGCACTTACTGCAATTAAAAAAATGCTAATGGGCCAAATTTAGAGTCTGTCTAGGGTCTGACTAGGCGCAAGTTAGCAATACTGCGCACATGGCATCAAATAGCATGCAGAGGGGGGGGGTTGGTTGGGCTCACCATAGTGGGCTGGGCCCATTCGGTGGAGGCTTGGGCCGGCTCGAGGCAAAGCTGGGCCTGGCTTGCGAGGCGAATGGCAGCCCATGCGAGGCTGAGCGATGCGCGAGTGGCGTCGTTGCCCTCGTCCAGGCGCCCGAGCAGGAGGCCATGGCGGCGCTGCAAGGACCAGGGGCGGCGGTCGGGAGGAGGCCAGATCCGGCGAAGACGGGCAGGGGATGGCCGGATCCGGGCGTGGACGAGGCTCCGGCGGGCAAGCTCCGAGGCATCTCCATGGCGGCGGGGTTAGGCAGACATGTTAGGGAGCTCCTGCGGGAGAGAGAGACACCGAGGGGAATGACAGAGATGGAGAGAAACCAGAGGGAAGGAGGAGGGGAAATGGCACGACGGGGACGACCTGGCAGAGGTCCAGCGCGGCGGCGAGGTCCTCCGGCGACCTGGGCTCGCCGGAGACGACCGGAGGCGGCGAGGCGGCGGGGCTGAGGCTGACGCGGAGAGGGAGCTCGGGTCGGGGCTGGCGGCGGTGCGCGGTGGGTTCGTCCGGGCCCTGATGGGCTTGGGCGGGCTTGCCCCGGGCCCGGGCGGGCCTGCCGCGGTGAGGAGAGGTGGCTGGGCCACTTGGCAGCGGTGTGGGGGTTCAGGTGGCGGCGGTGGATTGGGGAGGGCGCGGATCCCGAGGTGGAAGAGGGGCTAGGCCAATTTTGGCAGGGAAGGCCTCTATTTATAGCAATGGGGGCTAGGGTTTGGTTCTAGGGGGGGTTCTTCGACCCTCCGATCGCGATGGAATGGTTCGATTGAAGTGGTGGGTTTGCTGGGCTTAGTGGGCTGTGTAGAGTGGGATAGGAGGGGATGAGAGAGAGATGGTGCGGCCCGGCACAAGATTTTACAACTGAAAATGTTCGACGAATAAACCGACGACCGCACTGCTACGGTTGACCGTTGGGGTATCAAACGACCTCTGATTGCGACGAAATTTGGCAGGTGGTCTACCTACAAAATAACAAGACCGCATGCCAAGCTTCGACCCAATCCGAGAATATTTTATACACACTTTCGAAAACAATATTTTATCGATGCCGCGGGCGTGTGCGTGTGTGGTTGGACTCAAGACGGACGTTGACACGAACGGAGAGAACCGGCAGCTACGAACGGATGCAAGTTTTCGAAAACGAGTGACGATGCTATGCAGATGATGCGAATGATGTGATGATGAATGCAACAACCACTCGAATCACACGATGACAATGGAATAAAAGGGGAATCTTCTGGAGCGTCGGTTCCGGGCTGTTACATAGGGGCATAAAACAATATCGATTGTTGGCACGCAACCCAATTTTTATCTTAATTTTTACTTTTATTGCCTGTTATTTTGAGTTCACACAATTGTTTCTACTGTAATGGCTGTGTTTTTATGTTTAAATTAGTGTTTGTGCCAAGTAAAGCCTTTGGGGTGATTTGGATGATAGTGGAATCGATTCTGTGCAAAAACAGAAACTTTTGCGCTCAGTGCATTTTATTTTATTTTCCTGAAGCGTCGTTTTGATATGATTTTTTTACAAATTATTGTTATACAAATTTCCAAGGTTTTCATATTTTTTTTAGAATTTGCGAACTTACAAAAGTATGGTTTTAGCACAATCACTACAAACTATTCTGTTTTAGACAAATTCTGTTTTTTCTTGCATAGTTTACTTGTTTTGATGATGCTATGGACTATATCGGGGGGTATAAGTCTTGGAGAAGTAAGAATACAATACCTATTATGAAATAATGAAATATGAATCAATTTATAATAGTACCTAAAGTATTTAATATGTCTATTATACTAACGGATTCACGAAGTTTTGTTGAGTTTTGTTTGCTGAAGTTTTCAAGTTTTGGGTGAGACCACGATGGATGAAGAAATAAGGAGCGGCAAGACCCTAAGCCTGGGGATGCCCAAGGCTCCCCAAGGTAATATTCAAGGAAGACCCAAGCGTCTAAGCTTGGTGAAGCTCCGGAAGGCATACCCTCTTTCGTCTCCAATCTATCGGTATGTCACTTGGAGCTGTATTTTTATTCATCACATGATATGAGTTTTGCTTGGAGCGTCATGTATTATAGTTTATTTTCCTTTTAGTTTTCCACAATCATTGTTTGTTGGACACACCTTTCGAGAGAGACACTTTTTCATCATAATTTGTTAGAATACTCTATGTGCTTCACTTATATCTTTTGAGCTAGGCAGTTGCTCTAGTGCTTTACTTATATCTTTTTTGAGCATGACAGCGGTCATATTTTATATAAATAGTTGAACTCTCATGCCTCACTTAAATATTTTTGAGAGTATGAGGCATAAGGAATGGTAATTTGCACGTGTTATAAGACTAGTCGAAAAAGGATAGGTATTCAAAGGGGATATAATAAAAAAATCATGTAGCTCACTAAATAGGAAACGTGGGTTAATTTTTATTGTTTGTGTAATATGAAAGGATATAGGTTCGTGATCATTTGTTATTAGGAATATCGGTATTAAAGTTTGTTATTTAGTTCTCATCTAAATATTGGTCATGGCATGGTGATGAGGTGTGAGCATTTTTATGTCTGAAATGAAATCATATCGTGTTGTTCGAATCGGGGGCGCACGATGGTTAACTCCTCCCAACCTCCTCCCTAGGGGCATGCAGTAGTACTTTGCTTTGAGAGAGATAATAAGGCTTTGCAATAAGTATATGAATTCTTTATGACTAATATGAGCTAATCCATGGATATACGCACTCTCACCTCTACGTAATTTTCTAGCCTCCTCGGTACCGTGCATTGACCATTCTCACCTGTAGAGTCGGTGCAAACTTTTTCGGTGCATCCCTCTGATATGATATGCTCTATCACACATAAGCCACCTTATATCTTCCACAAAACAGCCACCATACATACATATCATTGCATTTCCATAGCCATTCTGAGATATATTGCCATGCAATTTCCACCGTTCCTTCACATGACTTGTGTGTTCATCATCATATTGCTTTCATGATCATATATAGGTCTAACATACTATTTGTGGCAAAGCCACCATTCATCATTTATTACATGTTACGCTAGATCATTGCACATCATGGTACACTACCAGAAGCATTCATATAGAGTCATATTATTCTTTATTGAGTAATTTCGAGTTGTAACTAAATAAAAGTGTGATGATCACCATCATTAGAGCAAATTCCCAGTGAGGAAAGGATGATGGAAACCATGATTCCCCCACAAGTCGGGATGAGACTCTGGACGAAAAATAAAAAATGGGGGAGGCCAAATGAGCCAACCATAAGAAAAAGGGGGGAGAAAAAAATAAAAAAATGTAAAAAAGGAAAAGAAAAAAATGAGAGAAAAAGAGAGAAGGGGCAATGTTACTATCCTTTACCACACTTGTGCCTCGAAGTGGCACCATGTTCTTCAAATAGAGAGTCTCCAGTTTTGTCACTTCCATATATGATACGTCTCCAACGTATCGATAATTTATGAAGTATTCATGCCATATTCACCTATGTTTACAATACATTTATATGGTTTTGATGCACTTTATATGATTTATTTAGAACTAACCCGGACTGACACTGTTTTCAGCAGAACTACCATGGTGTTGTTTTTGTGCAGAAAATGAAAGTTCTCGGAATCGCCCGAAACTTTTTGATGATTTTTTTTGGAACAAAAGAGGCACTAGACGCTTCGTGGGAGGGCCAGAGGAGCCATGAGGTGGGCACCACCCACCAGGGCGCGCCAGGCCCCCCCGGCGCGCCCTGGTGTATCATGCCCACCTCATGGCCCCTCTTCGCGTGAAACTGACGCCCAAAAATCCTATAAATATAGAAACCATCAGAAATAACCCTAGACTCTTCGCTCCGCTGCTGCAACTCTCTGTATCGACGAAAAACCAATCTGGAGACGTTCCAGTACCCTGCTGGAGAGGGGACTCCATCTCCGGTGGCCATCTTCATCATCCCGGCGGAGGCCATGACGAGGAGGGAGTAGTCCACCCTCGGGGCTGAGGGTATGTACCAGTAGCTATGTGTTCAATCTCTCTCTCTCTCTCTCTCGTGTTCTTGAGATGTCATGATCTTGATGTATCACGGGCTTTGTTAATATAGTTGGATCATATGGTGTGTTTCCCTTACTATCTTGTTGTGATGAATTGAATCTTTCCCTTTGAGATATCGTTATGTTGGATTGAATATTGGATTTGAGAACACTTGATATATGTCTTGCATGTGGATACCCGTGGTGACAATGGGGTGTTCTATTGATTCACTTGATATATGTTTTGGTATTCAACTTGCGGATTCCCGCGGTGACATTGGGGTAATCTATGCATAGGGGTTGATACACGTTCTTGTCCTACTTTCTCCGATAGAAATCTTGGGGTACTCTTTGAGGTTCTTTGTGTTGGATTGAGTATTATGGATCTGAAATTGTTTGATGCGTATCGTATAATTAACTCATGGATACTTGTGGTGACATTGGAGTATCTAGGTGACATTCGAGTTGGTTGATGCGTATCATATGGTGTTATTCTAGTACGAACTCTTAGATAGATCGATCGGAAAGGATAACTTGATGTTATCTTAGTACGAACTCTTGTATAGATCGATCGGAAAGAATAACTTTAAGGTGGTTTCGTACCCTACAAACAATTTCTTCTTATGTTCTCCGCTAGATAAGAACTTTGGAGTGATTCTTCGTTGCACGTTGAGGGATGGTTATGTGATCCAATTATATTAGCATTGTTGAGATATTGCACTAGCAAAAGTACGGACCCTAGGCCTTGTTTTCAAGCATTGCAATACCATTTGTGCTCACTTTTGTTACTTGTTACCTTGCTGTTTTTATATTTTCAGATTACAAAAACCTATATCTACCATCCATATTGCACTTGTATCACCATCTCTTCGCCGAACTAGTGCACCTATACAATTTGCCATTGTATTGGGTGTGTTGGGGACACAAGAGATTTCTTGTATTTGATTGCAGGGTTGTTTGAGAGAGACCATCTTCATCCTACACCTCCCACGGATTGATAAACCTTAGGTCATCCACTTGAGGGAAAATTGCTACTGTCCTACAAAACTCTACGCTTGGAGCCCCAACAAAGTCCACAAGAATAAAGTTGCGTAGTAGACATCAAGCTCTTTTCTGGCGCCGTTGCCGGGGAGGTGAGTGCTTGAAGGTATATCTTTAGATCTTGCAATTAAATCTTTTAGTTTCTTGTTTTTCACTAGTTTGGTTTTATACAAGAAAACTAAAAAATGGAGTTTAGGTTGCATCATTTGTTTCGTCTTTATAATGTGTTTTGTGAAAATAAGGAGTCAGAAAATTGTGCTCAATTGGTAGAGGAAGAAATTATGAAAATATTTAATGAGAATTTCTTTAATGATGAGCATGATTGCAATGTTGTTAGTATGAATTCTATGAATATCCAAAATACTAATGATGATTGCACTAGTCATGATAAAAATGTTTCCTATAAGCATGTCAATTTTTGTGGAGTGCATAAAGTTTGTGAAGACGTGCCTTATATGGATGATAGATTTTGTAAGAAGCATAAACATGATAGAACCAATTTTTCCTCAAAGTGATAGATGAATTTGCTACAAAATTGTGTTCTCTTTGTCCTATTACTTGTGAACTTTGCAATAAAGTTGGTCATCTTAATTTCCAATGCAAACTTTTTCATGATCAAATCATGGCCAAATATTGTAATGACTTTATCACCCTTGAACTTTATAATGAGCTTTCTCTATTTTTGGGGAGTGAAGAATTGACACATAAAAATAGTTGGTTTGAAGTATTCATTCTCACGGACGAAATTGAAACTAATCTAAAAAATATCTATATGTTTTTCATGGTAAATTGCAATGAGAATGCTTATATTGCCAACTATAGAAAGATGGGAAAACCAATAGAATATAAAAGGAATACTAATGAAAGGGTAAAGAATTCCACTTTCCCTCCTATTGTCTCTCATGATGTAATAGGTGATGAGGAGGAGCTCCCTATTCAACCAATCTCATCAATAAGAAGCTCGAAAAAATTAATTAAACCCACACATGATGTGGTGAAGAAGAAGAAAAGAAGAAAGAGTAGAGGTAAAAAGGTATCTCTTCCAAATGATGTTGCTCCTTTTATTCTTGTGCCTCACGAGGATGAATCAAAAATAATTGTGGAAGATGATACACTTGATGATGATTTTGTTATGCCTATTGCTTGTCGTGATGACTATGATTGGGAAGATAATGATACTTCTTATAATCTTGAAAATCTTTTTGGCATCAACTTGGTAAATTATGATGATAATAATAGTTATACTATTGGTGCTATTCATACTATTAATGATGAGAGTGATTATGCTTATGATATGCCAAGCCACAAGCTTGGGGATGCTATGTTTGATGAGAATGACATGTTTGAGAATTTATTTGCTGCAATTCATGTTTGTCACAAGCTTGGGGATGCTATGCTTAATGAAGATGATCTTTTTAGTTCCCCTACTTTGAATGATCAAATTTGTTATGATGATTGCATGCCTCCTATTTATGATGATTGCGATATTTATGAATGTGGGTTTGGAAGAGTGTCAACTTTAGATAATTATTATGCCACTATTTTGGAGGGTGTTGAATTTTATTATAATGATAAAAGTGGATTTGGAGAGGTCATGACTTTATTTAGTAATGATTCCACTATTTCGGAAGAGGTTTCACTTGACTATGATGAGAACAAAGTTGCTACATATGATGATTGTTGTGATGATACTTATGTTATAAAAAGTAGTGATAATTATTTTCATAATTTTGAATATCCTTTTACTGAACATTTCTCTTTTAATGTGGAAAATTTTTACAGTATTCAGGTTTGATTTGATGCTCCCACTATTATGAATGAGAAGAAAATAGCTTATGTGGAGAGTAATAAAGTTTCTATGCTTGTGGATCATGAAAATAATGCTTTATGTGATAGTTATATTGTGAAATTCCTTCATGATGCTACTGAAAATTATTATGAGGGAGGAACATATGCTTGTAGGAATTGCAATAATATCAAGTTTCCTCTCTATGTGTTCAAAGTTTTGAAGTTATGCTTGTTTTGCCTTCCTATGCTAGTTGATTCTTGATCCCATAAATTGTTTGCTCACAAAATCGAAGTGGGTTAGACTTAAATGTTCTTGTCATGAGATTCATGATGCTCTCCTTATGTTTCAATTCTTTACTTTTATGCGAGCATCATTGAAATAATCATGCCTAGCTAAAAAGGCATTAAAGAAAAGCGCTTGTTGGGAGACAACCCATCATTTTTCCTTTCTGTTTTTGTGTGTTCACATGATTAAGCTACTGTATTAATCATGTTTTGTGTCTTTTATTTCAATAAAGGGCCAAGTAAAGCCTTTGGGATGACTCACAAGATGAGTAGAATTGATGCTGAACCAAAACAGAAACTTTTGACTCCAGTATAGGAATTTTAATTTTTTACTGGAGCGTGATAATGATCTGAAATTTTTACACAGTGTTTATATACAAATTATTCAGGTTTTCCTAAGTTTTAAGAATTTTTAGAGACAGGGAAGTATGCGTATACATCAGATCTTCACAGACTGTTCTGTTTTTAACAGATTCTGTTTTGCATGCATAGGTTGCTTGTTTTGGTGTTCCCATAGCTTATATTCAGTGATATAAATTATGGGAATGATAGAATATAGTAGGTATCATGTGGGAACAATTATGAATCTTGTCTTGAAAGTACCTAAGTGAATGATTTATCTTTATTTCACTAACCCTTCTCACAAAGTTCCGTTAAGTTTTGTGTGATTGAAATTTTCAAGTTTTGGGTGAGACACTGAGTTGAGGAGAATAAGGAGTGACAAGAACCTAAGATTGGGGATGCCCAAGGCACCCCCAAGGTAATATCCAAGGAATACTCAAGCGCCTAAGCTTGGGGATGCCCCGGAAGGCATCCCCTCTTTCGTCTTCAACATTATCGGTATATCTTACTTAGAGCTATATTTTTATTCGTCACATAATATGTGCTTTGCTTGGATCGTCATTTTATTTTTTAGTATTATCTTTCTGTTATTTACAATCTTATTTTTCAATAAAAAGTTCCAAGAATTGCCTTTAGGATGCTTGAATTGCATGTTTGATGTGTGCTCTGTAAAAACAGAAACTTTTGCTGTAGTGTTTGAATTTTCATATTTTACTGGAACGTGGAAAGTTTCTGAAATTTTTACACAGTGTTCTCATATAAATTATTCAGCTTTTCTTAAAGTTTCATAATTTTTTTGAGTTACGGAAGTACACTGGTTTAATAGATTCCTACAGTCTGTTCTGTTTGGACAGATTGCTGTCATAGTTTTGTTATCTACTTATCCTATAGTTTCCATAGCCTATATTGGTAGATATAAATTGTGGAAATGATTGTAAACAGTATATGATGTTTGAAATTATTATGCAACTTGTCTTTGCAGTACATAAAGAGTTGATTTATTATTATGTGCACTAACCTATCTCACGAGTTCTTTTCGAGTTTTGTGTGGATGAAGTTTTTGAGAATAGGTGAAACCATGATATGAGAGGATTGAACGAGATACAAAAGCTCAATCTTGGGGATACCCAAGGCACCCCAAGTAAATATTTCAAGAAGTCTCAAGCATCTAAGCTTGGGTATGCTACGCATCCCACCTCTCTTCATCAAACAAATATCGGTTAGCCTATGTTGAGCGTAAATTTTTATTTGTCCACATGATATATACTATTCTTGGAATGAATTTTTATTTAGTTTGCTGTTTGAATAAAATACTCAGATCTTAAAATCTTTATTGAGAGAGAGTCCTCACATAGCTACTTAATTGTTTGACTACTCATTGATCTTCACTTATATCTTTTGAGAGTAGTTTGATGTTTACTCTTGTGCTTCATTTATATCCTATGAGTAAATTGTGAATGAATGAAATATCATAAATTTGAAATTATCAATGTGCTATATTCTTAGTAGCAAGTTCACATTTGGTTTAGAAAGTAAACTCTATTAAAGTTTAACAATCACAATATTGGTCATACAAGCAATTCGTGAATGATTAGTATAAGGAAGAGAACTTTCACATACAAATATATTATCTTGGACATCTTCTATGATTGTGAATACCCATTAATTATTTCCAAACTTGAGCAAATTAGTTGAAGTTGGACAAGGAAGACAACGTAATGAGTTATGGTTGTGTATATTTGCATAGAAGTTATATTGTTATGGATCCTCCAACATGTGGTGCTTGTTTACAACCTTTTTCTAGCCAACACTCCGTACTAAGTAGAGATACTACTTGTGCATCCAAATCCTTGAGCCAAGTTTCTTCCATAAGAGTCCACCATACCTACCTATATATGGTATTTCACTGCCATTCCAAGTAAATTTGCATGTGCCACCTCTAAACATTCAAATAAACATCTGTTTTGTGTGCCTGGACCGCTCATGGAGCGATGGGGGGGGGGGGGCGGTCAGTATCTTCCATGTTAAGCGGGTTATTCTCATGATGAGTGTTTATTCACTCGTCCCTGCACGAGAGGGGCGGTAATAGGGATTCCTAGTCCCGAAATCAAAAAAATGCAAATAATTAAACAAAACTCCCCTAGGAATGTTGTTGGTATGGACGGTACCCGTGGATTCGGCTAGCCGTGGAGTGTGTTTGTTGGTGGAGGGGGAGTAAACCTTTACTTTTACCACTTGGGAACCATCGCTAATGTGTTTAGCATGGAATATATTGATAACTTGTGGTCGTAACATTGACAGGAAGGGTGCACCTCCCAAAATTATATTCATCTCTATTTTAAACAATGAGCTCTGGCACATATGCAAATCACTGCTTCCCTCTGCGAAGGGACAATCTATTTACTTTCATGTTATTTACTTTTCATGTTTAGTCAACTTCTTATTCCAACCTCAGTCTATTAGTTGGCAAGCATCATGTGGTGGGGAAAGATCAAGGCACATATGGCCAGTCAAATATATTTGATCATGATTCATTATTGTTGACAATTATCTTTATGATAAGTATGTTGGGAGGCGAAACTTTAAGCCCCTATCTTTCTCTGTGTTCGATGGATGTTGTTTGTTCTAAAAATATGCTTTGAGTACTAGCAATCATAGAAGACTATATGATGATTGAGTATGTGGAGCTCTTACTTAGACTTTGTTGAGAATAAGTTGAATTGCAATTGTTTGGTGACTAAGAACATAGGTCGTTAAGTTTCAAGAGAATTCATTGTTTGAACCATGACTTGTGAATTGATTGCTACTCTATCAGGATGATTTTTAGGAAAAAAAGTTGCTGCTATGATGCTAGAAAATTGATTGGATTTATCATTGATCAAACTTATATACTATGATAGCATTCACACTTCATAAATTATTTTTTATATCATTTACCTACTCGAGGACGAGTAGGAATTAAGCTTGGGGATGCTGATACGTCTCCAACGTATCTATCATTTTTGCTTGTTCCATGCTGTTATATTATCATTCTTGGATGTTTTACAATCACTTTATAGCAACTTTATATCATTTTTTGGGACTAACCTATTGACATAGTGCCAAAGTGCCAGTTGCAGTTTTTGCTTGTTTTTTACTTCGCAGAATATCAGTACCAAACGGAGTCCAATCACGACGAAACTTTTTGGAGATTTTTTTTTTGGACCAGAAGACACCTAGTGGGCCAAAGAAGTGCGAGAGAGGTGGGCTGTGGAAAGCACAACCCACCAGGGCGCGCCAGGGGCCCCCCGGCGCGCCCTGATGGGTTGTGCCCTCCACGGGGCCCCACTCCACTGCCTCCGATGCCTATAAATTCCCAAATATTCAGAAACCCCCAAAAATAACCCTAGACTCTCCGCTCCGCCGCCGCAACTCTCTGTATCGACGAAAAACCAATCTGGAGACGTTCCAGTACCCTGCCGGAGGGGGGAATCCATCTCCGGTGGCCATCTTCATCATCCCGGCGGAGGCCATGATGAGGAGGGAGTAGTCCATCCTCGGTGCTGAGAGTATGTACCAGTAGCTATGTGTTAAATCTCTCTCTCTCTCTCGTGTTCTTGGGATGTCACGATCTTGATGTATCACGGGCTTTGTTAATATAGTCGGATCACATGATGTTATTCCCTTGCTATCATGTTGTGATGAATTGAATCTTTCCCTTTGAGATATCGTTATGTTGGATTGAATATTGGATTTGAGAACACTTGATATATGTCTTGCATGTGGATACCCATGGTGACAATGGGGTGTTCTATTGATTCACTTGATATATGTTTTAGTACTCAACTTGCGGATTCCCGCGGTGACATTGGGGTAATCTATGAATAGGGGTTGATACACGTTCTTGTCCTACTTTCTCCGATAGAAATCTTGGGGTACTCTTTGAGGTTCTTTGTGTTGGATTTGTATTATGGATCTGAAATTGTTTGATGCGTATCGTATAATTAACTCATGGATACTTGTGGTGACATTGGAGTATCTAGGTGACATTAGAGTTGGTTGATGCGTATCATATGGCGTTATTCTAGTATGAACTCTTAGATAGATCGATCGGAAAGGATAACTTGATGTTATCTTAGTATGAACTCTTGGATAGATCGATCAGAAAGAATAACTTTAATGTGGTTTCGTACCCTACAAACAATTTCTTCTTATGTTCTCCGCTAGATAAGAACTTTGGAGTGATTCTTCGTTGCACGTTGAGGGATGGTTATGTGATCCAATTATATTAGCATTGTTGAGAGATTGCACTAGCGAAAGTACGTACCCTAGGCCTTGTTTTCAAGCATTGCAATACCGTTTGTGCTCACTTTTGTTACTTGTTACCTTTCTGTTTTTATATTTTCAGATTACAAAAACCTATATCTACCAACCATATTGCACTTGTATCACCATCTCTTCGCCGAACTAGTGCACCTATACAATTTGCCATTGTATTGGGTGTGTTGGGGACACAAGAGATTTCTTGTATTTGATTGCAGGGTTGTTTGAGAGAGACCATATTCATCCTACACCTCCCACGGATTGATAAACCTTAGGTCATCCACTTGAGGGAAAATTGCTACTGTCCTACAAAACTCTGCGTTTGGAGGCCCAACAAAGTCCACAAGAATAAAGTTGCGTAGTAGACATCAAGCTCTTTTCTGGTGTCGTTGCCGGGGAGGTGAGTGCTTGAAGGTATATCTTTAGATCTTGGAATTAAATCTTTTAGTTTCTTGTTTTTTACTAGTTTGGTTTTATAAAAGAAAACTACAAAAAAATGGAGTTTAGGTTGCATCAATTGGTTCGTTTTTTTAATGTCTTTCGTGAAAATGATGGTTTGGAAAATTGTGCTCAATTGGTAGAGGAAGAATTTATGAAAATACTTAATGAGAATTCCTTGAATGATGAGCATGATTATAATGTTGCTAGTATGAATTCTATGAATATCCATGATGCTAATGATATGCAAAGCCAGAAGCTTGTGGATGCTATGTTTGATGAAGATGATATTTTTAGTCCCCCAAGTTTTGATGAGCAAATTTGTTATGATAATGGCATGCCTACTATCTATGATGATTATGATGATGACATGTATGCTATAAAGAGTGATAGTAACCATGAAACTTGTCATCATGATTTTAATATTCAAAGTGGTTATGTCAATCAAGTATCTCATGATAGTTATTTTGTTGAGTTTGCTCCCACTATTATGAATGAGAAGAAAATTGCTTATGTGGAGAGTGACAAATTTTCTATGCTTGTGGATCATGAAGACGATGCTTTATGTGATAGTTATGTTGTGAAATTCCTTCATGGTGCTACTGAAAATTATTATGAGGGAGGAACATATGCTTGTAGGAATTGCAATAATATGAAGTTTCCTCTCTATGTGTTCAAAGTTTTGAAGTTATGCTTGTTTTGCCTTCCTATGCTAGTTGATTCTTGCTCCCATAAATTGTTTTTTCACAAAATCCCTATGCATAGGAAGTGGGTTAGACTTAAATGTGGTTGTCATGAGATTCATGATGCTGTTTTGCATGTTTCAATTATTATTCCTATGTGAGCATCATTGAAATCATCATGCCTAGCTAAAAGGCATTCAAGAAAAGCGCTTGTTGGGAGACAACCCAACACTTTTACTTTCTGTTTTTGTGTGTTCACATGATTAAGCTACTTTAGTAATCATGTTTTGTGCCTTTTATTTCAATAAAGTGCCAAGTAAAGCCTTTGGGATGACTCACAAGATGAGTAGAATTGATGCTGAACCAAAACAGAAACTTTTGGCTCCAGTACAGGAATTTCCATTTTTTACTGGAGCGTGATAATGATCTGAAATTTTTACAAAGTATTTATATACAAATTCTTCAGGTTTTAATAATTTTTCAAAATTTTTAGAGGCAGGGAAGTATGGTTACACTACAGATCTTCACAGACTGTTCTGTTTTTGACAGATTCTGTTTTGCATGCATAGTTTGCTTGTTTTAGTGTTTCCATAGCTTATATTTAGTGGTATAACTTATGGGAATGGTATAATAAATTAGGTATCATGTGGGAACAATTCTGAATCTTGTCTTGACAGTACCTAAGTGAATGATGTATCTTTATTATACTAACCCATCTCACAAAGTTCCGTTAAGTTTTGTGTGATTGAAGTTTTCAAGTTTTGGGTGAGACACCGATATGAGGAGAATAAGGAGTGACAAGAACCTAAGCTTGGGGATGCCCAAGGCACCCCCAAGGTAATATCCAAGCAATACTCAAGTGCCTGAGCTTGGGGATGCCCCGGAAGGCATCCCCTCTTTCGTCTTCAACACTATCGGTATATCTTACTTGGAGCTATATTTTTATTCGTCACATAATATGAGTTTTGCTTGGAGCATCATTTTATTTTGTTGTTCTCTGTTATGTGTTATTTATAATCTTGTTTTTCAATAAAAAGTTCCAAGAATTGCCTTAGGATGCTTGCATTGCATGTTTGATGTGTGCTGTGTAAAAATAGAAACTTTTTCTGTAGTGTTTGAATTTTCATATTTTACTGGAATGTGGAAAGTTTCTGAAATTTTTACACAGTATTCTCATATAAATTATTTAGCATGTCCTAAATTTTCATAATTTTTTGAGTTACAGACGTACACTGGTTTAATAGATTTCTACAGACTGTTCTATTTGGACAGTCTGTCATAGTTTTGTTATCTACTTATCCTATAGTTTCCATAGCCTATATTGGTAGATATAAATTGTGGAAATGATAGTAAACAGTAGATGATGTTTGAAAATTATTGTGCAACTTGTCTTGGCAGTACATGAATTGTTGATTTATTCTTATGTGTACTAACCTATCTCACGATTTCTTTTCGAGTTTTGTGTGGATGAAGTTTTTGAGAATAGTGAAACCATGATATGAGAGGATTGAACGAGATACAAAAGCTCAAGCTTGGGGATGCCCAAGGCACCCCAAGTAAATATTTCAATAAGTCTCAAGCATCTAAGCTTGGGGATGCTACGCATCCCATCTCTCTTCATCAACAATTATCGGTTAGCCTATGTTGAGCCTAAATTTTTATTCGTTCACATGATGCATGCTATTCTTGGAGTTCTATTTTTATTTAGTTTGTTGTTTGAATAAAAAACTCGGATCTGAAAATATTTATTGAGAGAGAGAGAGAGAGCCCTCACATAGCTACTTTATTGTTTACCTACTCATTAATCTTCACTTATATCTTTTGAGAGTAGTTTGATGTTTACTCTTGTGCTTCACTTATATCCTATGAGTAAATTTTGAATGAATTGAATATCATAAATATGAAATTATCAACGTACTTTATGCTTAGTAGTAGCTTCACATCTGGTTTAGAAAGTAAAATCTATTGAAGTTTGTCAATCATCAAATTGGTCATACAAGCAATTCATGAATGGTTAGTATAAGAAAGAGAACTTTCACATACAAATATATTATCTTGGACATCTTCTATGATTGTGAATACCCATTAATTATTTTCAAACTTGAGCAAATTAGTTGAAGTTGGACAAGGAAGACAACGTAATGAGTTATGGTTGGGTATATTTGCATAGAAGTTATATTGTTATGGATCCTCTAACATGTGGTGCTTGTTTAGAACCTTTTGCTAGCCAAAACTTCGTACTAAGTAGAGATACTACTTGTGCATCCAAACCCTTGAGCCAAGTTTCTTCCATGAGAGTCCACCATACCTACCCATATATGGTATTTCACTGCCATTCCAAGTAAATTTGCATGTGCCACCTCAAAAATTTCAAATCAACACCTGTTTTGTGTGCCTGGACCGCTCATGGAGCGACAGGGGGCGGTCAGTATCTTCCATGTTAAGTGGGTTATTCTCATGATGAGTGTTTATTCACTCGTCCTTGCACAAGAAGGGCGGTAATAGGGATTCCCAGTCTCGAAATCAATTTTTTTTTTGCAAATAATTAAACAAAACTCCCCCAGGAATGTTGTTGGTATGGACGGTACCCGTGGATTCGGCTAGCCATGGAGTGTGTTTGTTGGTGGAGGGGGAGTAAACCTTTACTTTTACCGCTTGGGAACTGCCGCTAATGTGTTTAGCATGGAAGATATTGATAACTCTTGGTCATAACGTTGACAGGAAGGGTGTGCCTCCCAAAATTATATTCATCTCTGTTTTAAACAATGAGCTCTGGCACATATGCAAATCACTGCTTCCCTCTGCGAAGGGACAATCTATTTACTTTCATGTTATTTACTTTTCATGTTGAGTCAACTTCTTATTCCAACCTCAGTCTATTAGTTGGCAAGCATCATGTGGTGGGGAAAGATCTAGGCACATATGGCCAGTCAAATATATTTGATCATGATTCATTATTGTTGACAATTATCTTTATGATAAGTATGTTGGGAGGCGAAACTTTAAGCCCCTATCTTTCTTTGTGTTCGTTGGATGTTGTTTGTTCTAAAAATATGCTTTGAGTACTAGCAATCATAGAAGACTATATGATGATTGAGTATGTGGAGCTCTTACTTAGACTTTGTTGAGAATAAGTTGAATTGCAATTGTTTGGTGACTAAGAACATAGGTCGTTAAGTTTCAAGAGAATTCATTGTTTGAACCATGACATGTGAATTGATTGCTACTCTATCATGATGATTTTGATGAGAAAAAGTTGCTGCTATGATGCTAGAAAAATTGATTGGAATTATCATTGATCAACCTTATATACTATGATAGCATTCACACTTCATAAATTATTATTTTTATCATTTACCTACTCGAGGACGAGTAGGAATTAAGCTTGGGGATGCTGATACGTCTCCAACGTATCTATCATTTTTGCTTGTTCCATGCTGTTATATTATCATTCTTGGATGTTTTACAGTCACTTTATAGCAACTTTATATCATTTTTTGGGACTAACCTATTGACATAGTGCCAAAGTGCCAGTTGCTGTTTTTGCTTGTTTTTTACTTCGCAAAATATTAGTAGCAAACGGAGTCCAATCGCGACGAAACTTTTTGGAGATTTTTTTTGGACCAGAAGACACCCAGTGGGCCAAAGAAGTGCCAGAGAGGTGGGCTGTGGAGAGCACAACCCACCAGGGCGCGCCAGGGGGCCCCCGGCACGCCCTGATGGGTTGTGCCCTCCACGGGGCCCCACTCCACCGCCTCCGATGCCTATAAATTCCCAAATATTCGGAAACCCCCAAAAATAACCCTAGACTCTCCGCTCCGCCGCCACAACTCTCTGTATCGACGAAAAACCAATCTGGAGACGTTCCAGTACCCTGCCGGAGGGTGGAATTCATCTTCGGTGGCCATCTTCATCATCCCGGCGGAGGCCATGACGAGGAGGGAGTAGTCCACCCTCGGTGCTGAGGGTATGTACCAGTAGCTATGTGTTAAATCTCTCGCTCTCTCTCTCTCTCTCGTGTTCTTGAGATGTCACGATCTTGATGTATCACGGGCTTTGTTAATATAGTCGGATCACATAATGTTATTCCCTTGCTATCATGTTGTGATGAATTGAATCTTTCCCTTTGAGATATCGTTATGTTGGATTGAATATTGGATTTGAGAACACTTGATATATGTCTTGCATGTGGATACCCATGGTGACAATGGGGTGTTCTATTGATTCACTTGATATATGTTTTGGTACTCAACTTGCGGATTCCCGCGGTGACATTGGGGTAATCTATGCATAGGGGTTGATACACGTTCTTGTCCTACTTTCTCCGATAGAAATCTTGGGGCACTCTTTGAGGTTCTTTGTGTGGATTGAGTATTATGAATCTGAAATTGTTTGATGCGTATCGTATAATTAACTCATGGATACTTGTGGTGACATTGGAGTATCTAGGTGACATTAGAGTTGGTTGATGCATATCATATGATGTTATTCTAGTACGAACTCTTAGATAGATCGAACGGAAAGGATAACTTGATGTTATCTTAGTAGGAACTCTTGAATAGATCAATCGGAAAGAATAACTTTAAGGTGGTTTCGTACCCTACAAACAATTTCTTCTTATGTTCTCCGCTAGATAAGAACTTTGGAGTGATTGTTCGTTGCACGTTGAGGGACGGTTATGTGATCCAATTATATTAGCATTGTTGAGAGATTGCACTAGCGAAAGTACGGACCCTAGGCCTTGTTTTCAAGCATTGTAGGGCTGGTAACAAGTAACAAAAGTGAGCACAAACGGTATTGCAATGCTTGAAAACAAGGCCTAGGGTCCGTACTTTCGCTAGTGCAATCTCTCAACAATGCTAATATAATTGGATCACATAACCATCCCTCAACGTGCAACAAAGAATCACTCCAAAGTTCTTATCTAGCGGAGAACATAAGAAGAAATTGTTTGTAGGGTACGAAACCACATTAAAGTTATTCTTTCTGATCGATCTATCCAAGAGTTCGTACTAAGATAACATCAAGTTATCCTTTCCGATCGATCTATCTAAGAGTTCATACTAGAATAACGCCATATGATACGCATCAACCAACTCTAATGTCACCTAGATACTCCAATGTCACCACAAGTATCCATGAGTTAATTATACGATACGCATCAAACAATTTCAGATCCATAATACTCAATCCAACACAAAGAACCTCAAAGAGTACCCCAAGATTTCTATCGGAGAAAGTAGGACAAGAACGTGTATCAACCCCTATGCATAGATTACCCCAATGTCACCGCGGGAATCCGCAAGTTGAGTACCAAAACATATATCAAGTGAATCAATAGAACACCCCATTGTCACCACGGGTATCCACATGCAAGACATATATCAAGTGTTCTCAAATCCAATATTCAATCCAACATAACGATATCTCAAAGGGAAAGATTCAATTCATCACAACATGATAGCAAGGGAATAATATCATGTGATCCGACTATATTAACAAAGCCCGTGATACATCAAGATCGTGACATCTCAAGAACACGAGAGAGAAAGAGAGAGAGAGATTTAACACATAGCTACCGGTACATACCCTCGGCACCGAGGGTGGACTACTCCCTCCTCATCATGGCCTCCGCCGGGATGATGAAGATGGCCACCGGAGATGGATTCCCCCCTCCGGCAGGGTACTGGAACGTCTCCAGATTGATTTTTCGTCGATACAGAGAGTTGCGGCGGCGGAGCGGAGAGTCTAGGGTTATTTTTGGGGGTTTCCAAATATTTGGGAATTTATAGGCATCGGAGGCGGTGGAGTGGGGCCCCGTGGAGGGCACAACCCATCAAGGCACGCCGGGGGCCCCCTGGCGCGCCCTGGTGGGTCGTGCTCTCCACAGCCCACCTCCCTGGCACTTCTTTGGCCCACTGGGTGTGTTCTGGTCCCAAAAAAAATCTCCAAAAAGTTTCATCGCGATTGGACTCCATTCGGTACTGATATTCTGCGAAGTAAAAAAACAAGCAAAAACAGGAACTGGCACTTTGGCACTATGTCAATAGGTTAGTCCCAAAAAATGATACTCCCTCCGTTCCAAAATATAGGGTGTATAGTTTTTGGCACGGAAATTAAAGAACGCACGTGGAGGGAAAATTTCACAAGTTTTGGGCGAGATTACACCTGACTAATTGACATCAGAAAATAGAGGAGCTTGCCTGATATAAGGAAATGTAATCAAATCCCTAAAGCAAATATCCAAACGAGTGGTGCACTGCAATACACCTTATATTTTGGATTTTTTCTCAAAAATCTATACACCTTATATCAAGGAATGGAGGGAGTATAAAATTGCTATAAAGTGATTATAAAACCTCCAAGAATGATAATATAACAGCATGGAACAAGCAAAAATGATAGATACGTTGGAGACGTATCAGTGAACGGTATAAATGTTATTTAAGAATCTCCGACCATCACTATTGAAAGTTTTAAATTACCTCTACCTATTGCCAAAAAGAAATATGATATACTTATTGTCGGGGAAATGGACATCCCCATTGAGGTAACTTATTGTTTTACGAAAGTTCTTTGGTTTCATGCTAATCGGAAGTGGTTGTTAATAAGACTTGATCAACCTTATTAATGAATCATTTTTGAGAGGTATGACGTCGATGAATCTAGTAAGCACAACTCTCTGCTCCCACCTTTTATTTTTTGTTTTAGCTAGTCAAATAAAATAAAATGCCATGATTATCCTGTTTTCTGTTTTCTCCGTGCAATAAAAAATGACCCAAAAATAAAAATTCTCAGAATGCCCTGAAAATTTAACACGATTTTTTCGGAATATTTGTGAATTTCTGATGCAAATAATACCAGAAGGAGGTGCATCTGGTGCCCACAAGACACCAGGGCACGCCAGCTCCCCCAGGCGCGCCCTGGTGGGTTGTGGCCCCCACGTGGGCCCCCTCACTTATCCCTTTAGCCCACATCATCACCTACCTCCAGAAAAAAATCACCACAGCCACCATTTTCGTGTTCTTGCTCTCAAACCCGCGGATTTCGATCTCTTTGCTCGAAGCTCCGTTTCTGAAACTGTTTGGAGGGATTGCTACTTGGTATGTGACTCCTCCATTGCTGCAATTAGTTTTTGTTTTTTTGGGTTATTTTTAGAGTAATTAGCTATTCTTGGTGCTACTGTAGATGAGCTTGCATGTTGAATTCTTAGAGTTCTAAGTAGTTTGAATGCTCAATATGGCCTCTATGCATGCTTGGGAGTAGTTGCTAACAATCTTACAAAGTTTTGTTGACAAATTTTTTGTGGACTAAAAATTTTCAGAATTTTTATAGGAATAAAATGCAAATCTTTAGGAAGTTCTCCTCCAAGAAAAATGCCAAGGGAGTCATTGGGGAATCATCGGACAATGACCTTCACACCCCAAGGAAGGTGGAGGTGCGGCCGTGTGAATGGCCGCATGATGCCTTCATGGAGGAGGCCGGGTTTCATCAAGAGTTCGCTCAGTTTGTTGCAAACGCTGGGTTAACCGAGTTCCTCGTAGCTAAGTGTGACCAATATCACATCCTTACAAATTCCTTTGTGCAAAGCTTTCATTATCTCGGGAGAAACAACCCCCGTGAAGTGCAGTTTAATCTTTATGCTGAAACTTACACATTGCCGCTAACTGACTTCTGCAACATATGCTTGATCCCTTCTGATGGGGACTTGAGAGAACCTAGGCCATCTGAGTTTGAGAATTTCGTCCTCACGTTAACCATGGGTGAGGATAGAGGCGTGTCGAGCGCCACTGCTACCAGCTTGCAGTTTCCCTCAGTACATTATTTTGCCTTGGTCATCGCTAAGTGTTTAACCGCTAGGGAGAAGGTCGGCGCACTCAGTGCCCCTGACCTTGCTATTTTACGTCGTGCACTTTATAATGATCACACCTTTAGTATGGGGGCTATTATTGCTCATCGCTTACATCTTAATAAAACTAAGGGAAAGATACATGGTGGTATTTATGCTACTCGTCTAGCGAGACACTTTAGAGTCCAGCTTCGCCCACATGATTATCTCATATCCCGAGTTTACCTTGATCACAAGTCACTGCAGACTCACCAATTCCTAGATGTAACCGATTCTCCCCGTGACATTCATTACAACCTAGTATTTAGCAAGGAAACACGTGATATTATTCCGTTGACTGCACCTGCTCTGTTTGATTATATTGCCAGGAATGGATACAGGATTATGCCAGATGATATTACAGCCTACCGGAACAACCTAGCAGCTGCTGAGGAGGAGCCCCAGGGGTGGGATGCTCAGGTGCCGCCTCTGCCTCACTACGACTTGGGACCGGATGGCTACTACGGATGGTAATTACCAAGCTAAGCCAAAAGCCTAAGCTTGGGGGAGTACGTATTTCCACCGACATTACATTCATGTTCACACATTTCATTCCAGTTGTCGGTGTTCACACTTTTTCATTGTAATATCCATGCTAGATTTGTTTCCTCGCTTTCTTCTTGTGTGTTTGAAAAACTTTGAGAAAATCCAAAAATATTTCCTGCTTCTTTTTAGTTTTTCTTTCTAGCTTAGTTTAATTGTAGCATTAAAAATAAAACCCAAAAAGATTTCTCGCTTCTTCTTTTACTTGTTGGGAGCTTTCGCGTGTAAATAGTTTTCCTCATTTTTGTTTTTCCTCTTTAATTTACTTTCTTCAAGAAAAAAACAAAAAACTCAAAAAAAATTCAGTGTGTTTCTCTGAAATTCTTTTCTTTTTACTTGAGTCGTACCTAGGAGAAGACCACAATGAAATTGTTGAGTGGCTCTCATCTGCATTATTGTTTATCTAACAAAGAGTCCATATTACTTTGTCTTCTCCTCTTGAATAAAATGTTTGCAGATTGTAGCTTAGTCCACGGCACTCTTGCACTATTATTATCTTCTTATCGTTCGGTCATGCAAGTGAAAGGCAATAATGACGACATTTGATGAATTGACTGTGGCAGAGAAATGCGGGTATGAACTCAACTTGTTTTTGTTTTTGTTTTTGTAAATATGTTTAACCTAGTATCCCTTGATTCAACTCATTATGATCAAACATGTTTGCAATGACCATTAGAGATTATAGTTGTTCATGCCATGCTTAAGTAGCTAGGAGTGGATAATGATTTATCTTCGGTGCCAACATGCATTAAAATGGTTGTGATGCGGTATGATGATATGGTATCCTCCTCTGAATGCTTCTAGTGGCTTGACTTGGCACATGTTCACTCATGTAGTTGAATCAAAACCAGCATAGCCTTCATGATATTTATGTTCATGGTGTCCATATCCTACTCATGCTAGTATTCAATGTTGATTATATGTAATGCATGTTCATGACCGTTTTCGCTCTCTAGCTGGCTGCTTCTCAATCTAATTGCTAGCCTTCGCATGTACTAAGCGGGAATACTACTTGTGCATCAAAACCCTTAAACCAAGTTATGCCAGATGAGTCCACTATATCTACCAATATGCGGTATTACCCTGCCGTTCCAAGTAAATTCGCATGCGCCACCTCTAAAAATTCAAATGAACATCTGTTTTGTGTGCCTAGACCGCTCATGGAGTGACAGGGGGCGGTCAGTATCTTCCATGCTAAGCGGGTTATTCTCATGATGAGTGTTTATTCACTTGTCCTTACAGGAGAGGGGCGGTAATAGGGATTCCCAGTCCCGAAATCAAAAATCAAAAATAATTAAACAAAACTCCCCCAGGAATGTTGTTGGTTTGGACGGTACCCGTGGATGCGGCTCGCCGTGGAGTGTGATTGTTGGTGGAGGGGGAGTAAACCTTTACTTTTATCGCTTGGGAACCGCCGCTAATTTGTTTAGCATGGAAGATATTGATAACTCTTGGTCATGACGTTGACAGGAAGGGTGTACCTCCCAAAATTATATTTATCTCTGTTTTAAACTTTGAGCTCTAGCACCGCTACAAATCCATGCTTCCCTCTGCGAAGGGACTATCTACTTACTTTTATGTTGAGCCATCACCTTCTCAAATAAGCGACAGACCTGAGAGCACTATTGTCATCCTCATGCATTGTGTATAGTTGATGTTAGGTGCAGCATGAATGGATCTTTTCTACCATGAATTACAATGTTTAGTCGCTGCTTGAACTTTGGAGGTGCTCTACATTTATGTTTTGTGGTCTCGGAAAGGCCTAGCGAGATACCACTATTGTCATATTGTATCATGATTGTTTTGACAAAGTGTTGGCGTTTGAGATATCTTATTATTGCTCGCTAGTTGCTTATGTTATTGTTATGAGTTAATATAATTTCTAAGAGTTATTGTTGACATGGTTAGTCATAATCTTTGCTGAAAACCTGGGTGCTACTTAAGCATATATATGTAAACAAGAACAAAAGAGTTCATAAAAGTTTTTCTTTATCACTTTCAGTTTGTCAACTGAATTGCTTGAGGACAAGCAAAGGTTTAAGCTTGGGGGAGTTGATACGTCTCCAACGTATCTACTTTTTCTCACCCTTTTGCCCTTGTTTTGGACTCTAATTTGCATGATTTGAATGGAACTAACCCGGACTGACGCTGTTTTCAGCAGAACTACCATGGTGTTGTTTTTGTGCAGAAATAAAAGTTCTTGGAATTGAACGAAACTTTTCGGAGAATTATTTCAGAATATATGTGAATTATTGGAGCCAAAATCCACCGAAGAGGGGGGCCAGGGTGGCCACCACCCACCAGGGCGCGCCAGGCCCTCTGGGCCCGCCCTGGTGGATTGTGCCCACCTCGTGGCCCCACTGACCCTAATTCCGCCACTATAAATTCCTATTTTCGGAGAAAAAAATGAGAGATAAAGTTTCATCATGTTTTACGATACGGAGCCGCTGCCACCTCCTGTTCTTCATCAGGAGGCCAGATCTGGAGCCCGTTTGGGGCTCCGGAGCGGGGAATCTTCGGTCTTCGTCATCACCAACCTTTCTGAAAGGATCGATTTGGTTGACTAGAGGGGGGGTGAATAGGCAACTACTAGTTTTTAACTTTTCTTTAACAATTTATGCTTAGCAACAAATAGGTTGGCTAGATATGCAACTAGGTGAGCAACCTATATGATGCTAAACACAACAAGCAACTCAAGCAAGCAAGATAAACAATGTAAGTAGCTTGCGTGAAGTAAAGGTAAGAAATAACCACACGAGGAACCGATGGAGACGAGGATGTGTTACCGAAGTTCCTTCCCGATAAAGGGAAGTACGTCTCCGTTGGAGCGGTGTGGAGGCACAATGCTCCCCAAGAAGCCACTAAGGCCACCGTATTCTCCTCACGCCCTCACACAATGCGACGTGCCGTGATTCCACTAGTGGTGCACTTGGAGGCGGCAGCCGGACCTTTACAAACAAGGTTGGGGCAATCTCCACAACTGAATTGGAGGCTCCCAACGACACCACGAAGCTTCACCACAATGGACTATGGCTTCGAGGTGACCTCTTCCGTCTAGGGTGCTCAAACACCCAAGGGTAACAAGATCCGCAAGGGATTAGTGGGGGGAATCAAATTTCTCTTGGTGGAAGTGTAGATCGGGGCCCTCTCAACCAAACCCTAGAGTATCAACAAGTTTTGTTGGCTAGGGAGAGAGATCGGGCAAGAATGAGCTTTGGGCAACAATGGAGCTAGGGGAAGGATAAGAGGTAGGGCTTCTTGGGGAAGAAGACCCTTTATATAGAGGAGAGGGAAATCTGCTCGTTACCCACCAACCAGCCGCGCTTCAGCGGTAGTACCGCTGGTTGGGGCGGTACTACCACCCAACAGAGAACCAGTAGAAGGGGCGGCGGTAGTACCGCTTAGTACTACCGCCCCTACTACCGCTGCGGCTGGGTGCTGGCACGGGGCACCAGACACTCTCAGTTATGCGTCTGATGCCACGCGCGAGGTGCCCAGCCCTCCCTTCTTTCCCTAAGCGGTACTACCGCCGGCTGGGGTGGAAGTACCGATTGCGCGCGGTACTACCGCTTCCCAGAGCGGTACTACCGCTGAGAGAAAGAAAGGGAGAGTAGGGCAAGGACAGATACTCCATGTTGCCGGGAAACGAATGGGGTGCGAGTGTGTACGTGATGATTCCTCCCAAACTTTCCAACCGCGGACCCCCTCTTGATAGTACGGATTTTCCTACGACTTAAGTCCACCGAGACTAAATCATCGAAAAGACACCATCTTCTTTTTAGCTTCCTGAGGGGTAAGATAATCGTCTCGTGCCACCTGATATTCTCTGAAAGCTTAATGCACACGATTAGTCCGCAAACGCATTGTCATCAATCACCAAAACCATTAGGGTATAAATATGCCCTTACAATCTCCCCTTTTTTGGTGGATTGATGACAACACTGGATTTGCATAGAAAATAAATAACAGAAAGAAAGCAAACCCAAAAGTCTACAAAAATATAGACAGGCTCCCCCTAGATGTGTGCTATATTTGATATGCTTTTGGAATGCAAAACACACATGCTAGGATCAACACTCCCCCTATATTTTAGAGACGAATACTCCTTGCAACAATATATAATATGACATAGATAACTAAGCAAGGAGCACTATGTGAGAGTATAACACACATGGTATAATGAAACTAACTCACAAAACGAGACATATAAGGATAATTAAGGGTAGCATATGTCTTACACCATACGACGAAGTGACAGAAGCCTCACAACCATAAGCAAAGCAAAGCAAGGCAACTAGAAAGAGTTCACGAGCAATGACATAAACAAAAGCAACTCGGAAAGCAAACGCATGCTCGTGACTCGGCAAATCCCTACACTCTCTCCACCTTTGGCAGCGAGACACCAAAAGGGCAGGGAGGACTAAAACACACAGGTGGCAGAACATGAGGACCCATCATCAGTACTCTCCGGACTCTGGAGTGTGGGAAACGGTGCCGGGCAGAGCTGGAGCAGAAGAGCCAGGCAGATCATCGTCAGAGTCCTTGCAGTGCCGTGAGATCCAGACCTCCTCATTAGTAATATACTTCTCAGAATCACTGCTAACCTCCAACCCAACGTGTCTGCCAAGAGCCTTGTGGCGCCGTCTAGCTTCCTTCTCAGCAACATGAGCCCTGTACTGACCCTTAGCCTATAAACAGAACAACTTCTTCATCTTCTCCTTGAGCTTCTTAGCCCAAGATGGTTCAGCCAAAGACGGTGCAGAACGAGGAGCCGCACCACCCTGGACCACAAAGTCCTCATCATCCTCATCATCCTCATCTTCATCCTCAACATCATCATCAGCCAAAACATCCTCGGGAGCAACATAGTTTGCTCATTTGTCCTTCTGACGGAGCTGCACAACCTCATGAGAAACCACCTCACCATGCTCAAAGGGGATGCCTGGATGGGTCTTAGCCCACGTGCTCTCAAGAAGAAGCATCGGGTATGGGCCATAAATAGGAACCTTACGATCAAAGACAGCAGAGTGCAGTTCAGACCACATGATGTGAGAAATATCCAGAGCAGGTACCTCAGCAGAGTCCTTCATATGCTGACAGAAGAGCAACAGATCCACCAGGTAGGAGTGCACCATGTCCAAGTTGCCAACACGAGGAAACAAGGTGTTCCGGAATATGCGGTGCATAATATCAAGGAACGGCTGCAGAACATAAGTAGTTTTGCCAGTGCTGGTGGATACCTTCTCAGTGGAGTAGTGCCAAAGTTGGCGCTTGTGAGTTGTCGTAGGTTCCTTGTGAGGGCGGAAACCGACAGGGTCATCAAGCCCCCTGTCCTCAACGTGAAGAAAGTCCATGAACTCCTTCCATGTAGCAGACAATTTCCTCCCATTAGTCATCCAAGTCAAAGTCCTGGCATCATCAGTCCCAAAGTGAATGGTAGCATAAAACACGGCAATCATCTCAGCATTAAAGTCCTTGTTGAATTCCATGAGATGGGTGAGCTGAAGCTTCTGGCAGAGCTCAATAGCCTGGCCAAAGTATTGGGCATTCTTTTCCAAGCACTCCATATGAATCGACTTGACATTTGGCACAAAGATGTTTTCCTTACCTAGAAGCACGTCATTGTAAACACGCAACTGCTACTTGGTCCAGAAGGGACGGTTGCGAACAACATTCTCTTGAGGAGTGACATATGGATCGTGACGGCGGATGGCCCAGTAATCTTTGATCGGGATCTTGTCCAGGGATGGCTGGAACCTCTTGGAGGCAACCTTCTTCGTCTGCTGCCTGGGAGGATTGGCTGAGCTTTCGCCTTCTTGTGAGGTGCGCGGTCGCTTGGATCCGGTCTCATGGCTCGGGTTCCTCCTACTACCACCTGGAAACCAAACAAGAACACCAAACGAGAGAAAAAGAGTGTAAACCAGTTTGCATAAGCCAAAAAAAGAAGAAGCAATTCTGAAGATTGAACAGAAAAACATGGGCAGTTGGCATCACCAGCGGTAGTACCGCTGTCACCAGCGGTAGTACCGCTTAGTACTACCACTTGGTACTACCGCTCCAAGGGGCGGTAGTACCGCGCGGGCGAAAACTGCAGGGTAACCTACAGCCACCGGTGATATCCGGTACTACCGGGGATGTCAAATGCACATATTTGTCTGCTAAACATTGAGAAATACTTCCTAGCAATCTTTTATAAGAGAATCACGCCCGGATTTGACCCAAAAAAAAAGATGGAAACTCCATGCATTGTCCAATACCTAGATTCAAAAGGAGGAGAACCTAGGGAGAGAAAAACGGGACAATACCGGCGTCCATGGCGAGAGGGGGGGTTGGAGATCAACTCCTCCGGACGGTTTGGCGAAAGATTGGCCGGAATCGGAGGCCCGGTGGTGGCCTCCGCGGCCTTGGATGCGCCTGGAGAGAGAGAGCCACGAGAGAAAGGGGGTGAATGGGTATGGGGAAGTAGAAACTTCCCCTGCCCCGCCCCATATCCCTTCGTGGGAACTCACAGGTGGTAGTACCGCCCGGGCGGGCAGTAGTACCGCCCCGGTGCTACACAGCGGCAGGAGGCCCGGTAGAACCGGTCCGGCGGTAGTACCGCTGGGCGTAGCGGTAGTGCCGCTTAGTACTACCGCCCAAGCCAGCGGTAGTACCGCTCTGGGAAACACCAAGGCAGGAAATAAAACCAAGAGTGTGGCTTATGCAAGATTTTGTTTGGTTAAAAGGTTGGAGACAACAAAACCATCCAAAAACCAGGAAACACTCCGATGATGCCGATCCAAAACAAATCAAAAAGGTTGGAGTGACCCCGAAAACACAAAAACGTGCTTCTCAAAAGCAAATGCCTCGCTAGGAGGGGCGGTGGCCGAGGCCACCTATGTTTGAGTCAATTGGTATGGCACCGCAAAGATTTGAACCTTGGGCCCATGACCAAAACTCATCTTTGAAGCACAAAAACCATGAAAAATGGCGGATGTGAAAGACTTTGATTAGTTTATGCATAATAGGAGGAGGGATAGTTCATTGAGAGAACTAGACTCCCCCTAAATCCATGCCTACATCTAGACAAGACATAATGATGAGTGTGGTGGGGTGTGCACTAAGTCAAGCCACATTGCTCGAATCAATGATATTTAGCTCATGCCTTAACTCGCGAAATCTTGCTTCATCCAATGGCTTCGTGAATATATCTGCAAGCTGCTCCTTGGTATAAAGATGAATAAGATCAATTTCTCCACGCTTGATGTGGTCCCGGATGAAGTAATGACGACTCTCAATATGCTTCGTCTTGCAGTGTTGAACCGGGTTGTTGGAGATCTTGATCGTGCTCTCATTGTCGCAGTAAATAGGCACTTTGTCACAGTTGACACCATAATCCTTTAAAGTTTGCCTCATTCAAAGAATCTGAGCACAGCAGCTTGCGGCGGCTACATACTCAGCCTCGGTGGACGAGAGAGAAACACAGTGTTGTTTCTTTGAAGACCAACTTACCAAAGAGTGACCAAGAAATTGGCAGCCTCCGGAAGTGGACTTCCTTTCCACACGGTCTCCTGCCCAATCCGAGTCAGTATATCCAATGAGATCAAATGAAGCACCTTTGGGGTACCATAAGCCAAAGTTTGGGGTATGAGCCAAATATCGAAAGATTCGCTTGACAGCCACATAGTGACTCTCCTTAGGTGCAGCTTGAAATCTTGCACAAATTCCCACACTCAACATAATATCCGGTCTAGATGCACAAAGGTAAAGCAGAGATCCAATCATGGAGCGATATACCTTTTGATCCACAGCTTTACCATTGGGATCACTGTCAAGTTGGCATTTGAGCGGCATTGGAGTATTGGCCTTGGGAGGATTGAGCTCATCAACCTTGAACCTCTTGAGCATGTCTTGAGTGTATTTTGCTTGGTTGATGAAGGTTCCTTGGCTTCGTTGCTTGACTTCGAATCCAAGGAAGAACTTCAACTCTCCCATCATAGACATCTCAAACTCTTTGGTCATTAGTGCGACGAACTCATCATTAAAAGCTTTGTTAGAAGAACCAAAGATAATATCATCTACATATAGTTGGCATACGAACAAGTTCCCGTTAACCCTCTTAGTAAAAAGAGTGGGATCGATTTTCCCAATTTCAAACCCATGATCTTGCAACATCTCGGTAAGGTTCTCATACCACGCACGTGGGGCTTTTTTAAGGCCATAGAGTGCCTTATCGAGAACATATACATGATTGGGGAACTTATCCTCAAACACCGGGGGTTGCTTGACATATACCAACTCCTTAAGTGGACCATTAAGAAAAGCACTCTTCACATCCATTTGATATAATTTGAAATCATGATGAGAGGCATAAGCAAGCAACATGCGAATAGATTCAAGGCAAGCAACAGGGGCAAAGGTTTCACCGTAGTCGATGCCCTCGACTTGGGAGTAGCCTTGAGCCACCAGTCTTGCCTTGTTGCGAATAATAATGCCATTTGCATCTTGCTTGTTCTTAAAGATCCATTTGGTTCCAATGACATTGTGCTTCTCCTTTGGTCTTGGTACTAACCGCCACACTTTGTTGCGCTCGAAGTTGTTGATTTCATCATGCATGGCTTCAAGCCATTCCTCGTCTTCGAGTGCATCTTGTACCTTGAGAGGTTCAAAGCAAGAAACAAACGCATGATGTGCACAAAAGTTTGTTAATTGACGACGAGTAGTTACCCCTCTTTTCAAGCTTCCGTAGACATTCTCTAGGAGGTGTTGCTTGGTTTTAAGCTTGGAAGCAATCTTGGCAGCTCGTCTTTCAAGAATTTCCTCCATGGAAAGTTGAGGCTTGGTAACTTGACGAGCTTCGGTACTAGAACCGGCTTGCTCATGATCTTGAGCATGATCTTGATCTTTAGCTTGACCTTGATCTTGAAGTTGATCTTGGTCCTGGGCTTCATCTTGATCTTGAACTTGCACGGGGGTGTGAACAAGATTTTGAGTATCATGTGAAGTAGAAACATCACTAGCAAGATGATCTTGCCCTTGATTTTGATCACGGGGTTGAGGGCCTTCACTTTGTTCTTCGGAAGCGTGTGGGTCGTGTGTCGGTGATGGTTTTACTTGAGTGGAACATTGTCCTTCTCCTTCAGCCACAAGGGGTTCCTCAATGGGTAGGAAGTATCCCACACCCATTCTTCTTATGGCTTGGGGAGGAATTTCATCACCTACATCACAAAGACCACTTTGCTCCACTTGGGAGCCATTATTTTCATCAAACTCTACGTTACTCGTCTCCTCAATGAGCCCGGTGGACTTGTTGAGGACACGGTAAGCATGAGAGTTTGCAACATAACCAACAAATATGCCCTCATGGGCTCTAGATTCAAATTTAGACAAACAAACACCTTTCTTGAGAATGAAACACTTACAACCGAACACCCAGAAGTATTTGAGGTTGGGCTTGTTCCCGGTAAGAATCTCATAAGGATTCTTGTTCAAGCCTTTACGGAGATAGAGCCGATTTGATGCATGATACGCGGTGTTGATGGCTTCGGCCCAAAAGTTGTACGAAGATTTAAATCCTGCCATCATGGTTCTTGCCGCATCCATCAACGTCTGGTTCTTCCTCTCCGCAACACCATTTTGTTGAGGGGTGTAAGGTGTGGAATATTGGTGCTTTATCCCCTCATCACTGAGAAACTCATCTAGGGTGTAGTTCTTGAACTTAGTGCCGTTGTCACTTCTAATCATCAAAATCTTTGCTTCATGTTGACGTTGGACTTCATTTGCAAAGTTGATGACGGTCTATTGGGTCTCACTCTTCCTCTTCAAGAAATATACCCATGTGCATCTTGAGTAATCATCCACAATCACCAAGCAGTACCTTCTTCCTCCAAGGTTGTCAAAAGATGGAGGCCCGAAGAGATCCATGTGAAGGAGCTCTAAGGTCCTCTTCGAGTAGATTGTGGTAGTTGGACGATGAGCCTTTTCATGTAGCTTTCCTTCGATACAAGCACTGCAGGCACGATCTTTGGCAAAACTCACATTTGTTAGTACAAGAATGTGATCCCCTTTGAGGAGACTTTGCAAAGATCTCATATTGACATGGGCTAGTCGGCGATGCCAAAGCCATCCCACATCAACTTTAGCCATTAGACATGTCGCGGTCTTAGTGGGTCGCTCCGAGAAGTTAATCACATAGAGACCGTTTTCGACATGCCCAACGAAGGCTACTTTAAGAGTCTTGCTCCACAAAAGGGTCACGGTATCAATGCCAAAGAAGGTACTAAAGCCCATGAGTGCAAGTTGACGAACGGAAAGTAAATTGTATGCAAGGGTCTTAACAAGCATGACTTTCTCAATGGTTAAGGTCGGAGAGATAACCACCTTGCCAAGACCCAATACCTTTGAGATTGCGTCATCGCCAAAGGAGACTTGCGTGGCCACGGATGCATCGGGTCGAACATCCACCACCAAGTCCTTGCTTCCGGTCATATGATTTGTTGCTCCGCTATCGAGCAACCATGAGACTCCCCCGGAAGCAAAGTCCTACAATAGATCAATGCTTGGATTTAGGTACCCATTCTCGAATGGGTCCTTTCATGTTAGTGACAAGGGTCTTAGGTACCCAAATAGACCACTCAATGTACTCATAAGAAGAACCAACATATTTGGCATAAACATGCCCATCACTAGCATGGCACAAAACATAGGAGGGGTTAAAATCACCGGCCCTGTTGGAGGGAGTGATCTTGCCCTTCTTGGCACTATCACTCACAACCTTGTCCTTCTTCTCATGAGTAATGTTCCCCGCTTTGACAAAAGTTTCCTTGAGTGGAGGAACCTGCGTGGTCTTCATCTTGTTCTTCTTTTTGGACTTGGGTGCAAACCCAACTCCTTCCTTTGCAACCACTTACTTTTGATTGCTCAAAAGGTCATTGAGATTCTTCTCACCTTGGATACATGTCACAAGGCCTTTCTCAAGCTGCTCTTTCAGCTTGGCATTTTCCTCCACAAGATGTGCATGCTCACAACACGGGTTAGTAGCAGAGGCATTATCAATTAAAACAAAAGGAGGACACGTAGCAATTTCCTTAGTGAGTTTAACTTGGAGTTGATCATGTGACTCCTTAAGAGAATCATGAACACTCTTCAATGCCTTGTGAGCCTTGTCAAGTGTGTCAAACTCATCCTTGAGACGATCATGCCCAATCCCAAGTGCAACCTTTTCAGATTTGAGCACACGGTTAAGAACAACAGCATGATCATAATCTTTACGTAATTTAGCAAGGTCATCATTTTGTGACTCCTCAAGAGTCAAACGAAGACCTCGCTCTTCCTCAAGAGCAATAGAAAGATCTGCTATCTCGTCGGCATAATCACGACTATGCCCTCTCAACTCCTCAAGATGTTCTTCTTGAGACTCAATCGTGTCATTGGCCTCACCAAGTTGTTCCAAGAGAGCAATGAAGTGCTTCTTAGATTCTCCCTTGAGTTTGCACAAGAACCTGTCAAACTCATTCTCACCCTCTTTCGCCTCCTCATTTTCATCCACACAATCTAACAAAGACGGAATGGAAGAAATAGAAGTCTTAATGTTTGAGGTTTTGACGTTGGAGGTTACCTTGGTGATACCTTTGGCCATGAGACACCTAGCAATGTGGTTCTCGTTGGGAGCGTCGAAGAGTGACACCTTTGTTGGGGTACTCGATGCAATAGCCACAGATGCCATTGCCATTCCTTCACCACTTGTGTCTTCGTCATCCACATCATCATCGGAGACATACTCTTCTTGAGCCACCAACACTTTGTGAGGAGCCTTCTTGGTGAAGTTGGACTTGTTGAGAAAATACTTGGCCTTATCTTTGTGGATGAGCTTGCCACCATTGTCTTCCCTCTTCTCATAAGGAAAATCTACCACGAAGTGACTCACATTACCATAGTTGTAGCAGGTTCTCACACGTTGCTTGCCCTTTGACCCGCTTGAGTTGTTCTTGGAGAAGTTGGGCCTTGTGTTTCTCTTGTTGCCCCAGAATTGCCTAGACGCTAGAGCCATATGCTCATGGTAAGCATATTTGGTGTCCTCGGGGCAACCCTCCTCTTCTTCTTCTTCCTCTTCCTCTTGACTGACCTTGGCCTTCAAAGCAAGGTTGGGAGATGATTTCTTTGACCGTTGCACACGAGCAAGAGCATTGTCTGCGGTCGTGTTCAAGATGTTCATTGCAATAAATTCATCCAACACATCACTAGAGGACAAGTTGTGAAAGTCCGGTCTTTGGCGGATGATGGCGGACATGGCCTTGTTGAAGGGCATGATGACCTTCAGAAACTTACGCTTGATCCAGGTGTCATCCACATCCTTGCTGCCATGATCTCGGAGGGCAACGGCAAGAGTAGTTACCCTCCTATAGAGCTCACGCGGTTCCTCATCTTCTATCATTACAAACTCATCTGACTGATCAAGCACGACCTCATAGTTCGACCGTTGAATGCTTGAGATGCCCTTGTACATGGAGACAATGTGTTCCCAACACTCTTTAGCAACAGTGAATGGACGCAGGTGAGGTAGGTATTCGGTAGGAACTGCAGCTTGGAGTATGAACAAGGCGGAGGAATTTAGCTGTTTATCAGCCTCTTCTCTTGGAGTGAGGTTGTGTGTATCATGAGGATAGTATCCTTCTTCAATGACTCTCATGAGTTGAATTGAGTTGTGATCCAAATGAGACTTGATACGAAAAACCCAATTAGCAAAATCATTCTTAACAAGTTTAGGAGGAGAACCGAGATTAACTATATGAGATGGGTGCACCGGTCCTCCATAGACCAAGGGAGGGGGAACTGAGGCAAAGGTCCCTGACCCATTAATTCCTTGAGAACGAGTGTCCTTATCAGCACTAGCCCCCTCCTTACCGGAGTTGACATCCGATGTCGAGTTAGTGGGATTAGCCACTAGCACCGCATCGGTGGAAAGTTTAAGAGTATCAAGGAATTCTTTAAACATGGATTTGACCCCGGTCGTCATGCAGGACTTAAGCAAGGACATGGCCTCGTTTAAATCCTCACGAGAGACCGTGTTCACACCCATGGCCTCGGGGAGTTCAACCGGCCGGTCCCCGTCGTTAACCATACTCTTCGGGTGGTGAAACCCTTAATAAAGAGACGAGGCTCTGATACCAATTGAAAGGATCGATATGGTTGACTAGAGGGGGGTGAATAGGCAACTACCAGTTTTTAAATTTTCTTTAACAATTTATGCTTAGCAACAAATAGGTTGGCTAGATAGGCAACTAGGTGAGCAACATATATGATGCTAAACACAACAAGCAACTCAAGCAAGCAAGATAAACAATGTAAGTAGCTTGCGTGAAGTAAAGGTAAGAAATAACCACACGAGGAACCGATGGAGACGAGGATGTGTTACCAAAGTTCCTTCCCGGTAAAGGGAAGTACGTCTCCGTTGGAGTGGTGTGGAGGCACAATGCTCCCCAAGAAGCCACTAAGGCCACCGTATTCTCCTCACGCCCTCACACAATGCGAGGTGCCGTGATTCCACTAGTGGTGCACTTGGAGGTGGCAGCCGGACCTTTACAAACAAGGTTGGGGCAATCTCCACAACTGAATTGGAGGCTCCCAATGATAGCACGAAGCTTCACCACAATGGACTATGGCTTCGAGGTGACCTCTTCCGTCTAGGGTGCTCCAACACCCAAGAGTAACAAGATCCGCAAGGGATTAGTGGGGGGGAATCAAATTTCTCTTGGTGGAAGTGTAGATCGGGGCCCTCTCAACCAAACCCTAGAGTATCAACAAGTTTGGTTGGCTAGGGAGAGAGATCGGGCAAGAATGAGCTTTGGGCAACAATGGAGCTAGGGGAAGGATAAGAGGTAGGGCTTCTTGGGGAAGAAGACCCTTTATATAGAGGAGAGGGGAATATGTCCGTTACCCACCAACTAGCCGTGCTTCAGCGGTAGTACCGCTGGTTGGGGCGGTACTACCGCCCAACAAAGAACCAGTAGAAGGGGCGGCGGTAGTACCGCTTAGTACTACCGCCCCTACTACCGCTGCGGCTAGGTGCTGGCGCGGGGCCCCAGACACTCTCAGATATGCGTCTGATGCCACGCGCGAGGTGCCCAGCCCTCCCTTCTTTCCCTAAGCGGTACTACCGCCGGCTGGGGCGGAAGTACCGGCTGCGCGCGGTACTACCGCTTCCCAGAGCAGTACTACCACTGAGAGAAAGAAAGGGAGAGTAGGGCAAGGACAGATACTCCATGTTGCCGGGAAACGAATGGGGTGCGAGTGTGTACGTGATGATTCCTCCCAAACTTTCCCACCGTGGACCCCCTCTTGATAGTACGGATTTTCATACGACTTAAGTCCACCGACACTAAATCATCGAAAAGACACTGTCTTCTTTTTAGCTTCCTGAGGGGTAAGATAATCGTCTCGTGCCACCTGGTATTCTCTGAAAGCTTAATGCACATGATTAGTCCGCAAACGCATTGTCATCAATCACCAAAACCATTAGGGTATAAATATGCCCTTACACTTTCTCCATCGCCAATTCCATGATGCTCCCCACCGGGAGTGAGTAATTCCTTCGTAGGCTTGCTGGTCGGTGAGGAGTTGGATGAGATTCATCATGTAATCGAGTTAGTTTTGTTACGGCTTGATCCCTAGTATCCACTATGTTCTGAGATGTATGTTGCTATGACTTTGCTATGCCTAATGCTTGTCACTAGGGCCCAAGTGCCATGATTTCAGATATGAACCGTTTATGTTATCATCTCTATATCCATATTCTTGATCCGATCTTGCCTAGTTATATGCACCTATTATGTGTTATGATCCGTCAACCCCATAGTGACAATATTTGGGATACTTCGCGATGATGACCGTAGTTTGAGGAGTTCATGTATTCACCATGTGTTAATGCTTTGTTCTGGTTCTCTATTAAAAGGAGTCATTAATATCCCTTAGTTTCCTTATGGACCCCGCTGCCACAGGAGGGTAGGACAAAAGATGTCATGCAAGTTCTTTTCCATAAGCACGTATGACTATTTACAGAATACATGCCTACATTACATTTATGAACTGGAGCTAGTTCTGTATTGCCCTAGGTTATGACTGTTATATGATGAATATCATCCAACGAGTTACCGATCCAGTGCCTACGAGCTTTCCACTTATTGTTCTTGCTAAGTTACTATCGCTGCTGCTGCTGTTCCAACTACTACAAAACTACTGCTACTACTGTTACCGCTACTGTTACTGTTGCTACTGCTATCAAACTATCATATTATTGTGCTACTGATCACTTTGCTGCAGATATTTAATCTCCAGGTGTGGTTGAATTGACAACTCAACTGCTCATACTCTCAAGTATTCTTTGGCTCCCCTTGTGTCGAATCTATAAATTTGGGTTGAATACTCTACCCACGAAAACTGTTGCGATCCCCTATACTTGTGGGTTATCATCCACCACAAACCTACGGGTCCATAGCTAGTATCTAGATGGCTTCTTCTCTCTCTTTGATCTTCAATACAATGTTCTTCGCGATTCTCGCGATGATCTATCCGACATAATCTTCTTTTGTGGTGTGTTTGTTGGGATCCGATGAATTGTGGGTTTATGACCAGATTATTCATTGAAAATAACTAAGTCTTTGCTGAACTTTTATATGGATGATTGTTATAGCTTTTTAATTCTCTCTGATCTATCCGTTTGGTTTGGCCAACTAGATTGATTTATCTTCAGTGGGAGGAGTGCATTGTAGTGGGTTCAATCTTGCGGTACTCTATATCCCAGTGATAGAAGGGAACAATGCACGCATTGTATTGTTGCTACTAAGGATAAAACGACGAGGTCTGAACATATTCCTTGTCTTACTTTGTCTACGTCATGCCATCATGCTTAAAGCGTTACTCTGTTTGTCATGAACTTAATACCATAGATGCATGCTCCATAGTGGTCGATTGGTGGAGTAATAGTAGTAGATGCAGAATCGTTTCGGTCTGCTTGTCACGGACGTGATGCCTATATACATGACCATTGCCATGAATAACATCATAACTATGCGCTTTTTTATCAATTGCCCAACAGTAATTTGTCTACCCACCGTATGCTATGTGTTCGAGAGAGAGGCCTCTAGTGAAAACTATGGCCCCGGGTCTATTAAAATCATATTGGTAAAACCCTAAAAACCTTGCTGGAATTTATTTATTTTCTTTTTATTTTTCTTTTTATATTTATTTATCTATCACTATCAGAAGTAATCCTTGCAAGTAACGAGTTCAAGGGCCTTGACAACCCTCTTGCCTGTGTTGGGTGCAAGTGTTTGGTTTTGTGTGTGCAGGTATTGTTGACGCAAAGTTGTTGTGATTCTCCTACTGTTCGACAACCTTGGTTCTCACTGAGGGAAATACTTATCGGTACTATATTGCTTCACCCTTCCTCTTTGGGGAAAAACTCAACGCATCTCACAAGTAGCATGGTGCGAGGGGTACTACGACCATACGCAACCAAATCATGACTCACATTGTTCTGCCAGCAGCTACATTGAGTGAATAAAATCTCCCTAGCAGCTAGAGAAAGTAGACCCCTATTGTCCTCTATAAGTGACCGGTGCTGCGATCTATCTGTTGTGGGTGAGTTGATCATCGTGACTGCATCCGCACTATCCAACTCAACCATAATAGGCAACATAGTCCTATGCAAGGCAAGGTCTAGGCCTTCTCTGCAAGCTGCGAGCTCTGCCTCCTACGCGTTATCGCATGCATGTAGCTCCCTACATTTGCTATAGATGATATATCATCTGTCATCTCGAAGGATCGTACCTCCACCAGCTGCTCCTGTGGTCGGGATGAAGCTCCCATCGGTATTGAGCTTGGCCCATCCAGTGGTGGGAGGTGCCCTGCTCGGCTGAACTATAGCCATCATGTTCGGCCTCACACACTAAGGGGATGAGCTAACCACCATCTTCCCCTTCTCCATATTGCCCCCTAGGTGTTATACACAGGAGTGAGGTGATGTATTCGTGTAAGAACCGTCGGGAGGACTCAGCTGTGAGTGGCGGTTTATCATGGGTGATCTCATTACGCACATGCCAACATCTCCACATGATCATGAGCACCACCAGCCTCGTCGTTTCATCCAGGGGTTCCAGCAGCATGAAGATCCACTCCGGCCCCGAGTTGCGGATGATCTCCACCTTGGGGATGTTCCAATCTAGAGCCATAACCCGCCAAGGCACTCTCGCCAGTGGCACCTGCACAGCACGTGGAAACCGTCCCCGCGTTCAACACCACAAAGGGGACAAACGTCAGTAAGCTCAAGGTGTCGTGCGGCTTTGTTGACCCAAGTAGCGAGTGAGTTGGTGACGACCCTCCTTGCAAACATGTGTGCCTTAGGGGGAGCAGGGCACCCCCATATGATCTTCCAAATGCTGTGATGACCATCCGATGCTCTGCTCATGGCGGTAGCCAATGGACACTCACGCTCGTCCATGGCCAGGCGGTACGCGGATCGAACGGTAAAGATGTCATTCTTCTTCGGTGCCCAGGCGATGATGTCGTCGGTGATGCATGGAGAGGTATGAATGGAGGTGATGATGGCGAAGTGTGCCGGCAGAAAGTAGCGGTGGAGTAGGTCAGTGCACCAGGACCCCGGCCCGTCTAGGGGCTCGGCCACCCTCCGAAGGCGGCAGATACCCTGTTGAGTTATAGGTTGTCGCGAGGGCTCCCTAGGCAGCCAGCGATCCCACCATATGCGGATGTTCTGGCCATACCCAACATGCCATACAATGCCCTTCTTCAGGAGCTTGAGGCCATGCTGAATAGTCTGCCAAGTCAGGGAGGCATTCCATGCGAACATCGTGTCCTCGAGTCTCCTAACAGGGTATTATCGAGCCTTGAGAACCTGCTGATACGTCTCCAACGTATCAATAATTTATGAAGTATTCATGTCATATTTACCCATGTTTACAATATTTTTATATGGTTTTGATGCACTTTATATGATTTAATTGGAACTAACCCGGACTGACGCTGTTTTCAACAGAATTACCGTGGTGTTGTTTTTGTGAAGAAAATGAAAGTTCTCGGAATTGAACGAAACTTTTTGACATTTTTTTCTAGAAGGAAAGCGACCCGGGAAGCTTCAAGGGAGTACCAGAAGACCCACAGGGGGGCCATGAGGCAGGTGGGTGCGCCTAGGGGGATGGCTGCGCCGACCTACCTTGTGGCCCCCCTGTGGCTCCTCTTCGCGTGATTCCAACGCCAAAAATTCATATATGTTCAGAAACCCTTGAAAGTTAACCTAGAACTTCTGCTCTGCCACCGCAACTCTATGTATGGAAGAAATCTCATCTGGAGCCCTTTTCGATACCCTGCCGGAGGGGGGAATCATCACCGGAGGCCATCTTCATCATCCCGGCGGTCTCCATGACGAGGAGGGAGTAGTTAACCCTCGGGACTGAGGGTATGTACCAGTAGCTATGTGTTTAATCTCTCTCTCCCATGTTCTTGAGATGGCACGATCTTGATGTATCACGGGCATTGTTAATATAGTTGGATCATATGGTGTTCTTCCCTCTCTATCTTGGTGTGATGAATTGAGTTTTTCCCTTTGAGATCTCGTTATGTTGGATTGAATACTTTGGATTTGAGAACACCTGATATATGTCTTGCATGTGGATACTCGTGGTGACAATGGGGTATTATATTGATTCACTTGATATATGTTTTAGTAATCAACTTGCGGATTTCAGTGGTGGCATTGGGATAATCTATGCATATGGGTTGATACACGTTCTTGTCCTACTTTCTCCAATAGAAATCTTGGGGTAATCTTTGAAGTTCTTTGTGTTGGATTGAATATGATGAATCTGTAATTGTTTGATGCGTGTCGAATAATTAACCCACGAATACTTGAGGTGATATTGGAGTATCTTGGTGACATTAGGGTTGATTGATGCGTATCATAGGTGTTATTCCGGTACGAACTCTAGGGCTGTTTGTGACACTTATAGAGATGGCTCAATAGATTGATCGGAAAGGATAACTTTGTGGTGGTTTTACTACCTACAACAATTTCATCTTATGTTCTTCGCTAGATAGGAACTTTCGAGTGATTCTTTGTCGCATCTTGAGGGGTGGTTATATGATTCAATTATGTTAGCACCGTTGAGAGATTGCACTAGTGAAAGTATGAACCCTAGGCCTTATTTCCAATCATTAATATATCGTTTTGCTCACTGTTTACTACTTGCTACCTTGGTGTTTTTATTTATTCAAATTATAAAAAAACATATTTCTACTATCCATACTACACTTGTATCACCATCTCTTTGCCGAATTAGTGCACATATACAATTTGCCATTGTATTGGGTGTGTTGGGGACACAAGGGATTTCTTGTATTTGATTGCATGGTTGTTTGAGAGAGACCATCTTCATCCTACACCTCCCACGGATTGATAAACCTTAGGTCATCCACTTGAGGGAAAATTGCTACTGTCCTACAAAACTCTGTGCTTGGAGGCTCAACACGAATCTACAAGAAAAAAGTTGTGTAATAGACATCAAGTTCTTTTCTGGCGCCGTTGCCAGGGAGGTGAGTGCTTGAAGGTGTATCTTTAGATCCTGCAATTAAATCTTTTAGTTTCTTTTTTTATCACTAGTTTGGTTTTATAAAAGAAAACTACAAAAAAATTAATTTAGGCTGTCTCATTTGCTTCGTCTTTATAATGTCTTTCATGAAATTATGGTTCGAAAAATTGTGCTCAAGTGTTAGAAGAAGAATTCAATAAAATGTTTGGCATTAAGTCCTTGAATGATGAGCATGATAGCAATGCTATTAGTGTGTCTTCTCTAAATATCCATAATACTAGGGAGCCCTGTATGCACCCCCACCAACCTCCGGTGTTACCCCGTCCACCTGCTGCTTCTTGCCCGAGTTCTGCGAGGCCGTCAACATGCTGGTAGGCGGCAGCGGCATGGTGGTCGCTGGTGTGTGGTCTGGCAGCTTGCGTTGAGGTTTTGACTGTCTCTCCGAAACCCTAGATGAGTTTTTGTAGACGGGCTTGTATGTTTCCTTGTGTGGCGGGTTAGGGCACCCGGACTCCAACGCGAAGACGGCTGTATCTTTAGGCCACTCGGAGCCGAGCGATCGATCTGCGGGCGCAGCCGCCGTTGTGCCGATGCCCAGTGCGGTAATGGGCGCGGATGAGAGATCACACGGCCGACGTGGCGTCCGGCAGTGGTGGCGGCGGGGCTTGCGCCTCCAGATCACCAGGGCGAGAGACCCTAGCGACGACATGGTTCTTAGGTACCGAGTTTCAGACGATAAAACAAATAAAAAAACATGAGTACCGTGATGGTAGGTGAACATAACATAAAGGATTTCTTAAAGAGGTTTGAGTGGATGCTAGATTTCTAATGAGATGTAGTACAAATAATTTCTTAGAAAAAAATTATATAGAATTCAATCATATGAATCAGAAAAATTCCTAAGCAATCTAATTCTTCAAAAAACCTATGAATCAAAGAGGCTCTTAAGAGTGAGGGTAAAATGGACCGTGGGATAATTTTAGCCTGGCCCACCCAACAAATTCTTTGTAGATTTGTCGTTGCACATAAGTGCATAGAAAAAATATATGCATGTTACATTAAGCGGGGAAGAGACATGGAAGGGGCACAAATACAGACGTGAGAAATATGCATCCAAGTACCAACTCTAAGGAGACACTTACAGCATTTCAAGCGGGCCTCAAACGCCCGGGCTGACCGGAACCCCTCATATCGAACCCAAATATGGGACGGATATGAGGCGCCAGGGCACGTCCGTCACGTCGGATCCCACATATGTTTCTCTTCATCCGCTCGTCGGGCCAAACTCTAGCCACTTCACTCCACCCCCTTCACTCCTCTCCGCCACCTGAGCTCACTTCCGGCGATTTTCGGCCTTCTTCGGCATGGTGGTAGCGGATCTGACTCCCATCAGTCCGGATGTGTCGACTAGGGTGTCATCCCGTGTGGGTTGGAGGGGGAAATGGTCATTCGCATTGCACTCTGCCACTCCCGGGAGGACAACGCTCGCCTAACGGCAGGATCTACCCAGCGCGACTCCATAGCGTCGGCTCAACAGACGCTCGGGTCCTTCGACGCTGGATCATCGCGGTCCCGGCAGCGTGGAAATCTCTCCTTCCCCATCACCGGTAAGGCGGAGTATGAGTCCCGCCGAGAACGGTGTGCCCGTCGTGGGAAGGAGAGGATAAGAGCGCCGAGACCCGACGTGGCGGCAGCGAAGGTGGGTGATGCAGCGACGCGGCCTGCCGCAGAGGAGGAAACCATCTGCGCGCGCATTCTGAAGAAGTGGCGTCGGAGGTACACTCGCGCCCTCACCCAAGAGCAGAACCGGACGGTCCGTGAAATGACCGGACTGCCATCAAAGGAGGAGAAGGAGGACATCGACGGTGAGGACAACTCCGGCGACGAGCGGGTCCGGCTCGATATGTATTGTGTCTTCGACCGGTACTTCCGCCAGAACGACGGCAATGGCGCCGACACCGGGAAGGGCAAGGGCAGCCGGGGATGATCTTCTCCATCGTAGTCAAATATGCCAAATTTTTGTAGTGCGATGGCATGTTGTATATAGTAGCCGAACGATGTGTATGTGTCGTTTACGTAGTTACATGAGTTTGTAGGGATTTGAGGTATGCTAATTGAGGTGTCCGGTTGTGAGCACGAAAATATGAGACGTGATCGGCCAGTGCCTGTAGACGACGCGTCCGCGGACGTTTGTGGGGCCGAATTAGCCATGTTCAGTTGTAGATGCTCTTAAGGGTTCATATAATTTTGGAGGACTTTGACTTTTAAGGTTTTTTTTTCCTATGTACGTCATTTAATTCACATGATTCTTTTCCCTTGCACTCGATTTTGGAGGGTATTTTCGTCCACTTAAACCTGTTTGTACAATTCTTTTGTTTTTCTTATGATGTCAAACACTCAGTCATACGTTTTTCCTTTAGTGTGTTTTCAGAATCCTGCAAATCAAGAGGCCCTTAAAGGTTAATCGAGATGATGGATGTTGCCCTCCCTACACTAGGAAATGGATGAAATGATAGGTGTATTAATAATCCTGCGAAAGCACAAATTCATGCCGACTTGGGAATTAGCACTAGCTGCTCCACTACAGGCAGGAATTGTATCTTTGTGGTGCAAATATTAGATATGAAGAACCTTCCACATGTCAGCGCTGGTAAAAATACAAATGAGCAATAAAAAAATTATTTTGCAAGTTCAACTTTTACCGCTTATACACATTAATGATGCATGAAGGCTGCAGCTTCTGCTACATGAATGTATTTAGAGTTACAATATTAGACTATATTTCCCCCGGGGAAATATTCGACCAGAGTTAAATCGTTGATGTTTAAATCCACCCATCATTATGTCTAACCATGGTGCTAATCCCATTGTAGGCAAATGTGAATTCGGAGGGAAAACAACGTGGTAGGCGCGACACCACTCGATGCAGTGGGCAGCATGGCCTGTTTACAAAAGCTATTTTTATTAATAATTGTCTAATGTAGTGGTACTACTACTATATACTAATTTGGCTTAATTTTGGTAGCGCCACCGCGCCAAAGGTGGGATGATGGTGTTGTTGTTTTTTTTTTTTGCGAAAAACTTCCAATCTATTCATTTTCAATCATGGCAGTACAACGAACACCAGAAATAATAAAAATTACATCCAGATCCGTAGACCACCTAGCGACGACTACAAGCACTGAAGCGAGCCGAAGGCGTGCCGCCATCATCGCCCCTCCACCGCCGGAGTCAGGCACAACTTGTTGTAGTAGACAGTCGGGAAGTCGTCGTGCTAAGGCCCCATAGGACCAGCGCACCAGAACAGCAACCGCCGCCGATGAAGAATAACGTAGATCGAAAGGATCCAAACCGAAAACACACGAACGTAGACGAACAACGACTAGATCCGAGCAAATCCACCAAAGATAGATCCGCCGGAGACACACCTCCACACGCCCACCAACGATGCTAGACGCACCACCGGAACGGGGCTAGGCGGGGAGACCTTTATTCCATCTTCAGGAAGCCGCCGTCGTCTCGCCTTCCTGAACAGGACACAAACCCTAACAAAACTCAAAGGAACGACTAAAAACGGAGCCCTCTCGCCGGCCCTTACCAGGATCCACCACGTCCCCATGGCCCTAGGGCCACCGGAGACGAGGCGGACCGGCGGCGGTGCCGGCGAGAGGCAAAAACCCTAGCTTTTTTTCCAACGCCAGAATTTGCTGCTGCAGTTGCTGGCTTGGGCTCGTGGGTCTTGTCACTGAGAGCGATGGAGCACTCAGACTTGTCCTTTGGGTCTGTTCGGTTCAAAACGAATTTATAATAATTTTAAAATACTATATTTCTGATGAATTTTTTTTTCGAAACAAAGGCAAAAGATTTATCTCATCTCATACTTTATTCTTAAATAGCTACAACCCACTACCTAATTTCATAAGCATGCAACCATGCCACGTCAACATCTATGTGTGCCAATCATAAATCACAAGTTAGATTTTTTTAATGCAGCCCACTACCTCACTTTTCTAAGCATGCAACCATGACACTTCAACGCCTATGCATGCCAATCATAAGTTGTAAATGCATTAATTTAACCATTCAACCATACCACATTAGTAACATGCAAGTCACTTATAAATTATATTGATACATGCGGAGGTTGGAAGGAGGTGCTGCCGCGGGGTAGCATGCGACGCCCGACGTCGCCGGCCCATGCATGGGCTCCCCGTCCAGTCCCAGCTTGGCTTCACGGTAGATGTTGCAGATGCCTTTATCCTGGACACCGTGCGGCGGATTGCAGAGATCCGTTTAGGTGTTCTCGGTGCCTGCAGAATGGTCATCGAGCACGTGGGTGTTGCAATGCCTGGCGTCTCCTCAGCTTATTGGGAAGCACTATTGTGTCGCCGATGCCTTGCCTCCCCGTCGGGAACCATCAAGCTACAGCTCCTCGCAAGATCCAGATAGAAACCCCGCTCCCTTCCAAGACGTCTTGTCGTGATTCTTGGGCATCAATTGTTTCTGCTCCTGCTGGCTCCGTGGCCTCGACAGATACGTCGGTGCGGTCTGCCTTGGAGGGGCAGGTCGAGCTGCTGCGCTCTGAGCTCCTTGGCATGGCTTCCTTCCGGCTTGAGAAGACGGTCCAGCCTCTGCGTGATGTCGTTGACTCCATGCAGGGTTGGATGGTGCGGATTGAGAGATTCTTGGAGCGCGCTGAGGCTGCACTGGGCAGTCTCTCCCTGGCGCCACCTGTGTTGCAGACTGCTCATGTGTCGTGCCCTTTGGTTGTGCCTGGTGTCAACTTCGAGCTCGAGAGGGGAGCCGGGCTTCATGGTCGTTTCTCCCCTCGTGCTAGAACCGGCTCACCGTCGTCAGCCTCTGAGGGACTAGACACTGATGTGGATGTGACTTCGGTGCTATAGATCATGCCTGAGCTTCAAGACCTGTGTGGGGCTCCGGTTTTGCCTTTGTCCGTCGAACAACTAAAGATTGACCCTCCCGGGATCTCAATTGTGGCTTTATCGCCAACATCACCCCAGGAGTCTAGCCAAATACTTGATGCTGAGGAGTGTGGTGATTTGCATGTTGCGGTCTCTCGCTCTCCTAAGTCCATTGGGTGTGAGGCGTCTGGCACCCTACCTCTCGGTGTCATGGAGTGTGGAGTTTCAGATGTTGTTGCCCTTCCCTCGTCTGCGACCATCGAGAAGGTGACACCTATGAGTGACATGACCATTGAGCCAAGTGTGTTGGAGCCTACTCCAAACCCAGATGCTCTCTTCGTGACGGAACTGTGTGACTTGATCGCGAGTGTGGAGACCGCTAGACCTGGTTTGGACAGGTCGATTGCTTATCTCTTGACGGGGACGCCAATAAGGGGCAAACAAAAGAAGGTGGGCAAAGGAAAGAGTGGCGCCACATGCAAGGCGTTTGTGGCTGCTTGATGGATGACCTTCGATCTCCCGGCATGTCCTATTGGATTGGGTTGTCATTGTGGGTTGAGAGGTGCCAAATGTCTTGTGTCGAGGTGTTCTTGTTGGGCGTAGTAGCAATGTCGGGTTTTGTGGTTGTGTTTTCCGAGAGACTGGCGGGGTCTGTGCGGTTGTGGGGTTTCTTGCCACGTGAGTAGTTAGTATGTGCTCTGTTTGTATTGGTTTTCACCCGGTTTTCCGTAAATTAACTGGGCAATTATCTTCTTCTTAATTAATCGATGGGGCAAAACTTTTGCCTCCGTTTCGAAAAAAAATTTGCTTGTTTTTTATAGTTCACATACGATATATGTGTCGGATACTTGGAGCATACCCACATAGTTCATGATTCATATTTTTGTCAGAACATGCCTATATTCATATTTTGGTTAGGAAATAACATTCCATTAACATTTGCAATACTTTTAATCATTTTTAGCACCTATTAATACAATTGTTTTAACAAGATTTCTGTGGCAATGCATGGGGCATCATCTAGGTAATAAAGAAGAACGGTTAACATAGTTTTTAATCGAGGACCATCACTCCTCCACATGCAGAAAAAGGAAGCCCACTCTCGCAGCATGATCGAACTCAAGTGCTTCGGCCTGCTGTGATCCAATCCTTGGTCGCGTTCTTAATTTGATCAATAATAATCGGATGCATGGTGGATTTGTTTCTGAAGACCCTCGCGTTACGCTCATTCCATAGATCCCACGCAACCAACATCAGGAGTATTGCCATTGCACATCTTCTATGACCGCCCCTTCAATGACAACTATGACATACACCTCGACATCGTGATCTACTCATGCCCTCTCGCGTAGCAGACGCTAGGGAGAAATCCTCCCCTACATCCTTGGCTGATGAGCCAGTGAATTCTTCTCTCCTTTGCCTATCGCTCCAACAGGGGCCGAGGGGGATACCGGTGCTTTGGTTCTGGCTTAGTCTAGCCCAGGATTTCTTTAATCCTCGCATGGGCGACGCTTAGGTGGATGACAACGCTTCACCATCGTAATGGTCTTTTGAGCACCCACCCTCCTTGAGTTCGTCTGTTGGGATGAAGTCAACGGAGGTCAGGCGTAGATTTCCACCGACTCCTTAGGACCATGAGGTTAGGGTTACTCATAGTGCATGTGTGGCAGTTAAATCTAGTGTTAGATGCTTTAGATCAGCTCACGGTCAACGACCACAACTGCGGTTCTAGGGTGCTGGTTCCAAGGGCACGTGCACCGAGACTTCCCGCTGTCATCGTTGAGGTCAGGCTTCCTTAGGTAAGGGAGTGTTCACAACTTGTTATGGCGGTTGTAGAGGTTTGTCAGCATGCGGCCCAGGAGTGACACCTGGCGAAAGGCCCAGTAGGTGGCCCACAGAAGATCTCCACGAGAAAAAGCACCTCGCGAGGCTCGGACCTCGTGAGCCCCCTCCACGCGAGGCGGGACTCTTCAAATCAAGCGTCTTCATCATGAGGCAACCTCGCGAGGCCATCCTTGCGAGGCGGTTCTCCGCGAGGCCCACCTCGCGAGGAGGTTCCCCGCGAGGCCCTCCGCCTAGAGGGGTCGTGCGACGCTAGCTGCACGGCTGCACGCCCACCACGTGGGTGACGCTCCCGCACAGGCAAGGATATCAGGATCATGCCAGCAACCGTAGACAGAGAGGATTTCCTTTCTAGTGATTAAAGGACGGCGCCTGCTGCCTCCTCCAAAGCAGTTTCCCAAAGCTTGTTATTTTGGTGCAAGGCGACCATGGTGACACCGGTCGCCAGGACGAAGGTCATCACCGAGCCCACAGGCGCATCATGGACGACGCCTTTACAGACGAAGACCACCTTTTGTCAGGATAGATTGAGCGCCCGCCCCTCTTTGAATTATCGCCCTATGGCTGCCCTTTCGTGCCGATATTTTAGGGGAAGAGGACCAAGCCAAGGATAAGAGGGGCAGTGCTGCCATCGCAGAGGGGATCCATCCTTCAGATCCCCAGTCATTCACTTCTCTGGTCGTCTTCTACCTTGTAACACTTGTGCCTCCCCGAGGGTAATCCCACCAAGCAGGAGTAGGGGTTTACACCGCAAGGTGGCCCGAACCTAGGTAAACGGCGTGTCCCTAGTTGTGTCCTGTGTGTGCGCTCTCGCGAAGTTCCGTTCGCCATAGCCTTAGTCACCGTCGGGTCATGAGATAGCTTCATGAAGAGACCCCAGAGTTCGAACCAGGGTTTTGGAGAGCATACCCTAGCTCAAACGCTTCTCCGACAATGTCTAGGGTGCATTGGACTTCTTGTGAACTTTTATAATAGATCTGGATCCTTTTCACACAAAATACTATGACATATACCTTTTTTGTGGGAGAAATATCCAATGTATTCATCATCCCTCATGGCAGTACAGAGAACACCAGAAGAAACGAAAATTACAACCAAGTCTGTGTACCACCTAGCGATGACTACAAGACTCTAGCGAGCTAAAGGTGTGACGTCGTCATCTCCCCTCCCTCGTTGGAGCCAGGCAAACATTGTTGTAATATACAATTGAGAAGTCATCGTGCTAAGGACCCATAGGACCAGCGTACTAGAACAACAACCATCAATGATGAAGCAAGGCATAGATCAGGAGGATCAAACTTGTAGACACACGACCAAAGACTGAATCTAAACAGATCCATCAAAGATCAGCAACGACCGAATCCCGCAAGATCCGACGGAGACACACCACCACACTCCCTCCAATGACGCTAGATGCACCATCAAGACAGGGATCAGTCGTGGGAGATATTCTTCCTACTAAGGGGCACCGTCGTCATCACACAACTCCAATCGAGACCGTGAACCAAACCAGAATGAAAGCGGGACCCTCCCACCAACGATGGGTCAGGGTCCTCCACACCTTGATAGCAAAAGGCCATCAGAGGCAGGGCAGACCGGCGACAGCACCTACGGGAGGAGGATAAACCCTAGATACTTAACCAATCAATGCTTAAATCTTCCATACACTTGCATTTTTAGGCCTTGTAACTAGCAAAACTAGTGAGGTTGACAACCTTGTTTGTTTCGTTGGGGGCCAAGGTAGTATTGTGTTTGTGTGTGCAAGTGTTGATAATTGGTTATGTGCTCAAACTCTTGTTTGCTCGACAAATCTTGAGGCCACTTGAGGGAAACTGTTACTTGCTATAAACCCTTGCACTTGGTGTCCCAACACCTTCCTAGTTGATAGGAAGCACCAATCAAGGCACATCCACCTTATATATGTCAAATTCCAGTTTGTTTTTGCCACGGTCTCAACTATACAAATATGGTTGTTGGAAATATCATACAACCGAGGATATTGATCACACAAGGGTAAGCCTCCCCACCAAGTGTCTTTACAGAAGTCAGTTTGTTTTCCATCATCAATCACCATTTTCCTCCACCACAAGTAAATATTCTTGAGCTTAAGCGAATAAATCCACATAGCAGAGTCATCCTGCTTGTGTTTGATTAGCGTAGTTCCATTGTCAATCTTGTATTTAGCCCTAACCAAGTTTTCCATGCTCCAATTTCCACCATCACTTACTGAGAAAGCCGGTATTAAAAAGTTTCAAATTCTCCGCCCCTAAACCCCTTTTAAATTTGCATTTGCATATCAAGTGTCATTTCACCATATGATTTTCCTTCAGCCCACCACTCTGCCAAAAGAACTTTCTCGTGATCATATTCATTGCGTCCAACATTGCATCATGCAACAAAAACATGGGCATGTAAGAGACATGAGTACTACTAAGAGTTGAATTGATAAGTACCAGTTTGCCACCCAGGGATAGAGAGTTACCTATCCAACCATGAAATCATTTTCCCACATGTTCAATCACAAAGCCCTACTATTTAACATGCAACCTAGACCCACAAACTGACACACCAAGATGTCTAATGAGCCAGGCACCCAATTGACAATCAAAGACCTCGGGATATATGATGTCTTTAGTAGTGTCTTCCAAAATCATCAGAATTTCACTTTGAGAAGTTAATCTTTAACCCAGATATGACTTCAAATAGATACACCACCAGCTTTCACATGCGCAACATGTTACATGATGTCCTGAATGAAGATTACAGTATCATTTACATACCGCGATATGGACATACCTTTTGGAATTAGGTGGGGGACCAAACCCTCAATCCTATCACCATCCCATGCTTTAGCCATCATTCTATTAAAACTGACATGAACAAGATCAAATAGAAAGGGAGGCCAGAATCACCTCGCCTTACCCCTCTGAAACTACCAAAGTAAGGACCAATCACATTATTGATTTTAACACTCGAGGTCCCTCCCTAGACAATGCCTAGCATCCATTTATACCAATTTGCACTGAAACCCTTTATCTAACATGTTTCATCAAGTATCTCGATCAACTTTATCATATGCTTTCTCAACATCTAGTTTCAACACAATGACATGCTGCTTTTTCCCCCTGGCCTCATGAAGTGTCATGTGCACATAACATGCTCCATTCTAATGGTAAGAGCTTTGAGAAGATCTTAAAGAGTACTTGATTAAGCAGATAGGTATATGCTTGGTTACAATATCAACATCAATGATTTTAGGGAGGCTAACAATAACTAATTTAAAATTTTGTTAAAACATGCCAACATATGATCTAGTTTCGACGATCTCATCCCAACGAAGCCAACAACGAAAATATATTGTCCTCCGAGCTATCATTTGGATAGATGGGCCGGTTCATGAATCTGGTCCAACTGGCGAGGTTTGCAATATGGGCCATGTTGCGGTCAGGTGTTTGCAACATGGGCCATGTTGTGCTCATTCTGATCCACCTGGCGGGTTTTGCAACATGGGCGGTCTGATCCACCTAACGAGGTTTGAAACATGGGTCATGTTATAGTCTGAGATTAGCAACGTGGTCATGTTGCGCTCGATCCGACCTAACATGGTCAAGAGTTTTGCAACATGGTTCATGTTGCGCTCAAAGGATTGCAACATGGGTCATCTTGCGTTCAAATATTTGCATGGCAAATGTTGTGCAACATCAGCCATGTTGAACTTAAGAGGTTTGCAACATGGTCGACATTGCAGTCCTCGCTGATTTTGATTCATCATGCACATCGTTGATTAGTCTCATAGAGGTTGTGTCGTTGTTGAAGTCGATGACAAGCTGCACGACGTTAAGGTAGCATCAGTCGGTAATGATGGTGTTGCTCGCCGCAAAATCACACCGCCGCCGTCTCCCACAAGTTCGTCAGCCACGTCGCGAGCACTGCTTACACCAGATGCCCCCACAACACAGGTTCACTGAAGCAGCCTTACCTCGTCAGTGGCGTGCTCTAAAGTAGTTGTGCCTTGCTCAACATGTAGCACCAGTGGCCAAGACGAGTTTGCAGCGACGGCTGTTGCAACCCTAGTTTTCTGGTGGAGCTCGCAACATGCTGTCTAGAACGGGCTGTGGTTGTGGTGTTCGGTGGTGACTCGCAGCAGGGAACGTGCCCCAACGGTGGGAATCAAGAAAAAAGGGAACATGGGAAGAAGAACGAACAAAATGGCTGGAACAAAGCTCTCACCTGGAGATAACGCACAAAAGTGATAAGGTGGTTGTGGGCCCTCATAGGGACACATGTTACTCGAGCAACGCGATCGACGGGTGAAGAAATTCCGTCGGTTGAGTACTAGCTTTCCCCTAAAAATAAGGGTGTGCTACACGTAGGCATACTAATCTTTTGAAAAGACCAACTGGGTCATTAGCTGTCAGACTCTGGCATCATCGGGCAGCCGAGTGTCGCCTTCATCTTCACCTTTGCAACATAGGTGGTGGTGTAGAAGAAACTTTTGCAACATAGGTGATGTTGTAGATCTTTTTTTGTTCATCTTCACCTTTACTACATAGGTGATGCTGCAGACGAAACTTTTGCAACATAGATGATGTTGTAGAAATGTCGCTCTCGTTGTCGACCCTTGTCGTGGCATCACCAACGTCATTTGCAACATTGTCATTCCAATTGCAACATGATCCTTGTTGCAAAAAATATATAACCCTCATCCCCTTTGCCGCGTGGGCAACACCGGAGCTGGAGGTGAGGTCGGCGATAGGAGGGGCTGCAGCAACGGAGGCGACCGGTGATGCTCGGGGACGGAGTGGGGGAGGTCGGCGATGGTCATGCCGAGCTTGGGCACTCCATGGTGACACCATGTTGGTGGAGGCGGCTGCCCGAGAAGAGGAGCTCAATGTGCCCGCCGACATGGCTGGTGCATAGATGGTGACGACACATGAGGTGGCGGCATGGCGAGAGGCATTGGCCAGCATGAGGCGAAGGGGAGGAGCGTGGGACCAAAGCAAGAGGCACGACGACGGGGCGCTTGCTCGTCGGCGATGGCGCCGATGTGTCCGGTGGCGCACGCGCGTACGTGAAGGTTGGTGGTGGCCGATCAGGTGTGGAGGGGAGATGGGGTCGGAAGGAGGCTAGAGAAGAAGCCCCGACTAATTTCTCGGTGTACAAGCGACCCCTTGTGGTGCTCACACGTCTGGCAACAAGAGCGATGTTGAAAACTATTGTAGTATGTGGTAGGGTTGTTGCGTGCCGCATGATCAAAATCCAATCAGGTGATCACGAAGGTGGATGACGCGCACCCACTTATCAACCGTGTGAGGTCTAAGCACTTTCGTAAAAATAACCCCTCTCTTTGAAATCCCAAACCAAATTTTAAGATTTGATATAATCATGATAATGTAATGTGTGCATGCATATCTATGGATTATACCTGGCCATAAGTCGGGCTGGGTCGGGCCTAATAAAGCCCGCAACAAAAAACTCGGGCATTTGCCCGACTCGGCCTGGCCGTCGGGCCTAGGTTTCGTGCCCAAGCCCAACCCATCAGTACAAAAGCACCATCGGGCTTCTTCCTTAAAACACAAATATGCAAAGCCCAAGCCCGTGCCAGCCTTCGGGCTCAAAACTTAGGCCCAGACCTGGCCTGTGGGTTAGACCAGGCCTGACCGGGTCGGGCTATTTGAGGTCGGGCCGGATCTTCCATGGCCAGGTATACTATGGATCTTCGAATTTCAAACCATTGGACGTACCCCCCCGCCGGCCGCCGCAGCCGATCTCGGCATCCAGCCAGGCCCCACTGGCGATGCCGCCACCACCATGACAATGTTCCATCGTCTCTTCAGAGCATCACCGTCTCTATCCCCACTTCCCGCGGCTACTCTGCTCCTCCTCGAACGCCCAAAAGACCACGAAGCTGCAGCAGCTCCCTCGCATGTCGCGCCTCCCCTTACTCTTGCTCCTCCTCCTCCCTCTGGTTGCCTCCATTGCGCAGCCCCTTCCGTCGAACACCTCCGCCGGCCCCGGCTCCACCACGGCCGTTCTGCTCTCCTTCGCCGCCGCACTTCCCCCGGCCGCCCAGCGCGTCCTCCGCCCGACATGGCTGGGCCGCCACCGGACAGGGGACAACTCGTCCTCCTCCTTCGCCATCTCCCGGCGCCACCACCACCGTCACCGTCACTGTGCATTTCTTGGCGTCACGTGCTCCGCCGCAGGCGCCGTGACCGCGATCAACCTCTCCAGCACGGGGCTCTCTGGCGCGCTCGCCGCGTCCGCGCCGCGCCTCTGCGCGCTCCCGGCGCTCGCCGCGCTCGACCTCAGCCGGAACAACTTCACGGGCACCGTTCCCGCCGCGCTGGCCGCGTGCTCCGCCGTCACCACGCTCGTCCTCGCCTTCAACCTCCTCGCTGGGGCCGTCCCCGCAGAGCTCCTCTCCTCGCGCCGTCTCCGGACGATCGACCTCAACACGAACGCGCTCACCGGGGAGATCCCCGCCGCTCCCTCCGGCTCCTCGCTCCTCGTGTATCTCGACCTCAGCACCAACTCACTCTCCGGCGCCATCCCGCCGGACCTCGGAGCGCTCCCGGGGCTCACCTACCTGGACCTGAGCAACAACAACCTGTCCGGCCCAGTGCCGGAGTTCTCAGCTCCGTGCGGGCTCCTCTACCTCAGCCTCTTCTCCAACCAGCTCGCCGGTCAGCTACCCCGCAGCCTCGCGCACTGCGGCAAACTCACCGTCCTGTATCTACCCTACAACAACATCAGTGGCAAGGTGCCCGATTTCTTTGCCTCCATGCCAAACTTGCAGAAACTGTACCTTGGCAACAACGCGCTCACCGGTGCATTGCCGGCAAGCATCGGCGAGCTTTTGAACCTGGAAGAACTGGCGGTGTCGAGTAACTGGTTCACAGGCTCCGTCCCCCATACAATCGGGCAGTGCCAATCCTTGACACTGCTCTACTTGAACGGCAACTGCTTCACCGGCTCAATACCGCAGTCCATCAGCAAACTGAGCCTATTGCAGAAATTCTCTGTCGCCGACAACAGCCTCACCGGGAGAATCCCACCGGAAATCGGGAGCTGCCGGGGACTGGTGGAGCTTGAGCTCCAGAACAACAGCCTCTCCGGCACGATACCGCCGGAGATCGCCGAGCTCAGCCTCCTGCAGAAGCTGTATCTGTTCAACAACATGCTCCACGGCCCAGTTCCTCCAGCACTGTGGCAACTGGCTGGCATGGTGGAGCTCTACCTCAACAACAACAGCCTCGGTGGCGAGATACATCCAGACATAACTCGCATGAGGAACTTGAGAGAGATCACCTTGTACAGCAACAACTTCACCGGCGAGCTGCCGCAAGCCCTGGGGCTCAACACCACGCCGGGGATCCTCCGTGTCGACCTCACCGGCAACGGCTTCCACGGCGCGGTTCCTCCTGGCCTGTGCACAGGAGGCCAGCTCGCCATCCTTGATCTTGGATTCAACCGGTTCCATGGAAGATTTCCCAGCGAGATAGCCAAATGCCAGTCTCTGTATCGGATCAACCTGAACAACAACAGGATCAGTGGGAGCTTGCCTGCAGACCTGGGCACGAACAGAGGGCTGTCGTACATCGACATGAGCGACAACCTTCTTGAAGGGAGGATACCAGGCGTGATCGGCTCATGGAGCAACCTCACCATGATCGACCTCTCGTGCAACGGCTTAGCCGGCCCAATACCCCGCGAGCTCGGCGCTCTGAGCAACCTTGTAACCCTGCGAGTGGCGTCGAACACGTTGAGTGGATTGATACCACATGAACTAGGAAACTGCAGACGGCTTGTCTGCCTAGACCTTGGAAACAACCTTCTGAATGGAAGCTTGCCGGAAGAGATCACAGCTCTTGGCAGCCTGCAAAGCCTCCTACTCGGCGGCAACAGGCTCACCGGGGCACTACCGGATTCCTTCGCAGCGACGCAGGCGCTCCTCGAGCTGCAGCTTGGTGACAATCATTTTGAAGGAGCCATCCCACACAGCTTGGGCAATCTTCAGTACATCTCTAAAACCCTGAACATCAGCAGCAACAGACTGAGCGGCCAGATCCCAAGCAGCCTTGGCAACCTTCAGGACCTGGAAGTGCTGGACCTGTCCAAGAACTCGTTGTCCGGCCCGATCCCGGCGCAGCTGAGCAACATGATCTCCCTTCTGGCAGTGAACGTGTCGTCCAACGAGCTGTCCGGCCAGCTCCCTGCCGGCTGGGCTAAGCTGGCAGCACAGTCGCCTGAAGGGTTCTCAGGGAACCCTCAGCTGTGCGTTCAGTCTGACAATGCACCATGCACCAAGAAGAACCAGTCTCTGAAAAACAGAACCAGAAATGCACGGATCATCGTTGCATTCCTACTTCCAACCCTTGCCATCATCGCCGCCAGCATGGTCCTCCTACGCCACGTCGCGAAGAGGTCGTCGCGGCGCCGATCGGCCCGGCGCACCTCGATCCGCAGCATGGACTCGACGGAGGAGCTGCCGGAGGACCTGACCTACGAGGACATCCTCCGGGCCACCGACAACTGGAGCGAGAAGTACGTGATCGGGCGAGGCCGGCACGGCACGGTGTACCGCACGCAGTGCAAGCTCGGGAGGGAGTGGGCGGTGAAGACGGTGGACCTGTCCCACGGCAGGTTCCCGGTGGAGATGAAGATCCTCAACACGGTGAGGCACCGGAACGTGGTCAGGATGGCCGGCTACCACATCCGCGGCGCCGCCGGGCTGATCCTCTACGAGTACATGCCGGAGGGGACGCTCTTCGAGCTGCTGCACGGTAGGAGGCCTCAGGTGGCCCTTGGCTGGACCGCCCAGCACCAGATCGCCCTCGGTCTGGCCCAGGGCCTCTCGTACCTGCACCAGGACTGCGTGCCCATGATCGTCCACCGGGACGTCAAGTCGAGCAACGTGCTGATGGACGCCGACATGGTGCCCAAGCTCGCCGACTTCGGCATGGGGAAGATCGTCGGCGACGAGGACGCAGACGCCACGGTTTCCGTCATCGTCGGCACCCTCGGCTACATCGCTCCAGGTGCCATTCATTCCCTTGTCATCATATGTCTGTAGCTCTGTGTTCTGCAAGATCACAGGGTCTGCAAATTAAGGACTTACTGTATTTAGCACATGTGTCACCATTGATTTTCAGAGCATGGATACTCCACGAGGTTAACCGAGAAGAGCGACGTGTACAGCTACGGGGTGGTGCTGCTCGAGCTCCTGTGCAGGAAGATGGCCGTGGATCCTGCGTTCGGAGACGGCGTCGACATCTTGACATGGATGAGGTCGAACCTGAAGCTGGCCGATCGCCGCCCCGCCGCCATGAGCTGCCTGGATGAGGAGATTGTCTACTGGCCTGAAGATGAGCAGGCCAAGGCACTGGACATGCTTGATCTAGCCATTTCCTGCACGGAGGCGGCTTGCCAGTCGAGGCCTTCCATGAGAGAAGTCGTGAACTCCTTGGTGAGAATGGATATGTAAGGATTTCCCTGAAGTTCTCAAAAGTATTGGGAGGTCAGCTGCCACAATACATAGCTGAGATACAAAAGGAAGTTTGAAAAATGTATGTAGTTACCAGATCTTAGCAGCAATAAGTGAGCCTAGCTCATAAGTTGGGGTAGTGGTTGTACACTCCCACCAACTAGGTTCCTATTTATAATACCAGGGTTTCATCTTTGTACATGACTAAATAAATGTATTCCAGATTACTGTTTTCTCCTGACGATCGAAAATTTCTGGGGTCATCCGTGTTCACTCCGAAATCTCTTCCAACATGACGTTGAGGTTCCAAGGATAAACAGCACAAATTCCTACCACATAACCCTTTTCATTCAACTGTGTATTATTCTCTACAATTTTATTCTGCATAACATGGACAGGGCATGGCATGGCACATCCTGTAAGCAACAAACAAATTTTACTAAATGGCACCGAGTGCGGGCGCCGTTCATGCCCTAATCACAAGCTCATATACATTGCTATTGTTCTCTCTGCTAAGGCGCTTTAGTGCCTCAAAACTTCTCCGGCTTCCCAAAAAATCTATTCTTTTGAATACCACACAGCCTGATTCTGCGCATTCAGCGCTTGCGTACAGCGAGCGAAGTCGATCGGCATGCCGTGAATCCGTGTGCAGGGCTACATTTATCTCTTCAGTTGACATGTTCTCCTGCGCAAAGAGGAGATCTTTTACCACTAACTCGCACACCAAATCTGAACCATGGTTACACCAGAAGTGCGTGGTGTGATACTTTTGGTCTATGACAAAAAAACATACCTGATAGAAATTGTAGATGTGGTCCAACACTTGTTCGCGTGTGAAGCCACCATTGCTGAAGAATGTCCTCGAAGAAGGCCCAAGCTCGCCAAAACGATCGAGAGGGAAGAGTATGGTAAAGAAATGGTTCTTAAAAATTACCTCGCTTCTCTCACTGAAACAATGAAACAGAGCTATTAGGGAAAAAGGTTGCATAGTTTTGGTTGATTCAAGAAAATCATTACCTTTCTCTTAGCGGGCGGGACAAATTATCAGCTGACTGGTCTCTATCCTTTCCATCCCCATCAGCATCAAAATAAGTAGAGCTTTGCTGCTCATCGGCATCTTCAGACCATGAAGAATCCATATAAATACTTGCAGATGAAACCGGCTCAGATATTGTCCAGCAGATTGAATCCAGAAGTGTGACAGGTGTGAGCGGATGGATTGGTACTTCACATGACTGGCTTAAAACCATAATGTAGACATTCATCAAAATGTTTCATATAGAAGAGACAAACAGAATACAAAGGTACTCCCTCCGTCCCATAATATAAGAGCATTTTTTACACTAGCGTAGTGTTAAAAACGTTCTTATATTATGAGACGGAGGAAGTAGCTAATTCAACACAAAGCTTTGACAGAACCGGGAGTATGGAGTAACATTAACTACTTGAAAATAACACATACTGCATAGGATCATGGCATCAACAAATTCTTTATTTCCAACTATTTCTAAAACATATTCTCATGCAAGCAATTATTTTTCTTAACAAACAAAGGGTATACCAACATCCCCTAATTGTCACACTAGTCGGAATTCACAAGAAATTGGGTAACTGCGACTGCCAGATGCATAGGAGATGAGCTTTTCTATATTTTAACAACCAGTCTGATGCTGGAAGAAAACATAACAAATAAATTTCTGGCAAGCAATTGGGTAACTGTGACTGCCAGAGGCATAGGAGAGGAGCTTTTCTATATTTTAACAACCAGTCTGGTGCTGGAAGAAAACATAACAAATAATTTTCTGTCTCTTTATATTTTAACAATGAAAAGGAAGATCATATTGCGATAGGTGAAACATTCCTTACCTGCATACGGCGAACACGGCGGTCTCGAATATCCTTTTTCGCTGCCTCGACAAATTTTTGCCTCTCCTGACGAATCTCATCTATCTCCCCTCGGGTTGGCAGTTCGCTGGAGTTAAGAGAAGGAACACTCCCAAGTTTCCTATTCTAAAAGAACAGAAGATCCAACATTAACCAATGAAGAGTCCAAATATGGAAAATAAACCTTTTTTAAGAAAATAAATCTATTATAAATAAAAAATTAAGGAATAAGAAAAAAATAAAACATAAACTGGTCTAGCCCCCCCCCCCCCCCCCCCCTCTGATTTTAACTGCGGGCCCCTCGGTTCCAGTTAGTTCATACCACCTCAGCCTGTAGATTGCAATCCGTATAAGACAGCCCGTAGATGTAGCAAAGCTCAGCTGTTTGTTAGTGATTCCGCTCTGTACTCCATTTTATGGAGACAGGTAGGGACTAGGTAGTCGTGCATATACAATTCTAATTTCGTTTTTCCTTTTCCCTTTGAACACACAGGGGGGAAAAAGACACCTAACAAAGACAACAAAACCTACTCCAAGCTTTGTAGAAACTGCAATGAAAAAACTATTTTATTTCTAGAAAGTTGTCCCCTTTTATAAAGACGGGTAGGGGTTGCAAATGTAAAATGCCAGATACAATTTTTTTTTTCTTGTTTCTTTTCAACACCAAAAAAAAAAGACGCGGTGAAACACCTAAAAAAGGTTGATGTGAAATATCCTAACCCTACCTTTGTAGAAACCAAAACTAAAGACCTCTTTCCCCAATTTGTTGAGAAGAAAACTTTGGATAACAAAAGACTAGATTCAGGTTTGTCCACAAGAGTACATGGCATAAAATACCTCTTGAGATGTGTGGAAATTTTCTAGAACCACCGCGACATGTCTAGCTAGGTCTGAAGACAAATGGACCAGGCGCTGCAAGTTCTTTTCCTTCACTGTTTTCAAGATCCAAAACGGCTGGAACATTCAAGCAGAAAGTGTTAAATAGTACACAATGGTCCTAAGTAAGTTGGGAGCGTGGGAACACAAGAGGATATTATTGCACCAATTCAGTATTACTTACTGTTACAATGTTATCTGAGTGACCAACATATCTCTTGACAGAAGCATCTTCACACACAACGTATGTGGCATGGCAACCGATAAACCAGTGGTCCAATAATTTTGCACCTTCTCTCGTAGCACCATCCGATATCTGCAGATAAAATACACTTTATGTAAAAATCATTTGTGCAATTTAAGAAGGGATGTGAAGATGATTCCAGTGAAAGAGTGGAAATTTAGTGATGCCTGTAGACTAAAAAATTCAGACAACATGCATTGCATCATTTGGTTGTAGTAATTCTCTTGTCCATTAAGCACTGTAATATTAAACTATCAACAGGAGCAACAAAAACACCAGAGATGGACATACCTTCTTCTTCATGTCACCAGATATCCCAGGGTCAATGTAGATTATGTCATTCGTAAAAACAAACACATCATGTTCAGGTTCTTCTCTATGAGCCTGAAGCTGGCGCTTATGTGTTGTGTCTGAGCATGCTTTGTCTTGAAAAATCATTGGTGGAAGGCATGACTTCTCATTAACAGGAACTCCAACAAGCCGGTTGGATTCCCCGAGCGGCAGGCCGTTCTCCCCAATGCTCTTGATACTGTACAAGGATTCATCCAGCCTCACTGTAGTATAATAAACACCATAAATCAGAACCAGATGATGCACCAGTAGTAACTGGGCAGGAACAGAACAGGAAGAAGTGATGATGGAGCCTGTCTTACTGTTCCTTCGAACACAATCGACAAACCAGCCCAGCGTGACAACAAAAAGGCCGTTCCTGGGACCATGCTTGAGAGCGTGCTCAAACTTGCGGCCGGCGAAGCTGTGCTGCGTGTTAAGGGAGCACAAGCATGGTGGCCTGAATTTTGAGAAACAAACATAACAGTGGATGATTTTGACGAAAGAAAACAGACAATGGTAAGGATATCTGCACCACAAGGTGAGTGCATTTGGGGTGCAGGCTGCCGCTGTAGTCGCCTCCCAGCCTCTCGGCGGCCTCCTTCACCTGACTCCTCGCCTCTGCAGAACACATACAAACACAAAAATTCCCTAAACCACATCAAAACCCGTGAAATCGAGAAGGGAAACAGTTCAGCTTTCAAGCCATCCCAGGCCGAATTCGAGAGGCAAGCAATTCACCTTTGGACAGCCCCGTGACGCAGACGACCAGGCCTGCGAAGGGGCCGTCGGGCGGGCGCCGGGCGGCAGCAGCCGCAGCGGCGGCGGAGCGGGAGACCGAGACAGAGGAGGATGCGGCGGAGGAGGAGGAGGGCTGCATTCCGGGGAGGAGCAGCCTGGAGCAGCCCCTGCTGGCGATCACCTCCACGCCGCTGCGCGCCATCGCGGCTGCTGCTGCGGCGACAGGGGCATGGCCCAGCGGGGCGGGGCGGGGCGCGGCGGTTTCGTGAGGGTCGGAGAAAGCGAACCTACGGGGAGAGGGAGGGCCTCGAGGCGGGCGCCGGGGATGTGGTTGGATTGGATCCGGTGGTGGCGCTTTCGAGTGAGGTCAGGGGGGCGAGGAGTTAATGCTGATGGCGATGACTCCTCCTCCTCATCCTCGGCCTCGGCCTCGCTGCTCCTCCTCTTTGTTCGTCGCCGCTGGTGTGGGAGGGGAGGGGGGCCTCTCCGGAGGTGAGGGCGACCGGGTGGGTTGGTCCGGGCGGGGACGACGACGAGGTGACCATTGGGGGGAGGGTTCGAGTTCCCCTTTCTTTCTGTCTTTTTTAATGGGGTGCAGGGGCAAGCGGCAGAGACGACCCGCTGGTAGAGCCGAATGTTTATGTGGGGATTCGGTGGACAGCCTGTTTGCATCGTGGTATTCATTCATTCATGCTGTGAGTGTGAGCAGTGTTGTCTGGTTGTTTACCCTGACGGTGTCACCGTCCATGCGTTTGGACTTTTGGGTGGGTACGTGCCCTTGCTGATTGCGCTTATATTGAATGCAAGGAGGCTGACAGCGTTTGACGTTGATCTTGCAGAATCAAAGTTTAGTGATGAGTAATCGTTCCTGAATTCGAAGTTTTTTCTAAGTTTATTTTACTTTCAGACGAATTCCAAATTGTTTGGATTGTGTAATCTCCCGTTGTGAAGATTGGTAACCGACTTAAAGCAATCTCATTGCAATTCAATCCATAACGATCATAGGTATAAAGCTCATATTCTTCGGTCATTGATGAATAACTTGTTGGAGACTACTAAACATAATTGCCACAGAATATACGAACTCCGATAGCAATATTGTAATTAAGCAATTGTTTTCTTTTTAAAAAGTGTTAGAGCACCTCTGCCGTCCATCAAACCATCAGTAAAACGTCCGGATCGTATTGTCCGGACACTTTGTGTCCTCCAACATCATCCATTAAATGTTTGCGGACTTCAAATTTCAGCAAACAAAAAGCGAAGCTGGCTGAGGTTTCGAGGAGCCCGGACAGCCGCCACGTCGAACTTCGACACACCCGGGTCATACAACCCCCCCCCCCCCCCCCTCCAGGAGCTATTTTTCCCGCTCCACCCCTTAGCTCTCTATCCGCACCCACGAAGACCATCGTCGCCCCTGCACCACTACGGTCGCCGCCCAACCGCCTTGTACTTCGCCACAGTTGCATCCCCTGATCCGTCCACATCCCAGGTATTGTCTGCCCCTTCCAACACCGTGCAAGGCGAACACCATGCACTGCAAGTGTTTGGCCAAATGTCACTAGTAAATGCTTTGACTTTCTCCTTGTTTAACATGAAGTAGGCACAATTGTGGGGTGCTCGATGACGAAGGATGCATTGTTGTGCGAGGCTTGGCTGGCCACAAGTGTGGTGTTTGTAGTGTCGGAGTAGATTCCGACAGATTCCTCGGTAGGGTATCCCGATGTAGCGATTAGGTCGGAGGCGAAACAAGAGACATATTTACCCAGTTTCGGGCCTTCCTGACGAGGTAAAACCCTACTCCTGGTCATGTATATTGCTATTGGGGTGTACAAAGTATAGGTATAACCGAGAGATTCTAAGATGTGTTGTATTTATTGACCAGTTTGACCCCAGCTTATATAAGATACCTGACCCCTAGGTTACAAGAGTCCTAGTCGGCTACGTTCGTGGATGGGTGTCCTCCATGGATCTGGCCTCCTTGTCTTGAACGGCAAGGATTCCAAAGTCTTCCTTCAAGAGGGCCCGTGGGCCGGCATGATAGCCCAAGGCAAAACTGGCCTAAGAGGCCTCGGGCCAGCCTACTTGGACTTCTAAGCGACAAGGTGAGGCACCCTTGGGTCGTAACACCATGAGTAGGCATGGAGAAAATGTGCACGATATTTTGGCAACATGTGCATTCATGGTTTCATGAGTACAAGCACTACACGCCCTAAGTTTGGACGTGATCCATGAATGCAATACGAAGTTACTAATTCATCGGTGGTACACCATTTCAAACGTCGTCATGAAGTTTTGTTGTGTGATTGCACGAGTGGAGAGAAGGTTGCCATTGGACACGACAATCATGGAGATTGTAAGTTTTGCTTCTTGTTGCTCTAGGTGATGGTCAATTCATTGATTCACTCAATGTTGTAACTTGATGATAACGTCACGACAAGCCCTTCACATTGATTCATTGTTGGATGAAGTTCAAGGACAGTCAAACTAGGAGAACAAGTAACGATGAAGAAGGTTAAACTCAAGAAGAGAAAACTTCAAGATGATCGTCATGCAGTCTCACTTTACAGGAGTGTGTTTGACCTGAGAATTGATGAATCTTAAAAACTTGATATACATGATTGCTTGAATGTAAATGTACGCTTGAATTGCTTTTGATCAAGGATTCAAAGTGAGGTTGCATGACAGACATTTGGTTTAGTTCTATTTTATTTTTTATTTTTTTAAAGAGGCGGACATTTGATGTATTGGATTAGATGGCCGGCTCTGCTAGCCTTGTGCACAGACACGGTCGGACGTGTCCATGGACGTTTGAGGTGTCTGTTATGATGGACGGCGTTGGAAAATGAAAATGCCCTTACCTTCTCGAGAAGAGCTGTTTATTGCATGTAAAATCTAAAAATCTCTATCGACCTTATAAACCCTTGAGTGAGTACATAAGCTGACTCATCTAGAGAAGCATCATGGCATTGGCGTTCGCTCTTTCCTCGCAATTACCGGCTATTGTTACACTATAGCAGTAACCAGTAGGTAAGCAGCTCCCAAATACAGCAATCATGAAGCAAGCGTGCGTGGTTGTTACTAAGACTTAAGAGGAGCACAGTGCACGGGACCTCACTAGCCCTCTGTGCATTCGGACGCCCATTTACTTTCGGTTCAGTCATACACACAGACAGTAAGATCACGTGCCTCGTGTCGGGCTGCTGCTGGTTCATCGTGACTACTCTACCCAATGATCTACACGCCCTCTTGGGTCTCTCCGCGGAGGGAGGTCCCCGTTTCAAGAAAGCTTGCAGCTAAAGGGAAATGCCACTACGGCTGCAGCTGCTCGGTTGACTGGAAAGTGGCAACAACCGGATCACGAGCTGCGAACGTACTACTACGTGCCCTTCATGGTCTTCTGTCCACGAGACAAGATTAAATGCCAGACCTGGACCTCCTCCTTGAAAGGTGCAAATGACCAAACCGTGAATTATAGGTGGTTGCTGCCATCGTTTCGTTTCTTTTCTTTTGCCCCGTATAAATGGCCTAGCAGGTAGCAGTTGATACTGCAACGAACATAGTATCCTCTGCTGTCCGGCTGCAGTGGCACCCATTTTTGTTCTTCAGTCCGGAATTCAGAGGACGGCAACGTTTGTTTTTTGAGCTCAAACGGAATCCTCGTCACGGCCAAAGTTTAACCTTAGTTCAAAGTTGCGACATTTATTATGGATCAGAGTGGGTAGTACCAGGATCTGCATCACGGCCAAAGGTTTTGTCCCGGGTAGTATTTACTCTTTGTTTGTTACGTCCATTCTTTCCACGGGAAAGAAAAGGGCATGTCACCTTCGGCTCTTGCTTTGCTAGCAATTCTCCTCTTGAATCCCCCACTTGACGACTAGTGGTCAGCGTGCACAGGTCTCCATCCTGGCCGATCTGCATGCGATCTCCCCCTGATAGTGCGAAGTGCCTGCCTTCTAAAGCTGCATCAAAGCTCCCCCAGGTCACTTTGGTACCGCCGGTGTGATGATGATGATGATCGTTCATTCCTCATGCATGCGTCCCGTTAACTGTGCACGCCATGTGGATGTCCGAGAAGTTGGGTCACACAGTGCTCAGTGGCAGGCACTTTATGTTGTCGCACAGTGACGGTGATGCATTGTCCATTACGCAATCTAAGCACTTTCTGTTGTCTAAAAGGAACCTGGTTACGGCGAACTGACCGTAGCTTAGATGGTTAGATTTTTTGTGATGGAACCAACACATTCAAGTCCTAGATTTGATATTGATGCTCGTATTTTCTTGATCAAATTCCAGCTTTTTCGAGATGTTCGTTCAGTGAAAGAAGACGTCTCGGACATGATCATAGGGGTAGGTGTACGTGCTTGCATTCATAGATATGAGTGTAAGTGAGTGTATGTGAGCATTGCATCTAGCAGATGTGTCTTATCGGTCTGATCACAATAATAACCGTCAGTATGACGATTTTGAAGATAGTGGACGAGGCGACATGAAGAAAAGGAGACAATGGTGGGGCGAGGAGGACGCCAAAGATGAAAAAGGATGTCGAGGAACAAGAATGTGCGAGGAGTCAAGCGATAGATTTGGTTTTTCGAAAAGTCAAGCGATAGGTTTGGTGTGAATTGCCAAGCCTCCAGTCTCAACCTTCTGTGAAATGACTTTTTTTTTACATCTTTAATGTGGTGATATTTTGGGCCTCGAGAAGAGAGGGATGGTTATCAAGCCAAACTTCAGGAAGTTTCGTTTCCGCAATAACTGCTAGCGTTGTGGAGTCTATGATCAAAGAGAATCTTCACAAACTCTAAGGCTCAATGATAACAATCATCAACGACTATCATATGTGGCTTGTGGAAGACACCGAACGCGGAGTACCTAGAGAAATTTGCTGAGTCAACAACCTTGGATGGCGAATCATATTCCGCGATCGTTCATAGCGTGGATTAAGTGAAGGTTCACTCATGCGGAGAAAGCATTGGGTCGGGTCTATGTCTAGATTCTACCTTTTCCATATATTTACTTTGTTTCTAAAGTTTATACTTTTCTTTTCCTTTTGAATACATAAATATTTCACAAACTGGAGATGACACTCTGCGCGTTGCTGAGGTCGGTTGCAGTTAATTTAATAAAATTTGATTGTATGAAATATCGACATTTGGATAAACAATATGAGAGTTGAAAATAAAATACATATAAATTATTGTATTTAATTATTGTATATTTATAGAATATTTATTGAATATGAGTAGCATGCATGGTGTGTGTTAATGTGAGTCCTTTTCATGCATGGTAGCATGGTGAGTTGGTATAGTTGAATGTTGAGAGAAATATACATATCATGTATTGTATAGTTATAGAATATGAATATCATGCATGGTGGATGTTAATATAATTTTTTTTATGAAATAGTTGCATGTTGAGAAAATTGAACTTAGTGGATATAAACTATTTATTTAGGTATATAGGATCCAAGATTAAAATTTAGAAACAAGTGATAGGTATTTTACAATACGTATCGAATTATTTTAATATGTGATGATTTTTTAAAATATCTGACGAATATTTATATACATGAGTGTCAACTTTCTGTTTTTCTCTAATATCTGTTTCAATTTTGGAAACTTATTGAAAATATTTCAATCTGTAAAAAAATACTGACAAAACGGCTTAAAACCGGACTTACCCCGCTCACGCGAAATAGACGGACACGCCTCGGACAAATCGGAGGGAAAATATCTGGTGCACCGGAGCTTGTGGTGCTACCGGTGCACCGAACTCATATTCTGCTTTTAAAATGTTTAAAAAATTCTGAAAAAAAATTAGCACACTCACACAACATCAATGTAGGCTGTCACAAAATCTCAAGTCAAAATTCGAAACATAACTCGAAAAACAAAAATGACAAATTCAACACTAAATAGTACATAATATAACTTGAGCTTTAGATTTGGCCCATTATCACACTGATGTCAAATTTATCATTTTTATATCTCAAAACATATTTCAAATTTTTACACAAAATTTTGTGACATCATACATTGATGTCGCGTTAACGTGCTAGATTGCTTTCAGATTTTTTGAAACAATCTATGGCATCTGGTGCACCGGTAGCACCACAAGTGCGGATGCACCGGATATATTCCCGAAATCGGAAGGCATGGGCCAGTCGACGCGTGGGAATGGCGTTCTGCAACAAGAGAGGAGTTTTGTCTCCCTTAGAGCGAGATGAAGCGTTAGGTCGCCTGAGACGCCCTCCTAAATGGGTCGGCCCATCCCGGGTGGAGCGTCGGATCTCTAGCGCATGTTGTTTTTCTTTTATTATTATTTTACTTTTATCTCTGAATTGGGAAAATATTAATTAAATTTAAAATTTTATAGCACGTTCATGAAAAATGTTAAGTCAATTTTAGAAAATGTTAGCGAAACTATTATTATTTTTTGATTAAATTAAAATAAATGTTCAGGACATATAAAAAATGTTCCTGTGTTTCAAGAAATTGTACTTGACATTTAATAAAATATTTACACAACGTAAAAGTATGCTGGCATAATTTAACCAAATTGTTTCCAAACTTTAAAACATGTACATGCACTTTATTACACATGTTGATGCATTTCGAAAATTGTTTGCCAACATTTTCAAAAAATGTGTATACAGTGTAAAAAGATGTTCATATAGTTGAAAATAAAGTTTCAAATCATTCAATAAAATGTCAACGTGTATTTGAAAACAATGTTTAACACGTATTCAAAAATAATTCAAAAAATTATTTTTGAGAAATGTTAAACGTGTATAAAATAATGTTCCTGATGTATACGAATAATGTACAATATGTATAGAAAGTACACATTGAAACATATATTTGAAAAAAATGTTAATCATCTATTTTAAAAATATTAAACACGCATATAAATAATACTGGCGCATACAAAAAATGTACAACGTGTATGAAAAGTAAATAAACAACAAATATATATTTTTTAAAATGCGATCATGTATTTTTTTTTGATAGAGTAGAAAATATTCCCGATGTATCCGAAAAATGTACAATGTGTATGAAAAAAAATTATACATCAAAAAATACATTTGAATTTTTATAATCATGTATTTGTATTGTTATAAACATGTATACGAAAAATATATAATGTGTATGAAAAAATAGTGATCAAAATATATATTTGGGAAAAATATTATGAAGCATTTATAAAATATTTACGTGTATAAAACAATATTCCTGATGTATACAGAAAATATACATTGTGTATGAGGAGAGTAGACATCGAAACATATATTTTGGGAAAATGTTAATGATGCATTTGGAAAATATTAAACATGTGAAAAAAATCCGGATTATACAAAACATATAGAAGATATATGAAAAAGTAGGATATTTTGGAAAAAAATATAAAAAATCAGGCAAACTGGTAAAGAAATATAGAGAACTATTGACACCCGACACAGGAAAATATTAAAAAAAGGAAAACAAATAAAATAATGAAAACCAGAAAAATAGATAGAAAAACACTTAATAAAAATGCCATGGAAGGTTGTAAAACCGATCCAAATCAGTCTATTGAACCCTTCCTAAAACCGTTTTAACTGGCCAGCCCATTAAGAAAAGATGAGCCTTGTACTGTAACTATCACAGTAGGAGAAACTCACTTTGGCACATGAGAGCATATGCTCCTGCCATCCGGAAAACATTTTAAAATGTCAAAAAAAAACCCCAAAAAATTGACGCGTACATGTCGATTTTCTGTGTGCAAGCACCAAGTATTGTGGAAAACCGGTATTTTCCATGTATGTCTCGTGAAAAGCGCTTTTTAACACTGGATTTTGTTTTTTTCACACGCAACACAAAAAATGTCAGTTTTTTATGAAAAAACTTTGTGACTACGTAGAATGTCGAGATGTACGTATGAAATATGTTGTCAGAATTTTATGACATTTCAAAATAAGTTTAAAACACATTTCAAAAAAAAATGGAGCATATGCTCCTGGGTGCCAAAACGCCCATCTCTCACAGTAGGCGAGAAAATGCCTTTGAGTTTCAACAAGGCCACTGCATGTGGATTTCTATTATGGCAGGGCAGGAAATGCGTGGACGACCTGTGGGCAATATAATGCAGTACTCCCTCCGGCCAGTATTATTTGCTACTCAAATGGATGTATATAATGTTGAAATACGTCTAAATACATCCATTTGAGCGACAATTAATATGAATAGGAGGGAGTACTTTCTCGACACTTATTTTTCAGCCCACCATCATGATCTGATTTTGAAATTTGCAACTCATGCAACCTTCAAATGAGTCGTATTTTCATCATGCTAGTGACCTAAACTTGTCACATGCTCCGAAAAAAAATGGAAATGATAAATCCCGAACGTTCAACATGGCAAATCGAACGTTTTTATGGTAACTTTGGTTGACGCAAGGATTACAAGTTTAATTGATAAACATGACAATTTTTGATAAAAAGCAAATTGAGGACAAAAATAACATGCTTACGAACTAAACTAAGCCATCCTCGCGTCAACGAAATTTATCATAAAAAAGTTTAATTTGCCATGACTAAAATACGAACATTTGAGACTTATCGGGGTCCAATTATAAACCCCGGATGTATGTAGCACGCAGCAGACATGTATGTTATCAGGGATTCAAGCTAAACAGGAACAATCTATCCAAATCCGCGTCTGGGAAACACGAAGCAATGTTTATACTCTGATCTCCAGAATTCAGATGAAAAGATATCGATTGGACGAGAAGGCAGGCAAACTCATGTTCGTTCAGCCAAGTCTAGTCCCTGTCGTGCCGAGCTTGCCGACTGGTCAATCTCTCCAGCATCTCCTGTCCGTCATTCGTGCCGATACAGCGACGCTCGGCAGAGACGCGATAGCGGCCGGCCGCACGTCTCCTCCGTGGAGAATTGACCATCCGGAACACACCGTCATGTCCGTCCATGGCCACGGCCGCAGTCGCTCCATGCTTCCTGTGGCAGCAGACATTGACCGGGAATATCCTTGCCCGACCACCCGGCATGGCCAGCGAGCGGAACGACGCCGCGCTGCGGAGAATCTTGCCGACGGAAGGCGCGTCCGCACGCAAGCTCCAATCGGGAGTTCCGGACATCTCGTCACTCCAGGGAAGAAACTCGATCGGGGGATTGGAAGATCTGCGACGCGACGCGGCCACGCAGGTGCAGTTCCGCTCACACACAAACACATGAATCGTTGTGCAGATAAACCCTAATACTCTGGCTTTAATTTTTCTTCGAGAATACGATCTAGCCGTCTATGCATCTCATGGCTTTATGGAAGGCAGAATTTCAAATACAAGAAAAATACCACTTATTGCGAACAACGAGCGTAGCGAACACCACACCCGTGCAAGTCCAAAGACAACCACCTACAACCAAACAAAGCTACAAGCAAAAGAGCCTATCCTAACTGAAAACAACACCGCGTCTTGACCAACGCCGGGCGCCTCCAAAGACCGTCAACTCCCCCTGGACTTCGCTCGTCCACACACCATACACCCTGTATGCCTGAAGGAGCTCGCAATTGTATATCAGGACTTGATCAAAACTGAGGAAGACATTGTCTTGGAGACACCGTCGACAGACGTACATAGTGCCGTCGGAGATCAATATAGGACCATGCCGAACACCGGAGAAGAGCAACGAGAAACCAAGCCGTGTCCCCAAACACGATGCTCCCAACAGAGAAGCGACGTCGAGGACGCCGCCATCATGCTGATCCAACAACGAATCGAGGCTTTCGCTCGGAGGCAACACCAACTCCAAACGAGCGAGGGAAAAGGCGAGCACACCTCGGCGATGCCTCCAAGGAAGGGGACGACACCCACGGTTACCATCACCGCTGGCCCGGCAAAAGCCGTGCGGATTTTCATCCCATCATCGCACCTCTCCACACCTTGAAGGAATTGGACAACATTGTCTATGTAGCCTCACACCTCCGCTACCGCAACACCTCGTCGTCGTAGCCGCAAAGCCGATGACCACCGATAGACCGCACGGCAGAGAGAAACGCGTCCCAATTAACACCTTCGACCTGGCTGAAGAACAACTCCATGCTTTAAATTTTCTCTATCTTTAGGCTTTAAATTTTCAATAGTCTTGTTTAAAAAAAGTTTAATACCAGAGTTTTTTTCCTTTCATATGCTTAGCGCAGAGCAACTCTAGCAGAGTTCATCGTATCAATGTGATTGGCATATTAGACGCTAATACGATGATTTTGGCCGGAAAAACCACTCTAGCAGAGTCATCATCTGGCCTGAGTCGCAATAATTTATGGGGGGTGCTCCATATCAAGCTCGCGAGCCTTCATATTTAGATGATCTGGGCATTGGTTTAGAGCACGCGCCATCCGCCAACCTCTCGTGCAGGAAAGATGAGCCTTCCACGTGGCCCATCTCCTCTCTCTACCAATGATGTGGACGGCCAAACGACAATGACAACGGGAAGCATGCCAATTAATGGAAGCTACTCCTGCCATCCTTCCTGTCACATTTTCCCAGTGACCACCATGTTTTCCGCCACTCGCGGCTATAAAGAGGCCATCGCCATGGCTAAATGATCACAACCTCTATTTCAAACATCGCTGCTTGTAGCCATTTTTTTCCCTCCCCATCGTCGTGTCACTTCCATTGCCGCCGGACTAGGTGCCGCTCTCGGAGGAGAGGGAGCGAATAGTGGACAAGGAACAAGTGGAGGAGGTTGGTGTTCTCATCGCCAAGGGGAAGGAGGAGGAAGATTGTCGTTATGTGTTGGAGGCCGCACAGGTAGATCCTGCCCTCGATGACTGGCCGGATTGGAATCCCAAAACATACTCCATTGTGTGACATATCTAGCACTATGTGCAGATCATGCATTAAGAAGAAGGAGAGATCTCACCCACGCCAGGCACCAAGTGCTCCCCATCACCTCACTATGAAGGAGTCATGGGGTGAGCGTTACGCCGCCTATGCCTTGGTCGTCCGCCTTGGTGAAATCTTCAATCACACTGCCACTAGGGAGGCATTAAAGAATGAAAGGGGCCGCGTCGTGTGGCTACATTACGAGGAGAAAGAAAGGGATTTGGAGTCGGAGAGGAAGCACATCAGGTGATGCACATTCGACATGAAGATGATGACATTCACCAACACGAATCACGCCATATTGGGCCTTGCCCCCTTGAAAATGTCATCCCCTATCCTTCCCGGCCTCGATGATGACGAACACGAATGGGACTAAGACAAGGTCGCCGGACTGCACATAGCTGTGCCTAGACGACAAGTGGACTCGTCACATATGCATGTGCGCCGCGTTCTGCATTCACTATCGTCGAGGTGAGGAGCAACTAGTGTTTCTTCCAAGAAGTAAAAAGTCATCAATTTAGTAAAAAAGATGCCACTAATTGACTTTTTTACCCCTATGTAACCAATTTGTAATGCAATGTTATCTCAAATTAGTGTTTTAGTCCCTCAAGTTGAGTGTGTGATTTTTTTAATTGATGCAACAAAAAATAACAAAAAATAAAAGGTATGAAGGTCGCATATGACGACTCTGGATCAACTAAATCTAGTCTTTTCAATACCCCTTCAAGTATCTCAAAAAAGCAGAGCATGAACATGGGTAAGCTGGTAAGAACAACGTTGATTAGAGTTAACCATCTTCCATAAGACATGAGTTTACCCTTCCAACTGTCGAGCTTCTTTTTGAACCGATCTTCATTTATATTCCGCTCCTTGTCGGTGAGTTCGCGGTGATGGATGGGTATTCCTAGATGTAAACGGAAGAGCCCCCACCTCACAACCAAAAAGTTGCCTATACTGGCTCTCTTCCTTGGAAGAGCTCACTTTTGTGAAAGTTTATCTTGAGACATAAGAGATGTGAAAACACAAAGGATCAATTTCATATTCATAGTTCTATGAAGATCATGCTCCCTAAATGATGACAGGCAACCTACTGTTCATTTTGAATGTATCCAGAAGTTTAAGTTTACGACGAAAAAGGGTTTTCCCCTGTTTTATATAAAGCAACCGCACCAAACATCCAACAATACCACAAGTTTTGGTCCAGAGAGAAAGGAAAGTGTCATGAAGAAAAGAAAAGCAAAATAAGTCTGGCTGGGGGCACAACACAACTGTAGGATCAAAAGTATGTCTAGAGGAGGGGGTGATTAGACTACTTGACAAATAAAATTTCTACCTTTTCCCAATTTCAAGTATTGGCAGATTTTAGCAATGATAGCAAGTCAAGCACACCCTACACATGCATGTCTAAGAGTATAACAGCGGAAAGTAAAGACAAGCATATGCAATAGAGGATAGGGAGGAAGATCAAACGCAATTTGAAGACACGAAGATTTTTCCCGTGGTTCCGATAGGTGGTGCTATCGTACGTCCACGTTTATGGAGTCTTCAACCCACGGAGGGTAACTGTCGCGAGAGTCCACGGAGGGCTCCACCCATAAGGGTCTATGGGTAGATCTTCACGAAGTAGGCGATCTCCTTGCCCTTACAAACTTCTTGGTTCAACTCCACAACATGAAGTAGGAGGCTCCCAAGCGACACCTAACCAATCTAGGAGGCACCACCCTCCAAAAGGTAATAGGCTCGATGATGACGATGAACTCCTTGCTGTTGTGCTTCAAGATGATAGACTCCTCAACACACAATCACTCTCTCACAGATTTGGCTTTGGTGGAAGAGATTGATTGGGTGGAAAGCAACTTGGGGAGGCTAGAAATCAAGATTCATATGGTTGGAATGGAATGGCTTGATCTCAACACATGAGTAGGTGGCTCTCTCTCAGAAAATTGGATGGGGCAAGTATGGAATAGTTCTGAGTGCTTCTCTTTCGAGTGGGATGTGGTGGAGGGGTATATATAGGCATCTCCAAAAATCCAACCGTTACACCTTTACTTACCAACTCGGTGACACCGAAGTATAAAACTCGGTGGTACCGAGTTGCTCAAAAGGTAGCAACTTTTGAATCTCGGTGAGACCGATATATAATTCTCGGTAGTACCAACAGAGGTGACCAACGGTCAGAAAGCAAACTCGGTGGCACCGATCCAAAAACTCAGAAATTCCGAATCTAAGAAAAGGGGCAACAAAAAGTTGGCAACTGAAACTCGGTGGCACCGATGCAGAATCGGTTGTACCAAAAATCTAGGGTTTGGCTGGGATCTGTCTGAGGTGAAAATTGGTAGGGTCGAGTGGGAAATATTGGTGGCACCGATTTTGCATGATAGGCTTTTGACAGACTTTTGTGGAAGAGCTTGTGGGTGTTTTTGGTGACTATCACTTGTGCACGTGGAGCATTTTGTTCACCATCAAAACCTCACCCCCTTTTAATAGTATTGGCTTTCCTATAGACTCAAAGTGATTTCTCACAAGGTAAAATGTAGAGTCTTCTTGCTTGAAGCTTTGCCAATCCTATTCCTTGCATCTAGGGGTCTCTCCACAATCCTTTTGCCATCCCATCATTGAACTTTTCCTGAAATATACTTAGTGGAAACATTAGTCCAATGAAATATATGTTGTTATTAATTACCAAAACCACAAAGGGAGAAAATGTGCTTTCAATCTCCCCCTTTCTTGTAATTGATGACAACATATAGATCAAAGCTTCGACATATGATCTAATCAATGAATATAATCGTCGCTTTGAGAAGTATGTCATAAGCAAGAGCTCCCCCTAAATTTGTGCACTATTTTGAATTTGCGTTTGAATGCAAATGCACAATCATTTTGGTATATGGGGCACTCTTCCATGTCACATACAACTTGGTGGTGTGCGAGAGTAATAAGAATGTACATCATAGCACAACACAACAAGCAAAAGTGAATGATCATCTCATAGTCATCTCAATGATAGGAAATAGTAGCAGCAACACATCAAGTGTATGATCAAACACAAACAAGGTTTAACACAAACCAAAAGATATCAATGTTTTTGAAGAGCGATAAAAAGCAACATTCTCCCTCTCTCGAAGCCCTAATGATATATACAACTTCTCCCCCTTTGGCAACAAGTTACCAAAAAGTTCAAAGGTATATAGAACTAAGCGTCTCTCTGGGGCTGATCTCCTCCGGTAGCTGATGAAGGAGTCGAGAGAACGGCATCAGCGAAGAGTTCAGCAGACGTCATGGATGGAGTTGGAGTGGCAACTGGAGGTGTTGGAGTAGCTGAAGGAGCTGAAGGAGCTGTAGCAGGTGCTGATGAAGAAGGCCTCAACTCTGGAGCAGTCACTGTAGGAGTCCTTGCTTTAGTCCTGAACTGGGTGTCGGCTTTGAGAGGTGGACTGTCCTCATCATCATCTGTGGTGTGGGGACTGGGCACGCCATCAACTTCTCTCTTGAGCTCATTTACTGTCACTATGAGCTCATCCACCTTGTTGTTGAGAATGTGAAACTTGTTCTCAACAATCCTTCCCAGACTCTCCTGGTTCTTCAAGATATTCCCAATATCCTTCTGCATGTTGAGCACGGAACTGAGACGAAGATCCATCTGCTCACTCCGAGTCTTTGGCACCTAAGCACTAGTGTCTCTGGCTGCCTCTGTCTCTGCCTGTGCTGTAGCTGAGGTGGGATGATCTGGATCCATCACCACAACATTGTCTTCTAGCTCTGGCAGGAGTGGCAAATGTGGTCGCTCAAGGGCATACACATGCTTCTCCAGCTTGGAGTTGATAAGCATCTGAATGTATGGTGCATAGCCACATGATCTCTTCTGGTTTGCAGCAGTCCTCTTCACGGTTTCAACTATCAAGTCCATCACCCTAAATCTGGTGTGTTGATCAATATGGAGCAGCATGTTGATAGAATAACCTCTGATCATCTTCTCATCTCCAGACTTAGGCATCAATGTATACCTCAAGATGGTGTTGGTTGTGCGTAGGCCAGCCCGAAGAAAATAGATGGATCCAAGCTTGTGTGAATGCACATTTGCAGCAGGGATCTCATTGTACATATTGGCCATGGAGTTGTGGTTTGCCTTGGACTCAGAGTACACATCCAAGTCTCCTTCTTGAACCTGTGGGGCTCCTAAGATGGCAGCCCACTCATCAACAGTGGATTCATATCTGGTGCTTTCAGTCATCCATACAATCCTACCATCTCCATAGAAATGTGCAGTGGAGTAGAATTGCATGATCATCTCGTCATTCCAGGCAGTAAACTCTTTTCCAACAAACTCATCAATGCCAATGCAGTGGAAGTTATCCTGCACACTGGGAAAGAAATCTTGGTTCTCCTTGATGTACTTCCAATCAACATACCTCATATCACTAACTGCAGGGCTCTTGTCAAGCAGAATAGTCTCATAGAAGTCTTGCTGTTCCTTGGTGTAGAACCTGTAGTCTACAACTGTCCTTCTCCTCTGAGAATAGAGATCTATGGCTCTCCACTCTCTCAGTCTAGAATCCTTCCTCTTCTTCATGTCCTCAGCAACCGGATGGCTGGCATTGTGCTCAGGAAGGTGTGGTCTCAGCTTCATCAAAACAGATAGTGTATCCTCCTCAGCTTCTCTGAAGGTAGTACCTTTGTTCTTGGCAGCAACTGGGATGTCTCTGGTAGTCCTCTTGGGCTTTGGAGCAGCAGCAGCCTTCTTGGGGGCAGTCTTGGTGCCTTTGGATGATGTATCCTTGGGCATAGCATCAGCCAACATCTTCTTCTTCTTCTTCTTAGGAGGAGCCTTGGCAGCAGGTTCCTCTTCCTCTTCTTCAGCAGCACCTTCTGGATCCTCATACATAGAGGTAGGTCTACCAACAACATGTACAATCCTCTTCCTGGACTTCTTCTTGTCACCTGCCTTCTTAGGCATAGAATTCTTCCTTGGAGGTGACTCAAGATGAAGGGTCATGCTTTGCTTGACATAGTCTGGTGCCTTCATATCCTTAGCACTAGCATACACCATCTTAGTTGGCCTCTTGGAAGATGTGGCTTCAACAGTTGAGCTCTTGGCAACTTTATCCTTCTTGGGTGGCTCTTCTGGCACAAAATCTTCATCCTCCCCATCTGAGTTTAATTTCCTTCTGGCTCTAGTTGCAGCTTTGGGCAAATCTGGTGAGCTAGGAACATCATCATAGCTTCCCTCAGGACTAGTGCCTAGGTCTGCATCAACACTGGGCTCTCTGAAATCATTCTGACTGTCATCTGAGATTGACATGCTGACCCTGCGAATAGAGCATAGAGGAGCAGAAAGGTTGAGCCATCACAAAATGCAGAAGTTTTCTCAAATTTGAACTTAGAATTCTTAAGGTTTGCTTTCACAGTCTCCTTTACAGAAACTTGGCAACCACTTCGGTTTCACCGAAAGTGGGTGCTCGGTTTCACCGAGACTGTCCTCAGTAGACCTAAAAACTAAATTGGTAAGACCGATTTTTGCGCTTCGGTGTCACCGAGATTCGGATTGCGGACGGCAAAACCTAAAAATGCGTTGTTCTCTATTCTAATGGAAAATTATTGAGGATAGAATGATCTCAAACTATGGCTTATAGATGGAATGTTCCTAATGCACATGAATTGTAAAGAGGAGCGCACAAGGGGTCGGATTCGTACCCTAACTTGGTGACGAGTCCGCTACGGCGACGACGGCGGTGAGGATTCCGTTGACGGTGGCGAGTTCCAATGGCGGAGGCGCTCGGGAAGACAACGGCGACGACCAGGGGTCCACAAACGGCAGCTAGGGTTTGGAGGAACCAGACGTTTGAAGAAGTGATTTCAAAAATCGGGTTCGCCAGATTAAGTACCCATCGCTGTCGGTGACACCGGTTCAAAATTATTGGTGCCACCGAGTTCCTCAACTGTCAGCTGACAGGGAAACTCGGTGAAGCCGAGAAGATGGAATCGGTTTTACCGAGACTGGAAAACCAGATCAACCCTAGGCATCAGTGAGACCGAGATTTTTGTGTTGGTTCCACCGAAATGCACTTGGGAGGTTTTGGTGGTCAGTCCTTGTCGATACGGAACTCCGAGTGCTCCTCACACAGAGAGATCGAGAAGTACTTGTTCAAGTTTTGTGATGCAGCAAGAATAGAATATGAGACGAGAGAGCATAGATAGCTAGAGAGGGGTCCTAGGCATTCTTGTCCATCCAATTGGCAAAAGAGAAAACAAAGTCCAAATAGCAACAATTGGATGTCCTCGAATGATGAAAGATATGCAAACCTGCATGCTCACACAATAAGATGTCCAATGAAATCATGGCAAACATGCAAAACCACTCTAGTATCTACCAAGCACTTTGGCGATGACGGAGTCATCTATATATGAGTATATTGACATAGGAGACAAGCAAGAATACTTGATCATAGGTCATACTCATCGTTTAAGCACAAGTGGGGTTACCACGTTTACATAAAGCATTTAATGTTGTCACATTCTAAGAGATGCTTTAACTAAAGTCTTAGAGTAAAGCTCCCCCTTGATGTGACATCCCCCCATAGGAGGGATAAACTAACCTTGGATTTGTCGTAGAAGACTTCATGTGGGTGAAGTAGTGGTGGATGCTCAAGGTTGATGAAGATCATCTTGTGTTGGGAGCATCCTTGTTGTTTCCTTACTCTTCTCACCTACATGGGTTAGTCCCAAGCACAAGAGACAAATACAAGGATATCTATGGACATGGAGTGCAAGGCATATAGGATGATGTCCATGGATTCATTAATTACCTTGTCCCTTGTCCCTTGCTTACCTTTGAGGGAATGTGTGACTCCTTGAACTATTGCATAGTGTTGATGTTGATTGCAACTAGTCCTTGCCAATAATGAATATGAGTGAATTTCATTGGCGGAGTCACCCCTCAAGAACTTCTCTAGTTCTTCTTGTTGGGGACCCACATCAACTTGATGGGAATCCTTGGTGTTGAAGTGGCACTTGTAGAAGTTGAGCTTGTAGAAGCTTTGGGAACCCACTTGACCAAAGCTTGGGATTCATCTTCATATGAGTCAATCTCCTCTTGAAGCTTGTCCTTGCCCTTGAGCTTGTGGTCTTGTGGTGGAAGGTCATCTTGAGCTTTTGTTCCCTTGGGGAGAGTATGTTCATACTTCTCCTTTTGAGGAACAAACTTTGGCTTGGGGTATTGACCTTCTTCCCATTCAACTCCATTTGCGTTGAAGTAGCCAATGCCATGGTTCTTCCAGTATCCTCCGTGCTTGCGTACAATCTCCTCAAATTGCTTACATCCGGCAAGACTTTTGTAGATACCTTTCTCTATAATTCCTTTCAATAAATCATTTTCTTGCTCAAGTGTAACTTGGCTAAGAGAATCATCATTAGTGGAATCAATAGAACTACTAGAAGCAACATCATTAGATTTAGCATTTTTATTGTTGCTACTAGATGAAGAACCTTTCTTGCCTTTGTTACCAGTTTGTCTAGGTTTAACTTGTGGCATAAATGTAGACAAGAGTAATCATTTGGCTAGATAAGATGAAGTCTTCTTTAGGAGATCATCATTGATAGCTTTAAGAAACTCATGTTCTTGCTCCAAGGTGAGCTTCTCGAAGCGTAGCTTCTCATGAGTCTTTACAAGCTCTCTATGATCTTCTAGAGTAGATTCATGGGCTAACTTAAGAGTGTTTAATTCTTTAGTTAGTCACTCTATTTCCATCTTATCATCATCAACCGACTTATCTTGACTAACATGAAAATTATCAAGTTCATTTTGACTAATATCAATAGCTTTATCAAAGAGCAAGTCATCATCTCCAAGCAAATCATGTTCATCACTATTGAAATCAAGATACTCAGGGTGTGATACCTTGGGGCCTTTAGCCATGAAGCAACTTCCACTACCTTCATTTGGTGAATCAAATATGTCATAAGAGTTGGTAGTCACTAGTGCAAGTCCGACAACACCTTCATCTTGACTATAGTCGGAGTTGGAGTGATAGCTTCTCTCGGAGTGGTTGTCGGATTCGGAGCCAGAAACCCATTCACCAACGTGAGCTTGATGTCTTCTTCTTGAGTAGCTCTTGGTGTACTTGTCCTTCTTCTCCGAGTCCCTACTTCTCCTTGAGGGTCTTCGTTCATAACGGTCATCTCTACTCCTTCTCTCTGTACGAGGTGATTCATCTCTTGAGCTTCGTATTCTAGGTGACTCTTCTCTTCGTTTGTAGGGAGCCGTGCACTCATTGGAATAGTGTCTGGGCTTCCCACAATTGTAGCAGTTTTGGTCACGACTTGACGAATGCTTCTCTTCATATCTGGAGTTGGAGCTTCGTTCTTTGCCTCTATTCTTGTAGAATTTGTTGAATTTCTTGACCATGAGGCTTATCTCTTCATTGGTGACAAGGTTGTCGCTTGAAGTTGCGGGAGCATCACTTGTGGCTTTGTAACCACCGCTAGACTTGTTGTGAAGCTCTTCTTTGTCTTTGAGTGTCATCTCATGAGCAACAATCCTTTCAATGACTTCCGTAGGCTTGAGATCTTTGTAGTTGGGCATCATTTGGATCAAGGTGCACACATTGTCGTATCTCTCATCCAAAGCTCTAAGTATCTTCTTGATGATGACTTTGTCAGTCATCTCTTCGCTTCCTAAGCCGACAATCTTATTGGTGATGAGAGCTAGCCTAGATTACATTTCTGCGACTCCTTCACCATCCTTCATCTTGAACTTGTCAAGCTGACTTTGAAGAACATCTAACTTGGATTCTCTCACGGATTCGGTACCTTCGTGCATATCAACCAAAGTATCCCAAATTTCATTGGCATTCTTAAGACGACTGATTTTGTTGAATTCTTCGGGGCCTAGGCAGTTGAAAAGAATGTCACATGCTTGAGCGTTGTATTGCAACATCTTCAATTCTTCCGCGGTCGCTTCACGATCCGGTTCCTTTCCATCACCAAAGAATTCACCTTGCAAGCCAACACGAACAACAGCCCAAACGGCGGGGTTATGACCAAGAATATGCATTTTCATTTTGTGCTTCCAACTAGCAAAATTTGTACCATCAAAGTATGGACCTCTATGGTGATAATTTCCCTCGCTAGACGCCATACTCTCCTAGGTTGTGAAACCAATGCAATGGAGACCAAAGCTCTGATACAACTTGTAGGATCGAAAGTATGTCTAGAGGGGGGGGGGGGTGATTAGACTACTTGACAAATAAAATTTCTACCTTTTCCCAATTTTAAGTGTTGGCAGATTTTAGCAATGATAGCAAGTCAAGCACACCCTACACATGCATGTCTAAGCGTATAGCAGCGGAAAGTAAAGACAAGCATATGTAATAGAGGATAGGGAGGAAGATCAAACGCAATTTGAAGACACGAAGATTTTTCCCATGGTTCCGATAGGTGGTGCTATCGTACGTCCACGTTTATGGAGTCTTCAACCCACGGAGGGTAATGGTCACGAGAGTCCATGGAGGGCTCCACCCATAAGGGTCCACGAAGTAGCAACCTTGACTATTCCATAACGGCTTCCGTCCACGAAAGACTAGCCTCACTATGGGTAGATCTTCACGAAGTAGGCGATCTCCTTGCCCTTACAAACTTCTTGGTTCAACTCCACAACACGAAGTAGGAGGCTCCCAAGCGACACCTAACCAATCTAGGAGGCACCACCCTCCAAAAGGTAATAGGCTCGATGATGACGATGAACTCCTTGCTCTTGTGCTTCAAGATGATAGACTCCTCAACACACAATCACTCTCTCATAGATTTGGCTTTGGTGGAAGAGATTGATTGGGTGGAAAGCAACTTGGGGAGACTAGAAATCAAGATTCATATGGTTGGAATGGAATGGCTTGATCTCAAGACATGAGTAGGTGGTTCTCTCTCAGAAAAGTGGATGGGGCAAGTATGGAATAGTTCTGAGTGCTTCTCTTTCGAGTGGGATGTGGTGGAGGGGTATATATAGGCATCTCCAAAAATCCAATCGTTACACCTTTACTTACCAACTCGGTGACACCGAAGTATAAAACTCGGTGGTACCGAGTTGCTCAAAAGGTAGCAACTTTTGAATCTCGGTGAGACCAATATATAATTCTCGGTAGTACCGACAGAGGTGACCAATGGTCAGAAAGCAAACTCGGTGGCACCGATCCAAAAACTCGGAAATTCCGAATCTAAGAAAAGGGGCAACAGAAAGTTGGCAACTGAAACTCGGTGGCACCGATGCAGAATCGGTTGTACCAAAAATCTAGGGTTTGGCTGGGATCTGTCTGAGGTGAAAATCGGTAGGGCCGAGTGGGAAATATTGGTGGCACCGATTTTGCATGATAGGTGATGAGGATGCCTACCCTGGGTAGGGTCATAGATCTGACATCTGGGTCCCACCAATGGCCCTCGAATGACTTCAAAGCCCCTGGGGAAAAACACATTCGGATGAATATTGTCGTTCACTCGGATGACTCATTTCACTCGGACCATACAGCGCCATTCGGACAAACGGAAGCTCAGACAACCAAGAAGACAGAGCATCAGTGGAATACGATTGGCCGCACATTATGAGTTAAATCGCCGTTATCTGTAACGGCAGGTTAATCACGCGTTCCTGTAACGTAGTATTCATTGACATTTATTGCCTAATCATGGCGCTCGGCCGGTGGTGGCACACTCTATATAAGCCACCCTCGGGCGCCTTGGCAAGGGTTCCGACCCCCTGTAATCCTATACCACCATAAGCTAACGCAACAGCCTTTGGGCATCGAGACATAGGGCTGTTATCACTTCCGAGTGAGGCCTAAACTCGTACAAACCGAGTGCACACTTGAGCCGTAGCTAGACGACGCCCCTTCATTCGTACCCCCTAGTACTATTGTCAGGACCATTCCCACGACAGTTGGCGCCTACCGTGGGGCTGCGCATCTAGCGAATTCCGGCGCAGGTGGAATTTCCATTTTCTCGTTCATCATGAACGCTTTCGGCGGCGAGATCCTCTTCGGGTCCCTCAGCTTCGCCGTCGACGATCGGCGTGGCTGCAGGAGGCACCGCTGGACGCTGAGGCACTGCCCGTCCGTGGCGCAGTGCACTTTAGCATGACGACGTTCGGAGTTCTCCTTCGGCAACCGTCTACACCCTATCGACCGACTTCTCTGACTCGTCTTGCGGCTTATCGCCGGCGCTCCGGGCGCTCTCGGCTGCAGCGCTGGATCAAACACGCTGTGGCGGCCCAGGCCGTAGGAAGGCAAGTGGCTGCACTCGAAGCCGACGAGTCAGTCCACTGCCTTTCCCGTCTTCGGATGACGATTCCTCCGATGCTGCCGAGCTCGAGAGCAGCGGTGACGTGGCGGAGGTCTTGATGGACGGCCCGTCTCGAGACGCTGCCCCTCCGGGGCATTGGGCGGGAGACACCCGCGATCGGGACGGTGACCGCCGCAACGCCAGTACCGACGGCTACGTTCCCCAACCCCTCACTCGGGAGCAACGGGAGGAAATCAGGCGCTGGAACGACCAAGTTCTCCAGACGCCCATTGTGGGAAATACCCCTGAAGAGATGGCCATGGAGGCCGCTCGCCAAGCCACTCTGGCTGAGCGCGAGCGTCTCGAGCGGTTACAGCATTCACTCGATGAACGCGCGGCGAGGGAACTTCCCAGTTCCAGCCGCAACCGCCGCCAGTTTTTCGCAAAGGATCGTCCGTACACCATCCCGGTGATGCGCACGCCTTTGTTGAATCTGGCCGCGGCCACTCGGATCGCAGATTCGATCCAGCCATCTGATTCGGCGACAGGCGAGGGCATTCGGCAGATCTAGGCTCTGCTGAAAACCGCCCTACAGCAAAACTCAGAGGTATCACTATTGGAAATATGCCCTAGAGGCAATAATAAATAGGTTATTATTATATTTCCTTGTTCATGATAATCGTTTATTATCCATGCTATAATTGTATTGATTGGAAACTCAAATACATGTGTGGGTACATAGACAAACACTGTGTCCCTAGTAAGCCTCTAGATGACTAGCTCGTTGATCAAAGATGGTTAAGGTTTCCTAGCCATTGACATGAGATGTCATTTGATAATGGGATCACATCATTAGGAGAATGATGTGATGGACAAGACCCAAACTACGAACGTAGCATATGATCGTGTCAGTTTATTGCTATTGTTTTCTGCATGTCAAGTATCTGTTCCTATGACCATGAGATCATGCAACTCCCTGACATCGGAGGAGTACCTTGTGTGTATCAAACGTCGCAACGTAACTGGGTGACTATAAAGGTGCTCTACAGGTATCTCCGAGGGTGTCTGTTGGGTTGGCATGGATCAAGACTGGGATTTGTTACTCTGTGTGACGGAGAGGTATCTCTGGGCCCACTCGGTAATACAACATCACAATGAGCCTTGCAAGCAATGTGACTAAAGTGTTAGCCACGAGATCTTGTATTACGGAACGAGTAAAGAGACTTGCCGGTAACGAGATTGAACTAGGTATAGAGATACCGACGATCGAATCTCGGGCAAGTAACATACCGAAGAACAAAGGGAACAGCATACGGGATTAACTGAATCCTTGACATAGAGGTTCGACCGATAAAGATCTTCGTAGAATATGTAGGAGCCAATATGGGCATCCAGGTCCCGCTATTGGTTATTGGCCGTAGAGGTGTCTCGGTCATGTCTACATAGTTCTCGAACCCGCAGGGTCTACACACTTAAACGTTTGGTGACGATTAGTATAGTTGAGTTATTATGTTGGTGACCGAAGGTTGTTCGGAGTCCCGGATAAGATCCCGGACATGACGAGGATCTCCGGAATAGTCCGGAGTTAAAGATTGATATATGTGATAATAGTGTTTTGATCTCCGGAAGGGTTCCGGAATTCACCGGAAGTGGTTCTGGATGTTTACCGAAGTGTTCGGGTGCAAGAACACTTTATATGGGCCAAGGGATAAAAGCCCACGAGGTATTGGAAAGTGCAAAAGTAGTTTTGCTGCCGCGTAAGCGGTACTACCGCTTGGTGAAGCGGTACTACCGCCCGAGCGGTACTACCGCTTGTGTGAAGCGGTACTACCGCTTGTGTGAAGCGGTACTACCGCTTGTGCGCGGTACTGCAGGGATCCGAGTTGGACTCTTTCCCTGCGGGCCAAACCGACCTTGTGCGGGCAAAACCGACCTGGAGGAGGCTTTTACTCCAAGTTTAGACCCCAAGGCTCAACATATAAATAGAGGGGCAGGGCTAGCACACGGGACACATCAAGATTTCCCCAAGCCGTGTGCGGCAACCCTAACCCTCTAGTTCCTCCGTCATAATCTCCGTAGCGCTTGGCGAAGCCCTGCAGAGATTGTTCCTCACCACCATCACCACGCCGTCGTGCTGCTGGAACTCAACCACTACTTCACCATCGCTCGCTGGATCGAGGAGGTGAAGGCGTCATCAAGCCGTACGTGTGTTGAACGCGGAGGTGCCGTCCGTTCGGCGCTAGTTCGTGATCGGATCGAGGGACGACTTGCGATTTGGATCGCGGAGACGTTCGACTACATCAACCGCGTTTCTTAAACGCTTCCGCTTAGCGATCTACAAGGGTATGTAGATTCACTCTTCCTCTCGTAGATGCTCATCACCATGGATAGATCTTGCGTGTGCGTAGGAAAATTTTTGTTTCCCATGCAACGTTCCCCAACAGTGGCATCTGAGCTAGGTCTATGCGTAGATGAGATCTCGAGTAGAACACAAACGAGTTGTGGGCGTGGGTGTATACATATTGCTTGCCGTTACTAGTTGATACTTGATTCGGCGGTATTGTGAGATGAAGCGGCCCGGACCGACATTACGCGTACACTTACGCGAGACAGGTTCCTTCAACTGACATGTAATTTTGTTGCATAAAGATGGCTAGCGGGTGTCTGTCTCTCTCACTTTAGTTGAATCGATTTCAATGAAGAGGGTTCTTTTAGAAGATCAAAAAGCAATCACTACACCACGTTGTGGTTTTGCGTAGGTAAGAACGGTTCTTGCAAACCCGTAGCAGCCACGTAAAATTTGCAAGAACAATTAGAGGACGTCTAACTTGTTTTTACAGGGTATGTTGTGATGTGATATGGCCAATTACATGATGAGATATATGTGATGTATGAGATGATCATGTGTTGTATAGAATATCACGACTTGCATGTCGATGAGTACGGCAACTGGCAGGAGCCATAGAGTTGTCTTTAATTATTGTATGACCTGCGTGTCAATCATTAAGCGCTATGTAATGCTTTACTTTATCGCTAAACGTTAGCAATAGTCGTGGAAGCAACAGTCGGCGCGACAACCTTATGGCGACACGTTGATGGAGATCAAGATGATGGAGATCATGGTGTCATGCCGGTGACGATGGAGATCATGCCGGTGCTTTGGAGATGGAGATCAAAAGCACAAGTTCATGGCCATATCATGTCACTTATGATTTGCATGTGATGTTAATCCTTTTATGCATCTTATTTTGCTTAGGACGACGGTAGCATTATAAGGTGATCCCTCACTTAAATTTCAAGATAAAGTGTGTTCTCCCCGAGTGTGCACCGTTGCGAAAGTTCGTCGTTTCGAGACACGCCGTGATGATCGGGTGTGATAGACTCCACGTTCACATACAACGGGTGCAAGCCATGTTGCACACGCGGAACACTTGGGTTAAACTTGACGAGCCTAGCATGTACAGACATGGCCTCGGAACACAAGAGACCGAAAGGTCGAACATGAGTCATATAGTAGATATGATCAACATGAAGATGTTCACCATTGAAACCACCTCAACTCACGTGATGATCGGACTTGAGTTGGTGGATTTGGATCATGTTACACTCGAATGACCGGAGGGATGTCAATTTGAGTGGGAGTTTTTAAGTAATATGATTAACTAAACTCATTATCTTGAACAATAGTCTAAGTTGTCTTTGCTATATTTATGTTGTAGATCATGGCTCGCGCAGTAGCACCCCTGAATTTTAATGCGTTCCTAGAGAAAGCTAAGTTGAAAGATGATGGAAGTAACTTTGTGGACTGGGCCCGTAATCTAAGGATTATCCTTACGGCTTCCCAGAAAGCTTATGTCCTTGATGCACCGCTTGGTGATCCACCCGCTCCAGTTGAGTCTCTAGACGTTGTGAACGCCTGGCAGGCTCGTTCTGATGATTACTCAATAGTTCAATGTGCAATGTTGTATGGCTTAGAACCGGGACTTCAAAGACGTTTTGAACGTCATGGAGCATATGAGATGTTCCAGGAGTTGAAGTTTATCTTTCAGAAGAATGCCCGGATCGAGAGATATGAGATCTCCGATAAGTTCTATGCTTGCAAGATGGAGGAGAACGGGTCTATCAGTGATCACGTGCTCAGAATGTCTGGGTACTCCACCCGTCTGGCTGAATTGGGGATGCCCCTTCCGCCAGAGGCTATCACTGACAGAGTTCTTCAATCATTGCCACCTAGCTACAAGAGCTTCGTGTTGAACTATAACATGCACGGGATGAACAAGTCAGTCGCCGAGCTGTTTGCGATGCTGAAAGCCGCTGAGTCTGAAATTCAGAAGGAGCATCAAGTGTTGATGGTCAATAAAACCACTAGTTTCAAGAAAAATGGCAAGGGTAAGAAGGGTAACTCCAAGAAGAGTGGCAAAACAGTTGCTCCTCTCGTGAAGAAACCCAAGGCTGGACCCAAACCAGAAACTGTGTGTTTTCATTGCAAGGGAACTGGACACTGGAAGCGGAACTGCCCCAAGTATTTGGCTGACAAGAAGGCGGCCAACAACAAACAAGGTATATATGATATACATGTTATTGATGTGTACCTTACCAACCCTCGTTGTAGTGCCTGGGTATTTGATACCGGTGCGGTTGCTCATATTTGCAACTCTAAACAGGAACTGCGGAATAGACGGAGGCTGGCAAAGGACGAAGTGACGATGCGCGTGGGAAATGGTTCCAAGGTTGATGTGATCGCCGTCGGCACGCTCGCTCTTCGATTACCGTCGGGATTAGTGATGAACCTAAATAAGTGTTATTTGGTGCCTGCGTTAAGCATGAACATTATATCTGGATCTTGTTTATTGCGAGACGGTTACTCATTTAAATCAGAGAATAATGGTTGTTCTATTTATATGAGTAATATCTTTTATGGTCATGCACCCAATGTGAGGGGTTTATTCTTATTGAATCTCGATAGTAATGATACACATGTTCATAACATTGATGCCAAAAGATGTAGAATTGATAATGATAATACCACTTTCTTGTGGCACTGCCGTTTAGGTCATATTGGTGTAAAACGCATGAAGAAGCTCCATGCTGATGGACTTTTGGAGTCACTTGATTTTGAATCACTTGACACATGTGAGCCATGCCTCATGGGCAAGATGACTAAAACGCCGTTCTCTGGAACAATGGAACGGGCAAGTGACTTATTGGAAATCATACATACTGATGTGTGTGGTCCGATGAGTATTGAGGCGCGCGGTGGTTATCGTTACTTTCTCACCTTCACTGATGACTTAAGTAGATATGGGTATATTTACTTAATGAAACATAAGTCTGAAACATTTGAAAAGTTCAAACAATTTCAGAGTGAAGTTGAGAATCATCGTAACAAGAAGATTAAATTCCTACGATCTGATCGAGGAGGAGAATATCTGAGTTATGAGTTTGGCAGTCACTTAAGACAGTGTGGAATTGTTTCACAATTGACACCGCCTGGAACACCACAGCGTAATGGTGTGTCCGAACGTCGTAATCGAACCTTATTGGATATGGTGCGATCTATGATGTCTCTTGCCGATTTGCCACTATCGTTTTGGGGTTATGCATTAGAGACAGCTGCATTCACTTTAAATAGGGCACCATCGAAATCCGTTGAGACGACGCCATATGAACTTTGGTTTGGCAAGAAGCCAAAACTGTCGTTTCTTAAAGTTTGGGGATGTGATGCTTATGTCAAAAAGCTTCAGCCTGAAAAGCTGGAACCCAAAGCGGAGAAATGCGTCTTCATAGGATACCCAAAAGAGACAGTTGGGTATACCTTCTACCTCAGATCCGAAGGCAAAGTGTTTGTCGCTAAAAACGGAACATTTCTTGAGAAAGAGTTTCTCTCGAAAGAATTGAGTGGGAGGAAGATAGAACTTGATGAGGTTGTTGAACCTTTACTTCAACCTGAGAGTAGCGCAACGCAGAAAGTTGTTTCTGTGGAGCCTACATTAGCTGAAGAGGAAGTTAATGATGATGATCATGAAGCTTTGGATCAAGTTGCTATCGAACCTCGTAGGTCGACAAGGACGCGTACTGCTCCTGAGTGGTACGGCAACCCTGTCTTAGAGGTCATGTTGTTAGACAACGATGAACCTACGAGCTATGGAGAAGCGATGATGGGCCCGGATTCCGAGAAGTGGTTAGAGGCCATGAAATCCGAGATGGGATCCATGTATGAAAACAAAGTATGGACTTTGGAAGTATTACCTGAAGGGCGTAAGGCCATTCAGAACAAATGGATCTTTAAGAGGAAGACGGACGCGGACGGTAATGTCACCGTCTATAAAGCTCGACTTGTGGCAAAGGGTTTTTCACAAGTTCAAGGAGTTGACTACGATGAGACCTTCTCACCCGTAGCGATGCTTAAGTCCGTCAGAATCATGTTAGCAATAGCTGCCTTTTTCGATTATGAAATTTGGCAGATGGATGTCAAAACAGCGTTCCTTAACGGTTACCTTAAGGAAGAGTTGTATATGATGCAACCAGAAGGTTTTGTCGATCCAGAGAATGCTGACAAAGTTTGCAAACTCCAGCGATCCATTTATGGACTGGTGCAAGCATCTCGGAGTTGGAATCTTCGTTTTGATGAGGTGATCAAAGCGTTCGAGTTTATACAAGTTTACGGAGAAGCTTGTATTTACAAGAAAGTGAGTGGGAGCTCTATAGCGTTTCTAATATTATATGTGGATGACATATTACTGATTGGAAACAATATAGAAATGCTGGAAAGCGTGAAGGAATATTTGAACAAGAGTTTTTCAATGAAGGACCTAGGAGAAGCTGCTTTCATATTAGGCATCAAGATCTATAGAGATAGATCGAGACGCTTAATAGGACTTTCACAAAGCACATACCTTGACAAAGTTTTGAAGAAGTTCAAAATGGATCAATCCAAGAAGGGGTTCTTGCCTGTATTGCAAGGTGTGAAGTTGAGTAAGACTCAATGCCCAGTGACTGCAGAAGATAGAGAAAAGATGAGTGTCATCCCCTATGCTTCGGCCATAGGATCTATCATGTATGCAATGCTGTGCACAAGACCCGATGTTAGCCTGACCATAAGTATGGTCGGAAGGTTTCAAAGTGATCCAGGAATGGAACACTGGACGGCGGTCAAGAATATCCTAAAGTACCTGAAAAGGACTAAGGATATGTTTCTCGTTTATGGAGGTGATCAAGAGCTCGTCGTAAAGGGTTACGTCGATGCAAGATTTGACACTGATCCGGATGACTCTAAGTCTCAAACCGGATACGTGTTTATTCTTAATGGGGGTGCGGTTAGCTGGTGCAGTTCCAAGCAAAGCGTGGTAGCCAATTCTACATGCGAAGCGGAGTACATCGCTGCCTCGGAGGCGGCGAAGGAAGGTGTCTGGATGAAGGAGTTCATGACAGATCTTGGAGTAGTGCCTAGTGCGCTTAACCCAATGACTCTGTTTTATGATAATACTGGTGCCATTGCTCTAGCCAAGGAACCAAGATTTCACAAGAGGACCAGACACATAAAGCGACGTTTCAATTCCATCCGCGATTACATCAAGGAGGACGACATAAATATTTGCAAAGTACACACGGATCTGAATGTTGCAGATCCGATGACTAAACCTCTTCCAAGGGCTAAACATGAACAACACCAGAACTGCATGGGTGTTCGATTCATTACAATGTAAATCACATAGTGATGTGAACTAGATTATTGACTCTAGTGCAAGTGGGAGACTGTTGGAAATATGCCCTAGAGGCAATAATAAATAGGTTATTATTATATTTCCTTGTTCATGATAATCGTTTATTATCCATGCTATAATTGTATTGATTGGAAACTCAAATACATGTGTGGGTACATAGACAAACACTGTGTCCCTAGTAAGCCTCTAGATGACTAGCTCGTTGATCAAAGATGGTTAAGGTTTCCTAGCCATTGACATGAGATGTCATTTGATAACGGGATCACATCATTAGGAGAATGATGTGATGGACAAGACGCAAACTACGAATGTAGCATATGATCGTGTCAGTTTATTGCTATTGTTTTCTGCATGTCAAGTATCTGTTCCTATGACCATGAGATCATGCAACTCCCTGACATCGGAGGAGTACCTTGTGTGTATCAAACGTCGCAACGTAACTGGGTGACTATAAAGGTGCTCTACAGGTATCTCCGAGGGTGTCTGTTGGGTTGGCATGGATCAAGACTGGGATTTGTTACTCTGTGTGACGGAGAGGTATCTCTGGGCCCACTCGGTAATACAACATCACAATGAGCCTTGCAAGCAATGTGACTAAAGTGTTAGCCACGAGATCTTGTATTACGGAACGAGTAAAGAGACTTGTCGGTAACGAGATTGAACTAGGTATAGAGATACCGACGATCGAATCTCGGGCAAGTAACATACCGAAGAACAAAGGGAACAGCATATGGGATTAACTGAATCCTTGACATAGAGGTTCGACCGATAAAGATCTTCGTAGAATATGTCGGAGCCAATATGGGCATCCAGGTCCCGCTATTGGTTATTGGCCGTAGAGGTGTCTCGGTCATGTCTACATAGTTCTCGAACCCGCAGGGTCTACACACTTAAACGTTTGGTGACGATTAGTATAGTTGAGTTATTATGTTGGTGACCGAAGGTTGTTCGGAGTCCCGGATAAGATCCCGGACATGACGAGGATCTCCGGAATAGTCCGGAGGTAAAGATTGATATATGTGATAATAGTGTTTTGATCTCCGGAAGGGTTCCGGAATTCACCGGAAGTGGTTCTGGATGTTTACCGAAGTGTTCGGGTGCAAGAACACTTTATATGGGCCAAGGGATAAAAGCCCACGAGGTATTGGAAAGTGCAAAAGTAGTTTTGCTGCCGCGTAAGCGGTACTACCGCTTGGTGAAGCGGTACTACCGCCCGAGCGGTACTACCGCTTGTGTGAAGCGGTACTACCGCTTGTGTGAAGCGGTACTACCGCTTGTGCGCGGTACTGCAGGGATCCGAGTTGGACTCTTTCCCTGCGGGCCAAACCGACCTTGTGCGGGCAAAACCGACCTGGAGGAGGCTTTTACTCCAAGTTTAGACCCCAAGGCTCAACATATAAATAGAGGGGCAGGGCTAGCACACGGGACACATCAAGATTTCCCCAAGCCGTGTGCGGCAACCCTAACCCTCTAGTTCCTCCGTCATAATCTCCGTAGCGCTTGGCGAAGCCCTGCAGAGATTGTTCCTCACCACCATCACCACGCCGTCGTGCTGCTGGAACTCAACCACTACTTCAGGATCGCTCGCTGGATCGAGGAGGTGAAGGCGTCATCAAGCCGTACGTGTGTTGAACGCGGAGGTGCCGTATGTTCGGCGCTAGTTCGTGATCGGATCGAGGGACGACTTGCGATTTGGATCGCGGAGACGTTCGACTACATCAACCGCGTTTCTTAAACGCTTCCGCTTAGCGATCTACAAGGGTATGTAGATTCACTCTTCCTCTCGTAGATGCTCATCACCATGGATAGATCTTGCGTGTGCGTAGGAAAATTTTTGTTTCCCATGCAACGTTCCCCAACAATCACAATCTCATAAGCGCATTCACAATGAATCTACTCGGGCAGATACTGTGTAGTCAGATCACAGTCCGCTCGTGCCGAGGAAGGACCCGCGAACTCCCCCTCCTCCGAGAGGCCCGTACGAAGGACACGGGCACGACGACCGCAATTTAAATTGGACCCCCCCTCCGAGGGGCGGTCTGCATGGCCAAGATCCATATGACGGAGGCTACCCACTCGGGAGAAACCGCGAGCGGAGCCCTGTTCGACACAGAGGCTATGATGCCCGATCTGATATCACTCAGCGAGTGGTCGATCGGAACAGATATGATAGAGACCGAGTGAGTGGTTGGGGAGTTACCAACCTCGGGTGTTTCAGCAGATACATTCGAGAGGCGGAAATACCCCCCAATTACCGACTGGCAACCGGAATTGGAAAGTTTAATGGCGAGTCCAAGCCAGAGACTTGGCTCGAAGATTATTGAGTGATACGTCTCTAACGTATATATAATTTATGAAGTATTCATGCCATGTTTACAATAATGCTATATGATTTTGGTATGATTTTATTAGAACTAACCCGGACTGACGCTGTTTTCAGCAGAACTACCATGGTGTCGTTTTTTGTGCAGAAATAAAAGTTCTCGGAATGGGCTGAAAATTTACGGTGATTTTTTATGGACCAAAAGTTACCCCCGAAGCATTGGAGTTGGGCCAGAAGAGCCACGGAGGGCGCGCCCTCCTAGCTTGTCGCCGCCTTGTGGCCCCCCTTGATGTGAGACCGACGCCAAAAATTTCTATAAATACCAAAACCCCCAGAAACAAACCTAGATCGGGAGTTCCGCCGCCGCAAGCCTCTGTAGCCACGAAAAACCAATCGGGAGCCTGTTCCGGCACTCTGCCAGAGGGGTAAACCATCACCGGAGGCCATCTTCATCATCCCGGCGGTCTCCATGACGAGGATGGAGTAGTTCACCCTCGGGGTTGAGGGTATGTACCAGTAGCTATGTGTTTGATCTCTCTCTCTCTCGTGTTCTTGAGATGGCACGATCTTGATGTACCGCGATCTTTATTAAGATAGATGAATCATATGGAGTTTTCCCCTCTCTATCTTCTTGTGATGAATTGAGTTTTCCCTTTGAAGTTTTCTTATCGGATTGAGTCTTTAAGGATTTGAGAACACTTGATGTATGTCTTGCGATGGGATATCCGTGGTGACAATGGGATGTTCTATTGATCCACTTGATGTGTGTTTTGGTGATCAACTTGTGGGTTCCGTGACCTTGGGAATCTATGCATAGGGGTTGGTACACGTTTTCGTCTTGACTCTCCGGTAGAAACTTTGGGGCACTCTTTGAAGTTCTTTGTGTTGGATTGAACATGATGAATCTGAAATTGTGTGATGCATATCGTATAATCAAGCCCATGGGTACTCATGGTGACATTGGAGTATCTAGGTGACATTAGGGTTTTGGTTGATGTGTATCTTAAGGTGTTATTCTAGTATGAACTCTAGGGCTGTTCGTGACACTTATAGGGATAGCTCATACGATTGATCGGAAAAGATAACTTTGAGGTGGTTTCATACCCTACAATAATTTCTTCGTTTGTTCTCCGCTATTTGTGACTTTGGAGTGAACTCTTTGTCGCACGTGAGGGACTTACATATGATTCAACTATGTCAGTATTGTTGAGAGAACTTGCACTAGTGAAAGTATGAACCCTAGGCCTTGTTTCTAAGCATTGCAATACCGTTTGTGCTCACTTTTATCATTAGTTACCTTGCTGTTTTTATATTTTCAGATTACAAAAACCTATATCTACCTGTAGGAGATATGCCCAAGAGGCAATAATAAATGTTATTATTTATCCCCATGTTCCTAATTAAGTTTATATTCCATGCTATAACTGCAATGATTCTCGAGTCTGCAATATCCACGAGGCCCGGAGGGAAACTCATTTGCACGTGTGGTATAATAAACAGTAAAATGTATTCCTAGTCTTGCCTCTAAGACTGGCTCAAGTATTGCATGATGATCCTATTTTCCTGATCATGGGCATGGCTATGCCGGCAATTTTGAGGGCGCAATGTTGGTAGAACACTTGTGTTGAATCGACCCGAATTGATGTTATGCTATGAGATACTTTCGTCACTAGTTAATGGTTAATAACACAGAGATAGTTAATGTTTGCATAATTCCTTAGACCATGAGAGTATCGAGTTCCTTCGTGCTTGCTTCGTGAACTTTGGGGTTTGTTAAACGTCATCCGTTACTGGGTGGCTATTACGGCGGCTTACGGGTTCACGGAAAAGTATGGCAAGTAACAAGATAGCTCAAGATTGGGATTTGCTCCTCCGACGATGGAGAGATATCTCTGGGCCCTCTCGGTATTACTGTTGGGGAACGTCGCATGGGAAACAAAAATTTTCCTACGCACACGCAAGATCTATCCATGGTGATGAGCATCTACGAAAGGGAGAGCGAATCTACATACCCTTGTAGATCGCTAAGCGGAAGCGTTAAGAAACGCGGTTGATGTAGTCGAACGTCTTCGCGATCCAAATCACAAGTCGTCCCTCGATCCAAACATGATATAGTGCCGAACGGACGGCACCTCCGCGTTCAACACACGTACGGCTTGATGACGCCTTCACCTCCTCGATCCAGCGAGCGATGGTGAAGTAGTGGATGAGTTCCGGCAGCACGACGGCATGGTGATGGTGGTGAGGAACAATCTCTGCAGGGCTTCGCCAAGCACTACGGAGATTATGACGGGAGGAACTAGAGGGTTAGGGTTGCCGGCACACGGCTTGGGAAATCTTGATGTCCCGTGTGCTAGCCCTGCCCCTCTATTTATATGTTGAGCCCTAGGGTCTAAACTTGGAGAGAAAGCCTCCACAAGGTCAGTTTGGCCCGCACGGAAAGAGTTCCACTCGGATTCCAGCAGTACCGCGCACAAGCGGTAGTACCGCTCACGAGCGGTAGTACCGCTTGAGCGGTAGTATCGCTTCACACAAGCGGTAGTACCGCTTACGCGGTAGCACTGCCTTACCAGCGGTAGTACCGCTTAAGGCAGCAGCAAAACTTCCTTTTGCACTTTCCAATACCTCGTGGGCTTTACCCCTTTGGCCCATATAAAGTGTTGCTGCACCCGAACACTTCGGTAAACATCCGGAACCCCTTATGGTGAATTCCGGAACCCTTCTGGAGATCAAAACACTATTATCACATATATCAATCTTTACCTCCGGACTCTTCCGAAGATCCTCGTCATGTCCGGGATCTTATCCGGGACTACGAACAACCTTCGGTCACCAACACAATAACTCAACTATACTAATCGTCACCAAACATTAAGTGTGTAGACCCTGCGGGTTCGAGAACTATGTAGACATGACCGAGACACCTCTACGGTCAATAACCAATAGCGGGACCTGGATGGCCATATTGGTTCCTACATATTCTACGAAGATCTATATCGGTCGAACCTCTATGTCAAGGATTCAGTTAATCCCGTATGCTGTTCCCTTTGTTCTTCGGTATGTTACTTGCCCGAGATTCGATCGTCGGTATCTCTATACCTAGTTCAATCTCGTTATCGGCAAGTCTCTTTACTCGTTCCGTAATACAAGATCTCGTGGCTAACACTTTAGTCACATTGCTTGCAAGGCTCATTGTGATGTTGTATTACCGAGTGGGCCCTGAGATACCTCTCCGTCACACGGAGTAACAAATCCCAGTCTTGATCCATGCCAACCCAACAGACACCCTCGGAGATACCTGTAGAGCATCTTTATAGTCACCCAGTTACGTTGCGACGTTTGATACACACAAGGTATTCCTCCGGTGTCAGTGAGTTGCATGATCTCATGGTCATAGGAACATATACTTGACACGCAGAAAACAATAGCAATAAACTGACACGATCATATGCTACGTTTATAGTTTGGGTCTTGTCCATCACATCATTCTCCTAATGATGTGATTCCGTTATCAAATGACATCTCATGTCCATGGCTAGGAAATCTTCACTAGCTTTTGATCAACGAGCTAGTTAACTAGAGGCTTACTAGGGACACAGTGTTGTCTATGTACCCACACATGTATTTGAGTTTCCAATCAATACAATTATAGCATGGATAATAAACGATTATCATGAACAAGGAAATATAATAATAACCAATTTATTATTGCCTCTAGGGCATATTTCCAATAGTCTCCCACTTGCACTAGAGTCAATAATCTAGTTCACATCATTATGTGATTTACATTGTAATGAATCGAACACCCATGCAGTTCTGGTGTTGTTCATGTTTAGCCCTTGGAAGAGGTTTAGTCATCGGATCTGCAACATTCAGATCCGTGTGTACTTTGCAAATATTTATGTCGTCCTCCTTGATGTAATCGCGGATGGAATTGAAACGTCGCTTTATGTGTCTGGTCCTCTTGTGAAATCTTGGTTCCTTGGCTAGAGCAATGGCACCAGTATTATCACAAAACAGAGTCATTGGTTTAAGCGCACTAGGCACTACTCCAAGATCTGTCATGAACTCCTTCATCCAGACACCTTCCTTCGCCGCCTCCGAGGCAGCGATGTACTCCGCTTCGCATGTAGAATTGGCTACCACGCTTTGCTTGGAACTGCACCAGCTAACCGCACCCCCATTAAGAATAAATACGTATCCGGTTTGCGACTTAGAGTCATCCGTATCAGTGTCAAAGCTTGCATCGACGTAACCCTTTACGACGAGCTCTTGATCACCTCCATAAATGAGAAACATGTCCTTAGTCCTTTTCAGGTACTTCAGGATATTCTTGACCGCCGTCCAGTGTTCCACTCCCGGATCACTTTGAAACCTTCCGGCCATACTTATGGCAAGGCTGACATCGGGTCTTGTGCACAGCATTGCATACATGATAGAGCCTATGGCTGAGGCATAGGGGATGACAGTCATCTTTTCTCTATCTTCTGCAGTCACTGGGCATTGAGTCTTACTCAACTTCACACCTTGCAAAACAGGCAAGAACCCCTTCTTGGACTGATCCATTTTGAACTTCTTCAAAATCTTATCAAGGTATGTGCTTTGTGAAAGTCCTATTAAACGTCTTGATCTATCTCTATAGATCTTGATGCCTAATATGAAAGCAGCTTCTCCTAGGTCCTTCATTGAAAAACTCTTGTTCAAATATTCCTTCACGCTTTCCAACATTTCTATATTGTTTCCAATCAGTAATATGTCATCCACATATAATATTAGAAACGCTATAGAGCTCCCACTCACTTTCTTGTAAATACAAGCTTCTCCGTAAATATGTATAAACTCGAACGCTTTGATCACCTCATCAAAGCGAAGATTCCAACTCCGAAATGCTTGCACCAGTCCATAAATGGATCGCTGGAGTTTGCAAACTTTGTCAGCATTCTCTGGATTGACAAAACCTTCTGGTTGCATCATATAGAACTCTTCCTTAAGGAAACCGTTAAGGAACGCTGTTTTGACATCCATCTGCCAAATTTCATAATCGAAAAAGGCAGCTATTGCTAACATGATTCTGACGGACTTAAGCATCGCTACGGGTGAGAAGGTCTCATCGTAGTCAACTCCTTGAACTTGTGAAAAACCCTTTGCCACAAGTCGAGCTTTATAGACGGTGACATTACCGTCCGCGTCCGTCTTCCTCTTAAAGATCCATTTGTTCTGAATGGCCTTACGCCCTTCAGGTAGTACTTGCAAAGTCCACACTTTGTTTTCATACATGGATCCCATCTCGGATTTCATGGCCTCTAACCACTTCTCGGAATCCGGGCCCATCATCGCTTCTCCATAGCTCGTAGGTTCATCGTTGTCCAACAACATGACCTCTGAGACAGGGTTGCCGTACCACTCAGGAGCAGTATGCATCCTTGTCGACCTACGAGGCTCGATAGCAACTTGATCCGAAGCTTTATGATCATCATCAACTTCCTCTTCAGCTGATGTAGGCTCTACAGAAACATCTTTCTGCGCTGCGCTACTCTCAGGTTGAAGTAAAGGTTCAACAACCTCATCAAGTTCTATCTTCCTCCCACTCAATTCTTTCGAGAGAAACTCTTTCTCAAGAAATGTTCCGTTTTTAGTGACAAACACTTTGCCTTCGGATCTGAGGTAGAAGGTATACCCAACTGTCTCTTTTGGGTATCCTATGAAGACGCATTTCTCCGCTTTGGGTTCCAGCTTTTCAGGCCGAAGCTTTTTGACATAAGCATCACATCCCCAAACTTTAAGAAACGACAGCTTTGGCTTCTTGCCAAACCAAAGTTCATATGGCGTCGTTTCAACGGATTTTGATGGTGCCCTATTTAAAGTGAATACAACTGTCTCTAATGCATAACCCCAAAACAATAGTGGCAAATCGGCAAGAGACATCATAGATCGTACCATATCTAATAAGGTTCGATTACGACGTTCGGACACACCATTACGCTGTGGTGTTCCAGGCGGTGTTAATTGTGAAACAATTCCACACTGTCTTAAGTGACTGCCAAACTCATAACTCAGATATTCTCCTCCTCGATCAGATCGTAGGAATTTAATCTTCTTGTTACGATGATTCTCAACTTCACTCTGAAATTGTTTGAACTTTTCAAACGTTTCAGACTTGTGTTTCATTAAGTAAATATACCCATATCTACTTAAGTCATCAGTGAAGGTGAGAAAGTAACGATAACCACCGCGCGCCTCAATGCTCCTCGGACCGCACACATCAGTATGTATGATTTCCAACAAGTCACTTGCCCATTCCATTTTTCCAGAGAACGGCGTTTTAGTCATCTTGCCCATGAGGCATGGCTCGCATGTGTCAAGTGATTCAAAATCAAGTGACTCCAAAAGTCCACCAGCATGGAGCTTCCTCATGTGTTTTACGCCAATATGACCTAAACGGCAGTGCCACAAGAAAGTGGTATTATCCTTATCATTTCTACATCTTTTGGCATCAATGTTATGAATATGTGTATCATTACTATCGAGATTCAATAAGAATAAACCCCTCACTTCGGGTGCATGACCATAAAAGATATTACTCATATAAATAGAACAACCATTATTCTCTGATTTAAATGAGTAACCGTCTCGCAATAAACAAGATCCAGATATAATGTTCATGCTTAACGCAGGCACTAAATAACAATTATTCAGGTTCATCACTAATCCCGATGGTAATCGAAGAGCGAGCGTGCCGACGGCGATCACATCAACCTTGGAACCATTTCCCACGCGCATCGTCACTTTGTCCTTTGCCAGCCTCCGTCTATTCCGCAGTTCCTGTTTTGAGTTGCAAATATGAGCAACCGCACCGGTATCAAATACCCAGGCACTACAACGAGAGTTGGTAAGGTACACATCAACAACATGTATATCGTATATACCTTGTTTGTTGTTGGCCGCCTTCTTGTCAGCCAAATACTTGGGGCAGTTCCGCTTCCAGTGTCCAGTTCCCTTGCAATGAAAGCACATAGTTTCTGGTTTGGGTCCAGCCTTGGGTTTCTTCACGGGAGGAGCAACTGCTTTGCCACTCTTCTTGGAGTTACCCTTCTTACCCTTGCCATTTTTCTTGAAACTAGTGGTTTTATTGACCATCAACACTTGATGCTCCTTCTGAATTTCAGACTCAGCGACTTTCAGCATCGCAAACAGCTCGGCGACTGACTAGTTCATCCCGTGCATGTTATAGTTCAACACGAAGCTCTTGTAACTAGGTGGCAATGATTGAAGAACTCTGTCAGTGATAGCCTCTGGCGGAAGGGGCATCCCTAATTCAGCCAGACGGGTGGAGTACCCAGACATTCTGAGTATGTGATCACTAACAGACCCGTTCTCCTCCATCTTGCAAGCATAGAACTTATCGGAGGTCTCATACCTCTCGATCCGGGCATTCTTCTGAAAGATAAACCTCAACTCCTGGAACATCTCATATGCTCCATGATGTTCAAAACATCTTTGAAGTCCCGTTTCTAAGCCATACAAAATTGCACATTGAACTATTGAGTAATCATCAGAGCGAGCCTGCCAGGCGTTCACAACGTCTAGAGACTCAACTGGAGCGGGTGGATCACCAAGCGGTGCATCAAGGACATAAGCCTTCTGGGAAGCCGTAAGGATAATCCTTAGATTACGGGCCCAGTCCACAAAGTTACTTCCATCATCTTTCAACTTAGCTTTCTCTAGGAACGCATTAAAATTCAGGGGTGCTACTGCACGAGCCATGATCTACAACATAAATATAGCAAAGACAACTTAGACTATTGTTCATGATAATGAGTTCAGTTAATCATATTACTTAAAAAACTCCCACTCAAATTGACATCCCTCCGGTCATTCGAGTGTCACATGATCCAAATCCACCAACTCAAGTCCGATCATCACGTGAGTTGAGGTGGTTTCAATGGTGAACATCTTCATGTTGATCATATCTACTATATGACTCATGTTCGACCTTTCGGTCTCTTGTGTTCCGAGGCCATGTCTGTACATGCTAGGCTCGTCAAGTTTAACCCGATGTTCCGCACGTGCAACACTGGCTTGCACCCGTTGTATGCGAACGTAGAGTCTATCACACCCGATCATCACATGGTGTCTCGAAACGACGAACTTTCGCAACGGTGCACATTCGGGGAGAACACAATTTTATCTTGAAATTTAAGTGAGGGATCACCTTATAATGCTACCGTCGTCCTAAGCAAAATAAGATGCATAAAAGGATTAACATCACATGCAAATCATAAGTGACATGATATGGCCATGAACTTGTGCTTTTGATCTCCATCTCCAAAGCATCGGCATGATCTCCATCGTCACCGGCATGACACCATGATTTCCATCATCTTGATCTCCATCAACGTGTCGCCATGAAGTTGTCGCGCCGACTGTTGCTTCCACGACCATTGCTAACTCATAGCGATAAAGTAAAGCAAAACGGCGAAAATAATTAAAGACAACTCTATGGCTCCTGCCAGTTGCCGTACTCATCGACATGCAAGTCGTGATATTCTATACAACACATGATCATCTCATAGATCACATATATCTCATCATGAAATTGGCCATATCACATCACAACATACCCTGCAAAAACAAGTTAGACGTCCTCTAATTGTTGTTGCAAGTTTTACGTGGCTGCTACGGGTATCTAGCAAGAACGATTCTTACCTACGCAAAAACCACAACGGTGATATAAAAATTGCTATTCAACCTTCTCAAGGACCGCCTTTGTCAAATCCGATCTGACTAAAGTGGGAGAGACAGACACCCGCTAGCCATCTTTATGCAACGAAGTTACATGTCAGTTGAAGGAACCGGTCTCTCGTAATTGTACGAGTAATGTTGGTCCGATCCACTTCATCCCACAATACCGCCGAAACAAGAAAAGACCAAGGGAGGAAGCAATCTGAATATCAACGCCCACAAAACCCTTTTGTGTTCTACTCGAGATCTCATCTACGCATAGACCTAGCTCAGATGCCACTGTTGGGGAACGTCGCATGGGAAACAAAAAATTTGCTACGCACACGCAAGATCTATCCATGGTGATGAGCATCTACGAGAGGGAGAGTGAATCTACATACCCTTGTAGATCGCTAAGCGGAAGCGTTAAGAAACGCGGTTGATGTAGTCGAACGTCTTCGCGATCCAAATCGCAAGTCGTCCCTCGATCCAAACACGATCTAGTGCCGAACGGACGGCACCTCCGCGTTCAACACACGTACGGCTTGATGACGCGTTCACCTCCTCGATCCAGCGAGCGATGGTGAAGTAGTGGATGAGTTCCGGCAGCACGACGGCGTGGTGATGGTGGTGAGGAACAATCTCTGCAGGGCTTCGCCAAGCACTACGGAGATTATGACGGGAGGAACTAGAGGGTTAGGGTTGCCGGCACACGGCTTGGGAAATCTTGATGTCCCGTGTGCTAGCCCTGCCCCTCTATTTATATGTTGAGCCCTGGGGTCTAAACTTGGAGAGAAAGCCTCCACAAGGTCGGTTTTGCCCGCACAAGGTCGGTTTGGCCCGCACGGAAAGAGTTCCACTCGGATTCCAGCAGTACCGCGCACAAGCGGTAGTACCGCTCACGAGCGGTAGTACCACTTCACACAAGCGGTAGTACCGCTTACGCGGTAGCACTGCCTTACCAGCGGTAGTACCGCTTAAGGCAGCAACAAAACTTCCTTTTGCACTTTCCAATACCTCGTGGGCTTTACCCCTTTGGCCCATATAAAGTGTTGCTGCACCCGAACACTTCGGTAAACATCCGGAACCCCTTCCGGTGAATTCCGGAACCCTTCTGGAGATCAAAACACTATTATCACATATATCAATCTTTACCTCCGGACTCTTCCGGAGATCCTCGTCATGTCCGGGATCTTATCCGGGACTACGAACAACCTTCGGTCACCAACACAATAACTCAACTATACTAATCGTCACCAAACGTTAAGTGTGTAGACCCTGCGGGTTCGAGAACTATGTAGACATGACCGAGACACCTCTACGGTCAATAACCAATAGCGGGACCTGGATGCCCATATTGGTTCCTACATATTCTACGAAGATCTATATCGGTCGAACCTCTATGTCAAGGATTCAGTTAATCCCGTATGCTGTTCCCTTTGTTCTTCGGTATGTTACTTGCCCGAGATTCGATCGTCGGTATCTCTATACCTAGTTCAATCTCGTTATCGGCAAGTCTCTTTACTCGTTCCGGAATACAAGATCTCGTGGCTAACACTTTAGTCACATTGCTTGCAAGGCTCATTGTGATGTTGTATTACCGAGTGGGCCCTGAGATACCTCTCCGTCACACGGAGTAACAAATCCCAGTCTTGATCCATGCCAACCCAACAGACACCCTCGGAGATACCTGTAGAGTATCTTTATAGTCACCCAGTTACGTTGCGACGTTTGATACACACAAGGTATTCCTCTGGTGTCAGTGAGTTGCATGATCTCAAGGTCATAGGAACATATACTTGACATGCAGAAAACAATAGCAATAAACTGACACGATCATATGCTACGTTTATAGTTTGGGTCTTGTCCATCACATCATTCTCCTAATGATGTGATCCCGTTATCAAATGACATCTCATGTCCATGGCTAGGAAACCTTCACCATCTTTTGATCAACGAGCTAGTTAACTAGAGGCTTACTAGGGACATAGTGTTGTCTATGTACCCACACATGTATTTGAGTTTCCAATCAATACAATTATAGCATGGATAATAAACGATTATCATGAACAAGGAAATATAATAATAACCAATTTATTATTGCCTCTAGGGCATATTTCCAACAATTACGGTATCCATCATCGTCTGGCCAGACACAGGGTGATTTGATCACAGGGATGCCGGAACACGGTAACGAGAAAAGAGAACAATACCGGTAACGCGGTAACTGGCATAGTGGACAAGTTGTTGATCCACGGGGATGCCAACATGTCTCACCTCGGGTATTTGCAACATATCGCGAAGCAACAGGAATAGCACTCGGCAACTGGAGGTTCACTCGAATATTCATTCGTGTGGGTATAGGGGTCAATATGGGTGTCCACGGCTCCGATGTTGATCATTGATCGGAAGGGATTCCGGGTCATGTCTATACTTCACCGAACCTATAGGGTCACACGCTTAAGGGTCATCTATCTGTTGAATACTAGACAGGGAGTCTGAGAGAAATTCGCCGAAAAAGTTTCGGAGACAACGGAAGAGTTCCGGAGAGAGAACACCGGAAGAGTTTCGGTAAAACCAAAAAGTTGTTTCGGAGTGTACCATTAAGTCAAATTGGTTTTGGCACATGCCTGAAAATTATTGGAGGGTACCAGAATTGTTCCGGTAACTTCTGAGATTTTCAGAGACAAAAACCGGAAATGTTCCGGACTGCCGGAACCGCTTTAGTTGCTTTTCACAGATGAAAATCACTAAACCGAAAAGTTGTTTCGGAGTACACCATTAAGTCAAATTGGTTTCGGCACACGCCTGATAATTCTTGGAGGGTGCCAGAATCATTCTGGAAACTTCTGGGAATTTTCCGGAAGAAAAACCAGAAATGTTCCGGAGCTGCCGGAACCGCTTTGTTTGCTTTTCGCAGATGAAAATCACTAATCCAGAATTGTTTCGGAATGCGTTAAAAATTATTTTAGTGCGTACTGGAAATGTTCTAGGTCCACATAAATATTTTCGGTTCGAACGGACGCTGAAAAATGTCGTCGTGAATAGTGAAATCGGCTTTATGGTTACTTTTTGGAAAGCCACCTTTTTGGGCTTTTGCTCCAAAATATCTTGGAGATGACATGGATGGATGTGGCTGAAATTTCAGCCCCTCCACCCCTCCTTCTCCTATAAATAGAGGTGGAGGGGGCTGCCCAAACTCACTCTTTCTCACATACAAGTGCCATGCATGATCTGGCTTTCTCTCTCCCTCCCAGCGAAATAGTTTCGTAGAGCCGAAAGGCTGTCTGGATTCCGGTGGGAACTAGTTCTGGACGGCGAAGCCCTGCCGGATAGATGACACCGTATGTGTGCAACTCTGTAGAGAGATCGTAGTTTCGGTCTTAGTTCGAGAGTGCCTCCCGAAGGGCTGTCCGTGTGATCGTCCGAGTTTCGGAGGTCCTCCTGAAGGGCTGTCCGCGACACCGTCCGAGGGACTGTCCGACCGCCTCCCGGAGGGCTGTCCGAGGGGCAGATGAGGGTTTACATCCTCGCGGTTGGGAGGATGTAAATCCTAGCTGCGGGGATCTGCACCGCCGATCGTCATCGACTCTACTTCCGCCGCGCTACGAGTCGGTAACGATAAATATCAAACCTTGTATGCTGTCTCCATAGTGGTCCTGGGCTGGTGCGTTGGGCGGAAATTTTTGTTTTCTGCTACATTTCCCTACACTACCATCCATATTACACTTGTATCACCATCTCTTCGCCGAACTAGTGCACCTATACAATTTACTATTGTATTGGGTGTGTTGAGGACACAAGACACTCTTTGTTATTTGGTTGCAGGGTTGCTTGAGAGAGACCATCTTCATCCTACGCCTCCCACGGATTGATAAACCTTAGGTCATCCACTTGAGGGAAATTTGCTACTGTCCTACAAAACTCTGCGCTTGGAGGCCCAACACGAGTCTACAAGAATAAAGTTGTGTAGTAGACATCAAGCTCTTTTCTGGCGCCGTTGCCGGGGAGGTGAGTGCTTGAAGGTATATCTTTAGATCTTGCAATTAAATCTTTTAGTTTCTTGTTTTTCACTAGTTTGGTTTTATAAAAGAAAACTACAAAAAAATGGAATTGAGGTTGCCTCATATGCTTCATCTTTTTAATGTCTTTCGTGAAAATGATGGAAAGGAAAATTGTGCTCAAGTGTTAGAAGAAGAAGTTATTAAAATGTTTGGCACTAAATCTTTGAGTGATGAGCATGATTGCAATGTTGTTAGTATGAATTCTTTGAATATCCATAGTACTAATGATGATTGCACTAGTCATGATAAACAGATTTCTTATAAGCATGTCAATTTTTGTGGAGTGCATAGAGTTTGTGAAGACATGCCTAAAAGGGAAGATATATTTTGTAAGAGGCATAAGTATTTAGAAACTAAATGGTTGCAAGAGAGGCTATATGTTTGTGCTGAAAGACTTAATATTTCTCGCCGTCCTTTGTGAACTTTGCAATGAAAGTGGTCATATTAATTTCCAATGTGAATTATTTCATGATCGAATTGTGTCCAAAAATTGTGATAACCTCATTACCCTTGAGCACCATAATGAACTTAGTCTATTTTTGGGGTATGAAGAAACGAAACATAAAACTAAGGATGTTCTAGCTTGGGTTCTCATGAAAATGATTGATTTTGATCTAAATGAAATCTATATGTATTGCGTGGTAAATTGCATTGAGAATCCTTATATTGCCAATTACTTAAAGACAAGAAAACAAATAGAAGATGAAGAGAATACTAATGAAGGGGAAGAGGTTTCCCAATATCCTCCTATTTTTTCTTATGATGAATCAGGTAACAAGGAGGAGCTTTTTATTCAACCAACCTCTTCAAAAAGAAGCTTGGAGGAATTAAATAAACCCACACATAATGTGGTGAAGAAGAAGAAAAGAAGGAAAAGTAAAGGTAAAGAGGTATCTCTCCCAAATAATGTTGCTCCCATTATTGATAGGCCTCATGAGAATGAATCAAAAATAGTTGTGGAAGATGATACACTTGAGGATGATTTTGTTATGCCTATTGCTTGTTGTGATAATTATGATTGGGAAGATAATGATACTTCTTATAATCTTGAAAATATTTATGGCACCAACTTGGAAGATGATGATAATAATTGCTATACTATTGGTGCCATTCATACTATTAATGATGAGAGTGATTATGTTTATGATATACAAAACCACAAGCTTGGGGATGCTATGTTTGATGAAAATGACATGTTTGAGAATTTATTTGCTGCAATTAATGTTTGTCTCAAGCTTGGGGATGCTATGCTTAATGAATATGATCTTTTTATTCCCCCTACTTTGAATGATCAAATTTGTTATAAAGATTGCATGCCTCCTACTTATGATGATTATTGTGATGATACTTATGCGATGAAAAAGAGTGATGATTACTATTATGATACTTGTCATAATTATGAATATCCTTTTACTGAATATTATTCTTTTAATGTGGAACCAATTTGTAGTATTCAATTCTTTTATGATACTCCCACTATTAGTCATGAGAAGAAATTTTCTTGTGTGGAGAGTAGTAAAATTTCTATGCTTGTAGATCATGAAAAGAATGCTTTATGTGCTGGTTATATTGTGAAATTCCTTCATGATGCTACTGAAAATTATTATGAGGGAGGAACATATGCTTGTAGGAATTGCAATAATATCAAGTTTCCTCTCTATGTGTTCAAAGTTTTGAAGTTATGCTTGTTTTACCTTCCTATGCTAGTTGATTCTTGTTCCCATAAGTTGTTTGTTCACAAAATCCCTATGCATAGGAAGTGGGTTAGACTTAAATGTGCTTGTCATGAGATTCATGATGCTGTTTTGCATGTTCCAATTACTACTTTTTACGTGAGCATCATTGAAATCATCATGCCAGGCTAAAAGGCTTTAAAGAAAAGCGCTTGTTGGGAGACAACCCAACACTTTTCCTTTATGTTTTTGTGTGTTCACATGATTAAGATACTGTATTAATCAAGTTTTGTGCCTTTTATTTCAATAAAGTGCCAAGTAAAGCCTTTGGGATGACTCACAAGATGAGTAGAATTGATGCTGAACCAAAACAGAAACTTTTGCCTCCAGTACAGGAATTTTAATTTTTTACTGGTGCGTGATAATAATCTGAAATTTTTACACAGTCTTGATATACAAATTATTCAGGTTGTCCTAATTTTTCAGAATTATTAGAGACAGGGAAGTATGGTTACACTACAGATCTTCACAGACTGTTCTGTTTTTGACAGATTCTGTTTTGCATGCATAGTTTGCTTGTTTTAGTGTTCCCATAGCTTATATTCAGTGATATAAATTATGGGAATGATAGAATACAGTAGGTATCATGTGGGAACAATTATGAATCTTTTCTTGACAGTACCTAAGTGAATTATCTTTATTTATTATACTAACCCATCTCACGAAGTTCCGTTAAGTCTTATGTGATTGAAGTTTTCAAGTTTTGGGTGAGACACCGATATGAGGAGAATAAGGAGTGACAAGAACCTAAGCTTGGGGATGCCCAAGGAACCCCAAGGTAATATCCAAGGAAGACTCAAGCGCCTAAGCTTGGGGATGCCCCGGAAGGCATCCCCTCTTTCGTCTTCAACATTATCGGTATATCTTACTTGGAGCTATATTTTTATTCGTCACATAATATGAGTTTTGCTTGGAGCGTCATTTTATTTTCTTGTTTTCTGCTAGGTGTTATTTATAATCTTATTTTTCAATAAAAAGTTCCAAGAATTGCCTTAGGATGCTTGCATTGCATGTTTGATGTGTGCTGTGTAAAAACAGAAACTTTCTCTGTAGTGTTTGAATTTTCATATTTTACTGGAACGTGGAAAGTTTCTGAAATTTTTACACAGTGTTTTCATATAAATTAGTTAGCATGTCCTAAATTTTCATAATTTTTTGAGTTACATAAGTATACTGGTTTAATAGATTGCTACAGACTTTTCTGTTTGGACAAATTGCTGTCATAGTTTCGTTATCTACTTATCCTATAGTTTCCATAGTCTATATTGGTAGATATAAATTATGGAAATGATAGTATACAGTACCTAATGTTTGAAAATTATTATGCAACTTGTCTTGGTAGTACATAAAGAGTTTATTTATTATTATGTGTACTAACCTATCTCACGAGTTCTTTTCAAGTTTTGTGTGGATGAAGTTTTTGAGAATAGGTGAAACCATGATATGAGAGGATTGAACGAGATACAAAAGCTCAAGCTTGGGGATGCCCAAGGCACCCCAAATAAATAGTTCAAGAAGTTTCAAGCATCTAAGCTTGGGGATGCTACGCATCCCACCTCTCTTCATCAACAATTATCGGTTAGCCTATGTTGAGCCTAAATTTTTATTCGTTCACATGATGCGTGCTATTCTTGGAGTGCTATTTTTCTTTTGCTTGCTGTTTAATAAAATGCTTAAGAGATGAAATTCTTCGATGAGAGAGTCTTCCCATAGTTATTTAATTGTTGGCTACTCATTGATCTTCACTTATATCTTTTGAGAGTAGCTTGTCGTTTCCTCTCATGCTTCACTTATACCTTTTTGAGGGATGAAATCTTTATGCTCATGTGCTTCCTTTAAATTTGTTTGAGCTTGTCAAAAAAGCAATGGCAATATATGAAACTAGTCCCAAAGTGATAGATATCCAAGGAGCATATAATAAAAACTTTCATGAAGATCACGGGACAAATTAAACTTGATTCTTTGTAATAGTTTTGAAACATGATGATAGTAATATGTGAGTCATGTTAGTGAGTAATTATGCTTTAGTAGGAATATTGGTGTTAAGGTTTGTGATTCCCTATGCAAGTTCGAAAGTCAATAGTTATGCAATGAAGTTATATCCTACTTGTGGTGCATTATTCGGTGTTAGTTATGTTCAATGCTCACTTATGTGAATTTTCGTTTCTTGGTTTGGTTGCTTCCCAATCTATTTGCTAGCCTCTATTTGTACTAAGTAGAAATACTACTTGTGCATCCAAAATCCTTAAACCAAGTTTTGCCTTATGAGTCCACCATACCTACCTATATGCGGTATTTCCATGCCGTTCCAAGCAAATTTGTATGTGCCATCTCTAAATTTTCAAAATAAATTTTCTCTTTTGTGTGCCCGTACCGCTCATGAAACGGTGGGGAGTGTCCAATATTTTTCCATGCTAGGTGGGTTATTCTCACGATATGTGTTGATTCACTATCATTCACGAGAAAGTGGCTGGTATTCGGGATGCCCAGTTCCATGCTCAAAAAAATCAAATCAAAATATAATGAAACAAAACTCCCCCAGAATTGTTGTTTGTATGGACGGTACCCGTGGATTCGGCTCGCCGTGGAGTGTGATTGATTGGTGGAGGGGGAGTAAAAACTTTATTTTCTGTTTGGGAACCGCCTATGATATATCTAGCATGGAAAGTATTGTGAGCTACTTTGTCGTTTTCGTTGACAGGAAAATCATGCCACTCAAAATATTTTTCTCTCTATCAATTTAAACCTTGAGCTCTGGCACCTCTACAAATCCCTACTTCCCTCTACGAAGGGCCTATCTATTTACCTTATGCAATTTTTATTTTTGCTTTGAGTCTCCATCTTCCCTTATAAGCACCAACTAGGGGGCACTATGATCGTACTTCAGCATTGGGCATATCTAATATTTGAGTGTGTTTCATGAATGGATCAATGATTGAGCATGATGGGCTAGGGATAACTTTCTTTAGTGTTGATATTTTGAAAGACATGGTTGCTTGTTGACATGCTTGAGTATTGAAGTCATTATGTTAAAACTAGACTATTGCTTTGAATCATTTACAAGTCCAAATGTCCATGCTATACAAAGAAGAATAGAATATGATGAAAATGTTTGCTAGCATTCACACTTCATAAATTATTTCTTTTATCATTTACCTACTCGAGGACGAGCAGGAATTAAGCTTGGGGATGCTGATCTCCATGACGAGGAGGGAGTAGTTCACCCTCGGGGCTGAGGGTATGTACCAGTAGCTATGTGTTTGATCTCTCTCTCTCTCGTGTTCTTGAGATGGCACGATCTTGATGTACCGCGAGCTTTATTAATATAGATGAATCATATGGAGTTTTCCCCTCTCTATCTTCTTGTGATGAATTGAGTTTTCCCTTTGAAGTTTTCTTATCGGATTGAGTCTTCAAGGATTTGAGAACACTTGATGTATGTCTTGTGATGGGATATCCGTGGTGACAATGGGATGTTCTATTGATCCACTTGATGTGTGTTTTGGTGATCAACTTGCGGGTTCCGTGACCTTGGGAATATATGCATAGGGGTTGGCACACATTTTCGTCTTGACTCTCCGGTAGAAACTTTGGGGCACTCTTTGAAGTTCTTTGTGTTGGATTGAACATGATGAATCTGAAATTGTGTGATGCATATCGTATAATCAAGCCCATGGGTACTCGTGGTGACATTGGAGTATCTAGGTGACATTAGGGTTTTGGTTGATGTGTATCTTAAGGTGTTATTCTAGTACGAACTCTAGGGCTGTTCGTGACACTTATAGGGATAGCTCATACGATTGATCGGAAAAGATAACTTTGAGGTGGTTTCGTACCCTACAATAATTTCTTCGTTTGTTCTCCGCTATTTGTGACTTTGGAGTGAACTCTTTGTCGCACGTGAGGGATTTACATATGATTCAACTATGTCAGTATTGTTGAGAGAACTTGCAGTAGTGAAAGTATGAACCCTAGGCCTTGTTTCTAAGCATTGCAATACCGTTTGTGCTCACTTTTATCATTAGTTACCTTGCTGTTTTTATATTTTCAGATTACAAAAACCTATATCTACCATCCATATTACACTTGTATCACCATCTCTTTGCCGAACTAGTGCACCTATACAATTTACCATTGTATTGGGTGTGTTGGGGACACAAGAGACTCTTTGTTATTTGGTTGCAGGGTTGCTTGAGAGAGACCATCTTCATCCTACGCCTCCCACGGATTGATAAACCTTAGGTCATCCACTTGAGGGAAATTTGCTACTGTCCTATAAAACTCTGCGCTTGGAGGCCCAACACGAGTCTACAAGAATAAAGTTGTGTAGTAGACATCATTGAGTCGCTGTCCAGATCGGCGGCGGCGACGATTTTGTCGCCATGAAGCACCTTCCGCTCATGTTGGAAGGGTCTGCGCGAGCGTGGCTAAATCAGTTGCCTGCCAACTGCATTTACTGTTGGGAAGATTTGGCCTGAGTGTTCGTCAAAACATTCGAAGGCACTTACAAGCGCCCGGGTGGATTGACAGAACTCCAGCACTGCGTTCAGAACAACAATGAAACTCTTCGAGAGTACATTCAGCGCTGGACCACGTTGCATAACACCGTGGAAAATGTCACCGAGCATCAGGCCGTATGCGCCTTCAAGGCAGGCACTCTGTACCGGGAGTTAGTCTTGAAGTTCGGTCGGTCTGGGGATCTCACCCTCAGTCGGGCCATGGAGATTGCAAACAAGTACGCCAACGGCGAGGAAGAAGACCGCCTCCGCAGTGGCAAAGCGAGAGCCGGCAACGCCCCTCAATCGGGATGCAACGCCGGGAAAATCAGAAGCAGAAGGCTGACGCCTCCGGCAAGGCAGAGGTCGCAGCCGTCCAAGGGCAAGGGCAAGGCAAGCCGAAGGCCAAGAAAAAGAAGAAGGAATGGATTCCAAAGAAGAAGTCTGAGTACAAATCCAACATTTTCGACCAACCGTGCCAAATTCATACCAAGACGGATGAAGAAGGCAATGTTGTGCTCCCGAAGCATACCACTCGTGAATGTCGCCTGCTCAAGCAGGAGATGGGCGCTGAGCCCTCGAGTGAGAAGGTCGACATCGAAGACGACGAAGATACTTTTGAGTATCCGAAAGTCGATAAAGTCCTCAATGTGATCTTCGCCGATGTTGAGAGCAAGAGGCAGCTGAAGGTTATCAATCGGGAGGTTAATATGGCAGTTCCGATTGCTCCTAAGTACCTCAACTGGACGAAGACGCCTGTCACCATCGACCAGTCCGATCATCCACCCCACATTGCCACCCCTGGGAGGCAGGCGCTGGTCGTTGACCCAGCGGTGGGCGGCGTCCGACTGCGCAAGGTCCTAATGGACGGAGGCAGTGGGCTTAATATCATATACGTTGACACGCTCAAGGCTATGGGCATCCCTATGTCTAAATTGAGTAAGAGCAACATGCATTTCCACAGGATCGTCTCCGGGAAGAAGGCAGAGTCACTCGGCCAGATCGCTCTGGACGTAGTATTCGGAGGCGAGAAGAATTTCCGAAAGGAAAAGTTAACATTTGAGGTGGTTGACTTCCGCAACGCTTATCACGCCATCCTGGGTAGGCCAGCCTACGGACGTTTCATGGCCAGACCATGTTATGTGTATCTCAAGCTCAAGATGCCAGGGCCTAAAGGCGTGATTACAGTGACTGGTGACCGGAAGGTAGCCGAAGAGTGTCTCCAGCTAGGCACAAAGATCGCCAACGAACAAGTGCTTGCAGTCGAGCTTGAAGGGTACAAGAAAGAAGTAGATACGGCTGATCTGCTCAGGTCAAAGCGGCCGGCTTCAGAATTAGCTTTCCAGTCGGCTGGCGAGACTAAGCAAGTCCATGTTCATCCGAGTGACCCGAGTGCTGCTCCGACTAACATTTCCACTTCACTCGGAGAGAAATAGGAAGCTGAGCTCATCCAGTTCCTCTGCGAGAACTGGGACATCTTCGCATGGAAGCCGTCTGACATGCCGGGTGTTCCCAGGGAACTGGCTGAGCACCGACTCCGAACCAATCCTAAGGCCAAACCAGTCAAAGAGTACTTGCGCCGATCCTCCGTCGAGAAGCGCAAGGCGATTGGTCAAGAGATAGCTCGGATCCTCACTGCCGAGTTCATTCGCGAGGTTTACCACTCCGAGTGGCTTGCGAATGTCGTCCTGGTGCCAAAGAAGGACAAGTCGCTCCGTATGTGCATTGACTTCAAGCACCTCAATCGGGCATGCCCGAAGGACCACTTTCCTCTGCCTCGTATAGATCAAATAGTAGACTCTACTGCGAGATGTGAACGCCTGTCATTCTTGGATGCGTACTCCGGGTACCACCAGATCCGAATGTACGGACCCGATGAAATAAAAACAGCTTTCATCACCCCATTCGGGTGCTTCTGCTATATCACAATGCCATTCGGTCTGAAAAATGCTGGCACTACTTTCCAACGCATGATACAGAAATGCTTGCAAGAGCAGATCAGTCGGAACGTGGAGGCATATATGGATGACATCGTGGTCAAGTCAAGGAAAGGTTCCGACCTCCTGACTGACCTCGCCGAGACCTTCACGAACCTGCGACACTTTGGAATAAAGCTGAATCCAGCGAAGTGCACATTGGAGTGCCCGCCAGAAAGTTACTCGGTTTCCTTGTTTCCGAACGAGGGATCGATGCAAATCCGGATAAGATTGGCACTATAATCTGAATGAAACAACCTGAACGCTTGCACGATGTGCAAAGGTTGACCGGTTGCCTTGCGGCTCTGAGCCGATTCATCTCAAGACTCGGCGAGAAGGCATTACCGCTCTATCGACTGATGAAGAAGTCTGACAAATTCGAGTGGACACCTGAAGTGCAAGCTGCGTTCGAGGAACTCAAGGCATTGCTTTCCACCCAGCCGATGTTAGCTGCTCCGGGCAGCCAGGAACCTCTACTCCTGTACATCGCAGCCACTAGCCAGGTGGTAAGCACTGTCCTTGTTGTAGAGCGCGAGGAGCCAGGAAAAACATTCAAAGTCCAAAGACCTATATACTACATCTCAGAAGTCTTGACCCCTTCCAAGCAAAGGTACCCACATTACCAAAAGCTTGTCTATGGCATTTACCTAACGGTAAAGAAGGTGGTTCATTACTTTCAAGATCACTCGGTCACAGTCGTTAGCAACGCTCCCCTGTCGGAGATTCTGCACAACAGAGACACTGCTGGCCGAGTGGCAAAATGGGCGATCGAGCTCCTGCCGCTGGAAATAAAATTTGAAGCCAAGGAAGCAATCAAGTCTCAGGCTTTGGTTGATTTTATGGCCGAATGGATGGAGCAAGAGCAACCGACCCCGAGTGTCTCCGAGCACTGGACCATGTTCTTTGATGGATCTAAGATGCTCAATGGCTCGGGGACTGGAGTAGTCCTTGTCTCTCCCAGAGGAGATAAGTTGAATTACGTCCTCCAGATCCATTTTGATTCGTCAAACAATGAGGCCGAATACGAAGCACTCCTGTATGGCCTCCGTATGGCCATCTCACTCGGCATTCGTCGTTTGATGGTCTATGGTGATTCGGACCTCGTTGTCAATCAAGTGATGAAGGAATGGGACATTCGGAGCCCAACTATGACCGGCTACTGTAACGCGGTCAGAAAGTTGGAGAAGAACTTTGAAGGATTGGATCTGCATCACGTTCCTCGCGCGAAGAACCAGGCAACACACGACCTAGCAAAGATTGGTTCCACTCGGCGGGCAGTTCCCAAGGATATATTCCTCGAACATCTACACACACCTACTATCGCAGAAGATCCTTTCACAAAGGAGCCCCCGCAAGCAGTCGGTCCATCCGATCCGACTGAGGTTGAAGTACCAGCTGTGGTCGACCTAGTCCACGAAATGCTGGTAATCACTCCCAAGTGGACTCAACCATATTTGGCATACTTGCTCAGGCAAGAAATCCCCGAAGACGAAGAAGAAGCTCGCCGGATCGTCCATCGATCCAAGGCATTCGAAGTTATGGGGGACCAGTTATACAAGAAAAGTACTATAGGAGTCATTCAGAAATGCATTTCCCCAGAGGAAGGGCTGCAGATTTTGCATGAGGTCCACTCGGGAACTTGCGGCCATCATGCGTCCTCTCGGACTTTGGTCGCCAAGGCTTTCCGGGCGGGTTTTTATTGGCCCAGAGCCAATGAAGCAGCAAGAGACTTAGTCAATCTGTGCATCGGCTGTCAGTTTTACAAGAATAAGTCCCACAAGCCGGCATCTGCACTGAGGACGATTCCACTCACCTGGCCATTTGTGGTGTGGGGTCTCGATATGGTCGGCCCCCCGTGGACCGGTACGAGTGGGTTCACTCACCTACTTGTGGCAGTCGATAAGTTCACAAAGTGGGTTGAAGCGAAACCCGTCAAAAGCTTGGATTCGGCCACTGCTATCAGCTTCATTCGGCAGATCATCTTCAGATTTGGTGTGCCGCACGACATCATCACGGACAACGGGAAGAACTTTGATTCTGATGAGTTTCGTGGGTTCTGCTACTCCCAAGGCACTCGGGTTAATTACGCCTCTGTGGCTCACCCGCAGTCGAACGGACAAGCAGAACGTGCGAACGGGATGATCCTCCAAGGGCTGAAACCTCAGCTGATGAGAGGCTTGAAGCATGATGCGGGAGCTTGGGTAGAAGAATTGCCATCAGTCTTATGGGGCATTCGGACGACCCCGAACCGCTCTACAAAGCAAACTCCTTTCTTCATGGTGTACGGGTCAGAAGCCGTGTTGCCGAGTGACCTTCGGCACAATTCCCCCCGAGTGGAACAATATGATGAAGCTGAAGCAGAGGCAGCACGACAAGATGGCTTAGACCTATTGGAGGAAGAGAGGGAGCTAGCCCTTATCAGATCAACCCTCTATCAGCAAGATCTGAGGCGTTACCATGACAGGCAGGTCAGGGGTCGAGCTTTTCAAGAGGGAGACCTGGTTCTCCGACTGGACCAACAAAGACCCCATAAGCTAGCGCCTCCATGGCAAGGACCATACGCAATATCCAAAGTCTTGCACAATGGAGCTTACCGGCTCTACAACATCGAGGATGGCGTAGAGGAGCCCAGGACTTGGAACGCGGACCTACTCCGCAAGTTTTACACTTAGTTTGTCATTTCTATAATGAATCCGAGTGATCGCGATGAATAAAGTTCCGTCTCTTTATGTACTGTCAAAATTTAACTCGTTTTCACTCTCGTGAACAAACCACCCCCAGTGGGTATAAATAAAATACTTTGCCGCGAACCCGATTTCACCTGAGTATGAACTATTCCGAGTGCAGGTCTCACCTACACTCGGGGGCTTAGTCGCAGTCCTGCATCGCCTAAGTTAAAAATGTCTAGAGTGGAACATCCTTCTCACTCGGACGACAAGATGGGCAGGACCATCATCGTTCGCAAGAACTATTCCGAGTGCAGGTCTCACCTACACTCGGGGGCTTAGCCGCGGTCCCGCATCGCCTAAGTTAAAAATGTCTAGAGTGGAACATCCTTCTCACTCGGACGACAAGATGGATAGGACCATCATTGTCCGCAACAACTATTCCGAGTGCAGGTCTCACCTACACTCGGGGGCTTAGCCGCGGTCCCGCATCGCCTAAGTTAAAAGTGTCTAGAGTGGAACATCCTTCTCACTCGGACGACAAGATGGACAGGACCATCATTGTTCGCAAGAACTATTCCGAGTGCAGGTTTCACCTACACTCGGGGGCTTAGCCGCGGTCCCGCATCACCTAAGTTAAAAGTGTCTAGAGTGGAACATCCTTCTCACTCGGACGACAAGATGGACAGGACCATCATTGTTCGCAAGAACTATTCCGAGTGCAGGTCTCACCTACACTCGGGGGCTTAGCCGCGGTCCCGCATCGCCTAAGTTAAAAATATCTAGAGTGGAACATCCTTCTCACTCGGACGACAAGATGGGCAGGAGTATCATCGTTCGCAAGAACTATTCTGAGTGCAGGTCTCACCTACACTCGGGGGCTTAGCTGCGGCCCCGCATCGCCTAAGTTAAAAATGTCTAGAGCGGAACATCCTTCTCACTCGGACGACAAGATGGGCAGGAGTATCATCGTTCGCAAGAACTATTCTGAGTGCAGGTCTCACCTACACTCGGGGGCTTAGCCGCGGTCCCGCATCGCCTAAGTTAAAAATGTCTAGAGTGAAACATCCTTCTCACTCGGACGACAAGATGGGCAGGACCATCATCGTTCGCAAGAACTATTCCGAGTGCAGGTCTCGCCTACACTCGGGGACTTAGTCGTGCTCCTGCATCGCCTAAGTTAAAAATGTCTAGAGTGGAACATCCTTCTCACTCGGACGACAAGATGGACAGGACCATCATTGTTCTAACGAACAATCCCCGAGTGCGGGTCACGCCCATACTCGGGGACTTAGCTGCAACTCCGCGTCGCCTAAGCACAAACGTTCAGAAAGCAAAGGTTGAACAAAACCAAGGCAAATAAAAACAGTATCACTTGAAATAAGAGTACGGATAAAAGTCTTGACGACAGGAGCCTCAAGCTCATTCAAAGTCTTACGGTTACAACTACCACTCGGCATTCTGAGGCAAAAGCTTAAAGAGTTTAAACCTGACGATCACTCAGGCGGGGACACTACTTCCACGAAGGTGTCGATGTCGATGTTGTCTGCTATCGGAGTGGCAGCCTCCATGAACATCTCCATGAAGTCATCGATCTTGGCGTGCTTCCTGTTAGCCACCTCGAGAGACTTCAACTTCTTCTCGTCCACCCCCTTGCAGTGGATACGAACTAACGAGAGGGCGATGTCAGCACCAGCCCGGGCCGCGGATTTCTTCCAGTCTTTCACTCGGCTTGGCACTGCCTTCACTCGGGCTAGCATGGATTCCAGGTCCTTCGAAGGCTCGTCGTCAGAAAAGACGTCGCGATCGATTGCGGAGATGGCGGCGCTAAGCTCCTTGATATACAGGGCCACTTTCTCGACACGCTCTTCCAAGCGGAGCACGCCCATGGCAGCGCTGTCCTTAAGCAGACCTTGGGATGGATCCAGCTCCTTCTCGATTTTGTCCGTCTCCTCCGCCACATCGTCACAAAATGCTGGATTCGGCCAAATGAAGAAAGAAGTCAGAGACAGATAAAATTCATTCGGCTAATCGAGTCTTATGAGAGTCACTCGGGAAAGTTACCTTTGAGTTTTTCGTTGGCCTCACCACTGAATTCCTCAACATACTCTTCCAGTTCTGCTTTCTTGGCAGCAATGTGCTTGAGTTTGGTCTCCCACTCGATGTGCGACCTCCTCAGCTCCACGAGTTCTTCCTTGGACTTCTGCGCAGTGGCTTCCAAGGCTTTCTTCTCCTCCTCCAGCTTTTTGACTGACTTCAGTTTCTCCTCGGCCTCTTTGGCCTTTCGGCTGGCTTCCTTCTGAGCGGCCGCCAGTTCGATGTCCTTCTTTTCAAGAGCAGTCTTCATAGCTTCTAAAGAAATATAATTCTTCAGCCTCTTGACAAGTTTACGATTTTCTCCACGAAGATCTGATGAAGCATATTCAGTCGGATGGGGAAGGAGAGAAGTTACTGTTACAGTCGGACAGGAAGGACTTACCTTCGATGGACTTCTTCTCCTGCTCCAGTTGAGCATTTTTGGCCTTCTCGGCCTCCAGGTTGAGACGCAGCTCCTGCACCTCTTTCTGCAGAACATTATAATGGTTTTCGAGTTCGCAAACAGCCTGTCCACAAGAAACGAAAGACAAACATTGGTCAGACTTTGATTCGGATTCTAAGACTCCCGCCGACTGCATCAGTCGACGGCAGCCTCGGGGACTACACCCAGTGGGTGCGCTCAGCGCGCCCCCACTGGAAAATAAAGACAAGGCTCTATTTGAGCTAATCAGTGTATTGAACTCCGCGTTCACTTGGTTTTCTAGACTCCCGCCGACTGCATCAGTCGACGGGAGCCTCGGGGACTACACCCAATGGGTGCGCTCAGCGCGCCCCCACTGGAACCAGAAACACCCAGTGGGTGTGCCCAGATGCAAACCCACCCGGAATCAAGACAAAATCACACGGATCAAAATTCCCGACTGAGGAAGGTACTTACAAGAGTACTTACTCGGACATTCTTCTGCAGTGCTTCACTCGCGTCATAAGCTGTCTTCAGCCGCTCGCTCATCACCCCCAGTTGGATCAATGCTTCTTTGGCCGCCCCCACCTGATCCTCCGGGACATGGTGTAGCGCGAAGATGTTGGTAGCAGGAGGAATGGGTGAAAGGGATACAGTTTCAGCCCCGAGTGCGGCTCCGGCCCCTGAGCTGGTCCCCTATGCCGACGCTAAAACACTGGCAGATGGCAGCTCCTGCATCACGACATTCGCGTCAACAGACGACTTCGGCAGTTCGACCTTGTCACCCGCGTCGAGGTCTATCACTTCACGCGGAGCTGCAAGCGTTCAGAAGAACAGTCAGAAACAAACAGAAAGAAAAATTGAAATGCGCGTTCGAGTGAATCAGAGGCTTACCCTTTGAGGACGCAACATCAGCGTCAGCCTTTTCCTTCTCCAGAGATTGAGGGTCAAGCGAGGCAGTCGAAGTATCAGCACTACAATGAAAACACTCGGAATATCATAACATTCGGATTGAGCCATGACAATAAATGTCGAAGCGAAGATACTTACGCTGAGGCTACAGGAATGCTCATCTTGATCTTGGGGACAAATACGGCCTTCCGAGGCTTGGAGGTGGTAATCTTGGCTTGCTTAGACGTCTTTTCGGGTGACAGGGCGGGCTCTCCACGCCCACGCTTCGAGCTGCGAGTCGGGAGGGTAGATCCACTCGGCTTGTTAGCACTCGGGGCCTTGGGACCGCCGCCACGGACCCCCGGGTCTTGGCGCGCCATGGAACGGCTCTCGGGAACCCGTTCCTCAGAACGAGAAGACTCCGCTTCGTCACCATCGTCCGAATCATCTTCGTCGTCACCACTTTCGCCGCTTTCGCCACTTCCTTCACCGCCCCCCGCTTCTGTAGACTCGTCCGGCTGATCATTGTCGCTTGCCACGTCAATCGGTCCTCGGTTGACGATCGGCACTGGACTGTTCATCCATGTGAAGGCCTGACGAGGGGAAGGCAGAATGGTCAGAAGAACAAGTTAATCGGATCAGTTGCATCAAATGCGTGAATATCACTCGGACTATGGCACCTGGAAGATTACCTCATTCAGTGGATTCTCAGAGAAGAGCGGAGGCACCTGCCTGCTTCCTCTGGGGTTGTCACGTGCAGAAGAGATCACCTTGATCCTGGCTTCCACTGAGTCGGCCTGAAGTTCCTCCGGATGAGTCCGAGTGGTGTCATCCGGGCCTGTGTATGCCCACATGGGGTGAACCCTGGCTTGCAATGGTTGGACCCTCCTCTGGAGAAAGACCTCTAGCAAGTCGAGGCCGTTGACACCCTTCTGCACTAAAGCCACCAGGGCTATTACCAGGATATCTACCTCCGTTTTCTCCTCCTTGGACACGATCAGTCGGGAAACTGCCTGAATGCGTTCTGACGTGTATGGAGGAAGACCCAGCTGATCATCCCCGACTAGAACATCTTGGCAGTAAAACCAAGTTTCCTGCCACCCCTTCATCGAGTCTGGGAACGAAATTTTTGGGAAACAGCCTTTTCCCCGCAGTTGAATCCCAAGACCCCCACACAATTGAGCTACGTTCGTCTTATCCTTTGACTGGCTGGGCTTTTTCACGGTCATCATTCGGCAAGTGAAAAGGTGTTTGAATAAACCCCAATGGGGGTGACAACCCAGGAAATTTTCGCAAAGGGATACGAACGCCGCTAGGTAAACGATGGCGTTGGGAGGAAGGTGGTGGAGTTGAGCTCCGAAAAAGTTCAGAGATCTACAGAAAAATGGGTGAGCCGGAAGGGAGAAACCTCGCTCGAGGTGAGTCACCAAGAGCACGCGCTCGTTGCCCTGTGGTGAAGGCTCCTCCTTGCCCTCTTCCGGTAGTCTCCAAGCCGCCACGGCGACGAGCCCTTGGCTCTCCAGCTCGAGCATGCGAGCTTCGGTGACCCGCGACTGCATCCACTCGCCCTGGGTCCATCCTGCTGGAGCGCCCGCACTCGAGGACGATCCCCGCAAGCTTTTCTTCGCCCGCTCGGCCTTGTTCGTCGCTGCCTTCGTCATCTCTGGCAGCTCTGGACCTGATGTACGGCGGAGGTGGGATGAGAGTGTATCGCTCGGGCGGCGGAGAGGACGAAGGCGGAGGAGAGAAATGAGATCTATCTCTCCACGAACAGTGCTCGCGCCCCTTATAGCCCAAAGCGCGAGTGCAATCTCGGGCCGTTAATCCGCTAACGGAGCGAGATCCGCAAATCTGCTTAGCGGGGCCCTAAGGACGCGTGGCGGAAATCCCGGCGCGATAATCGAGGCGTCATGGCTTCCGCCCTAGATTTCCGCGACATGACCGTTCGATCGTGCCGCGCGCGCGCTTCTCGCAGTTCAGCACGCGCGGTAATTCCCTCGAATTTCAATCGGAATGAACTCCACGTTTCAAAAGGACCTATCGATCTGTTCCAAGTGGACCAGGTGATCGACTCACGATTGGTCAACCACTCGGATGGAAGGACAAATCATTCGGATCATTTCTTTCGAGAAAGATCCTGAATCTTTCCAGTAGAAGGACATCCACAAGTTGAACCATTCCGTCAGAAAACGTGATCCTGAATCCATCGTGGTTTGAAGTCGAGTGAAGAACGCCCAGGCCGTTTCTGGACACTTCCGGGTGTCAATCACTTAACAACCGAAACCTCATGGATTCGGGGGCTACTGATGAGGATGCCTACCCTGGGTAGGGTCATAGATCTGACATCTGGGTCCCACCAATGGACCTCCAATGACTTCAAAGCCCCTGGGCAGAAACACATTCGGATGAATATTGTCGTTCACTAGGATGACTCATTTCACTCGGACCATACGGCGCCATTCGGACAAACGGAAGCTCAGACGACCAAGAAGACAGAGCGTCAGTGGAATACGATTGGCCGCACATTATGAGTTAAATCGCCATTATCAGTAACGGCAGGTTAATCGCTCATTCCTGTAACGTAGTATTCATTGACATTTATTGCCTAATCATGGCGCTCGGCCGGTGGTGGCGCACTCTATATAAGCCACCCTCGGGCGCCTTGGCAAGGGTTCCGACCCCCTGTAATCCTATACCACCATAAGCTAACGCAACAACCTCTGGGATCGAGACGTAGGGCTGTTATCACTTCCGAGTGAGGCCTGAACTCGTACAAACCGAGTGCACACTTGAGCCGTAGCTAGACGACGCCCTTTTTTTCGTACCCCTAGTACTATTGTCAGGACCATTCCCACGACAATAGGCTTTTGACAGACTTTTGTGGAAGAGCTTGTCGGTGTTTTTGGTGACTATCACTTGTGCACGTGGAGCTTTTTGTTCACCATCAAAACCTCACCCCCTTTTAATAGTATTGGCTTTTCTATAGACTCAAAGTGATTTCTCACAAGGTAAAATGTAGAGTCTTCTTGCTTGAAGCTTTGTCAATCCTATTCCTTGCATCTAGGGGTTTCTCCATAATCCTTTTGCCATCCCATCATTGAACTTTTCCTGAAATATACTTAGTGGAAACATTAGTCCAATGAAATATATGTTGTTATTAATTACCAAAACCACCAAGGGAGCAAATGTGCTTTCAACAACAAACCCCTATGAATGAATGGGGCGCAACACACTTCTGAATGTATTCAGAAGTTCAAGTTTAACATAGATAGCCTCAATGTTCAGTCTTCGTCAAATCAAGCACAATAGTTCGGTGTAGCTCAAACATGTTTCAGCGCAAACTTTTATGTTCTCTAATCGCGGAAGATCGAAAAGGGCATGGCTTACCGAAAAAGGCTTTCGCCCCGTTTTATATATAAAGCACCGAACCACAAGGATCACGATACAAAATCACGCCACCACCGTACCCAACACGCACCCAAGGCAAGATACACAGGTGCCGAGCACCGCCACACCACCCCAACGACTACCAAGCCACTACAAATGCGCGAGGACGAACCGCTTGGAGCCAACGGAGACCTCCAATCCTCTGAGGAGAGGTGAGACGGAAAACAACGGAACAAGGACTCCAAGATGGTGCCTCCTAGAAGGGAACGACCACTGATAGCCGCCACCATCCGAAGGAGCAACTCGAAGGAGTAAGGACACCGCAACGGAGCCTTCATGAATGAATCTACGAATTATGATGAAGCTACGAATGAAGCTTCATTGATGACTATTCACCCGTGTTTACATTTCTAGCACAATAACTGCAAAGAACAAAAATAACACACTGAGTTTCTTCAAAGTAATCAGTGAATAAAGAGATGTTCAGTGCATGATAACGTCATTTGTTCGGGATGAAAGTATGCAACTTACAGTCTGAATCAGTTTTGACCCATTTTGCGCCATCATCGTCTAGATCACGGAGTGCATCCTCGAGGCATTCGTTGATTTCTTGCTCATCCGGCTTCCAGTCCAAATGTCTCCTAGGTACAAGCGTCGACGAATTTTGCGGGTGTATTTTCTTCTGAAGTATTGCCTTGAGCAGCTGAAATGGGAAGAAAATCACATATAAGATACTACTCAAAAGTCAAGAAGATATAATTAACTACAAATTTATATAAGAATGCAAGTGTACCTTTTCCATTCTTGATTGAGGGAAAGAGCTCCTTGGATCCGGAACAGCAGAGGCAAAGCCACCCTTACGCATAAGTAGTTTGAGGAGCGAAGCAACTGATCTCGGCTTAAGTATACTCGCTTTCTTCCCCAGCGAATCCTTTCCCTTACTTATGACCATCTTCTTGTTCATCAGCTGGTCCCCGTGCTTCTCATTTATGCTCTCATCGACATTTTTGTGTGAAGTTACCTGGTCATCATCGTGCGGATCATGAGTTTCCGCTTGGTCTTTGCTTGCTAGTATCATTGCAAACTCTTTCTGTATCCTGTCTACTTCCTCCTCTGTAAACTTGATGGCATCTTGCACGGACTGCCCATCCTCGGAAGCGTCCTGCACTTGTGCTACCTCCTCTATCTGCTTATTTCCAAATGTCCCAATGGCAAGCAATGATTGGGGCCAATCGCTGAACTCGTCTTTGCGGCAATCCGGCATGTTAGAACCTGCACATTAGAACTAAATTAAGTTGCTAGTTCCATGAAAAGACATAAAGGTATGGTCCTAAGTTCATACTAGCTTAAATTGGAAGTCCGGAGCATGGACCACTAAGTTTAAAATTGTTAAATCCCAGTCGTCCTCATCAGCTTATCACTGGTTAGATATATGTTTTTGCCCATGCTTACTCCACATCCTGATGTTCATTTTCCGTTTCGTATGTCGGCAATCACTTGATCACATATATAAAAACTTAAATAGTGCACCCATTCTCCAATTTAAGTAGCATTTTTATGTGTTTTTGACACGGAATATGTTCAAACAGGAGTACTTGACTTCAGATTATTAGAGCACAACCATCCAAGGTCAGGATTCTACCCAGAATGAATGACATTATTTTTATTGACAGGTTGAGAGTTGGGGCTATAAAGTAATCATGGCATTTCTTACATAAAGAACAACAATCGTGAGAAAATCAAAGTATGTAGAAACAGAAAATGTACTTGCTTCCATAAGACTTTGATCCATGACGACTAGCTGGACGGAGAACCTTACCGGAAACCATGAAACAGAACTAGGGAGAGAAAAGAATGAGGAAACCCCTTGATACACAAGACATTAAAGAAAACAAACAGTAAAATTTATGCAGACAAGTCAGGGAATGTCACTACACTGGCATTTTCTTTGACGGAGCACACTGGCATTATCATAAGTCATAAAAGGTACTCCCTCTGTAACTTTTTATAAGACGTTTTTAGAGTCCATGACAGTGTCAAAAAAAGAGTCTTCTATTAAGTTACAGAGATTGCAGCTTCTACACCAGATCATTAGATCTAAAGACTAACGGACTGCGGAAAATCCCAGAGCCAAAGGGTTAGCAGAAATCCTAGAATCGTTGAAAAAACAAGACCGGCAGGGGGGAGGGACCAGCAAATGCACTTCATCGTTCTCATTTCTTCTGGGCGAGGAGGCAAAAAATAACTTTGATGACCGGAGCTAACTGACACAAGTGAAACTTGAAGGCAAAAATGATACTCCCTCTGATCCATAATAAGTGTCACAGTTTTGAACTAAGGTTGAACTAAACTTAGTTCAAAACTGTGACACTTATTTTGGATCGGAAGGAGTAATAATTATTTTTTGAGGATTATAAGCAGAGATCGAAGATCACCGCCTTCTTCCTCATGTTTTCAGGGAATCAAGGGAAATGACTTCGCTTCTAAACTAGTCAATAGCACACAGTACTTATTTGGTCAACAAGAAAGCGGAAGTTCCCAAGTGCACTCACGAGATGGCCCGGAGGAACTGGCCGGGAAGCGGCTCGCTTCCTGCTTCCCGGTGATCTTGTTCGCCATCCAGCTGAAAATCTGCAAGGAAAACAGAGGTTAGTTACATTTACCATAACGCCACCACGCAAACAGAGGTTTCTCCTTTTCATCATCAGTCACCACCATCGCCCAACACCTCTAACCACATCAACCCTCCCTGCTGCAAGAGAAATATCACACTGACTGATGGGGGCGATGGCTGAAGACTTTACCTTCATCTTCCTTGCTTGGGAATTGATCGAGATGTGGGAATGAGCGGATGCAGGTGCCGAGACTGCAAGAGGCAGAGTGATGAGGAGCCGATGACTGCGAGAGAGATGTAGGCGAGAGCCGAGAGGCCTTGCACTTGAAGTGGTGGTGGTGGCTGCTGCTACCGGCGATGGAGGGAAGCGATGTCACACAGTGAGTGGCAGTGTGGAGCTACTGCTACTCTACTAGTAGCTCGGCTTTGCTTATTGGAGCGATTTGAAGGGGGCGGCTCAAGTCCCAAGGCTTTGTAGCGTGGGCGTGGCTGATGAGGTGCTGCTAGCTATACACACATGCTTCATCTGGCATGTCACTTCCTGGCCTTATTTTTCTCCCAGATGGTGACATTCCCTTTTCGGAGGAGCATTATGAGGTGGCGCCAGCCAGCCAGACGTGGGTTTCTAGCAGCTCGAGAAAATCTCCCCCGTATCACCCGGTCGATCGATATTTCTCCACACAAATTTACAGTTGAAATGATCTGTAATATGTCCACGCTACTAGCCTTCAAGTGCAAAGGTAACTGTACTCTCGTTGAAAAGAGAGTGCAACTAACTGCAGTGTCTAAACTTGAAATCTGTCACCGGCCCAGCGTAAATGCACCATGACTCTAAGGTAATCAAGATATGATCGTATTGAGTCGTACCTAGGGCTAACATGCGTGTGGTTCTATCTGCATACTTTTCAGCTTCAAGTACCAACATATACGCCGTTGGTTTGCCGTAGATGGTAACCTCTGTGTTGAGCTAAAATAGCAAGTACTATGCTCGATCCCGCTGTCTGAAAATTTCCCAAGGTTTTGATTATGCTGTAGCTTGCAAGTGCATTGCAAATTTAGCCGTCATCCAACATGATCCCATTTGTATAGAACCATACGTCCATACGGTACTGCAGTCTGATATAAAATCACACGTCCTGCAATTTGCAAGCACGGCAATTGATGCCCGGAAACTTCGCCCCGGACTTTAGTTGAAACAGGGGGCGCATGGAGTTGTATATGGTGAGGAGGAGAATTGCTCTTAAAACTGTGGTGATGTTAATGGCCCTTCGAATGTGATAACGAACCTTTCTGTGTTCAATTTTTTCGAGTCCTTTTTCTAAACCCGGGTGCATTGCACACATGTTTTTTTTTTTTTGGAAATGGAGGTTAAGACCCCTGGCCTCTGCATCAATTGATGCCACGGCCACATTTATTATTTATTCAACAAAGGTCTGACAAAAACATACATCAAGCCACCCGAAGCCACCACTCACACCTACAAACTCGACAATGTGAAGTGCTCTCACTTTCCATATCTAAAGCCGATGTCGTCGCCGATCCATCCATATAACGTATCGGAACCAACCACCGGTGCAGCGAACCTAAAACGTATACCACATACACACGTTTTAGAAGCCGCCATAATCATCGAACCACTGTCCCATCTTCAGGAGAGATATCCGCATCATCCTTGCCAGTCTGACCATCCATCGACGCCACCACAGCGCCCAACGGCGCCACCGCCCTGCGCTCGTCCATCCTGACGCGGAGACTCTGGAAGATCTGTCGTACGTAGCACCTGCCGAACAGGCATGACACAACGTAGCACCTGTCGGCCATGCATGACTTGACAAGCTCCATTCAAGATGAAGCCGCTCCGCCTCCTGCCTCTGTCTTCCAGCGCTGCTCCACAAACGATGCTCTCAAGAGAGAAATGACACCGTAGTACCGCCATCGTCTGATCTGGAAAACCAGATCCTAGGGTTTCCCCTGGAGCAACACGAGTAGGTCGACAATAGTTACACGATGATGCCTTCATCAAGGTAGCGGCGCAGAACGCCGCCATCGCCTGCCGCCGGCTCGGTTTTCACCAGCAACTATGTCTCCCCGACTCGCAGCCGGGACTAGACGATGGATCTCAAGATCCGACCACCCAGCCTCAGGCCGACCACCTCCGCCGGAGGAGATGACCACCACTGTCGACGCCCTGAGAAGGCCATGATGCCACCTCCGCCTTCACAACCGCCGAACAACTGACAACCACACCCATCCCCCCTGCACACCCCCAGCTCACCCAAGGCGGCACCTTCAGGAAGATGACGACGCAGGGAACGCTGCTGCCGCCCAGTCTGTAAAGACTGGAGTTTTCACTCGGGCATGAGAGTGGGAGGGAAGGGGTACAAGCACCTCGACGACGCCTCCAAGGAGGAAGACGGCATCAGGAGGTGTCGCCGTCGTCGTGGCCAGAAATCCAGCCAAGGATTTCTCCCGGTCTGCTACCACCCCTCCAGCAGCCCCGTCAAAAGCGGATCCGGCGCCCAGCGGCCGGCAAGGGCGAGATCTGACGGGGGAAGAGGATGGGAGGGAGAGGAGATCGCGACCTGCGCCCAACGCCCGCCGCCACGCCGTCCACACGCCCGGGGAGGCTTGCCGCCAAACCACAGCCGCCGTACCATCCGAGGCCGCCGCCTCACACCCGAAGCCCTCCGAGCAGAGCCGGAGCAGCCAGATCCTCGCCGCTGCCGTCCTTGGTGGGCGCGCGGGCTTCGCCGGAGACCTCCTCTGGCAGCGGCGAGGGGGGGAGTAGCAGGGGAGGGAAACGCCACGGCTAGAGTTCGTCGCCTCCCAAGTCGCCCCGAGAGGAGCGACGCGGGGGCGGGGGTAGTTGTCGATTAGAACCGCACCCATGATAAACAGTAAATTAGAAAAAAAACATCTGAAATTAAAAAAATAGAAATACAAAAACATCTGAAATTTTGTGAATCAATCAAGTATGCTCATATGTCTTAGGTGCTTGCAAAATTTCGTCCAGAAATACTTCCTCCGGTCATTTTACTCTGCATATAAGATTTGTCTAAAGTCAACTTCGTAAACTTTGATTATATACTATATGAAAAAATATCAACGTCTATAATACTAAAGTTATACAATATAAAACATTAAATTCGTGATGTGAATGTTGATATTTTTTTAGTAAAATTGGTGAAACTTTATAAAGTTTGACTTCATACAAATCTTATACGTAGAGTAAAAAGGACCGAAGGGAGTAACATACGAGGAGATCTACACAAGGAAAACAAACCGTGTGTAATGCACCCAGGTTTAGCCACAATTTTCTCTATTTTTATGCCAGTGTGAGAAATTGAAATCTAAGATTCCGGCCTTACCGAACAATGAAATTCTCATGATATTAGTTGGATATTGCAAAATAAATCCAAATATTCTACTAAATCTATATGTAAATAATTGGAAAATGCCATTGTTGGTGCTATTATATGTGGGTTTGGAATGTTGCGCAACTTCGCCGGCGAGTCCGGTCCGAGGTTGCTGAGCGAGAGCGAGCGTCGTAGACGAAGTAGTCGAACACGCGAAAGTAGATGAACACAGGAAAGTAGGGAGGAGACTATCTTTATTAATGATTGATCTCTGTTACAACGATTGCTCCTCATCTCTTTATATAGGGGTAGGGGGTCAAGGGATAAGTACCCACTTAACAAAAAGTGTGGAAACGGGAGGGGCTAGGCTGCGTGCCTCGCACGTGTCCGCCGCCGCCCATGCCATGGGCCCGGTTTCCCAACACTCCCCTTGGGTTATTATCCGTATATCCATGTCTCAAAACTCCGAAAAACCTAGTGGGAAAATATGGAGAAAGAGCGCATAGTATACGTTGTTGTATTGCATGAATTGCCTCGTCAAAAACCCCATGTGAGAAACATCAGGAAAACTCACTCAAGGGAAAAAGAGTACAATCCACTCAACCACCAAGTTGAGTACTCAATCATCGGGATCGAGATTTTAATGATGAGTTTTTAAAGTTTCTCCCCCTGAACCTTGCATCTCTCTAAGTCTCATCATACCGATTCCACGCACACACCTCTCGAAGGATAATGCCGGTAATTAGTTAGTGAACATATCAGCAAGATTGTCACATGACTTAGTATGCAAAATTCTCACCTCGTTCAACTGCTGCAGTTCATGTGCATAGAAGAACTTGGGACTAATATGCTTTGTGAGGTTACTCTTCACATAACCCATCTGAACTTGTGCAACACAAGAAGCATTATCTTCATAGATAATGGTAGGGGTTTGTATGGTGTTCAGCCCACACGTCAGCTGAATGTGGCCGATCATCCGCCGAAGCGATACACATTCTTTTGACGCTTCGAATAGTGCCATGATTTTCGAGTGGTTCGTGGAAGTTGACACAAGAGTTTGCTTGGTCGATTTTCAGGAAAACGCAGTTCCACCACAAAGGAAAACATATCCAGTCTATGATTTGCAATCATGCGGGTCCGATAGGTACCCAACATCGGCATAGCCTATAAGAGATAGGTCTTGATTCCTTTTATAAAAGGGGCCAAGATCTTTGGTCCCTTGCAGGTAACGGAAGACGTCCTTGACACCTTTCCAATGTCTCTTGGTAGGTTCAGAACTGTACCTAGCAAGCAAACTTACAGCAAAAGCAATGTCTGGTCGTGTACAATTTGCGAGGTACATGAGTGCTCCAACTGCACTCAGGTAAGGAACCTTTGGTCCCAGAGTTTCCTCCCCCTCTTCCTTAGGCTCGAACGGGTCCTTGTCTTGCTGTACTGATCTCCCGACCATCGGGGTCTTAGAAGGATATGCCTTATCAAATCCAAATCTTTTCAACACCTTCTGGGCGTAGTCCGACTGGTGCACTAGAATCCCATCAGGGGAATGTTCAAGTTGCAGACCTAGACAGAACTTGGTTTTACCCAAATCCTTCATCTTGAATTCCGACATCAGGTAAGAACTCGTTTCCTCAATATCCTCAGGTGTACCGATTATGTTTAAATCATCCACGTACACAGTTTATACAGAATCCATCTTGGGATCACCGTACAAAAACACATGGGCAACCTTTATTGCTCGTGTAGCCTTTATGATGAAGAAAATCGCTTAGGCGATTATACCACATTCTACCAGACTGTCTGCGTCCGTACAATGCCTTTTGAAGTTGAACACTGTATAGACTCTAGTTTGTTCTATCATGGTTCAGAACAGGGATACCTTCAGGAACCTTCATGTATATGTTCGAATCCAAGTTACCATACAGGTAAGAAGTAACAACATCCATTAATTTCATTTTCAAGCCCGTGTTTACTGTCATTGAGATCAAGTATCTAAAGGTAACTCCATCCATGACCAAGGAATAAGTCTCCTCAAAATCGACACCAGGTCGTTGAGTGAACCCTTGAGCGACGAGCCTTGCTTTGTACCGTACTACCTTATTATTTCATCTCTCTTTCGAACAAAAACCCACCTATGGACAAAAGGGTGTATGTGGGGAGGAGTTTGACAAACTTATCCGAACACCTTCCTTTTGTTGAGAGATAATAATTCGGTAGTAATGGCCTCTTGCCAATCTTTCCAATCCAAACTTTTCTTGCAATCAGCGAGCGTGTTAGGCTCAGGGTCAAGATCTATGATTGAGGCAATTTTCGTAGCAAAGTTAATGTCGACAATCATCGTTGCTTGGTTTAGGGACTCCCCCGTATAAATATAATGTATGGCCATTTCGTCATGGAGCGCATCTGGCGCTAACACTTGCTCTACCAAATTTCTCATTCTGGGAGCAAGGTCCTTTAGATTTCCCGTGCCGATGTGTGCGCACACATATCCGCTGGGTATTTCCCCTGTGGAAAAGTTTAAGTACGGAATTTCGTGCACTGAATTTTCCATACTTGCGCCAGGTCTCGACTAGCTCCCCGTTTCACTTTGGGGCACTTTGGTGACAGACTGTAATAAATCTCTCTTATCCTTTTTCGTCGGGCGTCCCCAAGTACTTGGGATTTGAGAAGCCAGATCTCTCGTCCTTTTAGGCCTTTGGACGGGAGCGGGTATACCATCAATTTTCTTTGGTATTTCAACCCTTTCTGGTGCATTGCGCGCGTGCACATGCGATTTTGTCACAACCTTTAAGTCACTAAAGTGGTCAGGCAGTTGATTTGCTAATGACTGTAAATCTATTATCTTTTGGACTTCTCTCTCAGTCTCAGTAGTGCGCGGGTCATGAGCGTGGATTCTCGTAGCTTGCCACATGATTTCTCGACTTTTAGCATCAAGGGGTTGATTCTCTCCCCCTAAAGTCGGGGAAAAAATCCTCGTCAAAAATGCAATCAGCGAAACGAGCCGTGTGACAGTCACCTGTCATGGGGTCCAGATACCTGATTATGGACACAGTCTCATAACCAACGTATATCCCTGACTTACAGAGCGGGCCCATTGCTGATCGCTGGGGTGGTGGTATTGGTACATATACCTGGCAACCGAACCTACGAAGGTGGGAAATTTTCGGTGCCGACCCTTGCGCAAGCTGGACAGGAGAGTGGATGTTTAGGCCAACGGTCTAAAGTTGATGAGGTTGGCCGCGTGTAACACTGCGTGGCCCCAACATGTAGTTGGTAAATTACAACCCTGAAGGAGCGGTCAGGCAATGAATTTAATTCTTTTAATCAATGCCTCGGCAAGTCCATTTTGTGTATGAACATGCGGTACTGAGTGCTCAACTTTGATTCCAATTGCCATGCAATAATCATCGAACGCCTTTGAAGTAAATTCTTCGGCGTTGTCCATTCGAATAGACTTTATACGATAATCAGGGAAATTATTCCTCATTTGTATGATCTAGAGATCAACTTTGCAAAGGCATGGTTCTGTGTTGAGAGCAGGCAAACATTGGACCATTTAGAGGAAGCATCAATGAGCACCATGAAGTACCGAAATGGCCCTGTGAGGGGCTGAATTGGACCGCATATGTCCCCTTGGATACGTTCCAAGAACGCGGGGATTTCATCCCTCACTTTGAGGGGCGATGGTCTAATGACTAACTTCCCCGTAGCGCATGCAGAGCATACAAAATCATCGGGATTCAGGAAGTTCTTCACGTTAACATTATGACCATGCGAGTTGTTAATTATATTTCTCATCATCCTAAGTCCAGGGTGGCCTAACCTATCATGCCAGAGGCAGAAAAGTTTAGAGCTTCTAAAAACAGTCTTAAGTGTAGTGTACACGGGCGGTGCTACTATCTTGGTGTAGTATAGCCATGTGTCGAACGAAGGAAGCCTTTCGACAACATGTTTACCATTTGCATCCCGCTTTGTGATGAGGAGGCACTCCTTGCCGTTTTCATCACCGGTCTCAATATGGAAACCATTAGCACGGATGTCTTTAAAGCTCAAAAGAGTACGAGTTGACTCAGGGTACAACAACTCATCATTAATGATCGAAGTTGTTCCCATAGGAAGTATGATAGTGGCTCGTCCGGAGCCAACTATGTTCAAACCGCAGCCGGCGATTGTCATAATACTTCCTGGAGATTTTTTAATAGACTCAAAGTACTTAGTTTCTCTTAAAATGGTATGTGTGGTGGCGCTATCGACAAGACACGTTTCCTCCATTCGGGCGCCACACGCGTTCTAAAATATGACATCTAATTAATGTAATGAGGAAGAAGCTACATTAATAATAAATGCACACATTTCAGAACATAACATACTATCATGTATAAATAATGTAATAAATGAATGATATAAATGTCATCCAAGCGCTAAAAATAAAGAATAAGTTTGTGCTCTCATAGAGCTTACAACCAAATCGGATTTATTCGAATGCATTGTATCAAATCACGGAATTATGATAACTAACGAGGTAAGCTAAGTAGACTCGGTAAAGAAGCCATTAACTTCATCCTGAATCTCCATACTGGTGATCCCAGCCTCGATAGAGATCATCTTGGAAGCAACATCAACATTCAGTTGCTGCACCGTAAGGGCGACCATGTGCTCAACCTCCATGGCAACGTTGGCGTCATTAGAGACCGCCAAAGCCGCCGCTATGGGCACATTTGGGGTCGCCACTATGGGCACAGGAGGAGGTGTAGGGATCATCACGGGTGCCACCATGGGCGCCGGTGGTGCTCCCTCCTGAACCAAGGCGAGGCGTGTCTCACGGTCCTTCCGAGCCTTGTACGCATCAATGACCTCCTGTGGTGCGCGACACTGGCGGGAGAAATGCTCCAACGAACCACACCAGAAGCAGTCCTGAGGCCTCTCCCCCCTACCCGGCTTTTGCTACTTAGCCGAAGTGGAGGGTTGAGGGCCCTTCTTCTTGCCCTTGCGGCGCCTCTTATTCTGGAGAGGCTTGCGGACTTTGAGAGCGTTCGCCTCCTGACGAGAACTCCCCCCAAGTGGTTGCGCGACAAAGTTCTTCTTCAGAACCTCGTCCAGTGCCTCCGCCACCTGGAGGATGTCAATCGGCTCTGAATACCTCGTGTAGTTTCCCTGGCGGTAGTTCCGTGAGGACTGGACCACGTCAGGGTGGAAAGTGGAGAGGGTTTTCTCAATCTTCTGGCTGTCAGTAACCTCAGTACCACACAGCTGAAGAGTCGTACAAATCCGGTGCAACGCCGAATTGTACTCCCCAACCGTCCTGAAGTCTGCGAATCTCAGACGGATCCACTCTGCCTCTGCACGTGGCTTGACGGTGTACTTCGGCCATTCAAACCGCCACTAAAGAGCGGTCCAACGGCCAGAATCACTCTGCTCAGCCATATACTCGTCGTTCAGAGTAGGGCAGAGGTGATGACGGAGGAAATGCAAAGCTTGGGCATTTTCGGGTGCGAACTTGGGGTCAGTGGGGGCCAGCAGGGTCCCCTTACCGATCACCCTCAGAAGGCTTTTGCCCTACAGAAAGATCTCGCAGTCCGAAGACCATGTCAGGTAGTTTACCTCTGTGTGGGCCAACTCAGGAAACTCCATGTTGACGATTCCGACCATCTGCAATTTATGCAAAAATCATGAGATTACAATAGGTAATCTTTTGCATAAATGCGATGTTGATAAACTTATTCAATAAAAATGACGTTTCATTACTTAACACATGTTATTATATGATTTAATTAATGATTAAAAGTGCTAAACAATTAATATACAGCAGTAAAATCATACAATAAAAACATTTTGCAGGAGATAGCATGTTAAGCGCAGGTAGTACGTGAAAATAGCCCAAAAAAGAATTCCCGAGCCCTTTTTAAGCCTAAATATGCGTTTTTAGCAAAAACAGACAGTTCCAGGGACTTATATACAAAATATTACAACAGGAATATTGTGTGCATAAAAATACAGAACTGCGGTCTGGCTCAACCCTGTACGGCTGCAGGCCGAAAAATGGGTTGTCGGCCCGATTTACCCAGCGCCCAGCCAGTCCATATCCCTTTTTTTAGGGAGATGAGGGGCCAACAGCCGGGGGCCCTGATGGGACCAGCAGACAGCAGGGCTGCCCAGGCGTTGTGATGCCATCCACCAAAGGGGCGATGCTAGGGTTTCCCCTAGCACTGTCAGCATGGGGTGGCGGCGGCCCATGTTAAGCGCAGCAACCTGATGGCTTCAGCGGGACGCGGTGGTGGCGGGGGTGGCTAGCGGCTTGAAGGCATCGAGGCGCGGCCGGGTGTCGCGGGCGGGAGCAACAGGCACGCGGGCGGCTAGCCAGCCAGCAAGGCACGGCGGAGCGAGGGGCGCGGCGGCCGGACGCGCGCGTCACGCACGGTGGCGGAGCGGGCGCGTCCGGGGTCTCCAGCGCGCAGATCGGGCATGGCCGGGTGCACTCACTCGCGGCGGCGACCTGCAGCAGGCAGGGCCGGGCGCGCGGCCGAGTCTTGGCGGGCGCGGCCGAGGCGTGCGGCCAGCGCGACCATGGTGTGAAGCGAGCGTGGCGGCCAGTGATACGTCTCCAACGTATCTATAATTTTTGATTGTTCCATGTTGATGTACTATCATTCTAGGATACTTTTTGGGTATTTATTTACGAATTTATAACATTTTTGAGCACTAACCTATTGACCCAGTGCCCAGTGCCAGTTCTTGTTTTCTGCCTGTTTGCCTTTTCAGAGTTACAATACCATCCAATTGCGAGGAAACTTTTTGGTGATTTTTTTGGACCAATATGAGACGTAGAAGCTTCGGAGGAGGGCCAGGAGATGCACCAAGGGTCAACCAGATATCCAGCCACGCTCCCTGGGGGGGGGGGGGCAGATATGTGGTGGCCCCCTGGAGCGTCCCCCGACGTCATTCTCTAGCCTATAAATTCACATCTACCTTAAAAACATCAGAAGCGCTCCCGAAACACTTTTTCCGTCGCTGCAAGCCTCTGTTCCGACGGGAGGCCATCTGCACCTCCGTTCCGGCACCCTGCCAGAGGGGAGATCGATCACGGAGGGCCTCTTCATCAACCTTGCCGCCCTCACCATGATGTGTGAGTAGTTCACCACAGACCTATGGGTCCGTAGGTAGTACCTAGATGGCAATCTCTCTCTCTCTCTCTCTCTCTCTCTCTCTCTCGATCTTCAATACAATGTTCCTCGCATCTTTGCCTTGATCTATCTGATGTAATCCCTTTGTATGGTGTGTTTGTTGGGATCCGATGAATTGTGAGTTTATGTTCAGATTATTCATGAAAAGTATTTGAGTCAAACCTGATTACTATGATTCTTATTTGCATGATCATCATAGCTTTGTAATGCTCTCCAATCTATTGAGATAGTTTGGCCAACTAGATTGATATTTCTTCGGTCGGAGTGGTGCGTTGTAGTAGGTTCAACCTGACGAGTTTCTATATCCCAGTGACAGAAGGGGACAAGTTGCGTCATTGTGTTGTTGCTACTAAGGATAAAATGATGGGTTTTATTCATATTAGTTGAGTTTACTTTGTCTACATCATGTCATCGTTCTCCAAGCATTACTCCGTTTGTAATGAACTTAATACGTAGAGAGGCAATCATATAAGCGCTCTTTAAGTGGAGTAATAGTAGTAGGTGCAGGCAGGAGTCGGCCTATTTGCTTATGGACGTGATGCCTATATACACATGATCATTGCCGTGAACATTGCATAATTATTCGCTTTTCTATCAATTGCCCAACAGTAATTTGTTTACCCACTGTATGCTTTGCTTATGAGAGATGCCACCAGGGAGCTCTACGGCCCCCGGGTCTATTCACTTATAAATTTCCAAACGCTATCATTACCTTGCTGTTATTTATTACCTTTTATTTTATTTTGCACTTTACTATTATCTACAATTATCTACACAACTCACTTTCTTGCAAATAACGAGATCAAGGGGATTGACAACCCTCTTGCCTGCGTTGGGTGCAAGTTGTTTGTTCTTTTGTGTGCAGCCGCTGAACACGGTTGAGGATTGGTATTCCTATTGATTCGATAAACATTGGTTTCATAACTGAGGGAAATACTTACCCACTTTGTGCTGCGATTACCCATTCCTCTTCAAGGAAAACCCAACGCAGATCACGAGTATCAGGAAGGATTTCCGGCGCCGTTGCCGGGGAATACCATCAGCAACTATCAAGTAACTTCGCACAAAATTTCATTCAATTGTTCTTTTTATTTGCTGTTATATTTAGTTTGTCTCATAAAAATCAAAAATACAAAAATATTTACCTTTGCTAGTTACTAGTTTGCTTTACTTGCTAGTTTGCTTGTCTTGCTATCATGTCTGAATTCGAGAAAGTTATCATTGAAAGTGCTAGTGAAGGTAGTGCTAGTTACTTAGATGAAGAAAGACAAAAGTTTATTGATTCTACTCATGATCCTCCTAAAAGTCAAGTCCCCATTACCAACACTCACATTGTACTAAATTCTAAAATTTATCATGTGTGTAGTGGGAACATCATTGGGAAACATGCTATTTAAGAATTTTTTGAGCATTCAATAGTTTCCTCGCTTATTAAGGAATCTATACTTGATGAAACAAATTGTTATGAAGATGCTATTACTATGCTTATATTGAAATTGGAAAGAAAGTTTGTGCGCCTCCATCCTATGCTACAAAAGATATTTTTGGGACTTCCTAGCATAGACAATCCTGAGATTAAGAAAATTTCCACCAACATCGTTATGCGTGAATTTGATTTTATTGTGCGTGAAGCTAAGGATATTTTTGCGTTCTATGGAATAAAATCTGAACATCCTCCTATAGAAGTAATCCTTCATAATAGAGATGCATTGCGTAGGATGGAATCTAATGATTATCAAAGATTTGATGAGAATATGAGAAGAAATGTCCTTCCCGAAGAATTGACACAATCCCTATTTCTCCACACTTGTGATAAATTTGAATGGATTGCTAAAGGAATTAATGAAGGATTTAGTAATGATTGGCATGAAAATATTATTAGAGAACCTATTAGTGATGAAGTCCATGCTCTTTATGAGGATCCTTATGATGAAAATGATTTTATAAATTCCTTTGAACACTTGGGATTTTCCTCTAGCTTTGAGAAGGGTGACTCATTTAGTAAGATTTTGTAAGAGCTAATTTTGAAGGACATGAAGGGGTCCAACACTTGAAACTATGCATTATGCCTAGCTAGGGGCATAAAACAATAGCGCTTGTTGGGAGGCAACCCAATATGTATCTTTATTTTTGTTTTTACTTTATGTTTTTGTGTGATAACATGATTGTTGCCTCTGTAATGATTGTGTTTTTATGTTTTAATTAGTTTTTGTGCCAAGTAAAGCCTTTGGGATGACTCACAAGATGAGTAGAAACGATGCTGAATCTGTAACAGAAACTTTGACTCCAGTGCAGGAATTTTCATTTTTTACTGGAGCGTGATAATGATCTGAAATTTTAACACAGCATTTCTATACAAATTATTTACGTTGTCCTAAATTTTCAGAATTTTTAGAGTTACATAAGTATGGGCTCTTTACAGATTTCTACAGAGTGTTCTGTTTTGAACGGATTCTGTTTTTGCTTGCATAGTTTGCTTGTTTTGATTATGCCATGGACTATATCAGGGGGGTGTAAGCCATGGGGAAGTTAGAATACAGTAGCTATTCTGCAAAAATGATTTTGAATCAATTTATCACAGTACCTTAAGTATGCAATATGTTTCTTATACTAACGGATCTCACGAAGTTTTGTTGAGTTTTGTGTGATTGAAGTTTTCAAGTTTTGGGTGTGATCACGATGGACTACGGAATAAGGAGTAGCAAGAGCCCAAGCTTCAGGATGCCCAAGGCACCCCAAGTATAATTCTAACTAGACTCAAGCGTCTAAGTTTGGGGATGCCCCGGAAGGCATCCCCTCTTTCGTCTCAATCCATCAGTATGTCACTTGGAGCTATATTTTTATTCATCACATGATATGTGTTTTGCTTGGAGCATCGTTTGCGTTTGTTTGCTTTTACTTTCAGTTTGTAACAATCATCATTTGCTGGACACACCTATTTGAGAGAGACACACCTTAATGATAATTTGCTAGAATACTCTATGTGCTTCACTTATATCTTTTGAGCTAGGCAGTTGCTCTAGTACTTCACTTATATCTTTTTGAGCACGGTGGCGTGTAGATTTTATAGAAATAATATGCTCTCGTTCTTCACTTATATTTGTTTGAGAGCTGAGTAATAGTGACGGTAATTTGCATGGGTCATAAGACTAGTCCAAGAATATTAGGTATTCAATGAATGATAATCAAAACCATCGTGTAGCACATGTAGAGAAGTTGTGGATTAATGACATTGATGTATTAATATGAAAAAGGTGTGACTCCAAAATTGTTGATTCGTAGAAGTGTCAAGATTAAGAGGTGTTAACTTGTTATTCATCTAAAAATTAAAGAGGCATGGTGATGATGTGTGAGCATTTATATTCCTCGTTAAAATCCTAGTGTTGTTTTGAGTCGGGGGCGCGTGATGGTTAACTCCTACCAACCTCCTCCCTCGGGGCATGCGAGGAGTACTTTGATTTGTGATAAAACTAATAAAACTTTGCAATAAGTATGTGAGTTCTTTATAACTAATGTGACACCATGGACATACGCATCTTCACCTTCTCATATTTGCTAGCCTCTTCAGTACCGTGCATAGCCCATTCTCACCTCGAGGATCGGTGCAAATATTCGTCGGTGCATCCAAACCCCGTGACATGATACGCTCTGTTGCACATAAGCCTCATTATATCTTCCTCAAAACAGCCACCGTACCTACCTATTATGGCATTTCCATAGTCATTCCGAGATATATTGCCATGCAAATTCCATTGCCACTTGACATGACTAGTTCGTTCATCATTATAATGCTTTGCATGATTGTATAGAGCTGACATAGTATTTGTGGCAAATCCACCATTCTTCATACTTTTGATACATGTCACGCTAGATCATTGCACATCTTGGTACACTGTCAGAGGCATTCATACAGAGTCATATCTTCCTATCAGTTCTTCATGTTGAGTTGTAAGTAAATAAAAGTGTGATGATCATCATTATTAGAGCATTGCCCCAGTGAGGAAAGGATGATGGAGACTATGATTCCCCCACAATCCGGGATGAGACTCCGTACGAAAAATCAAATAAAACGGGGGAGGCCAAATGAGCCCACGATATAAAAAAAAGAGAAAATGGAGGAGCCAAAAAAGAGAGAAAAGCCCACCATAAAAAAATAAAAATAAGAGAGAAAAGAGAGAAGGGACTTTTATACTATCCTTTACCACACTTGTGCCTCAGAGTGGCACCATGTTCTTCATATAGAGAGTCTCCTATGTTGACACTTTGACGTGGCTAGAGACTGCGTCGGTATTTCCCCAAAGAGGAAGGGATGATGCAGCAGAACGACGGTAAGTATTTCCCTCAGTTATGAAACCAAGGTTATCGAACCTAGGAGGACGACCACACAATGCTATGTAAACGGTACCAACACACACAGAACAAATACTTGCAACCCGACGCATAAGAAAGGTTGTCAATCTCTCAACGGTAAAAAGATAGATTAGGTGAAGTAGATTGGATAAGTAAATCTCGCAAGAACAAAATAAAAGAGGCAAATAAAAAGTGCAGCAAAATATTTTTGGGTTTTTGGAATAATAGATCTGAAAATAAAAGCGGCAAAATATAGATCAGAAAGCAATATGTTGGAAAAGTAGACCCGGAGGCGGCAGGTTTCGCTAGTGGCTTCTCTCATGAGTATAGCACACGGTGGGTGAGCAAATTACCGTTGGGCAATTGATAGAAGATCAAATAATCATGACGATATCCAAGGCGATGATCATTATATAGGCATCACGTCCAAGATTAGTAGACCGAAACGATTCTGCATCTTCTACCATTACTCCACACATCGACCGCTATCCAGCTTGCATCTAGTGTATTAAGTTCATGGAGAAACGGAGTAATGCAATAAGAACGATGACATGATGTAGACAAGATCTATTCATGTAGGAATAGACCCCATCTTGTTATCCTTAGTAGCAACGATACATGCGTGCCTCGCTGCCCCTTCTATCACTGGGAGAGGACACCGCGAGATCGAACCCATCACAAGGCACCTCTTCCCATGGCAGGAAATATCGATCTAGTTGGCCTAACTAAACCAAAGATTGGAAGAAGAAATTCGAGGCTATTAGTAATCATGCATATAAGAGATCAAAGAAGACTCAAATAATATTTATGGATAGAAACTGATCATGAACTCAAAATTCATCGGATCCCAACAAACACACCGCAAAAAGTCATTACATCAAATAGGTCTCCAAGAGACCATTGTATTGAGAATCAAAAGAGAGAGAGAAAGCCATCTAGCTACTGCCTACAGACCCGTAGGTCTATGGTGGACTACTCACTCATCATCGGAGAGGCACCAATGAGGATGATGAACCCCTCCGTGATGGTGTTAGATTGGATCTCGCGGTTCTGAAACTTGCGGCGGCTGGAATATTTTTCGTCGACTCCTCTAGGGTTTCTGGAATCTTTGGGTATTTATAGAGCTCAGAGGCGGTGGAGGGGACTCCCGAGGCGGCCACAACCCACCAGGGCGCGCCCGGGGCCTCTGGCGCGCTCTGGTGTCTTGTGGGCTGCCTGGCCCCCCTCCTGGGTACTTCTTTGGCCCTCTGGCTTTCTTTTGGTCCAAAAAAATCTCCAAAAAGTTTCATCGTGATTGGACTCTGTTTGGTACTGATATTCTACGAAGTAAAAAACAAGCAAAAAACAGCAACTGATACTTGGCACTGTGTCAATAGGTTAGTCCCAAAAAATGATATAAAGTTGCTATAAAATGATTGTAAAACATCCAAGAATGATAATATAATAGCATGGAACAATCAAAAATTATAGATACGTTGGAGACGTATCAGCATCCCCAAGCTTAATTCCTACTCGTCCTCGAGTAGGTGAATGATAAAAACAGAATTTTTGTTGTGGAATGCTGGCTAACATGTTCATCACATATTCTTTTCTTTGTAGCATGGAAATTTGGACTTTTAGATAGTTCAAAGAAATAGTCTAGTTTTGTCATGAAGACTTTAATACTCAAGCATGCCAACAAGCAACCATGTCTTTCAAAATATCAACACTAAAAAAAGTTATCCCTAGCCCATCATGCTCAATCATTGATCCATTCATGAAACACACTCAAATATTAACTACACCCAATGCACAAGTATGATCATAGTGCCCCCTAGTTGGTGCTTTATAAGAGAAGATGGAGACTTAAATAAAAATAAAAATTGCATAAAGTAAATAGATAGGCCCTTCGCAGAGGGAAGTAGGGATTTGTAGAGGTGCCAGAGCTCAAAGCTTAAATTGAGAGAGAAAAACTATTTTGGGTGGCATGCCTTTCCTGTCAACGAAAACGACAAAGTAGTTCTCAATACTTTTCATGCTAGATACATCATAGGCGGTTCCCAAACATAAAATAAAGTTTATTCCTTTTTCCACCATTCTTTCACAATCCATGGCTAGCCGTATCCACGGTTTCCTTCCATACCAACACTTTCCAAGGAATTTATTATTTGACAACATAAAATTTCTTTTTCATTTCGGGACCGGGCATCCCTATTACTGTCGTACTCTCGTGTAATGACAAGTGAATAAACACTCATCTTGAGAATAACACATCTAGTATGGGGGGTCACGTTGCACGAAGAGCGAAGAGCGTGAGACGGCGCGACGATCAGGACACAAGCATTTTACCGAGGTTCGGGCCGCTGCTAGGCGTAAAACCCTACTCCTACTTTTTGGTGGATTTGATTGGAAGAACACGAGTGGTGCCTCGCGCTCTACCCCGGCAAGGGTTGCCTTCGGGGAAAGAGCTGCTAGGCGAGTACAAATGTTCGGGGGTCCGAATCCTGAGCTAGGTAGCCTTGGGCCTCCTTTTATAGTGCAAGGGGTTACCACAATGGCAAAACAGTCATTATCTATCGATTGGATAGCTTAGCAGAGCTATCATACCTAACTCTAGCATTTAGGACAAAATACCATGATTACCAGCCTAGGTGGCGTCCGGGGGTGCATCCCCGGCAAGCATTTACCACCGCTTGGCCGGTCGTTGTTTACGGTCTTGACACGCTGCAGGGCGGGTGTCAACTGAGTATAACTTGCCTCCCGGTGTGTCGTCACGTGTTTAGCGAGAGCTGATTAGCCACTTGAGGGCTCGACACCGCATCGACAAGTGAGCTGATTAGCCACTTGAGGGCTCGACACCGCATCGACAAGTGACTGGCGTAGCGATGCGATGGAGCGGTGGCTGGTTAGCTTGTGCTTGCCAGGGAACGGCTTGCCGGGTCTTCCAGAGATGTGCGCGCCTCGGCCCCCGGCAAGCACCGGGGGCGTGGCTGGCGCGTTTTGGGCCCCTCCCGGGACGTTGTGCTGGTGTTGCCGGCGCTTGCTTAGCCTTCTACAGGTTGTTGCTGCCGGATGCTGGTTTTTGAATGCTTACTTGGAGATGTGGTAGCCTTCCCAACGTGTTTTGCTCGCGGGGGATGGAGGCTGTCTGTCCGTGCACAAGTCAGGGGGAATGAACACCCCTGTTTGTCTACCCTGACACATGGAAAAATAATGGACACCCCCTACCGTTTCATGAGCGGTACGAGCACACAAAAAGGAAATTCATTTTGAAAATTAGAGATGGCACATAAAAATTTGCTTAGAACAGCATGGAAATACCGCATATAGGTAGGTATGGTGGACTCATACGACAAAACTGGGTTTAAGGATTTTGGATGCACAAGTAGTATTTCTACTTAGTACAAGTGGAGGCTAGCAATAGATTGAGAAGCAACCAACCAAGAAACAAAAATTCACATAAACGGGCATTGAGCATAACTAACACCGAATAATGCACCATAAGTAGGATGTAATTTCATTGCATAACTATTGAGTTTCGTGCTTGCATAGGGAATCACAAACCTTAACACAACAACACCAATATTCTTACTAAAGCATAATTACTCACCAACATGACTCAGATATCACTATCATCATGTCTCAAAACTATTACAAGGAATCAAGTTTAATTTGTCCAATGATCTTCATGAAAGTTTTTATTATATCCATCCTGGATATCTATCACTTTGGGACTACTTTCATATATTTCCATTTCTTTTTACAAGCTCAAATAAATTTAAGTGAAGAACATGAGCATAACAATTTCATCTCTCAAAATAATATAAGTGAAGCATTACATAATTTCTTCAAAATTAACTAACTCTCAAATTAATCTAAGTGAGCATGAGAATATTTCTTCAAAATCTAAAGCACACCGTGCTCAAAAAGATATAAGTGAATCACTAGAGTAATTCTAGAGCAATTCTAACAAATCATAGCATAATTTTGGCTCTCTCAAATAGGTGTGTCCAATAAGGATACTAGTGACAAGCTAAAAAGCAAATTGGGCAAAGACTCAAATCATCATACAAGACGCTCCAAGCAAAACTCATGATATGTGACGAATAAAAATATAGCTCCTAGTAAAATACGGATGGTCATTAGAAGAAAGAGGGCTTGCCACTCGGGGCATCCCCAAGCTTAGTTCCTTGTTTCTCTTTGGATAATATCTTGGGGGTGCTGTAGCATCCCCAAGCTTAGGCTCTTTTCACTACTTATTCCTTCATCCATCGTGATCTCACTCAAAACTTGAAAACTTCAATCACACAAAACTCAACAAAACTTTCGTAAGATCCGTTAGTATAATAGAATCTGTCTAAAACAGAACAGTCTGTAGTAATCTGTACTCTAACCATACTTCTGTAACTCTAAAAATTCTGAAAAATTAGGACAACGTAAATAATTTGTATAGAAACACTGTGTTAAAATTTAAGCTCATTATCACGCTTCAGTAAAAAATTAAAATTCCTGCACTGGAGTCAAAGTTTCTGTTTCAGATTCAGCATTGTTTCTACTCATCTTATGAATCATCCTAAAGGCTTTACTTGGCACAAACACTAATTAAAACATAAAAAATCAATCATAACAGAAGCATAATTGTGTCCACACTCAAGAACATAAAGAAAAAGATGAAAATAAATTTATTGATTGGGTTGCCTCCCCACAAGCGCTATCGTTTTACGCCCCTAGCTAGGCATAATGCATTGATTCAAGTATTGTCATCTTTAGTTTTTGCCCCATAGGATGCTCTCATGATTGATTCATATGGTGGCTTAATTCTTGTTCTAGGGAAGTGTTCCATACCCTCTCTTAGTGGAAATTGAAGTTTAATATTGCCTTCTTTCATATCAATCACGACACCTATAGTGCGTAAAAATGGTCTACCAAGTATAATGAGACAAGAGGGATTGCAATCAATATCAAAAACAATAAAATCTATGGGCACATAGTTCCTATTTGCAAGAATAAGGACATCATTAATTCTTCCCAAAGGCTTTTTAATAGTAGAGTCCGCCAAGTGCATATTAAGAGAACATTCTTCAATATTGGTAAGACCAAGCACATCACATAGAGATTTCGGAATTGTGGAAACACTAGCACCCAAATCACATAAAGCAAAGCACTCATAATTTTTAATCTTGACCTTAATGGTAGGTTCCCACTCATCATGTAATTTTCTAGGAATTGAAATCTCTAACTCCAACTTTTCTTCAAAAGATTTCATCATGGCATCAACAATATGTTTAGTAAAAGCTTTATTTTGTTCATAAGCATGGGGTGAATTTAACATGGATTACAGCAAAGAAATAAATTCAATCAAAGAACAAATATCATAATTAAAATCTTTGCAATCCAAAATAGTGGGCACATCACTAGTTAACGTTTTGACCTCTTCAAACCCACTTTCATCAATTTTTTCATCAAGATTTTCACCCTCCAAATTATTGGGACACCTTCTAGCTAAAGTTGACTCTACTTCAGTCCCTTTATCATCAATTTTAATATTACTAAAAAAGTAATCGATAGAAGAAACACCAATCACTTTAAGATCTTCATCATTTTTATCAAAGCAATCACTAGAAAACGCTTTTTCTAGAAATTCTCTTTTAGCTCTAAGCATAGCGGTTCTTTTCTCAATTTCATCCATAGAAACATATAAAGCTTTAATTGATTCATCAATCTTAGGTGCAAAAGCTTTCAACTTGAGATTTTCTACATCATGAGAAATTCTATCAATGCTTCTAGACATATCATGAATCTTATTCAACTTTTATTCTATCGAAGTATTGAAAACTTCTTGAGCATTGATAAATTATTTAATATTACTCTAAAGATCAGAGGGGTTCCTATTATTATTGTAAGAAGAATTACCATAGGAATTACCATAATTATTAGAGTAATTTCCAGGAAAAGGCCTAGGATTAAAATTACCTCTATAAGCACTGTTATTAAAATTGTTTCGCGAGAGGAAGTTCACATCTACGGAGTCACTATTTTTCTCAATCAAAGTAGACAAAGGCACATCATTAAGATGAATAGGAGCATTTTTACTAGCAACCAACTTCATAAGAGCATCAACTTTTTTACTCAAAGTACTGTTTTTTCAAGCGAATGAACTTTTTTACTAGTAGGTGCTCTTTCAGTATGCCATTGAGAATAATTTGCCATAATATTGTGTAGCAATTTAGTAGCTTCACCAAAAGTAACTTCCATATAAGTGCCACCTGCGGCGGAATCTAAAAGATTTCTAGAGACAAAATTCAATCCCGCATAAATTTTTTGTATGATCATCCAAAGATTTAAACCATGAGTAGGACAATTTCTTAGCATCAATTTCATTCTTTCCCAAGATTGTGCAACATGTTCATGCTCAAGTTTCTTAAAATTCATGATTTGTGTTCTAAGGGAAATAATTTTCACGGGAGGAAAATACTTTGTAATAAAAGCCTCTTTGCACTTATCCCAAGAATCGATACTATTGCGAGGAAAGAAGAAAACCAAAATTTTGCACGATCCCTCAAGGAGAAAGGAAATAATTTCAACTTCACTATCATTTTCCACATTTTTTTGCATATCACACAATTCTACGAATGTGTTTAGATGGGACGCGGCATCCTCATTAGGAGTACCGGAAAACTGATCTTTCATGACAAGATTCAACAAAGCGGCATTAATATCACAAGACTCCACACTAGTTGCGGGAGGAGCAATCGGAATACTAATAAAATCATTATTATTGGTATTGGTAAAATCACACAATTTTGTATTTTCTTGAGTCATTGTGACTACGCAAACAAGATTGCAAGCGAACAAGAGATCTAACGAGAAAAAGGCAAACAAAAAAGAGGGCGAATAAAACGACAAATTTGTGACGTGGGGGAGAGGAAAACGAGCGGCAAATGGCAAATATTGTAAATTGCAAGGAGATGAGATTTGTGATTAGGAACCTGATAGATGTTGATGATGTCTCCCCGGCGCCAGAGATTGGCACGCTGAAGAGAGACTACTTTCGCACCTCCTCCCGGGCAACGGCGCCAGAAACTCCTTTGACGTGGCTTGAGACTGCGTCGGTATTTCCCCAAAGAGGAAGGGATGATGCAGCACAGCGACGGTAAGTATTTCCCTCAGTTATGAAACCAAGGTTATCGAACCTAGGAGGAGGACCACACAACGCTATGTAAACGGTACCTGCAGACAAAGAACAAATACTTGTAACCCGACGCGTAAGAGAGGTTTTCAATCTCTCAACGGTAAAAAGATAGATTAGGTGAAGTAGACTGGATAAATAGATCTCGCAAGAACAAAATGAAAGTGGCAAATAAAAAGTGCAGCATAGTATTTTTGGGTTTTTGGAATAATAGATCTGAAAACAAAAGCAGCAAAAGATAGATCGGAAAGCAATATGTTGGAAAAGTAGACCTGGGGGCCTTAGGTTTCACTAGTGGCTTCTCTCATGAGTACAGCACACGGTGGGTGAACAAATTACTGTTGGGAAATAGATAGAAGATCAAATAATCATGACGATATCCAAGGCGATGATCATTATATAGGCATCACGTCCATGATTAGTAGACCGAAACGATTGTGCATCTACTACTATTACTCCACATATCGACCGCTATCCAGCATGCATCTAGTGTATTAAGTTCATGGAGAAATGGAGTAATGTAATAAGAACGATGACATGATGTAGAAAAGATCTATTCATGTAAGAATAGACCCCATCTTGTTATCCTTAATAGCAACGATACATGCGTGCCTCGCTGCCCCTTCTGTCACTTGGAGAGGACATCGCAAGATCGAACCCATCACAAAGCACCTCTTCCCATGGCAAGAAAAATCGATCTAGTTGGCCTAACTAAACCAAAGATTCGAAGAAGAAATACGAGGCTATAAGTAATCATGCATATAAGAGATCAAAGAAGACTCAAATAATATCCATGGATCGAAACTGATCATGAACTCAAAGTTCATCGGATCCCAACAAACACACTGCAAAAAGTCATTACATCAAATAGATCTCCAAGAGACCATTGTATTGAGAATCAAAAGAGAGAGAGAAAGCCATCTTGCTACTGCCTACAGACCCGTAGGTTTATGGTGGACTACTCACGCATCATCGGAGAGGCACCAATGAGGATGATGAACCCCTCCGTGATGGTGTTAGATTGGATCTCGCGGTTCTGGAACTTGCGGCGGCTAGAAGTATTTTTCGTCGACTCCTCTAGGGTTTCTGGAATATTTGGTTATTTATAGAGCTCAGAGGCGGTGGAGGGGACACCCGAGGTGGCCATAACCCACCAGGGCGCGCCCGGGGCCTCTGGCGCGCCTTGGTGTCTTGTGGGCCGCCTGGGCCCCCTCCTAGGCACTTCTTTGGCCCTCTGGCTTTCTTCTGGTCCAAAAAAAATCTCCAAAAAGTTTCATCGCTATTGGACTCCGTTCAGTACTAATATTCTACGAAATAAAAAACAAGAAAAAAACAACAACTGGTACTCGGCACTATGTCAATAGGTTAGTCGCAAAACATGATATAAAGTTGCTATAATATGATTGTAAAACATCCAAGAATGATAATATAACATCATGGAACAATCAAAAATTATAGGTACGTTGGAGACGTATCAGCATCCCCAAGCTTAATTCCTACTCGTCCTCGAGTAGGTGAATGATAAAAACAGAATTTTTTGTGTGCAATGCTGCCTAACATGTTCATCACATATTCTTTTCTTTTGTAGCATGGACATTTGGACTTTTAGATGGTTCAAAGCAATAGTCTAGTTTTGTCATGAAGACTTTAATACTCAAGCATGCGAACAAGCAACCACGTCTTTCAAAATATCAACACTAAAGAAAGTTATCCCTAGCCCATCATGCTCAATCATTGATCCATTCACGAAACACACTCAAATATTAATTACACCTAATGCCCAAGTAAGATCATAGTGCCCCCTAGTTGGTGCTTTATAAGAGAAGATGGAGACTCAAATAAAAATAAAAATTGCATAAATTAAATAGATAGGCCCTACGCAGAGGGAAGTACGGATTTGTAGAGGTGCTAGAGCTCAAAGCTTAAATTGAGAGATAAAAAATATTTTGGGTGGCATGCCTTTCCTGTCAACGAAAACGACAAAGTAGTTCTCAATACTTTTCATGCTAGATACATCATAGGCGGTTCCCAAACATAAAATAAAGTTTATTCCTTTTTCCACCATTCTTTCACAATCCATGGCTAGTCGTATCCACGGTTGCCTTCCATACCAACACTTTCAAAGGAATTTATTATTTCACAACATAAAGTAAATTTCTTTTTCATTTCGGCACTGGGCTTCCCTATTACCACCGTACTCTCATGCAATGACAAGTGAATAAACACTCATCTTGAGAATAACAGATCTAGCATGGAAAAATATTGGACACCCCCTACCGTTTCATGAGCGGTACGAGCACACAAAAGGGAAATTAATTTTGAAAATTAGAGATGGCACATACAAATATTCTTAGAACGGCATGGAAATACCGCATATAGGTAGGTATGGTGGACTCATACGGCAAAACTGGGTTTAAGGATTTTGGATGCACAAGTAGTATTTCTACTTAGTACAAGTGGAGGCTAGCAAATAGATTGAGAAGCAACCAACCAAGAAACAAAAATTCACATAAACGGGCATTGAGAATAACTAACACCGAATAATGCACCATAAGTAGGATGTAATTTCATTGCATAACTATTGACTTTCGTGCTTGCATACGGAATCACAAACCTTAACACCAATATTCTTACTAAAGCATAATTACTCACCAACATGACTCACATATCACTATCATCATGTCTCAAAACTATTACAAGGAATCAAGTTTAATTTGTCCAATGATCTTCATGAAAGTTTTTATTATATCCCTCTTGAATATCTATCACTTTGGGACTAGTTTCATATATTGCCATTGCTTTTGACAATCTCAAATAAATTTAAGTGAGGAACATGAGCATAACAATTTCATCTCTCAAAATAATATAAGTGAAGCATGAGAGATTTTCTTCAAAATTCACTAACTCTCAAATTAATCTAAGTGAAGCATGAGAGTATTTCTTAAAAATCTAAAGCACACCATGCTCAAAAAGATATAAGTGAAGCACTAGAGCAATTCCATAGCTCAAAAAATTTAAGTGAAGCATATAGAGCAATTCTAACAAATCATAGCATAATTTTGGCTCTCTCAAATAGGTGTGTCCATCAAGGATACTAGTGACAAGCTAAAAAGGAAATCAAGCAAAGACTCAGATCATACAAGACTCTCCAAGCAAAACTCATGATATGTGACGAATAAAAATATAGCTCCAAGTAAAATACCGATGGTCGTTAGAAGAAAGAGGGGATGCCACTCGGGGCATCCCCAAGCTTAGTTGCTTGTTTCTATTTGGATAATATTTTGGGAGTGCTGTAGCATCCCCAAGCTTAGGCTGTTTTCAATCCTTATTCCTTCATCCATCGTGATCTCACCCAAAACTTGAAAACTTCAATCACACAAAACTCAACAAAACTTTCGTGAGATCCGTTACTATAATAAAGCAAATCACCACTCAAAGTACTGTTGCAAACCAATTAATATTTTATTATTGCATTATATCTACTGTATTATAACTTTAACATGGCTTTTACCCTTCAATACAAACCATAGATTCATCAAAACAAGCACATAATGCAACGGAAACAGAATCTGTCTAAAACAGAACAATCTGTAGTAATCTGTACTCTAACCATACTTCTGTAACTCTAAAAATTCTCAAAAATTAGGAAAATGTAAATAATTTGTAGATAAACACTGTGTTAAAATTTCAGGTCATTATCATGCTCCAGTAACAAAATGAAAATTCCTGCACTGGAGTCAAAGTTTCTGTTTCAGATTCAGCATTGTTTCTACTCATCTTATGAATCATCCTAAAGGCTTTACTTGGCACAAACACTAATTAAAACATAAAAAACACAATCATAACAGAAGCATAATTGTGTCAACACTCAAGAACATAAATAAAAAGATGAAAATAAATTTATTCATTGGGTTGCCTCCCCACAAGCGCTATCGTTTTACGCCCCTAGCTAGGCATAATGCATAGATTCAAGTATTGTCATCTTAAGTTTTTGCCCCATAGGACGCTCTCATGATTGATTAATATGGTGGCTTAATACTTGTTCTAGGGAAGTGTTCCATACCCTTTCATAGTGGAAATTGAAATTTAATATTACCTTCTTTCATATCAATCACGACACCTATAGTGCGTAAAAACGGTCTACCAAGTATAATGGGACAAGACGGATTGCAATCAATATCAAGAACAATAAAATCTATGGGCACATAGTTCCTATTTGCTAGAATAAGGACATCATTAATTCTTCCCAAAGGCTTTTTAATAGTAAAGTCCGCCAAGTGCAAATTAAGAGAACATTCTTCAATATTGGTAAGACCAAGCACTTCACATAGAGATTTCGGAATTGTGGAAACAGTAGCACCCAAATCACATAAAGCAAAACACTCATAATTTTTAATCTTGACCTTAATGGTAGGTTCCCACTCATCATGTAATTTTCTAGGAATTGAAATCTCTAACTCCAACTTTTATTCAAAAGATTTCATCATGGCATCAACAATATATTTAGTAAAAACTTTATTTTGTTCATAAGCATGGGGTCAATTTAACATGGATTGCAGCAAAGAAATACATTCAATCAAAGAACAACTATCATAATTAAAATCTTTGCAATTCAAAATAGTGGGCACATCACTAGTTAACGTTTTGACCTCTTCAAACCCACTTTCATCAATTTTTTCATCAAGATTTTCACCCTCCAAATTATTGGGACGCCTTCTAGCTAAAGTTGACTCTACTTCAGTCCCTTTATCATTAATTTTAATATTACTAAACAAGGAATCAATAGAAGAAACACCAATCACTTTAAGATCTTCATCATTTTTATGAAAGCAATCACTAGAAAACGTTTTTTCTAGAAATTCTCTTTTAGCTCTAAGCATGGCGGTTCTTTTCTTACTTTCATCCATAGAAACATATAAAGCTTTAATTGATTCATCAATCTTAGGTGCAAAATCTTTCAACTTGAGATTTTCTACATCATGAGAAATTCTATCAATGCTTCTAGACATATTATCAATCTTATTCAACTTTTCTTCTATCATAGTATTGAAAACTTCTTGAGCATTGATAAATTCTTTAATATTACTCTCAAGATCAGAGGGGTTTCTATTATTATTGTAAGAAGAATTACCATAGGAATTACCATAATTATTAGAGAAATTTCCAGGAAAAGGCATAGGATTAAAATTACCTCTATAAGCATTGTTATTAAAATTGTTTCGCAAGACGAAGTTCACATCTACGGAGTCACTATTTTGCTCAATCAAAGTAGACAAAGGCACATCATTAAGATCAATAGTAGCATTTTTACTAGCAACCAACTTCATAAGAGCATCAACTTTATCACTCAAAGTACTAATTTCTTCAACCGAATTAACTTTTTTACTAGTAGGTGCTCTTTCAGTATGCCATTGAGAATAATTTGCCATAATATTGTCAAGCAATTTAGTAGCTTCACCCAAAGTAATTTCCATAGAAGTGCCACCCGCGGGGGAATCTAAAAGATTTCTAGAGACAAAATTCAATTTCGCATAAATTTTTTGTATGATCATCCAAAGATTTAAACCATGAGTAGGACAATTACTTAGCATATATTTCATTCTTTCCCAAGATTGTGCAACATGTTCATGCTCAAGTTGCTTAAAATTCATGATTTGTGTTCTAAGGGAAATAATCTGCACGGGAGGAAAATACTTTGTAATAAAAGCATCTTTGCACTTATCCCAAGAATCGATACTATTGCGGGGCAAAGAAGAAAACCAAATTTTTGCACGATCCCTCAAGGAGAAAGGAAATAATTTCAACTTCACTATATCATTGTCCACATCTTTTTTTCTTTTGCATATCACACAATTCTATGAATGTGTTTAGAAGGGACGCGACATCCTCATTAGGAGTACCAGAAAATTGATCTTTCATGACAAGATTCAACAAAGCGGCACTAATATCACAAGACTCCGCACTAGTGGCGGGAGGAGCAATCGGAGTACTAATAAAATCATTATTATTGGTATTGGAAAAATCACACAATTTAGTATTTTCTTGAGTCATCGTGACTACGCAAACAAGATTGCAAGCAAACAAGAGATCTAACGAGAAAAAGGCAAACGAAAAAGTGGGCTAATAAAATGGCAAATTTGTGAAGTGGGGGAGAGGAAAACGAGAGGCAAATGGCAAATAATGTAAATTGCAAGGATATGAGATTTGTGATTAGGAACCTGATAGATGTTAATGATGTCTCCCGGCGCCAGAGATTGGCACGCTGAAGAGAGACTACTTTCGGACCTCCTCCCTGGCAACGGCGCCAGAAACTCCTTTGACGTGGCTTGAGACTACGTCGGTATTTCCCCAAAGAGGAAGGGATGATGCAGCACAATGACGGTAAGTATTTCCCTCAGTTATGAAACCAAGGTTATCGAACCTAGGAGGCGGACCACACAACGCTATGTAAATGGTACCTGCACACAAAGAACAAATACTTGCAACCCCACGGGTAAGAAAGGTTGTCAATCTCTTAACGGTAAAAAGATAGATTAGGTGAAGTAGATTGGATAAATAGATCTCGCAAGAACAAAATAAAAGAGGCAAATAAAAAGTGCAGCAAAGTATTTTTGGGTTTTTGGAATAATAGATCTGAAAACAAAAGCGGCAAAAGATAGAACGGAAATCAATATGTTGGAAAAGTAGACCCGGGGGCCGTAGGTTTCACGAGTGGCTTCTCTCATGAGTATAGCACACGGTGGGTGAACAAATTACTGTTGGGCAATTGATAAAATATCAAATAATCATGACGATATACAAGGCGATGATCATTATATAGGCATCACGTCCAAGATTAGTAGACCGAAACGATTGTGCATCTACTACTATTACTCCACACATCGACCGCTATCCAGCGTGCATCTAGTGTATAAAGTTCATGGAGAAATGGAGTAATGCAATAAGAACGATGACATGATGTAGACAAGCCATCTAGCTACTGCCTATGGACCCGTAATGCAATAAAGTTCATGGAGAAACAGAGAAACGGAGAAACGGAGTAATCCAAGAGACCATTGTATTGAGAATCAAAAGAGAGAGAGAAAGCCATCTAGCTACTGCCTATGGACCCGTAGGTCTATGGTGGACTACTCACGCATCTTCAGAGAGGGACCAATGAGGATGATGAACCCCTCTGTGATGGTGTTAGATTGGATCTCGCGGCTGTGGAACTTCCGGCGGCTGGAAGTATTTTTTATCGACTCCTCTAGGGTTTTTGGAATATTTGGGTATTCATAGAGCTCAGAAGCGGTGGAGGGGACTCCCGAGGCGGCCACAACTCACCAGGGCGCGCTCGGGGCCTCTAGCGCGCCCTGGTGTCTTTTGGGCCACCTGGGCCCCCTCCTGGGTACTTCTTTGGCCCTCTGGCTTTCTTCTGGTCCAAAAAAAATCTCCAAAAAGTTTCTTCTCGATTGGACTCCGTTTGGTACTGATATTCTGCGAATTAAAAAACAAGCAAAAAATAGCAACTGGCACTTGGCACTATGTCAATAGGTTAGTCCCAAAAAATGATATAAAGTTGCTATAAAATGATTGTAAAACATCCAAGAATGATAATATAACAGTATGGAACAATCAAAAATTATAGATACGTTGGAGACGTATCACAGTTCCATATGCTAGTGGGAATTACCTTTTCATATAATAAACTTGGCTTGTATATTCCTATGACGGGCTTCCTCAAATGCCCGAGGTCTTCATGAGCAAGCAAGTTTGATGCACACCCCACTTAGCTTCAGTTGAGCTTTCATACACTTATAGCAATAGTGCATCATTTGCATGACAATCCCTACTCCTCCATTGATATCTATCGATGAACATCTCCATAGCTCGTTGGTACACCTAGTTGATGCGAGACTATCTTCTCCACTTTTTACCCCTTTGATACCTACCACCATATTCTTTTCCACTTATATGCTATGTCCAATGGTTCACGCTCATGTATTGCATGAAGAATAAAAAGTTGATGCATATTGAAAAAGTACGATCCAATTGCCTGACTTGGACACCGTGGTGCTTAACATTTGTATCTATGTAGTGAAGATGGAGTCATGCCTTGCTAACATAATAAGATGAATAGGGGTAAAAAATTCTTTTAGGATCGTATACTTTGAAAAATTAATGATTTTGTTTCTTATACTTATAAATATTACTATGTTGTTGTTCGTTAATTCATCATTTCTCAATGATCATACATACCAAAGATTACATAATGGGTAGCATGTCAAATCAAAAACTTTGTTTTTATCATTTACCTACTCGAGGACGAGCAGGAATTAAGCTTGGGGATGCTGATACGTCTCCAACGTATCTATATTTTTGGATTGTTCCATGCTGATATATTATCATTCTAGGATACTTTTTGGGTATTTATTTACCAATTTATAATATTTTTGAGCACTAACCTATTGACCCAGTGCCCAGTACCAGTTCTTGTTTGATGCATGTTTTTCCCTTTTCAAAGTTACAATAACAAACGGAGTCCAATTGCCACGAAACTTTTTGGTGATTTTTTTGGACCAATACGAGGCCTAGAGGCTTCGGAGGAGGGCCAGGAGATGCACGAGGGCCCCACCACATATCTAGCGCGCCCCCTAAGGGGGGCGCGACCGGATATGTGGTGCCCCCCTGGAGCGTCCCCGACGTCGTTCTCTGGCCAATAAATTCACATCTACCCTAGAAACATCAAAAGCGTTCCCGAAACACTTTTTCCGCCGCCGCAAGCCTCTGTTCCAACGGGAGGCCATCTGCACCTCTGTTCCGGCACCCTGTCGGGTGGGAGATTGATCACGGAGGGCCTCTTCATCAACCTTGCTGCCCTCACCCTGATGTGTGAGTAGTTCTCCACAAACCTACGGGTCCGTAGGTAGTACCTAGATGGCAATCTCTCTCTCTCTCTCGATCTTCAATACAATGTTCATCGCGTCTTTGCCTTGATCTATCTGATGTAATCCCTTTGTATGGTGTGTTTGTTGGGATCCGATGAATTGTGAGTTTATGTTCAGATTATTCATGAAAAGTATTTGAGTCAAACCTGATTACTATGATTCTTATTTGCATGATCCTCATAGCTTCGTAATGCTCTCCGGTCTATTGAGATAGTTTGGCCAACTAGATTGATATTTCTTCGGTGGGAGTGGTGCGTTGTAGTAGGTTCAACCTGACGAGTTTCTATATCCCAGTGACAGAAGGGGACAAGTTGAATCTTTGTGTTGTTGCTACTAAGGATAAAACGATGGGGTTTATTCATATTAGTTGAGTTTACTTTGTCTACATCATGTCACCGTTCTCCAAGCATTACTCCGTTTGTCATGAACTTAATACGTAGAGAGGCAAGCATAGAAGCACTCTTGAAGTGGAGTAATAGTAGTAGGTGCAGGCAGGAGTCGGCCTATTTGCTTATGGACGTGATGCCTATATACACATGATCATTGCCGTGAACATCGCATAATTATTCGCTTTTCTATCAATTGCCAACAGTAATTTGTTTACCCACCGTATGCTTTGCTTATGAGAGATGCCATAGAGAACTCTACGGCCCCCGGGTCTATTCACTTATAAATTCACAAACGCTATCATTACCTTGCTGTTATTTATTACCTTTTATTTTATTTTGCACTTTACTATTATCTACAATTATCTACACAACTCACTTGCTTGCAAATAAAGAGATCAAGGGGATTGACAACCCTCTTGCCGGCGTTGGGTGCAAGTTGTTTGTTCTTTTGTGTGCAGCCGCCGAAGACGGTTGAGGATTGGTATTCCTATTGGTTCGATAAACCTTGGTTTCATAACTGAGGGAAATACTTACCAACTTTGTGCTGCGATTACCCGTTCCTCTTCACAGAAAACCCAACGCAGATCACGAGTATCAGCCACTAGGGCGAGCGAGGGCTGGTGCAGCAGGCACACGGCGGTCGTGGCCAGCAGGGCCATGGTGACAACGGCGGCTATGTGTAGCAGCTCGGGACAAAGCAAATCGAGCATCATCAGGACGTCACGACGCGTGTACATCTTGTACATCGCGGAGGTGTCGTGCTCATCTGGAGTACGTGTAATCACCGTCTCCCTAGGGTGTAGTCAGCAAGTTTCTCGTTGTGGAAGATCGATCGACATTGTGCCGACGACATCTGCTCAGCCGCGATCTTGCGAGAAAAATCAATAAACTTGATCCAAAAATAAACTAATCGCAAAAATGGAATCGTGATAAGATGAGGAATCCATTTTTGCAAGAAGAGGGATTGGATCTTATACCTCCGCGGGGTCGATGAAAGCCTACTTGATGCAGGCTTGACGCAGGCTCGATGGAGAGTTGGAGGAGCGAAGCGTGCTGATAACGTGTTCAGCAACTTCGTCGGCGAGTCCGGTCCGAGGTTGCAGAGCGAGAGCGAGCATCGTAGACGAAGTAGTCAAACACGCGAAAGTAGATGAACAGAGGGAAGTAGGGAGGAGACTATATTTATTAATGATTAATCTTTGTTACAATAATTGCTCCTCGTCTCTTTATATAGGGGTAGGGGGCAAGGGATAAGTACCCACTTAACGCAAAGTGTGGAAACAGGAGGGACTAGGCTGCGTGCCTCGCACGCGTCCGCCGCCACCCATGCGATGGGCCCGGTTTCCCAACATGGAAAACTAGTATTCCCGTCAAAATTCAGTGATTGAACATAACTGAATCAGTTCTCAAAGCTTGTCATCTACCCTCTGCCAAACTACACTTCAGAACCGACTATGGAAAAGCTAAGTGCTAATCTAAGGAGCACCTCAGGCTTGGAGGACGAGACGCGCCTTGAGGGCTATTGGCTATGCTATATCATACCCAAGTACATAAAAGGTATGATTTCGTACCTCCATGCCTCTTGCGAAGGTGACGAGCATGTCCAGAACTCCTTCCCCGAGGAACTTCAATCTATTTTGGACAATGTGGAGGCCGTTTGCTGATCTGACGCCAACGTCTCGTTGTTCCAGGCCACCTCCTCCTTCCAACGGCGCAACACCGGCTGGACCTCGAAAGATGTCACCGACACATTAGTGGCTTGCTTCGCCGTGATGACCGCCCCAGGGTTGGCCACGGCAGCTGAAGAGGGAAGTGGATCGATGCTCTAAGTATCTGGCCCGATGACCGCCGCCTCAGGGACAACTAGATTGAAGGAGGCAGACGGCACACCATGCTCTTCCTCGTGATTATCCCGTCACATGCAGGTGGTAAGAGGGTCATACTGTCCCCCTGCAACTCCAAGTTGTTGGGGGTGGAGGAGCATATGCCAAATTGTTGGGAACGAAGCATGGAAAAAAAAAATCCTACACACACACCCAAGATCTATCTATCGAGATGCATAGCAACGAGTATTGTCACAACCCTAGATTAATGTTTGTAAGTAATTGCATCAGTGAGCATCCATGCATCATGTTAAATTTCAAATGAATTTTGAAATGGGAACGATCAAACCCTGGCATCACTTGAATCAAACTAGGTTCAACTTAAAGTCTTGTCCAATGAACCCAAAATGCCCTTCAAAAATGTCCACATTTTTGGAATAATGTGAAACACCCAACAAAATTGGTTTCATATTATTTGGACACATTTTGGATTTTTGAATCAAACCATAATGTATTTGAATTGGGGCATTTAATTGCTATAAATATTTTAAATGCTCCAAAAATTCTGAAATCACTTGAGGGTCTCTGGAATAATTCAGATATTGCCCACAATTTATTTCATGAGTTGTAAAACTGAGTTAGCATTTTTATTAAATCAAAACATAATTGCAATAATAGAAAACTGAAACAAGAAATGAAAAAAAGGAAAAGAGCTTACTTGGCACGCAGTCCGCCTGGAGGCCCAGCCCACCAGGGGTGCCGTGGTCATCTTCAACCTCTGCCTACTAGCAGAGGCGAAGTGACGCGCGCGCGCGCGCGTGGAGGTCACCACCTCATGCTTCGCGCTGGAGGCCGCCCCTCTCCCTTATCCTTGCGCCCGTGGAACGCCGCAGCCCCGTCTTCCATTCCCCTCCTCGTCTGATCCCTCTCCTCCTCTCCAACGCTCGCCCTCGAGCTCACCCGAGCACTGCCGCCGCTGTTTGCTGTAGCCGCGGCCACCGGACACCCCTTTCCTAGCCGTCATGTTCCCGAGCTCCATTGAGACCTTGTCGTCTACTCTAGCGAGCCACACGAGCCCCGATGCCCTAGAACCCCCCATCGCCGCCATCTTCACCGTCAATGGTCGCCGGATTTCATCGCCGATTCGCGTTGTCCGCTACCTCCCCCGGCTCGCCATCGGCTCCAGAAGAACCCCCGTGAGCACCTATTGATTTCCCCCTCATTCCCGTTGCCCTGCTCGTCCCCTAGCGAGGAGCTCCGCCATGGTCGGGAGCTTCGCGCCTACGCGCTCATTGCTGCCGATGCTACCCAGCCCCTAGGATCAACCCAAGATCATAGGCATTTCCGCGGTGCTCTGTAGACGCCGCCTAGCTGGGTTTCCAGCTCATTTGCATTCCGTAGACCCGCGCCCGAGCAAGGCCGAACTCCGACCGCCGCCAAAGCCGACGCGGTGCTTGAACCAGGCCACCCCACGTCAGGGGCGGAGCTACAGTGATGGGCCGGGGTCAATTGACCCCGACGACCTCCGCCCAAACACTGCTATGTACGTACGGCCGAGGAAGGAAAAAGGAGTAAATGACTCAGCGTGAAACAAAATTGACCCCAGCAACCTCGCGCTCACAATCACGGTGGGCAGCCCAAACAGTAGTACTTTAGGAGCCCAAAATAGCACGCACGTAGGCCCACTGCCCACCACTGAATAGATCGGTCGCCATGATGAGGTTCTCTCAATCAGAGGCCCTTTGCTCGAGCATTTTCCTCCTGTCATCCTTCTGTTTTTCGTGTGTCGCCCCGGACTGAACCGCCGCCTTTCTGGCGGCTCCCAATCTCCAATCCTCTCCTCTGTAAATATTCAAGATTCGGTCTGCAGATCTGATCCGTAAGTGGCACTAAAGCCTATTTCACTATCTAATCTCTATACTTATGTTATCTTAAATTCCTATTCTCCTATTATCTTTGGATTTTTTTGATATATTGATTTTTTTTATAATTGCTTGAAGTTTTGGGGAGTAATCTAATCATGTGGACTACACAATCTAGATTAGGCCTCACGTCACAACCAATCATAAATATCAAGTAAGCTAGCAAGAAGGATTTGTAATCTCTGTATTGTAATTTCTTCATGTTAGTATCAGTCTTTTGTTCTTTGCTAATTTGAAATTGTAGGCAGTAAGTATATAATGGACCTTTTTCTTAATTTGAAAATAAAATCACAACCTCCAAAACCAATAATCTCGATCATGATAAAGGTCCTTCAAACGTTAGAAGTACTAACATTGACAACTATAATTTTTTATTTATGTGTGGTTACTAAAAAAATTATAGACATGTTAGCTAATACGAGTTACACATTCTTTAGTCATCTAATATATTATTGCTAGTTTATTTTTGAGGGGATAAACTAGTGCTATTTATTTGTGTTAACCCCGGCGACCTTTCTTTCTGGCTTCGCCCCTGCCCCACGTCCTCCCGTTGCCAAAAATGGATACGCACGAGTTCCAGCAAGCTGTAGCAGCAAACCGCTCGTCAATCCGTGCCTTGTAGTGCCGTCCCGAGCAACTCCGGCATGCCTCCGTCGCGGGATATGGTCGCCACCGGCAACGCTGACGTGGCACCGTCATTAGGCCTTAATTCCCACGCTAACAACCCCCACAGTCAATGACATGTGGGCCCGACCCTAGTTAATTTTAGTTTAGGGTTAATTAATCCTAACACTAATTGCCACTGTTAAGTGACTAAGTCACTAACCAATGGGCCCCACTGGTCAGATTTGACCAAGATCGGCTCAGTTGACCCGCTGACGTCACAGTGACATCAGGTTGATGCAGTAAAGCTTTTCTGGATTTTTAAAATAAATCACAAAAAATTTATTAATTTCAGAAAATGTTTAAAACTTCTAAAATTAATATAAAATATTCTATCACTCGGATGAAAATAATTTATATATGAAAAATGATCAGAAAAATACAATGAATCTGCTTATGCCATGTTCATGCATATTTGAGCAAGTTAACATCACCAACTAGGAAATTTCATGACTAGGGAAATTTATGAAATGACATTTGGAGATGGAATTTGAACTAGGTTTGAATTCCACTTCAATTAACCTGGATTAGTGTTTCATTAGGTCAATTCAGTACCTTAACATGACATATCACTCATCTGGTTGTGCATCACTTTGAATGTATTCCTTCTTCTTATTTGTCGGTGTTATTCCTTCTCGGTAGATGATGGTTCTGACGTTATGATTGTTGACACTGATGAAGAGAAGTACTATCTTCAGAACAGTCACGGAAGCAACCCCCTTGAGCATACTGATATGAACCCACTCTCCCGCTCTTGCTCTCTTATACTGCATTAGGACAATGACAATTCAACTGTTACATATTCTCGGTAGTTGAACCCATTCCTTTGCATGACATGTCTTTGTCATAGTAAATAGTTGAAACCACTTAGCATGAGTAGCAACTTCTTGAGCCTTGTTGTGCCTACTCATTCATGCTTGCTTACTGTTCCTGCTATGCTTAGAGTTATGTCGGGTCTGATCCATCGGGACGATGAATCAGAATGGATGTGTTCATGTCCTACTGTGTGAGAGATAAGTGTGTGAATCCGATTTGGTCAAGGTAGCGATGAGAGGCCATGTAGGAGTACATGGCGGGTTTTCTCATTGGGACTGTCCTTAAGAACTAAATTCTGTGTATGTTATCCAAGAGAAGATACTACCACACATTGGGCTCCGGTAACTCGACCCCTCTTGGCCTATTAATCACCTTGATCTCTGTCCAGGAGTTGCAACTAGTTTCTGGTGTTTGTAGGAAAAGTGTTGGGGGCATGCATAGCGCTGCTCGACGGGGTGGGATCTGATGCGGTATATACATAGTGGAACGGTGTACCAAGTGGCACCCGAACGGTGGCTTGTGGAACACTACGCACATCGTTTGAGGCCGTAGCGGAAACTTCGGTCGGACTTCCATGCGGGTTCAGTCTCAAATAGGCAATAAACCTGGACTAGAGTCTTGTGTGATTAACGGTCGTGGTCTACATCCACGCCGGGCTTCCGCTTGAAGGTTGCCGAGATACATGACGTGTATATGGCGCTACGTGGTGGAAACATTTGTGAAGAAGTACACTCCTGCAGGGTTATGAACCTGTTCGAATAGCCGCGTCCACAGATGTGGACTACTTGGAATGCTTATATGGTTCATGGACAACTTGGACTGGATACTCTAAATTGCGTAAGATAAGTGTGAGTGCTATGGATGGCCTTCTCGTAGGAAGACGGGAGAGAATCCATAGTGGTGTATTAATGTGGTGAATATGTGGACTCGTGTGTGCTCTCCTACCCCAAAGATACTACTTGTAGTCGTAATACAGGTTAGCCAAGAGTCAAAGCTAGCTTGTTGCAATAAACTCCACCACTCCCATGTTGATAATGATGCATATGTAGATAGTTCTAATGTAAGTCTTGCTGAGTACCTTTGTACTCATGGTTGCTTAATTTATGTTTTTGCAAAGGAGACTTCAGTCTCACGAGCGATGTGTTCGATGTTGACCGGATTAGCTTGGGAATCCCAGACAGAGGTCTGGCTCCTTTGGGAGGGTCGTTGTAGATTTTCAGGCTCCTCCGGCCACTTTAGTAGATGTTTGTACCTAGACATGTTATGCTTCCGCTTGTTGTTTGTATTTGTTGAGTGTTGGGTCATGTGACCCCTATTTGTAATATCACACTATGTTGGCTCTTATGAGTCTTTAATAAATACTTCAGTCATAGAGTTATGTTGTGATGCCATGTTGTATCTATGCATATCATGTATATTGCGTGTATGTTTGAAATGCATTGGTATGTGTGGGATTCGACACCTAGTTGTGTGCCTTTAGTAGCCCTCTTTACAGGGAAATGCCTCTTTGTGCTTCCACTGAGCCATGGTAGCTTGTTACTACTTCAGACACATTGATTGACCGGCGTGTATCATTCTTTGTTGTTGTGTCTGTCCCTACGGGGAAATGTCACGCGGTGTAATGGAGTCCATGTAGCCTGCTATGACTCTTCTACACGCAGTTGATGAAAAAATGTCTCACGGTGTAATGGAGTCCGTGTAGCTTGCTATGACTCATCTACACACGCTGATGACCGACACCTGCACCGTTGGGTTACGTATGTCTGTTCCTGTATGGATGTGCCACTTGGGTTCTATGACTAGTCATGCTGACCTAGGTTCTCTGACGTATAATTGCTAGAGACATATTCATATACGTGAGCCAAAAGACGCAAACAGTCCCCGCCAAGGTAAGGTGGCACCCGTGGGGATTACCGTGCATGAGGCCGCAAAGTGATGTGATATGTTACATGCTGGATTCATATGACTTAGGATTGGAGTCCCGACAAGTACGTACCCATGTAGACCGTTAAGCGGAAGCGTTTATAACGCGGTTGATGTAGTCATACTCCTAGCAATCCAATCAGGGTCCAATCTGATCTAGTGCCGAACGGATGACACCTCCGCGTTCAGCACATGTGCGGCTCGGTCACGTCTCCTCCTCCTTGATCCAGCAAGCGAGAGGGCGAATTAGATGGGATCTTGGCCAGCACGACGGCGTGGTGGAGATGGTGGTGGTGTGGCACCGGCAGGGCTTCTTCGCGCGCCGCTGGGGCGATGAACGAGGGAGAAAGGGAGCGACGGTGGGAGGGGCTGTGCCATGGCAAGGGGTGAGCCTCCCCCTATGCCTCCACCCTTTATATAGGGGGAGGGAGGGGCTGGCCAGCCCTTGCCCCTCCTCCAAGGGAGGGGGCGGCGCCCTAGGGGGAGGCTTGGCCCCCAAGCAAGGGGGGGCTCCATCCCTAGGGTTTCCGTTTGGCCCAGCCGCATGGGCCTTGTAGGGGGATGATGTCCCTAGCCCAACTAGGCCAGGGCGCTCCCCTACCGCCCATGTGGCCTCCGGGGGCGGGTGGACCCCCGGGACCCATTCGGTACTCCCGGTACAATACCGAAAAATCTTGAAACTTTTTCAGCGACCAAAATAGGACTTCCTATATGTAAATATTTACCTCCGGACCATTCCAGAGCTCCTCGCGACATTCGGGATCTCATCCGGGACTCCGAACAACATTCGGTCACCAACGTAAATATCCCAATACTACTATAGTGTCATCGAACGTTAAGCGTGCGAGCTCTATGGGTCCGCGAATCATGTAGACAGGACCGAGACACCTCTCCGGTCAATAACCAATACTGGGCCTTGGATGCCCATATTGGTTCCTACATATTCCATGAAGATTTTTATCGATCGAACCATGATGTCGAGGATTCAGCTAATGCCATATGCAATTCCCTTTGTCCAGCGATATGTTACTTGCCCGAGATTCGATCGTTGGTATCTCCATACCTAGTTCAATCTCGTTATCGGTAAGTATCTTTACTAGGTCCATAATACAAGATCCCGTGACTAAACTCATTAGACACATCGGTTGCAAGCTCTTTATGATGTTGTATTACCGAGAGGGCCCAGAGATAAATCTCCGTCACATGGAGTGACAAATCTTAGTCTCGATCCATGCCAACCCAACACACACCTTCGGAGATACCTGAAAAGCACCTTTATGATCACACGGTTACGAAGTGACGTTTGATGGCTGATACGTCTTCAACGTATCTATAATTTTTTATTGTTCAATGGTGACATATTATCATTCTAGGATACTTTTTGGGTATTTATTTACCAATTTATAATATTTTTGAGCACTAACCTAATGACCCAGTGCCCAGTGCCAGTTCCTGTTTTCAGCGTGTTTTTGCCTTTTCAGAGTTACAATACCAAACGGAGTCCAATTGTCCCCTGGAGCCTCTCCCGACGTCGTTCTCTGGCCTATAAATTCACATCTGCCCTAAAAACACCAGAAGCACTCCCGAAACACTTTTTCCGCCGCCGCAAGTCTCTGTTCCGATGGGAGGCCATCTACACCTCCGTTCCGGCACCCTGCCGGAGGGGAGATCGATCACGGAGGGCCTCTTCATCAACCTTGCTGCCCTCACCATGATGTGTGAGTAGTTCACCACAGACCTACGAGTCTGTAGGTAGTACCTAGATGGCAATCTCTCTCTCTCTCTTGAACTTCAATACAATGTTCATCGCATCTTTGCCTTGTTCTATCTAATGTAATCCCTTTGTATGGTGTGTTTGTTGGGATCTGATGAATTGTGAGTTTATGTTCAGATTATTCATGAAAAGTATTTGAGTCAAACCTGATTACTATGATTCTTATTTGCATGATCATCATAGCTTCGTAATGCTCTCTGATCTATTGACATAGTTTGGCCAACTAGATTGATATTTCTTCAGTGGGAGTGGTGCGTTGTAGTAGGTTCAACCTGACGAGTTTCTATATCCCAGTGATAGAAGGGGACAAGTTGCGTCTTTGTGTTGTTGCTACTAAGGATAAAACGATGGGGTTTATTCATATTACTGGAGTTTAGTTTGTCTACATCATGTCATCGTTCTCCAAGCATTACTCTGTTTGTCATGAACTTAATAAGTAGAGAGGCAAGCATATAAGCGCTCCTGAAGTGGAGTAATAGTAGTAGGTGCAGGCAGGAGTCGGCCTATTTGCTTATGGGCATGATGCCTATATACACATGATCATTGCCGTGAACATCACATAATTATTCGCTTTTCTATCAATTGCCCAACAGTAATTTGTTTACCCACCGTATGCTTTGCTTATGGGAGATGCCACTAGAGAACTCTACGGCCCCCGGGTCTATTCACTTATATATTCACGAACGCTATCGTTACCTTGGTGTTATTTATTACCTTTTATTTTATTTTGCACTTTACTATTATCTACAATTATCTACACAACTCACTTGCTTGCAAATAACGAGGTCAAGGGGATTGACGACCCTCTTGCCGACGTTGGGTGCAAGTTGTTTGTTCTTTTGTGTGCAGCCGCTGAAGACGGTTGAGGATTGGTATTCCTAGTGGTTCGATAAACCTTGGTTTCATAACTCAGGGAAATACTTACCCACTTTGTGCTGTGCTTACCCGTTCCTCTTCATGGAAAACCCAATGCAGATCACGAGTATCAGGAAGGATTTCTGGCGCCGTTGCTGGGGAATACCATCACCAACTATCAAGTAACTTCGCACAAAATTTCATTCACTTGTTCTTCTTTTTAGTTGATGTTATATTTAGTTTGTCTCATAAAAATCAAAAATACAAAAATATTTACCTTTGCTAGTTACTAGTTTGCTTCTAGTTTGCTTTACTTGCTAGTTTGCTTGTCTTGCTTTCATGTCTGATTTTGAGATTAGTGGTGTTTCCGCCGCTAGTGTGGAAGCCCTTGAGTACCCAACTTCACCTTGCGCTAATAATGCTAAAACAAATTTTGGTGAAGTTGCTAAAGAAAAACTTGATAATCTTGCGGATGACGATCCTTCTAAAAGTGAACCCACTATGCAAACAAAGAAACTCCGTATAGGTAGTGGGAATATTATTGGAAAGAGTGTGATTCAAGATTTTTTCACTTGTGCGGGATCATTACCATTGATGGGAGGTTCCATTATTACTAGAACTTTAAGGTATGCGGATGCCATATCTATGCTTATTGCACAATTGGAAAAACATTTTGTCCACGTGCACCCCTTAATACAATGGTTGTTTTTAGAGTTCTCTAATATTCAGGAAGCTCCTACTAAGCGTCTAGCTACTATATTTCTTGTTCAAGTATTTGGCAATATCATACAAGAGGCTAGAGATATATTTGCTTATTATAGGATTAATTATGAATGCCCACCAATACAAGGAATTCTCTATGAAATGGAAGGGGTGAGAAAACTAAGATCAACGGACTATGTTGCTTATGATGAAAACCTTAGAAAGAAGGTTCCACCTAATGTCCTAGTTGATAAAATCTCTGAACATAATGATCAATTTGCTATACCAAAACTTGGAATGGGTTATGAGGTTGAGAGAGAATTAATAAAATACCTTCATTGAAACCTATACAATGAGGAAATTGTTATCACCTATGAGAAACCTAAAGAAGAGCCTCCTATTCCTCCTGAAATGGATCTCTCGGATCCTTCTATTGTGAAGTTTAGTCCCTTCAATTATTTTTGTTTACCCATTGGAAAGCTTGATGCTTAATAAGGGAATATGATTATAGCATGGCAAATTGTTTTCGTAAATATGACAACACTTGAAACTTTGCATTATGCCTAGCTAGATGCATAAAACAGTAGCGCTTGTTGGGAGGCAACCCAATATGTATCTTTATTTTTGTTTTTTACTTTCTGTTTTTGTGTGATAACATGATTGTTTCCTCTGTAATGATTATGTTTTTATGTTTTAATTAGTGTTTGTGCCAAGTAAAGCCTTTGGGATGACTCACAAGATGAGTAGAAACGATGTTGAATCTGAAACAGAAACTTTGACTCCAGTGCAGGAATTTTCATTTTTTTACTGGAGCGTGATAATGATCTGAAATTTTAACACAGTATTTCTATACAAATTCTTTACGTTGTCCTAATTTTTCAGATTTTTTAGAGTTACAGAAGTATGGGCTCTTTACAGATTGCTACAGACTGTTCTGTTTTAAACATATTCTGTTTTGCTTGCATAGTTTGCTTGTTTTGATTATGCCATGGACTATATTGGGGGGTGTAAGTCATGGGGAAGTTAGAATACATTACCTATTATGCAAAAATGAATTTGAATCAATTTATCACAGTACCTCAAGTGTGCAATATGTTTCTTATACTAACGGATCTCACGAAGTTTTGTTGAGTTTTGTGTGATTGAAGTTTTCAAGTTTTGGGTGTGATCACGATGGACTACGGAATAAGGAGTAGCAAGAGCCCAAGCTTGGGGATGACCAAGGCACCACAAGTATAATTCTAAGGAGACTCAAGCATCTAAGCTTGGGGATGCCCCGTAAGGCATCCCCTCTTTCGTCTCAATCCATCGGTATGTCACTAAGAGCTATATTTTTATTCATCACATGATATGTGTTTTGCTTGGAGCGTCGTTTGCTTTTTTTTGCTTTTACTTTCAGTTTGTCACAATCATCATTTGCTGGACACACCTATTTGAGAGAGACACACCTTCATGATAATTTGCTAGAATACTCTATGTGCTTCACTTATATCTTTTAAGCTAGGCAGTTGCTCTAGTACTTCACTTATATCCTTTTGAGCACGGTGGCGTGTAGATTTTATAGAAATGATATGCTCTCGTTCTTCACTTATATTTGTTTGAGAGCTGAGTAATAGTGACGGTAATTTGCATGGGTCATAAGACTAGTCCAAGAATATTAGGTATTCAATGAATGATAATCAAAACCATCGTGTAGCACATATAGAGAAGTTGTGGGTTAATGACATTGATGTAGTAATATGAAAAAGGTGTGAGCCCAAAATTGTTGATTCGTAGAAGTGTCGATATTAAGAGGTGTTAACTTGTTATTCATCTAAAATTTAAAGAGGCATGGTGATGATGTGTGAGCATTTATATTCCTCATTGAAATCCTAGTGTTTTTTTGAGTCGGGGGCACGCGATGGTTAACTCCTACCAACCTACTCCCTCGGGGCATGCGAGGAGTACTTTGATTTGTGATAAAAGTAATAAAACTTCGCAATAAGTATGTGAGTTCTTTATGACCAATGTGACACCATGGACATACGCATCTTCACCTTCTCATATTTGCTAGCCTCTTCGGCACCGTGCATAGCCCATTCTCACCTCGAGGATCGGTGCAAATATTCGCCGGTGCCCAAATCCCGTGACATGATACGCTCTGTTGCACATAAGCCTTATTATATCTTCCTCAAAACAGCCACCATACCTACCTATTATGGCATTTCCATAGCCATTCCGAGATATATTGCCATGCAAATTCCATCGTCACTTCACATGACTAGTTTGTTCATCATCATAATGCTTTGCATGATCATATAGAGCAGACATAGTATTTGTGGCAAAGCCACCGTTCATCATATTTTTAATACATGTCACCCTAGATCATTGCACATCCTGGTACACTGCCAGAGGAATTCATACAGAGTCATATCTTCCTATCAGTTCTTCATGTTGAGTTGTAAGTAAATAAAAGTGTGATGATCATCATTATTAGAGCATTGTCCCAGTGAGGAAAGGATGATGGAGACTATGATTCCCAAACAAGTCGGGATGAGACTCCAGACGAAAAATGAAATAAAATGGGGGAGGCCAAATGAGCCCACCATATAAAAAAGAGAAAATGGGGGAGGCATAAAAAAAGAGAAAAGACCACCATATAAAAAAAGGAGATGAGAGAAAAGAGAGAAGGGACTTTGCTACTATCCTTTAAAACATTTGTGCCTGAAAGTGGCACAATGTTCTTCATATAGAGAGTCTCCTATGTTCACACTTCCATATGCTAGTGGGAATTACATTTTCATATAATAAACTTGGCTTGTATATTCCTATAACGGGATTCCTCAGATGCCTGAGGTATTCATGAGCAAGCAAGTTGGATGCACACCCCACTTAGCTTCAGTTGAGCTTTCATACACTTATAGCTCTAGTGCATCATTTGCATGGCAATCCCTACTCCTCGCATTGATACCTATCGATGAGCATCTCCATAGCTCGTTGGTACGCCTAGTTGATGCGAGACTATGTTCTCCACCTTTTACCTCTTTGATACCTACCACCATGTTCTATTCCATCTATATGCTATGTCCAATAGTTCACGCTCATGTATTGCGTGAAGAATAAAAAGTTGATGCATATTGAAAAAGTACGATCCAATTGCCTGACTTGAACACCGTGGTGCTTAACATTTGTATCTATGTGGTGAAGATGGAATCATGCCTTGCTAACATAATAAGATGAATAGGGGTAAACCATTCTTTTAGGATTGTACACTTTGAAAAATTAATGATTTTGTTTCTTATACTTATAAATATTACTATGTTGTTGTTTGTTAGTTCATCATTTCTCAGTGAGCATACATACCAAAGATTACATAATGGGTAGCATGTCACATCAAAAATTATGTTTTTATCATTTACCTACTCGAGGACGAGCAGGAATTAAGCTTGGGGATGCTGATACGTCTCCAACGTATCTATAGATTTTGATTGTTCCATGCTGACATATTATCATTCTAGGATACTTTTTGGGTATTTATTTACCAATTTATAATATTTTTGAGCACTAACCTATTGACCCAGTGCCCAGTGCCAGTTCCCGTTTTCTGCGTGTTTTTGCCTTTTCAGAGTTACAATACCAAACGGAGCCCAATTGTCATGAAACTTTTTGGTGATTTTTTCTGGACAAATACAAGACCTAGAAGCTTCGGAGGAGGGAGAGGAGATGCACCAGGGGCCCACAAGCCATCTGGCCGCACCCCAAGGGGGGCGTGGCCAGATGTGTTGTGGCCCCCTAGAGCCTCTCCTGACGTCGTTCTCTGGCTTATAAATTCACATCTACCCTAAAAACACCAGAAGCGCTCCCGAAATACTTTTTCCGCCGCCGCAAGTGTCTGTTCCGACGGGAGGCCATCTACACCTCCGTTCCGGCACCCTGCCAGAGGGGAGATCGATCACGGAGGGCCTCTTCATCAACCTTGCTGCCCTCACCATGATGTGTGAGTAGTTCCCACAGACCTACGAGTCCATAGGTAGTACCTAAATGGCAATCTCTCTCTTGATCTTCAATACAATATTCATCGCATCTTTGCCTTGATCTATCCGATGTAATCCCTTTGTATGGTGTGTTTGTTGGGATCCGATGAATTGTGAGTTTATGTTCAGTTTATTCATGAAATGTTTTGAGTCAAACCTGATTACTATGATTCTTATTTGCATGATCATCATAGCTTCGTAATGCTCTCCGATCTATTGAGATAGTTTGGCCAACTAGATCGATATTTCTTCAGGGGGAGTGGTGCGTTGTAGTAGGTTCAACCTAACGAGTTTCTATATCCCAGTGACAGAAGGGGACAAGTTGCGTCTTTGTGTTGTTGCTACTAAGGATAAAACGATGGGGTTTATTCATATTAGTTGAGTATACTTTGTCTACATCATGTCATCGTTCTCCAAGCATTACTCTATTTGTCATGAACTTAATACGTAGAGAGGCAAGCATAGAAGCGCTCTTGAAGTAGAGTAATAGTAGTAGGTGTAGTCAGGAGTCGGCCTATTTGCTTATGGACATGATGCCTATATACACATGATCATTGCCGTGAACATCGCACAATTATTTTATTTTCTATCAATTGCCCAACAGTAATTTTTTTACCCACCGTATGCTTTGCTTATGAGAGATGCCACTAGAGAATCTACGGCCCCCGGGTTTATTCACTTATATATTCAAAAACGCTATCATTACCTTGTTGTTATTTATTACCTTTTCTTTTATTTTGCACTTTACTATTATCTACAATTATCTACACAACTCACTTGCTTGCAAATAATGAGATCAAGGGGATTGACAACTCTCTTGCCGGCGTTTGGTGCAAGTTGTTTGTTCTTTTGTGTGCAGCTGCTGAAGATGGCTGAGGATTGGTATTCCTATATGTTCGATAAACCTTGGTTTCATAACTAAGGGAAATACTTACCCACTTTGGGATGCGATTACCCGTTCCTCTTCACGGAAAACCCAACGCAGATCACGAGTATCAATGGCTCACAAGGTATACTTCTGGTGTCAGGGAGTTGCACGATCTCATGGCCTAAGGAATAGATATTTGACATGAAGAAAGCTATGGCAATTAGACTTAATGACACAATCATATGCTAAGCTTACGCTTGGGTCTAGTCCATCACATCATTCTTCTAATGATGTGTTCCCGTTATGAAATGACAACTCATGTCTATGGTTAGTAAACCTTAACCATCTTTGATCAACGAAGTAGTCTAGTAGAGGCTCACTAGGGACACGGTGTTGTTTATGTATCCACACATGTATTTAAGTTTCCGGTCAATACAATTCTAGCATGAATAATAAACACTTATCATGATCAAGGAAATATGATAATAACCATTTATATTTTCAGCAATCTCCCACTTGCACTAGAGTCAATAATCTAGCTTACATTGTAATGAATCTAACACCCATAGAGTTCTGGTGTTGATCATGTTTTGCTCGTGAGAAGGGTTTAGTCAGTGATTCTGCAGCATTCAGATCCGTATGTACTTTGCAAATCTCTATGTCTCCCTCCTTGATGTAATCATAGATGGAGTTGAAGAGGCATTTTATATGCTTGGTCTTCTTGTGAAACCTGGGCTCTTTGGCAATGGCAATGGCTCTAGTGTTGTCACAAAGGATAGTCATCGAATCCGATGCACTAGGCACAACTCCTAGATTGGTCATGAACTCCTTCATCCAGACACATTCCTGTGATGCTTCCTAAGCAGCTATATATTGCGCTTCACATGTAGATCCCACCACAATGCTCTGTTTGGAACTACACCAACTGACTGCTCCATCATTCAAAATAAATATGTATCCGGCTTGAGACCTAGAGTCATCCGGACAATGTCAAAGCTAGCATCGACGTAACCCTTTACGATGAGCTCTTTATCACCTCCATAAACAAGAAACATTTCCTTAGTCCTCTTCAGGTACTTAAGGATATTTTTTACCGCTGTCCAGAGATCTACTCCTTGATCACTCTGGTACCTCCCTTCCAGACTTATGGCAAGGCACACATTAGGTCTGGTACACAACATGGCATACATTATAGAGCATATGGTTGAGGCATAGGGGACGACTTTCATCCTTTCTCTTTCTTCTGTGGTCGGGCTTTGAGTCTTAGTCAACTTCACACCTAGCAACACAAGTAAGAACCCCTTCTTTGACTGGAACTTCTTCCAAATCTTGTCTAGGTATAAGCTCTATGAAAGTCCTATCAGACGTCTTGATCTATCTCTATAGATCTTGATGCTCAACATGTAAGCAGCTTCTTCGAGGTTTGTCATTGAAAAACTCTTGTTCAAGTATCCCTTCACGCTTTCCAGAAGTTCGATACTATTTTCAATCAACAATGTGTCATCCACATATAATATTAGAAATGCTATAGATCTCCCACTCACTTTGTTGTAAATACAAGCTTCTCCATAAATTCGTATAAATCCAAAAGCTTTGATCACCTCATCAAAGCAAAGATTCCAACTCCGAGATGCTTGCACCAGTCCATAGATGGATCGCTGGAGCTTGCATACTTTATTAGCATCCCGAGGATCGACAAAACCTTCCAGTTACATCATATACAACTCTTCCTAGGAAACCATTAAGGATCATGGTTTTGACGTCCATCTGCCAGGTTTCATAATCCAAAAATGTAGCAATTGCTAACATAATCCTAACAGACTTTACCATCGCTACGGGTGATAAAGTCTCATCATAGTCAACTCGTTGAACTTGTCGGAAACCCTTTGTGGCTAGTTGAGCTTTTTAGATGGTAACATTGCTAGTGTCCGTCTTCTTCTTAAAGATCCATTTGTTCCCAATGGCCTGACGTCCATCGGGTAAGTCTTCCAAAGTCCATACTTTGTTTCCATACATGGATCCTATCTAAGATTTCACGGCCTCTATCCATTTGTAGGAATCCGGGCCCATCATCGCTTCCTCATAGTTTGCAGGCTCACCGTTGTCTAACAACATGACTTCCAAGACATGATTACCATACCACTTAGGGGTAGTACGTGTCCTTGTCGGCCTACGAAGTTCGATAGTAACTTGATCCGAAGTTTCATGATCATCATCATTAGCTTCCTCTTCAAATGGTGTAGGCATCACAGGAACATCTTTCTGCACTGCCCTACACTCCAATTCAAGTGAAGGTTCGATAACCTCATCAAGGTCTACCTTCCTCCCACTCACTTCTTTCGAGAGAAATTCCTTCTTTAAAAAGGATACATTCTTGGCAACAAAGATTTTTCCTTTGGATCTTTGATAGAAGGTATGCCCAGTTGTTTCTTTAGGGTACCCTATGAAGATGCACTTGTCCGCTTTGGGCTCGAGCTTATCAGGCTGAAACCTCTTGACATAAGCGCCACATCCCCAAACTTTAAGAAACGACAGCTTAGGTTTCTTTCCAAACAATAATTCATACGGTGTCGTCTCAACGGATTTAGTTGGTGCTCTATTTAATGTGAATGCAACTGCTGATACGTCTCCAACGTATCTATAATTTTTGCTTGTTCCATGCTGTTATATTATCACTCTTGGATGTTTTACAATCATTTTATAGCAACTTTATATCATTTTTTGGGACTAACCAATGGACATAGTGCCAAAGTGCCAGTTGCTATTTTAGCTTGTTTTTTACTTCGCAGAATATCAGTACCAAACGGAGTCCAATCGCGACGAAACTTTTTGGAGATTTTTTTTGGGCCAGAAGACATCCAGTGGGCCAAAGAAGTGCCAGAGGGGAGGGTCGAGGAGACCACAACCCACCAGGGCGCACCAGAGGCCCCAGGCGCGCCCTGATGGGTTGTGCCCTCCTCGGGACCCCTCTCCACCGCCTTTGACGCCTATAAATTCCCAAATATTCCAAAAACCCTAGGGGAGTCGACGAAAAACACATCCAGCCGCCGCAAGTTCCAGAACCTCGAGATCCAATCTAACACCATCACGGAGGGGTTCAACATCCTCATAGGTGCCTCTCCGATGATGCGTGAGTAGTCCACCATAGACCTATCAGTCCGCAGGCAGTAGCTAGATGGCTTCCTCTCTCTCTTTTGATTCTCAATACAATGGTCTCTTGGAGATCTATTTGATGTAAACTTTTGCGGTGTGTTTGTTGTGATCCGATGAATTTTGGGTTCATGATCAGTTTCTATCCATGAATATTATTTGAGGCTTCTTTGATCTCTTATATGCATGATTACTTATAGCCTCGTATTTCTTCTTCAAATCTTTGGTTTAGTTAGGCCAACTAGATCGATTTTTCTTGCCATGGGAAGAGGTGCTTTGTGATGGGTTCGATCTTGCGGTGTCCTCTCCCAGTGACAGAAGGGGCAGCGAGGCACACATGTATCATTGCTATTAAGGATAACAAGATGGGGTCTATTCCTATATGAATAGATCTTGTCTACATCATGTCACCGTTCTTATTGCATTACTCCGTTTTTCCATGAACTTAATACACTAGATGCATGCCTGATAGCGGTCGATGTGTGGAGTAATAGTAGTAGATGCAGAGTCGTTTCGGTCTACTAATCTTGGATGTGATGCCTATATAATGATCATCGCCTTGGATATCGTCATGATTATTTGATCTTCTATTAATTGTCCAACAGTAATTTGTTCACCCACCGTGTGCTATACTCATGAGAGAAGCCACTAGTGAAACCTATGGCCCCTGGGTCTACTTTTCCAACATATTGCTTTCCGGTCTATCTTTTTGCCGCTTTTGTTTTCAGATCTATTATTCCAAAAACCCCAAAATACCTTGCTGCACTTTTTATTTGCCCTTTTTATTTTGTGTTCTTGAGAGATCTATCTATCTATCCAATCTATCATATCCTAATCTATCTTTTTACCGTAGGGAGATTGACAACCTCTCTTTCGCGTCGGGTTGCAAGTATTTGTTCTTTGTGTGCAGGTGCTCTTTACGTAGTGGTGGTGATCCTCCTCCTGGTTCGATACCTTGGTTTCATAACTGGGGGAAATACTTACCATTGTTGTGCTGCATCATCCCTTCCTCTTTGGGGAAATACCGACGCTGTCTCAAGCCACGTCAAAAGGAATTTCTGGCGCCGTTGCCGGGGAGGAAGCGGTCTCTTCTACGTGCCAATCTCTAGCGCCGAGGAGACACCATCATCATCTACCAGGTTCCTAATCACAAATCTCATCTCCTTGCAATTACATTATTTGCCATTTGCCTCTTGTTTTCCTCTCCCCCACTTCACAAAATTTGCCGTTTTATTCGCCCTCTTTTCCATTTGCCTTTTTGCTTGTTTGATATCTTTGCTTGTGTTGCCATGTGCCTTCTATTTGCTTGCATCTTCGCTTGCTAAAAATCTATTGATATGGATCCTCATCCACTTGCTAATCTTTTCAAAAGTCCAAATTATGATGAACCAATTGCTAGTGAGTTGAGTGCACTTGATTATCTCTATGAAGTTTTGCTTGAAAATCATGAATCTGAAAATTTTGATGAAGTGTTGAAAGAAGAAATTTATAAGGTGATTCATGATAGCTTCTTGATTGAAAAGCATGATTGCAATGATGTTACTATAAATTCTATTAATGTCAATTATGCTAATGATATGCAAAGCCACAAGCTTGGGGATGCTATGTTTGATGAAGATGATATTTTTAGTCCCCCAAGTTTTGATGAGCAAATTTATTATGATGATTGCATGCCTCCTATTCATGATGATGGTGATGACACGTATGATATAATGAGTAATGATAACCATGAAAATTATCATCATGGTTTTAATTTGCAATGTGTTTATGTCAATCAAGTGTCTCATGATAGTTATTTTGTTGAGTTTGCTCCCACTACCATGGATGAAAAGGAATTTGCTTATGTGGAGAGTAATTAAAATTATATGCTTGTGCATCATGAAAAGAATGATTTATGTGATAGTTATATTGTTGAATTACTTCATGATGCTACTGAAATTTATTATGAGGGAGGAACATATGCTTGTAGGAATTGCAATAATATCAAATTTCCTCTCTATGTGTTCAAGGTTTTGAAGTTATGCTTGTTTTACCCTCCTATGCAAGTTCATTCTTGTTCCCATAAATTGTTTGCTCACCAAATCCCTATGCATAGGAAGTGGGTTAGACTTAAATGTGCTTGTCATGAGATTCATGATGCTCTCTTGCATATTTCAATTACTACTTTTTATGTGAGCATCATTGAAATCATCATGCCTAGCTAGGGGCGTAGAACGATAGCGCTTGTTGGGAGGCAACCCAATGAATAAATTTATTTTTGTAATTTCCTTTCTGTTTTTGAGTGTTGACACAATTATGCCTCTGTTATGATTGTGTTTTTATGTTTTATTTAGTGTTTGTGCCAAGTAAAGCCTTTAAGATGATTCATAAGATGAGTAGAAACAATGCTGAATCTGAAACAAAAACTTTTCCTCCAGTGTTCGAATTTTCATTTTTTACTGGAACGTGATATTGAGATGAAATTTTAACACAGTATTGCTATACAAATGCTGTACGTTGATATAATTTTACAGAATTTTTAGAGTTACAGAAGTATGGTTAGAGTACAGATCACTAAAGACTGTTCTGTTTAAGACCGATTCTGTTTTCGTTGCATTGTGTGCTTGTTTTGATGAATCTATGGGTTGTATTGAAGGCTATGAGCCATGGTAAAGTTAAAATACAGTAGGTATAATGCAATAATAAATTTTTAATGGGTTTGCAACAGTACTTAAAGTAGTGATTTGCTTTATTATACTAACGGATCTCACGAAGATTTTGTTGAGTTTTGTGTGATTAAAGTTTTCAAGTTTTGGGTGAGATCACGACGGATGAAGGAATAAGGAGTGAAAAGAGCCTAAGCTTGGGGATGCTACAGAACCCCCAAGATATATCCAAATAGAAACAAGCAACTAAGCTTGGGGATGCCCCGAGTGGCATCCCCTCTTTCTTCTAATGACCATCGGTATTTTACTTGAAGCTATATTTTTATTCGTCACATATCATGAGTTTTGCTTGGAGCGTCTTGTATCAATTGAGTCTTTGCTTGATTTGTTGTTTAGTTTGTCACTTTTATCCTTGCTGGACACATCTATTTGAGAGAGCCAAAATTATGCTATGATTTGTTAGAATTGCTCTATATGCTTCACTTAAACTTTTTGAGCTATAGAATTGCTCTAGTGCTTCACTTATATCTTTTTGAGCACGGGGTGCTTGGAAACTTTTGAAGAAACACTCTCATGCTTCACTTAGATTAATTTGAGAGTTAGTAAATTTTGAAGAAACACTCTCATGCTTCTCTTAGATTAATTTGAGAGTTAGTAAATTATGAAGAAATCCTCCCATGCTTCACTTATACTATTTTGAGAGATGAAATATCTATGCTAATGTCACTACTGCAGGATGCTGCTAACGCGACACATCAATCAGAGACCCTTCAACAAAACTGTGTGCGATGACCAAATCGCAAATGGTATAGTTATAGCTCCATTGCTAATGACGTTAACTATGTGCGATGGCGTATCCATCAAATACGATCTAAAAAATAGTTGCATGTGCGATGTTTGGCAAACAGTTGGCCTAGATAAACTGTTTGCGATTGGGTAATATAACACAAACACTTATAAAAATACAAGTGTGTGCGATGTACGGCATACAGTTCACCCCGATAAACTGTTTGCGCTTATCAAGCAGAACACAAACGATTGTCCAGATGATCACGTGTGCGATAGACGGCATACAGGTCACTCGGATGAACTGTTTGTGATGAGGTAAAATAACATAAACGGTTACATAGATCAAGATGTGTGTGATAGACCGCATACAGGCCACTGGGACGAACTGTGTGTGGTAAGCAAAAATAACACAAACGGTTTCTCAGATCAAGATGTGTGTGATGTACATAGGCCACTCGGATGTGTTGCGGGCAAATGGTTCCGGATAAAGAACTGTCAGGGACTGAAGAAATCATCACCGACAGATTTGGTTGTTTATTCAGTATGCGATGTGATTTGCTCAATCTGCCCACAAACATCTATGCTCTATTTAGAAGAAGATGATTGCATAACCAAATTAAGCATCCAATACACACATAACATTGGCGCACACCTTAATAAACTATTACATGCATAATAAACTTATATCCCTCTAAAACTATGAATATTTCTGCATAGAGGGAGTATGAGAATTGACAAACGATCATCAAATCATCTACTTCTTGTGACGCTTGCCGCCAGCGCTCTGCTTGTGGCTCGATCCCTCGTTGTCTTCAGGTAGGAGGCACTTCCTCATGTCAACGATCCGCCTGAACATCTCGTAGCATGTGTACGCTTGCTTGGCCGCGGTTTGGAGGTGATATTCATCCAGTTTCTTCACCCATCCCCTGTGCCAGACAGGCTTGTTCTTGTCGCACTCAGCCTTCATGTCAGCGTAGTAGGGGTCGATGATGGCCTCGGCCAGGTCAACATGGGAGTCCATGTTCTTCTTGCTGCCCCAGACCCTGTAGTGGCCGTGGATGTCAACAAGCTTCTGGTAGGCCAAGCCCGAAGTCTTGAGCACCTTTGGATCGTCGGTGGTGTTCACCGTAGCGAACCTGTAGTTGGGGCTCTTGACAAACCTGGTGAAACGCTCGCAAGGCACTGTGGCCAGGCAGTAGTGGTAGAGGAGGACGTGATGGCCGACGCACAACTGGGCGACGGCAACCTTCTGATCATGCCCGGCACTACCGCCGGTGTAAGCGAGGTCGAAGCCGACCACTTTGTACTTGTCATCCGCATCAAGCAGCCGCTCCATGGTGTCGATGGAGTCCTTCACCATGACCGGGTCGTTGGTGTACACCACCGTGAGGTCCGTCTTCCTCATGTGGGTCTCCACATGATGCACGCCGAACTCCATTGGAGCGCCGCTGGACATCCTCTCTGTATGCGTCGTCCAGGGTGTGCTTATTGTGTTGTGGGGCGCGATCAAAAGCGTGAAGAGACTATGGTTAATGGCCGTGGGTATAAATGGGGGCCGGACGTCCTGGAAAACCGGCACGTCCGGATGGCAGTTTTTGCAGCGCGTGATTCAGTCGTGGAGCACGTAACTGCATGGGGCGACGTGCGTGGCGCAACCGCATGCATATGGAGCCCCGAACGTGATCGTAGGCCGGCCCCAACCGCTGGCAGACCGCGCGTGGAGGGGCGCGAGAGTAGAGCACGCGCAGGGGCGGGAGAGCAGAGCACGCGCAGGTACGCGAGAACAGAGCACGCGGTGGGACGCGAGGTCGAACCAGACCACTCTGTACTTGTCCTCGTCAAGTAACAGGTCCATGACGTTGGAGTTCTCCATCCAGATCGGAAGTTTGGTGTACACCACGAACGGACAGGGCCTGTCTACGGCATGCATGGTCCAAACACGACACATCAATTAGAGACCCTTCGACGAAACTATGTGCGATGCATGAATCCCAAAAGGTATAGTTCAAGCTCCGTCGCTAATGGCACGAACTGTGTGCGAAGGTGGATCCATCAAATACGATTCAGAAAGTAGTTATGTGTGCGATCTACGGCAGACAGTTTGTTCTTATGAACCGTTTGTGATTAGAGAAGATAACAGAAACGTTTACCAAAACTACATACGTGTGCGAAGTACGGCATACAGTTCACTCGGATAAACTGTGTGCGCTGATACAGCAGAACACAAACGATTCAGCATAACAAGATGTGTGCGATATACAGCCAACAGGCGAGTAATGAGAATCGTGTGCGAACACCAGATATAACACAGACGATTGCTACTAATAACCTGTGTGTGTTGTGGGGAAACTTTTGCTGGTATACAACTGTCAGCGATTGATGAAATCATCACCGACGGGTTTCGTAGTTTAGTCTGTGTGTACTGTGATTTGCTCGGTCTGCACAACATCAATGCTTCACCTACAGAACAACAACATATGTACTTATAAGAACATGATTGCATAAACAAAAAAGAACACAATGCAATTTCAAATATTGTATCACAAATACCAGCAATATTACAAGGTTCAAATTCCAGCACAACGAGGCCCAAATTCAAAGATTACAAGGTACAAACTGCCATTAGAAATCAAAATCAATCTTCAGGATCCATGGGATGAAATATTTCTGCAAAGGGATCATCCACCGAGAAGTAATATATCGGCTCGATAGAATCGCTTCCGAATAATCTGTCATATGAACTTCCAAAGTAAAAATCAGCTTCTGCACAGCCTTTTCCATGCCGCTGTAGATGCCTCCGCTGGTCAGTAAATCATCCATTGTGGCGCACTAAATATAGTGCAAACCTCATTACCTTGAGCACCCTTTCTTTCTGAACAAAGAAACTGGCAAATTGAATCTCTGGATTGGTGCCTCGGTACTCGTTCAAAGTAATTTCCGTGAGATGGAATTCAAGGCATTCGATGGGATTGTTATATTGGGCCACCTTTTCCACTCCAACTCCTGCTTTTATCTGCAAACGAAGACAACATATCAGTGCTTAGATGCAGTATCGAATACTACTGGCCTCTTTGATTTGCATGATTTATAAAATACACTAATAGATTGACATGCCATCTTCGATCATTCATGATTAACATCTTAAGAAAAATGTATAGTACACATTTCATTGTAATCATGGGTAAAAGTACCAACAAATTGAACTCTGTTATGGTCAAAAATTAACAGGAAAGGAACATCACCTCGACGTATAGCTTCTCCGTGCACGGAAAGCATATAAGGAACTTAACAACTTCATCCAGATTGGGGCCGATTGATTGTAGTGCCAAGATCTTCACTGTGCGCAGAGACAATGCGAGGCTTGTGGGAATCATTTTATGGATGACAGCCGAACATAGATCAACAAAAACTAGATAAAATGTGATGTATAATAATAAGAATGATAATAAGATTGTTGTACCTGAACGGGTATGGATCCAGTTGTAACAATTTCAAAGAATTCAGCACACGAATACCCCAACACTATCAATTTCGGTGCGCCAATGACCCTGATTCTTGTTCGACCTTCTTTATCAAGTATAAACAATCTCTCTAGGAAAGGCGCATTCTCAATGACCATATCATGAAACTCCCCAACTGACAGCGTGTTGCGGCACTAGCCATGCACGTAAATCTTACGAAGATTCGTCGTATCGATGTGGAGGCTACTGAACCCAAACATCGTCTGAAGACGAAGGTACTCGAGCATTGTACAGCCGCCGAGCAGGCGCTCCAAATCCGACTTCGAGATGCTGACGCCAATGAGCTCGAGGTGCTTTAGTTTAGGGAGATGAAGAGCGTGCACGGCCTTAATCTTGGGGAAAAGGCACCGCATGAACATAGCGCGACGCAGCGTGGGCACGAGGCGGAGGACGGACGGAGGCAGCGAGCGCCCATGTCCAGCATCAAAGTTGAGCTCCTCGAGCTGATCTAGGGCGGGGGATAAGAACCAGTCGTGAAACTTGGGTTTGGCCTTGCAGTTTGAACGGAAAGTGCCGATGGCAAGGCGTTTGACGGGCGCAGTGTGCGTGGCGAGGATGTGGGACAATGCGTCCAAGCGTTTGCGATCCCCGCTGCAGAGCTCATCATCGTCGTGGAGGTCAATGGGGATGGAGTGCCATTGGGGGCGCCACCGCCTGGAGAGGATGGTGGTCTGCACGACAGATTTGATGGGGAGGAGGGACATGATGGTTACCAACAGCTCGTCAGGGATGCTGCTGATGAAGTCCACGCTCGCCGGAGGCTCATGTGGTTCAGCCTCCACCCGCCCCCGCTTGTTGGCCGCCTCGTCGTCCATCGAAAAAGGAGGCGATCCGCGGCGGCGGCCCAAATAGATAAGACCGGAGGAGAAGGTGTAGCACTAATGGAGAACTTGGGAGAGAATAGGGCTGTGGGTGGTAGTCCGAGGTCAAAGGGCTTGATTCCCGGTGAGCCAGCTGCGCCTACGAGGCGGACTGCTCGCACGCATCCCTTTGAGCCTGTGCGGTGGACTCCTCGCACGCGTCCCGTCTAATCAAACATGCACCCACAGCACAGGCAGGGCCCACCTCTCATAGAGGCAGGGCCACACGTCTGCTCGATGAGTGATAACCCACAAGTATTGGGGATCGCAACAGTTTTGAGGGTAGAGTAGTCAACCCAAATTTATAGATTCAACACAAGGGGAGCCAAAGAATACTTGAGAGTATTAGCAGTTGAGCTGTCAATTCAACCACACCTGGAGATAAATATCTGCAGCAAAGTGATCAGTAGCACAGTAATATGATAGGTTTGATAGTAGTAGCAATAGTAATAGTAGCGGTAACAGTAGTAGCAATAGTTTTGTAGCAATTGGAACAGCAGCAACAACAGTAGTAACTTAGCAAGAACAATAAGTGGAAAGGTCGTAGGCACTGGATCGGTAACTCGTTGGATGATATTCGTCATGTAACAGTCATAACCTAGGGTGATACAGAACTAGCTCCAGTTCATTAATGTAATGTAGGCATGTATTCCGTAAATAGTCATACGTGCTTATGGAAAAGAACGTGCATGACATCTTTCGTCCTACCCTCTCGTGGCAGCGGGGTCCATAAGGAAACTAAGGGATATTAAGGCCTCCTTTTAATAGAGAACTGGAACAGAGCATTAACACATAGTGAATACATGAACTCCTCAAACTACGGTCATCATCGCGAAGTATCCCAAATATTGTCACTATGGGGTTGACGGATCATAACACGTAACGGGTGCATATGACAAGGCAAGATCGGATCAAGAACATAGATATAGAGATGATAACATAAACGGTTTAGATCTAAAATCATGGCACTCGGGCCCCAGTGACAAGCATTAGGCATAGCAAAGTCATAGCAACATCAATCTCAGAACATAATGGATACTAGGGATCAAGCCTAACAAAACTAACTCGATTACATGATGAATCTCATCCAACTCCGCACCGACCAACAAGCCTACGAAGGAATTACTCACTCCCGGTGGGGAGCATCATGGAATTGGCGATGGAGAAAGGTTGGTGATGACGAAGACCGAAGATTCCCCTCTCCGGAGCCCCAAACGGGCTCCAGATCAGGCCTCCCAATGAAGAACAGGAGGTGGCGGCGGCTCCGTCTCGTGAAACGCGATAATTCTTTCTCTCTGATTTTTTTCTCCAAATTTAGGAATTTATAGTGGCGGAGATAGGGCAAGTGGGTCCCCGAGGTGGGCACAACCCATCAGGGCGCGCCGGGACGGGGCTGGCGCGCCCTGGTGGGTGATGCTCACCCTGGGCCCCCTCTTCGGTGGTTTTTGGCTCCAATATTTTTTTTATTTTCCAAAATAAATCTCCAAAAAGTTTCGTTCCATTACGAGAACTTTTATTTCTGCACAAAAACAACACCATGGCAATTCTGCTGAAAACAGCGTCAGTCCGGGTTAGTTTCATTCAAATCATGCAAATTAGAGTCCAAAACAAGGGCAAAAGGGTGAGGAAAAGTAGATACGTTGGAGACGTATCAACTCCCCCAAGCTTAAACCTTTGTTTGTCCTCAAGCAATTCAGTTGATAAACTGAAAGTGATAAAGAAACACTTTTATGAACTCTTTTGTTCTTGTTTACATATATATGCTTAAGTGGCACCCAGGTTTTCAGCAAATATTATGACTAACCATGTCAACAATAACTCTTAAAAATTATATTTACTCATATCAATAACATAAGCAACTAGCGAGCAATAATAAAATATCGCAGGCGCCAACATTTTGTGAAAACAATCGTGATACAATATGACAATAGTGGTATCTCGCTAGCCCTTTCTGAGACCGCAAAACATAAATGCAGAGCACCTCCAAAGTTCAAGCAGCGACTTAACATTGTAATTCATGGTAGAAAAGATCCAGTCATGCTGCACCCAACATCAACTATACACAATGCATGAGGATGACAATAGTGCTCTCAGGTCTGGCGCTTATTTGAGAAGGCGATGACTCAACATAAAAGTAAAGAGATAGATATAATTTTGGGAGGCACACCCTTCCTGTCAACGTCACGACCAAGAGTTATCAATATCTTCCATGCTAAACAAATTAGCGGTGGTTCCCAAGCGGTAAAAGTAAAGGTTTACTCCCCCGCCACCAACAATCACACTCCACGGCGAGCCGCATCCACGGGTACCGTCCAAACCAACAACATTCCTGGGGGAGTTTTGTTTAATTATTTTTGAGTTTTGATTTTGGGACTGGGAATCCCTATTACCGCCCCTCTCGTGTAAGGACAAGTGAATAAACACTCGTCATGAGAATAACCCGCTTAACATGGAAGATACTGACTGCCCCCTGTCGCTCCATGAGCGGTCCAGGCACACAAAACAGATGTTTATTTGAAATTTTAGAGGTGGCACATGCAAATTTACTTTGGAACGGCAGGGTAATACCGCATATAAGTAGATATAGTGGACTCATCTGGCATAACTTGGTTTAACGGTTTTGATGCACAAGCAGTATTCCTGCTTAGTACAGGCGAAGGCTGGCAGTTAGATTGAGAAGCGGCCAGCTAGAGAGCGAAGACGGTCATGAACATGCATTACATATAATCAACATTGAATACTAGCATGAGTAGGATATGGACACCATGAACATAAATATCATGAAGGCTATGTTGGTTTTGATTCAACTACATGTGTGAACATGTGCCAAGTCAAGCCACTTAAAACATTCAGAGGAGGATACCATATCATCATACCACATCACAACCATTTTAATGCATGTTGACACCCAAGATAAATCATTATCCACTCCTAGCTACTTAAGAATGGCATGAACAACTATAATCTCTAATGGTCATTGCAAACATGTTTGATCATAATGAGCTGAATCAGGGGATACTAGGTTAAACAAATTTACAAAAACAAAAACAAGTTGAGTTCATACCCGCTTTTCTCTGCCATAGTCAATTCATCAAATGTCATCATTATTGCCTTTCACTTGCAAGACCGAATGATAAGAGAATAATAATAGTGCAAGAATGCCGTGGACTAAGCTGGAATCTGCAAATATTTTATTCAAGAGGAGAAGACAAGGTAATATGGGTTCTTTGTTAGGTAAACGATAATGCAGATAAGAACCACTCAACAATTTCATTGTGGTCTTCTCCTAGGTATGACTCGAGTAAAAAGAAAAGAATTTCAGAGAAACACAATGAAATATTTTTGGAGTTTTTGGTTTTTCTTGAAGGAAGCAAATTAAAGAGGAAAAAAACCGAGAAAAACTATTTACATGGGAAAACTCCCAACAAGTAAAAGAAGAAGCGAGAAATCTTTTTGGGTTTTCTTTTGATGCAACAATTAAACTAAGCTAGAAAGAAAAACTAAAAAGAAGTAGGAAATTTTTTTGGGTTTTCTCAAAGTTTTTCAAGCACACAAGAAGAAAGCGAGAAAACAAATCTAGCATGGATATTACAATGGAAAAGTATGAATACCGACAACTGGAATGAAATGTGCGAACATGAATGTAATGTTGGTGGAAATACGTACTCCCCCAAGCTTAGGCTTTTGGCCTAGCTTGGTAATCACCATCCGTATGAATAATAATCTGGGCGATGACTCATCGAGAACCTCGGAGCAGACTCCGCGGCCCTCCTGGCAGTTTCAACCTCCGCGTTGTACTCATAAGTTTCGCTCTCAAGAACATAATATATTCCCCTAGTGTGAAAATCAAAGAGAGCAGGAGCAGGCAAAATAACAGGCACAACAGGTTTTTTATTGAATCTCAAGTTATAGGTGTAGTTGGTGGCTGTACCCGTAAGGAACTTATGACGCTTCATGGCATCAAAGTCTAAATACTGAGTGGGTAGGATGGGGTCATTAGGCCAAGGTGAAACATTTAATCTCTCGGCTACACGGGGGGCATAAATTCCTCCATAAAAATTACCACTAGCAGCATTAAGCTGCAACCTCCGTGCAACAATTGCACCAAGATTATAATCCTTATTCCCAGTTATGGCACTTTGTAAGAGACTCAAATCATGAGCACATAATGTTCTACAATCTTGTTTGCCTACAATACATTTACCATTAAAGAGCGCAAAATATTGGAGTGATGGAAAATGGATGATGTTAATTCTCCCTTGTGTAACCCCCTATCTTTGCCAAAGCAAAGATTTACTAAAAATGATTCATACTCGGATTTTGTTGGTTCATCGAAGGAACCCTCAAATGGAAGTTTGCATGCATCGCTAAACACCTCTAATGGCATGGTAAAGGAATGATTGTACAGGTTGAATGAGACTCTAGACTCACGAGGAAAATATTTAAATTTATTTGTGAAGGTTTTCGTAAGTTCGAGGTGTTGGTGGCACTTATCTGCGATGAAGGAAGCAAGCCCTGAGTTGTGGATAAATTGATAAAATTCCTCCTTAATATCTGCACCTTCCATGAACTCGTCGCAAGGCCACAAGCATGATTTGGTAGCGGCATCTCGCATCGAGCTTTCACGGAGAAAACAGAAAACATGATAAACATGGCATTATATTTTATTTAACTAGCTAGAACAGAAAATAAAATGTGGGAACAGAGAGTTGTGCTTACTAGATTCATCGATGTCATACCTCTCCAAAATGATCCATTAATAAGGTTGATCAAGTCTTATTAACAACCACTTCCGATTAGCATGAAACTGAAGAACTTTCGTAAAACACTAAGTTACCTCAATGGGGATGTGCATATCCCCTACAATAAGTATATCATATTTCTTTTCGGCGGTAGGTAGAGGTAATTGAAAGCTTCCAATAGTGATGGTCGGAGATTCTTCAATAACATTTATACCATTCACTTGGAATTGTTTCTTCGGAAAGTGCACCGTGTGCTCATTACCATTAATATGAAAAGTGGCTTTGCTTTTATTGCAATCAATAACAGCCCCTGCAATATTCAAAAAGGGTCTACCCAGGATAATCAACATGTTGTCGTCCTCGGGCATCTCAAGAATAACAAAGTCCGTTAAGATAGTAACATTTGCAACAACAACGGGCACATCCTCACAAATACCGATAGGTATGGCTGTTGATTTGTCAGCCATTAGCAATGATATCTCAGTAGGTGTGATTTTATTCAAATCAAGTCTTTTATATAAGGAGAAAGGCATAACACTATCACCGGCTCCCAAATCACACAAAGCAGTTTTAACATAGTTTCTTTTGATGGAGCAGGGTATAGTTGGTATTCCAGGATCTCCAAGTTTTTTAGGTACTCCATCCTTAAAAGAATAATTAGCAAGCATGGTGGAGATTTCAGCTTCAGGTATTTTTCTTTTATTTGTGATGATGTCTTTCATATACTTTGCATAAGGGGCCATCTTCAAAATATCAGTTAAATGGGTACGCAAAAAGACTGGCCTAATCATTTCAGCAAAGCGCTCAAATTCTTCATCATCCTTTTTCTTAGATGGCTTAGGTGGGAATGGCATGGGTTTCTGAACCCATGGCTCTCTTTCTTTACCATGTTTCCTAGCCACAAAGTCTTTCTTATCATAACGTTTATTTTTAGGTTGTGGGTTATCAAGATCAGGAGCAGGCTCTATTTCAACATCATTATCTGGTTCTCTATTATTACTAGGTTGAGCATCATCGTGAACATCATCATTATCATTTTCATTATCGCTAGGTTGATGTTCACTACCAGACTGAGTTTCAGCATCGGAAATAGAGACGTCATTATTATCAGGAGGTTTTTGTGTCTCAGGTTCACTAGAGGTATGCAAAGTCCTATCATTTTTCTTTTTCTTTTTCTTCTTAGAAGGACTAGGTGCATCAGGATTAATTCTCTAAGAGTCTTGTTCAATTCTTTTAGGATGACCCTCAGGATAGAGTGGTTCTTGGGTCATTCTACCTCCTCTAGTTACTACTCTAGCAGCAAAATCATGCATATTATTATTCATTTCATCAAGCAATTCTTTTTGAGACTTAGCAACTTGTTCTAATTGGGTTTGAACCATAGAGGCATGCTTTCCTACACCTCTAACATCATTACTGATTCTAAATAGCAAGTCACTCAAGCGGGCAATCATATCACAATTGTATTTCAATTGTTTCAGAACATGAGCATTGAAATGATCTTGCTTCATAATATAGTTATCAAACTCATATAAGCATTGACTAGGATGTTTATTGTGAGGAATGTCACCTTCATTAAACTTTAATAAAGAATTTACCTCTACCACCTATGGATGTGGTGGTGTGTCCTGGCCATGTATTTCTTCAATAGGTGGCAAATTCTTAACATCCTCAGCTTTAATACCTTTTTCCTTCATAGATTTCTTTGCCTCTTGCATATCTTCAGGACTGAGAAATAAGATACCCCTCTTCTTTGGAGTGGGTTTAGGCGGTGGTTCAGGAAGAGTCCAATCATCATAATTCTTCAATATGTTATTCAATAATTCTTCAGCTTGTTCAACAGTTCGTTCCCTGAAAACACAACCAGCAAAACTATCTAGGAAATCCCTAGAAGTATCAGTTAATCCATTATAAAAGATATCAAGTATTTCATTTTTCTTGAGAGGATGATCAGGAAAAGCTTTAAGCAACTGGAGAAGCCTCCCCCAAGCTTGTGGGAGACTCTCTTCTTCAATTTGCACAAAATTAAATATTTCCTGTAAGGCAGCTTGTTTCTTATGAGCAGGGAAATATTTTTCAGAGAAGTGGTAAATCATATCCTAGGGACTACGCACACAACTAGGAGCAAGAGTATTGCACCATGTCTTAGCATCACCCTTTAATGATAACGGAAATAACTTAAGTATGTAATAGTAGCGAATCTTCTCATCATGAGCAAAAAGGCTGGCTATATCATTCAGCTTAGTAAGGTGTGCCACTACAGTTTCAGTTTCATAGCCATGGAAAGGATCAGATTCAACCAAAGTAATTAACTCTGGGTCGACAAAGAACTCATAATCCTTATCGGTAACACAGATAGGTGAATTAGCAAACTTAGGATCACATTTCATTCTAGCATTCAAAGTCTTTTCCTTATACTTGCATAGCAATTTCTTAAGATCGTCTCTATCCTTGCAAGAAAGAATTTCTCTAGTTATCTCCTCGTCCATAACATAACCTTCAGGTATCTTAGGCATTTCAAACTTAGGAGAGCTAGGACTAATAGGAGTTTCATAATCATAATCAATTTCATAAGCTTCATCAGTTTCAGCAATTTCATTTTCTTTAGCTCTAGCAATTTGTCCATCAAGAAATTCTCCTAGAGGCACATTATCATCAAGCATGGTACTAGCATCATTCATAGCAGAGGTAGCATCATCAATAACTTGCGACATATCAGGATTACTAGCATGTGGTGGTGTTGCAAGCTTACTCATAACAGAAGGTGAATCAAGTGCAGAGCTAGATGGCAGTTCCTTACCTCCCCTCGTAGTAGAGGGAAAAATCTTAGTCTTTTGATCCTTCAGATTCTTCATAGTGATAAATTGATATAAATCCCAAGTGACTCAACAAATATTGCTATGCTCCCCGGCAACGGCGCCAGAAAAAGGTCTTGATAACCCACAAGTATAGGGGATCGCAACAGTTTTCAAGGGTAGAGTATTCAACCCAAATTTATAGATTCGACACAAGGGGAGCCAAAGAATACTTGAGAGTATTAGCAGTTGAGTTGTCAATTCAACCACACCTGGAGATAAATATCTGCAGCAAAGCGATCAGTAGCACAGTAATATGATAGGTTTGATAGTAGTAGCAATAGTAACAGTAGCGGTAACAGTAGTAGCAACAACAGTAGTAACTTAGCAAGAACAATAAGTGGAAAGGTCATAGGCACTGGATCGGTAACTCGTTGGATGATATTCGTCATGTAACAGTCATAACCTAGGGCGATACAGAACTAGCTCTAGTTCATCAATGTAATGTAGGCATGTATTCCATAAATAATCATACGTGCTTATGGAAAAGAACTTGCATGACATCTTTTGTCCTACCCTCCCGTGGCAGCGGGGTCCATAAGGAAACTAAGGGATATTAAGGCCTCCTTTTAATAGAGAATCGGAAGAAAGCATTAACACATAGTGAATACATGAACTCCTCAAACTACGGTCATCACCGCGAAGTATCCCAAATATTGTCACTATGGGGTTGACGGATCATAACACGTAATGGGTGCATATGACAAGGCAAGATCGGATCAAGAACATAGATATAGAGATGATAACATAAACGGTTCAGATCTGAAATCATGGCACTCGGGCCCTAGTGACAAGCATTAGGCATAGCAAAGTCATAGCAACATCAATCTCAGAACATAATGGATACTAGGGATCAAGCCCTAACAAAACTAACTCGATTACATGATGAATCTCATCCAACTCCTGACCGACCAGCAAGCCTACGAAGGAATTACTCACTCCCGGTGGGGAGCATCATGGAATTGGCAATGGAGAAAGGTTGGTGATGACGAAGACCGAAATTCCCCTCTCCGGAGCCCCAAACGGGCTCCAGATCTGGCCTCCCAATGAAGAACAGGAGGTGGCGGCGGCTCTATCTCATGAAACGTGGTAATTCTTTCTCTCTGGTTTTTTTCTCCAAATTTAGAAATTTATAGTGGCGGAGATAGGGCAAGTGGGGCCCCGAGGTGGGCACAACCCACTAGGGCGCGCCGGGAGGGGGCTGGCGCCCCCTGGTGGGTGATGCTCACCCTGGGCCCCCTCTCCAGTGGTTTTTGGCTCTAGTATTTTTTATATTTTCCAAAATAAATCTCCAAAAAGTTTCGTTCCATTCCGAGAACTTTTATTTCTGCACAAAAACAACACCATGGCAATTCTGCTGAAAACAGCGTCAGTCCGGGTTAGTTTCATTCAAATCATGCAAATTAGAGTCCAAAACAAGGGCAAAAGGGTGAGGAAAAGTAGATATGTTGGAGACGTATCAATGAGCACATTCCCAAACGGTTTCTAAAAACCATAAAGCATTCCGTGCTTGGGAACTAAAACAATCAATGAATATTGAGCTTGTTTCCTTTCACAATCCAAATTACCACGCGCTAATTCTTTTCGCAAATCAGTTCACACCTACCAAACCTAAACGTGTTCTCACTTAGCAGCTGTTTACTGTACTAGGCTCTAACAACACAAACTCGTACTCGGAAATTACCGCACATTCTTCACCCCCGCCACCAAAAAAACAGGCCTTTCTTTGTTAGTCCTTCATTCCGTCTGCCATGGCCGGTAGGGGGGGTTCTGGGTCGAGATATAACCAGGGAAGAAAGACCAAAGCCGTGGAAGCAACCAAGAGGTCCCGCCGCCACGCCGCGGAAGTGCGAGAGAGCTCCAGCCACACCGCTTTGGCCGCACCAGAGATGTCCGGTGGCACCGCGGACGCCTGGGAGGATCTTTTGCGGAGAGGCAACAGCTCTCACAGTCACAAGCGCATTCGCCTCTGAGGCAAACTGGACGATTTGGCAATCTTTGATTCCTCTGCCAGCGACGAGATGCGCGCTGAGCTCGATAGGAAGGATGCCATGATCGATGGCCTAGTGAAGCTGCTGGAGAAGAGCGATGCCTCGGTTGACAGGGCGACCGGCCTCGTGGCGAAACTTATGGAGGAGAACGACACCTGGAAGAAACTCCTCGAGAAGAAAAGTGCCTCGGAGGGGAGGCTGAAAGAACTCTCCGAGGAACTTTTGGAAGACTTGGCAAAGCTCTACATCGAGCGGGAGGGGCTGTTGAAGGAATCTGTGGAGCGTGTGAAGGAACTTCATGCGTACGCGACGCGGGCCATCGACGCTTTCGAGCAAAGAGCCCACGCCATGGCCGCAATGCGGAAGATGTCGGTTGAGAGGCGACAGGAGATGGAGGTCGTGGAGGCGATGAAGAACGAGATTGAGGAACACCGCGCCCAGCAATCCATGAATAATTAGATAGCAACGGGCCAGATTGTTTTTCTTTGTCTTCCTTCTTCAACCTCTTCCTTCTTCTTTTGCCCCTGTGTCTTTTGGGAGTTGCCACATGTGGCATTTTTTATTACCATTCATATGTAAGGAAATTATTATCTTTGCCGGTGCTAATTTGTTGTTATATTATTTCATTCGTTTGTACATGTATACGAGTCGAAAACAGACAAAACGTCAAAGTTCTCGGCTAGGCACGAACAGAACAGTGATCACAAGCAAACTAGTCCCTCCGTCCAGGCGATTAACCACATGATAAAACAGCGGGGTAGGACGCCATTAATTCAGAAGTTGGGAGCGAGGCGAGCGGGGGGGGGGGGTGGAGGTCAAAGTATCGCTTCCCGATGAGCATGCGCTGTAGACTCATGCGTACCGTCAAGCATGCACGGCGGACAGCTCTCACGCATCCTGTCAAGCCTGCACGGCAGACAGCTCGCACGCGTCCGGTCGAGCCTGCGTGGCGGAAAGCTCACATGCGTCCTATCATCAACCTGCAGCTACACGCACGGCTCCCCCATATCTAGTACTCCCTCCGTTTCTTTTTAGTTAGCATATAAAATTTGGTCAAATTCAAAAAGAAACGGAGGGAGTAAAAAATTGATGCGTGGCACCAAATGGTTATCATACAAGTTTTGTATGTACAGGAATTCAATAAACCAATATTATCAATGATTGCGGCCGAGCTATCATGCCTAAATGTTTCTAATTCATTCACATTCATATTAAAAGGGCCCTAGAAAACTCAATTGATGTATAGAAAGGGCCGAATTGGTGCACTAGAGGACACGTTGAATGTAGTTTCGTCATAAAAGGTGTCATGTTCCCTATTGAAACCACAAGGTCAGAGCATGTGCCTCTAGTTCAAAATTTGAACTACGCATATTAAATCCCTAGAAAACTCAATTAATGTATAAAAGGGGCCGAATATGTGGACTAAGGACTCATTGAATGTAGTTTCACCAACGAAGGTGACATGTTCCCTATCGAAATCAGAAGGCTTCTTGACTAAGCTTTGGCTTGTAAGATGCATGTCCCAATATTTGTCCCAAATTCGTCAGAAAACAAAATGCACATCGTAGATGTGTCGTGGCATGACACTGTGTAAGTTTCATGAATTCATGGCGAGCTTTGGGTTCTCTCGGACTTTGAAAACAATATTATCAATGTTTGCGGTCTAGTCACGACACCGAGATGTTTGTAATTCAGTGCCATCAGTGCATGGGATCTAAACATGGACCCAATGATACAAAATGGTTTTTAATCCATTTTGGTGCGCTGGAGCCCATGCTTGTAATTCAAACTTAAGTTCTTCACATTAAGTGCATGCCTAGAAAACTCATATGTCGTTTCGACCACAAAGGTGACATGTTCCATATCGAAACCACCATGCTTGTCGTGGGAAGCTCCAATTTGTAAGAGGTTTGTCCCAAAACTTATATACCATGTCCTATAAGTGTCGTGTCGAGACACCAGTTTCAATAATTTCACATTTTAGCTTTGCACTTGTATTAGCCTATGTTGCATGTAGAAAAAATATCAACGCAAGAAGAGACATCGAATGTCGTTCCCTCCACAGAGGTGACATGTTCCGTATCGAAACCACGATGGTTCTTGAGAGAAGTTTTGGTGTGCAAGATACTTGTCCCACATTGGACAAAAAATTATCATGTCGTATAAGTGTCGTGTCATGACACCGGGGTAAGTTTCAAGAATTTTAGACGAGTTGTGGATTTATGATGATTTAATAGCCAAGTTTCTCAATGTTTGTGGCCTCGTCATGACTTCGAGATGTTTGCAATCCATTCACGTTCATTTGCATGGGACCTAACCAAGGAACCCAAGGACACAAATACCTTTTTTCAACCCATTTTGGTGACACGAAGCATGTTCCTTTAGTACAAATTTGAATTATGCACATTAAATTTCTACAAACTTGATTAGTGTAGTATTCAAAAAGCTAAACGAACCATGAATAATTTAAAGCAGTTCTATACGCCCGTCTGAAGCTCGTGCGTGTGTCATGCTAGCTCGAGCTTCCTTCTTTCAGAAGTTATCCAATTTGTATTAAAATGATGATCTATCCAAACACGCTTCTCCAGCCACTCCTCCAATCGGTTTCCCGCCGAAGCGCCGGCCCCGTCATCAACCTACTAGACGAGGAGGACGAGACGGAGCAGGCCGGAGAGCAGGCAAAAGCGGCATCATGCCATCGAGCATCAGCAAGACGTCATCATCAACCCCCATGCCACCATCGCACACGGTTTCCAGTACTACCAGAAACGTCATCCCACACGGTTTCCAGTACTACCAGAAACGTCTGCGATGTGTGTCTGGTCCCACCAGGTGCCCATCGGGGCACGCCTTGTATATGATAGGAGGCAACCGTTACCAGCAAGACGCGGCTTTTCAGCCCGTAACCCATTCTAATGGAACTCGAAAGTTAAGCGTGCTTTCGGTGGAGTAGTCAAGGATGGGTGACCGGTTGGGAAGTTGCTAGATTTCAAGGTTCATTTAGGCGGTGTGATATGATCACTATAGGCACAAATAAAATGCTTGTAGTGATATGTCATTCCGGCTAAATAAATCTTGAGATCCTTGTTTTGAAAATATCCATGATTTTTTTTGCTTCTTTTGCTGTTTTGAAAATGTCAAGGATCGAGTGTGTGTGTGTGTGATATGTCATTCCCGCTAAATAAATCCGATCCTTGTTTCGAAAATATCCATGATTTTTTTTGCTTCTTTTGCTGTTTTGAAAATGTCAAGGATCGAGTATGTGTGTGTGTGTGGGTGTGCCCCAATGCCTGTGTGTGGACCATGTGCCTACATTATGCGGTTTCTGATGACAAACCTATCGATGGGCCCTTAGGATCTGCCATGCCTTTTACTGACAATGCTGGAAGGCCAAGGATGGGTGACGATGTGTGTGTGTGTGTGTAAACCCATATGCTTGTGTGTGGACCATGTGTACATTGTGCGGTTTTCGACGACAAACCTATTAGTGGGCCCTTAGGGTGTGTCATGCCTATTATTGACAATGCTGGAAGGCAAAGGATGGGTGACGGTGTGTGCGTGTGTGTGGGGGGGGGTGCGCGCGTGTGCGTGTGTGAACCCATGCCTGTGTGTGGACCATGTGCCTACATTGTTCGGTTTCTGACGACAAACCTATTGGCGGGCCCTTAGGGTTTGTCATGCCTTTTACTGACAACGCTGGAAGGCCAAGGATGGGTGACAGTGTGTGCGTGTGCGTGTGTGCGTCTCTCTCTCTGTGTGTGTGTGTGTGTGTGTGTGTGTGTGTGTGTGTGTGTGTGTGGACCATGCATGCGTCCATTGTGTGGTTTTCGACGACACACTTATATACCGATGGGCCGCTATATATCATCCATTTGAGTGACAACGCTGGAACGTCACCCTGCTACGTGTCATGTGTGTGTGTGGGTCGGGTGGGGGGAGGGGAACGATATATATATACACACGTCCATAATGATCTAGGTAGTATATATAACCAATCTTAAGGGGGTATATATATATCCAGTTATCTCAGCTAGGTGCATGCCACTTCATAGATACTGTACCATTGTGTATTAATTGTTGAAACACCGGACCACACCATTTTCGCATATACATTTGGCCATATGCAGGTGGATGGTGTTCTTCTAGCCCCACTCAACTGATCTTCGACGATGCGCCAAGTCGTGGGACCGCGTGATCTATATATCCCTATTGTCCGACAACAATATGTGATGGTTTGGCCATATTAAGGTATAAATTCTCCTGGTTGTCTTACGAAAATTCAGACATGGATAAATGTGTGACAAAGTTTGAAAACAGGTCATGTGTTCATAGGACCCCATATATCCTCGGGCACATAGTGTAGGGGGCAACACCCTATAATATGTTTGTCATGAAACCCTTTTGTGTCACATTGGACACTTTTAGGCATGCACATATGCAGCATGTGCCACACATTAAAGTTGCGCATTGCGAATTTAAACATGACAACACCATGTTCGTACATATATATACTTCATCCGAACCTAATTACAAGTCTTTTTTACAGATTTCACTACGAACTACATATATATTTAGGAACGGAGGGAGTATATATTTGGGTCACTAGCGGGCGTGGTTGTGTTTTGACCCTCTCTTGCGGGATTTTTCTCGTTTATCTCAAAGATGCTAGTATTATGTAAAATAGCAAACAAAACTGACAAAACAACCGTATGTGATTGTACCCTGAGCAGACACGAGTGTGCTACCCTAACCGTGTGCGATGCCCGTACACAGGAAAATCGGCCTTGCCTAGTGGTGCCAACCGCAAGCGTCAGCCAGTGGAAAGGGGTAATGTGCACAGTACAAACCCAAACCCAACAGCGACCTATAAAAGATCTCGCCGGCGGTGGCTAATAGCTAATTTTTCCGCCGATAGCTCGCCGCCGCCACCACCACACACACCAAATTGAATCGTTGCTCAACTATGGGGATGTGCATGGCGCCGTCCTGATAGTGTTGGACGACGACGTGATAGAGGATTCCGACGCGTTGGCCGCAATGGTGGGTAATGGCAAACAGCAAGCTGTCGCGGCCGTCGACGACGGGATAGAGGATTCTGACGCGTTGTCCTCCATGTCGGTCAACGGTCAACCGTCATCTGCCGCGGCCGACGACGACGACCCCGAGTTTCAGCGTCGGATGCAGATGGCCATTGCTCAGTCCGTCCAGGAATCGGGCCTCAATGCATTCATGCGTGACGAGGACGAGCGTCGTCTCAGTGTCGGTGTGGAACAATCTATCGCATCTGCGGATGCCATCCGCAACGCGGCTAGGGATCTGAAGCGACAGAAACGGCGGGAGAGTGCGAAGAAGAAGCGGAACTCAGATGCAGAGGGCAAAAAGAGGTGGGAGCAGGACCAGAAGGCGGCGGAGCAAGCCGCCGCATGCCTCTCAGCCACGTTGGAGGCCAGTGCAGGCCTTGCAGCTGCGGCGGCAGCCCTGGCAACAGCGGCCACGGCGACCAGGGAAGCAGCTCAAGCGAGATCGGCGCCCATCTGTATCCCGATGGCCCACCTGGACACCATGACATCTTCGTCGACAGTGGCAGACCTGGCGAGAGGCGCCGCGGTCGCTCCGGCCGAGGTAGCCCCGCCGGTCTCCGCCGTGGAACCAGTGGAGCTCATCGACTTGACGAGCTCCTCTGAATACTCGTTCTGAGGCGAGAAAGGTCATGACAACGGTGGAGGCGCGGCATTTGTATGCATCCCTGGCGTAGTGAATATTTTGTGCAATTCATCTTCATGTAAATTGGCGAACTGTTTGTAAATTACTGAGCGTGTGAACTAATGTTAACTAATCCGCTGCAAAATAAGGCATTTTGTGTTGAAAATTTGCCAAATGTTTGTGTCATCTGTTTGTGGGCATGTGGAAATTTAGGATGAATTTGACATCTGCGACTGAAATTGAGGATGAACCATGTGAGATGAACCCGCCTTGAGAAATCTCAGAACGAGCTACCCGCCTCGAGCGATGCAAAAATTCATGGTTTCGTGGCACGGCATTTCGTTACAGCTAGAGCATACACACTTTATTATGTTTGGACCGTGTGCGATCTTGGTTGCTCCCGCCCAGTTCGTTTGCCAAAATTTAACTGGAAGCGGTATTTCAACTGCATGCCGCCTTTCCTCGTCCACTGCACCGACCCTATAGTAAAATTTCAGCTGCCGAGGCATTTGAACCGTCGCCATCCCTCGTCCACCACCATCTCCACCCACACCATTACTACTAAAATTTTCAGCAGCAGCGGCACATCCGCAAACACCCCCCCGTCCGCACAACACCCCCTCCCCCTTCCTCCCCCGCTTGAACCCTAGCTCGCCCCTGCCGCCACCTCCCACCACAAACCTCAGCCGGTCTGCCCGTGCCTCATACCTAAACAAGTTCAGGGTCCCCACCGATCCACATACACCATCGCCGCCCTGAGTTTTTAGATGAGGCCGGCGGTGTCCCTTTCCCCCAGATCCCCATCCCGTACTCCAGAGAGTCGCAGCCTAATTAGCCCGACCACATCTCCCGTGGACCTCGAGGAGTGTACGAGCAAAAAGAGGTCTATCATCGCCTCTCCGCCGTACGCTAGCAAGGTGGGTGCCGTTCGCGCCGACCCTTCGATCCCGGACGAACACCTCACCACGGCAGCCGGTGAGGACGCTGCCTACGTTGTCATGCCGAAGGCTTCAAGTCTGCGGGAATGCGTGTTCCTGTATCTCAGGAGAGCCGGCTACGACATCAAGCTTCACCTGGGCCATGTCACAAGTTAAGTGGTCCACCGGCAACGCCTCTGGTTCAACCGCCGTCAATCTCTCCAAAGGCCCCGCCGCTGATCTCCTCCACCTCGCGGTCATGGATTTGCGATCCTTCTACGCCATCGAGCCCCTTTTGTCATTTCTGAAGGAAACGTTCTACGGCGGTGGCTTGGGATCTTTAGATTCAACGTCAGATCTCATCCACCAAGATAATGGCACACACTATGGCTGTTACGAGGGGAAACGTGCCATCTGCGACATCAGGGAGTGCACCGTGGGCATGTCATATCCCAAGTGGAAGGAGCCCATCCATGACGAGTGAGGCAACATCCTGTGAGCAAATCATACCTTTTGTAGCCAGCCATCTCATACCCATTGTTGTAGTAGCTTTTGCCATGCGATAATCATGAAGTGTTTAATTGAGCATTTGTCCAGTTGTCAAGCAGATGCCTTGCTTTTCTATATCTAGTTGTTAGGTTGGTTGCATTGAGTATTTGTCCAGTTTTCAATGGCTATAGTTGGTTGTTACAGTGAGCATGAATGCCTTGTTTCTTTCAGTTATTCACAATGCGATGTTCATTATGTGCAAGTATGAACTGTGCAGTTCAATTTCATCAATACCACATGTTATGCCTGGTGTTGTTAACTTGTGCCCTTAACACCCGCTTTAAACATTTATGCCTTGTTTCTCTGAATTTGGTTGCCAGGTTGGTTGCAATGAGCATTTTCTAGTTTTCAAGCAAATGCCTTGCTTTTCTGTATCTGGTTGTTAAGTTGATTGCAGTGAGCATTTGTCTAGTTTTCAAGCAGACGCCTTGCTTTTCGTTATCTGGTTGTTAGGTTGGTTCCATTGAGCATTTGTCTAGTATCAAATGGCTATATTTGGTTGTTATAGTGAGCATACATGCCTTGTTTATTTCAAGTAGATACCTCGTATACTTGGTTGATGTTAAGCCTGATGTACTTATCATGACTTTACATGTACTTGCACAGGACAACAATGGGAGTGGCCAACGTTTTCCACCGAGGTTGTTTTCATCCCTCCGCTTATACTCCATCCGTTCCATCATGTAGTGCATATAGATTTTTGTGATGTATCTATATATACCATCTAAAATGTATACAATATAAAATTTTGTGATGTATCTAATGAAATGGAATTGCAATTCTAGATGTAAATGTTTTTCTCTACAAACTTGGTCAAAGTAAGTAAATGTTGACTTCTCAAAATGTTTATATGCAACACATTGTGGAAATGATGGAGTAATATATTACACCATTCTGCAACTGCATTTTAGCTTCTAATATTGGCTTCTTGCTTGTAGGTACATATGTCTTAGGTAAAGATCCATTCTTGGACCCTTTTTGCGTGTGGGGTAATGAAATATTCATGAACCAGCATCAAGTGAGGAAACTGAAAATGATTGTTATGGAAAAGAGACAAACAATGCCAATTAGGCTATTTGTTTACGCTCTATCCAACACAACAGTGAGCTGTGGGATGGTAACTACGAACTCCGTAGGCTTCTATTACTACTGCCCATAATGAGTTGTCACACAACAATGTCTGAATCTTTTTCTTTTGCAGTGGTTCCCAAAGCAGTTTACTCAAGATTACCTCGCAAAGTACATGATTGCTGGACATGCAATGAAGGTTAAAATATATCATCGAGACTACAATGAGCATCGAGAAGTCGTAATTAAGACAGTGAAGGATGGGCAGGCGGCCATCACTAGGGGCTGGCCTAGAGTCGTTCGTGCGTTAGGCATGGAGGAGGGAACAATATGCGCATTCCGCTTCACCTTCTCCAGCATACAAAATGTCTTTCGGCTCTCTCTTTACCGTCTTTAGTACAACCGTGCTTCCATCATTCTTTATTTGTCCCTTATGTACTTTCCTTTTTTTGAGAATTGATGCTTATGTAGTTCTTGAGTATATGTACATGTTAATCGAATTATGTATTCGTTCTTAAACCTAAACATGATTCGATATGAAATACATCAATTCCTACTTTCAAATTTAAATTATGTGAATTATGAACAAAGGTATTTAATTAGGGGCAAATCCTGCTCTGCAGGCCATTACAATGCACACAGTTTGAGAAAGCAAAACGTCTGCGATCAACTCCAACATCACACACGTTTCTCCATTCGAGGCGTGTGCGATGAATATCGTCTTCGCGCACGGTCAGAAGAGAAAGAACGTGTGATATTAACAACACCAGCGTTTGTGCTAGTCTTCTTATCACACACGATTTCGTATTTTGAACTGTGTACCATTGTAAACGTTGGTCAAAGAAGAACGCGTGCAATAGGCCTTCATCCGACACAGTTATTCTGGATGACACGTTTGGGAAGTATGGATCACACGTTTGGGACATTTTATCAATCACAAACGTTTATCAGAAACCCCGCGTGTGGGATATATTCAACCTTCGCATACGGTTTTACAATGATAAACGTATGCACTCTTATATCATATCACAGACGGTCAAAGTGGAACTAACTGTGTGTGATTGTCTCCTTATCGTACACGCTTTATAATCGTGAACTGTTTGCGATTCGGTGCACATCGTAAACGACGCTTCACAGAATAGCATGTGCGATGTTGTGTGATCTCACACGAGTTGCAAGGATGAACCGTATGGGAAATACACATATCTCAAACGATTATCCGGTGACCCTCGTTTGTGATAGATGCAGACATCCCATACGCTTAGTTTTGCCAAACGTTTGCGTTCGTTGGCCACCATCGCCGACAGGTTTGCCGTGTCGTGTGGGATGGACCCCCCTATCGCCCACACATGCAAGGCGACGGTTTCAAAGTACGTCACGGAGAGGGGTTAAAAACCGTTTGTATAGCACGTCGCTGCACCAGTGTGTGTTTCACTTAAATTTGTGTGAGCTTGTCATAAGCAATGGCAATTTATGAAACTAGTCCCAAAGTGATAGATATCCAAGGAGGATATAATAAAAACTTTCATGAAGATCATTCGATAAATTAAACTTGATTCCTTGTAATAGTTATGAGACATGATGATAGTAATATGTGAGTCATGTTAGTGAGTAATTATGCTTTAGTAAGAATATTGGTGTTAAGGTTTGTGATTCCCTATGCATGCATGAAAGTCAATAGTTATGCAATGAAATTACATCCTACTTATGGTGCATTATTCGGTGTTAGTTATGCTCAATGCTCGCTTATGTGAATTTTCGTTTCTTCGTTGGTTGCTTCTCAATATATTTGCTAGCCTCCACTTGTACTAAATAGAAATACTACTTGTGCATCCAAAATCCTTAAACCCAGTTTTGCCTTATGAGTCCACCATACCTACCTATATGCGGTATTTCCATGCCGTTCTAAGAAAATTTGTATGTGCCATCTCTACTTTTCAAAACAAATTTTCTTTTTCTGTGCTCGTACCGCTCATGAAACGGTAGGGGGTGTCCAATATTTTTCCATGCTAGATGTGTTATTCTCAAGATGTGTGTTTATTCACTTGTCATTGCACGAGAGTACGGCGGTAATAGGGATGCCCAGTCCCGAAATGAAAAAGAAAAAAAATACTTTATGTTGTCAAATAATAAATTCCTTGGAAAGTGTTGGTATGGAAGGCAACCGCGGATACGGCCAGCCATGGATTGTGAAAGAATGGTGGAAACGGAATAAAATTTATTTTCTGTTTGGGAACCGCTTATGATATATCTAGCATGGAAAGTATTGTGAACTACTTTGTCGTTTTCGTTGACAGGAAAGGCATGCCACTCAAAATATTTTTCTCTCTTAATTTAAACTTTGAGCTCTGGCACCTCTACAAATCCCTACTTCCCTCTGTGAAGGGCCTATCTATTTACTTTATGCAATTTTAATTTTTACTTTGAGTCTCTGTCTTCTCTTATAAAGCACCAACCCGGGGGCACTATGATCGTATTTGAGCATTGGGTGTAGCTAATATTTGAGTGTGTTTCATGAATGGATCAATGATTGAGCATGATGGGCTAGGGATAAATTTCTTTAGTGTTGATATTTTGAAAGACATGGTTGCTTGTTGGCATGCTTGAGTATTGAAGTCATTATGTTAAAACTAGACTATTGCTTTGAACCATCTAAAAGTCCAAATGTCCATGCTACAAAAGAAAAGATTATGTGTTGAACATGTTAGGCAGCATTCCACATCAAAAATTATGTTTTTATCATTTACCTACTCGAGGAAGAGTAGGAATTAAGCTTGGGGATGCTGATACGTCTCCAACGTATCTACAATTTTTGCTTGTTCCATGTTGTTATATTATCATTCTTGGATGTTTTACAATCATTTTATAGCAACTTTATATCATTTTTTGGGACTAACCTATTGACATAGTGCCAAAGTGACAGTTGCTGTTTTAGGTTGTTTTTTACTTCGCACAATATCAGTACCAAACGGAGTCCAATCACGACGAAACTTTTTGGAGATTTTTTTGGGCCAGAAGACATCCAGTGGGCCAAAGAAGTGCCAGAGGGGAGGGTCGAGGAGACCACAACACACCAGGGCGCGCCCTAATGGGTTGTGCCCTCCCCGGGACCCCTCTCCACTGCCTCTAACGCCTATAAATTCCCAAATATTCCAGAAACCCTAGGGGAGTCGACGAAAAACACATCCAGCCACCGCAAGTTCCAGAACCTCGAGATCCAATCTAACACCATCACGGAGGGGTTCATCATCCTTGTTGGTGCCTCTCCGATGATGCATGAGCAGTCCACCATAGACCTATGGGTCCGTAGGCAGTAGCTAGATGGCTTCCTCTCTCTCTTTTGATTCTCAATACAATGGTCCCTTGGAGATCTATTTGGTGTAAACTTTTGCGGTGTGTTTGTTGGGATCCGATGAATTTTGAGTTCATGATCAGTTTCTATCCATGAATATTATTTGAGTCTTCTTTGATCTCTTATCTGCATGATTACTTATAGCCTCGTATTTCTTCTTCGAATCTTTGGTTTAGTTAGGCCAACTAGATCGATTTTTCTTGCCATGGGAAGAGGTGCTTTGTGATGGGTTCGATCTTGCGGTGTCCTCTCCCAGTGATAGAAGGGGCAACGAGGCACGCATGTATCGTTGCTACTAAGGATAACAAGATGGGGTCTATTCCTACATGAATAGATCATGTCTACATCATGTCACCGTTCTTATTGCGTTATTCCGTTTTCCATCAACTTAATACACTAGATGCAAGCTGGATAGCGGTCGATGTGTGGAGTAATGGTAGTAGATGCAGAATCATTTCGGTCTACTAATCTTGGACGTGATGCCTATATAATGATCATCGCCCTGGATATCGCCATGATTATTTGATCTTCTATCAATTGCCCAACAGTAATTTGTTCACCCACCGTGTGCTATACTCATGAGAGAAGCCACTAGTGAAACCTACGGCCCCCGGGTCTACTTTTCCAACATATTGCTTTCCGATCTATCTTTTTGCCGCTTTTGTTTTCAGATCTATTATTCCAAAAACCCAAAAATACATTGCTGCACTTTTTATTTGCCCTTTTTATTTTGTGTTCTTGAGAGATCTATCTATCCAATCTATCATATCCTAATCTATCTTTTTACCATAGAGAGGACAACCTCTCTTTCGCGGCAGGTTGCAAGTATTGGTTCTTTGTGTGCACGTGCTCTTTACGTAGTGGTGGTGATCCTCCTAATGGTTCGATACCTTGGTTTCATAACTGAGGGAAATACTTACCGTCACTGTGCTGCATCATCCCTTCCTCTTTGGGGAAATACCGACGCAATCTCAAGCCACGTCAACTGCCTCTAATGCATAACCCCAAAACGGTAGTGACAAATCGGTAAGAGACATCATAGAACGCACCATATCCAATAGAGTACGATTACGACGTTCGGACACACCATTACTGTTGGAAATAAGCCCTAGAGGCAATAATAAAGTGCTTACTATCAAATTTCCTTGTTCATGATAATCATTTATTATCCATGCTAGAATTGTATTGATCGGAAACTCAGATACATGTGTGGATACATAGACAACACTATGTCCCTAGTGAGCCTCTACTAGACTAGCTCGTTGATCAAAGATGGTCAAGGTTTCCTGAATATAGACATGAGTTGTCATTTGATAACAGGATCACATCATTAGAATAATGATGTGATGGACAAGACCCAACCATAAGCATAGCATTTGATCGTGTTAGTTTATTGCTACTGCTTTATCCATGTCAAGTATCTATTCCTACGACTATGAGATCATGCAACTCCCTGCCACCGGAGGAATGCCTTGTGTGTATCAAACATCACAACATAACTAGGTGACTATAAAGATGCTCTACAGGTATCACCGAGGGTGTCTGCTGGGTTGGCGTGGATCGAGACTGGGATTTGTCACTCCGTGTTAGGGAGAGGTATCTCTGGGCCCCCTCGGTAATACAGCATCACAGGAAGCTTGCAAGCAATGTGACTAAGGAGTTAGTCATGGGATCTTGTATTACGGAACGAGTAAAGAGACTTGCCGATAACGAGATTGAACTAGGTATGGAGATACCGACGATCGAATCTCGGGCAAGTAACATACCGCTGGACAAAGGAAATTGCATATGGGATTGATTGAATCCTTGGCATCATGGTTCGACCGATAAAGATCTTCGTGGAATATGTGGGAACCAATATGGGCATCCAGGTCCCACTATTGGTTATTGACCGGAGAGGTGTCTTGGTTATGTCCACAAGAGAAATGGAATTGTCCCTAGTATTATTGGGTTATGTATGTTGGTGACCGAATGTTGTTCGGAGTCCCGGATGAGACCCCGAACATCACGAGGAGCTCTGGAATGATCCGGAGATAAAGATTTATATATGGGAAGTCATATTTTGGCTACCGGAAAAGTTTTGGGTTTTTCCGGTATTATACTAGGAAGCTTCTAGAAGGTTCCGGAAACTTCTGGAAGAGTCCGAAAGTCCACCAATGGTTCCAACATGTCCCAAGGGTTTGCATGGGCTGAGGGGAGACGCCCTAGCTTTATTGGGCCAGGCGCACAAGTCCCTCAAGGCCCATGTGGCTTGGGAGAGGTGGAAAGTCCACCTGTATATGGAAAGGGAGGGAATTGGACTAGGAGTCCAACTCCTCTCCCTTGGCTGCGCCCTAGGGCTTGGAGGGGATGATCTCCACGCCCCTCCACCTATATATAGAGGGGCGCAGGCGCCCCAAGAGGACACACCAAGCCCTTGGCACCTCCCTCTCTCCCTAGATCGTTTTCTGCTCCGTTCGTGGTTCAGGTAGTGCTTGGCGAATCCTTGCTGGCACTGCTCCGCCACCACCTCCACCATGCCGTCGTGCTGGTTGAGAACCCATCTACTACTCCGCCCTCGCTTGCTGGATCGAGGAGGCAGAGACTTCATCGAGGCGCATGTGTGCTGAACACGGAGGTGCCGTCCGTTCGGCACTAGATCGGGACGGATCACGATTGGATCGTGAAGACGTCCGACTATATCAACTGCGTTATATACGCTTCCGCTTAGCGATCTAGAAGGGTATGTAGATACACTCCACCTCTCATAGCTATGCATCTCCATGGATAGATCTTGTGTGTGCGTAGGAAAAAATTTGTTTCCCATGCAACATTCCCCAACAGTGGTATCAGAGCTAGGTCTATGCGTAGATGATATGCACGAGTAGAACACAAAGAGTTGGTGGGCGTTGATGTTCAGATTTCTTACCTCCTTAGTCTTATTTTGATTCAGCGGTATTGTGGGATGAAGCGGCCGGGACCAACCTTACTTGTCCACGTAGAAGAGACCGGTTCCACCGACTAACATGTAACCTAGTTGCATAAAGGTGGGTGGCGGGTGTCTGTCTCTCCCACTTTAGTTGAATCAGATTTGATAGAGGCGGACCTTGTAGAAGGCTAAAAGGCAACTTGATTATCACTATTGTGGCTTTGCGTAGGTAAGAACGGTTCTTACTAGTTGCTCATAGCAGCCACGTAAAACTTGCAACAACAAAGTAGAGGACGTCTAACTTGTTTTTGCAGGGCATATTGTGATGTGATATGGCCAAATACATGATGTGATATATGTGATGTATGAGATGATCATGTTTTTGTATAGATTATCACGACTTGCATGTCGATGAGTACGGCAACCGGCAGGAGCCATAGGGTTGTCTTTAATTTATTTTCGCCATTTTTGCTTTACTTTATCGCTATGAGTTAGCAATAGTTGTAGAAGCAATAGTTGGCGCGACAACCAGTTGACAACACGATGATGGAGATCATGGTGTCATGCCGGTGCTTTGGAGATGGAGATCAAAAGCACAAGATGATGATGGCCATATCATGTCACTTATATGATTTGCATGTGATGTTTATCCTTTTTATGCATCTTATTTTGCTTAGAACGACGGTAGCATTATAAGATGATCCCTCACTAAAATTTCAAGATAAAATTGTGTTCTCCCCAAGTGTGCACCGTTGCGAAGGTTCGTCGTTTCGAAGCACCACGTGATGATCGGGTGTGATAAACTCTACGTTCGCATACAACGGGTGTAAGCCAGCTTTGCACAGGCAGAACACTTGGGTTAAATTTGACTAGCCTAGCATGTACAGACACCTCGGAACATTTAGACAACCGAAAGATCGAACATGAGTCATATAGTAGATATGATCAACATGGAGATGTTAACCATTGAAGCCACCCCATCTCACGTGATGATCGGACTTGGGTTGGTGAATTTGGATCATGTCACACTTAGACAACCTGAGGGATGTTGATTTGAGTGGGAGTTCTTTAGTAATATGATTAATTGAACTCTTTATCATGAACATAGTCTATTTGCAAAATTATGTTGTAGATCAATGGCTCGCGCAGTAGCTCCCCTGAATTTTAATGTGTTCCTAGAGAAAGCTAAGTTCAAAGATGATGGAAGTAACTATGCGGACTGGGTCCGTAATCAAAGGATTATCATCACGGCTTCACAAAAGGCTTATGTCCTTGATGCGATGCTTGGCACGCCACCCCCTCCAGTTTCGCCTGCAGAAGTTGTGAACGTCTGGCAAGCATGTTCTGATGACTACTCGATAGTTTAGTGCGCCATGTTGTACGGCTTAGAATCGGGACTTCAAAAGCGTTTTGAATGCCATGGAGCATATGAGATATTCCAGGAATTGAAGTTAGTATTTCAAGCAAATGCCTGGATCGAGAGGTATGAGACCTCCGATAAGTTCTTCGCCTGCAAGATGGAAGAGAATAGTTCTGTCAGTGAGCACCTACTAAGAATGTCTGGGTACTACAACCGTTTGAATGATTTGGGAGTTGAGCTTCCGTCCGAAATGGTCACTTACAGAATTCTCCAGTCATTGCCACCTAGCTACAAAGGCTTTGTGATGAACTATAATATGCATGGGATGGACAAGTCTGTCTTTAAGCTATTCACGATGCTGAAAGTCGCGGAAGTAGAAATCAAAAAGGAGCATCAAGTGTTGATGTTGAATAAAACCACTAGTTTCGAGAAAGGCAAGGGAAAGAAGGAAACCTTCAAGAAGGGTGGCAAGCAAGTTGCCGCTCCCATGAAGAAACTCAAGGATGGACCCAAGCCTGAGACTGAGTGGTTCTATTGCAAGGGGACTGGCCTGGAAGCGGAATTGCCCCAAGTACGAGGCTGATGAGAAGGCTGGCAACGTCAACAAAGGTATATTCGATATACATGTTATTGATGTGTACCTCACTAGCTCTCGTAGTAGTGCCTAGGTATTTGATACCGGCTCGGTTGCTCATATTTGTAACTCGAAATAGGAACTACGGAATAAACGAAGGCTGGCGAAGGATGAAGTGACGATGCGCATCAGAAATGGTTCCAAGGTTGATGTGATCGCCGTCGGCACGCTCGCTCTTCAATTGCCATCGGTATTAGTAGTAAACCTAAATAATTGTTATTTGGTGCATGCTTTGAGCATGAACATTATATCTAGATCTTGTTTATTGCGAGACGGTTATTCATTTAAATCAGAGAATAATAGTTGTTCTATTTATATGAGTAACATCTTTTATGATCATGCACCTAATGTGAATAGTTTATTCTTGTTGAATCTCGATAGTAGTGATACACACATTCACAACATTGATGCCAAAAGATGCAAAGTTAATAATGATAGTACCACTTTCTTGTGGCACTACCACTTAGGTCATATTGGTGTAAAATGCATGAAGAAGCTCTATGCTGATGGACTTTTAGAATCACTCGATTTTGAATCGCTTGATAAATGCGAACCATGCCTCATGGGCAAGATGACGAAAACCCCGTTCTCCGGTACAATGGAGCGGGCAAGTGACTTGTTGGAAATCATACATACTGATGTGTGCGGTTCGATGGGTGTTTAGGCGCTCGGTGGATATCGTTATTTTCTTACCTTCACTGATGATTTGAGTAGATATGGGTATATTTACTTAATGAAACACAAGTCTGAAACGTTTGAAAGTTCAAGCAATTTCAAGTGAAGTAGAAAATCATCGTAACAAGAAGATAAAGTTTCTACGATCTGATCGTGGTGGAGAATATTTGAGTTATGAGTTTGGCATGCATTTGAGACAGTGTGGAATTGTTTCACAGCTTACGCCACCTAGAACACCACAGGGTAATGGTGTGTCCGAGCATCGTAATCGTACTCTATTGGATATGGTGCGATCTATGATGTCTCTCACTGATCTGCCACTATTGTTTTGGGGTTATGCATTAGAGACAGTCGCATTCACTTTAAATAGGGCACCATCAAAGTCCGTTGAGACGACACCGTATGAATTATTTGTTGGCAAGAAACCTAAGCTGTCGTTTCATAATGTTTGGAGCTGCAACGCTTATGTGAAAAGGCTTCAACCTGATAAGCTCGAACCCAAAGCGGACAAATGCGTCTTCATAGGATACCGTAAGGAAACAGTTGGGTATACCTTCTATCTCAGATCCGAGGGCAAAATGTTTGTTGCTAAAAATGGGTCCTTTCTCGAGAAAGAGTTTCTCTCGAAAGAATTGAGTGGGAGGAAGGTAGAACTTGATGAGGTTATTGAACCGTCACTTCAGTTGGATAGTAGCATGACACAGAAAGATGTTTCTGCAGCGCCTACACCAAGTGAAGAGGAAGCTAATGATGATGATCATGAAACTTCAGATCAAGTTGCTACTGAGCCTCGTAGGTCATCAAGGAATCGTACCACCCCTGAGTGGTATGGCAATCCTGTCGTGGAGGTCATGTTGTTAGACAACAGTGAACCTACAAGCTATGAAGAAGTGATGGTGGGCTTGGATTCCAACAAATGGCTAGAGGCCATGAAATCCGAGATAGGATCCATGTGTGAGAACAAAGTGTGGACTTTGGAGGACTTACCATATGATCATAAGGCCATACTATCGGCGTTCTGGGAACGGGGGTACCCAGACCTGCCTGCCTGCGGCCCAACACGTGGCCCACCTCGACGGCCCAATACGGCCTGGCAACAAACCCCTCAAGACAAGACCCTCGTGAGGGCCCCGGCCTCGCGAGGCGAACAACACCAAGACCTCCAAAGGAGCGGCCTCCCCAGGTGGCCTCCCGAGGAGCGGAGATTCCTATGCAGACACCTGGCCTCAGGAGGCTGCGATGACGTGAGCCATGACGACAAAGGCAGGCGGGCGCCAGCGGGCGCAGCAGAGACAGTTTCCTCTTTGGTGCTAAGGAGGCAAGGACGAACGCGGGTTCCCAAGAAGCCCCCCAAAGGTTTCCATTCCAGTGCAATGAGACCAAGACCACGGGCTCGGCAGGACGGATGTCATCGCCGAGCCCACCTCTGCATCATGCCAGGAGCTTTGGAGGCGAAGACCACCTTTAGTCAGGATAACCTGCACCTCCTGTCCCCCTTCAAATTTAGCCGTTGTGGGATCCCTTCTCGCCTGTGCAATAAGAGAATAGGACCAAGGCCCGCTATAAATAGGGATGAGCCACCACCATGGAGAGGGGGATCCGCACTCACTGAAGAGCCCTCGCGAGGTCGCTCAACCACTGTACTAGTTCATCCAAAAACCTCCTCGTGAGGCCAATCCACCAAAGCAGGAGTAGGGTTTTACACCGCAAGGTGGCCCGAACCTGGGTAAATCTCTCGTGTCCATCTTCTCGCGCTCTCACGCATCTTCGGCAGGGTTTGGCTGAGGAGCGGCAGGCTTGAGACTTGAGCTGGTTGGGATCTTCACACACGCCCCAGAGTTCGAACCTTCTTGGGTCTGCGGAGCCCGATTTCCGACATTTGGCGCGCCAGGTAGGGGCGTGTCGGAATCCTTCCCCCAGTTCCGCTTCGTCTTTGTTCCGTCGCTCCCATGGCCGACGCCCGCCGACTTCGCGCCAAGCGCCGAGCTGCCCGCGTCACCCAGGCGGCACCCGTGGGCCGTGGTCTCCCACGCCGCTCCGCCCCTCCTGCAGCTAACGCTGCCGCTAACCCGGCTGCGCATGGGCAGCAAGACCCATTGCCGCTGCGCATCGTGCGGCGCGACGGCCACGCCGCTACTCCGGACCTCGCCCTCGACGCGGCGTCATCCTCCCACATTCGCCGCAGGCCGGTGAGTACGCAGACGGCGTTGCTCGTGGCGCGCAAGCTGCTGCGTTACCACCCCGCCAACAATTGCTACGGTGACCGGCTGGTATGCGTCGCTGAGCCCGCCAACGCCACCAGCAAGGCCCTGGCACTCTCCTCCAGGGCAGGCACGGGGGCTTCCGCTTCGAGAGCTCCAGACCCGACGGGAGCGACGGGAGAGGCGCTCGGGTACCGCTTGGAGGCACGTTTCGGTGCGCGCCCTCACGAGCAAGGAGCGCGGTGCGAGGCGCTAGGCTCAAGAGGATTCATCACCGACACGGTCAAGGAACTTCACGACCCGCAGGCAATGCGTGGCGGGCGACATCTTGCACCGCCCAGAGCGGCTGCCGCCCCCGACATGGGCGGCGGGCTGCACGGCTACATCGACACCACGTGAAGCGGCCACGTCCCCGCGGGCGGCCTCCGCCAGGCCTAGCGAGAGCAGCCTCTCGGGGAGAGCTGGCGCGGTCGGCCTTGTGAGTTTACCTGGCGCGAGCAACCTCGTGAGGCACGTCATCAGGCCAGGCGTCATCATAAACAGGTGCACATGTCCTCGGGCCAGGCACTGCCTGCCTGGAGACGAAGGGTGGAACACACGCCCATGTCTCCAGTCCGGGCGTAGCCTGCCTGGAGACGGAGGGTGGAACATGCGCCCATGTCTCCAGGCTGGGCGTCGCCTGCCTAGGGACAGAAGCTAGAGCTCTCGCCCATGCCACCAGGCCAGGCGCTGCCTGCCTGGAGACGGAGGGTGGAACATGCGCCCATGTCTCCGAGATGGGCGTCGCCTGCCTAGGGACAGAAGCTGGAGCTCTCGCCCACGCCATCAGGCCGGGCGCAGTCTGCCTGGAGACGGAGGGTGGAACATGCGCCCATGTCTCCGGGCTGGGTGTCGCCTGCCTAGGGACAGAAGTTGGAGCTCTCGCCCATGCCATCAGGCCAGGCGCTGCCTGCCTGGAGACGAAGGGTGGAACATGCGCCCATGTCTCTGGGCTGGGCGTCGCCTGCCTGGGGACAGAAGCTGGAGCACTCGCCCACGCCATCAGGCCAGGCGCTGCCTGCCTAGAGACGGAGGGTGGAACACACGCCCATGTCTCCGGGCTGGGCGTCGCCTGCCTGGGGACAGAAGCTGGAGCACTCGTCCACGTCATCAGGCCAGGCGCTGCCTGCTTGGAGACGGAGGGACGAGTGCCCGAGTGAGACACCCGGACACCCCGGCAAGGCGCGTCGGGGTCCGGCCTCGCGCATGGCGAAGGGGTCCGGCACCGGGCCCCGTCCGCACCGCAAGGAGTCGTGGCGCTACCATAGCGGCGGCGGCTGCCTCCGGGCCCTCGGGAGCCGGAGGCCTTGTCCCGGAGAAGGCCGTCCCCGGGAAGGGTGCCCGTGGGCTCCCGCCCCGCGGGGGGATCCGCTCGGGGCCTGACGCGCCCCGAGCCCGCTGTCGTGCGCCTGGGGACAAGGGATGGGGTCCGCGCCCCGGAGGCAACCTATGCCCCCCCAGGTTCTACCCGTGACACTCTCACGTAATAATGAGTGGGCTGTATACGCCCGGGGTCCCCCGAGGACGCGGAGGGGCCCCCACCCACGCCCAAGTGGAAGCCCCATGCTCCGCGCTGGCGGACGACACGGTCCTCCAATGACTATGCCCACGCCTAGTGGAAGCACCATGCTCCGCGCTGGTGGGAAGACTAGCTTAGGTGCCGATAGCGGCTGTTCTTTGCTCTCTTTTGTAACCGAATTTGCCGTTTTTTGGAATAAAGTTTGAAGTTTTTGCGTCCTTATTCGAAAAGAGGGGTGGGGGATTTTTCTCCTTGCAGCGTTTCTTGTCTTGAGTCTCGTTTCTCCTTGCCAGCTCTCTCTCTCGCACGCGCGCCCCGCGAGCGGGGGCTGGGCACGGTGTGCACGTTGAGACAGTCCAGCGGCGTTGAGGGCCTTTCCCGAGGGCCCAGGTCACAACAGCCGCAGGAGTGCCCGCGTGCACGCCTCGCCAAGGCCTTGGCGTCCGAACCCTCGCGCGACGCTCTCAAGCGAGCCAGCAGGCACGCGTGGCCCGAGGCCCCCGCCGAAACACCTGCCTCCCGACCTTGGCCGGGCACCGCGACTCGGTATAATGGTAATGACCCACCCCTCCTCAGGGGTCGCGACGCACGACAAGCAAAGGAAAGGCGACGCGAGGAAGTACAACATTACTTGATACATCATAAAGGAGTTTCTTCCAAAATACTCTCACTTCCCCGCGGGGTCGTATTCAAAATATTGACAGGAAAACAGGAAAAGGACGACCTAGGGAGGTGTGCTGTCACCATCGCCGCTATCGCTGCCACCACCGTCAGACTCACGCCCCTCGATCAAAGGCTGGTCCTCGCCTCCAGCCGGGGAAAACTCCGCGATCAGGTCGTCCACGTGATCCTCCACCCAGTCCCCGAGGGCGCCTTGAATTACCTCTGGCATGGGGGCTGTCACGGAGTCAAAGTCGAAGTTGGGGTCGAAGCGAAGGAGGTGGCTGAAGACGCGCGAGGATGCCCGCGCGAGGAGTTCACGGCTCTTCTCTTCCGTGAGTTGGCGGGCCTTCTCTGCCCCCCCCCCTTCAAGGCGCTCCACGATCCTGGTGAAGAAGCCAAGGTAGCTGGTGTCATCAGGAACGAGTGGACTGGAGGCGCTCTCGTTGCAGATACTCCTCAGGGCTCGGTGGCTCTCCTCTCGAGGGCCTGGAACATCTGGGAGCGCGTGTGCTGTAGCCCCCGGGCGCTGTTCGCCTTGTCCGAGGCCTTCTCCGCGAGGGAAATGACGCCCTCCACTTGCGTGTAGAGAAAAGACAGCTCGGCTTCGGTGGCGGTCCGGGCATCCACCGCAGCTTTTTCATGTTGCTTCGCCGCGGCCAACTTCTTCCTGAGGCCGTCAGCCTCACCTTTCAGGTCATCGCGCCGCTTGCAGAAACGGGACTCCTGAAGCTTCATCTTCCCGCGATAGTCCTTGGCAAGGGCCCGACGAACCTCCGCCACCTTCTCGTCGACCTCTTCCTGGATCTTCGCCTCCCTAGAGGCGAGGGAGTCCTCGGCGATAGCCACTTGGCGCTCCATCACCTCCAGCCGCTCGCGCTCCAGGCTTTGTTCCAGTGCATCCAGCGTCAGCGTGTCCTCAAGCGGGCAGAGCTTCGCTTCGCCCGTGGACGGCCTGCCCGCCGAGGTGGCAAGCGCGGCCTTGCGGGCTTAGACTTGCCGCTCGAGGGCGACATTGGCAGCATGAAGCTCTTCCCCGCGCTTCTCCGCAGCCTCACGCCGGCGGTCCACGGCTCAGGCTTCCTGAAGGGCACGATCACGGGCCTACCTCGCAACGGCAAGGGATTCTTCGGCTTTCGTGCAAGCATGCTCGCGTTGCAGACGACCGAGGTTGATGGCAATTTCGAGCCGGTGCCATTCGCGCACCAGGTGAGAGCGTTTCGCCTCAAGGCACGCGTCGACGTCGTTAAGCTCGGCACCAAAACGGCCTAGCGCGCTCACCGCACCTTGAAGGAGGCCGTGTCGGGCAGTGCTGCGACCGCAAGCGAGATCCAGCGCTCGACCGGGGGTTTCCTCCGCTCCCCGGTCGGCAGGGAAGCCCCGCGAGGAGCCACCCGTCTCCAGCGGGGGTCCGGAGGCCGGGGGCCTACCGTCTGGCCCCCCGGCCCGGGGCCGGGCCTCGTAGGGACTTGTCCCTCCGCTCGAAGAAGGCGCCGACACCTCGGGTGTCTAGCTGCCAGGAAGAATCGTCAGGGGAGGCTTCGGCCCTGCCCCCGCGAGCTGGAGGCCACGCCTGAAGAGGAACGCTGGAAGCTCGGGGCCGAGGCCCCCAGGGATGGCTCGGGCACTGCGGGCGTCTCCCCACGCGCGTTCACGCGGCTCGCGAGGCACGGAGCCACCACAGGCCCAGCATCTGCGGGAGGCGGCGGTACAGATGCGATCTTGGCTTCGTTGGAAGGGGACCTGAGGAGCAAGAGCTCAGAAGTGCACGTCAAGCGGAAATCAAGGGAGGTCGGGCACTTACTCATCCAAGGTGATCCACTTCCTCTTCCTCAGGGTCCCCGGGGCCGGGACGCTGTGACTCCCGGGCCTCCTCCTCCTCCAGCATGCGCAAGAACTGGGGGACGGCTCGCTGGCATCTGGCAGTAGGAGCGGCGGTCGTGCCTCTGAGCGTGGCATCCCCTGCATCGACTAGAGGGACGGAGGCGGACGCTTGAGGGGCGAGCGGCTCAGGGCGCTCCTCCGAGGTCGTGCGAGGGGCGCTGACCTTAGGGCCCCAAAAGGTTGGGGCCGCCACGAGAAGGGCAACACGAGGGTCCGCATGGGCCTCGAGAAGCAGCCCCCACTCATTGAAGCACGGCATCTTTTGGACGAAGGTTCCCCTATTCGGGAAGTTGTACAAGGGGAGACCTTCCGGAGGAAGCGCGACAGGTTACCCGCCAGTCAGGAGGCGGAGCACCTCGCGTAGTGAGCTAGAAGGGAGGGAAGGCACCTGAAGCCTCATGGCGTCGTCGGGGCCAGCGAAGGCCCACATGGGGCGAGAATGGCGTTGGAGGGGAGCAATCCGCCGACGGACGAACTCCTTCACCACCATCGCCATCGTCACGCCCGCCTTCTTCAGAACGGCGAGCTTGACCGTAACCCACGAGAGCCGCGGGTCCAAAATCTTCGCGTGCCCCCAGCCGGGGCTCGGCACCGCGGGGGCTTCCGGAGCTTGGAGCAGGGGGCTGAACGCAGAGGCGTCGACATACACCCACCGCCTCCGGAAGCCCTCCGCGTTCGGATGAAGCTCGGCGTCGAGGGCCGCGCCCGCCGTCACGTCCGCCGCTCGGAACGACATGCACCCCCAGCACTGCCCGCTATCGACCATCTGGAGGGAGAAGAAGTGGCGAAGCAGAGCCACGGACGGGGAGATGCCCATGAAGTCCTCACACAAGAATGCGAAGGCGGAGAGGAGGACGATGGACCCATGGTCGAGGTGAGGTGCGTGGACCTGGTAGTGTGCGAGCACGGCATTAAAGAAGTTCAAAAACGGCGGCAGCAAGCCAGAGAAGATGGCATGGAGATGGAGGGGGATATTGGTGGCCTCCAGATCAACTGAAAGCCGAGAGGCGAGCCAGATCTTCGTCGCCCCCCACTTATTGGTGTTGGCGGCGATTGCCGGCCAGATCTTGTCCAGTCCCTCGAGATTAACCACGAAGGACCGGCCCAGCGCGGGCTCTGGTCCCAGCTGAGGCTCCGATGTCATCAAGGCCCTCCCTCTCTTCTTCTTGGGAGCCATGGCGGAGGGGCAGATTGGAGCAAGCGCGAGACCCAGCGAGAAAGGCGCGAGCTTGTGGAGGAATAAGGGGCAGAAGACGGGCGCAAGGGAGAAGAGCAATGATGGCCCCGCTGCGCGCGCCGGGTTTTTGTCAGCGCAGGCGGTTGCCGAGGGGACGTGGGGAAGTGGAGGCGCCCGCGTACCGTTGTGTGCCACGCGTCGAGCCTGGCCCGCAGGCGATTGGGGCCCGCGGCGCTTCGGCCTTCCTTCCTTCGCTTCGCCCTGAAGCCAACCCGAGCGCGCCTTGGGCCCGGGGGCTATTGTTGGAGTTCTGGGAACGGGGGTACCCAGACCTACCTGCCTGCGGCCCAGCGCGTGGCCCACCTTGACGGCCCAATATGGCCTGGCGACAAACCCCTCAAGACAAGACCCTCATGAGGGCCTCGGCCTCGCAAAGAGAACAACACCAAGACCTCCAGAGGAGCGGCCTCCCCAGGTGGCCTCCTGAGGAGCGCAGATTCCTATGCAGGCGCCTGGCCTCAAGAGGCTGCGATGACATGAGCCATGACGACCAAGGCAGGCGGGCGCCAGCGGGCGCAGCAGAGACAGTTTGCTCTTTGGTGCTAAGGAGGCAAGGACGAAAGCGGGTTCCCAAGAAGCCCCCCAAAGGTTTCCATTCTAGTGCAACGAGACCAAGACCACGGGCTCGGCAGGACGGATGTGATCGCCGAGCCCACCTCTGCGTCATGCCAGGAGCTTTGGAGGCGAAGACCACCTTTAGTCAGGATAAGCTGCACCTCCTGTCCCCCTTCAAATTTGGCCATTGTGGGATCCCTTCCCGCCTGTGCAATAAGGGAAGAGGACCAAGGCCCGCTATAAATAGGTATGAGCCACCACCGTGGAGAGGGGGATCCGCACTCACTGAAGAGCCCTCGCGAGGTCGCTCAACCACTGTACTAGTTCATCCAAAAACCTCCTCGTGAGGCCAATCCACCAAAGCAGGAGTAGGGTTTTACACCGCAAGGTGGCCCGAACCTGGGTAAATCTCTCGTGTCCATCTTCTCGCGCTCTCACGCATCTTCGGCAGGGTTTGGCTGAGGAGCGGCAGGCTTGAGACTTGAGCTGGTTGGGATCTTCGCACACGCCCCAGAGTTCGAACCTTCTTGGGTCTGCGGAGCCCGATTTCCGACACATATAGAATAAATGGATCTTTAAGAAAAAGACGGACGCGGACGGTAATGTCACCGTCTATAAAGCTCGACTTGTTGCAAAAGGGTTTTCACAAGTTCAAGGAGTTGACTACGATGAGACTTTCTCTCCCGTAGCGATGCTTAAGTCCATCAGGATCATGTTAGCAATAGCTGCATTTTTCGATTACGAGATCTGGCAGATGGATGTCAAAACAGCGTTCCTTAATGGTTTCCTTAAGGAAGAGTTGTATATGATGCAATGAGAAGGTTGTGTCAATCCTAAAAATGCTAACAAAGTGTGCAAGCTCCAACGATCCATTTATGGACCGGTGCAAGCATCTCGGAGTTGGAATCTTCGTTTTGATGAGGTGATAAAAGCGTATGGGTTTATACAAGTTTATGCAGAAGCTTGTATTTACAAGAAACTGAGTGGGAGCTCTATAGCGTTTCTAATATTATATGTGGATGACATATTGCTGATTGGAAACAATATAGAACTTTTGGAAAGCGTGAAGATGTATTTGAACAAGAGTTTTTCAATGAAAGACCTCGGAGAAGCTGCTTTCATATTAGGTATAAAGATCTATAGAGATAGATCAAGACGCTTAATAGGACTTTCACAAAGCACATATCTTGATAAGGTTTTGAAGAAGTTCAAAATGGATCAGTCAGAGAAAGGGTTCTTGCCTGTCTTACAAGGTGTGAAGTTGAGTAAGACTCAATGCCCAGCGACTACAGAGGATAGAGAAAAGATGAGTGTCATCCCCTATGCTTCAGCCATAGGCTCTATAATGTATGCAATGTTGTGCACGAGACTAGATGTCAGCCTTGCCATAAGTATGGCCGGAAGGTTTCAAAGTGATCCAGGAATGGAACACTGGACAGCGGTCAAAAATATCCTTAAGTACCTGAAAAGGACTAAGGAAATGTTTCTTGTTTATGGAGGTGATCAAGAGCTCGTCGTAAAGGGTTACGTCGATGCTAGCTTTGACACAGATGTGGATGACTCTAAGTCTCAAACCGGATACGTATATATTTTGAATGGTGGACCGGTAAGCTGGTGCAGTTCCAAGCAAAGCGTGGTAGCATATTCTACATGTGAAGCGGAGTACATCGCTGCTTTGTAAGCGGCAAAGGAAGGAGTCTGGATGAAGCAGTTCATGACAGATCTCGAAGCTGTGCCCAGTGCACTAGATCCGATGACTCTCTTGTGTGACAACACCGGTGCCATTGCTCTAGCCAAAGAGCCCAGGTTTCACAAGAGAACCAGACACATAAAGTGCAGCTTCAATTCCATCCGCGATTACATCAAGGAGGAGGACATAAATATTTGCAAAGTACATACGGATCTGAATGTTGCAGACCCATTGACTAAGGCTCTTCCACGAGCAAAACATGATCAGCACCAGAACTCTATGGGTGTTAGATTCATTACGATGTAAATCACATGGCGATGTGAACTAGATTATTTACTCTAATGCAAGTGGGAGACTGTTGGAAATATGCCTACAGGCAATAATAAAGTGGTTATTATCATATTTCCTTGTTCATGATAATCGTTTATTATCCATGCTAGAACTGTATTGATCGGAAACTCAGATACATGTGTGGATACATAGACAACACTATGTCCCTAGTGAGCCTCTACTAGACTAGCTCATTGATCAAAGATGGTCAAGGTTTCCTGACCATAGACATGAGTTGTCATTTGATAACGGGATCACATCGTTAGAAGAATGATGTGATGGACAAGACCCAACCATAAGCATAGCATTTGATCGTGTTAGTTTATTGCTACTGCTTTATCCATGTCAAGTATCTGTTCGTACGACCATGAGATCATGCAACTCCCTGACACCGGAGGAATGCCTTGTGTGTATCAAACATCACAACATAACCGGGTAACTATAAAGGTGCTCTACAGGTATCTCCGAGGGTGTCTGTTGGGTTGGCGTGGATTGAGACTGGCATTTGTCACTCCGTATGACGGAGAGGTATCTTTGGGCCCACTCAGTAATACAACATCACAAGAAGCTTGCAAGCAATGTGACTAAGGAGTTTGTCATGGGATCTCGTATTACGAAACGAGTAAAGAGACTTGCCGATAACGAGATTGAACATGGTATGGAGATACCGATGATTGAATCTCGGGCAAGTAACATACCGCTGGACAAAGGGAACTTCATACGGGATTGATTGAATCCTTGGCATCGTGGTTCGACCAATAAAGATCTTCGTGAAATATGTGGGAACCAATATGGGCATCCAGGTCCCGCTATTGGTTATTGACCAGAGAGGTGTCTCGGTCTGTCCACATGATTCTCGAACCCGTAAGGTCCCCACGCTTAACGTTCGGTGACAATATAGTATTATTGGGTTATGTATGTTGGTGACCGAATGTTGTTCGGAGTCCCGGATGAGATACCGGACGTCGCGAGGAGCTCTGGAATGGTCCGGAGGTAAAGATTTATATATGGGAAGTCATATTTTGGCTACTAGAAAAGTTTCGGGCTTTTCCGGTATTGTATCGGGAAGCTTCTAGAAGGTTCTGCAAACTTCCGGAAGAGTCCGGAAGTCCACCAAGGGTTCCACCACGTCCCAAGGGTTTGCATGGGCTGAGGGGAGGCGCCCTGTCCTTATTGGGCCAGGCGCACAAGTCCCTCAAGGCCCATGTGGCTTGGGAGAGGTGGAAAGTCCATCTTTGTATGGAAAGGGAGGGAATTGGACTAGGAGTCCAACTCCTCCCCCTTGGCTGCGCCCTAGGGCTTGGAGGGGCTGATCTCCACGCCCCTCCACCTATATATAGAGGGGAGGGGGCACCCCAAAAGGATACACTAAGCCCTTGGCGCCTCCCTCTCTCCGTAGATCATTTTCTCCTACGTTCGTGGTTCCGGTAGCGCTTGGCGAAAGCCCTGCTGGCACTGCTCCACCACCACCTCCACCACGCCATCGTGTTGGTTGAGAACCCATCTACTACTCCGCCCTCGCTTGCTGGATTGAGGAGGCAAAGACGTCATCGAGCCACACGTGTGCTGAACGTGGAGGTGCCGTCCGTTCGGCGCTAGATCGGGACGGATCATGATTGGATCGTGAAGACGTACGACTACATCAACCACGTTATATACGCTTCCGCTTAGCGATCTACAAGGGTATGTAGATACACTCCCCCTCTTGTAGCTATGCATCTCCATGGATAGATCTTGTGTGTGCGTAGGAAAATTTTTGTTTCCCATGCAACGTTCCCCAGCAATTACACTGTGGTGTTCCAGGGTGGCGTGAGTTGTGAAACAATTCCACGTTGTCTTAAATGCGTACCAAACTCATAACTCAGATATTCACCACCACGATCATATCGTAGAAATGTTATCTTTTGTTACAATGATTTTCAACTTTAGTCCGAAATTGCTTGAACTTTTCAAACGTTTGAGACTTATGTTTAATTAAGTAAATACACCCGTATATGCTGAAATCATCCGTGAAGGTAAGAAAATAATGATATCCACTGCGCACTTCAACACTCATTGGACCGCATACATCAGTATGTATTATTTTCAACAAGTCACTTGCCCGCTCCATTGTTCCGGAAAACGGGGTTTTCGTCATCTTGCCCATGAGGCATGGTTCACATGTTTCAAATGATTCGTAATCAAGTGATTCCAAAAGTCCATCAGCATGGAGTTTCTTCATGCGCTTTACATCAATATGACCTAAGCTGCAGTGCCACAAGTATGTGGTACTAACATCATTAAAGTTGCATTTTTTGGCATCAATGTTATGAACATGTGTATCACTATGATCGAGATTCAATAAGAATAAACCATTCACATTGGGTGCATGACCATAAAAGATATTATTCATATAAATAGAACAACCATTATTATATTACTTAAATGAATAACCGTCTCGAAAGAAACAAGATCAAGATATGATGTTCATGCTCAACGCAGTCACCAAATAACAATTATTATTTAGTTTTAAAACTAATCCCAAAGGTAGACGTAGAGGGAGCATGCCGACGGTGATCACATCAACCTTGCAGCCATTTCCAACGCGCATCGTCACCTCGTCCTTAGCCATTCTCCGTTTATTCCGCAGCTTCTGCTTCGAGTTACAAATATTAGCGACTGAACCGGTATCAAATACCCAAGCGCTACTACGAGAACTAGTAAGGTACACATCAATAACATGTATATCAAATGTACCTTTGTTGACGTTGCCAGCCTTCTTATCTGCTAAGTACTTGGGGCAGTTTCGCTTCCAATAACCATTTCCCTTGCAATAGAAGCACTCAGTCTCGGGTTTGGGGTCCAGCCTTGGGTTTCTTCATGGGAGCGGCAACTGGCTTGCCATTCTTCTTGAAGTTCCTTCTTTCCCTTGCCCTTCTTAAAACTAGTGGTCTTTTTAACCATCAACACTTGATGCTCCTTCTTGATTTCTACCTCCGCGGCCTTAAGCATCACGAATAGCTCAGGGATCGTCTTCTCCATCCTTGCATGTTATAGTTCATCACAAAGCGCTTGAAGCTAGGTGACAGTGACTGGAGAACTCTGGCAATCACTGCTTCATCCAGAAGATTAACTCTCAACTGATTCAAACAATTGTAGTACCCAGACATTCTGAGCACATGCTCACTGACTGAGCTATTCTCCTCCATCTTGTAGGCAAAGAACTTGTCGGAGGTCTCATACCTCTCAACACGGGCGTGAGCCTGAAATACCAATTTCAGCACTTCCATCATCCCATATGCCCCGTGGTGCTCAAACTCTTTTGGATCCCATGTTCTAAGCCGTAGAGCATGGCGCACTAAACTATCGAGTAGTCATCAGAACGGGTTTGCCGGACATTCATAGCGTCCGGATTTTCAGGGCATGTTGGTTTACCAAGAGGTGCATCAAGAACATAATTCTTCTATGCATCAGTGAGGATAATCCTCAAATTACGGACCCAGACCGCATAATTGCTTCCATCATCTTTCAAATTAGCTTTCTCTAGGAATGCATTAAAATTCAGGGGAACTACAACGCGAGCCATTGATCTTCAACACAATTTTGCAAAGACACTTTAGACTATGTTCATGATAATTTAGTTTAGTTAATCAAATTACTAATGAACTCCCACTTAAATCAACATCCCTCAAGTTGTTTAAGTGATACATGATCCAAATTCGCCAACCCACATCCGATCATCACGTGAGATAGGATGGTTTCAATGGTGAACATCTCCATGTTGTTCATAACTACTATATGACTCATGTTCAACCTTCGGTCCTCTGTGTTCCGAGGTCATGTATGTACATGTTAGGCTCTTCAAGTTTAACCCAAATATTCTGCATGTGTAAAACTGGCATACACCCGTTGTATGCAAACGAAGAGTCTATCACACCCAATCATCACGAGGTGCTTCAAAATGATGAACTTTCGCAACTATGCATACTTAGGGAGAACACATTTTTATCTTGAAATTAAGTGAAGGGATCATCTTATAATGCTACCGTCATCCTAAGGAAAATAAGATGCATAGAAGGATAAATATCACATGCAATCAATATATGTGACATGATATGACCATCATCATCTTGTGCTTTTGATCTCCATCTCCAAAGGACCGGCATGATCTCCATCATCATCGGCATGACACCATGATCTCCATTATCATAATCTCCATCATTGTGTCATTATGTGGTTGTCTCCGCCAATTATTGCTTCTACAACTATTGTTAACGCATAGCGATAAAGTAAAGTAATTACCTGTCGTTTAATGATTGACACGCAGGTCATACAATAAATTAAAGACAACCCTACAGCTCATGTCGATTGCCAAAACTATTACAAAAAGTGATCATCTCATACATCAATTATATATCAAATCACGTTTTGTCCATATCACATCACAACATGCCCTGCAAAAATAAGTTAGACGTTGACGTGGCTTGAGACTGCATTGGTATTTCCCCAACGAGGAAGGGATGATGCAGCACAGCGATGGTAAGTATTTCCCTCAGTTATGAAACTAAGGTTATCGAACCAGTAGGAGGATCACCACCACCCAATAAGCAGCACCTGCACACAAATAACAAATACTTGCAACCTGACGCGAAAGAGAGGTTGTCAATCTCTCTACGGTAAAAAGATAGATTAGGTAGTGATAGATAGAAGAGATAGATCTCTCAAGAACAAAAAATAAAAAGAGCAAATAAAAAGTGCAGCTATATATTTTTGGGTTTTTGGTTTTGTAGATCTAAAAACAAAGAGGCAAAAAGATAGATCTGAAAGCAATATGTTGGAAAAGTAGACCCGGGGGCCGTAGGATTCACTAGTGGCTTCTCGCATGAGTATAGCACACGGTGGGTGAAGAAATTACTGTTGGGCAATTGATAGAAAATCGAATAGTCATGACCATATCCAAGGCGATGATCATTATATAGGCATCACGTCCAAGATAAGTAGACCGACTCCTGCCTGCATCTACCACTATTACTCCACACATCGACCGCTATCCAGCATGCATCTAGTGTATTAAGTTCATAGAAAAACGGAGTAATGCAATAAGAGCGATGGCATGATGTAGACAAGATCTATTCATGTAGGAATATGCCACATCTTGTTATCCTTAATGGCAACGATACATGCGTGCCTTGCTGCCCCTTCTGTCACTGGGAAAGGACACCGCAAGATCGAACCCATCACAAAGCACCTCTTCCCATGGCAAGAAAAATCGATCTAGTCGGCCTAACTAAACCAAAGATTCAAAGAAGAAATACGAGGCTATAAGTAATCATGCATATAAGAGATCAAAGAAGACTCAAATAATATTCATGCATAGAAACTGATCATGAACTCAAAATTCATCGGATCCCAACAAACACACCGCAAAAGTTTACATCAAATAGATCTCCAAGAGACCATTGTATTGAGAATCATAAGAGAGAGAGAGAGAGAGGAAGCCATCTAGCTACTGCCTACGGACCCGTAGGTCTATGGTGGACTACTCACGCATCATCGGAGAGGCACCTATGAGGAAGATGAACCCCTCCGTGATGGTGTTTAGATTGGATCTCGAGGTTCTGGAACTTGCGGCGGTTGGAATTGTGTTTCGTCCACTCCCCTAGGGTTTTCCGAATATTTGAGAATTTATAGGCATCAGAGGCAGTGGAGAGGGGTCCCGAGGAGGGCACAACCCATCAGGGCGCGCCGGGGCCCCCCTGGCGCGCCCTGGTGGGTTGTGGTCTCCACGGCCCACCTCTCTGGCACTTCTTTGGCCAACTGGGTGTCTTCTGGTCCAAAAAAAACTCCAAAAAGTTTCGTCGCGATTGGACTCCGTTTGGTATTGATATTCTGCGAAGTAAAAAACAAGCAAAAACAGCAACTGGCACTTTGGCACTATATCAATAGGTTAGTCCCAAAAAATGATATAAAGTTGTTATAAAATGATTGTAAAACATCCAAGAATGATAATATAACAGCATGGAACAAGCAAAAATTATAGATACGTTGGAGACGTATCATACGTCCTCTACTTTGTTGTTACAAATTTTATGTGGCTTGTTGGGCAACTAGAAAGAACCGTTCTTACCTACGCATAGACACAACAGTGATATTTAAGTTACCTTTTAACCTTCTACAAGGACTGCTAATGTCAAATCGAATCCAACTAAAGTGGGAGAGACGGACACCCGCCAGCCACCTTATGCAATACAAGTTGCCTATTGGTGGAACCAGTCTCTTGTGCGAGGACAAATAAGGTTGGTCTGGGCCGCTTCATCCCACAATACCGCCGAATTCATAAGATAAATAGAGGAGCAATCTGAACATCAACGCCCACAACTTTGTTGTGTTCTACTTGTGCATATCATCTACGCATAGTCCTAGCTCATGATGCCACTGTTGGGAACAAAGCATGGAAAACAAAAAAAATCCTACGCACACCCAAGATCTATCTATCGAGATGCATAGAAATGAGAGGGGAGAGTGTGTCTATGTACCCTTGTAGACCGTTAAGCGGAAGCTTTTATAACGCAGTTGATGTAGTCGTACTCCTCGCAATCCGATCGTGATCCAATCTGATCTAGCACCGAACGGACAGCACCTCCGCGTTCAACACACGTGCGGCTCTGTGACGTCTCCTCCTCCTTGATACAGCAAGCGAAAGGGAGAAGTAGATGGGATCTCGGCTAGCATGACGGCGTGGTGGAGATGGTGATGGTGTGGCGCTAGAAGGGCTTCGCCGGGCGCTGCTGGGGCGACAAACGAGGGAGAACATGAGAGACGGGGGAAGGGGTTGCACCGTGGCAAGGGGTGAGTCTCACCCCCTGTGCCTCCACCCTTTATATAGGGGGAGGGAGAGGCCGGACAGCCCTTTCCCCTCCTCCAAGGGAGGGGCGGTGCCCTAGGGGGAGGCTTGGCCCCCAAGCAAGGGGGGCGCCGCCACCCAGGGTTTCCCCTTGGCCCAGCCGCATGGGCCTTGTAGGGACTGGTGCCCTTGGCCCAACTAGGCCAGGGCGCCCCCCTACAGCCCATGTGCCCCCGGGGGCGGGTGGACCCCTTGGATCCTTTCGGTACTCCCGGTACAATACTGGAAAATCCCAAAACTTTTTCCGACGACCAAAATAGGACTTCCCATATATAAATATTTACCTCCGGGCCATTCCAGGGATCCTCGTGGCATCCGGGATCTCATCCGGGACTCTTAACAACATTCGGTCACCAACTTACATATCTCAATACTACTCTAGCGTCATCGAATGTTAAGCGTGCGGACCCTACGGGTTCAGGAATCATGTAGACATGACTGAGACACCTCTCCGTTCATAACCAATAGTGGGAACTAGATGCCCATATTGGTTCCTACATATTCCACGAAGATCTTTATCGGTTGAACCACGATGTCGAGGATTCAGCTAATGTCGTATGCAATTTCCTCTGTCCAATGATATGTTACTTTCCCGTGATTCGATCGTCGGTATCTCCATACCTAGTTCAGTCTAGTTATTGGCAAATCACTTTGCACATTCCGTAATACAAGATACCGTGACTAAACGCGGTAGACACATCGCTTGCAAGCTCTTTATGATGTTGTATTATCGAGAGGGCCTAGAGATATCTCTCCATCACACGGAGTGACAAATCCCAGTCTCGATCCATGCCAACCCAACAAACACCTTCAGAGATACCTGAAAAGCACTTTTTTTATCACCCAGTTATGAAGTGATGTTTGATGGCTCACAAGGTGTTCTTCTGGTGTTAGGGAGTTGCATGATCTCATGGTCTAAGGAGCACATACTTGACATGAAGAAAGCTACAACAATTTATCTTAATGACACATTCATATGCTAAGCTTACGGTTGGGTCTTGTTCATCACATCATTCTCCTAATGATGTGATCCTGTTATCAAATGACAACTCATGTCTATGGTTAGGAAACCTTAACCATCTTTTATCAACGAGCTAGTCTAGTAGAGGCTCACTAGGGACACAGTGTTGTTTATGTATCCACACATGTATTTAAGTTTTCGATCAATACAATTCTAGCATGAATAATAAACACTTATCATGAACAAGGAAATATGACAATAACCATTTATTATTGCATCTAGGGCATATCTCCAACACATGTGTGGCCATAAGAGCCCCCGTATCGGTACGAGGGGTGGAGCTCAGAGAAGAGTCTGCCACGTCAGCCTGAAACGAGCGAGGCTCTCTGCAAATGACAAAAATAGAAAATGTCAAAGACTGGACTAAGCATAGCCATGCCTTGCAAAACAGTCGGGAAAACTTACAGCTCTAGTGGGGGCCTTTCCCGAGGTACTCAATCCTTGGAGAAGGGAGCCATCGATGGCTCCTGCATTGGAGCAGGAGCAGAAGTAGCAGGCGCCCCAGCTTGGCTTCCTGCTGAGTCCTCATGTGTCGTTAGGCGTTTCTTCAGCCTGCCCTCCCCGGACAGGTCTTGAGCTGTGACGCTCAGCAAGGAGGTGTATGTCCCATATACACACGATTGCGGCATGTAGCCACGGGCGTCCGCACAATGGTCCTCGCTGCTGGACCCCGCACATGAACTCTGCTGTTGTGGCTGGAAGCGTCGAACGTCTATGCTGCCACCGAGGGTGACTTTGGGGGCGGGCGCCCTCGCATGCTTGGCGCGTGGGGTCGTCGTGGTCTTGCCCTCGGACATCAGCCAAATCAGATCATGATTTGGCTGGTCCTCGGGCTGAGAGGTTGGATGTCGAATAGTGACCGACCAAGCACCTCATCACTGCATGAATAACTATAAAACCGATTAGATCTAACACATCGGACCTACCCGAAATTATAGAAATACCAACGAAATACCTCGCTTGGTGGGCCAACCACACTGAATTCAATGTCGTCCTTGTGGTCCAGGAAGTTAGAGGCTTTCCCTTTGAAGAACAATGAGAGCATCTCCTTCATGGATCTTCCCCATAAGAACTACCTCGGATAGTTCGAGTAGTGTCATCCTCTCCAGTGTACATCCACATTGGGTGAGCGCGGGCTTGGATGGTTGGATGCCACGGCTGAGAGCCACATGCATCACTTGATCCAAGGTCGGCCCCTGCCCTACCTAGAACACCATCTTGTTCATGAGTTTGGCTACTTCTTCGTAATCCGATGAGGTGTGTTCCTCGGATTCCAAGTGTGAAACTTGGTGGGAGGAGTTGGGGTGAAGGAAGCGACAATCCCGATCCGATAAGGGTCCGCCAATGACACATCTAAAATGTAAACCATTCTTCCTGTCAGTTTTTGACATTCTCAATGAACGCCCCCTTCAGCCACCTGATGCTTTTGATCTTGCTAATTGTTGCGTCTCCTCACTCACACGCCTCCAGGTCGTTGCTCTGAAGCTTTATAGTGAAGAATTTGCACCAGAGGCCAGAGATGGGCTCAAGGCACAAGAAAGCTTTCACAAAAATTGATGAAGGAGGCGATGTGGAGGATAGAATTTCAGAGCAGTTGGTTGAGCTGAAGGCCATAAAAATGAAGGAGCCATGGAGGAAGGGATGAATGGGAAACCTGAGGTCACATAGGATATGGGAGACAAAGCATACCCGATCATCGTCGCGGGGCTTGGGCACCCTGGTGGAGTAGAAGTCGTTGTCCCTGACAATGACGCAGAACGAGTAGGGATTTGCTCCAGCTCCGACAGATATCCAGGTGAGGACAATGGGCCATATCGAGGCGGTCCATGGCGTATGAAAGGAAGGCTCCCGAAGACTAGCTTATTGTATATTCCAAGATGTTAGAAGTCGTCCACAACTCGTTCTCTTTGTACATACCAGACTTATGTGTAACCCTAGACTCTTCGGTATCTATATAAACCGAGGGATAGGACTCGAAGAGGACACACAACAATCTCAAGGTAGAACGACTGTACTTTGTTACTCCATCCAAAAGAAATAAAACACAAACAAAACGTAGGGTTTTATCGAAACCGGATCCTCTAACATCGTGAAGCGATGTCAGTGAAGCTACAGTACCTGACTTCCATTCAGTACATTTCCCTAAACTGTGATCTAACACGGAGATCTGTGAACAGTGAATGTATACATTGATTTTTTTAAACTGTGTTTTGCAAACAGTGTGAGGCCCCTGACTTGCCTTCCTTGTTTTACATAGCAGCACTACTGTAGCTCCCTGACATCTCTTCACAAAGTCAGAGGATCCAGTTCTGATTTTATCTCTTTAGAGAGCTCGACTTGAATAAAAACTCATGTCATTGTTACCATCGTCTCAAGACCCTTATTTCGAAGCCCCTACCCGAAATATGTTGAATTTAACTTCGGCATGCACTGTTGAGCTTGCCGATAGTAACTGTTGTGTGGCGAAAATTGCCAAAATAGCAAGTACTATGCTCGATCTCATCGTCTTGATTTTCCCAAGGTTATCCATTCCCCCGACCCACCCTCTCCCTCTCGCGCCGCCCCCGCGCGGCGGCGGGGAGGGAACCCTAGGCGGCCGCCGCCGAGTCCCCCCTCCTCCCTCCTCCTCCCCCGCCGCCGCCAGAGGGCCTGGACGGGCTAAGCTCGCCCGGGTCGACGGCGGCGGGGCCTTTTTGTTCCCCGACGGCAGAGGCGCGGCGTGGGCTGTCCTCGTCGGATGGGGCACGGCGCGGGTGCCGGACGCCGTGGCGCGTCGTCGCGTCAGCGTGCTGGAGGGCGCTGGCGTGCGGACGGGCTTCAGGCGGCGCGGGCGGTGGGGGTTCGCGCGGGGGCGAGTTGGGGCGACACAGATCTGGCGCACGACGAGCTCATGCGGCGAGGGCTGGGGCGACGCAGCCTGACGGCTCCTGGGCGTCGGGCGGCGGCTGCTGGTAGCGTGGCGGCCGGCGGATCCTCCCATGGGCGGGTGGAGGCAGGGCAGTGGATGGGCGGTGAAGACCTTCGTCGCGGACGATGGTGGCGGGCGTTTGCGTGGTGAGCCGATGGGGGCGCGGGGCTGGCACATGGGTGCGGCTGCTCGGTGGCCGGAACTGCCGGCTGCCTTGGGTGGCCCCTCATCTAGATCTGGGATGCCCAGATCTGATGGGGCGGCACCCGCCTCGCCCGGGTGCGTTGGCTGGCAGCTGGCCGGCGATGCGGTCTGGCCGCCAGTGCGGGAGTTGGACATGGTCCTCCTGCTCGGGGCTCGTCGCTTCTCATGCGATGCCCGGCGCTCGGTCACCCTGGAGTCAGTGCACGGCTTTGGGACTCCTCCGGTCCGGCCAAGGTTGGAGCTTTCGGTTTGATTAGGGAGGGGGGGCGTCCGCTCGTTATGGCGTTGGTGATGGTCCGTGACGGCGGTGGTCGGGATAGTGCTGCGCCAGCTATCGGAACTGTGCTGTAGGCCGCGGTCTGGCGTCGTTTGAGGTGTTGGCTCGACGATGGCCGTCGACAGCCACTGGGCCATGTCCTCCTCCGGTCCACCGGGATGGGAGGGGACTTCAGGCGTGTGTGCTCTTACGGTGGTGGCACTAACCCTGGCCTGGGGGCTGATGCCGGGCTTTACCAACCATGGTCTGTGCACTGGGAAGTGGGCGGTTTGGCATTGTCTCGAGACATGGATGCCGGGGCGGCGGCCCTGGAAGGAGGTCCGCATGGTTGGCTCTCCGGCGGGCACCATGGCGGCGGTGGTGGCTTTGTCTCTTGGTCGTGTGGGCGGCAAGTGGCATGGCGCAAGGTAGCTCGGGCGCGCTCTCAGATTCCGTGGGGTGCCTCGATCCGGATCTGGGGTTCTGAGCTCGTCATGCTTCTTCCGAAGGCCTCGTGGTGGCACGCGAGAACTACCGGGCGAAAGCTCTGCGCTCTGGCGCCGACGATGGCGACGCTTGTGGGCGCCGCCCTCTTCTTGAAGACGTCGTCGTGGTGTTCTCCTCCGTGTACGGGTTCCGGGTGAAAACCTCTGTCCATTGTGGACTCGACAGTGGCGACGCGTGGCGCCGTCATCCCTCCTGAGGGCGTTGTCGTGGAGCTTAGGTGTGTAGGGTGTAGCGTGGCGTTGTGCTTGGATCCTTCTGTGTTCTTTTGTCGATAGTGTGTAAGCTGTATATCCTAGGATCGGCTTTGTAAGGGGGCTACCTCTCCACTCTGTATTGTTCGTCCGTGTAACCTGTTCGGTTGTTACTTTATATATAAAGCGGGGCGAAAGCCTGTTTCGAAAAAGGTTTGTTGATGTTGCAGCCTGGGCAAGTACACTTGAAAGTCAGCCAACATCTAGCATGCTCCCGGTACATATAAAATCACACGCACGTACTACTGCAATTTGCATGCACACCAATTGATGACTGTATCTGGCGCGGTTTCAACAGGGGAAATGAATAAAAAGAAGAGGTGGCGTTCTTGTCACTTAGCCATCGAGATCCAAAGAATACAAATCCCTTGAGAACTCACTCCAGTCCTTCTCCTAAAAAGCAGCTATACGAGTGTTAAGCCAAGTTGCCAGCTGAAAACTAACCCAAATGGGCTACAGATATAGTAATAGGCGTTCGAATCCCAACCCAGGGTGGGCACCAAGTGTCACGACCGCGCCACGACGGATCCCATCGCACCTGGTCGGACCCGACGCGTGTGCCCAGAACCATGCGCTTACCTTCTTTAATCCCCGCGATTAGTTTGCAGTGGAGTTCTAACCTTCTTGGTTTGCCCAGGCACGAGCTCGCCAACACCGATGCTAACCACGTCTCAGTGCCTTAATCACGCCCCCACTTGCTGGCCAAGAGGATCCTATATCTTATTAAAAAAATTGGACGTAACTCACGTAGTAGTAATATTTTTTTCTGCGGGGAATATATGGTATACTAATTTACGACATGCCCCTATTTTCCATAACATTGACAACTTTTATGCAAAACCCTTGGCTTTTTTTCGTGGTTCCTTCCCTCGTCGTCGTCGGTGAAAGCGCTCCTCCTTTTCGTGGTTCCTTCCCTCGATGTCGTTGTTGCAAGCGCTCTTCTCTTTCGTGGCTCCTTCCCTCTGGTTCCACGATGAGGTTGAACTCTTTTCTAGCAACCGCCTCACATGGTTGTGGTGTGAAGGTGACCCGGTCCTCCATGAGCAACTTCTCGTGTGCACAATTTTAGTGTTAACGAGCTTGATCTTCTTTTATTGAATAAGGGTTTAGGGTTGCCATTGGTGCTCTCATGTTGCTGCTAGAACCCTTGGCTGACATACTGTAGGTTGGACCCGGCACCTTTGTGCTTAATTTGCATTATTTTTTAAGGTGATGCCTTATGCTCACTTTTTTTTGCGGGAAAGGAACTTTTCATTGATCAACTATGATGATTACATTCAGATTCAACAATGCTAGTTGTCTCTCTAGGGGAATTCCGAAGCCAGCATGTCGTGCGCTGTTGTGAACGACCCATACATGCCTTATGCTCAGTTGTGTTACCTTTTTAAATAATTTAGGTTGCTTACCACATATATTATGTGGTGTCAGTTGGGTTACCTAACCCAACTTGTTCTTGTACCATCATCTTGTGGACTACATAAACACACCTGTTGTGCTGTGTTTTTTACAGTAATAAATTTGTGGTGTTTCACAGAGAAATCAATTGTCATAAAGCTGGTAGTATTTCACCCATGTTGGCCTGAGAATGGATTTTTTTTTTAACATGAGTTGATATGAATGCATGTGATCCTTTACGAGCTGTGGATAAATCACAAATTAAGTTATTTTACAGTTAGAAATAATCCGAATTCATCTCAAAAAAAGAATCCAGGTTACTTAACTTGGTGAGTTGTAGCGAGCACAAACTGTAAATGATTATATATTTTTTACTAGAATTTACATATATGTGTTTCTACTCATTCTTTATGTACAATCAAAAATAAGTTTTTCATAATTTTCTGGAAGTTAGAGCTTTTCATTTTTCTCATTCCGCTATTTGTTTTTAGTTTCTCAGTTAGATACACGTTTGAAATTTTCATTACTGGTTTCATATCATATTTGTGTTTCCTGTGCTGGCCTCAGCAATGAAAATTTGTGTGAATCTGTGTTACTTCGTTTGCAAGTCAATGTAGTTTCCTGATTGGTCAATCCTCCGAGCTTTTGGAAAATTCCTTCCATTAATCTACAATTCCTTTCGCCCACTACATTCTTTACGCTGCGGGTACGGTACGTACATTTGGATATGCGCTCCCTTGCGCTCAGCATGACTAGAAGATTCATGATTTTCAAGCTCCAAGGTACGTAAGCACCTTCTGTAGTGAGCTTAGCTAGCAGCAGATTCATGATTCTTCTCTCCGCAGAGAATTTTCTGGCAACCCGTACCGTACTTCTGTGCACATAGGAGTACTAATTAGCAGTACTATATAGTACTTGCATAGTAGAAGCACTAGATTATTGCAATTTGCAAGCATGCAGCTAGCCGGCAGCTAGCGGGCGTTGAAGATTCTTCCCTTCGCTGGTGATAATTTCCCTAGCAACCAACCCGCACACTGTTGTGTGCAGAAGCACCTACCATTCACTCAACAGCCCACAGACCTGCGATGCATCTCCACCTGCGCCCGAGGCATCACCGTCTGCTGTATCCGCCCTTATCGTTCTCCTGTTCATCGACTTCGATCATCTCGATCTTCATCCCTGCACTGGACAAGGGCGTGCGCGCGTGCAAGCTCCGACAACGAACAGCTCCGCCGGAACGTGTTGAGAGGGACGATGCCTGCGGACGTCGCCTTTGCGTGTGAGGTTTGCAGATGATCTGTCGGGAGAAGCTTCCGGACGGGCGCACGAGACGAGAGCTGCCTGCTTGATGCGTGCGCTAGTGTCCAGTGGATCGCAGACAAGATTCCTAGACTGATGAAGCATGCAAAAGATCGATCGATCACAGCCAGGGCTACAGATCTATGATCGGCCGATATGATATTTCTGGTTAGCTCCGCACTGTCGCTAGACGGACATACTGTATCTATCTGCCCAGTCTCTCTAGTGATTGATGTTTCGCCAACCTTTCATTTATCTCAGAAAGAAGATTGCACATGCGGTCTCTACATGGGTTAATGCATACAATCATTTTATCTCTCAAAACCTATGGTTGGATGTTTAAGAGGATAGTGGTATTCCCTGCCCACCAGACTTCAAGTCTCAGACTTGACATTGGTGCTCGCATTTTTCTATATTTATTCCAGGACTTCAGGTGATGTGCGTTCAGTGGGAGGAGGCGTTCCGTCGACTACGAAGGCGTCTATGGCGACTTCATCAATCTCAAGATGATGTGCCGACTCAGTCTCTTGGAGGCGCTCATAGAGATAGGGTGTGCGTGTGTGCGTCGTTCATAGGGGTGGTTGTATGCTCGTGTGTGTGAGCGACTTTGATTGTACTCTGCTAAAAAAAAAGAATTTCGCCCGCCTTATAAATAAAGCAACCATCATGTCCAAGTTTCAAGAAAGCCGATTGGAAACGTCCACTGACAATAAAGATTTTTTGAACGAATATCAACTACTCCTATATATCACTTTGTTAAAAACACATCATTTCTACAATTGTAAACTATTCAAATTAAGGCCGACACTCCCACTCGGATTTGAGCCCTAATTGTGCAGGCCATGTAACCATTTGAAAACATATTGGAGATACTAGAAGGAGGCAGCAAATTGAAAGCAATATATACCGTTCCCTAGAATAAATAGCAAACATGCAAGCCAAAAATAAGAGTCGAGTAGTTTGTCCTTAGTCAACACAAACCTTTACAGATGTACTATCAACAAAAACTCTTGATCATAAGTGGACTTTTAGCATCCAGATGCTATCTCACGATCTTTCTGGTGAGATTCTAGGATCATCCCGACACTTCGATCGCTGGTAATATCTGCAATACCATCAGAAAAGATATAACCAGCTCAGCACTCACTATAATCTGCAATTCCGATGCAAGCAAAGGAGCCAATGAGTAACAGCCTAGCCTTAGTACTTACAAACGCTAATGTACTCGGATCCCAAAGGACCATGTAGCAATCTCGTGGCACACGACGATGTGATACGATAATATAGGAAATGTGCTTGGCCACGGGCGTTTCCTGGATCGGGGCGGGCGATCGATACAGGGAGGAACAGCTTTCACCCCATGTGATGCGTGCAGTTGGCCGGGCTTAACGACGAAGTGATGTCCTTTTGAGATGCATGATCGAGCAGCAGCGCCGGCTTATTTCCCGCTCCGCGTGCCTCAAACACTAGAAACATGTAGACGGGATACGATAGATAGATCAGTTTGTTAATTCAGGACTACCTCGAAAAGAATAGCTCGCACGTAGTAGTGTAGTGTCCTCCGATCCTGATCCTATCCTGAAACGGAAGCCTATGAGGGGTCGCGGATGTCAACGATCCATGGACCATGCGAGATTGGGAAGTTTTGCTGCCGGGATGTACGTATCTGGTAGGATTGGGAGTGTACAAATCTGCAGGAAGCCGATCGATGCACGAACTGATGGTCCCCTGAGAGATCTAGCTAGCTAGGCTGGCTATTTGTAGCAACTGGCAGTGCTTAGTAAAAACTTTGGTGGTACAATCAGCTTGCTTGTGTCTCAAATTCACAACGGTGTGTGGGATTTGGTGGTCCTGTTAGGATGTTCTCCACTGACAGCATTTAGTATGACCGATGATTTGATAAAGAAGCACTTCTGAACTTGTACGGTTTTCTTCTCCTTCTTCTTTTGAAAGGAGTATGGTTTTCCTCTTGCTTGTACCCTTCTGTCCATCGAGCATGGGTTATGATGATTTTGTGAAGAAAGAAGACTTCATGAAGAACACTAAAAAATGATTAAAAACCAACATTATAACAAACATAAATTTAATAAATGCATCTACAAACCACACCAATTCGAAAAAATATTAGTTTACTTTTCTGATAAAGGACACTTTTATTATCTAAAAAAATGTAGCATCAAACTTATACAAAGCATTATGAGTAACGCTCGGCCTCTACATAACTAATATGCACATAGCCAATCACGAAAGTCTGACAAAAGGAAAATAAACAAACCGATAAAACAACAATAGTAGAGTCCTATAGACCGGCACCATGCCTCTGTTGAAAGTGGTGGTGAATCAATCCGGCGGTTATGTTGCCACCCATGTTGGGGGAAAACCTCTGGAGCCACATACTTCAATCGCGTACACACCTCCTTAAACAGCGGTTAGTACTTCGCTCGTTGTAGCATAGATCATGTGACTGGAAAATGGCACTCCAACTATTGGATACACATCATACATCCTCAAAGATCCTTATGGCCATTACATCCATACGACCAATACGGTGACATGCCTTTTCATCTGCATCTATGTATGGACCAAAATACCCTTTGCCCTATCGCCACGAAATGATGGACATGCCATTTGAATGTGGATCAATCGAGACACACACAAGCTTCGCGATATGTAGATGCAGGCGACACCACCGGATTGTAGCAACTCCTAGACCATGTCTTGAGGCGAGGTGGTGACATGATGTGTGGCCCCACCTTGAAAGCGAGGAACCGGTTTCTCTCGACGCCTCAAGTTCTCAACCCGTTCACCCATACTTTGGCATGGACATCGGAGGCAAGCCACGCAACCGAGAAAGGCCCATTGTTGAAGGGATAGGAATAGGGATGGGATGTGTTACATTCGCAGAGAGGCCAACATGACAAACATAGCGGATGATGGAGGAGGGGGAGCTAAGAGATCGTAACTGAACGACGGCAACAGAGCTAAAAGACAAGGCATTTCAAGCTAAAAGGGTTGATTCATGTCATGTTTCTTAAGAGGTGTTGACATTGTTGTCTGCACTAGTTTTTTCTAACAAGGCTTACTCTTCTTTTTACAGAGAGAAAGAAATAAAGTTTACTCCCGAACAAGTGACAACCCCATGGCTCATCATGCATACAACGGCAAAAGCAAACCCTACATAGGCAATCACAAGGTGATTTTTTTAGAGCATCTCGCGAATCGTTATTTATATCGTCGCAATGTTTACAGGGACGAATATAAAATCAACGAGGTGCCCTAACCAACATGACGGCCCGCCCCTAAATGTAAAGCATGCTTCACTGGGGCGATTCCTATTTGGCGCTGCAGGCGCCCATTGATGTGTAATTTACAAACAGGCGTCTGCAGCACTCCCAGATGGGCCGGCCCATTTCTATGTTTTGTTTTTCCTATTTCTAGAAACGTAAAAAAGGTGCGGCAGCCGGGGTTCAAACATGTGACTCCTTCGTCGTGACGGCTTCTCCCTAACCAGCAGGCCGTCACCCCGCGTTTGTAATGATACTTCGCTTTTGCCTTTTATATTTCGTTCCCAGTTCGGTTCCTTTTTTCCTAATTCTTTTTTCTTTTTTTAATGTGTGGTTTTTTTAAAATTCGTGATCCTTTTTTTCTTAATTGATGAAAAAAATTAAATTAGATGATTTCTTTTCAAATTCGATGAACATTTTCCAAATTCGATAAACTTTTTTCAAAATCAATGAATTCTTTTTCAATTTCGATGGACTTTTTTCATATTCGATGAACTTTTTTTCAAATCCGATGAAGCTTTTTTTAATTGCATGAACGTTTATTCTAATTTGATGAACTTTTTTCAAATTCGGTGAACTATTTTCAAATTGGTTGAACTTTTTTTCAAATTCAATGAACTTTTTACAAATTTGACGAACTTTTTTCATATTCGATGAACTTTTTTCTAATTTGTGAACTTATTTCAAAATTTCATGAAAAAAAATCAATTTTGTGAAGTTTTCTCAAATTTATGAACTTTTTTCAATTTGTTCGAATCTTTTCATTTTTTTGATTTTTATTGAAAATTCGTGGTTTTAAAAAATCTATTGAATTTCTTTTCAAAGTTTACGTTTCTTTTCATATAATTTATATAAGGTATATAATAGTATATCTTAATGTTGTACTACGGAAAGGTCAAGTAGAACTCTTTCCTGCTGATGGTCGTCGAGGGGACCTCGGTCTGGTGGTTAGTGCCACTTGCTGCTGTTGACGGCGGGAGAAGTTCGAGTCCGGTTACTCCCAGAGAACAAAACACTCTTTTTTTTAGCGTCGAACGAACGAGTATGGGCCGATTGTAGAAACAGCCCAGCTACGAGTGCTGCGGGCGCCAGTTTTTTTTTTTTACATGGTAATACGTGTATATCATAAAAATTAAATTACAAGTCACGTAAAGACCATGACAAAACTGAAAAGACGTGTATATCATAAAAATTAAATTACAAGTCACGTAAAGACCATGACAAAACTGAAAAGATAGCAGAACATTGCTGAGCTTGACACCAGCGTTCGTCACCTGCCTCTGGCACCACCATAGCAGCCACCAGAGGAAAAAAAAGACGGATCACCTCCTCACTCGAGCTCGACACGGCTTCATCGCTGATAAGCAGCTTTGCGGACCTCCAAGGTGGCTCACCAAAGATGAAACCATTGCCGTTGAACGAATTAGACCGGGGCAACACCCCGGACACGCCATCGAACTCCAGATCTGGCACCCCACCACGACTAAGACGCCGAAGGAGGAAACCATACCTGTCATCCATCAACCATGAACCCAGCACACGTTCCGTCTTCCATATGTCGTCGATGCAGACCACAATCTGCATCCGCTCTTGGACTACCTCCCAAGCTCCACACCGACGCTGGAGCAGACATCGTCGCAACGGCGGAGCCCCGAGGACACAAGTCCACCACGAGGATGTCGTCGCCGCCACGATATCCCCGCTTGAACAGACTGATTCCCAAATCCATCATCGACAATAGAGACGATCGCCCCGCCGGGGAAGAATCCAGAGCTTCTTTATTCAGCATCGTTGTCACCGTCGTCGAAGCCATGACGTCGGACGATCCAGAAAACCTAAGCTACTCGGGGCCTAAAACCTATAGCAAAAACAATTCGCACGTGCGGGATCCGGTGGCTCCCCTCACGACCGACGACCAAAAGGTCACCGGCGGAGGAGAGCCGCCGAGAAACGGCGCCGGAAATTGGCTCTCTTGACGGCGGCCACGGCAGCTAGGGTTTCTGGCCGCTAGCCAAACCCGCATCTTCAAAACATGCAGGCGCCAGTTCTCCTATCCGGCGCTTCACTAGATATATGTGATTCGCTTAAGCCTTGGTACATGGGCCAACCAGTAGTGTAGCCCATGGTCGCCTTTTTGTTTCTTATTTAAATTGGTTTGCCTGACACTTTTTTCTTTGTGTTTTTCACCCTTTTCTTTTATGTGTTTTTAGCAAATACTTCTACATTAACATTTATGTAAGTACAAAAAAAATTGAAGTCTTGAATATTTTTTCATACATGTAAACATTTGTTTTCCAAAAATATAAAAATATTTGTTCTTAAATAATTTTTCTTGCAAGTGCGTGAACAATTGTTTGTAGTCAAACACCTAGTTTAGAATACATGAATATTTTATTTTCTCAATACCTAAATAGTTTTTATCATTTATAATATTTTTAAAACATATATAAAACAAAACACATGTTTATCATTTTTATAAAAATGTATGTGAAAAGTGCCGTGCTAGTGGTTGGCTATAAATATACCTTGTTGTACTGAGAACATTCGTGTAATGTAGAAAAATATTAGTGTACAGCATTCACCCGTTTAAAAAAATGTTCGCCGTGTATTAAAAACATGTTCATCACAAATTGGAAAACATCATATTAAAATTGATTACCATATATTTTATAGGTGTTCACACATTTTAAAACTGTTACCCCCCCCCCCCCCCCCCAAGTAGAAAAGAAACAATCTTCACCACGTATTTTGAAATTAATGGGTCATGTTTTTTCTAAAACGTTTCTGTAAATGGTAGAAAATGTTCGCACATTAAAAAAAATACTAGATAATACCCCGACGTTGTTGCGGGAATTGCTTGCTATACATTTTGATGAAGTTGGAACATGAGCATTTGAGTATAGCATAGATGTAGGATATTTATTGAAAATTGTAGGATAATTGTTTTCACATGTGTGGTTGTATGTTGTGGTGGATCTTTTATCATGCATGTTAGCGTGTTAAGGTAACCATTTTCCATGCATAGTTAGATGATGAGGTGGGATAGTTGCAGGGAGATAAATACAAGTAGTGGGGATCACTCTCTACACGTTGTTACAAGGATGTATTGTAATATATTTCAATTAGATTTGTTTTGTATGAAACATGAACATTTGGGATAATAATATGAAACTAAAACTGGAAATGCATAGATTTATTGTATGTGATTATTGTATAGTTATAAAATATTTATTAAATATAGTGTGAAATGTTTGCATGCTAAGATGGGCCTTGCCCATGAATGTTGCATGATGTGGCATGCTTGTATTGAGAGAAATATATTAGTAAGCGCTAGATATTTAGATATAGATGATATATGACTTTTCTATTTTTCAAAAAATGTATTTTTCTTATAAAACCAAAAATGAAGGAAAACAAAAAATAGAGCAAGAATAAAGAAAAAACGAGAACATATTCATGTGTTTTCTTTAATAAATAGGGCTCACATCCCAATTTTCCAGCGTCCATTGGTTGCCTTCTTTGTGAGACGATGTCCTCGTGGGTTCCGCACCACTGCACTCCCCGTTTTCCTTATCCCCGGCGAGGAATACAACCACATATTCCGTGAGCCCTCGTCTCCTACCTTCCGACATGCGCCATGGATTCAACTCCGGATCTGCTTCACACCCAAAATCTACGGCATGCATGTATCATTCCAAGTAAAAGTGAGGAAGAGAGAACGAGCGATGGTCGGATCATGTCGTTGTAAAATCCAACGTCCCTGCTGCAAAGCCATGTGGCCTCCGGTCTGCTGCAAAGCCCAGGGATGTGTTGCGGCCAACGATGCGGGAGGTTACGGGATGTTGTGGCGAGGGCAGCTCCCATTTTTGTAACCCATGGCCCAACACAGTCGTTGTTGCAAGTTCTAGACAACATTTAGTTAGTGTGAGTCGACGATGTTCTCGACAAGCCTAAGGAGCAATCACAATGTGCACAGTGAGGGAGGAGGGGTGTTGCTATGAGCCGGTGTCCGAATTGCGAGCGGGTTGTTGAGAGTTGATGTTGTGCAGTGATGGCCAACACCGACGACGATGTTACGACGATGACGATGTTGCTGCAACGACGGTGATACTGCGTCATGGTGACTGCAACGGCAACGATGTTGCCGCAACAACGATGATGCTGCATCATGACGATTGCAATGTCAGTGATATTTCATAAAGACAAGCGCAACATAGGCTATGTTGTGATGTTGTTTGCAATATTGATGGTACTACATATATGATCGCCAAGCCGATTGATTCGCAATCAGTCAGTTAACGCCTGGTTGGCCAAAAAATATTGCATGAGAATAAATTATTCTTAGATAAAAATGAAGAAAACAAAAATAAGAGAAAATAAATAAAAATAAACTTAAATAAAAACAGAGAAAAGGATAAAAAGATAAAAAGAAAAGAAAGAAAACCAAAATAAGTAAACAGAGCGGGAAAAACCCAAAGAAAAAACCTTAGAACGAGACATATCACTAACAAACCTAGAAAAAACTGTATAAAATAAAAAATATGGAAAACCGAGACTAAAATCGGGATGTATAAACTACTGGGCCATCCCAAGTTTCCGATCGCGACACACGAGATATAACTTTTGGGCTCCAATCCAATCTCACATTTTTTACCGGGCCCGGCCCATGTTGAAGCCTTGTGGGGCAATCAGAAGACGTGGGAGCAATGTCTCGCTTATGGCGATCACTCCCTCGGAAGCTTCCCAACGATCACTCTCACGCGCTGCCACTTGGCGCATTCTCAGCCGCTGTCACGTGTCGCGTTCGGAGCGTTCCCGTCGAATTTTGTTTTTTTATATTTTCGCACGCATTTTCGGCTCTTTAGATTGTTTTTTTTGGTGTTTTTCGGGGTTCCGGTTTTTCACCGGTCTTTCTTAACTTTTGGACGGAAAAAATTTTGCGCGAAAAAACGCATTTTTTTTGCGAGAGGCACGGTTTTGCTTTCACGAGAGGCACGGCCGTGCCTCTCGAAAAGGGAACAACGCGTTTTCTATTTTTTTTCCTTTTTCGCGAGTGGCACGGTTTTGCTTCCGCGAGAGGCACGGTTTTGCTTTCGCGAGAGGCACGGCCGTGCCTCTCGGAAAGGGAAAAAACGTGTTTTCTGTTTTTTTTTGCGAGAGGCACAGTTTTTCTTCCGCTAGAGGCACGGTTTTACTTTCGCGAGAGGCACGACGGTGCCTCTCGGAAAGGGAAAAAACGTGTTTTTTTTTCTTTTTCGCGAGAGGCACGGTGTTGCTTCCGCGAGAGGCACGGTTTTGCCTTCGTGAGAGGCACGGCCATGCCTCTCGGAAAGGGAAAAAAAACGCGTTTTCTGTTTTTTTTTCTATTGCGAGAGGCACGGTTTTTTCGTCTCCGGTTTTTTTCGTCCGGTTTTTTCATGAAATTTTTTTCGTCAAAACCTATCAACATGAGATCTAGTTTTGAAGATCTCGACGCGAGGAACCCAACAGTGAAAACGGTTCGAGATTTGGACGCGCGGTTTAAGAGATAAAACGTTTTGAAAATATGGATTTACGAAAAAAGGGAAAACTCCCAGGTTACGACAAGTGGCACACATGCAGTGCGCCATTTGTCGCAACCTGGGGAGGTGAGAGTGATCCTTGAAAGGAGTACTCGTGAATTAGTGATTTCGCTCGCTTATTGAACGTAACTGGGCCGTTGAAATGTTGTATGTGCACGCAAGTGTTTTTTCGCTGCACTTTTACTATCTTTCTTCGATTAGCCTTTTTTTATTTTTATCCATTTTTATTTGGTTTACTTCGTTGCTTTCCTCCATTTTTACTGGTTTTCTTTTCTTTTTATTTTTTCAGTTTTTCCAACACATATCTGTATTTTCAAATATGCTGTACATTTTCCATATACATCAGCATTTTTTTGTAAATATTTATCATTTTCTAAACCATGATTATCATTTTTCAAACATATGTTTTGATGTCTATCTTTTCATACTCATTGTACTTTTTTCTTATACATCTAGGTTTTTATACACGTTTGACATTTTTCAAATAAAGTACTTTATTCAAACACATGTTTTTGAACATATTTTGGAATACGTGTTCGTTTCAAGTACACATTGAATTTTTTTTGTGTATCATACACACATTTTTGTAAAACTATGCAGACATTTTTTACATTATATAAACATTTTCTAAAAATGTGAATAATGTCAGAAACATCTTTTTAGAATGTAAAGTACACAAACATTCGTTTGAATGGTATAAAAGATTTTTTGAATAACACGAACGTTTTTTACATTCTATAAACCTGTCTGAAAAATGTCTCGTACATTTATTTGATAAGCATGAACCTTTTTAGAATGTCACAATTTATTTTAATGCTATAAACATTTTTTTTAATATGGCAACAACAAAATTACACTGTGTTAAAAAATGCCAATTCTTGATTTCATAATTTTTATTAAATTTAAGTTTTTCCTATTTTTGTATTGATAATATTTTCGAAGATATAAAAAAGCGAGAAGAAAAACGAACTAACATGCAGGAAGCTACTTGGGCTGGCCAATAGTAGCGACGAGACGGCACCGCTTGAGTCGAGAGCTCCTTCAGGTTCGCTATAAACGTCGTATAGCTGCGCCCATCTGAAGATGCAAACCCTATATCAGCCAGATAAAGCGCTCGCCTACAGGGCCACGACCTAGAAAATGATCCGCGGGGGGGGGGGGGGGGGGGGGGGGTGTGGAGCGGGGGGATTGTTACGTGTGCCTATATGTTCTTTTCCTCCCGTTTGTCCTTTTTCACTATTCTTTTCATTTTCCCTTTTATTTTTTTTCCTTTTAAAATTCATTTTATTTTAATAGTTTTTTTGTTTCCTTCTTTCTTGTAGTTCTTATTTTCTTGTGCATAACAATAGAGTTCATAGTGTTTGTCCAAAATGTTTGCTGTTTATTAACAAAAATCTCATATCATATTTCGAACAAAACAAATTAGTGCATATTTACATAATATTCAGAGTTTTATTGAAAAAGGTTGATCCTGTATTAAGAAATACTCATCGTTTTTCCCGAATTGTACATCACATATTAAAAATTGTTCTATGTGTATACAGAAACTAATCATCAACTATTTCAAAAAATATTCATCATGTAATTTGAAAAATCGTGTATTTTAGAAATATATGATTTTGGAAAATATTGGATGAACATTTTTAAATACACATGCATTTTGTTATTTTGTTTCCATAAATATATACACATTGAAAATGTTCAAAATGATGATGAACATTTTTCTATACGTGATAAAAAAATTCTTGATAATCAATGAACACTTTACAAAAATAGTTGAATATTTTTCAGATACGCGATGAGTTTTTTGAAATACACGTTAAACTTTTGTCAATACACAATGACCTTTTTTAAACCCTTTTTGTACACACATGACGAACTATCTTTCCAATACACGATGACCATTTCTTTATATACTAGACAATGCCCCGCGCGTTGCTGTCGGAACCTTGTTAAACAAATGTCTGATTAAGTGATATAAAACTAAAATTGATGAAATAAAATATAAAAGTGTCTTACATGACTTAAATTCCCTGGAAAAAATCATGCATGAGGTGGTGTGTTTTGCATGAAGAGATTAATGGAAAAAGTAACTTATGACTTCATGCATGGCTTGGTGATGTGGCATTGTTGCATGGAGAGGAAAATTAAGTAGTGGGTTGTAGCTATTTAAGAATAGAGGATACCAAATAATTTATTAAAGTAGTAAAATGAACATATTTTTCTAAATGTATATTTTTAGAATGTTTCTAAAAGTATAGAAAAACAAAAGAGTAAAATTAACTGAAAATAAGGGCCGTTTTTTGGGTTCATTTCTTCTAGAGTTGGGCCCAAAAAGAAATATCATGTTTAGTGATACTATGAGCTTTGAAACTGAAGTTTTTACGTTCACGGACAAAAGAACAAAAATAAAATCCAGACGACGAGGCTGAGATCTCCTATTCCCGTGTATGACAGTAGCCTGCAATTTAGTCCCTCCTTGATTTCTTGCACCACCGTTTGACAATCAAAGGCCAGATAAACATTCCGAAGAGAACGGTTTTCCCCTAGCACCTGCATGCGATACCTTAGAGGGTAGTGAAATCATAGGTATCTCTTCAAGAACCACTGTTGTCTGCTGATGCACCGAGGTACACACCATCGTGATCCCTGCATACATTGGCTAGTGCCCCCGTCTTGCACTACATGAGGTTGCACAATTGACATTATTTTTGGCACAATCATTTGGTGGAGTGCCCACTAGGACGAATTGTCCCGGATGTGAGCGACATTTGGGAGCGATATGGAAAAAACAGAAGATTTTAAGATCAACGAAGCGAGGGACGCGTCTATGGGCCAACCCATGTGCTAGCGTTGCAGGAAAAGCGATGATGTTCGGGTTTATTGGCGTTAAGGCCCAAACGAAACAGTTTCTGGATGGAGATCTAGCTTGGTTCTTGACCATGCTTACGTGCCTGGGCGAAATCCCAGCACGGCATGGACGTCTATTTGGGAGAAAAGGTTGCCTTGTCAGGCATCCCAAATTGGAAGGTGTTTTGTTCCTAGCCTGGTCTGGAGATTTATTAGATTAGAAAAGTACCTGTGAACCCATCCGAGGGTCAAGTCCTACAATTGTTGTCCCAGAAAGCTTTCTTCGCTGGCCAGGCGACTGAACTCATACGCCTGGGCCAGGCTAACTATTTGCATGGCTCTTTAGCCAGGATAATCGATTTCTAGGCCACTACATGCCAGTCCATTTCAGGCTTTTCCAAAGCATCAAACCAAGAAGATTTCATGCAACTTTCAGGAATGCTTCAGGACTACGAGGATGCACACCAAACTAGCTCGGAACCCGCCGAGCGCAGCACCCCGAGTGGGAGCTCCTATTTCACGTGTGGGTCGTTGGGTAGTGACATAGCGTGCACCTCCTGCTCCCCCAACACGTGCTTTTGACTCAGCCCATATAGAGGGCAGGACGTCAATGTTTTCATTTCTTTTTCTTTTTTCCTTCTATAAAGTTGTTTGGAAATTTAGAACAATTCTGAAATTCAAATAATGGTAAGGATTTCAAAACAAAAAGCAAATTTTCAAAAAATGTTCATTAGTTTGAAAAAAATATCTAATTCAAAATTGTTCACGACTTCAAAAAATGTTCCTGCATTCAAAAAATATCTTCGAATTGAAAAAAAAATCATGAATTTAAAACGTGTTTGTGATTTTCAGGCTAAAGGTTCAGAAAAATAAAAAATGTTCATGAGTTTGAACAAATGTTCACGGATATAAAAATATTCATGAATTTAAAAAAAAGATTCAGAAAAATAAAAATAAAGTAAATTTCAGAAAAATCATCTATTCCAAAAAGATTTGTTGATACAAAAACATTTATTCATACATTATAATAAATGTTCATCAGAAAAAAAATGTTCACAAATTTTAAAAATTATTTCCAAAAGACTTTGATGACTCAAAATATGTTTGCTAATTCAACAAAGGGAAACGCTTATGTTCAGCCGGCGGATCGTACGCGAGCGATCCTCCGCCTCCTCTGTGCGACATGTGTATGCATGTCTTTGCTCTCTCTTTCTGCAACATTATGTGTGTTGCAAAATTGTCCTCCGCAACAACACCCATGTTGCAAAGAAATTAAACGAAGAAAAACTGCAGATATTTTCTGTAACATTGTCTGTGTTGCATTTTTTCCCGAACCAACACCCATGTTGCAAAACAAAAATATTCACAACACAATCTCTGTTACGAAAAAATTCCGCAACCCAACCTCTGTTGCACAAAATTTCTGCAACACAATTTCCGTTATAAATGTTTCTGCAACAAAGCCTTTGTTGCAAAGTATAAGAAATGTTCGTCCCGCTAGGTCCAACGGCCTGCGAGGCGGCGGATCTTTTAAGAAGATCCGCCGACCGACGCGTAGCAGTCCCCTTCAACAAAATGTTCGCGAGTTTTGAATAATATATTCAGAATTCAGAAAAAAATGGTCGTAAATTTTAAGAAAAACGTTCACGAAATTGTAACCAAATAATTAATTTGGAAAATGTTCATGAGTATGTAATCTTCCCCATGAATTTGAAGAATGTTTTCAGAGAAAAAAACCACAAATTTTGAAAAAGATGGTCGAAATATTAAAAAGGAAAAACAAACATGAAAAAAAGAAAAAAATGGAAAATGAAAAAAGAAAGGAAGAACAGTAATTAAGAATGCAGAAATAAAAATACAAAAAAACCTGGTCTGAGAATGTTCTAGAACTTTTCCAAAATCGAAAAAAGACTAGTTGGGCCTGCCCAAAAAATGCATATGCGGGGAGTTGGGGGGTGCGTACGGTCGCTAACCAGCAATCCGCGCGCCCCCACAGTACCCCGGCCCCAGCATGGGCTGCCACGAGATACACTGCTCATCTCCGTGGATTGGCTTTGCGCAAAATAAAAATAAAAAGTCTGCGGATTGGCTTCCCTAAATACTTTACAAAAAATGAAATCTCCGCGGACTGGCATCGCGAGCGACTCGGCCAGCTGCTCCGCCTCCGCCGACAACTCCGCCGGTAAGGTACGAGGTGCCCAGGTAATTTCCATGGCGTCGTGGCCTGGCCGGCATAGCGCGCATCTCGCTAACCCAGGCGCATCCCCTCCTCCTAACCCGGGATCTGCCAGCCTCGGGGCATGGTTTCGCTTTGGACGCAAGCGATCGCGGCGTGCTCCGCGGGCGTGCGGCTCGCGCTCTGATCAGGCCAGCAACGGATTGTTTAATCACACACCAACTCACTGCCGAGTGGTTTTTCAAGGCGAGCTAGGTCTACGGTAGTACGTTCTACGTAGACGCGCCTCCTGGTGCTTTTTCTTATCACAGTACAATCGTAAGAGCATCTCCAATAACTTGTCTATATGGACGTATATACTTGTTTTTCATGACTTGAGCCTAAAACAGGCGTCCAACAGCTTGTCTATATGGTTGTCCAAACATACACATCCTCTAAATCGACCTCAACAATGTCCAGGCCTAGACAATGTGAAGGCGCCGTCCAAACTCAGCTGCAGCCATGATTTCTCCCTCTTCCCATCGGCGACTCACCTGTCATGGTCCCTTATATAGACGTTCTGATGTAAAACTGGACGTGTATATGAATGAATCTTTTTAGACCATTGTCTATATAAATATATAGACATCCAAATATACACATGCCATTGGAGATGCTCTAAGCACTTATATACACGCGCATACACTCATCCCTATGAACGCACACACCCACATCTTGTCCCTATAAGCACCTCCAAGAGACTGAGCCGGCATATCATCTTGAGATTTACGAAGTCATCATAGGCGCCTCGTCGTCGACGGGAACGTCTTCTCCCACTGAATGCGCATCGCCGAAAATCCTGAAATAAATCCAGGAATAAATGCGAGCATCAGGACTTGAACCCTTGTGGGCTGGGGATACCACAGTCCCTCTAACCATGCAACCACATGTTGGTTCGCGACGCGCCTCCTGGTGCTGAATGCTGGTTACCGGGAACTTTCCGATCTGCGAGGCTCAAATTCTGTAGTTGTTCAGTCAAACATTCATGGGCAACGTTTCCATACGGTGCGTCGGCCGAAACTTACGCGCACGCGGGCCTTGCGATCAAGTGGGGTCATGCGTTGCCCAGGCCTCCCACTTCCCCCTTTTCCCGTACGAACCGTTTTTTCCCATCTCTCCCTTTCTTCTACCTCTTGACGCGCACTAGGCGCCACCACAACCGCTTAGTTCCTCCATCTTCAGGCTCACACGCAGCACACCGGCATGAACGAGGCCTTGCTCCCTTCGTTTTTTCCTCTCTCAGCCCCGCACCCTCGCCTCCCCGCGCACAAGCTGCAACGGCAGTCGTCAGAACTACAAACACCTTTTCAAATGCTACAAACGACTTTTTTTTTGCTGGAACCATTAAACTGACGACGGCGCACCGCGCACAAGCTACAAACGGCAGGCAATGGAACTGCAACCAGTGGCGTAAAATGCTACAACCTTTCCTTTTTTGCTGGAACCAGAGAGAGCGGAGGCTGCAAATGACGCAAGAGGAGCTGCAAACAGTACTGCAAAATGCTAAATCGTTATCCGAGGAAGTTACCAACGGCTTCTAAAAAAGCTTCAAACGACGACAACCTTGTTTTTTGTTGCAATTGTTGTCTATTTTGCTACGACCGGGGGGTTTTTTTGCTACATCCATTCATGGCATAGCTGTGACTCGCGAAGGCGACAACCCTGTTTTTTGCCGCAACCGTTGTCTATTTTTGCTATGACCGGCGGGATTTTTTTCTACATCCTTTTCATGATACTACGAGCGGCCTTTTTTGCTACATCCATGGGAGCGGAGCTGCGCCCCGCGACGACGGCGACCTTTTTTGTTTTGATGCAACCGTCGATGTTTTTTGCTACTATAGGCGATGTATTTTGCTACATCCATTCAATGTCGTTTTTTACTGGGGGTCCTCGACCGCGCAATTCGGGCAGCGAGCGTTGACGACGGGCGGCGGCGGTGGCGGTGCTATGTCCATGGAGCATTAATGCATGAGTTGCAATCAGGTTCACACGGAGCTGCACGAGGGGGTTGTGAGGTGTCGGGTGCGAGCGGTAGAGGTGTTGTGGGGCGTCGGGTGCAAGCGGCAAGCGATCGGCGGCCGTCGACCGTCGCCCTCGCGGAACTGCGCACAGAGGCAGAGGCGCGTGGGGCAGATGGGCGAAAGCACGCAGGTCGGAGGTTGAAGACTACTCAGGGAGACGGGAGATGCCAGATCGGACAGCTATTTTAAGGCCAGATCGAACGGTTGGGGCTCGACCGGCAGAAAACTAGGCCAGTGCGCTGCCGCCCAGTGCTCGCCATCAGTCATCCCGGCCGTGTGGCACTACCGTCTACCGTTCTTTAAAGATCGGAAAGCTAGTGTGGAGCGAATCGTTTGTTCGCTCTTGATGGTTCAAAAGAGGGGGAGGTCCTATCTGCTGCTCTTTGTGGCAAATTGCCGGCCGCACGCACAGGTGGATATCTAACTGGGCCGGCCCAAGTTAGCGACCAACGGCGAATGGGTATTGTTGCGCGAGTCTGGAGACCTCAAAAAAAAGTCGTGTTATACCACATGGGCCACATGGCATATGTGGTAAGCTATCATAAAATCCCAACATATAAAAAAAGTCGTGTTGTGTAGGTATCGAACCAATTAGCAACCAAAACCATCACATATCCGTGCATTTTAGAAATTTTGAACGCAAAACATTGTTTGAAAAAAGCGAAATGTTTTATGAAACACAAACACTATTAGATTTTGTGAACATTTTTCTTTTAAAATCAAACATTTTCGAAAAATGGGAACATTTTTTGAAATACTGAACAACTTTTTGAAATCTGGCAAGAAATGAATACGCAAACATTTATTCAAAATGGGAACATTTTTTCAATTACAATTTCTATAGAAAACACCATTTTTTTATGAAATTATGAACAAAATTTGAAAACACAGTAAGTTTTTTTCAAAATGGAAACATTTTTTGAAATTCCAAAAAACAATTCGGGACGCGAACAATTTTTGAAAACTAGAACATGTTTTTTAGACTCCGAAACAAAATTTGAAAACATGAACATTTTTTTGAAATATGCAAACAATTATTGAAACGGGAAAATTGTTTTAAAAAATGGGGAATGCTTCATGAAACGCAAACCCTTTTAGAACATTTTTCTTTTAAACTCACACAATTTCAAAAAACGGGAACAATTTTTGAAAATACAAAACATTTTTTTGAAAATCTGGCAAGAAATGAATACACAAACATTTTCTTCAAAATGGGAACAAATTTTTTGAATTGCAATTTCTTTCGAAAACACCATTTTTTGAAATTAAGGAACAAAATTTGAAAACACAATATATTTTTTCCAAAACGGAAACATTTTTTGAAATTCAAATACAAAATTCGGAACGCGAACAATTTTTGAAAATTAGAACGCGTTTTTAGACTCCAGAACAAAATTTGAAAACACAAACATTTTTTGAAATATGCAAACAATTATTGAAACGGGAACATTTTTTAAACTCCTGAACAAAATTTTAAAACATGAACAATTTTTAAAATTTGTGAATAACTTTTAAAAATGAGAACATTTTTTTAATCATCCATACAAATTTTGGAAACATAAATATTATTCAAAATTAGCAAACAAGTTTTGAAACTGAATTATTTGTTGAAATCCCCAATTTGTTTTGTAGAAGTTTTGAATTTTTTTAACAAAAATATAAAGAAAAGAAAATAGAAATAAAAAAAGTAAAAAAACCAGCGAAAAATGTTGACCTTCTAGAATATTCCTAAAACCGGAAAGACCGGGCTAGAACCTTCCAGAATGTTCCCAAAACTGGATGAGTGTACTTGTCAGTTTCTAATATGGGTCGGCCCAGTTCGGTCGTTAGCTTGATCGGGTATGTGCGAAAGAGTGACTACTTGATGCATAATGTGTCAAATAGGAAAAGCCCGAAAGAGGGGCGAGGAACCTTATCAGGGCGACCCCAAAGCTGGCCCAGACAATAGGAACCGCACGGAATAAACGGGCTAGGTCCAGTTAGCTGTTTTTGCAAAAAAGAAATTGGCACACACAAGAACATAATTTTGCCTTGGACAAAGGGCTTGGGAGGATTGGGTTTCAAAGAGTTTGAGTTGTTCAACCTTGCTATGTTGGCAAGGCAGGCTTGGCGCATATTACAGAACCCGAATCACTTTCGGCTCGTATTCTTAAAGGGGTTTACTTTGCTGCTTCATCATTCCTTGACGCCATGTTGGGCAGCCATCCTAGCCAAGTGTGGAGGGCAATCATAGAAGGGAAGGATGTGATGAAGCAAGGTCTGATTAAAAGAATTGGTAATGGGGAGTCTACCAACATTTGGACTGAAAGCTGGATACTGCGGGATGAGATGATGCGTCCTTACGGTTGCTTGTCAGCCAACCCCCTGTCATTGTGTCAGAACTCATCGATGCAACCACAGCAACATGGGACATCCACCGGGTCAATCAAACCTTTCTTTCAATTGACACTCCTACTATCTTGAGAATTCCGTTGTGCACAAGGAATATCACCGACTTCTGGGCATGGAAGTTTGAAAGGAACGGGAACTTTTCAGTTCGGTCAGCCTATGCCATGTTGATCAACACAAGGAAGCGCAGGGAGCCATGGCTGGAAGAAACAGCTAGATCTTCAAGTGTAGACGCTGATATTACCTGCTGGAAAATGTTATGGAAGGTGGATGTACCGTCCAAGATTAGGATGTTCCCCTGGAGACTTTCTAAACAGTCGCTGCCAACAGAAGATGTTCGCGCACATCGAAATATGTCCACATCTTGTGCATGTGGCCTTTGTGGTGTGCCGGATTCCTGGAGGCATTCATTGATGGAGTGCACAATGTCTAGATGGATATGGGCGCTCACTGACGAGGAGCTTGCTGGACAGATGATTGCAAATACAGAGTCGAACACGAAGCAATGGCTCTTTAGCTTGCTGAACTCGTTATCACATGAATCATTCGTCAAGCTTGTTGTAACTCTATGGGCCACTTGATGGGCAAGACGCAAGGCGATCCATGAAGGTATTTTCTAGAGTCCACAAGCCACGCTCTCCTTCATTCATAACTTTATTTCGGATCTAGAGAGGATCAAAGAGATGGCACCGAGAGCAACAACACCTGTTGCAGTCGGACAGAGAGCACAACGACCAAAGGCACCCCCTCTGTGTTTCGCCAAAATTCATGTGGAAGCTGCGGTCGAAAGACGCCATAGGGGTGGCACCGCGGCTGCAGTCTGCAGGGATGAGCACGGCGAGTACTTGGGCAGTTCGGTGCTAGTAATTGCAGGCGTGCATGATCCAACAATTCTCGAGGCAATCACGTGTCGAGAAGGTCTTGCATTGGCTGAAGATCTCCTACTACACAATTTTGTTATTGCATGCGACTCAAAAGAAGTTGTTCAAGATATCAACGGAGGAAGCAAACGAAAGCTATGGTTCGGTCGTTCGTGAATTCAAACTTAGGACTGAGAATTTCAATTGCAAAGTTCTTTTTTAAGGCCGAGAGGCATATAGTGATGCTCATAATTTAGCTAGATTTTCGCTTTCATTAGGCCAGTTGCGCCACATGTGGGTTGTTCACCCCCAAGACCCAAATTGTATCCCACAAACCATGGTTTTCGAGTAATAAAGTTGGTCATTACCCCTCAAAAAAATACATAATTTTGCCTCGACCAAAAATTGCCATCCCAAAAGCCGAAAAAAGGGAGGAAACCTATTTTTTAAATGCCATCAACAAAAATTAGATAATTTGAGATACAAAAAAATACATTTCCCATGGTGTATAAAATAAATTTGCAATAGTATGATACTAAAAAAACATACGCCAGAAATTTGCCACGGTATTGCACGATAAAACATGGTCTATAGTAACACGGCAAAATGCAGAAAAACACGAAAAGTTGAGCATCAAATTTATATGTATAGCTACACGTAGAAAAGATGCCATGCTCTATACATAACCCCCAAAAGATGCCATGATTTGTCCTTCTATATAAAGGTAAACTATGACATGTTCAGAAACACTATATATACTAGCAAAATAGTTATAAGATACGAAAAATTTCCATGATCTTATTAATAAAGTTGAAACGGTCTAAAGAACTAAATTTGACACACTACCAACAATAAAACTAACAACCTGTAATTAATAAATTGCCATAATCTAAAAAGTTAAGTTGCCACGCTGCCCAAATTGAAACTGACACGGTCTAATTAAGAAAATTGCCTTGGTCTTGATAGTAAAATTGTCATATTGGCTACAATAAAATAACCATAGTTTAATTAAAAGATTGCCATGGTACCTATAATAAAATTGCTCGGGCAAAATCAGAATATTATTCTCAACAAATGCTCAACTTTTAAATTTTTCTAATGGGGACAAGATAAATTTTGTTCTTTTGAAAGAAAAAAAGATGGCAAAGTTAGGGAATTTATTCATCGGATAAAGGATGAAAAATTTAGGAATTTAGCATGGACACAAGAGACAGGTGTAATTTTTACAATTGCCATGTGACCATTACAATTTTCCATGTTTTTGGATATAATTAAAGAATTTCCCATGGTCTAATTAATAAAATTGTCATGGTCTAAATAATAAAAAGTCTATGCTACAAAAAAATAAAACTAATATGGTCTAATTAACAATTTTACCATTGTCTAATTGATAAAATTGCCATGGCATAAAAATAATGGAACATTACCATTATTCCCCCTAATTTGCGCCGAGTCTCATCTTTACCCCTAAAAAAACAATGCTCAACTTTGCCCCTCCTTCATCTAGTGCCCTTATAGAAATACCCTTCCATGTTGTTACCGTCTGGTCAAAGGCCTTTGACCGTCTACAAAACGTTTGTGGACATTTTTACCCTCGCCGTGAATGTGACTTATGGGTGGACACATCCATCCCATTAAAAAATGAAAAAACTCTCTGATACGTCTCCAACGTATCTATAATTTTTGATTGTTCCATGATATTATATTATCTATTTTGGATGTTTTATATGCATTAATATGCTATTTTATATTATTTTTGGGACTAACCTATTAACCTAGTGCCCAGTACCAGTTTATGTTTTTTCCTTGTTTTTGAGTATTGCAGAAAAGGAATATCCAACAGAGTCCAAACGGAATAAAATTCTACGCTGATTTTTCTTGGACCAGAAGGAACTCAGGAGGCTTCGAGAAGAGGCCAGAAGACCTACGGGTGGGCCACAAGCCACCAGGGCGCGCCCCTGGGGGGGCGCCCCCTGGCTTGTGGGCCTCCCGTAGCTCCTCCAACCCTAATTCTTCGCCTATAAATTCAGGAATATTCCCCCAATACCAAAGAGAGCCACGATAATACGTTTCCGCCGCCGCAAGCCTCTGTTCCCGTGAGATCCCATCTTGGGGCCTTTTCCGGTAATCTGCCGGAGGGGGATTCGATCACGGAGGGCATCTACATCAACACCATTGCCCTTCCGATGATGTGTGAGTAGTTCACCTCAGACCTTCGGGTCCATAGCTAGTAGCTAGATGGCTTCTTCTCTCTCTATGATCTTCAATACCATGTTCTCCATGATCTTCATGGAGATCTATCCGATGTAATACTCTTTTGCGGTGTGTTTGTCGAGATCCGATGAATTGTGGGTTTATGATCAGATTATCTATGAATATTATTTGAATCTTCTCTGAAATCTTATATGCATGATTTCATATCTTTGCAAGTCTCTTCGAGTTATTGGTTTGGTTTGGCCAACTAGATTGGTAATTCTTGCAATGGGAGAAGTGCTTAGTTTTGGGTTCAATCTTGTGGTGTCCTCACCCAGTGACAAAGTAGGGGTAGCGAGGCACGTATTTGTATTGTTGCCATCAAGGATAAAAAAATGGGGTTTTCATCATATTGCTTGAGTTTATCCCTCTACATCATGTCATCTTACTTAATGCGTTACTCTGTTCTTCATGAACTTAATACTCTAGATGCAAGCAGGAGTCGGTCGATGTGTGGAGTAATAGTAGTAGATGCAGAATCGTTTCGGTCTACTTGATACGGACGTGATGCCTATATGCATAATCATTGCCTTGGATATCGTCATAACTATGCGCTTTTCTATCAATTGCTCGACAGTAATTTGTTCACCCACCGTATTATTTTCCTTCAAGAGAGAAGCCTCTAGTGAAACCTATGGCCCCCGGGTCTATTTTCCATATTATATTTTCAGATCTATAAACCAAAATAGCAAAAATACTTTGCTGCAATTTATTTACTTTTATTTTAGTTTTCGTTTTAGTAATCTTTTATATCTTTCTCTATCAGATCTCATCCTTGCAAGTAACCGTGAAGGGATTGACAACCCCTTTATAGCGTTGGGTGCAAGTGTTTGATTGTTTGTGCAGGTGCATAGATTGGGGCCTTGCTTGTACCTCCTACTGGATTGATACCTTGGTTCTCAACAACTGAGGGAAATACTTATCTACTTTGCTACATCACCCTTTCCTCTTCAAGGGAAAACCAACGCAAGCTCAAGAAGTAGCAAGAAGGATTTCTGGAGCCCTTGCCGGGGAGGATACATAGCAAGTCTAGACAAGAACTCTCCCGTCAACTTGCCAATTTTTGGCGTGGTTGTCGGAGGGATCTACATCAAGCCTACCAAGTACCCATCACAAACTCATCTCTTGCATTTACATTATTTGCCATTTGCCTCTCGTTTTCCTCTCCCCCACTTCTAAAACGATTTTTAGAAAAAACCAAAAAGATTTGCCTTTTTATTCGCCCTTCTTCCGTTCGTATTTTCGTTTGCTTTTTGTTTGTTTGTGTGCTACATTGCTTGCTTTGTCACGATGTCTGAGAATACCAAATTGTGTGACTTCTCCAATACTAATAATAATGATTTTATTAGTACTCCGATTGCTCCCGCCACTAGTGCAGAATCTTATGAAATTAATGCCGCTTTGCTTAATCTTGTTATGAAAGAACAATTTTCCGGCCTTCTTAGTGAAGATGCCGCATCCCATCTAAATACTTTCGTTGAGTTGTGTGATATGCAAAAAAAGAAAGATGTGGATAATGATATTGTTAACTTGAAGCTATTTCCGTTCTCACTACGAGATCGTGCTAAAACTTGGTTTTCATCTTTGCCTAAAAATAGTATTGATTCATGGAATAAGTGTAAAGATGCTTTTATTTCCAAGTACTTTCCGCCCGCTAAGATCATCTCCCTTAGGAACGATATAATGAATTTTAAGCAACTTGATCATGAGCATGTTGCACAATCTTGGAAGATGATGAAATTAATGATTAGAAATTGCCCCGCACATGGTTTGAGTTTATGGATGATTATACAAAAATTTTATGCGGGATTGAATTTTGCATCTAGAAATCTTTTAGATTCCGCCGCGGGTGGTACTTTTATGGAAATCACATTAGGAGAAGCTACTAAACTCCTATATAATATTATGGCAAATTACTCTCAATGGCATACCGAAAGATCTCCTACTAGTAAAAAAGTGCATGCTATTGAAGAAATAAATACTTTGAGTGAAAAGATGGATGAATTAATGAAATTGTTTGCTAGTAAGAGTGCTCCTATTGATCCTAATGATATGACTTTGTCTTCTTTGATTGGAAATAATAATGAATCTATGGATGTGAATTTTGTTGGTAGGAACAATTTTGGTAATAACGCGTATAGAGGTAATTTCAACCCTAGGCCGTTTCCTAGTAATTCCTCTAATAATTATGGTAATTCCTACAATAATCCTTATGGAAATTATAATAAGATGCCCTCTGATCTTGAGAATAATATTAAATAATTTATTAGTTCGCAAAAGGTTTTCAATGCTACGATTGAAGAAAAATTGCTCAAGATTGATGATTTGGCTAGGAACGTTGATAGAATTTCGCTTGAGATTGATTCTTTGAAAATTAGATCTACTCCACCCAAGCGTGATATTAATGAGTCTTTAAAAGCTATGAGAACTTCTATTGATGAGTGTAAGGAAAGAACCGCTAGAATGCGTGCTAAGCGTGAATGGCTTGAAAAAGTGTGTTCTCGTGATAATAATGATGAAGATCTTAAAGTGATTGATGTGACTCCTATTGAATCTTGTTTTCTAATATAAATCTTGATAAATATGGGACTGGATATAAGTCAACTTTAGTTAAAAGTCGTCCCAATGATTCGGAGTTTATAGATCTTAATGCTAAAATTGATAAAAGTGGGATCGAAGAGGTCAAAACTTTAAATAGCAATGAACCCATTTTTTTGGATTTCAAGGACTTTAATTATGATAGTTGTTCTTTGATTTATTGTATTTCCTTGTTGCAATCCATGTTGAATTCTCCGCATGCTTATAATCAAAATAAAGCTTTTACTAAACATATCGTTGATGCTATGATGAAATCTTTTGAAGAAAAACTTGAGTTGGAAGTTTCTATACCTAGAAAGCTTTATGATGAGTGGGAACCTACTATTAAGATTAAAATTAAATATTATGAGTGCCATGCTTTGTGTGATTTGGGTGCTAGCGTTTCCACGATTCCGAAAACTTTATGTGATGTGCTAGGTTTCCATGAACTTGATGATTGCTCTTTAAATTTGCATCTAGCGGATTCCACTATTAATAAACCTATGAGAAGGATTAATGATGTTCTTATTGTTGCAAATAGGAATTATGTGACCGTAGATTTCATTGTTCTTGATATAGATTGCAATCCTACATGTCCTATTATTCTTGGTAGACCTTTCCTTAGAACGATTGGTGCAATTATTGATATGAAAGAAGGAAACATTAGATTCCAATTTACGTTAAGGAAAGGCATGGAACACTTTCCTAGAAATAAAATTAAATTACCTTATGAATCTATTATGAGAGCTACTTATGGATTGCATACCAAAGATGACAATACCTAGATCTATTGCGTTATGCCTAGTTAGGGGCGTTAAACAATAGCGCTTGTTGGGAGGCAATCCAATTTTATTTTATGTTTTTTGTTTTTGTTTCTGTTATTGAGTGATTTACACATTATTACCTCTGTATTAATTGTGTTTTAGTGTTTTAATTAGTGTTTGAGCCAAGTAAGACCTTTGGGATGGTCTACAGTGATTGTTGATTTGATCTTGCTGAAAAACAGAAACTTTTGCGCTCAGTCCAGGAATTTTATAAATTTACCAGAGCGTCAAATAAGTCTGAAAGTTTTAAAAAATATTTATATACAAATTTCCCAGATTGTCCTAATTTTTCAGAATTTTTTGAGTTACAGAAGTATTCGAAGTTTACAGATTCCTACAGACTATTCTGTTTTTGACAGATTCTGTTTTCTTTGTGTTGTTTGCTTATTTTGATGTATCTATGGATTGTATCGGGGGGTATGAACCATGGAGAAGTTGGAATACATTATATATTACACAAATATAAATAAATAATGAGTTCACAAAAGTACCTAAAGTGGTGATTTGTTTTTCTTATACTAACGGATCTCACGAGTTTTCTGTTGAGTTTTGTGTTGTGAAGTTTTCAAGTTTTGGGTAAAGATTTGATGGACTATGGAATAAGGAGTGGCAAGAGCCTAAGCTTGTGGATGCCCAAGGCACCCCAAGGAATATTCAAGGATACCAAAGAGCCTAAGCTTGGGGATTCCCCGGAAGGCATCCCCTCTTTCGTCTTCAATCCATCGGTAAATTTACTTGAGGCTATATTTTTATTCACCACATGATATGTGTTTTGCTTGGAGCGTCTTGTATGATATGAGTCTTTGCTTTTTAGTTTGCCACAATCATCCTTGCTGCAAACATCTTTTGAGAGGGACACGCATAAATCGTGAATTTATTAGAATACTCTATGTGCTTCACTTATATCTTTTGAGCTAGGCAATTTTGCTCCAGTGCTTCACTTATATCTTTTTAGAGCACGGTGGTGTTTTATTTTATAGAAATAATTGAACTCTCGTACCTCACTTATATTATTTTGAGAGTCTTTAAACAGCATGGTAATTAGTTTAGGTTATGAATTTAGTCCTAATATAATGGGCATCCAATAGGGATATAATAAAAAAATTCATATAAAGTGCATTGAATACTATGAGAAGTTTGATTCCTCGCATGTAGTTTTGAGATATAAAGATGGTGATATTAGAGTCATGCTAGTGAGTAATTGTGGATTGATAGAAATACTTGTGTTAAAAGTTTGTGATTCCCGTAGCATGCACGTATGGTGAACCGTTATGTAACGAAGTCGGAGCATAATTTGTTTATTGATTGTCATCCTTTGTGTGAGGGTCGGAAGCGCGCGATGTTAACTCCTACCAACCTCTCCCCTAGGAGCATGCGTCTAATACTTTGCTTCGATAACTAATAGACTTTTGCAATAAGTATGTGAGTTCTTTATGACTAATGTGAGTTCATGGATTATACGCACTCTCACCCTTCCACCATTGCTAGCCTCTCTAGTATCGCGCAACTTTCGCCGGTGCATTAAACCCACCATATTCTCTTCCTCAAAACAGCCACCATACCTACCTATTATGGCATTTCCATTGCCATTCCGAGATATATTGCCATGCAACTTCCACCGTTCCGTTGTAATTCTTGAGTTGTAAGTAAATAAAAGTGTGATGATCATCATTATTAGAGCATTGTCCCATGTGAGGAAAGGATGATGGAAGCTATGATTCCCTCACAAGTTGGGATGAGTCTCCGGACTTTACAAATAATAAAAGACGCCAATGAAGCCCAAATAAAAAAAAGAGGCCAAAGATGCCCACAAAAAAAAGAGAAGGGACAATGCTACTATCTTTTTTTTCACACTTGTGCTTCAAAGTAGCACCATGATCTTCATGATAGAGAGTCTCCTATTTTGTCACTTTCATATACTAGTGTGAATTTTTCATTATATAACTTGGCTTGTATATTCCAATGATGGGCTTCCTCAAATTTCCCTAGGTCTTCGTGAGCAAGCGAGTTGGATGCACACCCACTTAGTTTCTTTTTGAGCTTTCATACACGTATAGCTCTAGTGCATCCGTTGCATGTCAATCCCTACTCACTCAAATTGATATCTATTGATGGGCATATCCATAGCCCATTGATACGCCTAGTTGATGTGAGACTATCTTCTCCTTTTCCTCACAACCTCCACCATATTCTATTCCACCTATAGTGCTATATCCATGGCTCACGCTCATGTATTGCGTGAAAGTTGAAAAGGTTTGAGAACATAAAAAGTGTGAAACAATTGCTTGACTTGTCATCGGGGTTGTGCATGATTTAAATACTTTGTGTGGGGAAGATGGAGCATAGCCAGACCATATGATTTTTTAGGGATAACTTTCTTTGGCCATGTTATTTTGAAAAGACATGATTGCTTTGTTAGTATGCTTGAAGTATTATTGTTTTTATGTCAACATTAAACTTTTGTTTTGAATCTTATGGATCTGAACATTCATGCCACAATAAAGAATATTACATGGATAAATATGTTAGCTAGCATTCCACATCAAAAATTCTGTTTTTATCATTTACCTACTCGAGGACGAGCAGGAATTAAGCTTGGGGATGCTGATACGTCTCCAACGTATCTATAATTTTTGATTGTTCCATGCTATTATATTATCTATTTTGGATGTTTTATATGCATTAATATGCTATTTTATATTATTTTTGGGACTAACCTATTAACCTAGTGCCCAGTGCCAGTTTCTGTTTTTCCTTGTTTTTGAGTATTGCAGAAAAGGAATATCCAACGGAGTCCAAACGGAATAAAATTCTACGCTGATTTTTCTTGGACCAGAAGGAACCCAGGAGGCTTCGAGAAGAGGCCAGAAGACCTACGGGTGGGCCACAAGCCACCAGGGCGCGCCTATAAATTCAGGAATATTCCCCCAATACCAAAGAGAGCCACGATAATACTTTTCCTCCACCGCAAGCCTCTGTTCCCGTGAGATCCCATCTTGGGGCCTTTTTCGGTAATCTGCCGGAGGGGGATTCGATCACGGAGGGCATCTACATCAACACCATTGCCCTTCCGATGATGCGTGAGTAGTTCACCTCAGACCTTCGGGTCCATAGCTAGTAGCTAGATGGCTTCTTCTCTCTCTATGATCTTCAATACCATGTTCTCCATGATCTTCATGGATATCTATCCGATGTAATACTCTTTTGCGGTGTGTTTGTCGAGATCCGATGAATTGTGGGTTTATGATCAGATTATCTATGAATATTATTTGAATCTTCTCTGAATTCTTATATGCATGATTTCATATCTTTGCAAGTCTCTTCGAGTTATTGGTTTGGTTTGGCCAACTAGATTGGTAATTCTTGCAATGGGAGAAGTGCTTAGTTTTGGGTTCAATCTTGCGGTGTCCTCACCCAGTGACAAAGTAGGGGTAGCGAGGCACGTATTTGTATTGTTGCCATCAAGGATAAAAAGATGGGGTTTTCATCATATTGCTTGAGTCTATCCCTCTACATCATGTCATCTTACTTAATGCGTTACTCTGTTCTTCATGAACTTAATACTCTAGATGCAGGCAGGAGTCGGTCGATGTGTGGAGTAATAGTAGTAGATGCAGAATCGTTTCGGTCTACTTGATACAGACGTGATGCCTATATGCATAATCATTGCCTTGGATATCGTCATAACTATGCGCTTTTCTATCAATTGCTCGACAGTAATTTGTTCACCCACCGTATTATTTTCCTTCAAGAGAGAAGCCTCTAGTGAAACCTATGGCCCCCGGGTCTATTTTCCATATTATATTTTCAGATCTATAAACCAAAAATACCAAAAATACTTTGCTGCAATTTATTTACTTTTATTTTAGTTTTCGTTTTAGTAATCTTTTATATCTTTCTCTATCAGATCTCATCCTTGCAAGTAACCGTGAAGGGATTGACAACCCCTTTATAGCGTTGGGTGCAAGTGTTTGATTGTTTGTGCAGGTGCATAGGTTGGGGCCTTGCTTGTACCTCCTACTGGATTGATACCTTGTGAAAGGACGTGGATGTCGCCTAGAGGGGAGGGCGTGAATAGGCGCTTTAAAATAATTATGGTTTAGGCTTGAACAAATGCGGAATAAAACTAACGGTTAATATGTCAAGCACAAAACCTAAAACAACTAGGCTCACCTATGTGCACCAACAACTTATGCTACGCAAGATAAACAACTAAGTGATAGCAAGATATAAAGCATGAAACAATATGGCTATCACAAAGTAAAGTGCATAAGTAAAGGGCTCGGGTAAGAGATAACCGAGGCACGCGGAGACGACGATGTATCCCGAAGTTCACACCCTTGCGGATGCTAATCTCCGTTCGGAGCGGTGTGGAGGCACAATGCTCCCTAAGATGCCACTAAGGCCACCGTAATCTCCTCACGCCCTCGCACAATGCAAGATGTCGTGATTCCACTAAGGGACCCTTGAGGGCGGTCACCGAACCCGTACAAACAAGGTTGGGGAAAACTCCACAACTTAATTGGAGGCTCCCAACAACACCACGAAGCTTCACCACAATGGACTATGGCTTCCGCGGTGACCTCAAATGCTCGGGGCAATCTCCACAACTTAATTGGAGATCCCGACGCTTGCCCGGAGCTTTGCACCACAATGATTGAGCTCTGAGGCACCACCAACCGTCTAGGGCGCCAAAGCACCCAAGAGGAACAAGCTCTAGGGTGCTCAAACACCCAAGAGTAATAAGCTTCTCAACTTCTCACTTCCACGTATCACCGTGGAGAACTCAAACCTATGCACCAAATGCAATGAAAAGGGCACACGGAGTGCCCAAGTCCTTCTCTCCCAAATCCCACCAAAGCAACTAATGCTAGGGAGGAAAATGAGAGGAAGAACAAAGAAGAACACAAAGAACTCCAAGATCTAGATCCAAGGGGTTCCCCTCACTTAGAGGAGAAAGTGATTGGTGGAAATGTGGATCTAGATCTCCTCTCTCTTTTCCCTCAAGAACTAGCAAGAATCATTGGAGGGATTGAGAGTTAGCAAGCTCGAAGAAGGTCAACAATGGGGGAAGAACACGAGCTAAAGAGATAAGGTTCAATGGGGAAGAAGACCCCCTTTTATAGGTGGGGAAAAATCCAACCGTTATGCTCACAGCCCGCACAGAGCGGTACTACCGCTCATGGGAGCGGTACTACCGCTAGGGCGGTGGAAGCCCTTTGAAAAACAACAACGAGGAGGCAAAAGGCCAGTAGAACCGCCGGAGCGGTACTACCGCTAGTCCTCACGGTACTACCGCTAGGGATAGCGGTACTACTGCTTGCGAGCGGTACTAAAAAAATACATCCGTGCCTACCACCGCTGGACAAAACACGAGATTTTGGTCCGGAGCGGAAGTAGCCACGGTAGTAGCCGCAGTAGTACCGCTCTGGAGCGGTAGTAAAAAATTACATCCGCTCCAAGCGGTAGTACCGCTGCAGTAGCCGCGGTAGTACCGCTGCAGCCTTTTAAGAACACCAAAACTACCACAACTTCTGCAAACGGACTCCGAATTCAACGAAACCAAGTTTGTTGGAAAGCTAACGACATGGGCTAACATAATCTTGATAGAAATATCAATAAGAAGCAAATGAGAAAAGGCCCATAAGAAAATGGTGAGAACCCTTCCTCGGATAAGACCGGTAAAACCTCCAACACCGAAAACGCAATAGAAGAAGCATATGAAATCCGTTTTCGATGTACTAGAGCTTGTCACGAAGATAACCACAAGCTCTAAAACCTCAAAAAGAGAAAATACAAATAAGAATCAAGAAAGATGATGCAAGGATGCAATGATTTGAGCTCTCGACGAACGATACGATCAAGCTACTCACTTGAGAGCCCCCCTTGATAGTACGGCTATCGATCCTATAACCCGGTCTCCAAACTATCACCATGAGACTAGTAAAATAGAAAACCTATCAAGGGAAAACCTTTGCCTTGCACGAAGTCCACTTGAGTTAGATGATGACGATCTTGACTCCCTCAAGTTGGATCACCTTTCGTGATTGCGTTGGCTCAATGAAGGCTAGTTGATTGCTCCCCCATACTCCACTATGGGTGAGTCACTCTTCGGCACACCTTCACAAGTCCATTGTCACCACAATGGACGGCAAGCTACAAGCATGATTTCGTCGTGATGCTCCACTTGAACTTGCACAACACAACCTTGAGTTGATGTCATCCTCCATGGGTTTTATGTGATCTTCCTCTTGACGCAAGCCCATGGAAGCAAACCTAACCCCACATAGAACTCTCACAAAGACCATGGGTTAGTACACAAAGCGCAATGGATAATGCTTACCAACACAACCTTGATTTGATGTCATCCTCCATGGGTTGTATGTGATCTTCCTCTTGACGCAAGCCCATGGAAGCAAACCTAACCCCACATAGAACTCTCACACAGACCATGGGTTAGTACACAAAGTGCAATGGACAATGCTTACCAAACCGTGAGATCACTTGATCCCACTCGGTGTATCTTCTACGCTTTGTGTGAAATCTTCTCTCTTCATAAAGATGATGTCTTGAAGATACACATGAATGTTCACACAATCTTCTTCTTCAAGACATGCTAGCAATTAGCTCAACACTCACTAGACCAATCTTTGGATAAATCCTTGGATACCACCTTGGTCAACACATAAACTCCTTGAAACCAACAAATGGACTTCAAGAAAAGCCTATGGACAAATCCTTCGAATATAACTCAAGGCAACCATTAGTCCATAGGGATTGTCATCAATTACCAAAACCACACATGGATAAATGTGCTCTTACACCTTGGTTCTCAACAACTGAGGGAAATACTTATCTACTTTGTTGCATCACCCTTTCCTCTTTAAGGGAAAACCAACGCAAGCTCAAGAAGTAGCACTCTCTCTCTCTCTCTCACACACACACACCTCTCTCTGTTCTCCGATCTCTCCTTCTATTCTCTAGCACCGGCACCATGGCCGCGACGCAAGCAGCAACACGAGCCGACAACATATAGCAGTAGGGCCGCGACGCAAGGAGCAGCAGCGTCAGGCGCCAGCAAGCAGCAGTAGGGACACGACGGAAGTGGCAGCGGCGACGGGCGACGCAAGCAGCAGCCCACATCATGACCGGAGCGTCAGCTGTACTGGCAGTGGGTAATGTGAGCACCAACACGACAGTTAACGGCAAGAAGTAGCACGATGGCCTGGCTGCAAGCAAGATCATGGCGGCCCAGTGGGAAGCAAAAACACGGCGGCCCGGCAGGAAGCAAAGCCATGGCCGCGACACAAGCAGCAGCGCTGGCGAGCGGCAACTTGCAGCACGATGACAAGCAGGAGCATGGTCGCGGCACAAGGTGCAACGGGGTTGGGCGATGCAAGCAGCAAACAGAAAAACTCATCTAGGTTTCTTTCTGGGGGTTTCATGATTTATAGGATTTTTCAGCATTGGAATCACGTCGGGGGTGGGGTGCCCGAGGATCCCACAAGCTTAGGTGGCATGCCCTAGGGGGCGCCACCAATGCTTGTGCCCCTTTGGACATCTTCTGGTCCTTCTTCGAGGCTCCGTGGGTCTCTTCTGGTCCATAAGAAATCACCGTAAATTTTTGTGGCATTTAGACTTCATTTGGTGTGGATTGTCTGCGAAACAAAAAATAGCAAAAAAAACAGAAACTGGCACTAGGCACTAGGTCAATAGGTGCACCAAAACCATATAAAATCATTGTGAACATGACATGAATACTTCATAAATTATCGATACGTTGGAGACGTATCACCCTCCCTCGTCCTCCATAGACCTTATAATAAAATTTCAGTTGCCGAAGCATTTCAACCATCGCCCTCCCTCGTCCACTACCATTACTAAAAAATTTAGTAGCAGCGGCATATCCTCAAACACCACGGTCCACACACACCGACCCCCACCCTCTTCTCCCCTGCTCGAACCCTAGCTCGCCGCCGCTGCCGCCCTCCACCACCAACCTTTGCCGGTCTGCCCGTGCCTCCTAGCAACATAAGTTATGGTTACCCACCGATCCCCATACCCTTGTCGCCCTGAGTTTTTAGATGAGGCTTGCGGTCTCCCTTTCCCCATATCCCCATCCCCTACTCCACAGAGTCACAGCCTAAGTCGGTGCACATATCTCAGGGAGCCCGAGGAGCGTACAGGCAAACACAAGGTCTATCATGGCCTCTCCTACGGACGATGGTGAGGTGGCCGCCGTTCGTGCCAACCTGTCGATCCCGGAGGAACACCTCGTTGCGGAAGCCGGCGAGGACGTTGACTATGTTGCCATGCCGATGGCTTCAAGTCTGCGGGCTCGCATATTCCTATATCTCAGGAGAGCCGGCTACGACATCAAGCTCGTCAACAACAACGGCTTCACGCGGGCCATGTCACAGGTTAAGTGCTCCATCCCCAACGCCTCTGGTTCAACCGTCGCCGATCTCTTCGAAGGCCCCGCCGCTGATCTCCTCTGCCTCGCAGTCAAGGATTTCCTTCCCTTATACACCATTGAGCCCCTTTTGTCATTTCTGAAGGATGTGTTCTATGGCGGTGGCTTTGGATCCTTAGCTGCAAAGTCAGATCTCATCGACCAAGACCATGAGAAGGGCACCCACTATGGCTCTTCCAAGGGGAAACAACCCATCTCTGACATCAGGGAGCGCACCCTGGGTATGTGCTCTTCCAAGTGGAAGGAGCCCATCCATGACAAGTGAGGCAATATCATGTGAGCAAATCTTACCTTTTCTAACTAGCCCACTCGTACCCATTGTTGCAGTATCTTTTGCCATGTGATGTTTTAACTATGTCATGTTTAATTATTTTAGTTATGCAAAAATCTATTGTTCAATAGGGCTATCTGATGTTTAAGTATGAATTAACCAGTTCAATTTCATGAATGACTATATTTGGTTGTATATAGTGAGCATATGCCTTGTTTATGTGTATTTGGTTGTTAGGTTGGTTCAAGTGAGCATTTGTCCAGTTTTCAAGCAGATGTCTTGCTTTTGTGTATCTGGTTGTTAGGTTGGTCGTAGTGAGCATTTGTCCAGTTTTCAAGCAAATGCCTTGCTTTTCTGTATCTGGTTGTTAGGTTGGTTGCAGTGAGCATTTGCCTAGTTTACACTTTTCAATGCTATATTTGGTTGTTATAGTGAGCTTATATACCTTGTTTATTTCAATTATTCACAATGTGATGTTCATTATGTGTAAGTATGAATTCTGCAATTCAATTTCATCAATACCACACGTTATGCCTGGTGTAGTTAACACGTGCCCTTTACTTCTGTTTTACACATTTATCCAGCGTGATGTTTAAGCATGGGCAACATTCTGTTCATTTTCAACAATACATGTTTGAATTACAGTATTTGGTCGCTCTTAAGCCTGTTCTAGCTAACACCCCTTCCATTTTTATCTGCTTTAATAGCATGCTGAAACCAACACATTCAAGCTATCATTTGGAGATGATGTTGTTTACTTAGGCTATATTTGATTGATGTTAAGTCTGATGTACTTATCATGACTTTCCATGTACTTACACAGGACAACAATGGGAGTGGCTGACGTTTTCCACCATGTTAGTTTCATCCCCGGCTTATACTCCCTTTGTTCCATAATGTAGTGCATATATATTTTTTGAACAGTCAAACTTTACAAACTTTGACCAAATTTATATAGAATACTATTTATATCTACCACACCAAAATGTATACAATATGAATGTAAGTTTTGTGATGTATCTAATGAAATGTATTTGGTATTCTAGATGTATATGTTTTTCTCTACAAACTTGGTCAAAGTTAGTAAAGTTTGACTACTCAAAATATTTATACGCAACACATTGTGGAACAGAGGGAGTATTCTATTACACCATTCTGCAATTGCATTTTAGCTTCTAATATTAAGTTGTTGCTTGTAGGTACATATGTCCTTGGTACAGATCAACAACTTGACCCTTTTTGCGTATGGGGCAATTAAACATTCATGAACGGGTATCAAGTGAGGAAATTGATAAGGATTGTTAGGGAAAAGAGACAAACAATGTCAATGAATCTATTTGTTTACACTCTATCCAACACAACAATGAGTTGTAGGATGGTAACTACACACTCTGTAGCCTTCTCTTTTTACTGCCCATAATGAGTAATTAGCCAACAATGTCTGAATCTTTTTATTTTGCTGTGGTTCCCAAAGTAGTTTACTCAAGATTACCTTGCAGAGTACATGATTGGTGGACATGCAATGAAGGTTAAAGTATCATCAAGACTACAATGAGTATCGAGAAGTCATAATGAAGACACTGAAGGATGGGTGGGCGGCCATCACAAGGGGTTGGCCTAGAGTCATGCGTGCATTAGCCATGGAGGAGGGCACAATATGGGCATTCCGCTTCACCTTCTCCAGCAACCAGAATGTATTTTGGCTCTCTTTTTACCATCTTTAATACAACTGTGGTTCATCATACTTTATTTAATGCTTCTGTAGTTTTTTTTCTTTTGAATTGGTGCTTCTGTAGTTCTTCAATATATGTACGTGTGAATCAAATTATGCATTTGTTCTTGAACCTATATTTGTAAACATGATTCAATATGAAATAAGTGATTGCCTACTTTCAAATTTAAAATCTGTGAATTTTAAATGCATGAATTAAATTAGGGAGAAATTATGCTCTACATGCCATTACAATGCACACGGTTTGAGAAAGTAAAATGTATGTGATCAACTTCAAGACCAGACACGTTTCTCCACTCACGACGTGTGCGATGAATCTCTATTGCACACATGATCAGCCAAGAAATAACGTGTGACATTAACAACAGCAGTGCACATAGTTCCTTCTTATCAAATGTTTTTGATAGTCTCCTTATCACACACGCTTTGGAATCATGTACTGTTTATCATGTCGTGCCCATCGTAAACGTTGGTCATAGAAGAATGCGTGCGATAGGTCTTCATCTGACACGGGTACTACGGATTGAACGTTTGGGACATTTTATATATCACAAACATTTATCAACAGTGCAACGTGTGGGATAAATTCAACCTTCGCATACGGTTTTATACGGACAACTGTATACGCTCTTAGATCCTATCACAAACGGTACCGCAGAACTAAATATGTGTGATAGTCTCCTTATCATACATGCTTTACAATCATGATCTGTTTGTGATGCGGCGCGCATCATAAACGTTGCACCACAGAATAGCGCGTGCAATGGCAATGGGATCTAACATGAGTAGCAAGGATGGAGAGTTTGGGAAATATGATACGACGCAAACGGTTGACTGATAACTCCTGCTTGTGATAGAGGCAGACATCGCATACGCTTAGTTCTGCGAAACATTTGCATTCTCGCTCGACATCGCAAATGATTTTTCTATGTCGTGTGGTATGGACCCCCCCTATCGTACACACAAGCAAGGCAACGGTTTAAAACTCCGTCGCGAAAAGGGGGTAAAAACCGTTTGTATAGGACGTCGATGCACCAGTGACCTATGTGCATTTTGGAGCATGCTAGGGTTGATTCGTTTGTCGATCTGTGAGATTGTGATGTTGTGGTAGCTATTGGTGGTGGATTTGTAGCATGTTAGGGTGGTATGATAGTGTTGAACACGATTTTAGCTAGTTGTGATGTATAATGCTCATATCATAGATTGTCCAGTAGTGTGTGCTATGGTTACTGTCAATGTGTGGTACAATTGTAGGACATGACCATGCAGACGCAAGATCTTAATTAGACCATTATCATGTCCGAGAGCCAGTTCAGTGCGTCCTATGTCGAGGACTCCCACCCCCTCCCCCTCGATTAACATATGACTACTGATTCATATGTGTTCGAGGTTTCAGGCATGGCTTCTCTATTTGTGCCGGTCATTCTCGTTGAGCCAACTGTTACCGCGGCACAAACGACAACCGCAAAGGCAAAGAAGGATGGTAGGGGAACAACATGAAGTGGCAGCCATTCATGTCCAAGTTTGTGCTTAATAAGATGTGTGAGCTCATATCTAGTGGTGTTAGGACTAACAAGGGCTTCAAGGAGGTGCACTTGAACACCATTGTGAAGCAGGTGTTTGAGTTATGTGGCCAGGAGGTGACCTCCATCCAGGTCTACAACCACCTCAGGAAGCAGAGAGCTCGATCGATCCAAGTGTCCAAGCTCAAAGACCTTAGCGGTACCTCATGGGATCAGAACACTTGCTCGATTGTTCTGGAGGTAGAGCACTACACCGGCCACGTCGCGGTTAGCTCACATCCCCTTGTTTTTCACATTGTCAACCATTGCCTTCTCACAACTAACAATGATGTGTTTCTTCCTTAGGACCACCCCAAAGACGTTGAGTTCCTCAACACACCCATCCAAAACTACAACCAGATGCATCACATCTTCTCCTTCGGACTGGCACCCGGCAAGCATGCCATGGGCTCCGGTGGGCCTCTCATAATGATGGTGAACTTGCGGTGATAGGATTACACCCTCTTTTGGATGTGGTGGTAGGATGACACCATAGTAGTGCTAGTTTGAACTTGTTATGCCATATGATGATGCATGCTTACTACTGCTCTTCTGCTCCATTGCTTGTTGTTTGTGTGCTCCATTCCTTACTGCTTGTGTGCTCCATTGCTTGCTGCTTCAACTATTGCTCTTGTGCCCTGCTAGGACAAGTGGTATGCGGTGTTCATCGGGAGGGCTCCAGAGGTTTACAATTCATGGGAAGCTTGCAATGAACAAGTTTTAGGATACAAGAACAGCATCCACGAAGGGTTTAAGACTAGGCAGGTGGTAGCAGATGCTTACTCGAAGTTTGTACGAAAGTAGTCATGGAGGTTGAAGTTGGCAAGGCAGCGCCACACTTTGGGCTGGAGAACTTCATCGTCATGCAGTTCGTCGCCACTTTAGTGTTGTGGCGTTGGTGTGGTCGTTGTGATCGTGTGTAAGGTGCAGCGGGTAAGCTCGCCACGTAGGGTACAAGGTTAGCACACCTTCCAGCATGTGTGCAGCAAAATATCTTGTATATGCGTGAGTTGAGACAATGTAGGACACCAAGCACCGTACGCAAACCTATCCCCTAATGCAGGCAGTCTCGATGCAACACTGGTGCAGCGACATGCTATACAAACGGTTTTTAACACCTTTCCATGACATAGTTTTAAACCGTCGCCTTGCCTGTGTGGGCGATAGGGGGGTCCATCCCACACAACACAGAAAAATTGTCGGTGATGGTGACCGATGGTGCAGACGCTCTGCCAAATATAATCGTGTGCGATGTAAGAATATATCGCACACACTATATTTTGGACGTACGTGTGAGATTGGGGATCAATCACACATGTCTATCACGAGTCAAACACGTCTAATTTCTCATGGAAAACAAATGGTGTTTGACCTTTAACCGTTTGCGAAACATTACCTAATACACACGGGCCATCGTAGAAACTGTGTGTGATATCTGCACCATCGCACATGAGTTTTTGTTGGCAAGTGTTTGCCATGCATGATATCATCGCACACGTTTCCTGAAAAATTAACGTGTGGGATCGTCTTTGTATCGGTCACGGTTTCTTGTTGGCTCACGTGTGAGATAAGGTGCTAACGCAAACGATTGAGGAGCTCCTACGCACACGTAGAAGTGTTGCAAATCGGCAATGGTTTCTTATGTATCACCAACGTTTCAGTTTATATCTCGTGTGCTTTTCCTGTAGATCACAGGCGGTTGAGCTATGAGTTACGTGTGCTTTCCGTTCTGGATCGCACAAGCTTACTTTCTTAAACCATGTGTGCTTAAATGGCCAGGTTATTGTAAAATATCGCATTTGAATCACCCGCGAATTACAAATTCGCTACAATATGCAATCGAACAAATAGTGTCCTGATAACCCACAAGTATAGGGGATCGCAACAGTTTTTGAGGGTAGAGTATTCAACCCAAATTTATAGATTCGACACAAGGGAAGCCAAAGAATACTTGAGAGTATTAGCAGTTGAGTTGTCAATTCAACCACACCTAGAGATTAAATATCTGCAGCAGAGTGATCAGTAGCACAGTAATATGATAGTTTTGATAGCAGTAGCAATAGTAACAGTAGCGGTAAGAGTAGTAGCAATAGTTTTATAGCAGTTGGAACAGCAACAACAACAGTAGTAACTTAGCAAGAGCAATAAGTGGAAAGGTCGTAGGCACTAGATCGGTAACTCGTTGGATGATATTCATCATGTAATAGTCATAACCTAGGGCGATACAGAACTAGCTCCAGTTCATCAATGTAATGTAGGCATGTATTCCGTAAATAGTCATACGTGCTTATGGAAAAGAACTTGCATGACATCTTTTGTCCTACCCTCCCGTGGCAGCGGGGTCCATAAGGAAACTAAGGGATATTAAGGCCTCCTTTTAATAGAGAACCGAAACAAAGCATTAACACATGGTGAGTACATGAACTCCTCAAACTACGGTCATCACCGCGAAGTATCCCAAATATTGTCACTATGGGGTTGACGGATCATAACACGTAATAGGTGCATATGACTAGGCAAGATCGGATCAAGAACATGGATATAGAGATGATAACATAAACGGTTCATATCTGAATTCATGGCACTCGGGCCCTAGTGACAAGCATTAGGCATAGCAAAGTCATAGCAACATCAATCTCAGAACATAATGGATACTAGTGATCAAGCCCTAACAAAACTAACTCGATTACATGATGAATCTCATCCAACTCCTCACCGACCAGCAAGCCTATGAAGGAATTACTCACTCCTGGTGGGGAGCATCATGGAATTGGCGATGGAGAAAGGTTGATGATGACGAAGACCGAAGATTCCCCTCTCCGGAGCCCCAAACGGGCTCCAGATCTGGCCTCCCGATGAAGAACAGGAGGTGGCGGCGGCTCCGTCTCGTGAAACGCGATAATTCTTTCTCTCCTATTTTTTTCCTCCAAATTTAGGAATTTATAGTGGCGGAGATAGGGCAAGTGGGGCCCCGAGGTGCCCAGCCCCCACCAGGACGTGCCGGGAGGGGGCTGGCGCGCCCCGGTGGGTGCTGCTCACCTTGGGCCCCCTCTCCGGTGGTTTCTGCCTCCAGTATTTTTTATATTTTCCAAAATAAATCTCTAGAAAGTTTCGTTCCATTCCGAGAACTTTTATTTCTGCACAAAAATAACACCATGGCAATTCTGCTGAAAACAGCGTCAGTCCGGGTTAGTTCCATTCAAATCATGCAAATTAGAGTCCAAAACAAGGGCAAAAGAGTGAGGAAAAGTAGATACGTTGGAGACGTATCAACTCCCTGATGTTTACTACGCAACCTTCTTCTTGTAGACTCGTGTTGGGCCTCCAAGCGCAGAGTTTTGTAGGACAGTAGCAACTTTCCCTCAAGTGGATGACCTAAGGTTTATCAATCCGTGGGAGGCGTAGGATGAAGATGGTCTCTCTCAAACAACCCTGCAACCAAATAACAAAGAGTCTCTTGTGTCCCCAACACACCCAATACAATGGTAAATTGTATAGGTGCACTAGTTCGGCGAAGAGATGGTGATACAAGTGTAATATGGATAGTAGATATAGATTTTTGTAATCTGAAAATATAAAAACAGCAAGGTAGCAAGTAACAAAAGTGAGCAAAAACGGTATTGCAATGCTTGAAAACAAGGCCTAGGGTTCGTACTTTCACTAGTGCAAGTTCTCTCAACAATACTGACATAGTTGAATCATATGTAAATCCCTCACGTGCGACAAAGAGTTCACTCCAAAGTCACAAATAGCGGAGAACAAACAAAGGAATTATCGTAGGGTACGAAACCACCTCAAAGTTATCTTTTCCGATCAATCGTATGAGCTATCCCTATAAGTGTCACAAACAGCCCTAGAGTTCGTACTAAAATAACACCTTAAGATACACATCAACCAAAACCCTAATGTCACCTAGATACTCCAATGTCACCACGAGTACCCATGGGCTTGATTATACGATATGCATCACACAATTTCAGATTCATCATGTTCAATCCAACACAAAGAACTTCAAAGAGTGCCCCAAAGTTTCTACCGGAGAGTCAAGATGAAAACGTGTGCCAACCCCTATGTATAGATTCCCAAGGTCACGGAACCCGCAAGTTGATCACCAAAACATACATCAAGTGGATCAATAGAACATCCCATTGTCACCACGGATATCCCATCGCAAGACATACATCAAGTGTTCTCAAATCATTAAAGACTCAATCCGATAAGTAAACTTCAAAGGGAAAACTCAATTCATCACAAGAAGATAGAGAGGGGAAAACTCCATATGATTCATCTATATCAATAAAGCTCGCGATACATCAAGATCATGCCATCTCAAGAACATGAGAGAGAGAGATCAAACACATAGCTACTGGTACATACCCTCAGCCCTGAGGGTGAACTACTCCCTCCTCGTCATGGAGACCGCCGGGATGATGAAGATGGCCTTCGGTGATGGTTTCCCCCTCCGGCAGGGTGCCAGAACGGGCTCCCGATTGGTTTTTCGTGGTTACAGAGGCTTGCGGCGCGGGAACTCCCGATCTAGGGTTGTTTCTGGGGGTTACGGGATTTATAGGAGTACTTGGCGTTGGAATCAAGTCAGGGGACTCCCGAGGGGCCCACAAGCCAGGGGCGCGCCCTAGGTGGGGTGGCCTAGGCTTGTGGCTGCCTCGGGACTCCTCTCCGGTATCTTTTTGCTCCAGTATTTTTTATATTTTCCCAAAAATATTCTCCGTAAATTTTTATTCCATTTGGACTCCGTTTGATATTCCTTTTCTGCGAAGCTCAAAAACAAGGAAAAACAGAAACTGGCACTGGGCTCTAGATTAATAGGTTAGTCCCAAAAAATAGTATAAAATAGCATATTAATGCATATAAAACATCCAAAACCGATAATATAATAGCATGGAACAATAAAAAATTATAGATACGTTGGAGACGTATCAAGCATCCCCAAGTTTAATTCCTGCTCGTCCTCGAGTAGGTAAATGATAAAAACAGAATATTTGATGTGGAATGCTACCTAACATATTCATCCATGTAATTTTCTTTATTGTGGCATGAATATTCAGATCTATAAGATTCAAAACAAAAGTTTAATGTTGACATAAAAACAATAATACTTCAAGCATACTAATAAAGCAATCATGTCTTCTCAAAATAACATGGCCAAAGAAAGTTATCCCTACAAAATCATATAGTTTGGCTATGCTCCATCTTCATCACACAAAGTATTAAATCATGCACAACCCCGGTTTTAGCCAAGCAATTGTTTCATACTTTAGTATTCTCAAACTTTTTCAACTCTCACGCAATACATGAGCGTGAGCCATGGATATAGCACTATAGGTGGAATAGAATATGGTGGTTGTGGAGAAGACAAAAAGAAGGAGATAGTCTCACATCAACTAGGCGTATCAACGGGCTATGGAGATGCCCATCAATAGATATCAATGTGAGTGAGTAGGGATTGCCATGCAACGGATGCACTAGAGCTATAAGTGTATGAAAGCTCAAAAAAGAAACTAAGTGGGTGTGCATCCAACTCGCTTGCTCACGAAGACCTAGGGAAATTTGAGGAAGCCCATCATTGGAATATACAAGCCAAGTTCTATAATGAAAAATTCCCACTAGTATATGAAAGTGTCAATATAGGAGACTCTCTATCATGAAGATCATGGTGCTACTTTGAAGCACAAGTGTGGAAAAAGGATAGTAGCATTGCCCCTTCTCTCTTTTCTCTCATTTTTTTTGGTGGGCATCTTTGGCCTCTTTTTTTTTATAAAGTCCGAAGACTCATCCCGACTTGTGGGGGAATCATAGTTTCCATCGTCCTTTCCTCACATGGGACAATGCTCCAATAATGATGATCATCACACTTTTATTTACTTACAACTCAAGAATTACAACTCGATACTTAGAACAAAATATGACTCTATATGAATGCCTCCGGCGGTGTACCGGGATGTGCAATGACTCAAGAGTGACATGTATAAAAAATATGAACGGTGGCTTTGCCACAAATACGATGTCAACTACATGATCATGCAAAGCAATATGACAATGATGATGCGTGTCATAAACGGAACGGTGGAAGTTGCATGGCAATATATCTTGGAATGGCTATGGAAATGCCATAATAGGTAGGTATGGTGGCTGTTTTGAGGAAGGTATATGGTGGGTTTAATGCACCGGCGAAAGTTGCGCGGTACTAGAGAGGCTAGCAAGGGTGGAAGGGTGAGAGTGCGTATAATCCATGGACTCAACATTAGTCATAAAGAACTCACATACTTATTGCAAAAGTCTATTAGTCATCGAAACATAGTACTAGACGCATGCCCCTAGGGGAAGGGTTGGTAGGAGTTAACCATCGCGTGATCCCGACCTCCACACAAAGGAAGACATTCAATAAATAAATCATGCTCCGACTTCGTCACATAACGGTTCACCATACGTGCATGCTACGGGAATCACAAACTTTAACACAAGTATTTCTACCAATCCACAATTACTCACTAGCATGTCTCTAATATCACAATCTTTATATCTCAAAACAATCATAAGGAATCAAACTTCTCATAGTATTCAATGCACTTTATATGAAAGTTTTTATTATATCCCTCTTGGATGCCCATTATATTAGGACTAAATTCATAACCTAAGCAAATTACCATGCTGTTTAGAGACTCTCAAAATAATATAAGTGAAGCAAGAGAGTTCAATAATTTCTATAAAATAAAGCCACCGCCGTGCTCTAAAAAGATATAAGTGAAGTACTAGAGCAAATTGACAAACTACTCCAAAAAGATATAAGTGAAGATCAATGAGTAGTCAAAAATTTAAATAACTATGTGAAGACTCTCTCATCTAAGAATTTCAGATCTTAAGTACTTTATTCAAACAGCAAAATAAAATAAAATGACATTCCAAGGATAGCACATATCATGTGAAGAAGCAAAAACTTAGGTTCAACCGATACTAACCGATAATTGTTGATGAAGAGAGGTGGGATGCGTAGCATCCCCAAGATTAGATGCTTGAGACTTCTTGAAATATTTACTTGGGGTGCCTTGGGCATCCCCAAGCTTGAGCTTTTGTATCTCGTTCAATCCTCTCATATCATGGTTTCACCTATTCTCAAAAACTTCATCCACACAAAACTCGAAAAGAACTCGTGAGATAGGTTAGTACACATAATAATAAATCAACTCTTTATGTACTGCCAAGACAAGTTGCATAATAATTTCAAACATCATCTACTTTTTACTATCATCTCCACAATTTATATCTACCAATATAGGCTATGGAAACTATAGGATAAGTAGATAACGAAACTATGACAGCAATCTGTCCAAACAGAACAGTCTGTAGAAATTTATGAAAACGGTGTACTTATGTAACTCAAAAAATTATGAAAATTTATGACATGATAAATAATTTATATGAGAATACTTTGTAAAAATTTCAGAAACTTTCCACGTTCCAGTAAAATATGAAAATTCAAACACTACAGCAAAAGTTTCTGTTTTTACACAGCACACATCAAACATGCAATGCAAGCATCCTAAGGCAATTCATGGAACTTTTTATTGAAAAACAAGATTATAAATGACACCTAACAGAGAACAAGAAAATAAAATGACGCTCCAAGCAAAACTCATATTATGTGACGAATAAAAATATAGCTCCAAGTAAGATATACCGATAGTGTTGAAGATGAAAGAGGGGATGCCTTCCGGGGCATCCCCAAGCTTAGGCGCTTGAGTATTCCTTGGATATTACCTTGGGGGTGCCTTGAGCATCCCCAAGCTTAGGTTCTTGTCACTCCTTATTCTCCTCATATCGGTGTCTCACCCAAAACTTAAAAACTTCAATCACACAAAACTTAACGGAACTTCGTGAGATGGGTTAGTATAATAAAGATAGATCATTCACTTAGGTACTGTCAAGAAAAGATTCAGAATTCTTCCCACATGATACCTACTGTATTCTACCATTAACATAATTTATACCACTAAATATAATCTATGGAAACACTAAAACAAGCAAACTATGCATGCAAAACAGAATCTGTCAAAAACAGAACAGTCTGTGAAGATCTGTAGTGTAACTATACTTCCCTGTCTCTAAAAATTCTGAAAAATTAGGAAAACCTGAAGAATTTTTATATAAATACTGTGTAAAAATTTCATATCATTATCACGCTCCAATAAAAAATTAAAATTCCTGTACTGGAGTCAAAAGTTTCTGTTTTGGTTCAGCATCAATTCTACTCATCTTGCGAGTCATCCCAAAGGCTTTACTTGGCACTTTATTGAAATAAAAGACACAAAACATGATTAATACAGTAGATTAATCATGTGATCACACAAAAACAGAAAGGATAAGTGTTGGATTGTCTCCCAACAAGCGCTTTTCTTTAATGCCTTTTAGCTAGGCATGATGATTTCAATGAAGCTCATATAAGAATAGTAATTGAAACATGCAAAAGAGCATCATGAATCTCATGGAAAGCACATTTAAGTCTACCCACTTCCTATGCATAGGGATTTTGTGAGCAAACAATTTATGGGATCAAGAATCAACTAGCATAGGAAGGCAAAACAAGCATAACTTCAAAACTTTGAACACATAGAGAGGAAATTTGATATTATTGCAATGCCTACAAGCATATGTTCCTCCCTCATAATAAATTTCAGTAGCATCATGAAGGAATTTCACAATATAAATATAACATAAAGCATCCTTTTCATGATCTACAAGCATATAAAATTTATTACTCTCCACATAAGCATATTTCTTCTCATTCATCGTAGTGGGAGCAAACTCAACAAAATAACTATCATGAGATACATGATTGGCATAATCACATTCAATATTAAAATCATGATGACAAGTTTCATGGTTACTATCACTATTTATAGCATACATGTCATCATAATAATCATCATAGATAGGAGGCATGCCATCATCATAATAAATTTCCTCATCAAAACTTGGGGGACTAAAAATATCATCTTCATAAAACATAGCATCCCCAAGCTTGTGGCTTTTCATATCATTAGCATCATGGATATTCAGAGAATTCATACTAGCAACATTGCAATCATGCTCATCATTCAAAGAATTCTTATGAAGTATTTTCATAATTTCTTCCTCTACCAATTGAGCACAATTTTCGGAATCCTTATTTTCACGAAAGACATTATAAAGGCGATACAAATGATGCAACCTAAACTCCATTTTTTTGTAGTTTTATTTTATAAAACCAAACTAGTGAAAAACAAGAAACTAAAAGATTTAATTGCAAGATCTAAAGATATACCTTCAAGCACTCACCTCCTTGGCAACGGCGCCAGAAAAGAGCTTGATGTCTACTACGCAACCTTCTTCTTGTAGACTCGTGTTGGGCCTCCAAGCGCAGAGTTTTGTAGGACAGTAGCAATTTTCCCTCAAGTGGATGACCTAAGGTTTATCAATCCGTGGGAGGCATACGATGAATATGGTCTCTCTCAAACAACCCTGCAACCAAATAACAAAGAGTCTCTTGTGTCCCCAACACACCCAATACAATGGTAAATTGTATAGGTGCACTAGTTCGGCGAAGAGATGGTGATACAAGTGTAATATGGATAGTAGATATAGATTTTTGTAATCTGAAAATATAAAAACAGCAAGGTAGCAAGTAACAAAAGTGAGCAAAAACGGTATTGCAATGCTTGAAAACAAGGCCTAGGGTTCATACTTTCACTAGTGCAAGTTCTCTCAACAATACTGACATAGTTGAATCATATGTAAATCCCTCACGTGCGACAAAGAGTTCACTCCAAAGTCACAAATAGCGGAGAACAAACAAAGAAATTATTGTAGGGTACAAAAACACCTCAAAGTTATCTTTTCCGATCAATCGTATGAGCTATCCCTATAAGTGTCACAAACAGCCCTAGAGTTCGTACTAAAATAACACCTTAAGATACACATCAACCAAAACCCTAATGTCACCTAGATACTCCAATGTCACCACGAGTACCCATGGGCTTGATTATACGATATGCATCACACAATTTCAGATTCATCATGTTCAATCTAACACAAAGAACTTCAAAGAGTGCCCCAAAGTTTCTACCGGAGAGTCAAGACGAAAACGTGTGCCAACCCCTATGCATAGATTTCCAAGGTCACGGAACCCGCAAGTTGATCACCAAAACATACATCAAGTGGATCAATAGAACATCCCATTGTCACCACGGATATCCTATCGCAAGACATACATCAAGTGTTCTCAAATCATTAAAGACTCAATCCGATAAGTAAACTTCAAAGGGAAAACTCAATTCATCACAAGAAGATAGAGAGGGGAAAACTCCATATGATTCATCTATATCAATAAAGCTCGCGATACATCAAGATCGTGCCATCTCAAGAACATGAGAGAGAGAGAGATCAAACACATAGCTACTGGTACATACCCTCAGCCCCGAGGGTGAACTACTCCCTCCTCGTCATGGAGACCGCCAGGATGATGAAGATGGCCTTTGGTGATGGTTTCCCCCTCCGGCAGGGTGCCGGAACGGGCTCCCGATTGGTTTTTCGTGGCTACAGAGGTTTGCGGCGGCGGAACTCCCGATCTAGGTTTGTTTCTGTGGGTTACGGGATTTATAGGAGTACTTGGCGTTGGAATCAAGTCAGGGGGACTCCCGAGGGGCCCACAAGCCAGGGGGCGCGCCCTAGGTGGGGGGGCGCCCCCCAGGCTTGTGGCTGCCTCGGGACTCCTCTCCGGTATCTTTTTGCTCCAGTATTTTTTATATTTTCCCAAAAATATTCTCCGTAAATTTTTATTCCGTTTGGACTCCGTTTGATATTCCTTTTCTGCGAAGCTCAAAAACAAGGAAAAAACAGAAACTGTCACTGGGCTCTAGGTTAATAGGTTAGTCCCAAAAAATAGTATAAAATAGCATATTAATGCATATAAAACATCCAAAACCGATAATATAATAGCATGGAACAATCAAAAATTATAGATACGTTGGAGACGTATCACTCCCCCAAGCTTAAACCTTTGCTTGTCCTCAAGTAATTCAGTTGATAAACTGAAAGTGATAAAGAAAAACTTTTATGAACTCTTTTGTTCTTGTTTACATATATATGCTTAAGTGGCACCCAGGTTTTCAGCAGAGATTATGACTAACCATGTCAACAATAACTCTTAGGAATTATATTTACTCATATCAATAATCATAAGCAACTAACAATCAATAATAATACATCTCAAGCGCCAACATTTTGTCAAAACAATCGTGATACAATATGACAATAGTGGTATCTCGCTAACTCTTTCTGAGACCGCAAAACATAAATGCAGAGCACCTCCAAAGTTCAAGAAGCGACTAAACATTGTAATTCATGGTAGAAAAGATCCAGTCATGTTGCACCCAACATAAACTATACACAATGCATGAGGATGACAATAGTGCTCTCAGGTCTGGCGCTTATTTGAGAAGGTGATGACTCAACATAAAAGGAAATAGATAGTCCCTTCGCAGAGGGAAGCATGGATTTGCAGCGGTGCCACAACTCAAAGTTTAAAACAGAGATAGATATAATTTTGGGAGGTACACCCTTCCTGTCAACGTCATGACCAAGAGTTATCAATATCTTCCATGCTAAACAAATTAGCGGCGGTTCCCGAGCGGTAAAAGTAAAGGTTTACTCCCCCTCCACCAACAATCACACTCCACGGCGATCCGCATCCACTCGTACCGTCCAAACCAACAACATTCCTGGGGGAGTTTTGTTTAATTATTTTTGATTTTTGATTTCGGGTCTGGGAATCCCTATTACCGCCCCTCTCGTGTAAGGACAAGTGAATAAACACTCGTCATGAGAATAACCCGCTTAGCATGGAAGATACTGACCGCCCCCTGTCGCTCCATGAGCGGTCCAGGCACACAAAACAAATGTTTATTTGAAATTTTAGAGGTGGCACATGCAAATTTACTTTGGAACGGCAGGGTAATACCGCATATAGGTAGATATAGTGGACTCATCTGGCATAACTTGGTTTAAAGGTTTTGATGCACAAGCAGTATTCCCGCTTAGTACATGCGAAGGCTAGCAGTTAGATTGAGAAGCGGCCAGCTAGAGAGCGAAGACGGTCATGAACATGCATTACATATAATCAACATTGAATACTAGCATGAGTAGGATATGGACACCATGAACATAAATATCATGAAGGCTATGTTGGTTTTGATTCAACTACATGCATGAACATGTGCCAAGTCAAGCCACTTGAAACATTCAGAGGAGGATACCATATCATCATACTGCATCACAACCATTTTAATGCATGTTGACACCCAAGATAAATCATTATCCACTCCTAGCTACTTAAGCATGGGATGAACAACTATAATCTCTAATGGTCATTGCAAACATGTTTGATCATAGTGAGTTGAATCAAGGGATACTAGGTTAAACATATTTACAAAAACAAAAACAAGTTGAGTTCATACCCGCCTTTCTCTGCCACAGTCAATTCATCAAATGTCGTCATTATTGCCTTTCACTTGCACGACCGAATGATAAGAGAATAGTGATAGTGCAAGAATGCCGTGGACTAAGCTGGAATCTGCAAACATTTTATTCAAGAGGAGAAGACAAGATAATATGGGTTATTTGTTAGGTGGACGATAATGCAGATGAGAACCACTCAACAATTTCATCGTGGTCTTCACCTCGGTACGACTCAAGTAAAAAGAAAAGAAATTCAGTGAAACACACTGAAATATTTTTGGAGTTTTTGGTTTTTCTTGAAGGAAGCAAATCAAAGAAGAAAAACTAAAACGAGAAAAATTATTTACACGGGATAGCTCCCAACAAACAAAAGAAGAAGCGAGAAATGTTTTTGGGGTTTCTTTTTAATGCAACCATTAAACTAAGCTAGAAAGAAAAACTAAAAAGAAGTAGGAAATGTTTTTGGGTTTTCTCAAAGTTTTTCAAACACACAAGAAGAAAGCGGGAAAACAAATCTAGCATGGATATTACAATGAAAAAGTATGAACACCGACAACTGGAATGAAATGTGCGAACATGAATGTAATGTCGGTGAAAATACGTACTCCCCCAAGATTAGGCTTTTGGCCTAGCTTGGTAATCACCATCCGTATGAATAATAATCTGGGCAATGGCTCATCGAGAACCTCGGAGCAGACTCCGTGGCCCTCCTGGCAGCTTCAACCTCCGCGTTGTACTCATAAGCTTCGCTCTCAAGAACATAATATCTTCCCCTAGTGTGAAAATCAAAGAGAGCAGGAGCAGGCAAAACAACAGGCACAACAGTTTTTTTTTATTAAATCTCAAGTTATAGGTGTAGTTGGTGGCCGTACCCGTAAGGAACTTATGACGGTTCATAGCATCAAAGTCTAAATACTGAGTGGGTAGGATGGGGTCATTAGGCCAAGGTGAAACATTTAATCTCTCAGCTACACGGGAGGCATAAATTCCTCCATAAGAATTACCATTAGCAACATTAAGCTGCAACCTCCGTGCAACAATTGCACCAAGATTATAATCCTTATTCCCAGTTATGGCAGTTTGTAAGAGGCTCAAATCATGAGCACATAAGGTGCTACAGTCTTGTTTGCCTACAATATATTTACCGTTAAAGAGCGCAAAATATTGGAGTGATGGAAAATGGATGCTGTTAATTCTCCCTTGTGTGACCCCTCTGTCTTCGCCAAAGCAAAGGTTAACTAAAAATGACGCGTACTCGGATTTTGTGGGTTCATTGAAGGAACCCTCATATGGAAGTTTGCATGCATCGCTAAACATTTCTAATGGCATGGTAAAGGAATGATCGTACAGGTTGAATGAGACTCTAGACTCACGAGGAAAATATTTAAATTTCTTTGTGAAGGTTTTCGTGAGTTCGAGGCGTTGGGGGCACTTATCTGCGATGAAGGAAGCAAGCCCTGTGTTGTGGATAAATTGATAAAATTCCTCGTTAATACTTGCACCTTCCATGAACTCGTCGCAGGGCCACAAGCATGATTTGGTAGCGGCATCTCGCATCGAGCTTTCACTTGGTTCAACATAAGACTGTCGAACTGAGCTTCCACTTGACGAGGCTCCCGAGGATCTCCTCCTCGAAGAACTCCTAAAGAATTGCATTTTTATTCCTATAAAATTTCTGAAAAATTTTAGTCCACAAAAATTTGTCAACAAAACTTTGTAAGATTGTTAGCAACTACTCCCAAGCATGCATAGAGGCCATATTGAGCATTCAAACTACTTAGAACTCTAAGAATTCAACATGCAAGCTCATCTATAGCAGCACCAAGAGTAGCTAATTACTCTAAAAATAACCCACTAAAACAAAAACTAATTGGAGCAATGGAGGAGTCACATACCAAGTAGCAATCCCTCCAAACAGTTTCGGAAATGGAGCTTCGAGCAAAGAGATCGAAATCCGCGGGTTTGAGAGCAAGAACACGAAAATGGTGGTTGTGGTGATTTTTTGCTGGAGGTAGGTGACAATGTGGGCTAGAGAGATAAGTGAGGAGGCCTACGTGGGGGCCACCACCCACCAGGGCGCGCCTGGGGGTGCTGGCGTGCCCTGGTGGGTGTTGCGCACCCTGTGCACTCCCCTCAGGTGTTATTTGCACCAAAAATTCAGAAATATTCACAAAAAATTCGTGTTAAATTTTCAGGGCATTCTGAGAATTTTTATTTTTGGGTCATTTTTTATTGCACGGAGAAAACATAAAACAGGATAAACATGGTATTTTATTTATTTGACTAACTAAAATAGAAAATAAAAGGTGTGAACAGAGAGTTGTGCTTACTAGATTCATCGACTTCATACCTCTCAAAAATGATTCATTAATAAGGTTGATCAAGTCTTATTAAAAACCACTTTCAATTAGCATGAAACCGAAGAACTTTCGTAAAACACTAAGTTATCTCAATGGGGATGTGCATATCCCCTACAATAAGTATATCATATTTATTTTTGGCAGTAGGTAGAGGTAATTGAAAACTTCCAATAGTGATGGTCGGAGATTCTTCAATAACATTTATACCATTCACTTGAAATTGTTTCTTCGGAAAGTGCACTGTGTGCTCATTATCATTAATATGAAAAGTGACCTTGCTTTTATTGCAATCAATAACAGCCCCTGCAGTATTCAAAAAGGGTCTACCAAGGATAATCGACATGTTGTCGTCCTCGGGCATCTCAAGAATAACAAAGTCCGTTAAGATAGTAACATTTGCAACAACAACGGGCACATCCTCATAAATACCAATAGGTATGGCTGTTGATTTGTCAGCCATTTGCAATGATATCTCAGTAGGTGTGAGTTTATTCAAATCAAGTCTTTTATATAAGGAGAAAGGCATAACACTAACACCGGCCCCCAAATCACACAAAGCAGTTTTAACATAGTTTCTTTTGATGGAGCTAGGTATAATTGGTATTCCGGGATCTCCAAGTTTTTTAGGTACTCCATCCTTAAAAGAATAATTAGCAAGCATGGTGGAGATTTCAGCTTCAGGTATTTTTCTTTTATTAGTGATGATGTCTTTCATATACTTTGCATAAGGGGCCATCTTCAAAATATAAGTCAAACGGGTACGCAAAAAGATTGGCCTAATCATTTCAGCAAAGCGCTCAAATTCTTCATCATCCTTTTTCTTAGATGGCTTAGGTGGAAATGGCATGGGTTTCTGAACCCATGGCTCTCTTTCTTTACCATGTTTCCTAGCCACAAAGTCTTTCTTATCATACCGTTTATTTTTAGGTTGTGGGTTATCAAGATCAGGAGCAGGCTCTATTTCAACATCATTATCTGGTTCTACATCATTACTAGGTTGAGCATCATTGTGAACATCATCATTATCGTTTTCATTATCACTAGGTTGATGTTCACTACCAGATTGAGTTTCAGCATCGGAAATAGAGACATCATTATTATCAGGAGGTTTTTGTGTCTCAGGTTCACTAGAGGTATGCAAAGTCCTATCATTTTTCTTTTTCTTTTTCTTCTTAGAAGGACTAGGTGCATCAGGATTAATTCTCTGAGAGTCTTGTTCAATTCTTTTAGGATGACCCTCAGGATAGAGTGGTTCTTGGGTCATTCTACCTCCTCTAGTTACTACTCTAGCAGCAAAGTCATGCATATTACTATTCATTTCATCAAGCAATTCTTTTTGAGACTTAGCCACTTGTTCTAACTGGGTCTGAACCATAGAGGCATGCTTTCCCACACCTCTAACATCATTACTGATTCTAAATAGCAAGTCACTCAAGCGAGCAATCATATCACAATTGTATTTCAATTGTTTCAGAACATGAGCATTGAAATGATCTTGCTTCATAATATAGTTATCAAACTCATATAAGCATTGACTAGGAGGTTTATTGTGAGGAATGTCACTTTCATTGAACCTTAATAAAGAATTTACCTCTACCACCTGAGGAGGTGGTGGTATGTCAAGGCCATGTATTTCTTCAATAGGTGGCAAATTCTTGACATCCTCAGCTTTAATACCTTTTTCCTTTATAGATTTCTTTGCCTCTTGCATATCTTCGGGACTGAGAAATAAGATACCCCTCTTCTTCGGAGTGGGTTTAGGCGGTGGTTCAGGAAGAGTCCAATCAGCATAATTTTTCAATACATTATTCAATAATTCCTCAGCTTGTTCAATAGTTCGTTCCCTGAAAACACAACCAGCACAACTATCTAGGAAGTCCCTAGAAGCATCGGTTAGTCTCTATGGATGAAAGTAAGAAAAGAACCGCTATGCTTAGAGCTAGAAGAGAATTCTTACAAAAATCGTTTTCTAGTGATGGCCTTCATAAAAATGATGAAGATCTTAAAGTAATTGGTGTTTCTTCTATTGATTCCTTGTTTAGTAATATTAAGATTGATGATAAAGGGACTGAAGTAGAGTCAACTTTAGCTAGAAGGCGTCCCAATAATTTGGAGGGTGAAAATCTTGATGAAAATTTTGATGAAAGTGGGTTTGAAGAGGTCAAAACTTTAACTAGTGATGTGCCCACTATTTTGGATTGCAAAGACTTTAATTATGATAGTTGTTCTTTGATTGGATGTATTTCTTTGCTGCAATCCATGTTGAATTCACCCCATGCTTATGAACAAAATAAAGCTTTCACTAAACATATCGTTGATGCCATGATGAAATCTTTTGAAGATAAGTTAGAGTTGGAGATTTATATTCCTAGAAAATTACATGATGAGTGGGAACCTACTATTAAGGTCAAGATTAAAAATTATGAGTGCTTTGCTTTATGTGATTTGGGTGCTAGTGTTTCCACGATTCCGAAATCTTTATGTGATGTGATTGGTCTCACCAATATTGAAGAATGTTCTCTTAATTTGCACTTGGCGGATTCTACTATTAAAAAGCCTTTGGGAAGAATTAATTATGTTATTATTCTTGCAAATAGGAACTATGTGCCCATAGATTTTATTGTTCTTGATATTGATTGCAATCCGTCTTGTCCCATTATACTTGGTAGACCGTTCTTACGTACTATAGGTGCCGTGATTGATATGAAAGAAGGCCATATTCGATTTCAGTTTCCCTAAGAAAGGGTATGGAACACTTCCCTAGAACAAGAATTAACCCACCATATTAATCAATCATGAGAGCATCTTATGGAGCAAAAACCAAAGATGACAATACTTGAATCTATGCGTTATGCCTAGCTAGGGGCGTAAAACGATAGCGCTTGTTGGGAGGCAACCCAATGAATAAATTTATTTTCCTATTTTTCTTTCTGTTTTTGATTGTTGAAACAATTATGCCTCTGTTATGATTGTGTTTTTTATGTTTTATTTAGTGTTTGTGCCAAGTAGAGCCTTTAGGATGATTCATAAGATGAGTAGAAGCGATGCTGAATCTGAAACAGAAACTTTGCCTCCAGTGTTCGAGTTTTCATTTTTTACTGGAACGTAATATTGAGCTGAAATTTTAACACAGTGTTTCTATACAAATTCTTTACGTTGTCCTAATTTTTCAGAATTTTTAGAGTTACATAAGTATGGTTAGACTACATATTACTACAGACTGTTCTGTTTAAGACAGATTCTGTTTTCGTTGCATTGTGTGCTTGTTTTGATGAATCTGTGGGTTATATTGAAGGGTATGAGCCATGGTAAAGTTGAAATACAGTAGGTATAATGCAATAATAAAATATGAATGGGTTTGCAACAGCACCTAAAGTAGTGATTTGCTTTATTATACTAACGGATCTCACGAAGATTTTGTTGAGTTTTGTGTGATTGAAATTTTCAAGTTTTGGGTGAGATCATGATGTATGAAGGAATAAGGAGTGAGAAGAGCCTAATCTTGAGGATGCTACAGCACCCCCAAGATATATCCAAAGATAAACAAGCAACTAAGCTTGGGGATCCCCGAGTGGCATCCCCTCTTTCTTCTAACGACCATCGGTATTTTACTTGGAGCTATCTTTTTATTCGTCACATATCATGAGTTTTGCTTGGAGCGTCTTGTATCATTTGAGTCTTTGCTTGCTTTGCTTTTTAGTTTGTCTTTAGTATCCTTGCTGGACACACCTATTTGAGAGAGCCAAAATTATGCTATGATTTGTTAGAATTGCTCTATATGCTTCACTTAAACTTTTTGAGCTGTAGAATTGTTCTAGTGCTTCACTTATATCTTTTTGAGCACGGTGTGCTTGGAAATTTCTGTAGAAATACTCTCATGCTTCACTTAGATATATTTGTGAGTTAGTAAATTTTGAAGAAATCCTCTCATGCTTCACTTATACTATTTTGAGAGATGAAATATTTATGCTCATGTGCTTCACTTAAATTTGTTTGAGCTTGTCAAAAGCAATGGAAATATATGAAACTAGTCCCAAAGTGATAGATATCCAAGGAGGATATAATAAAAACCTTCATGAAGATCATTGGACAAATTAAACTTGATTCCTTGTAATAGTTTTGAGACATGATGATAGTAATATGTGAGTCATGTTAGTGAGTAATTATGCTTTAGTAGGAATATTGGTGTTAAGGTTTGTGATTCCCTATGCATGCACGAAAGTCAATAGTTATGCAATGAAATTACATCCTACTTATGTGCATTATTCGGTGTTAGTTATGCTCAATGCTCGCTTATGTGAATTTTCCTTTCTTGGTTGGTTGCTTCTCAATCTATTTGCTAGCCTCCACTTGTACTAAGTAGAAATACTACTTGTGCATCCAAAATCCTTAAACCCAGTTTTGCCTTATGAGTCCACCATACCTACCTATATGCGGTATTTCCATGCCGTTCTAAGTAAATTTGTATGTGCCATCTCTAAATTTTCAAAATAAATTTCCAATTTGTGTGCTCGTACCGCTCATGAAACAGTAGGGGGTGTCCAATATTTTCCATGCTAGATGTGTTATTCTCAAGATGAGTGTTTATTCACTTGTCATTGCACGAGAGTGCGGCGGTAATAGGGATGCCCAGTCCCAAAATGAAAAAAAAATGATTTTTTTACTTTATGTTGTCAAATAATAAATTCCTTGGAAAGTGTTGGTATGGAAGGCAACCATGGATACGGCCAGCCATGGATTGTGAAAGAATGGTGAAAAAAGGAATAAACTTTATTTTCTGTTTGGGAACCGCCTATGATATATCTAGCATGGAAAGTATTGTGAACTACTTTATTGTTTTCGTTGACAGCAAAGGCATGCCACTCAAAATATTTTTCTCTCTCAATTTAAACTTTGAGCTCTGGCACCTCTACAAATCCCTACATCCCTCTGCGAAGGGCCTATCTATTTACTTTATGCAATTTTTATTTTTACTTTGAGTCTCCATCTTCTCTTATAAAGCACCAACTAGGGGGTACTATGATCGTACTTGAGCATTGGGTGTAGCTAATATTTGAGCGTGTTTCATGAATGGATCAATGATTGAGCATGATGGGCTAGGGATAACTTTCTTTAGTGTTGATATTTTGAAAGACATGGTTGCTTGTTGGCATGCTTGAGTATTGAAGTCATTATGTTAAAACTAGACTATTGCTTTGAATCATCTAAAGTCCAAATGTCCATGCTACAAAGAAAAGAATATGAGATGAACATGTTGGGCAGCATTCCACATCAAAAATTCTGTTTTTATCATTTACCTACTCGAGGACGAGTAGGAATTAAGCTTGGGGATGCTGATACGTCTCCAACGTATCTATAATTTTTGCTTGTTCCATGCTGTTATATTATCATTCTTGGATGTTTTACAATCACTTTATAGCAACTTTATATCATTTTTGGGACTAACCTATTGACATAGTGCCAAAGTGTCAGTTGCTGTTTTTGCTTGTTTTTTACTTTGCAGAATATCAGTACCAAACGAAGCCCAAACATCGCAAAACTTTTTGGAGATTTGTTTTGGGCCAGAATACATCCAGTGGGCCAAAGAAGTGCCAGAGGGGAGGGTCGAGGAGACCACAACCCACCAGGGCGCGCCAGAGGCCCCAGGCGCGCCCTGATGGGTTGTGCCCTCCTTGGGACCCCTCTCCACCGCCTCTGACGCCTATAAATTCCCAAATATTCCAGACACCTTAGAGGAGTCGACGAAAAACACATCCAGCCGCCGCAAGTTCCAGAGCCTCGAGATCCAATCTAACACCATCACGGAGGGGTTCATCATCTCATTGGTGCCTCTCCGATGATGCGTGAGTAGTCCACCATAGACCTACGGGTCCGTAGGCAGTAGCTAGATGGCTTCCTCTCTCTCTCTCTCTCTCTCTCTCTCTCTCTCTCTCTCTCTCTTTTGATTCTCAATACAATGGTCTCTTGGAGATCTATTTGATGTAAACTTTTGCGGTGTGTTTGTTGGGATCCAATGAATTTTGAGTTCATGATCAGTTTCTATCCATGAATATTATTTGAGTCTTCTTTGATCTTTTATATGCATGATTACTTATAGCCTCGTATTTCTTCTTCGAATCTTTGGTTTAGTTAGGCCAACTAGATCGATTTTTCTTGCCATGGGAAGAGGTGCTTTGTGATGGGTTCGATCTTGCGGTGTCCTCTCCCAGTGACAGAAGGGGCAGCGAGGCACGCATGTATCGTTGCTATTAAGGATAACAAGATGGGGTATATTCCTACATGAATAGATCTTGTCTACGTCATGTCATTGTTCTTATTGCATTACTCCGTTTTTACATGAACTTAATACACTAGATGCATGCTAGATAGCGGTCGATGTGTGGAGTAATAGTAGTAGATGCAGGCAGGAGTCGGTCTACTTATCTTGGACGTGATGCCTATATAATGATCATCGCCTTGGATATCGTCATGATTATTTGATCTTCTATCAATTGCCCAACAGTAATTTGTTCACCCACTATGTGCTATACTCATGAGAGAAGCCACTAGTGAAACCTACGGCCCCCGGGTCTACTTTTCCAACATATTGCTTTCTGATCTATCTTTTTGCCGCTTTTGTTTTTAGATCTATTATTGCAAAAACCCAAAAATACCTTGCTGCACTTTTTATTTGCCCTTTTTTATTTTGTGTTCTTGAGAGATCTATCTCTCCAATCTATCACTACCTAATCTATCTTTTTACCGTAGAGAGACTGACAACCTCTCTTTCGCGTCGGGTTGTAAGTATTTGTTCTTTGTGTGCATGTGCTGTTTATTATGTGGTGGTGATCCTCCTACTGGTTCGATACCTTGGTTTCATAACTCAGGGAAATACTTACCGTCGCTGTGCTGCATCATCCCTTCCTCTTTGGGGAAATACCGACGCAGTCTCAAGCCACGTCACCTGCACGGTTGTACGCGGGAACGTGGCCAAAAGAAACGCATGTGCGGTGCCGAAGCGTGCACTGGATTCCTCGAGCGGTAACGCGGTGACAAGACGAGACAGAGGAGGAAGAAATGGTAAGTTGACAAACGCAATCATTAATAATAATAAAATGTCTGCGTTGCACTAATAATTTACGTGTCGCCATGCGTCCCCCTCATTTTGGCTGATCCCTTCGCAAAAATATTTCATGCCAGAGATTTTGATGAAAATTGGATTTGATTTCTAATATCAGTTTGTACCTTGTAATCTTTGAATTTGGCCTTGTAATGTTGGAATTTGAACCTTGTAATATTTCTGGTATTTGTGATACAATATTTGAAATGGCATTGTGTTCTTTTTTTGTTATGCAATCATGTTCTTATAAGTACATATGTTGTTCTTCTGTAAGCACGGCATAGATGTTGTGCAGACAGAGCAAATCACAGTACACACGGACTAAACTACGAAACTCGTCGGTGATGATTTCATCAATCGCTGACAATTATATACCAACAAGCATTTTCCCACAACACACCCAGGTTATTAGCACCAATCGTTTGTGTTATTTCTAGTGTTCGCACACGATTCTGATTACTCATCTGTTTGTTGTATATCACACAAATCTTGTTATGCCGAATCATTTGTGGTCTGTTGTATCATCGCACATAGTTTATGGTAGTGAACTGTGTGCCCTCTATCGCACACATCTGGATCTCTGTGACCGTTTGTGTTATTTTAGCTAATCGCAAACAGCTCGTATGGAAGAACTGTATGGCACAAATCTCACACGTAAGTCTTTTCTAAATCATATTTGATGGGTCCGCCATCGCACACAGTTCGCGTTATTGGTGACGGAGCTAGTACTATACCATTTGCGATTCATGCATTGCACATAGTTTGGTCGAAGGGTCTCTGATTGATGTGTCATCTTTGGACATTCCTGCAGTAGTGCAAGCAACCAACCGAGATGCAGATGTTAGTTTTTACCTTGTTTCCACTCAGTCAGGCCCAACTCACCAACACATGCAATGCAGGTAATTTCACATATGACAACCAATCACACCCTTAAGGTGTTATAGCCCATTCGGATTGTAACCGAGTGAAAAATGGGTTGACTCCTAGTGGGCCTCAAGTGTTCAGCCCACCTCGGAGGTCCATATAAAGGGGAGTGGGTGCACCTTTTAGGGTTGATATTTATCCTCCCTCCATAGCCGTTGCCACCACTCCCAACACCCTCATGCCGTGCGACCGGACCTAGCAGTCCGCCGCCCGACGCTACTCCCCGTACGTGTGGATATATACCTTGGAGACATCCCATCTGTGGTGATAGGACGAACCGTTCTAGGGACCTGCAAGGAATTGTTCGTAGGAGATTGATGTTCGCGGTAGGTCGGCTACACGAGGAGAAGGTGATAGAGCTGATCGGCTACACGCATCAGCAACTATATTCCCACTGCGATGACTGTGCATCTAGTGGTAAACTCGATCCCATGATCTATTTGCAGTAGTATGATTTTGGATGCGCGGTAGAAATTTTTGTTTGACGTATCATAGTGTACCGTGTGTCCCAATAGAAACCGACTCCGTGATAGCTGCCCGCAAGATCAACGAGATGAAGGATCTCCCAGTCAATTGTCCAATTGTTGAAGAGGTGAAGGGATTAATTCATTTTCATTTGCGGAGTTTAGGATCAAATGGGTGTGACGACCGGTGTTTAGGATAAAGCCTTGCATAGTTTGGCTTGAAAATGTTGCATGAATAAACTCCGTAAAACTTGTTTCGAGGTGCTACCGGAGTGTCATGGCATGGTGGTAGCCTGAGAGTGTGTCGAGTCGTTTTAATAAAACTATATGATGCCCCGCGTGTTGTCGCGGGACTTCATAAGCATACAGTGTATAATTATCAAGTTAAATCATATATGTGATCATATAATGGAAATAAATAGTCGTATACAAAGTGATTGAGTACAATTATGATGATAACATACAAAAATCACCTAAGCCAGCACTATGAAACCTAGTTATAAAATTTACATATACTCACATATAAGAAGCTCTCTCAGAGACGATGTAATTTGTTTGTTTATAAAAGCCAAAATGAGGATGATCTGGAATTTGAGGTGTAATCCTTGTGTCAATGAGCTTTTTCCTTGATACGACAGATAGCAAAAATCTAAGAATGTATGGATGGTTAGTAAAGTGAAATAGTATAACCATGGTTATGATTGTTGTAATGCGTATATTTCTTGTTGACCGGTGGCACCTCTGTATAGTAAAATCTCAAAAAATATTGTAAACACAAATCAGTGGATGCAACTTTAAGATGATCAATAATAGCATTTAGTGTCACTACGACAAATACAATGGTAAGCATTGGAACAAATAGTTGACTGCACAAAATATACATATGCACACCACATCGATTCATTAGGAAAAGTGATTTGGTTTAAATATACCGTTGTAAGATCAATATTATTAATATAATTTGGCTGAAAACTCAGACATAGAAATCTCAAATAACCATCTGAATGTCCTCTTTGCCATATAGAAACATACAACTTCATAAGAAAAGACTACTTTCCAGTAGGTGTTTGTTCTTCATATATGATAAAGCATATACCTGACACCAGATTCAAATGTTACCCTCTCTATATATAACTATCAGGAGCCAAAACATATCTTGCCATGAGTTTCCATGGATCATGTCCTATAACAGATAGTGACATGTGTGACCTGTAAAAGCGGTAGGCGCTGGTCAATGATCAAATAGACAAATACGTTGTGGATGTAGATAAAAATATTCTGCACAAACAAACAAACCTGCAACCTCCTTGGGATTTTATCAAATGCCTTGTCAACATAGATTAAAATTTGGTAGACTAGTGCAACATGACACGTGTAGTCTTCGCTGCATAAAGAAAACAAAATATACTATTGATTATCTAATGGACGTATTGTTGTGGCATACATAGTTTAAGTGATGCACTGCTATGAAATTCGGGGGAGGGGCGGCGTAAACAGAAGGCAATTGCCAAATCAGTAGGTCATCGACATATATCACATAACTGGGAGAGACTGGAGATTAGGTAAGAGTGGGAGAACATGGTGTCACCACTGAGGAGGATGAAGCTGTACTTTCATGCGAGAAAAAAAATAGGGGTTCGAGTGATTGATGTTAAGCCATGCCCGGGCAGATGATCACCGGGAGGCAAACTTGCGGAGGGCAAACGCACGATAGTACTCCATACAAGTTGTATAGAAGCAATCCAGGCAGCAAAACAAACTGAAAGTAGGGAAAGGTGCATCTACCAGAATGAAGGCCGGTTCTGAGATGAGAATGGAAATATAGACGGGTTTTTAAACGCAAACACAACATCGGTGGTACTAAGGAGAGATGAATGATGCGAGCGTTTCATGTGCATTTGTGGACTAGAAAGCTTCCGTCGTTGATGCAGAAGGGACACTGGTGAATATCAGCAGTAGCAGAGCACGTGCACACATTCATCTTCAGAAAACCCACACCAACGCATGGGGAGTTTGAGATGAGCAGCTCTCGCATCCGCGCGACCGGCGGGTGAGAGCCTACAGCGGCGCTGCCCCGATCTACCAGCTTCGGTTGCCCCTCCAGCCGCCGAGATCAGATCCAAGACCACCTCCGCCTCCTCTCTCTCCTTCCTGCAAAAGCCGCGGCGCCATGGCACCTCTCTCGCACTCCAAGCCAGCGTCCGCGACGACACCAATGATGGCTGTGGCCACCTCCATGCTAGGCGCCGGCTCCACGGGCCCGGCTCCCGACGCGTTGCTCGCCGCGGCCGCGCTCGTCCGCCGTCGGGCGGACCTTGCTATCTGAGGTCGACTGGTGCGGCGCTCGCCACTCTCCAAGGTTGCGACGGGAACATCTCCAACGCCGCCTCCTACCGCCACTGGTGCACTGCCCGGTGTGTCCTCCGGCCATCTGCAGTCTCCGTCGGCATCGATCTCCGCTGCTACGACTCGTCCTGCACCACCCTTGCCAGATCTAGATCACGACGGGACGAATGTCGAGCTCAAGGGCCCTTTACGCTCGTTGCGGGTTGAGCTGGTGTCTACGACGCCGCCGCCTTCGATTGAATGCCCGTGCCAGCAGCGCGACCTGCCTCCTCCAGCTTTGGCTTCCAATGGTGATGCAGCTAGTCACGAGCCGCCTCCCTGCTTCCTCCGCCTCCACTACGGCGTTCTGCTCCTGACAAGACCGTGCATGTGCTTGGGTCCATGGCGCCACAGACTGACCACTCCCCATCAATGGCTGCTCCGGCACCGCCCACCAGTCCTCGGATGCTGCTGCTGCCTCCATCTTCGATCGTCCTCACGGACGAGGCCGACCCGGCCATAGGAGGGCATATGGCCACTGCAGGCGCCACCCCTGCTCCCCTTGCTGACGTCTCCTCTGGCCAGCTATCACCGCCTACATCCCCATCGGGGCCAGATCAGGCGGATTCACCACCGACTGTTTCCCTGGCTAAAGAGAGCGTTGCTCCGTTGCTGCGCACCGTCCCAGAGGCATCTACCATGCGTCCTGGTTGGGGTGACTGGCTTGGATGCTTTAGAAAGAAGATGATGCTCGCTGATCCCATGTGTTGTGCGCCAACAACTAGTGATGAAACCCCGGGAGACCTTGTCACCGAGTGCCGCTGTTCGCCATCTTCAAAAGCCTTTCCTCGGCCGGCTTGCAATGCCTGGCCGGCTCCTCCGGCGTGGCTCAGGGATCGATGCTTTCAGTGCCTCTCTAAAGGTCATCAGGCTCACTCTTGCAGGGACCCAATCCGGTGTAGAAGCTGTCTTCATTTCGGCCACACTGCTCACTTCTGTCGTGCAAAGCATCCCAACCACCAGTCTACGCCGCTCCGGCGTGCTACTCCATCGCCCCCCCCCCCCCCCCCCCCCCCCCGAGTTTCTGCTCCTGCCAAGGATGCTACCATGGTAGAGGTGCTGCTGCAGTCTGTCCTCGCAGAGCAAACTGAGCTGCAAGAGTGCCTGATGAGAGTTGAGTGTTTTTTGGCGAGAGCTGAGGCGGTTTTGTGCAGAATCGCAACCAAGTCAGATGTGCCTCCGCTGGTCCAGGTTGATCCCATGGGCGAGGGGGAATAAACCCCTACGGTTGTTTCTCTCCTCGTGGTAGGCACATCGTTGAGGTCGCCACTCCAGTGATGCAGATTATGCCTGAGTTGCAGGAGCTATGTGAGGCACCCTCTATGCCTTTGTCGATGGTGCTTCCAAAGGAGATGGGCATGGTGATGCCCATGATGTCGTCGGCGTCGATGTAGGCGGCAAGCCCGCCATTCGTCGTTGTTGACAGTGAGGGGCAGGATTCATCTTTGTCATGTGATCAATTGGATACGTCTGGGTCCATTGTGCCGGTGGTACCCGTGGCAGATGATATTGAGGCGATCGGTATGCTGGTGCATGATCCTTTGGGGCCTAGCCAGTCGCTCGCCTTTGTGGAGCATGACGATTCTGATATTGCGGTCACCCACTCGCGCGAGACCATTGGGAAGATTTCTGTGCGTGACAAGGTCGATGAGATTCTCTTTCAGATAGAGATTCACAGCTTGCTCAAACGTTTGGAAGTGGCTAGCCTTGGATTTGGCAAAGCGATTGTGGAGGAGGCTCTCAGGAGCAAAGGAAAGAAGAGGGCGCCACAGGAAAGGCGTCTGCAGCTACTTGATGGATGGTCATTTGTATCTTGTCTCCATGGATTTGATGGTGTCCGTGGTCTTTGGTCGAGTTGCTTTCGTTGGGGATTTCTTTGCAATGTAGCAGTATGTGGGTTGGTGCTCGTTACGTGTTGGGTATGGTTGTCGGGTGGATCATGCACTTATGGAGTTGCATGCTCTATAAATAGTTCGCATGTTGTTGGTTTGTATCAGTTTTCGCCCGGTTTTCCGTTAATTAACTGGGCGGTTCTCTTCTTATTAATTAATCGATGAGGCAAATCTTTTGCCTCTGTTTAAAAAAAGCGGCAGCAGGGAAGACGAACCAATAAGGCCAAGGTGAAGTTAGTGCATAGTGAAAGGAAGAGGTTAGTGGCGGCAAGTTCGTGCATCATGGAGGCCGAAGTTTAAAGGCGACGACTCGCCACGTGTGAGAAGAGCATCGGGGAAAGGTTAGTGTCCGTGATAAGCTATGCAGTTGATGATTGCCATGGGCTTCTATTCTGGTTAAATCATCCACTGAAGAGAGTGGGACCCATGGGCTTGAAACGTGCAAAGAAGCCAAAGCCAGACCACGTAGCAAAACTCGGCTCAGATAGCTAAGGTGAACAAACGGAAACCCCTCCAAAAGAAGGGTCGCGATATTCACCACACGTGTGGCATCTAAGGGGTATCTGCCGCACGCCCCGTGTGGCATCGACGCAGGACCACCCGCACGCGCACGTCCGAGCGTCCCCCCTCGCAGCCTGCACGTCCATTGTCCCGATCGATCGCCCGCATGTCCAGGCTTGCCACCTCATGGCCCGCACGACCAAATCCACCCCCATCGCCAGCCGTCGTCCCTCCCCCCCGCACGCCAGATTAGCCACGCCACCGTCAGTCGTCTCCCACCTCCCAGTCGGCAATCTTCCCCTCCCTCCCTCCTCTTGGTTTGCAAATTACCATGCCAACCAGACCAGAACCCTAGCGCCCCCTGGACGAAAAACATGTTTTTCGGATAGCCACAAGTGCCCCCTTGGGATGCGCTAGGGTACGATGAACTCATTTCAGCAGATCCATTGCTACCACTACTACAACAATACGCAAACATGGGTAGGATGCGTGAAGGAAAATGTCAGATTTGTCATGTTTGTAGACATGAAAATGGCATCCGTCTTATGTTTTATGTTGACATGTTTGCAGGTTCTTACGATACAGCCACACCACCAGGAGTCCCATGGCAAGTTGCACCACAGGGGGCTATCGGTAATACAGATGCAGGACACCAACTTCAATTAGCACATGTGGCAAATCAAGGTATTGTGAACCCAAAAAATCATGCAAGCAGATTGATGTGGCAAAATAAGAAGTAGACCAACAAAAAATCTCAGATAATGAAAACAGTAAAAAAAAGAGCAGCATGGATGATGGAATGTCAAACTTACGAATTTTCGAAACGCAAGACCATCATGCAGCACGTGGCAACAACTGGCAACAGGAGACCTGCCATCAACATCTTGTGCAGGTGAGACATAAATAAACTGCTCGCACGCACAATGTATCAAAAAGGAAACTAAGGAAACATGGCAATTGCCATGGCGTGAAAAAATGAGAATGAACGACAATTGCATCGATAACTGATACACACAACTATGATAAAGTGCAGTTGCCAAGTCTAGTCAACTGCATTTGCCATCTATGGACAGTTGCATTTGCCATCTATGGACAGGTGCATTTGCCAAGTACTGTCTGACTACAATTACCATCTGTGATTATATGCAGATGCCATTGTTGCTTAACTGCATTTTCCATGTCTGCTCAACTGCACTTGCCATGGCTGGACAACTGTAGTTACCATCTTAGGTGAACTGTAGTTGCCATCTCAGGTCAACTGCAGTTGCCATGTCTGACCAACTACAGTTGCCATGGCTGGCCAACTACAGCTGCCAATACTTATCAATTGCAGTTGCCATGCATGGTGGACTACATTTGCCATGATTTAAAAATTGTACTTCCATGTCTTGACTGTTGTAACTGACATAAATGGTTATCTACTTTTGCTACCACTACTACAACAATACGCAGACATGGGTTAGACGTGTGAAGGAAAAATTCAGATTTGTCATGTTTGTAGACATGAAAATGGCATCCGTCTTATGTTTTATGTTGACATGTTCGCAGGTTCTTACGATACAACCACACCACTAGGAGTCCCATGGCAAGCTACACCACAGGGGGCTATCGCTAATGCTGATGCAGGACACCAACTTCAAGTAGCACATGTGGCAAATCAATGTATGTTGAACCCAAAAATCATGCAAACAAATTGCTGTGACAAAATAAGTAGACCAACAAAAAATCTGAGATCATGAAAACAGTAAAAAAAATAGTAGCATGGATGATCGACTGTCAAACTTACGAATTTTTGAAATGCAGGACCATCATGCACCACGTGGCAACAGCTGGCAACAGGAGACCTGCCATCAACATCTTGTGCAGGTAAGACATAAAAAAAACTTCTCGCACGCACAACGTATCAAAAAGGAAACTAAGAAAACATGGCAATTACCATGGTGTGACAAAATGAGAATGAATGACAATTGCATCAAAAACTGATACACACAACTATGATAAAGTGCAGTTGCCAAGCCTGGTCAACTGCATTTTCCATCCATGTACAGTTCCATTTGCCATCTATGGACAATTGCATTTGCCAAGTACTGGTGACTGCAATTGCCATCTGTGATTATATTCAACCGTCATGGTTGCTCAACTGCATTTGCCATGTCTGCTCAACTGCACTTGTCATGAATGCTCAACTGTAGTTTCCATGTCTGGACAACTGCAGTTGCCATCTTAGGTCAATTACAGCTGCCAAGACTTACCAACTGCATGTTACCATGCATGATGGACTACAGTTGCCATGATTTAAAAACTGCACATTCCAAGTCTTGACAGCTGTAACTGACATACATGCTTATCTACTTTTGCTATATGGAAACAACTATAGTTGCCATGCCTCAATTCAATGCATCAGCCATTCATGGACACTTGCAATTGCCTTGTGGCATCAATTGCAGTTGCCATATGTGATCTTAAAAAGTTGCCATTCAAAAAATATTGATTACACACGTACTTGATTAAAAAATTGCAGGAGCTTTGACTACGTTCAACAGCGTCTGATACGTCTCCAACGTATCTATAATTTTGATTGTTCCATGCTGATATATTATCATTCTAGGATACTTTTTGGGTCTTTATTTACCAATTTATAATATTTTTGAGCACTAACCTATTGACCCAGTGCCCAGTGCCAGTTGCTGTTTTCTGCATGTTTTTGGCTTTTCAGGTTTACAGTACCAAACGAAGTCCAATTGCCACAAAACTTTTTGATGATTTTTTCTGGACCAAAAGAAGACCTGGAAGCTTCGGAAGGAGGTCGGGAGGCGCATGAGGGCCCCACCACACATTAGGGCGCGCCCTAGGGGGCGCCTTGATATGTGGTGGCCCCCTCGTGGCTCTCCCGACGTCCCTCTCTGTCCTATAAATTCTCTAATATTGCAAAAACCCTGAAGGCAGACCCGAAACCCTTTTTCCGCCACGGCAAGTCTCTATTCCGTCACGAGGCCATATGGAGCTCCGTTCCGGCACCCTGTCAGAGGGGGGATCGATCACGGAGGGCCTCTTCATCAACCTTGCTGCCCTCATGATGATGTGTGAGTAGTTCACCACAAACCTACGGGTCCATAGCTAGTACCTAGATGGCAATCTCTCTATCTCTTGATCTTCAATACAATGATCATCGCATCTTCGCTTTGATCTATCCGATGTAATCCTATTGTGCGGTGTGTTTGTTGGGATCCGATGAATTGTGGGTTTATGTTTAGATTATTCATGAAAAGTATTTCAGATACCTTTGACATATATTGTCTCTTAATTGCATGATCATTATAGCTTCGTAATGCTCTCCGATCTATTGATGTGCTTTGGCCAAGTAGATTGATATTACTTCGATGGGAGTGGTGCGTTGTGGTAGGTTCAACCTGGCGAGTTTCTATATCCCAGTGACAAAGTAGGGGACAAGATGCGTCTTTGTGTTGTTGCTACTAAGGATAACACGATGGGGTTCATTCATACTGTTTGAGTTTACTTTTTCTACATCATGTCATCGTTCTCCATGCATTACTCTGTTTTACTTAATACTCTAGATGCATGCTGGATAGCGGTCGATGAGTGGAGTAATAGTAATAGGTGTAGGCAGGAGTCGGCCTATTTGTTTATGGACGTGATGCCTATATACACATGATCATTGTCGTGAAAATCGCATAACTATCCGCTTTTCTATCAATTGCCCAACAGTAATTTGTTACCCACCGTATGCTGCCTACATGAGAGATGCCGCTAGGGAAAACTTTGGCCCCCGGGTCTATTCACTTATATATTTACAAACGCTATAATTACCTTGCTACCTTTATTTATCTTTTATTTTATTTTGCAATTTATATTATTCAACAATTATCTACACAACTCATTTGCTTGCAAATAACGAGATCAAGGTGATTGACAACCCTCTTGCCCGCGTTGGGCGCAAGTTGTTTGTTCATTTGTGTGCAGCCACTGAAGACGGTTGAGGATTGATATTCCTATTGGTTCGATAAATATTGGTTTCATAACTGAGGGAAATACTTACCCACTTTGTGTTGCAACTACCCGTTCCTCTTCACGGAAAACCCAACGTAGATCACAAGTATCAACGTCCCACGTACATCTGCTACGGGTACCTCGGAGCACACGGAAGGGTCGTTCCATGAGGCGGTCAACCAGCCTATCACGAACAATGCAGAGTCAGTGTCAGAACTTTCCATCGTTTCAGCAGCGAGGACAAGCACGCCTATGCGCACCAACATGAGCAACATCCAAACAAATGAAACAGTCACCAATACAGAAGTGAATGAGGAAACTGATGACGAAATGCAAGGGGAAGAAGAAGAGGGACAATCTGAATTCATGCCAACTCAACCACCTTATGTTGGAGAGAGATTTAGTTCATTTGAAGATGTCAAGAAATACTATCAGAGCTATGCTTGTTCCATGGATTTGCTGTAAACACAATATACCATAGGAAACTAAAAATACTGACGAGTACAACAGAGGTGAGCTAAGGTGCTACAAGGCATGAAAGAACAAGAGAGTTAAAGGTGTTGTGTCGGTCGTGCCAGAACGAAGAAGAGGCATCATTCTCAAGACGGGATGCCCTGTCAGAATGAGGCTAAAAACAAATGGAGCCTGGTGGGTGGTCACCGAGTTTGTCGATGAACACAACCACGATATGATAAAGAAGTTTGACCTGGTAAAATTTCCGAGAGCCCATCGAGGATTCAGTCCCCAAGAGAAGAAAAATATGCAATTGTTGCATGATTGTAACGTCAATACTTTGAGAATGGTCCAAATACTATCCCTGACCCACATCAAAGATGGGAAACTGAGTAGCATGCCCTACCTACCAGTAGACATCACAAACCTGAAGGCAAAGTACCGCAGAGAAGGCAAGTTGGCTGACATAGAAGACACAATTGCCTACTTCAAAGAGAATGCAAAAGAATATCTTGATTTCTTCTACAGAATAAGACTGGACGATGAGGACCGTGTCAAAAACATGTAGTGGGTGGATGGTGCAGCAAGAAGAGCCTACAAGCATTTTCGTGATTGCATTTCTTTCGACGCGACATATCTCACGAATATGTACAAGATGACTTGTGCTCCATTCATAGGAATAAATAACCACAACCAGTCCTTACAGTTCGGTTGCGGCCTCGTGCGGAATGAAGATATCGATGGCTACACTTGGTTGTGCAAGACCTTCTTGGAGTGCATTGGTGGACTTGCTCCGATGAACATAATAACAGACCAGGACTTTAGCATGCGTGGAGGCATAGATGAGGTCTTCCCCATGGCAGTGCACAGGCACTGCAGGTGACATATTATTAAGAAGGCAGAAGAGACTCTAGGACCGTTCTTTGCTAACCGTCCAGATCTACACAAGGCATTCGAGTTATGTGTGGACCACAGCTTGATAGTGGAAGAGTTTGAACGGAGCTGGACGGCTATGATTGAAAAATACCAAGTCCAGGACAACGAGACCCTTCAGAACCTATGGGAGAACCGGATGTACTGGGTGGCAAACTACTTTATGCAGTGCTTCTATCCATTTCTGCAAACTACGCAACGCAGTGAGGGTTTCAATGCTGTTTTGAAGTGTTACGTGAGGTTCGGCAACTCATTGCTACAGTTTGACAAGCAGTATACAGCTTTGCAACTGAAAATACTGGGATCGGAGCTGCAGGAAGCAAACACCGCGCTTAAGCAGCCTAAATTGCTCACGTACTTACCGATGGAGAGGTAGATGAGCAAAATATACACCAACAAAATCTTTTTCAAGTAAGTGTATGCTCGTACGGTCTTAGTTGGCGTGTAGGGCATAATGCATTCAACATCGAAATTATTTAAAAAATAGTGAATAAGAAAACAAGAAAAAGGATGCATGCTTTGTGTTGCAAAAGGAAACAAACAAATATAAAAAATGTTTGCCATGGGTAATGGAATGAAGCTGTCATTTATAATGAACAATATTTGCAAGATGAAAATGGACTACAAATGAATAGTTGGAAAACAAATCATAGTTGTCGTGTGCTTTGCAAAAAATGTAGTTGCCATCTTGAATGTTATGTAGTTGCCATGTAGAATGTAGTGTAATTGCCATGTAGAATCCAATGTAGTTGCCATATAAGATGACCTATTTTGCCATGTGAAGAAGCTGTTGCAGTTGCCATACCAAAATAGCCATAGTTGCCATATGTGTAACACTTTGTTTGCCATGTTGAATGCACTATAGTTGCCATGTTTGAAATACTGCTAGATTCACATGAGCATAACATGCTATACAACATAATGATTACCATGCACGTCACACTTTGACTGCCATGCGAAATAAACTATAGTTGCCATGTGGAAACAATCAAACATGTTGTGTGTAGTATGCTTTGTTTCCCGTGTTGAATTCAATACTCTTGCTATTTTGTGGCCTACCACAAAAAATCAAATAGTGGTAAAAAAGATATGAGAAATTAACGAGCACAAAATATGTAGGTTCCAGGAAGAAATAAAGCGGTCCTCCTCGTATGCAGCTTATCAGGTTGACGAATGGACATTCAAGGTGTGTAATCTCAGGGACATGTCCGATTTAGAACCCGAAGATCCGGACAAGGGAAGAAACTACTTTGTGAAGGTCGTCATAGATGAAGGTGAGTACTATTGCGAATGATGCAAGTATGAACGGGACGGGATTGTGTGCTGCCACATACTCAAAGTTATGGATATGCACGCGGTAAAGCATTTGCCCCACCATTTCATACGCCGCTGATGGACTTGGGACGCTGACGATGCGTTGGGGCCACAAACATCAAACGCGGTCTTGGTTGTGCATGAGGACAGACCGGAGGCAACCATGGACTCTACGAGGCACGTGGTGTTGACTAAGAACTATGTTGAACTAATAGACGATGCATGCAAGAGCGATGAGATGGCAAGAGTGGCAGATAAACACAGAAAGGCCCTGAAAAGAGAGCTCGATGAGATCAAAGAAAGGAAGGCTAAGGAGGCCTTACACAGATTCCCACGCAGTTCGAATGCGCCTTCATCCATGGGTCCGTTCGCTGAAAACTCAGAAGTAGGGTCTGGAGCATCAAACACACAAACTCAGGTCAGGAACCCGCCACGCCCCATCACAAAAGGGCATCCAAAAGAGGTGAGATACAAGTCAGGGTTGGATATTCAAGAAAAGCACAAGAAACCAAGGAAAGGAGTTGGCAATCCGTAGTCAAACTGTGGAGGATTTTAGATTTCTGGTTAGTGACAATTTTGCAACGTGGATGATGATGGGTTAGAAATGTCAGCATGTTGGCTTACAGAAAATGAAGAGAATGCCATGAATCTCCCGATAAATCTGCCATGGGATAGCTACTGCGTTTGCGTTGCACGCATTCTTGGAAAAATAATAGTTGACATATATGTAGTACTATATCTGCCATGTGAGAACTATTGTATTGTCCACGTACGAATCGTGAGAAAAAACTAACTACCATCTAAGTTTTAATGAATTGTCGTGGGAGAGGTGCCACAGTTGCGAATTTATGAAGTAGTATGCTTGAGCTGCTAAGTAGGTAGTATACATGAAAATGGACACGTGGTAAGTAGTAGGTTTGCCAAATTTTCAAATAAATGTTGCACTTGCCATGTGGACAATGTTTAGAAAATCCAACATGGTCAACACTGCATTTCCCAAACGAAAAGTAGTTATAGTTTCCATGTGTGTTCACCTATACTTGCCATGTGTCATGCATTATAAACGACATGTAAGATGAACTACAATTGCCATGATGAAAAATAAAATCATATTGAACTATAAATTTCCGGTAGAAAATAACTCGACACACCAACTCGAGATTCATAAGGTATTTGCCACGTAAACATACGCGTAGCAAGAATTGAACAAAGTACACTTTTATTTTACGTGCTCGTACTATCAAGAATAAATACTAGGTTAACTTAGTGAGCCGTCCGCTATTTACCGAGTTCTGAGAATAAATGAACACAAATTATTCGAAACAGTTTCGAACCATCTGTCACGTCCCCAAAAAAACTTAAACAATCAAACATATGACAACAGAATTTCAAAACACATTTCGGACCAGCACACAAACTACCCTTTCAAACATTAGTACGCACATTCACAACACAAGAAACATAAAGTAGTAGTTGTTACACCAAACAGATTCAGTTGCACACTTATATTACATGATTAGACGGCACATCCAAGCCATCACTAAGAAGTACGGTTACGGTGAAAAAGACATAACGTAGCACACGGACATGGTTTCGAAGAGCATATGATACCTTACATTCATCCGGTACAGAATGTAAGGTAGACATGGGCATTGAGCACCACGTGATGACTTGTACTTCTTGCTCGCGGTTTTGACAGCTCCCTCGATGAATTCTCGTGTTGAAGGCCGCCTGTTGAAATCTCCATTCGTCACCAAATTTCATGTAAAGATTTTACGGAGCTCGACTACACTTGCGTCCGTGATGACAGGAACCCTTCGTCGTTCCCACTTTGCAAGGTATTCCAACATGTAGTAGCCGCAGTCATGCCTACGACAAAAAAAGCAAGTGAACACATGGCAACAAACCAGAAACTTTCAGGAAAAACTGAAAGTCAAATGAGGTAGAAAACACATGAAAGTTGGGTAACAACTTACTCATTGCCTTGCTTGGCCTTTGTGACGTGCTCGATTGGAAAATGACTGATCTTGACCTTTGAGCTTCCGTAATGACGGCTCCACGTCTCTTTGAGGTTGTTGATAAAGAATTCAACATGAGTAGTGAGGCTGGCATCATCTCCTGAATGGACTGAATCAAGCACCTCAAAATGTTGGTGCTTCAGGTCAATGCATATGGTGTAGTGGTGACCACACTAGTCTACTGGGTTATCTGGTGCAAGCAGTTGGAACATGGGGAACATGATCTGCAAAAAAAAGATTATCCATGAAAACAACTGGCTGAAGTTGCCATGTGCTATGCACTAATCTTGCCATAAATCTAGCTAGATGAACCAGGCATCAGCGGTCAGCTCAGCACGTGAAAAGGCGCGGTTGATACCATGTTTCTATAGAAAAACAGTTGCAGTTGCCATGTGTAATTGACTGAAGTTGCCATATATGTTTCAATAAAATTGCCATCACTTTTTTAGTTAAGTTGCCATGTGAGTTTCATCAAAATTGCCACTTTTGTCTAAAAACAGTTGCCATAAAAGGCACTAAACGACATATGGAATATAACTATGTTCAATCATAACATGTAAAAATAGCTGGAAAGGTGAAACACTCACAAATTTTTTCAATGTGAGCTTGAAATCACCATGTGGGGCAAAATAAATCCTGATAGTGGCATGGTGGAAGTCACCATTCCATATTTTTCTTGTCACACTGTAGGACATGCTGGTCTTGTCGACACAAATATAGATAAGTACTCCCTCCGTCCCAAAATAAGTGTCGCAAATTTTGTACTAAACTAGTATAATTTTTGTATTAGATCATCGACACTTATTTTGGGACGGAGGGAGTATTTCGCGAAGAGGAACGGGTGATGCAGCACAATATAGATAAATATTTCCCTCAGTGAGAACCAAGGTTATCGAACCAATAGGAGTAACACGCAACCCCCGTCTTTAGCGACTACAGACAAAGAAGCAAACACTTGCACCCAACGCGGGCAAGAGGGTTGTCAATCCCCTTGGACTCATTATTTGCAAGCAAGTGGAGTGTGTAGATGATAGTTGATAATTGTAAATTGCAAAACAAAATAAAAGCAAATAAATGGCAGCAAGGTATTGAAAGCTTTTGTAAATATATAAGTGAATAGACCTGGGGGCGTAGTGTTCTCTAGTGGCATCTCTCATGTAGTAGGCATACGGTGGGTAAACAAATTACTGTTGGGCAATTGATAGAAAAGCGCATAGTTATGCAATATTTATTCACGGCAGTGATCATTTATATATAGGCATCACGTCCATAAGCAAATAGGCCGACTCCTTCCTGCACCTATTACTATTACTGCACGCCGAGAGCGCTTCTATGCTTGCCTCTCTAAGTATTAAGTTCATGACAAACAGAGTAATGCTTGGAGAACGATGACATGATGTAGACAAAGAAAACTCAATCAATATGAATTAACCCCATCGTTTTATCCTTAGTGGCAACAATACAAAGACGTGTCTTGTCCCCTTCTGTTACTGGGATATAGAGCACCGACAGATTGAACTCACTACAATGCATCCCTCTCGCTGAAGAAATATCAATCTAGTTGGCCAAACTATTTCAATAGATCGGAGAGATGTACGAAGATATAATAATCATGCAAATAAGAATCATAATAGAAATCAGAGAAGACTCAAATATTTTTCATGAATAATCTGAACATAAACTATGAGAGCCTGGCTTAATAGGAATGATAGACTACTCATATCAACAAGGAATTCCTTCTTTTCTGGGGACCCCACTCGAAAAGAACTCCAAAGTTAAGCGTGCTTGGCTTGGAGCAATTCTAGGATGGGTGACCAACCCTGTCGTGGTTTTGTCACGGCATGTTGTCCTCGTGAGAGAACTTAGGTGTGAGGCCATCGCAACTATGTGGCGGCTTGAGAGGGGTTGGTCGGAATCGAGAGACGCGAGTTTACCTAGGTTCAGCCCCTCCGATGGAGGTCAAAGCCTACGTCCTGCTTTGTGTCTATATTGATGATGATGACGATCTCGATTACAAGGGTGCGGAGTCGCTACCTCTAATCTCGAGAGCCTCTAATCTGTCTATCTCTAATGACTTGAGTCTTGTCCCCCTCTCTTGGGGCGCCTTACCCCTCCTTATATAGGTGGAAAGGGTAGGTTTACATGTAGAGTCCTACTAGGAGTAGGATTAGGACTAGTCTCTCTTGAATCCTAATCCGGGTCTTGTTTCCTTTGTGAGGGAATCTTTCCTTTCCTTTGGGCCTTCTCTGTGAGCCGCCTGCGCCGGCTTACACGCTGGGCCTTGGGCCTGGTCGTCCTGTGACCCGGTAATAGAGGTGACCTATGAGCCGCCATACAAAGGGCCGGGTCATACCTCCTGCCGGGTCATACCTCCTGCCGGGTCACCAATGAGTCGCCAAGCTGGGCTGGCGTAGCAGTGAGTCGCCAAGTCCCGACCGGGTCATACTTCCGGCTGGGTTATACCGTGGGGTAATATCCCCGACATTAGCCCCCAGGTTAGCTTGAATTCATTCATGTTAAGCTTCGTCTTCTCAATCGTCTTGCTTGTCAGTGTCCTTTGAAATAAAATATTGGGAATACAACACCCATATGCCATTGAGTCGGCCTCCAATACTCTTCAACTTGTGAAGCCGGGTTGCTTATATAAACTCTGCCGGGTTATGATCTTTTGATAATGCCGGGTCATGATTGTTGGTGACGCCGGGTCAAACAACTAGACTCCAGCTGACTTGATAAAAATATTGGGATGAAAATCCATCTGATGTGGTTCCGGTCTTTTAATGCTTCGACTAAAATAAGAATCTGTTGAGCCGGTCTCACTCACAATTGACATCTTGAAAACTCTCTTCAATTTTTTGATATATCCATATTACCTGTAGCCCCCAAGCTCCAAGTTTATCCATGATGACTTGGTGTTTTGCAATAATATCTTTGATTGTGTAGCCCCCAAGTGCCGGGTTGTCTTGCCTGCAGCAGCCTGGGACTTGTAACTGTCTTATACTTTATAAAGCTTCGGCCGGTGTAGCCCCCAAGGACCGGGTTGTTTTGCGTGCAACAACCTGGGACTTTTGAACTTGGTGTTGAACGTTTGAGAAATCTGGGTTGTCATCTGAGTCGCCAGGTATATACTGAGTGTCTTGTATTTCACAAGTGCAGCCCCCAAGGGCCGGCTCATCAGCGTGTGATGGGCCGGGTCTTTCAATTTGGACCTTTAAATCTGCTTGAACAGCTGAATACTGTAGCCCCCAAGTGCCGGGTCGCTCGCTTGCAGCGACTTGAGACTTTAGCAATTTTGATCTGAGTAGTGTAGCCCCCAAGTGCCGGGTCAGTAAGAAGTACTGGGCTGGGACTTAGAAAAAGATATAAAGGCCGGCTCATCTCCTTGAGATAACTGGGTCTGTTGACAATGTAATGACTTGCAAAACAGCTTGCATTAGCCCCCAAGTGCCGTGGTGCATGCTTGCAGTGACATGGGACTTGCATAGTTGATATAAACTGGACTTGAATAATGTAGCCCCCAAGTGCCGGGTTGCATGCCTGCGGCGACTCGGGACTATTCCTTCCATTGCAGCATAAAATCTTATCCACTCTCCAGATGATGTTGCTGAAAGCCTTGCATATCAATGTTGAACCATGCTCCTTGCTGTAAGCTGGTATTTCTTGGACGAAGGAATTATAGCCATTACTCTGAAGGGGCTTTGAAAACCTCAATCATCCAATGCTGGTTATGATAAACCATGATGAAGATCCAGCCATTTTGGCTATCAAAGATCTATTTGTTCCTGCAGAAGTTTTTTCATCATACTTAACGGCGGCTCATCTTAAGAGACAAGACCTGCAAGAATAAACAAGACAGAATATATTCTGCATTGTTGTAAGGGCGGCTTGAAAAAAGCACAACCCGGAGATGTTAAAATCTTTCATAGCCTTGCTTCTTCTTTCATAATCTTGCTCTGACCCGGTTTGGAAAAACCGGCATGATATGTATGTATGATGCAATGCATGATGTAATGTATGATGCAATGTATGATGCAATGCATGATGTTCTTACTTTCCTTCCTTTTTGTTGCCAAAAAATTCATATGATGGTTCTTCCTGGTTGGACTCGATGCTTGAACTCATACCAGTGCAGGGTCTCTAACGAGAGTGACCGTCAACTCCTTTGAGCGGTTCAGGGTCTCTAGGCGAGATTAACTGATAAGAGCGCAACGAACCAGAAAGAGACACATCTGCCGGTTCTGCTGGGTGGACTCATTGCTTGAACTCATAACAATACTCGGTTTCCAGGCGAGAATTGATGAGCGCAACGTCCCAGAAAGAGACACGGACGCTGGTTCCGCTGGGTGTACTCGCTACTTGAACTCATAACAATACTCGGTTTCCAGGCGAGGATTGATGAGCGCAGCGTCCCAGCAAGAGACACAGCAGGGCATGAGTATCCCTAGGGCCCGGAAGCCCCCTCTCACGTGACACAGTCCGCCGTTTGAACCTTAACCAGTGCTCAGGGTCTCCTGGCAAGATTAAATGATAAGCGTTCGGCGGGTCACCTGTTGGAGAGGCCATCAAAAGGGGGTAAGTGTACAACTCGCTGCACCCCTAGTGATCTGGTTGACGGAGTCAAAATTTGGGTCCACGACCCGCCTTACAGTGGCTGAAAAGCCTGATCGAGAGGGTTGAAGCTTAACCCGGTGGGTTGAAAGCCCCCAAACGACCTTGTCGACGATATCAACTTGTGCATCGTCTTGTAAGCCGCCGTCATGTGGACCGCCAACTCGTAAGCCGCCGTCCTGTAAGCCGTCGTACAATGGTGCTATTTTGGCTGAAGAGCCGATCAAGAGGGTGTGTAAGCTAAACCCGATGGGTTGGAAGCCCCCAAATGACCATGTAGAAGTATCCACCTTTGCACAATCTGAAATGCATAAACAGCAGAAACTCCAAGTTAATTTATGATGATCCAATAAATCAGGGCACCCATGTTTGAACGGTGCATCATGGTGACTCGTCCTCCTGGGCAACTTTTAATTCTTCCGTGAATAATGTAGTAGGCCCCGGGATCGGGTTAACTTCCTTGCAATGACCCGGGGTTCTCGTTTGAAAACGACCAAATGTATGGAGCCATGTCTGTAGCCCCCGAGTCTTAAGTTGACTCGAAGAGGCGGTTTGAGAACCTCCACTGAAGGTTGAGGTTGACCGTGGCGGGTTATAGACGATCCCGTATGAATTGTTTCGATAATCCGGTCGACGGTTCGTCCCGGCTGGTTGTTGAAGTTAACCAAACTGCAGTGGCGGCGACTTGTGCGCCTGTCCATTTGGGCGGCTCGTATAGACGAACACTAAACCGATATGTTGATGTAAATCAGACTGTGGGCGGCGTTTTGCGCACGTCCGTTGGGCGGCTCATACAGGCAAGCACTGCACCGATATGTCGGTGTAGATGTAGAAGTCAGCCGCACGTTTGAAGACGGCGCGGTTGTGAGATACGGCCGCGGCGTTGTAAGCCGGTGCGGTCGCGAGAGACGGCCGCGGCGTTGTAAGCCGGTGCGGTCGCGAGAGACGTCCGCGGCGTTGTAAGTCGGTGCGGTCGCGAGAGACGGCCGCGGCGTTGTAAGCCGGTGCAGACGGCGAGTCGGCCGTGGCGTTGTTGTTGAAAACCATACCGCGGATACGGCGGCTTGCCGCATTCATTGGGCGGCTCGTACTGGCGGGTGAGCGTGCGCGGTACCGACGTGTTGATGTAGCCCGGCCGCGGGGGCGGTGACTCACGCGCGTCTATTGAGCAATGCGACACGGACGAACACCAGTATAGAACGATGCTGGTGTGCGCACCAACTCCGCGGTATAATGCCACATGAATAATTGTCCTGCGTAAAAATATTGCAGGGCAAAGTGATTCATTCTCGAAGGAAGTTTAATATGTACTAATAAGATAAATAGGATGGATGTCACCTGATGTATTTGGACGTCAGATGATCGTGTCCGTAGGGCGGCGGCTTGCGCTCCTGCTCGTCGGTCAATGTGGCACGAACGGATGTCAACACGGGATAATCCTGGCGTGTAGTCCGGCGTCATATTTTCCCCGAAGCAGGTGCGCGTGTGTTGTCCGTCATCGATCAGGTCTCTGCTGGTATCTACGCTGGTATGGCTCTTCTTCAGATTTTGGACATGTCCATATAACATGATGAATTCTCGGTACTATTTTGCCTGAACATTGTCTGAGTTTGAGTCCCCTTCTCTCCTTTACATGCATGTTTGCATCATTCATCAATCCATCGCTTCAGGCGGGGCAGTGGATGCATCTATCCATCATCAACGCGATGGCCTGAAGTTTTGTTCATCTTGAAAACTAATCCTCAGGAAACATCATCCCATTTTTCGTCCACATTCACTGAATAAACTGCGACATCCATATTTTTTGTGCCTATCTGTGGTAACTGAATCAGCAGGTACACGCTGAAATGTTGCCTTTTAAGATTGTAGAGGGCGACTGAAACATTTCGTCGCTCCGGCCCTTATCGAGGAGATGAATACACATATAAAATATTCTGAACTGTGCATGTGCTATAGACTGTTTGAATTTTCTGAGCTTTGGGATTCTCTGCATGTTCACGTATCCGTAGAACTCTGGTTAAACCATCGGTATACACTCCATAGCCAAGCTTTAATCACCCTGCTACGTATCTTCAAAAATGGCTTCCATGGACTGATTTTGTCAACCCGGCTGGGAGCTAAGCTCGCCACGGCGGTGAGTCGGGGCGAGCCACGACGGAGAGGTGGGCCGGCACCGTGGGCGGTGGAGGCTGAGCGAGGTGCGGCGTACAGGGCGCAGCACAGTGCGGGCGGCTCGGGAGTGGTTCGAACGGCGCGGGAGCGGGTGGCGCGGAGTAGAGCAGCTCGGACACGGGGGAGCCGGCGCACGCGCGCGCGCGGAGCAGATGAGGCGTGGCAGAGCCAGCCACGGCGAGTCGAGGCGGAGCGTAGCCGATGCCGCGCAGCAAACGAGGCGGGGCGAAACCAGCTACGGCGAGGCGGGACGAAGGAGAGGGCCGGCTCGGCACCAGGCGAGGATAGAAGCCGGGGGCGAGGAGAAGTGGCCGGCGGAGCTTCCCGCGGCAGGCGGAGTAGCAGGGGCGAGGTGGAGACGAGGCCGCGGAGAGGGACGGCTCGAGGTATGGCCACGGTGACGGGGCGCAGTGGAGCCAGCCGGAGCGCGGCGAAGGCGAGCCGGCGAGGGCGCGACGGGGTGCGCGGGGCGAAGCGAGGCGAGGTCGCGCAGGGGCGTGCGCACGTTGGAGAGGAGGCGAGGCCACGGAGGCCGAGGTGCCGTGAGGCGAGCCGTCCAAAGGCGAGGTGGAGCGCGGCGTGGCGCAGGCGTGCGTGAGAGACCACGGCCAGCCGGAGCAGGGGCTCGGTCGACCGGCGTGGCCGCTGGCGCCGAGCAGCCGCTGCGGGGCACGCGGAGGCAAGGCCATGGCGGTGACTCAAAGCAGGCGCAGCCATGGCGGCTCGGACGCGAAGCAGCAGAGCGGAGCCGGTGGCCGGCGCGTGTGGACGGGTGCAGAGGCCGAGGCGTGGTGGAGACGCCAGGGCGCGGCGGAGCCGCGTCGGCGAGTGGAGACGGAGCCGGTCGAGCGCAGGTACGCGCAAGGGCGAGGCAAAACAGGACCGGCTCGGAGAGGTGTCGGCGGAAGAGAGGCAAGGTGGGGCGAGGCTGCATCGGGGACGAGCCCGACCCGGCCTCAGGGCGAGCGGTAGCGGCGGAGTGAGCCGGCGCAGCAGCGGCTCGAAGCGCGGCGCTGCGGTGGCCCAAGGCGCTGGTGAGGCGAGGTGAACCGGCGAGCGGTCGGAGCAGGGAACCTGGTCAGGGGCGACTCCGTGGTGGCGGAGGAGAGCAGAGGTGCGGTGGAGGCGCCGGTACAGCGGCCGGGAGGCGCGGCAGAGGGCAGCCATGGCATGGGCGGCGAGCCGGAGACCGAGTCGTGACCGTTCTGTTTCCGTGTCGTGGCTTCTCCTCTCTCTCTTTTTTTTCCTTTTGCTCACGTGAGGACTATACAAACCCGACAGCCAGCAACTTCCGTGTCCTCTTTTTTTTGTCTTCGCGTGGCTTTTTTGTAGTAGCCTCGGGCCACGAAGCTGTATATGGACGTGGAAACTTCCAAACTTTATGGCTGATTGCTGCCGGTCTCGGCGGCTCTTGGTCCTGGCGCTAATCAAATTCGGACACCAGATTTGCCGCGGCGGCGGCAATGCTTCTAATTTCTTTTACTCTCTCATCTGAACATGCCATGATGTCTGTCAAAAAGAAAACTTTGGGCCGACTCCCGGCAGTTTTCCATCGACGCCCCCTAACCGAGCGTGGCAACGATGTAGTCTCCATTGTTTGATAAACGTTGGACCCGTCAAAATCTGAATCCACGCACATGTAGATCCTTTGAGCCATATTTTCTTCATCCTACTAATTGCAAACTTCTCGATCCGTGAAGAGCTCCCTCCAAGAACACAACATCACCATGCGCTCGCCCCACGGTGGGCGCCAACTGTCGTGGTTTTGTCACGGCATGTTGTCCTCGCGAGAGAACTTAGGTGTGAGGCCATCGCAACTATGTGGCGGCTTGAGAGGGGTTGGTCGGAATCGAGAGACGCGAGTTTACCCAGGTTCGGCCCCTCCGATGGAGGTCAAAGCCTACGTCCTGCTTTGTGTCTATATTGATGATGATGACAATCTCGATTACAAGGGTGCGGAGTCGCTACCTCTAATCTGTCTATCTCTAATGACTTGAGTCTTGTCCCCCTCTCTTGGGGCGCCTTACCCCTCCTTATATAGGTGGAAAGGGTAGGTTTACATGTAGAGTCCTACTAGGAGTAGGATTAGGACTAGTCTCTCTTGAATCCTAATCCGGGTCTTGTTTCCTTTGTGAGGGAATCTTTCCTTTCCTTTGGGCCTTCTCTATGAGCCGCCTGCGCCGGCTTACACGCTGGGCCTTGGGCCTGGTCGTCCTGTGACCCGGTAATAGAGGTGACCTATGAGCCGCCATACAAAGGGCCGGGTCATACCTCCTGCGGGTCATACCTCCTGCCGGGTCACCAATGAGTCGCCAAGCTCGGCTGGCGTAGCAGTGAGTCGCCAAGTCCCGGCCGGGTTATACCGCGGGGTAATATCTCCGACAAACCCGGAAGTTGGTTCCGGGTGCGCACGAGTGAGGACAAAGTGCGCAGGAAAGACTAGTGTTGGTATGTGGGGCCAGTCTAGATCCCGCCAGGCGTAACGGGGTGTTACAATTAGTATCAGAGTCGACCCTTGCTGTTACATGGGCATGCGTGGGTCAGGTGTGCGGGCATGTGACGCATGGCGCGTGTGGCCCGTTGTGGCACACGGCATGGCACATGTGCTGGACTAGACACGCATACGTGTGCGAAGAGGGAAGGTTCCTGATGGGCCGACGAGGACGTCAGTTCCTTTGAGTGGGGGTGTATGTGAGAGCCTGACTTAATAGGAATGATAGACTACTCATATCAACAAGGAATTCCTTCTTTTCCGGGAGCCCACTCGAAAAGAACTCCAAAGTTAAACGTGCTTGGCTTGGAGCAATTCTAGGATGGGTGACCGACCGGGAAGTTGGTCCCGGATGCGCACGAGTGAGCACAAAGTGTGCAGGAAAGACTAGTTTTGGTCTGTGGGGCCAGTCTAGATCCCGCCAGGCGTAACGGGGTGTTACATAAACCCACAATTCATCGGATCCCAACAAACGCACTGCACAAAATGATTACATCGAATAGATCACCGCGAAGATGCAGTGAACTTTGTATTGAAGACAAGAGAGAGAGATAGCCATCTAGGTACTAACTATGGACCCGTAGGTCTGTAGGGAACTACTCACACATCACCATGGGAGAAGCAAGGTTGATGTAGAGACCCTCCGTGATCAATCCCCCCTCCGACAGGGCACCGGAACAGGGCTCCAGGTGGGCACACGGCGGAACAGAGACTTGCGGCGGCGAAAAAGTGTTTCGGGAGGCTCTCTAGGGTTTTGGGGATTTATTGGAATTTATAGGCCAGAGAGGGGCGTCGAGGAACGCCCGAGGGGGCCACCACATAACAGGTCACGGCCACCCCCCTGGGCGCGCCCTGTTGTGTGGTCGCTCCCTCGTGCGGCCTCCAGTCTCCTCCCGAAGCTTCAAGGTCTTCTTTTGGTCCAGAAAAAATCATAAAAAAGTTTTGGGGCAATTGGCTTCGTTTGGTACTGTAACCTGAAAAGTCAAAAACATAGAAAACAGTAACTCGCACTGGGCACTGGGTTAACAGGTTAGTGCTAAAAAATAATATGAATTGGTAAATAATCACCCAAAAAGCATCCTAGAATGATAATATTATAGCATGGAACAATAAAAAATTATAGATACGTTGGAGACATATCAGCATCCCCAAGCTTAATTCCTGCTCTTCCTCGAGTAGGTAAATGATAAAAACAGATTTTTTTGATGTGACATGCTACCCAACATGTAATCTATTGCAGGTATGATCATTGAGAAACGATGAATTAATAAACATCAACATAGTAATACTTATAAACATAAGCAACATAATCATCAAGTTCCAGAATATACGATCCTTAAAGAATGTTGACCCCCCTATTCATTTTATCATATTAGAATGGCATGGCTCAGTCTTCACCACATAAATACAAATGTCAAGCACCATGGTGTCAAGTCAGGTAATTGGATCGTACTTCTTAACGCACTTCAACTTTTTATTACTTACGCAATATATGAGTGTGAACCATGGATATAGCATAAAGGTGGAATAGAATATGGTGGTAAGTTTCAAAGGGGTAAAAGTAGAGAAGAAAGTCTCACATCAACTAGGCGTATCAACGGGCTATGGAGATGCCCATCAATAAATACCAATGTGAGGAGTAGGGATTGCCATGCAACGGATTCACTAGAGCTATAAGTGTATGAAATCTCAACTGAAGCTAAGTGGGTGTGCGTCCAACTTGCTTGTTCATGAAGACCTCGGGCATTTGAGGAAGCCCGTCATCGGTATATACAAACCAAGTTCTATAATTAAAAATTCCCACTAGCATATGAAAGTGACAAAACAAGAGACTCTCTATATGAACAACATGGTGCCACTTTGAGGCACAAGTGTGGAAAAAGAGGTAGTAGCAATGTCCCTTCTCTCTTTTTCTCTCATTTATTTCTCTTTTTTCTCATTTTTTTCTTTTTCTTTCTTTCTTTTTTCCTTTTTCTTTTCTTTTCCTTTTTCGTCCAGAGTCTCATCCCTACTTGTGGGGGAATCATTGTCTCCATCATCCTTTCCTCACTGAGACAATGCCCTAATAATGATGATCATCACAATTTTATTTACTTACAACTCAATACGAAAAATTATAATACGACTCTATATGAATGCCTCTAGCAGTGTACCAGGATGTGCAATGATCAAGCATATAACATGTATAAAAAAGGATGAACGGTGGCTTTGCCACAAATACTATGTTAGCTTATACGATTGTGCAAAGCAATACGACGATGAAAGTACTAGTCGTATGATGTAACGGTGGAAGTTGCATGGCAATATATCTCGGAATGGCTATGAAAATGCCATAATAGGCAGGTATGGTGGCTGTTTTGAGGAAGATACAATGAGGCTTATGTGAAACAGAGCGTATCATGTCACGGGGTTTGGATGCACCGGCGAAGGTTGCACCAATCCTCGAGGTGAGAATGGGCAATGCACGGTACCTAAGAGGCTAGCAAATATGAGGTGGTGAGAGTGCGTACATCCATGGATTCACATTAGTAATAAAGAACTCACATACATATTGCAAGATTTTATTAGCTCTCTCAAATCAAAGTACTACTCGCATGCACCTAGGGAGGAGGTTGGGTGAACTTAACCATCGCGCGCCTCCGACTTAAACAACACTAGGATTTCAATGAGGAATAAGTATGCGCACACATCATCCCATGCCATAAAAAATATTTAGATGAACGGCAAGTTAAAATCCTCTAATTCACAATATTCTTACAAACCAATGATTATGCACTCATGCCCTTTCACATTACCACATCAATTTCATTAAACCACAATTTATCTTTTATGTGCTACATGTGGTTTTGATTATGCACTCATTGGATACCTATTATTTTTGGACTAGTCTTATAACCCATGCAAATTACCGTAACTATTTATTAAATATCAAACAAACATAAATGAAGAAAGAGAGTGCAACTATTTCTTTAAAATCTATACGCCATCGTGCTCTAAAAGATATAAGTGAAGTACTAGGGCAACTTCTAAGCTCAAAAGATATAAGTGAAGCACAAAGAGTATTCTAACAAATCATGGTGATCTTGTGTCTCTCTCAAGTGGGTTTGTCTAGAAAACAATGATTGTGAAAAACTAAAAACAAACTAAAACAAACGGTGCTCCAAGCAAAACTCATATCATGTGATGAATAAAAATATAGCTCCAAAGTGACATACCGATGGATTGAGACGAAAGAGGGGATGCCTTCCGGGGCATCCCCAAGATTAGACACTTGAGTCTGCCTAGAATATTACCTTGGGGTGCCTTGGGCATCACCAAGCTTAGGCTCTTGCCTCTCCTTATTCCTTCAGCCATCGTGATAGCACCCAAAACTTGAAAACTTCAACACACATAACTGAACAAAACCTTCGTGAGATCTGTTAGTATAGAAAACATATCAAATAATTTAGGTACTATTATAAATTTAATATTTATTATTATTGCATAAGGTACTATATTCTAACTTCTCCATGGCTTATACCCCCCAATACAATCCATAGCATCATCAAAACAAGCAAACTATGCAAGCAAAAAACAGAATCTGTCTAAAACAGAACAGTCTATAAAGATCTGTACAAAACCTATACTTCTGTAACTCCAAAAATTCTGAAAAAATAGGACAACCTGAATAATTTGTGTAGGAATATTGTGTGAAAATTTCAGATGAAAAATACATTCCAGTAAAATCAGAGAAATTCTGCACTGGATGCTAAAGTTTCTGTTTTTGCATCGTGTCAATTCTACTCATCTTGTAAGTCATCCCAAAGGTTTTACTTGGCACAAAAACTAATTTAAACATAAAAACACAATCATTACAGAGGCAATAATCATGTTATCACACACAAACAGAAAGTGTTAGGTTGTCTCCCAACAAGCTCTTTCTTTATAGCCATTAAGATATGCTTGAGATTTCAATGATGCTCACATAATAGACAAGAAGTGAAGCACAAAGAGAGCATCATAAGGCATGTGAAAAACACATCTAAGTCTAACATAATTCCTATGCAAGGAATTTTATAGGAAAACAAATTCTCAAGACAAGTGAAATCTAGCATATGCAAATAGGAAGAGTGAAGAATTAATAATTTCAACACAAAGAGAGGTAATTGAGTAACATGCAAATTCCTATAACCATATTTGCCTCTCTCATAATAATTACATGTAGGATCATAATCAAACTCAACAATATAACTATCATGTAAAACATTCTCTCCATGATCCACATGCATGAAAGTCTTATAATCTTCCAAGATAGTGGGATTAACATCAACTAAAGTCATGACCTCTCCAAACCCACTTTTATCAAAAGATTCATCATTCTCCAAAGTAGTGGGATCATTAATACCTAAAGTTGATGCTCTTCCAAACCCACTTTTAGTAGTATTGCAAATATCATAATCAATAATAGATTCATCATGAAGCTTAGAATTATCAAGATCACAAGAAATATCATGATTATCACCCCAATCATGATCATTAGCGCAATTGATATTCATAGAATTTATACTTACAACATGGAAATCATGCTTTTCATTCAAGGAACTATCATGAATCACTTTATAAATTTCATCATAATTTTTAGATTCATGAATTTCAAGCAAGACCTCATAAAGATAATCTAGCCCACTCGACTCACTAGCCATTGGTTCTACATAATCGGGTCTTTTGAAAATATTAGCAAGTGGATGAGGATCCGTTTATCTTATTTTTCTTGCATTTACTTTCTGTTTTGGTGTAACAAAGATAAAGATAACATAACTAGGCAAGTAAGCAAATACAAACATTTCAGTATTTCTCATGTTTATAGCAAGCAAAATATAACATCAAATAAAAAGTAGAACAAGTGAATAATAATCTGTGTGAAGGTACTTGATAGTAGGTTGGTGATTGATATGTCTCCAACGTATCGATAATTTATGAAGTATTCATGCCATATTCACCTATGTTTACAATACTTTTATATGGTTTTGATGCACTTTATATGATTTATTTAGAACTAACCCGGACTAACGTTGTTTTCAGCAGAATTACCGTGGTGTTGTTTTTGTGCAGAAAATGAAAGTTCTCGGAATTGCCCGAAACTTTTTTGTGATTTTTTCTGGAGGAAATAAGCAACATTGGAGTGAAGACCTGTCGGTGGGGGTGTGCCAGAAGGCCACCATGCAACCGCCCCCCCCAAGGGGTGCGGCCAGATGGCTTGTGGGGCCCACGTGGCTCCGTTTGGCGTGATTCCAACGCTAAAAAATCCCATAAATACCAGAAACCCCAAAAATAAAGAGAGACTCCTCGTTCCGCCGCCGCAACTCTCTGTATCAACGAAAAAACAATCTGGAGGCGTTCCAGTACCCTGCCGGAGAGGGTAGATCATCTCCGGTGGCCATCTTCATCATCCCGGTGGAGGCCATGACGAGGAGGGAGTAGTCCACCCTCGGGGTTGACGGTTTGTACCGGTAGCTATGTATTCAATCTCTATCTCTCTCTCGTGTTCTTGAGATGGCACGATCTTGATGTATCACGGGCTTTGTTAATATAGTCGGATCATATGATGTTATTCCCTTGCTACCTCGTTGTGATGAATTGAATCTTTACCTTTGAGATCTCGTTATGTTGGATTGAATATTATGGTTTGAGAACACTTGATGTACGTCTTGCGTGGGATACCCGTAGTGACATTGGGGTATTCTATTGATTCACTTGATATATGTTGAGGCATCAACTTGCGGATTCTAGTGACCTAGAGGATCTATGCATAGGGGTTGATTGCACGTTTTCATACCACGTTCTCTGATAGAAATCTTGGGGTGCTCCTTGAAGTTCTTTGTGTTGGATTGAATATGATAGATCTGAAATTGTTTGATGCATGCCGCGTAATTTACCCACGGATACTTGAGGTGACATTGGAGTATCTAGGTGACATTAGGGTTGATTGATATGTATCATTGGTGTTATTCTAGTAGGAACTCTAGGGCTATTTGTGATACTTATAGGAATAGCCCAATAGATTGATCGGAAATAATAACTTTGAGGTGGTTCTACTACCTACACCAATTTCATCTTATTGTTCTCCGCTAGATAGGAACTTTGGAGTGATGCTTTGTTGCACGTTGAGGGATGATCATATGATTCAACTACGTTAGCACTGTTGGGAGATTGTACTAGCGAAAGTATGAACACTAGGCCTTCTTTCCAAGCATTTATACACCGTTTTGCTCGTTGTTTTACACTTGCTACCTTGCTGTTTTTATATTTTCAGATTACAAAAACCTATATCTATCATCCATATTGCACTTGTATCACCATCTCTTCACCGAACTAGTGCACCTATACAATTTGCCATTGTATTGGGTGTGTTGGGTACACAAGAGATTTCTTGTATTTGATTGCAGGGTTGTTTGAGAGAGACCATCTTCATCCTACACCTCCCACGGATTGATAAACCTTAGGTCATCCACTTGAGGGAAAATTGCTACCGTCCTACAAAACTCTGCGCTTGGAGGCCCAACACGAGTCTACAAGAATAAAGTTGCATAGTAGACATCAAGCTCTTTTCTGGCGTCGTTGCCGAGGAGGTGAGTGCTTGAAGGTATATCTTTATATCTTGGAATTAAATCTTTTAGTTTCTTGTTTTTCACTAGTTTGGTTTTATTAAAGAAAACTACAAAATAAAGATAAATGGATCCTCACCCACTTGCTAATCTTTTCAAAAGACCCGATTATGTTGGAACAATTGCTAGTGAGAGTTCACTAGATTATCTTTATGAGGTCTTGCTTGAAAATCATGAATCTAAAAATTGTGAAATTTATAAAGTGATTCATGATAGTTCCTTGAATGAAAAGCATGATAGCAATATTGTTAGTATGAATTCTCTAATTATCCATGATGCTAATGATATGCAAAGCCACAAGCTTGGGGATGCTATGTTTGATGAGGATGATATTTTTAGTCCCCCCAAGTTTTGATGAGCAAATTTATTATGATGATGGCATGCCTCCTATATATGATGATTATGATGATGACATGTATGCTATAAAGAATAATTATAACTATGAAACTTCTCATCATGATTTTAATTTTCAATTAGGTTATTTCAATCATGTATCTCATGATAGTTATTTTGTTGAGTTTGCTCCCACTACAATGAATGAGAAGAAATATGCTTATGTGGAGAGTAATAAATTTTCTATGCTTGTAGATCATGGAAATAATGCTTTATGTGATATTTCTATTGTTTAATTACTTCATGATGCTACTGAAAACTATTGTGAAAGAGGAACATAAGCTTGTAGGAATTGCAATAATATCAAGTTTCCTCTCTATGTGTTCAAAGTTTTGAAGTTATGCTTGTTTTGCCTTCCTATGCTAGTTGATTCTTGTTCCCATAAATTGTTTGCTCACAAAATACCTATGCATAGGAAGTGGGTTAGACTTAAATGTGCTTGTCATGAGATTCATGATGCTCTCTTGCATGTTTCAATTACTATTCCTATGTGAGCATCATTGAAATCATCATGCCTAGCCAAAGGGCTTTAAAGAAAATCGCTTGTTGGGAGACAACCCAACACTTATACTTTCTGTTTTTATGTGTTCACATGATTAATATACTGTATTAATCATGTCTTGTGCCTTTTATTTCAACAAAGTGCCAAGTAAAGCCTTTGGGATAGTGTGGATACTTGTTGATTTGATTCTGTGCAAAAACAGAAACTTTTGCCTCTAGTAAATAATTTCTCTGATTTTACTGGAGCGTCAAAAAAATCTGAAATTTTTAAAAAGTATTTATATGCAAATTATTTAAGTTTTCATAATTTTTCTGAATTTTTAGAGACAGGTAAGTATGGTTATACTACAGATCTTCACAGACTGTTCTGTTTTTGACAGATTCTGTTTTGCATGCATAGTTTGCTTGTTTTAGTGTTCCCATAGCTTATATTCAGTTATATAAATTATGTGAATGGTAGAATACAGTAGGTATTATGTGTGTACAAATATTAAGCTTGTCTTGAGAGTACCTAAGTGAATGATCTTTATTTGTTATACTAACCCATCTCACGAAGTTCTGTTAAGTTTTGTGTGATTGAAGTTTTCAAGTTTTGGGTGAGACACCGATATGAGGAGAATAAGGAGTGACAATAACCTAAGCTTGGGGATGCCCAAGGCACCCCAAGGTAATATCCAAGCAAGACTCAAGCGCCTAAGCTTGGGAATGCCCCGGAAGGCACCCCCTCTTTCGTCTTCAACACTATCGGTATATCTTACTTGGAGCTATATTTTTATTCGTCATAATTTGTGTTTTGCTTGGAGCGTCATTTTATTTTGTTATTATTTTCTTGATGTTATTTATAATCTTGTTTCTCAATAAAAAGTTCCAAGAATTGCCTTTAGGATGCTTGAATTGCATGTTTGATGTGTGTTGTGTAAAAACAGAAACTTTTGCTGTAGTGTTTGAATTTTCATATTTTACTAGAACGTGGAAAGTTTCTGAAAATTTTACACGGTATTTTCATATAACTATTTATCATGTCCTAAATTTTCATAATTGTTTGAGTTACATAAGTACACTGGTTTAATAGATTGCTACAGACTGTTCTGTTTGGACAGATTGCTGTCATAGTTTTGTTATCTACTTATACTATAGTTTCCATAGCCTATATTGGTAGATATAAATTGTGGAAACGATAGTAAACTGTAGATTATGTTTGAAAATTATTGTGCAACTTGTCTTGGCAGTACATGAAGTGTTGATTTGTTTTTATGTGTACTAACCTATCTCACGAGTTATTTTCAAGTTTTTGTGGATGAAGTTTTTGAGGATAGGTGAAACCGTGATATGAGAGGATTGAACGAGATACAAAAGCTCAAGCTTGGGGATGCCCAGGGCACCCCAAGTAAATATTTCAAGAAGTCTCAAGCATCTAAGCTTGGGGATGCTACGCATCCCACCTCTCTTCGTCAACTATCGGTTAGCCTATGTTGAGCCTAAATTTTTATTCGTTCACATGATGTGTGCTATTCTTGGAGTGCTATTTTTGTTTAGTTTGCTGTTTGAATAAAATACTCAGATCTGAAAATCTTTTTAAGAGAGAGAGTCCTCACATAGCTACTTTATTGTTTGACTACTCATTGATCTTCACTTATATCTTTTGAGAATAGTTTGAAATTTACTCTTGTGCTTCACTTATATCCTAAGAGTAAATTGTGAATGAATGAAATATCATAAATCTGAAATTATCAATGTGCTATATTCTTGGTAGCAAGTTCACATTTGGTTTAGAAAGTAAAATCTATTGAAGTTTAACAATCACTGTATTGGTCATACAAGCAATTCATGAATGAATAGTATAAGAAAGAGAACTTTCACATACAAATATATTATCTTGGACATATTTCATGATTGTGAATACCCATTAATTATTTTCAAACTTGATCAAATAGTTGAAGTTGGACAAGGAAGACAATGTAATGGTTATGTTTGGGTATATTTGCATAGAAGTTATATTTTTATGGATCCTCCAACATGTGGTGCTTGTTTAGAACCTTTTGCTAGCCAAAACTTCGTACTAAGTAGAAATACTACTTGTGTATCCAAATCCTTGAGCCAAGTTTATTCCATGAGAGTCCACCATACCTACCTATATATGGTATTTCACTGCCATTCCAAGTAAATTTGCATGTGCCACCTCTAAACATTCAAATAAACATCTGTTTTGTGTGCTCGTACCGCTCATGGAGCGACGAGGCGGTCATTATCTTCCATGCTAAGCGAGTTATTCTCAAGATGAGTGTTTATTCACTTGTCATTGCACGAGAGAGGCTGGTAAAAAGGATGCCCAGTCCTGCATAATACAAAAAATAAATAAACAAGAACTCCCCCTAGAACGTTGATTGTTTGGAGGGCAACCGTGGATTCGGCCAGCCATGGAATGTGTTTGAAGCGAAGACCTGCCGGAGGGGGTGTGCCAGAAGGCCACCACGCAACCGGCCGCGCCCCCCTAGGGGCGCGCAGCCAGATGGCTTGTGGGGCCCACGTGGCTCCGTTTGGCGTGATTCCAACGCTAAAAATCCCATAAATACCAGAAACCCCAGAAATAAAGAGAGACTCCTCGTTCCGCCGCCGCAACTCTCTGTATCAATGAAAAACCAATCTAGAGGCGTTCCAGTACCCTTCCGAAGAGGGTAGATCATCTCCGGTGGCTGTCTTCATCATCCCGGCGGAGGCTATGACGAGGAGGGAGTAGTCCACCCTCGGGGCTTTTGGTTTGTACTAGTAGCTATGTGTTCAATCTCTCTCTCTCTCTCTCTCTCTCTCTCTCTCTCTCTCGTGTTCTTGAGATGGCACGATCTTGATGTATCACGGGCTTTGTTAATATAGTCGGATCATATGATGTTATTCCCTTGCTACCTTGTTGTGATGAATTGAATCTTTACCTTTGAGATCTCATTATGTTGGACTGAATATTATGGTTTGAGAACACTTGATGTACGCCTTGCGTGGGATACCGTAGTGACATTGGGGTATTCGATTGATTCACTTGATATATGTTGAGGCATCAACTTGCGGATTCCGGTGACCTAGGGGATATATGCATAGGGGTTGATTGCATGTTTTCATACCATGTTCTTCGATACAAATCTTGGGGTGCTCCTTGAAGTTCTTTGTGTTGGATTGAATATGATAGATCTAAAATTGTTTGATGCATGTCGCATAATTTACCCACGGATACTTGAGGTGACATTGGAGTATCTAGGTGAAATTAGGGTTGATTGATATGTATCATTGGTGTTATTCTAGTAGGAACTCTAGGGCTGTTTGTGACACTTATAGGAATAGCCCAATAGATTGATCGGAAAGAATAACTTTGAGGTGGTTCTACTACCTACACCAATTTTATCTTATTGTTCTCCGCTAGATAGGAACTTTGGAGTGATTCTTTGTTGCACGTTGAGGGATGATCATATGATTCAACTATGTTAGCATTGTTGGGAGATTGCACTAGCAAAAGTATGAACCCTAGGCCTTATTTCCAAGCATTTATACACCGTTTTGCTCGCTGTTTTACACTTGCTACCTTGCTGTTTTTATATTTTCAGATTACAAAAACCTATATCTATCATCCATATTGCACTTGTATCACCATCTCTTCGCCGGACTAGTGCACCTATACAATTTGCCATTGTATTGGGTGTGTTGGGGACACAAGAGATTTCTTGTATTTGATTGCAGGGTTTTTTGAGAGAGACCATCTTCATCCTACACCTCCCACGGATTGATAAACCTTAGGTCATCCACTTGAGGGAAAATTTCTACTATCCTACAAAACTCTGCGCTTGGAGGCCCAACACGAGTCTACAAGAATAAAGTTTCGTAGTAGACATCAGTGAAACTCCCCGGCAACGGCGCCAAAAATCCTTCATGATACTTGGGATCTGCGTTGGGTTTTCCGTGAAGAGGAATGGGTGATGCAGCATAGTATAGATAATTATTTCCCTTAGTGAGAACCAAGGTTATCGAACCAATAGGAATAGCACGCAACCCCCGTCTTCAGCATCTACACACAAAGTACCAAACACTTGCACCCAACGCGGGCAAGAGGGTTGTCAATCCCCTTGGACTCGTTATTTGCAAGCAAGTGAAGTGTGTAGATGATAGTTGATAATTGTAAATTAAAATAAAAGCAAATAAATGGCAGCAAGGTACTAAAAGCTTTTGTATATATATAAGTGAATAGACCCGGGGGTCGTAGTGTTCTCTAGTGGCATCTCTCATGTAGTAGGCATACGGTGGGTAAACAAATTACTGTTGGGCAATTGATAGAAAAGCGCATAGTTATGCAATATTTATTCACGGCAATGATCATTTGTATATACACATCACCTCCATAAGCAAATAGGCCGACTCTTGCCTGCACCTATTACTATTACTGCACGTCGAGAGCGCTTCTATGCTTGCCTCTCTAAGTATTAAGTTCATGACAAACAGAGTAATGCTTGGAGAACGATGACATGATGTAGACAAAGAAAACTCAATCAACATGAATTAACCCCATCGTTTTATCCTTAGTGGCAACCATACAAAGACGTGTCTTGTCCACTTCTGTCACTGGGATATAGAGCACCGGCATATTGAACCCACTACAACGCACCCCTCTCACTGAAAAAAAAATCTATCTAGTTGGCCAAACTATTTCAATAGATCGGAGAGATTTATGAAGCTATAATAATCATGCAAATAAGAATCATAATAGAAATAAGAGAAGACTCAAATCTTTTTCATGAATAATCTGAACATAAACCCACAATTCATCGGATCCCAACAAACGCGCTGCACAAAGTTATTATATCGAATAGATCACCGCGAAGATGCGGTGAACTTTGTATTGAAGATCAAGAGAGAGAGAGATAGCCATATAGGTACTAACTACGGACCCGTAGGTCTGTATGGAACTACTCACACAACACCATGGGAGCAGCAAGGTTGATGTAGAGAGTCTCCGTGATCGAGCCCCCCTCCGATAGGGCACCGAAATAGGGCTCCAGATGGGCACACGGCAGAACATAGACTTGCGACGGCAGAAAAAGTGTTTTGGGAGACTCTCTAGGGATTTTGGGATTTATTGGAATTTATAGGCCAGAGAGGGGCATCGGGGGACGCCCGAGGGGGCCACCACATAACAGGGCGCGACCACCCCCCTGGGCGCGCCCTATTGTGTGGTCGCTCCCTCGTGCAGCCTCTGGTCTCCTCCCGAAGCTTCCAGGTCTTCTTTTGGTCCAGAAAAAATCATAAAAAAGTTTTGGGGCAATTGGACTTCGTTTGGTACTGTAAACCTGAAAAGTCAAAAACATGCAGAAAACAACAACTGTCACTGGGTTAATAGGTTGGTGCTAAAAATTAATATGAATTGGTAAATAATCACCCAAAAAGAAACCTAGAATTATAATATTATAGCATGGAACAACCAAAAATTATAGATACGTTGGAGACGTATCACGTCACACCGCAATCAATGATTCTAGTTCTATCCAAACATGAGCTGTATGAAAATGATATAACATGAAAGAAGCATATCTTCTAAGAAAACAAAATAAAATAAACAAAACATGGCGAAAAGACAAATCGTGAAAAAGCAAGTAAGGGGTGTGTGGTGTGGTCATTACTCTCTCAGCTGTTTCATGTGTTTGCAGTTCGGCCTCGCATCTCCAAAACGCCTGACAATATCATAGAAAAGACACTACTCCCTTGTAGCCCTAAACTCGGGCTGAAAATCATCCGTCGATGGTGGGTGAACTACCCTCGCCTGCCTCACAGAACCAGGGGTTGCACTTCTGACAACATCGCCAGACACTAGTACATTAGGAGCGTCAGAACTTGGTTGGCCCTGATTGCGCAATGACCTCCTGCTTAAGGCATCCTGCTCAAACCTGCGGTAAGCTTCATCAAGAGACGACGAAATCTCCTCAAGGGTTCCTAAAAAACAAGGTAAATAAGAATTAAACACGTGAAGTTGCCATGCAAAATCAATTGCGAACTGCCATGCACGGAAAATGTTGTTTTCAAGTGTCAATTCGAACAAAGTTTGCCATGAACATGGAACGTCCATGCCTGATAGCAAAGAACGACAAAATTTATGATTTTGCCGTGTGAAATCATTAAAATCTGCCATGTGCAATGCACTACAGTTGCCACGTGACATCAACTACATTAACCATGTGTGATCGACAGTGTTTGGCTGTGTGAAGCCAAACGGTAGTTTCCATGTCAGAGTAGCATCATTTGCCATGTTAGATAAACAGTAATTGCCAAGTTAGATCAACTGCAATTGCCATGGACATACTATGTAAGCAACAATGTGACATCAACAACATTTGCCATGTCAGTTGAGGTTCAGACCGACAAAAAAATTAACAATATTGAAGTTGCCATGAAATGTCAACTACAAATGCCATGTACAACACATAAGATTTGCCATCGTATTTCAAACTGAATTTGCCATGAACATCAAAAAAAAAAGTGAAACAAAGAGTTTACATTGCACTATAGGCTCTGCAAACTTCACAACCTTCCGGCCATCAACATTGGGTTGCACCATCATCGGGACCGTGCCTGCCGGGAAAGCAAAGGCAACAGGTGCAGGATCAATGGGTGGTTCAGCCTGACTGCGATCAATCCAAGGTTGCAGCTTGGTGGGGTGAAATCCATGGGGTGCCTCTCCTGCTGCTCAGCCGGGTTCCGAATAAACTGTTTAGCAGAACCTAGAGGTGACAGCTGAACAAACATGTCACTCTCATCTGCTGCACAAACATCAGGCTTCTTGGTAGGACGGGGCATGTTGTCAAGGATTTCAATCACAACCTTCTTGGCTATCTTCTTATTTGGACTGTATGGGACACCAATGTTGATAGGGAGCTTGGAAGTACACAGATTTAAATTGGGGTTCTTCTCAGCCGTAAAGGACACCGTCTGCTGTGAACGTCCAGCTCCTTCATTACTAGCCTGCTTACCACCTGCATCTGCCAAATTCTAGACTTCCGTCGTCTCCGCTGCTTTGCTTTGTGAAAAGGTGGGAAAAGTGTGGAAGCAGACACAAAACCGGTGTCAGCTCTGCTCTTAACTAGCTCCGCTGCATTGGATGACGGTGCATGATTCTTGCGGGGGCTACACCTAGGTGGCAGGCCAGCTCGCAAACCGGTTGCTGGAGCAGCCTGTGTGCTGGGAGCCGCTGTAGCAGCTGTGCGGCAAGAGTCATCCGTGGAAGTTCTCTGATCATGAATTCCGGCCGCAACCCCTTCTTTTGTGGGCACGATAGTGCCATCAGCCCCACGTGTGGAGTCCATAGCGGATGAGCAGGAATCTTCCGTGTTTAGGTTGAGCTCTGGCGCATCCACTTCATCACTTGATGAGTGGCTGCAAGGGATCGCGACAACATCTCTCATTGCCAGAAGGGTAGGCACTACCTTAGCAGTCCTGGCAGATACTGACTCATCGCTGCCAGATGTACCGATACCTCCAGTTGTAGTATGCACCTCTGCAACCGGCGGAGATGGAGGCTTACGTGCATCGGAACTAGCGGCAACAGTGGATGGTGCAGCGGCAGATTTGTCAACTGGTGGCTCATGAATCTCCGCATTGTCGGACGTCACCAGCTTCGAGTGAATGCGTTCTAGTGGGTCTTTAGTACTGAGTTTGGCCGGGTGTAAAATAGTCTTCTTTACCCTACAAAATTTTGGAACGAAAAGACAACCATTAAAGAACACGTGAAGGAAATGTTGTAACAAAGCAGGAATTTCATATGTGTGTTGTACAATGGTTTCCAGGTGCGACAGTCAGTAGTTGCCATGTGGGACAAACAAGAGTTGCCATGTTGGATGCAATAAAGTTGCCACTAATTCTGGAACGCATCAAACAAAATTAACGTGCACATTATGTATGAGTTGCCATGCTCAACATGCTGCAATTGCCATGAAATTTTCAAAAAAAATGTATTGCAACTTGCTCCACTGTTAAATTAGCTCCACCACAAAAAAATAGAAAGAAGAACGCACCTCCTGCTTGTTTTCCTCAAGTCTTCCAGCACAACAGGATCCCCGGTATTGAATGACGATATACGAGGAGACGATCGAGTGGACGTGATGCCAGCAGCAGTGGGTGCCCCCTTGTTCAGCCGGGCAGAAGCACGAGAGGGCGTGGCTGCTTGTTTCTTTTTAGTTGCTTGGGCACCGGTTGTCACCTCAATGCCCACACAAAAAATTAAATGCAAAAACCGAGTAAGAGAATGCAATCATGGTGTACATCTCACGAAAAGTCGGGGGAATATGAAAACGAATGACACAATGAACAAGCAGCAAACCTCCTCCTAGCAGCAACATGATCGGTCCTGCGCCTCTTGCCGTCAGGGACCTGAGCAGCATCCTCTGGAACCCTACCCCTCTTCAAGGGAGAAACACCCACGTCTCTTGCAACAGCTGAGGCATTGCCTCCCTCTGATGCAGGAACGTCTGGTGGAGCCTTATCGTTGGTACCTCCATCATGAACTTCCCGAGATTCATCGTGGTCAGTGTCATGTTGCACATTCTCCATATCATCATCACCATCCTTTTCAAGACCAGCATCCACGCCACCGAAACCATCCCCGAATAGCTCCTCTTGGGTGTCAGGGAGCTCCTGAGAACTGTTGTAGTCGTACCGGCCACAGCAGCCAGTTGGACAATGTGTGCGTTCTCCAACAAAAGAGGTGAACTACCTCGCAACTACATCACCATCGGAACCAGACAATGTTGTCTAACCCTTGACCAACTTCCCAAGCAGGTTGGTCATGCCAGAAGCAAACTGCCTAGCTAGATGTTCAACAGGAGCCCTGGCCTGATCAGAACAAACAATAACAATTTCATACACAATGGAACATGTGTATAAAAATGCAAAAACCGCAAAGAAGTCAAGTGCAAAAAGGGTCATGAAAAACAATTGCATGCTTAATTACCTCAATGGAACAAGATGGAGCTGAATGCACATCCATCCACTTGTCGAAATTTTGTAGCCCTCCAAACACACTGTAGTCAATAGCATACTTGGTCATTAGCTGAAAAACAGCGAAAAGAGAGGTCAAAAAACATTGACAACGGACATGGATCGCAAAAAAGTGTGAGGAAAAATGGCATGCCATGCGAAGAGCACAAAAATTTCCCATGTGACACCCACATAGTTGCCATGTGAAGTATCTTGAAGGTGTGCTTATTTCGTATGAACATGTCAGAATACATGATTGCATGATGCAGATGAACTACAACTGCCATGTGGAGACAACCATATTTGCCATATGGTTTATAGTTTGTTTGCCGGCTTGAATGCATTAAGGTGGACATATGGAATGCGGAGAGATAGTTAAATATGCAGATTGGAATATGGCTGCCATGTAAAGTGTTGTACATTTGCCATGTTGTTTACGCTATATATCCCCCTTTGAAAAAAAATAGTATAAACGGACCAAATAGTTTTGGTTTTTTTATTATATTTTTTCTTTAACAGTGAACTTCAAAATTGCCATGCAAGAAGGTAGATAGCACTAACCCGCAGTTTGCCATACTTTGTTTCAGATATCATGTCTGCAGCAAGCACAGCCTTGACAGCTTCATAAGTCCAGGCAGAGACAACAAACTTATGTGGAGGAGGCGGACCTCCTATCGCAGCAAGATTGACAGTAGATATATCAAGGATGTCGATGTACATGAGCTGGTAAACATAAAAATGGAAAAGAATTAAGAAAAAACTATCAGAATTCAGTATTGTGTAACAGAAAACATTGCGGAGAAAGGAAAGATTAGTGCGATTGCCAGGTGATTGGCAATGCATTCTCACATGTGTCAACTAAAATAGAAAGATTTGCCATGTACGTGGTGATATGTTTGCCATGTATCACCATTTAAATCGCACAAATGAGAAGTGAAATAACAAACAAAAAAATGAACATTGGAAAGAAAGTATATATCATGTGTGATTTAAATGTGATTGCCATGTAGCACCAACTAGAGATGTCATGTATCAACAACTATACCTGTCATGCAGAATCAACCAAAGTTGCCATGTATGATCAGCTAGAGTTGCCATGTAGAATCAACCAAAGTTGCCATGTATGATAAACTAGAGTTGCCATGTGTAAACAACTGGGTTGCCGCATCTGAACAACTATAGTTGCCATCTATGATGAAATACAGCTGCCACTTATTTTACTTCCTAAAAGACGTCCCGATGAACTACATTTCAAGCTTGAATGCCCTAGACTAACCGTATTGGGTTCTCTGTATTGTCAACGAGTAACAAATGTACCATGTTAAAAGCATTTGCAAACCATTAGGTGTAGGCGGCATCCCTTCTGGTACATCTTGTTTGCAAAAGCATCATGCAGGAAGTCGGCGATGAATTTGCACCAATTCATGTTTATTACATCATTCAGTTTCGCATGCACAAGTTTAAAAAATGGCAACACATGCACAGTTAAAAAACTTCAACTGGCAGGAACATGCTAGTACATGACATCAAAAGAGAAGATGCTAAAAAAAGAATAGATGAAGAACATTTACCAGGACAGTGAAGCATTTGTTGCTTGGGCGTAGCGATGTGGTAGGCGCAAAGACAGACGAGATCAAGTACATTAGTAGCTTCATCTTAAATACCTCGCCATGGGTATTCATGCCCTTCAACGAAGTTGCAAGCACAGTCTTATTAGGCATGGATGCCTCGCCAGGAAACAACCGGGGGAATAACACTTCCTCAATCTCGTTGTTCACCACATAAGGAACTCTGATTTCCCCACGGGGGACACCCAAGGTGCAGAAAACGGACTCCCCATCCAAAGGGAGTCTTCCACGTCCTGGAATGATAAATTCCCTGGACGCAGGGTCATAGATCTCCTCAAGCCAATCACAGACAGGGTTCACTAGATTTGGGCATAGGACATCCATCAACGCCTGCATCCCCATCTCACTGGCAGCTTTCTTCTGATCTTCACTAAAACCCTTGATCAATAGAATTAGCCGTTCTTGTGAAGCCCTATTGCGCATGCGTTTCTTCTTCTGCAAAACGAAAACATGGTCATTCTTGCCATGTTCAAATATGCTAAAAAATATCACTGAAAATGAATGAAATCTCTATAACACGATGAACAGCAAAAAAAGAACCTCGTCACCATCTTTCCTAGGACCAGTCGCACGATTCCGTGGTGGTGGCTCCATGAAGTCATCGTCATCGTCTTGCTGGTGGTCGCGAACCATGATGCTATAATAAGAACAAGTACACATGAGTATAAATGAAAACACAGTGAAAATTACAGTGGATGCATCAAGTAGAAGGGCAATGGATAACATCGACGACAAAGGAAACTTGTCGTGTTTAATAGACATACAAATGGCAAATGTCAATGTGTTTTCACACTCAGGCAAAGACTTAGTTTGCCATGATGCAGGACGTATGAATGGCAAGATAAAACTGTAAGTTGACATACAATAACTAAACAGAATATCAACACACGTGCGTAATACTGAGAGAGCGGACAAACAAAATTTCCATGATCATACAATGTCCGATGGCAAAACAATACAATTGAGGTTCACACAAAAATTGCCATGGTTGCTACTACTTGCATACCATCAAACAAAAAAGGAAGTTGTCATGGAGCCCTGCACAAGCAGGGGAAAAAAGTTGGTTGCAGGCAGGTAGGAAGTAGCCACCTGCAAACTAAAGCAGTATGGCAAAACTGGTGTGTTGTTACACATACATAGTTGCCATGCTTGCAACATGGAAATTGAGCAGGATGCATTTGCAATGAGGCCCTGCAAAAAATCTTGGAAACATACAATGTTTTGGGACATGGGTAGGAAGTTGCCACCTGCTAACTAAATAAACTATAAAGTTGCCCTGTGACACTACAGAAGACATTGCAAAAAATATCTAGGGGTAAAAGAGGGAGTTGCCACCTGCTACCTAAAAAACACTAGGCAGTTGCCATGTAACACTACAAAGGCAAGGCAAATAATATATTGTAGTAAGTGGAAGTTGCCATATGCTCCTAAGCACACTAGGCAATTGCCATGTAACACTACAGAAGACATGGCAAATAATATCTTGGGTAAAAGAGGGAGTTGCCACCTGCAAACTAAAATACATTAGGCAATTGCCATGTAACGCTTGAAAGGCAAGGCAAATCATATCTTGGGGTAAAGTGGGAGTTGCCATATGCTCCTAAGCACACCAGGCAGTTGCCATGAAAACACTACAAAAAGTCATGGCAAATAATATCTTGGGGTAAAGAGATAGTTGCCAGCTGCTTACAAGCACAATAGGCAATTGGCCCTGTATCGCTGCAAAAACATGGCAACTGACAGTTTGGGTTAAAGAGACAGTTACCATCTACTAACTAAACAGTGCGGCAAATTGTAGCTAAGCCAGGAGATTCAAGTTGCCTTGTTTGCACATATCAACATGGCAAATGGGCGAGTTTCACAAAACAATCAACTGCCATCGACCTACAACGAAATGCACATTCCAGCATGGCAACCTAAATCTAGGGTTCTTGCCATCCTCTCAGACTCGAATTTCAATCAAAACAACCCCTAAAACAGCGAGCCACTGCCTACAAGACCATCAAATGAACAAAAATCGACAAACATGAACTATGACAAATCACTGCAATCTGGACTTGAAGGGATATAATCTCTGAAAATAGAGAATGAATCATGCGGAATGGGCTACTCTCGTCAGCATGACTTCCACCGCCGCGGCAACGACGCTTGCTAATGGTGGACTAATGGCACGCCGGCGACTCCCCGCCGACGGGGAGCACTCGAGCTCCCTCAAATCCACTCGAATCTCAATGGATTCGAAGCAGAGGAAACGGGGGGAGGGGAGGCAGATTGAGATCAATCAAAGCACCGTACATGTGCGCGGTGCGGGCTCCGGCGATGATGCTCGGGTTGCTTGAGCTCCAGCGATGGCCACGAGTCCTCGCGACACTTCCGCCGCCGCCTCTCCTCTGCTACGCCGCGGAATCGCCGCTGCTTCATCCAGGAACTGCTCTCTGCTCTCGAATGCGAAAGGGGGCGGAGGAGGAATGGGAAGAGGAGACGGGTGGGGTGGGGAAAACTGTCGCCGTTCCGTGAAATATGTCGATCGGGCGATCATGCAGGCGTGCGGGCGTGTGAGCGCGACAGCAGTTCCATCGCACGTCGGGGGTGGCAACCGCACACTGCGTATGTGCAAACGGGCGTCCGGGCGAACTCTGATACGTCCATTTTGCATCATGATTTCCTACTATTATTTACTTTGTTTTGTTGAATAATAATGCTTTGGGGAGTGATTCTAATGCCTTTTCTCTCATAATATGCAAGGTTTACACAAAGAGGGAGAATACCGGCACCTGGAATTCTGGACCTAAGAAAAGCACGTCAGAGATACCTATTCTGCACAACTCCAATGAAGCTGAAATTTTACGGAGATTATTTTTGTATTTAATAAAAAATACTGGAGCAGAAAACTACTGGAGGGGGCATGCCAGGTGGGCATGTTATCTACTTCTGAGATGAAGCTGCTAGAATTGCTAAACCCGATGAAAAAGATAAACATAGACCCATAGAAGGCATGCCTGTTGTCTCAGTCAAAATAGGAGATCATTGCTATCATGTTTTATGTGATTTGGGTGCTAGTGTGAGTGCTATCCCTTTTACTCTATACCAAGAAATTATGGATGAGATAGCACCTGCTGAAATAGAAGACATTGACGTTACTATTAAACTTGCTAATAGAGATACTATCACACCACTTGGGATTGTTAGAGATGTTGAAGTCTTGTGCGGGAAAGTAAAATACCCTACTTATTTTCTAGTTCTTGGTTCCCCACAAGATGACTTTTGTCCCATTATCTTTGGCAGACCTTTCTTGTGCACCGTCAATGCTAAGATAGATTGTGAAAAACAAACCGTCGGTGTCAGTTTTGGTAATGTGTCTCATGAGTTTAATTTTTCCAAGTTTAGTAGACAACCTCGTGATAAAGCATTATCTAGTAAGGATGAAATGATTGGTCTTGCGTCTATTGATGTGCCTCCTACTGACCCATTAGAACAATATTTGCTTGACCATGAAAATGATATGCATTTGCGAGAAAGAAATGAGATAGATAAAATCTTCTTTGAACAACAACCTCTCCTGAAACACAATTTGCCTATTGAAACTCTTGGAGGTCCTCCTCCACCTAAAGGTGATCCTGTGTTTGAATTAAAACAATTGCCTGACACTTTGAAGTATGCTTATCTTGATGAGAAAAAGATATATCCTGTTATTATTAGTTCTAACCTTTCAGAACATGAAGAAGAAAGATTATTGAAAGTTCTAAGGAAGCACCGGGCTGCTATTGGATATACTCTTGATGATCTTAAGGGCATTAGTCCCACTCTATGTAAGCACAAGATTAATATGGAACCTGGTGCTAAACCCGTTGTTGATCACCAACGGCGATTGAATCCTAAGATGAAAGAAGTGGTAAGAACTGAAATATTAAAGCTTCTAGAAGCAGGTATAATCTATCCCATAGCTGATAGTAGATGGGTAAGTCCCGTTCATTGTGTCCCTAAGAAAGGAGGTATTACCGTTGTTCCCAATGATAAGAATGAACTCATTCCACAAAGAATTGTCACTGGCTATAGAATGGTAATTGATTTTAGAAAATTAAATAAAGCTACTAGGAAAGATCATTACCCTCTGCCGTTCATTGATCAAATGCTTGAAAGACTATCTAAGCACACACACTTTTGTTTCTTAGATGGATATTCTAGTTTCTCTCAAATACCCGTGTCACAATCCGATCAAGAGAAAACCACCTTTACTTGCCCTTTTGGAACCTATGCTTATAGACGTATGACTTTTGGTTTATGCAGTGCACCTGCTACCTTTCAAAGATGTATGACTGCTATATTCTCTGATTTTTTTGAAAAGATTGTGGAGGTTTTCATGGATGATTTTTCCGTTTATGGAACTTCTTTTGATGATTGCTTAAGCAACCTTGATCGAGTTTTGTAGAGATGTGAACAAACTAATCTCGTCTTGAATTGGGAGAAGTGCCACTTTATGGTTAATGAAGGCATTGTCTTGGGGCATAAAATATTTGAACGAGGTATTGAGGTGGATAAAGCTAAAGTTGATGCAATTGAGAAAATGCCATGTCCTAAAGATATTAAAGGTATTCGAAGTTTCCTTGGTCATGCTGGTTTTTATAGGAGGTTCATTAAAGACTTCTCTAAAATTTCTAAGCCTCTTACTAATCTTTTGCAAAAGGATATTCCTTTTGTTTTTGATGATGATTGTGTGGAAGCCTTTGAAACACTCAAGAAAACCTTAACCTCTGCACCTATCGTACAACCACCTGATTGGAACTTGCCTTTTGAAATTATGTGTGATGCTAGTGATTATGCTGTTGGTGCTCTCCTAGGACAAATAGTTGATAAGAAATTGAATGTTATCCATTATGCTAGTAAGACTCTAGACAGTGCCCAACGAAACTATGCTACCACTGAAAAGGTATTTTTAGCAGTTGTGTTTGCCTGTGATAAATTTAGATCCTATATTGTTGATTCCAAAGTTATTGTTCACACCGATCATGCTGCTATTAAATACCTTATGGAAAAGAAAGATGCTAAACCTAGACTCATTAGGTGGGTTCTCTTGCTTCAAGAATTTGACTTACACATCGTTGATAGGAAGGGAGCTGAGAACCCCGTAGCTGATAACTTGTCTAGGTTAGAAAATATTCTTGATGACCCACTACCTATTGATGATAGTTTCCCTGACAAACAGCTAGTTGCACTAAGTGTTTCACAAAGCACACCTTGGTATGCTGATTATGCTAACTACATTGTCACTAAATATATACCACCTAGCTTCACTTACCAACAAAAGAGGAAAAAATCTATGACTTGAGACATTACTTTTGGGATGACCCACACCTTTATAAAGAAGGAGTAGATGGTATTATTAGACGTTGTGTACCTGAGCATGAACAGGAACAAATCCTATGGAAATGTCATTCCGAAGCTTATGGAGGACATCATGTGGGAGATAGAACTGCTCATAAGGTATTGCAATCTGGTTTTTATTGGCCTACTCTCTTCAAGGATGCCCGTAAGTTTGTCTTGTCTTGTGATGAATGTCAAAGAATTGGTAATATCGGTAAGCGTCAGGAAATGCCTATGAATTATTCACTTGTTGTTGAACCATTTGACGTTTGGGGTTTTGATTACATGGGGCCTTTTCCTTCCTCCAACGGGTACACTCATATTTTGGTTGCTGTTGATTATGTCACTAAGTGGGTAGAAGCTATTCCAACTAGTAGTGTTGATCACCACACCACCATTAAAATGCTTAAAGAGGTTATCTTCCCGAGGTTTGGAGTCCCTAGATATTTAATGACCGATGGTGGTTCACACTTTATCCATGGTGCTTTCCGTAAGATGCTTGCTAAATATGATGTTAACCATAGAATTGCACCACCTTATCATCATCAATCTAGTGGTCAAGTTGAACTTACCAATAGAGAAATGAAATTAATATTACAAAAAACTATCAATAGGTCTCGTAAGAATTGGTCTAAGAAATTAGATGATGCACTTTGGACCTATAGAACAGCTTATAAAAATCCTATGGGTATGTCTCCATATAAAATGGTATATGGTAAATCTTGTCATTTGCCTCTAGAATTAGAACAAAAAGCATTTAGGGCAATTAAAGAACTCAACTATGATTTCAAACTTGCCGGTGTGAAGAGGCTATTTGATATTAGCTCACTAGATGAATGGAGAACCCAAGCCTATGAAAATGCCAAGCTATTCAAAGAAAAAGTAAAAAGATGGCATGACAAAAGAATCCAAAAGCGGGAATTCAAAATAGGAGACTATGTTCTTTTGTTCAACTCTCGTTTAAGATTTTTTGCAGGAAAGCTTCTCTCCAAATGGGAAGGACCATATATTATCGAAGAGGTTTATCGTTCTGGAGCTATCAAGATTAATAACGCCGAAGGTACTAACCCGAAGATGGTCAATGGACAAAGAATTAAGCATTATATCTCAGGTACGCCTATTAACACTGAAAGCAATGTTATCCAAACTATGACACTGGAGGAACACATAAAAGAAACCTTCCGGAACACTCCAGAATTCTTAAAAATAGGAGGTACGTGATACGGTAAGTAAACGGACCCCGAAAAATCCGCAAAAATATTTTTTGTTAGTTTTGGAATATTTTAAAATTTTGGAAATAAAGAAATAAACCGGAAGGTGATCGAGGTGAGCACGATACACCAGGGCGCGCCAGGCACCCCTCGGCGCGCCCTGGTGGGTTGTGCCCACCTCGGATGCCTTCCCGACTCCGTTTTCCTTCCATATACTTGTTTCCCAAGAATAAAAATTCTCTATATATACCCCCCGACTGTTTTGACGACCGCATCATAGAAAAATCCTTTGTTCTTGTTTCGTGTTGTTTCCCTGGCAGATCTAAAAATATGTACCTGCACGCGGTGCGGGCTCCGGCGACGTTTCTCGGGTTGCTTGAGCTCCAGCGATGGCCATGAGTCCTTGCGACACTTGCCGCCGCCTTTCCTCTGCTACGCCACGGAATCGCCGCTGCTTCATCCAGGAACTGCTCTCTGCTCTCGAATGCGAAAGGGGGCGGAGGAGGAATGGGAAGAGGAGACGGGTGGGGTGGGGAAAACTGTCGCCGTTCCGTGAAATATGTCGATCGGGCGATCATGCAGGCGTGCGGGCGTGCGAGCGCGACAGCAGTTCCATCGCACGTTGGGGGTGGCAAGCGCACGCTGCGTATGTGCAAACGGGCGTCCGGGCGAACTCTGATACGTCCATTTTGCATCATGATTTCCTACTGTTATTTACTTTGTTTTGTTGAATAATAATGCTTTGGGGAGTGATTGTAATGCCTTTTCTCTCATAATATGCAAGGTTTACACAAAGAGGGAGAATACCGGCACCTGGAATTCTGGACCTAAGAAAAGCACGTCAGAGATACCTATTCTACACAACTCCAATGAAGCTGAAATTTTACGGAAATTATTTTTGTATTTAATAAAAAATATTGGAGCAGAAAACTACCGAAGGGGGCCTGCCAGGTGGGCACAACCCACCAAGGCGCGCGAGGCCCCCCTTGGCGCGCCCTGATGGGTTGTGGCCACCTCGGCCCACCTCCGGTGCCCATCTTCGGGTATATGGTCACATTTGACCTAGAAAAAAATCAGAGGTGGACTTTCGGGACGAAGCGCCGCCGCCTCGAGGTGGAACTTGGGCAGGAGCACTTTTGCCCTCCGGCGGAGCAATTCCGCCGGGGGAACTTCCCTCCCGGAGGGGGAAATCGAAGCCATCGTCATCACCAACACCCCTCTCATCTTTGGGAGGCCAATCTTCATCAACATCTTCAACGGCACCATCTCCTCTCAAACCCTAGTTCATCTCTTGTGTTCAATCTTTGTACCGGAACCTCAGATTGGTACCTTGCGTAGTTGATTACTATATGGTTTATTTGGTGGAAGATTATATGTTCAGATCCATTATGCTATTTAATACTCCTCTGATCTTGAGCATGATTATTATTTGTGAGTAGTTACCTTTGTTCTTGAGGTCACGAGAGAAGTCATGTTGCGAGTAATCATGTGAATTTGATATGTGTTCGATATTTTGATGATATCTATGTTGTGATTCCCTTAGTGGAGTCATGTGAACGTCGACTACATGACACTTCACCATTCATGGGCCTAAGGGGATGCATTGTGGATTAGTTATTAGATGATGGGTTGCTAGAGTGACAGAAGCTTAAACCCTAGTTTATGTGCTACTTCGTAAGGGGCTGATTTGGATCCAAACGTTTAATGCCATGGTTAGATTTTATCTTAATACTTTTCTCATAGTTGCGGATGCTTGTGAGGGGGTTAATCATAAGTGGGAGGTTGTTCAAGTAAGAACAGTACCCAAGCACCGGTCCACCCACATATCAAATTATCAAAGTGGCGAACACGAATCAAACCAACATGATAAAAGTGACTAGATGAAATTCCCATGTACCCTCAAGAACACTTTGCCTATTACTAGAGATTGTTCTGGCCTGTCCTTTGCCACAAAAGGATTGGGCTACCTTGCTGCACCTTATTTACCGTTACCGTTACTTGCTCGTTACCAATTATCTTGCTATCAAACTATTTGTTACCTACAATTTCAGTGCTTGCAGAAATTACCTTGCTGAAAACCGCTTGTCATTTCCTTCTGCTCCACGTTGGGTTCGACACTCTTACTTATCGAAAGGACTACGATTGATCCCCGATACTTGTGGGTCATCAAACTCTCAAACGCCCACACACATGATGATGCCTATGTGGCACACAAAAATCATCAAACTTTGTCAAGATTCGTGCAAAATAGAATCAACATGGATCGACGCATGTGGGCGAAGTGCAAACACGCCACACGTGTGGGCGTTATCATTTGGGCAAAAGAAAAGGTGAACAAACGGAAGAGTGATTACGTACAACCCAGGGGTAACTCGAGCCAGGGAGGCAGCGAGAGTTCCACCGCGTCAGCGCCGGTGCCAACGGAAGATGATGACGTGGAGTCACATGGAGCCAGCAAAATTAGGTAGTGGGAGACGTCTATTTAGATGTAGAAGATGCAGGATGTCCTTCTAAAAAAGATAGCTGCAACAACTTTTTTACAACTGCAGTTTTTTTAATTGATACTCCATTACATACGATCATTGGAGTAGTAATCTACAATGAATCCGTGTCTTATAGAGCCCAAGCAGTAGTTGATCCCTAACAAAAACCACGATGAACCCTCAACGCAAACTTAAATACTGATAGTTGTAATAACATTTTTTCTATAACTGCGTTTTCTAATTGCTTTGTACTCCCTTCGTTCCTTTATATAAGGTGTGTTTGTCTTTTGATAAAATGTCATAATGTAAGGTGCATTTCTTCTAACTCCTCATAATGCCCTCTTTAGTCCTTCAGATAAAACGAAAGTATCTCTCTCCTGATTGTGTGTATCTCTTCTTCCAACAAAAGAAGAAAAATATCACTTTCTCGATTGCATGTATCTCTTAGTTTTCTGGACTAACTGATTTTACTTGTCACTACCAACAAATTTGTCAAGGATAATTTCATCCTAACTTCTCTATAATTATCTGTCTTGGTCACCGTGTAAAAAACAATACACCTTAAATAAAGGAACGGAGAGAGTAATACTAAAATTGAATGTATTTTTTGTGAAGCCACGTGAAACTATTATGAAACCTTTTTTGTTTCCTACGAAAAGCAACCAGTTGTTTCTTCCTGGAACCATGGACCTAATTAAGAACCGAGTTAAGAACTCTGCTAGCAGCCTGTCATTGACCCACACCAATTTTAACCATGAAAGAATAACCAATTTAGCTGGTGCAGTCCAGTCGCCGACAAAGCCTTTCTCCACCATTTCTTTCTTTTCTTCCTACCCCAAGTGACAGCGGCTCCGCTCCGCTTGGCCCTTGCGGTTTTTGCCATTTCCCCCAACTCCGCCGACCCACTTCACTCATCAGCTTCGCGCAGGCCAGATCCACCCTCGCCTCTCCTCCATGGCAGCCGACACGGCGGCCGCACGCGCCCCCCTCCTCCTCCTCGCCGCCTCCGTCTTGGCGCTCCTCCACGCCGACGAGGCCTCGGTGCACGAGTACAGCGGCCTCAGCTTCCTCAACAAGGGCAATGCCTTCATCCTCCACGCCGGGAGCGAGGGCCTCTATGCCTCGTTACTTGCTCGTTACCAATTATCTTACTATCAAACTATCTGTTACCTATAATTTGAGTGCTTGCAGAAATTACCTTGCTGAAAACCGTTTGTCATTTCCTTCTGCTCCTCGTTGGGTTCGACACTCTTACTTATCGAAAGGACTACGATTGATTCCCTATACTTGTGGGTCATCACTCCCCAAGCCAATCACAGACAAGGTTCACTAGATTTGGGCATAGGACATCCATCAATGCCTGCATCCCCATCCCACCGACAGCTTTCCTATGATCTTCACTAAAACCCTTGATCAATAGAGTCAGCCGTTCTTGCGAAGCCCTATTGCGCACATGTTTCTTCTTCTGCAAAATGGAAACACGGTCATTCTTGCCATGTTCAAATATGCTAAAAAATACCACTGAAAATGAATGAAATCTCTATAACACAATGAACAGCAAAAAAAGAACCTCGTCACCGTCTTTCCTAGGACCAGCCGCACGATTCCGTGGCGGTGGCTCCATGAAGTCATCGTCATCATCTTGGTGGTGGTCGCGAACCATGATGCTATAATAAGAACAAGTAAACATGAGTATAAATGAAAACACAGTGAAAATTGCAGTGGATGCATAAAGTAGCAAGGCAATGGATAACGTCGACGACAAAGGAAAACTGCCGTGTTTAATAGACATACAGACGGCAAATGTCAATGTGTTTTCGCACTCAAGCAAAGACTTAATTTGCCATGATGCAGGACGTATGAATGGTAAGATAAAACTGTAAGTTGCCATACAATAACTAAACAGAATATCAACACACGTGTGTAATACTGACAGAGTGGACAAACAAAATTGCCATGATCATACAATGTCTAATGGCAAAACAATACCATTGAGGTTCACACAAAAATTGCCATGGTTGCTACTACTTGCATACCATCAAACAAAAAAGGCAGTTGTCATGGAGCCCTGCACAAGCAGGGGAAAAAAGTTGGTTGCAGGCAGGTAGGAAGTTGCCACCTGCAAACTAAAGCGGTATGGCAAAACTGGTATGTTGTTACACATACATAGTTGCCATGCTTGCAACATGGAAATTGAGTAGGATGCATTTGCAATGAGGCCCTGCAAAAAATCTTGGAAACATACAATGTTTTGGGACATGGATAGCAAGTTGCCACCTGGTAACTAAATAAACTATAAAGTTGCCATGTGACACTACAAAAGAGATGGCAAAAATTATATTGGGTTAAAAGAGGGAGTTGCCACCTGCTACCTAAAAAACACTAGGCAGTTGCCATGTAACACTACAAAGGCAAGGCAAATAATATACTATAGTAAGTGGAAGTCGCCATATGCTCTTAAGCACACTAGGCAATTGCCATGTAACACTATAGAAGACATGTCAAATAATATCTTGGGTAAAAGAGGGAGTTGCCACCTGCAAACTAAAATACACTAGGCAATTGCCATGTAACACTTGAAAGGCAAGGCAAATAATATCTTGGGGTAAAGTGGGAGTTGCCATATGCTCCTAAGCACACCAGGCAGTTGCCATGAAAACACTACAAAAAGACATGGCAAATAATATCTTGGGGTAAAGAGATAGTTGCCAGCTGCTTACAAGCACAATAGGCAATTGCCCCTGTATCGCTGCAAAAACATGGCAACTGACAGTTTGGGTTAAAGAGACAGTTACCATCTACTAACTAAACAGTGCGGCAAATTGTAGCTAAGCCAGGAGATTCAAGTTGCCTTGTTTGCACATATCAACATGGCAAATGGGTGAGTTTCACAAAACAATCATCTGCCATCGACCTACAACGAAATGCACATTCTAGAATGGCAACCTAAATCTAGGGTTCTTGCCATCCTCTCAGACTCGGATTTCAATCAAACACAACCCCTAAAACAGCGAACCACTGCCTATAAGACCATCAAATGAACCAAAATCGACAAACATGAACTATGACAAATCACTGCAATCTGGACTTGAAGGGATATAATCTCTGAAAACAGAGAATGAATCGTGCGGAATGGGCGACTCTCGCAGGCGTGACTTCCACCGCCGCGGCAACGACGCTTGCTAATGGTGGCCTAATGGCACGCCGGCGACTCCCGGCCGAAGAGGAGCACTCGAGCTCCCTCAAATCCACTTGAATCTCAATGGATTCGAAGCAGAGGAAACGGGGGAGGGGAGACAGACTGAGATCAATCAAAGCACCGTACCTCTGCGCGATGCGGGCTCCAGCGACGATGCTCGGGTTGCTTGAGCTCCAGCGATGGCCACGAGTCCTTGCGACACTTTTGCCGCCACCTCTCCTCTGCTACGCCGCGGAATCGCCGCTGCTTCGTCCAGGAACTGCTCTCTGCTCTCGAATGCGAAAGGGGGTGGAGGGGGTGGGAAGAGGAGACGGGCGGGGTGGGGAAAATTGTCGTCGTTCCGTGAAATATGTCGATCAGGCGATCGTGCGGGCGTGCGAGCGCGACAACAGTTCCACCGCACGTCGGGGGTGGCAACCGCACGCTGCGTATGTGCAAACGGCCGTCCGGACGAACTCTTAAACGCCCACACACATGATGATGCCTACGTGGCACACACAAATCATCAAACATTGTCAAGATTCGTGCAAAATAGAATCAACGTGGATCGACGCGTGTGGGCGAAGTGCAAACACGCCACACGTGTGGGCGTTATCATTTGGGCAAAAGAAAAGATGAACAAACGGAAGAGTGACTACGTACAACCCATGGGTAACTCGAGCCAGGGAGGGAGCGAGAGTTCCACCGCGTCAGCGCCGGTGCCAACGGAAGATAATGACGTGGAGTCACGTGGAGCCAGCAAAATTAGGTAGTGGGAGACGTCTATTTAGATATAGAAGATGCAGGAAGTCCTTCTAAAAAAGATAGTTGCAACAACTTCTTTTTTACAACTGCATTTTTTTAATTGATACTCCATTACATACGATCATTGGAGTAGTGATCTACAATGAATCCGTATCTTATAGAGCCCAAGCAGTAATTGATCCCTGACAAAAACCACGATGAACCCTCAACGCAAACTTAAATACTGATAGTTGTAGTAACATTTTTTCTATAACTGCGCTTTCTAATTGCTTTGTACTCCTTTCGTTCCTTTATATAAGGTGTGTTTGTCTTTTGATAAAATGTCATAATGTAAGGTGCATTTCTTCTAACTCCTCATAATGCCCTCTTTAGTCCTTCAGATAAAAAGAAAGTATCTCTCTCCTGATTGTGTGTATCTCTTCTTCCAGCAAAAGAAGAAAAATATCTCTTTCTCGATTGCATGTATCTCTTAGTTTTCTGGACTAACTGATTTTACTTGCCACTAACCATCAAATTTATCAAGAATAATTTCATCCTAACTTCTCTATAATTATGTGTCTTGATCACCGTGCAAAAAATAATACACCTTTATAAAGGACAGATAGAGTAATACTAAAATTTGCCACTTTGGGTGACAGTGTTTTTCGTGAAGCCATGTGAAACTACTATAAAACCTTTTTTTGTTTCCTACGGAGAGCAACCAGTGGTTTCTTCCTGGAACCATGGACCTAAATTTTACTTTTTTTGAAAAGAAAACCATGGACCTAATTAAGAACCGAGTTAAGAACTCTGTTAGCCTCAGCCTGTCATTGATCAACACCAATTTTAACCATGAAAGAATAGTAACCATTTTAGCCGGTCCAGTCCAGTCCAGTCGCCGACAAAGCCTTTCTCCCCCATTTCTTTTCTTCCTACCCCAGGTGACAGCGGCTCCGCTCCGCTTGGCCTCTGCGGTTTTTGCCATTTCCCCCAACTCCGCCGACCCACTTCCCTCATCAGCTTCGCGCAGGCCAGATCCACCCTCGCCTCTCCTCCATGGCCGCCGACACGGCGGCCGCACGCGCCCCCCTCCTCCCCCTCCTCCTCCTCGCCGCCTCCGTCTTGGCGCTCCTCCGCGCCGGCGAGGCCTCGGTGCACGAGTACAGCGGCCTCAGCTTCCTCAACAAGGGCAATGCCTTCATCCTCCACGCCGGCAGCGAGGGCCTCTACGCCCCGGTCTCCCCCGCCAATGCCACCGCCGAGGAGGACGACGACGAGGCCGCCGCCGCCGCCGCCGCCGACGCCTTCATACGGTACTTTGTCTCGCGGTTTTCTGCTCCCCAGTGGCTTGCTTGTATTGTCTTTACAGCCATCCGCGGTGTAGCGGAGCCTCGTCCTGCAAATGAGATCTTGGATCACGTCGTCCCCCGGGGGCTCTGTCGGGCATTTGGATGGTTTTTGGTAGTACTAGCAGTAGATGGGTCAAAGTGAGTAGGTAGTACTCCGAGAGGGCGCAATTGGATCTTCACGGAAATTATGCTGAAAGGGGCGCAATTCCCGCTGAGTAAATATAGCTACATGTGCGTTGTTGAGTTAATTATGCTTGATTAGTTTGCAATTTATAGCATGAGTTGGTGTAGGCGTGTAGCTGGCATACTTAATGAGTGCTACTTATATGTAGTTACACTAAAGTAGTGTATATCAAGTCATGGGAAGCCCTACTTTGAGAGGGGTAAGGTCAATCAAACTATAAAATGTGTCCAAGTTGTGTTTGCGCGGCCATACTTGTAAAAATATGCATGCGTCCAATAAATTAGTAAAAAGCAAAGGAAATGACACCCTGTTACTTCAATTTAAATTTGTTATGGAAATGCATACTAGCATATTTTTAGTAGAAATGTGCACGGGCGTTTTGCACTCATTATTTATTGGTTGCTTTTTTAATCGAGCAATTCAAATTGCATTAGCTCGCTTCACTATAATTAGGTGCTTAGCTTGCCTGCCATTCCTGTAGGCTCGAATTTCATATTTCCTCCACTTTTCAGGTTCGACAAGATTACTTTTAGGAGACCAGATGAGGCTAATGATTCTGTGAAAGAAACTAGTTCATCGAAGGTTCAGATAATTGTCTTCGAAATAGAAGATCGTGAAATGATTGGTGGATCAGCATATGGAGGTCAAAAAGCAATTTGTTGTACATCAGATCTTGCAAAGTTGGGAGCTTGTGTTGAAGGCTCTGTCATCTACCGCCCGTCGCCGGTGAATCCTGGCTGGCCACAGTTGTTTGTTGCTTCTTTTGATGGAAGTGATCTGATTGCAACGCTACCTTCAAGGACCATTCCAGTAAAGAAAACTGGGATGTACAATATGTACTTTATACACTGTGACCCAGCACTTGCTGGACTGGAAATCAACGGGAAAACCATATGGAAAAATCCTACTGGCTACCTCCCAGGTCGGATGGCACCTCTTAAGAACTTTTTTGGACTAATGTCATTTGCTTTCGTGATACTTGGTATCTATTGGTTTTATCAATACATGAAGTTCTGGCGAGAGGTTCTTCCACTTCAGAACTGTATTACTCTTGTTATTACATTGGGCATGCTTGAGATGGCATTGTGGTATTTTGAATATGCTGAGTTCAACGAGACTGGAGTTCGGGCAAAAGCTATCACATTTTGGGCTGTAACTTTTGGGACTATTAAAAGAACAGTGGCTCGTCTTATTATTCTCATTGTCTCGATGGGGTATGGAGTTGTGAGGCCTACTTTGGGTGGTCTTACATCAAAAGTGGTCATGCTTGGAGGAACATTCTTTGTAGCTACAGAAATTCTTGAGCTAGTGGAAAATCTAGGTACTGTGAATGATTTGTCTGGAAAAGCTCGGCTATTTTTGGTCTATCCTGTGGCTATCTTGGATGCTTCATTCATTGTTTGGATATTTATTTCTCTAGCCAAGACCCTTAGCCAACTTCAGGTGAGCAGAACCTCTTTTGTGCTTGTTATTCTCCATTATTTCATTTGCGGTATCTGTTATGGTGCACTATCCTTCTTTTATGTACTGCTTATTTTCCATGTAAGAGGTAAAGTTACCCAGTTTAATTTGAGAAAATGCACTGACCATTTGTGATTTTTTGTTGCTGTGTTCTCCATAGGCAAGAAGGTTGATGGCCAAACTTGACATTTATAGGAAATTCACTATTGCATTGGCTATTACTGTTCTGGTGTCTATTGGCTGGATTGGCTACGAGGTATAGTGATGTATTAAAAACTATATTTGGATTCTGAATTACCAAAATATTGTCTAGTCACATAAAATGAGGGTAGTTTATCTTCACCCTTTGTGGAGGGAGCATACTTCCAAATCATATCCATACCTTTCTATTTTTAAGAATCTGGCTGTGTTCATATTCAGATGCAATGAACTACATCTCACTTGGTTGTGCGTCTTGCTTTTTGTTCATTGATAGTAGTCTTGTAACTTTTTGCAGATTTATTTCAAATCGACAGATGTGTTCAATGAGCGGTGGCAGTATGCATGGATAATTCCTGCTTTCTGGCATGCCCTATCATTCTCACTTCTTTGTGTGATTTCTTACCTGTGGGCACCTTCTCAGAGCTCAATGAGGTATTATCCTACTCTTTTTGGTGACTTCAACCAATATTGGGATTTCCTAGCAGTAGAATGGTAGTACCAATTTTCTATTCTACCAATATTGGGATTTGAGAGCACAACATTATTCTAAGATGTCCCTTCCGCCATGCTACTTTATTCTTGAGTAGTTGAGTAGTGCTATCAGCTACTGCCATTTTGTCACAAATACAAATGTGCAGCCTACCAAACTGTTGTGAATACTTCAATCTTAAAACTTCAAAACCAGCTACACATTGTACACCTTTTCGAAAAAAAACTACATTATACACAAAGTTGCATTACAAGCTGTCTTTTTCTGGTGTAAAAACTTGTACAGAGCATCATGTAAGAATTTTGAGCAAACCAAAGTGCATTGTAAATCTCCGCGGATAGAAAAGGATATGTTTGACGCTCTTGTGCTTTTCATTTCAGATTTACCAACGACGGAAGTGAAAAATTTGATCGAGAGGATAGCCTATCATTAATAAGGCCAAGGCCCATCGTTTCCAAGAACGGGTGGAGCGTAGCTTCCACACCAGACGTCAAAGCAACGAATAACACAAGCACCATGGCATCTTTTGACGAAGACGACGAAGAAAACAAAAGGGAGTGACGCATCTGCCAAGGGAGAGAGCATTCCACCCACATCAGATCCCTTGAAGTGGATGTGCTAGAACAGTTTTGGTATTTAGCAGAGGAGACAGGCGGTGCTAATTCTAGTCGTTTGGATACGTCCTTGGAGGGGTTTCTTCCCTGTTAAATCCGTTCCCTCCACTAGGTTTTTTCACACAGAGCATGCATCACTGTAAGGAGGACTATATGTGATAGGAACAGTTCATCTGCGGTGTTATGGGGGATGTATGGTGTATAATGTTCTCTTTTGTAGATCTCATATTGCTTCTAGTTTATGTGAACACGAATGTTGGCAGTGCTACAAGTGCAATTATTTGTTGCTACAAATGTGTTGAAATTTCCCTTTTGGTTTCGGCATCCCAAGATTAGTATAGTCGTTGAAAGACCGAAAACTCACAAATCAGATGTTTTATGCACGGCTGCAACGCCTCTGCCTACTCTTTAAGATTGTGAACATACATGTATATCAAAGTGGATTTCCGATATGATTTTGTTTTATTATGCAGCTCACCCTAAAACATATTTCGTCATGAAATTTTACAGAAGTGCAGTACCACCTCCGTACGAAAATATAAAACGTTTTGTACAAAAAATGTCTTCTATTTTGATACGGAGTTAATAGTATGCACCCCTACATACATGTGTAATTTTTTGAAACTTCAAAATATGAATATCGGTTTATTTCTCTTCAAAAAAACAGGCTCCATGGAGACCGGGAGCAAGAAATCAATCCACACTCCCTCTTGACTATCGCCTGTATAATAGTGGAATCCAATATACTCCTCCCGTCCCATAATATAAAAGCGTTTTTGACACTATACTAGTGTAAAAAACGTTTTTATATTATGGAACAGGGGAGTATTTTTTACGCCCTAGCAAGTCGCAGTGGGGCAAGAAGAAGAAGAAGCACCCTTTGCGGGCGCACGTCCTGGAAAACAAAAAGGGCCAAAAAGGGAACACGCGCAAAGCAGCGCCAGTAGGCTGAATGTTATGTTATTCGTCACCGGAGAATATACCCGGCCGCCGTGCGCCAAGGAATTTAGATAGACCGAGCGAACGAGCATGCACGATCGTCGAGCAGCCATCTGGCCCTGCTTTCGGCTGCTGGAGACTCGCGACATCCTCCACAACCACATCAACATGGCGCACCCACAGCGGAGGGAGGGAGGGAGGGAGGGGCGGCCGTCGGCGTCGATCACGGCGGGCACCACCTGTGTTTGCGGTTGGAAAAGGGAAGGAGGATCCATGGACGATCGGCCTGTGAGACGCCCGCCCTCGCCCTCGCTTTCCCAGGCTCACGAGCCGCACGAGCGCGCGCACTGACGGCATCATTGCGCATTAGAGTTTCGGCACGCCTCACGGGCGCGCGCGCGCCCGCTGACTTCTCTCCGGAGTACACTCGTCGCCCTGCCACACCACACAGGGAAGGGAACGACGATCAAACCAAATGGCCATGCCAAGATTTCATTTCACCCACAAGGGCGGGCACCGCGCAAATTGATAATACGATCGCGCCTAGATACACTCGTTTCAGCGACGGTCAGCTCCGGACGGAGCTTGTGCGTGCTTCCTTCACCAAGAAGGCATCACAGCTCTGTCAATGTTCCTACTATATAAGTATACCGTAAAGAAATATAAGAGCGTTTAGATCATTACGTACGAAAACCTAAAACAGACCCCACTACATTCTCTGCCATCGCCATGCAAGTCCTTGACAGCGCACGTGCTTCGCTTGAGAATGAGAATGATTCGCGGCCACCTTACCGGAATTGCTAAAACTGTTTGTTATGTGATGCAACATCAGCTATTCGGTTAGTTAGCGTGCGCTGGATCTGTTCCAGCAACAGCACAAGAGGGGAGGGAATGATTGGCGGCTTGTGATTACGCAATCAGTGTCTGTTGTGCCTCTGCATTCGGCAATGTTGGGTGGGTCGGGATGCAATGCCGTTCAAGCTGGCGAGCCGTACGCATGGCAACCAATTTGTTTCCGATTGCTTCTCGCTCAACGGTGTCCTCCTCACGTACCCTTCCGCTCACCCTTGGGCAAGAGTGACACAACTTTTTTCCTTTCAGAGAGCTCTCTGTTGGGCCATCTTCTTGTAAATGCAATTTGACGTATAACGATGAATTATGTGTTGGATTTTATGATATGATAGAAAGGTTTAATGAGTCCACAAAAGCATGATGAGCATGTTATAGTTGCACCACTGGTTAACAGGGTCTTTTTATTTCGATGTATAAATGCCAGCCCAAATCAAAACTCTGATACCACTCTAGAATGTACTGATAAATTAACAAATTCGCTGCCATCTGCTAGAGCATAGGGTTTATTTATCAAGAACTCAAGGCAGGGGAGACTGCATTAGTTGTTTCCTACTCCCTGTGTATCAAAATATAAGATGCTTCTTTACACTATGATAGTGTCAAAAGGCGTCTTATATTTTCATACGAAGGGAATATTAGATATTGGTATTTCACTTGAAAAGGGACCTGAGGTGGAAACCTCAAAACTGACACTTCAGGCAAGAACTTGGTCCTACATATAGTATTGTGTAATATAAAAGTGCAACACAAGTAGTAGAACAGTTGATTTTCTATCTAATCTACCAAGTGCAATCTTCATATTTATATTTGATCAGCCGAAAGATGGCAGAGCAATTGGCTAAAGATCAAATAAACACCACGAAATTACAACTTACAACTATGCAACATTACTAAAGAGAACATTCCTATATGAACATGTTGCTAGACAAAATTACAACAGCACTAGAACAAATGGACAAGCTCGCCAACTGAGGAAGAAACACCAAGACTTTTTGACAAGCGTCAAATGTGATCCTGATTCTGTTTCAGATTACCTCTAGACTCTAGTAGAAGAAATCATCACCAACTACACCCTTAAGTCTCAGGAGAGTGAAACAAAATACATACCCGACCGCCTGCACTGGCTTCACCGAAGAATTAAAGAATGCTCGGCAACAAGACCCAACCAAGTGATACAACTATTGCAAGCCTTCAAGCCATCTCTCATCCATGGGACCTCCTCCTGTTATGCGGCGGAGGTGGAGACCCCTCGAAGAAATCTGTCACGGATATCTCAAGGTCCTCAACTGTGTATTTGATGTACAACTCTGGATGCCTCCCATTCTCAATATGATGCCGGAATCGACCAAGGAAGGACCGGTATGCCGGGAGCAGCTTCTCTGATATTGAGATCCTAAGCTCTTCTCTCAGCTGTGTGTCAGGCACATACCACCCAGACTGGGCCCTATGTGCCTCCTCGAACGCAGCATTGAAAGACTTGAAGCGCTCCCGAAGTGCTGATTTTGATATCCCTGATGAAAAGCCACCGCTGACATGGAGACCCTCGTCTCTTAGACAATTCAGGATCTTAAGCCATGAACTACGCTGGTAAGCTGTGGCTGCCAACCGGAACTTACCCGTGAGTCGCTTTAAGTACTCATTGCCAATAAGTCCCCGGAGCTCAGGTGAGTCCTTTACCTTGTGAACGATATAGTGCACATTGTTCATTAGGAACAAGTGAGAGAGTGCCGGGTCCTTGTAGAGTGATGCCTTGCCTTCAAGGTTGTGTTCAAGAACCACAATAGTCCAGATGAGATGAGCAGAAAGGGGCAACTGGCTGTCAGGATCAGGAAGGTCCAGATCAGGAAATGACGGTGTGAGCTCATAGCCGTCGGCGGAAACGCGCGAGCTAGCTGATGGCCGTGACACGATCAGCTCAGAAAGCGTCGCCTTGTAGTCGGAAATGAGGACAATGTAATTCATCACATAGCGAGTGAGGGGGTGGATGGTGCCGCCGGGTACTGGAGTCTTGGAGGGGTCACGGAGAACGGCGTTCTCGAACTCGGAGAGTATCCCACGGACAGCATCAGCCAGACGCGCCCTGATCTCGGTAGTCTGCACATATATCGATTCCCCGGCCTTGGAGACAGCGAAGATATCCGAGACATCAGGCAGCAGATCGGCCAGTGCATCGTGCAGATCAATGATCTTGAAGAGCTTCTCTGGCGAGCGGCGGCCGATGCTGATGGCCTCGGCAAAGCCAAAGAGCTGCAGCGAGGCGCCCTTGACAGTTTCGACGAAGGGGGCGGCGGGCGTTGTGGTGGGAGCGGGGGTGGCGATGGTGGGGTTGGAGAGGGGAAGGTCGTGGAAGATGAGGAAGCAAAGGCGGCGCTCGCTGGCGAAAACGCCGCGGACGGCGGCGCGGGCCGCGCGGATCCAGCGGCGGATCTTGACCTCGAGGGCGTCCCACTCGAGGCGCTGGACGTCGCCGATGGTGAGCTTCTCGACGCCGAGGCGGCGCAGGGCGGAGTCGACGGCCGGCTTGCGGACGGAGGCGTAGACCTGGACGCACTCGCGGTCGTAGCCGGCGGCGGCCATGCGGGAGGCGATGGCGTTGAGGTCGGTGACGGCGTCGGGTGGGAGGAGGTCGATCTCGCGGATGCTGCGCATGGAGCGGTAGCTGCTGCGGCGGCCGACGGAGGACTCGACGGAGTCGTCGTCCACCGGCGGCGCGTCCCCGACGTCGGAGAAGCTGGAGCGGTCGCTGCACATGGAGAGGGAGCTGAGGTCGGCCAGCACCTCGATCTCGAGGTCGACCGCGCGCGAAGCCAGCACGTGGCGGAACTCGTCCTCGAGCCGCGCCATGGCGACCTGGACGGCGCCGGAGGCCCCCGCCGAGGAGGTGCGGCGCGGGCTGCCGGGGGACGCCGGCGCGAGGCGGCGGAGGTCGTCCACCGCCTGGAGGAAGCGCTCGGCCTCCGCCCGGTCCCCGCCGCCGTCGAACAGCATCTGGTCCTCCCCGCCGCCCCCGCCCCCCGCGGGCGCGGACGCCGTGGAGTCCCACCGCATCACCACCCTCTCCGCCCTCTCCAGCTCCGCCGCGGCGGATCCGTCCATGCCTCGCCCCCTCCGACCCTCCACACCCCCGGCCAGCCGCCAACACCAATAGCAGGCAGGAAGCAAATCACCGGCAGCGATGAAGCTGCTGTCTTGGCTCTGCGCTGTGCTCTGATGCTCTGATGCTCTCTGCTCTCTGGCTAGTCCAGCGAGGGGAGACCGGCCGATTTCTCTTCTGGCTTCTCGCTTTGGTTTGCTTTGGTCGTTCGGGCACCCTCCCCTCGCGATAATTATTGCGCGGATTAGCCAAGGCCGAATCAGATTTTCTTTTTCTTCCTCCCAAACAGAGCCTTGATGGATGATGACGATGAGAGCTGATTGCCGGGCCCACCTGCCAGAGACGCATCGAACATGGGAGAGCGATCTACGTGTGCCCCACCAGCCGCTCGGCACACCGCAGAAAAGACTTTCAATTTACTCCCTCCATTCCTTTACGTAAGGTGTATTATTTTCGGCACGGTGACCAAGACACGTAATTATATACATGATAAGACGAAATTAACCTTGGCAAAATCATTGATAGAGGCAACTAAATCATTTAGGCTTGGAAAGTAAGAGATACACACAATCAGGAGAGAGATACTTTCCTTCTTTTCTATTTACAAGAAGAGATGCATGCAATCAGGAAAGAGATACTTTCCTTTTCTTTGAAGGGTAACAACGGAATTATAAGGATTTAGAAAAAATGCACCTTACATTGTGAAATTTTATCGAAAAACAAATACACCTTATATAAAGGAACGGAGGGAGTATTCGTCAAGGTAGTAAAAAACACACTAGAAATAGTAACTATTATTTTATCGCCGTCATCATCCCTCCCTTATGGAGTCCGGTAAACCCTTTATAGTGAATAGTCAAAAAGGTTGTTGTACTAAGCCCCCAAAGGACCAACGCAATAGAGCATCAAAGAAGGATCCAACGAGTAAACGCATGAACGTGAAAAAACAAAGACCGGATCCAAGTTGATCCGTCAAAGGTAAGCACATACTAAATCTTGCAGGATTTATCGAAGGCACACTTCCACACAATCCAGTGTCGTAGCCAGGGTTGTTCCGCGGCCCGGGTCAGCCTTATAACTACAGTGAATACTGTTGCTACAGTCTACACTAGGTTCGTTGGCTACGCCCCTGCACACATCATGGACGACGCTAGACACACCATCAAGATAGGAGCTAGACAGGGAGACGCTTATTCTATCTTCGGAAAGTCACCATTGTCTCGCATTATTGAGCAGAACAAAAACCCTAACCAAACTAAAATACACATGAAAATAAACCAGGACCTACGACCGGCACGAACCAGGGCTCATCGTGCCTCCATGACTCTGCTACTCCGCAGGAGTCGTTAGGTGTCCCCAAAGAGAAGGGTAATGTTGATAGTAGTAAAGCTTTTCTCAATTAAGAACCAAGATTTAATCGAACCATTAGGAATCAACAAGCTACCAAGATAAATAAGACCTACACACAAACAAGATAAATACTTGCACCAAACGTGGCAAGGGGATTGTTAAGCCCCTTGTCTTGCTACTTACAAGGTTAAAAGCAAATTGATACATAGATAATGGTATAACATAAGGCAAACAGTAAAAGCAAATAGACAAGCAATTTTGTAGAAGTTTGTCTTGATGAAAAAATAGACCTGGGGCCATAGGTTCACTAGTGGTAACTCTCTCAAAAGAAGGAAAACGACATGATAGCAAATTACAATTGGGCAATTGACAATAATAGCAATCTTTTATAACTATGATAATTCATGGCATAATCTCATATAGGCATTACATCCGTGACAAGTAAACTGTTAATCCAACTAAATCTACTACTATTGCTCCACCAAAGACCGTTGTCTAGCATGAATCTCAAAGTATTAAGTTTACAAGAAACAGAGTAACACAATAAGCAAGATGACATAATGTAGATAGAAAGAAATCTAGCGATAAGATCAAACCCCGTTGTTTTATCCTTGGTGGCAACAATACAAATACGTGACTTGTCCCCATTCTGTCACTGGAATATAGGACACCGCAGGATTGAACCCACTACTAAGCATCTCTCCCACTGAAGATAAATCAATCGAACTTGGTCAAAGAAGATAGATGGATCAGAGAGAAATACAAACCTATTTAATTACGCAACAAAGAAACTTCAAAGGATTCAACACGATTCAATGAACAATACGATAAGAAACTCACAATTCATCATGTCCCAACAAACACGCCGCAAAATTACAACAGATTGATCCCAATCATACACGGAAGAAGGGTAACATGGTATTGAAGATCCAAAAGGGATAGGGCACCATCTAGCTACTACTATGGATCCGTGTGTCTGGAAGGAAGTACTCACACATGGTCATGGAGGCAACAAGGTTGATGAAGTGGCCTCCGACAACAACTTCCCCCTCCGGGGCTCTGAAACAGGGCTCCAGATGGGATCTCTTCGGAACAAAGACTTGCGGCGGTGATAAAATTGGAGGTACGACGAATGGTTTTGCTATTTATAGGGATTTATGATATATCGTGGAATCAGGTCAAGGCAGTTCTCGTGGGCCCCACATGGATAGGTGGCGCGCCCACCCCCTGTCCGTGCCATGTGTCCACGACATCTCCTGAAACTTTTAGTGTTTCTTGTTGCCCAAAAATATTATGTAAAATCGACAACGTATGTTGACCTCTGTAGATATTGATTTCCCGCGAAACAAAAAACAAACAGAAAACAAGAAGTGGCAATGGGCACTAAATTAATAGGTTAGTCCAAAATAAATATGAATTGCCATAAAACGTATATAAAAAATGATAACATAATTGCATCAAGCAAACAAAAATTAGAGATACATTTGAGACGTATCAGACACTCAGGCCAGAAGAGACAAGCATGCAGAGCAACAGTGACCTCCGTCCATTGGAGGCAGAGAACACTAAGAGTATCTACAACCGAACCCCTCATATTGCCTCTATACGTCTAGGCGAATGGCCTGGTCAGTGAACGGTCACTTTTTGGTGACCCAAATAGACCCCTCAAATCAACCCTATAAATCCGGGCTATCTCGCACACCCCATACCCAACCCATATCCGGGACCGATATTGGGGCGCCAGGTCGCGTCCGCCACGTTGGACTCATGGGCGGGACACATACAACAACACGCAAAAACCCATCAGTTTGATGCGAGAGCTCAGCGGTCCACATTCATGTCGTGTCTTAGGCATGCCGCGTGAGAAGGCCAAAACTGGCTATCTAAGTTGGACGACGAGCCTTAACCCTAGACACCCCCATTTCCTCTCTGTACCTCTAGCCTATGTTGCCGTCGCAACAACATCTACGTCCTATTCCGCTCCAACTCGTCGTCCGCCGGTAGCCATGGTCTGCCAAAAGATTACCTACTAAAAGTTGTTGATCTCGCAACATCGGGCGAAGATCCTAACGAAGATGGAGGCACAACGCGCCCGTGGCATTGCATCCGACTTGCCTTCGGACTCTCCGGATGAGGAGAGGATCCGAAATTGGAGATGAAGGAGGTGGAGCAATGGGGCATAGAGGCGGAGGCCGAGGCAGATACGACGACCGAGCAGACCTGGTTTAGCTTGGAGGACGCATTGGCGGTGTTTGATGTAGCCGAAGAGAAGGAGGCGACAGGGCATCAGGCCATCCTTGACTCCATCCCGTCAAAGACAGAAGTGGCAGTGAACCGTTGCTTCCTCCATGAGGAGGAAATGGAGTGTGAGCAGCTCTTCATGGACGACGAGGACGAGGAGTACGCGTCGGAATTTAGTCCCGTCGCAAATGACCACAAGGTCAGAGGCTCCAACATGAACGCCATCAACATATCCGATGACGAGTAGATAGTTTGCTTGTTTTTAGCAATGTGTGTACATGAATTTCATGTTGCATGTAGTTGTACAGATTTGTGGATCTAGAAATGAGGACTATGATTAAAATGTCCATAAAATCAGGGGTGACCGGTCATCACTGTCCGGACGAAAAATTGTCACCCAACTAGACCTGGCAAAACCGTCCCAGATGCCCGGACTGACTGGCACTCCCCATACCCGACTCATATCTGAGGCGGATATAGGGACGCCCAGACGCGCCCGCCATGTAGAAATGATGCAAGGGCCCGTGCCAATTCGCACATATCTGCCCACCCTCCTTGCCATACCACCCCTCTCCTCTTCTCTTTTGGCCTTGTCCGCATAGCCACCACTGGAGTTCCGCCGCCATAGTTGCTCCGACGTCATCCCCAACCCAGGGCTTGGCCACCGGAGGCCCGAACCCACACGCCCGCCGACCGTGCCAACCGGTCAAGGTCGCCGCCCCAGTACGTCTAACTCCCCTATATATACACCTCGCGCTCTATGTGTTCGATGGAATGTCCAATCCGAGGAAGAATTTTTGTGGACAACTTTTCTTCTCTCGTCTGCAGAAATGCATGACCATTCTCAGGATGATTGCTTATGGTAAAAGCCGCAGATGTAATTGATACTGAAATTCGGATGGGAAAGACCATGATCCTGAACACCACAGTGCACTTTGCACGCATTGTGGTGAAGGTGTTTGGAGCCAACTGTGGAGGACACAGAAAAAATGTTGGCAATTGGAGCATCAAGAGGATTCCTAGGTATGTTGGGTTCATTGATTGCATGCACTGGCAATGAAAGAATTGTCTAAATGGTTTGTGTGGCCAATACCAAGGTCACGACAAAGAAGCCACCATCATACTTGAAGCAGCGGAATCGATGGATTTGTGTATTTGGTATGCTTCATTTGGCACGTCATGTTCGTGCAATGACATCAATGTGCTCCAACAATCTCTTTTGTTTGAGAGACTTTGTGACGGGAAGCTCCACCGTGCAACTACATCGTCAAATGGTACATCTTCAACTACCTTGCAAATGATATCTATCCTCAGTGGGCGACGTTTGTGAAGACCATATATGATCCCCAAGGCAACAAACAAAGTCACTTCACAACAATGCAAGAGGCAACTAGGAAAGATGTGGAGAGGTCATTTGGAGTGCTTCAAACTCATTGGGGTATTGTTCGTGGAGCTGCGATCATGTGGGAAACAGAGGCACTTTTGCAGCTCATGACATGTTGTGTAATTTTACACAACATGATTGTCGAGGATGAGGGTGAAGGGACAGTCCACACTAATGATTTTGAGAAACCCTATGTCCAGGTCTACCTCCCGGAACAAGAGACAAATCACATTTGCCAACTTTCTGAAGATGCATCGACAACGACGACATCGAAATGTGCATATACAACTTCTGGATAATCTCGTGGAGCATACGTGGACACACACTGAAAACTAGTAAACTTTACATTTAATTTATCATTTATGCACTATGAACAATATTTACGTTTAAACTACATTTGGATTATGTATTCTGAAGTACCAATAATCTGTATTTGTGTGCAGTAGTTATTGTTTGGTCAAGGTGATTGACGTGTACGTATTTGTATGGATTTGATGTTTTAAAAGTAGAGACCGTGGTTGCAAATTATTGAAGCACTGCTCGATCACTGTCCGCGCGCAGGACCCGAATTAGGCGATTAGGCGGGTCCGGTTATAGATGCTCTTAGACGCTCTAATCGCCGTGTGTGCAGTAGTGTGAGACGGGGACGTGGGCTCTAGTGCAGATTCCCCTTATAGCTGGCCTACGTTACGTTGGTTCGTTGTCTTTGGCCGTGGTCAAGTCACGTCGTTACGCCATTGATTATTCATGTTTTCCATTTCATTCACATCGTTACGCCATTGATTATGCGTTAACGACGCACAGATATATAGCTACTGTTCCGGGTGCCATTAGTGGTGAGGAGACAGTTATGAAAGCAAAGCTGACTGACAGCTCATGGACTGGACTGCACACCAGCCGCAACAACAGGACTTCCTTGACAGCAACCATCCTATTCCTATCCTAGGTTCAACTGACCAATAAGTGCCAGCCTAAGGGCATCTCCAACGGCGCAATTTTCTTCCCACAATTTTCCACGAACAAGGGGATCAATTCGTGACATGGATGCGGGAGACCGTCATACAACGCTAGCCGCATACATCCGGCCAACAATTCGAACCAACCGAATGAAATTCAATCAAACACGACGGATTTCATATAAACACGACGGATTTCATTAGATTTACATTCTAATCTAGCTCTGGAGGTATAATTAATACCTAAAATAAATGGTTGCCGACGCCCGTTCCTCGTGTCCGGCCATGAGCCCAGAGAATCGAAGTTTCGGCTTCTCCAGCTCCGCCTCCGTAACCTCCTCCTCCGAAGACCCGACAAGCGCAGATGTCCGCCTCCACGTCGCCGCCAAACGACTAATCGGCCGCCGATGTTCAACCTACCAAGCTTGGCATCGATGGGAAGAGAGGAGCGGTGGCCTTCCTGGGACCCGAGCGTCGGCGACCTCCCGTACACTACTCTTCCTCGCTGCTGGCGGCGCCCGTGGACGTGCCGGCTTCGTTGGGCGCGGCCTCGTCGTCGGTGTCGCCAAACAACGGCTCGTAGCACGTCTCGTCGCCGTTGGTGGCGGCCGCGGCCACCTCCGCCATCCGCTGTCGGTACCGCCAGTGGGCGAGGCGAATCTCGCGGGCGAAGCGGTAGGACTGCAGCAACGCCTCATTCTCCGCCAGGACCGTGTCGGGCATGACCGCCCTGCCGGTGCCGCGCTGCTGCTCCACCTTCAGGTGCTCTTGGAGGAGGTGGTGGTTGTAGGCGACGTCGGCCTGCGCCTCCCGGAATTGATCCTCCCACTTCTCCCGCACCATGTCCATGTAATGGGCACGTGCCTCAGCGATGGTCATGGTGCACTGAACTGGCGAGGGAGGCGCGGCGGAGGAGGAGGGTGGCGCAGCGGAGGAGGAAGAGGAGGGTAGCGCTTGGTCATCGTCGACCGTGTCCTCCATTGGATCGTCGACGTCCTCCGGCTGCCTGCCGGCCAGCCAGTCGACAGCAATGCCGACCATCTCCTTCTTCTGGTCCGGCGTCAGCCTGTCCCATAGAGCTTTGACGGGGGAGGAATCCATGATGGGATTGGTGCAGAGAGGGATCGGAGGCTGATGACTGCGGGTATGGCCGGGGCGGCGCTTTATATAGCAATGACGGGTGACAAACGTGCCATCAATGTGGGCAGCAGACGGACGGACGGGCGTCCGTCGTGTCGTTTCAACGTGCAACAGTCGCCTGCATCGGGAAGCGGTGCTCTCTCGACTGGCGCGCCGCTTTAATGCCGGTGCCAGTGAGCGGTCACGTCCACTCTGGCCGGGTATGAATGCGGACGCTGACGCTCTGGAGCGGTGCTGACCGTTTCGGACGGGTGGCTCGTGCGGGAAGGGGGAGGGTTTTTTGATGGGTCATGACGGTCAGAATCGGGGAAAGTAGCGGTCCGGACTCCCGCAAAGCTCCCTCACATTTGTTTCCGGTTTGTGAAAGAACTCGTGCCCAGACCACTTCGCAGACCAATACAAAACTGCGTTGGGTGGATTCCGCGGTTCGGAGAACGGTCTGAACGGTTGCGGGAGGTTCGAGGGTTGGGCGTTGGAGATGCCCTAACTCTCCACGGGATAATGCAATGAACACGCAAGAAAAAAATATCCTGCCCTAAGTGCAGCTGTCCACACTAGTCCCCTGCCCAAGAACACTAGCCAGCATTGGAAGAACGGCAAAGGCTACCTGAAACCGTCAAACCGACGAGGCAAAGCCTGCATGTCCCATGTGTTGTTCCTTGCTCGGGCCCGTGGAGTGCAGGGAGTAGAGTCCCCGATCAAAGATCCTTTGCTGCTTCCGTCCGCGGGAAAGGTCCTTCTTGTTTCTTGCTCCTTTTCTCCTCATGCCGTTTTCTCCCGTTGCTGTCCCTCGCGGTCTACTCCGAGGAAAGGCGTCGGTTGTTTAGCCTCTTTTTTCTCTCTTCAACAAGATTAACGATCATGAGTTCATGACGGCGCCGATGCCCGTCGTCAGACCTTTTCTTCTGCGTGCCAACTTTGTTTCTTCTCGAGTCGGTTACGGGCAGGGGTAGACATGTGTCGTGTGGGGGCGGTGATGTGACCGTGCTAACGTAACGCGCGGCTAACCATGGCCGGCAGAGGCAGTGGTGCGGTTTCGTAAGGCTGGAAAGCGAAGCATATGAGTACGATTCTATGCTAAATCGCACTGTAGCAGTGGAGGACGAATTCGTTGGACGAGCGACACGGCCACGGGCAGGTGGGAATGGAACGGATGGATGAAAGGGGTCGAGGAGAGGAATGTGCGGCCAGATGCTCCTCCTCGCTAGCCCGGCCGTGGCACGCAGCTGTGGAATAAACAAATTGCAGTCGGTGACACGATGGGAGGACACCGCTCTTCCTCGCGCAATCAGCCTGCTCCCCTGTCTCGAAATTGACTGGCAGCTGGCTTATATTATGTGCGTGTAGCATGATTCTTCGTTGTGGCTCAATGCCATCGACTACGTTGACTCTATGGTTGTGCGCGTCCTCGACACCATGGGGTAACGGAAACTTCCTACTCCGTTTTGTAGAGAAAAAGGTCAGTGAACTACACACACTGAGTATTTTTAGATGGAAATATTTGTATTCATACCATCACCATAAAGATACAAAGTACACCCGGCACGATCAAATATGGTTTCAACAGCTATCTCATCCAAGACATACACAGCCCCATGAAACAACTAAAAATTACAACCAAGTCACTAGGAAACTATGACTTCCTCTCGTTTCCTCCTCAACCCTAGGCGGCTAGGGCAAACTTGCCCCTTCAAACTTCATCGGGGAGCCCACGAATTCACCTTCCCTTTGCCCGGCGCTCCGGCGGCCAATGACGGGAAGGGGAATTTGGTGCCTCCGTTTCGATTAGTAGTTTAGGTTAGGTGTTTTAAGTCCTCGAAGGTACGACGCTCACACGGATGGTGGTGCTTCTTCTTCAAGTTTGTCTTTCGGACTCCGACTGTTCTTGAGTTCTTCTGTCTGAACGTAGTGGACAGAGCTCCGACATAAATCCTGTCGTCTCCTTTGGGCACTGAGATTAGGGTTCCTCGTTGATGCGGAGCATCCTACGGACATCACCATGTACACCCCGACTACTTCCCAAGCCCCAAGTGCCAATGGACATAAGGTGAACTCGCTCCTAAGCCCCTCTCCTTTTAATTCACTCGAGACATGGATGCTACCTCAATCGGAAACTCTATGCATGCTTAGGTACCATGAAGGTGACTTCGGAGACTCTCGGAGTGATGACCAAGCCCTCACGAAGACGGACGACGAAGATCATCAAGTGGAGGCGCGTGAAGCCTACAGCGTCCGGACATCCGGCGCTTCCTCCCCAGAAATCCGGCGCAAGGCGCCCGAACCTCGTAGACGCGGCCACTCCAGGCCGGACATTCGGGCCGACCCCAGACATCCGGCGCCACAAGACAGGCCGAACATCCGGCGCTCCTCCCCGGAAATCCGGCGCCTCCACACCCGAACCGAGCGGAGCCAGACGCCCGAGCCCCGGACATCCGGCCCCCACATCCCGGACATACAGCACCCCCGCGAATGGCCGGACATTCGGCCCCAGGCCGTACATCCGGCGCCTGCCTGCGCGCATGGACGGGCCCGAGGTCCATGTACCTCCCTCTCACTTACCCCTTCGTGGGCTAGCACTATATATACTCCACCCCCTCCTCCATTTTAGGGTTAGCAAAATGATAGCTCATTCATAGTTGAGCTTTGCTCCTTCCTCTACCTCTCCCATGGAGATCGAGGCCTCCACCGGAGAAGATCCATAGAGGATGTCAACGCCCCTTTCGAGGGAAGATCCGTCTACGGATTTCAAGACCCATCTCTCCTAGAGATTTGGATGAACTACCCATGTATTTCCGTTGTTGTTCTTGGATCTTGATGCATCCCGTGTATTGCTTGTGATTTGAGGAGTACTTGGTGTGGATCTTGTCCATTAGAGTGTTCCCCCCTTTGATTTGTCCACGTTTTCCCCTTGTGTTCTTCCTCGAATCCACCTCCAATTCATGAAGATCGGGCCACCCTCGGGTTTGCCCCGTATTGTCGGTGCACTAGGACAGGGGTATCCAGTGCCCCTGACTTATGCACAGGCAGTAGTAGCAAAACCCGTCGGGAAAAGCCCCCAGACCGAGAATTCCAGAGAGCAACCGAAGCCATGTGTGTTGACGGGGGTGCATCTTTGCACTCCTCTCACCGGCAGCTCAAGCAGTGGGCACCTGAGGTCAACGCTGTGGAACCTGCTGCAGAGTCCAAAAGGCCACTCAGATGGTCCCACACGCCTATCATCTTTGACGAAGAGGATCACCCTGATCGCACCACCGCGGTCGGGTGTTTGCCATTGTTGGTTTCTCCGACGATCCGCAACCTCAAGGTTACCAAGATGTTAGTTCGGCGGGGCAGGATTGAATTTGATCTCCCCAAAGGTGGTCGAGAGGCTGCAGATCCCTGACGAAGAGCTCAAGGCTACGGATACTTTCCAAGGAGTCAACCCCGGCAGGAGCCGACCCAAGGGGAAGATCACTTTGCCTATGACGTTTGGCGGGGAATTAAACTACCGAACCAAGAAGGTGGTGTTCGATGTGGTTGAGCTTCCCCTGCCTTACAACGGAATTCTTGGTCGCCCAACCCTGGCAAAGTTCATGGCAGCATCCCACTATGCTTACAACACTTTGAAGATGCCAGGACCCATTGGAATCATCTCTGTCCCTTCCGACAAGAAGGATGCAATCATATGCGTGGACAAGATATATCGAGACGCGGTAGCAGCTGAAGTCGCGGAAGCGCTGGCTCCCTCCAAGGAATCAAGGAAAGAAAGGAAGTCTAGCAGGGACGCTGGCAAGGACTCCGGGAAGCGCGCCTCTTCGGAGTGCGCTACGCCCGTCGAAGATCTGCCGGAGAGTTCCACTAGCAAGAAAGCCAAGGTCACCTATCCTAAGACGAAGAAAATCCCGGCAGGGCAGGATGGCGCTGGTGGCACGTTCACCATCAGCGCCACCCTTACTGACAAATAGGAAAGCGCGCTCGTTGCCTTCCTGCGGGCGAATGTCGACGTGTTTGCCTGGCAACCATCTGACATCCCCGGTGTTCCCAGGGAGGTAATCGAGCACCACCTTGTTGCCTGCCCCCACGCCAGGCCCGTCAAACAAAAGGTTAGGAAGCAAGCCTTGGAGCGGCAGCAGTTCATTGCCGAAGAGATCAGAAAACTTGAAGCAGCTGGTTTGGTCAGAGGAGTGTTGCACCCAACTTGGTTAGCCATCCCGGTGGTGGTGCGCAAGGCGAATGGGAAATGGAGGCTTTGCATAGATTTCACTGACCTGAACAAAGCATGCCCAAAGGACCCTTTTCCCTTGCCGCGCATCGACCAGATTGTTGATTCCACCTCCGGGTGTGACCTGCTTTCCTTCTTGGACGCTTACTCCGGATACCACCAGATCTTCATGGCTAAGGAAGATGAGGAAAAAACCGCTTTCATAACTCCGTGCGGCACGTACTGCTTTGTACGGATGCCCTTCGGGTTAAAGACCGCTGGTTCTACTTTTGCCAGAGCTGTGCAGACTGGATTTGGACCGCAATTGCACAGGAATGTAAAAGCCTACATGGATGATATAGTTGTCAAGACCAAGGATGAATCAACTCTCGTACAAGACTTGGAAGAGATTTTTGCAAACCTACGCAAGATCAACCTGAAGCTAAACCCTGAAAAATGTGTATTTGGCGTCCCATCCGGCAAGCTACTTGGGTTCTTTGTATCTCAGCGGGGGATAGAAGCAAATCCCGACAAGATCAAGGCAATTGAACAGATACAGGCACCCAAGACCATCAAGGATATCAGGCATTTGACTGGGTGCGTTGCCGTACTAAGTAGGTTCATCTCCAAATCAACGCGCACTGCCGTTCTTCAAGATCCTGAAGAAGGCAGGCCCGGTAAAGTGGACCCCGGAAGCAGAAGCAATGCTGCAAGATCTGAAAACTTACCTTTCTTCTGCTCCCACCTTGGTCGCTCCTAAACCACAAGAACAGTTGCTGTTATACTTGGCAGCAATGAATCAAGTGGTTAGTGCAGCGCTGGTGGCACAGCGAGAAGTAGATGAGGATGTAGCCGCTGCGACCGATGCCGCCGGGGACAAAACTGGAGCTTCCGCGACAGAACCCAATGCAGACCCGGAAGAATCTCAGCAAGCTGATGAAGGCATTTCCAAAGAAGTGGCGAAGAGGAAAGTGGTGCAGCGGCCGGTGTACTTTGTCAGCTCCTTATTGCAGGGGGCTAGGTCAAGGTACTCTGGAGTGCAAAAGTTGATCTTCAGCCTCATCACGGCCTCGAGGAAGCTGCGCCACTACTTCCAAGCCCATGAGATCACCGTCGTCACTCGCTTCCCGCTGTAGTGCATATCGAGGAACCTCGAAGCTACTGGCAGGATAGTTGAGTGGGCCCTTGAGCTGTCAAGTTTTGGTTTAAAGTATGAGAGCACTTCCACAGTTCAGAGCAGGGCGTTGGCAGAATTCATTGCAGAATGGACACCCACGCCAGATGAAGAAATCCTAGAGACAATCCTCCCCGGCAAGGAAGCACCCAAGGATTGGGTCATGTACTTTGACGGTGCTTTCTCGCTCCAGGGTGCCGGAGCAGGTGTGCTCCTCGTTGCCCCCACTGGAGAGCACCTCAAGTATGTGATTCAGATGCACTTCCCCCGGGAGGAAGCTACCAACAACACCGCTGAATACGAGGGGCTCCTTGTCGGACTCCGAATCGTGGTGGAGTTGGGAATCAAGAAGCCGATCATTCGAGGGGATTCTCAGCTCATGGTGAAACAAGTCAGCAAAGACTATCAGAGCCCGTTGATGGAGGCATACGTAGAAGAAGCGAGGAAAATCGAGGAGCGCTTTGATGGATTGCAAGCAGAGCATGTGCCCCGTGCGGAAAATACCATCGCTGATCATCTATCAAAGTGCGCTGCACAAAAGCTCCCTGTGGAACCAGGAACCTTTATCCTTCACCTCACCCAACCTTCGGTATCCCCATCAATGATGGCCAGGAAAAGAAGAAAACTGAACTCTGGCAAGCGTTTCCCGGCAGAGCTTCTCGAAGCCGCTGGTAGAGAAGCTGCCGGAAACAGTCTCGCTTCGCATGGTGACCAGCTTTCTCCTACGGAACCCCAGGTTCTCGTGGTCGAGACAAGCGCTCCTACGGACGAGGAGATGCCTTTAGTCCTAGTTGTCGAGCCCCAGGCTCCAACTTGGGCACAACACATAGTACGTTTCCTTCAAACAGGAGAACTCCCCGAAGAGCAAGAAGTGGCCAAAAAAGTAGCCTGTCGGTCAAGTATGTACCAGTTTGTCAATGACACTCTGTACAGAAAAAGACCCAATGACATGAAATTGAAGTGCATTTGCCGGGAGGACGGACCAAGGCTGTGGCGGAGATTCACGGAGGTGTATGCGGCTCGCACATTGGATCTAGAGCTCTTGCCGGGAAAGCCTTCCGGCAGGGTTTCTATTGGCCCACTACCCTCCAAGATGCAACTGAATTGGTCACCAAGTGTGAGGCCTGTCAGTTCCACTCCAAGAACATCCAGCAGCCAGCGCAAGCTCTCCAGACGATCCCTTTGTCCTGGCCCTTCTTGGTCTGGGGGCTCGATATTTTGGGCCCCTTCCCTCGTGGTGTCGGGGGCTTTGAGTTCTTGTTCGTGGCAATCGACAAGTTCACAAAGTGGCCCGAGGTAGAGCCAGTGAGGAAGGTGACCGCGCAGTCAGCTATCAAGTTCATGAAAGGACTGGTGTGCCGTTTTGGAGTACCCAACAGAGTGATCACCGACAACGGCACCCAGTTCACGAGCCGCGCCTTCATGCAATACATCTGAAGCCTTGGAAGCAAGGTCTCCTTCGCCTCTTTTGCCCATCCAAGAAGCAACGGGCAAGTCGAGAGGATGAATGCTGAAGTGCTGCGAGGTCTCAAGACAAGAACTTTCAATAAGCTGCGGAGGAGCGGCAAGCGCTGGATAGATGAGCTACCGGCCAAACGCCCTTTTCCCTCGTGTACGGGGCGGAAGCAGTGCACCCCACGGAACTCATATACGGGTCACCTCGAGTACTTGCCTACGACGAAGTAGGGCAAGAGCAACTACGGCATGACGATGCCATGCTCCTCAAGGAAGATCGTCTCTGGGCTGCCGTGTGTGCTGCACACTACCAGCAAGCCCTGCGCCGCAGGGTACATGCCCGGAGCCTTGAGGAAGGCGACCTTGTCCTTAGGCGCGTTCAGTCCGCCAAGGGTACCAACAAGTTGATGCCGAACTGGGAAGGCCCTTACCGAGTAGCACGAGTCACCAGACCTGGCGCAGTCCGTCTGGAGACCGAAGATGGCACCAAGGTGCTTAACTCATGGAATATTGAGCATCTTCGTAAGTTCTACCCATAAGGCGCGGCTGCCGGGCGCAGTCCCCGGCAGCCACCTTTTGTACAAGCCTTGCCGAAGTTGCATGTAACCCTTTGTACAAAGCCAGGCGCAGACCCTGAGCAACAATAATAATACTAGGAATGGCATCATATCATTGCATTGCACGTTCGTTATGCATCTTTTATGATTGCAATATCATCACCTATTTTCTAGAGATTTTCTAGAGTATTCGTTGAGCCTATAGTCCTTGTTACCACACTCTTTCCTCGAAGGGAGGAAGCCTCTTGCCATGTGTGTTTTGTCACCAGGTAAACATGGAAGGAGGACGAAGGAACGAGGATGGCGGCCCAGCATACTCCGGAAAGGGATACTGCCTAAAAGGAGATAAGTCTAATCGCATATCCCAAGTTTCATGCTCCCTAAAGGAAATCCTTACTCTCTTTTTGGATGTGTTCGGTAAAGTTCCATCACGAGGTAAAAACCATTGTCGGGACGAGCTGTTCCCCAGCTCTTGATAGCTTATCAGCTCTGAGGGACCGCGCCGATACCAACAAGGATCCCTACCGGAGAACAACGACAGCCTGCTGCCGGGGGCTCGCTCCATTTTGGCGCTCGCGGTTAGTAGTGACCCGACAGGGAGTCCCGTGTGGTGAGTACGAACACATTGACTCAGTAGAAACAAAGATAGAAAAGGATAGTACTCGGGGAAGCAAAATAACATCTGTTCATTCGTTTGTTGATACAAATCAGATAAAGATTACATTATGATTAACTAAAACTTGACGAACGCCTACATCTTTTTGCTTATAAAAAGATAAGTGCCCCGTAATGCCTTTCTTGTCCCTCTCCTCCTAGGAGTTAGGTGAAGAAGAAGTAGAGGGCAAAAGGAGCGCCTGGCTGGGATTCGGCGCCTCCCCGCCAGGACCAGAGGGACGCGTCCGAAGAGCAGAAGGGCCCCATCCCCAGGCAGGGCGGACAAAGCCGACAGAGTGGACAAGACTGACAAGGGGAAAGAAGGCGGAGGGCAGGTGCAGATGGTGGCGCTGCTGGAGCCCAGCTAGTGATGATGGTGCTGCCGGGGAGTGCGACGCGTCGGAGCCCTCATCGGCGCTCCTGATGCGTCGCGGGTTCCCGACCGCCATCATCTTCCTCATCGCCACCGCTCGAGGGAACGCCTCCACCGTCGTCCAAGCTCCCGACGCGGCAGCCAGTGGACCCCATAGAGAGCATGGTCGTCCCTGGTGGCCAAAGGCGGGGAATTTCCCCCGCCCTTAAGAAGCACGCACAGGTGAAGAACTCCCACCCATACGTGCCATCCAGAATGCTACGGGTGGAGAGCTTCACCGCGATAGACGGCGAACCATGATTGTGACCACACACACACAAGTGGCAGCCGTGCGAACGATCTTTCTCCATCACCCTAAAGAAGGAGTGTGGGAACCACAGTCCACCGCGACGCTACGTCTCCGCTATAGACTCCGGCGCGATGTCGACCGCACGACGCTCCATCAAGGCTAAAGGAGCGGGCGACGCAGCGATAGGCGTGCCGCCGCAGCTGTCCTCGGCGCGGCCACCACGCCGCCCGCTCCCCTATCCGAGACTCCTCCGGCTAACCTTCAGCTCAAAGTTGTCGATCCAGAGCGAGGACTGGGCGTGGACACAAGGGGAAGACCCTGCGATGGCGGACACACTCACCAGGCCCTTCCCCCTAACCATCAGGGAGGAAGGGGTGACTCAGAGGAGAACCAGAAGCGAAGGACGAACAGTGAGGACTTGAGAGTAAGGAGGAGATGGAGCCGGATGAGCATCGCCACCGTGACCCACTAATTTATAGGGGAGGGTACGGGGGCTGGCTCTCCCCCGCTCCAGAGCGTCCGTCCATCTCCACCAATCCCACTACCCACGACTCACGGGCGAACAGGTAACCGCCCCATTTGCTCCAATCCATGGCGCTGCGGTTTCTGCCACGATCGGGCCTTTAAGTGGTGGGGTAGTGCTGACTAGTAAATTGGCAGTTGCCTCCTCACATTGCGCGCCTGTGCATAAATTTTGGGCCTGACCCAACGGCGCTGAGCAAGCGCGTGTGGACCAGACCCGGGGGCTCTTGTCGGTGCACTAGGACAGGGGTATCCAGTGCCCCTGAATTATGCACAGGCAGTAGTAGCAAAACCCGTCGGGAAAAGCTACCACACCACCAAGCAGCATTCAAGAACCAGACCCCGGCAGCAACAACCTGCAAAGGGCCAAACAGACACCGGCAGCACCAGCACAACGACCCAGAAGGGGCCCAAAGCGCGCCAGCCGCGTCCCCGGGGCCTGCCGGGGACCGAGGCACACACATCTCAGGAAGACCCGGCAAGCCATCCCCCGGCAAGCGTGAGCTAACCAGCCACCGCTCCACCGCATCGCAACACCAGTCACTTGTCGATGCGGTGTCGAAGCCTCAAGCGGCTAAGTAGCTCCGCTAAGCACGTGGCGAGGCACCGGAAGGCAGATTATACCCAGTTGACACCCGTCCAGCAGCGTGTCAAGACCCTAAGCAACAACCAGATAAGCGGTGGCAAGAGCTTGCCGGGAATGCACCCCCGAGCGCCACCTAGTCTAGTAATCATGGTGTTTTGTCTTAAATGCCAGAATTAGGTATGATAGCTCTGCTAAGCTATCTAATCGATAGATAATGACTGTTTTGCCATTGTGGTTGCCCCTTGCTCTATAAAAGGAGGCCCGAGGCAACCTAGCTCAAGATTCGGAACCTTGGACACTTGTACTCGCGTAGCAGCTCGCTCCGACAGCAACTCTTGCCGGAGTTAAGCGCTGCGTGTTCTTCGTGTTCCTTCAATCAATCCACCAAAAGCAGGAGTAGGGTTTTACGCTTAGCAGCGGCCCGAACCTGGGTAAAAATGCCAGCGTCCTGATCGCCGCGCCGTCTCATGCTCTCCGCACTTTGTGCAACGTGACCCCCCTTGCCGAACCACAAAGGGACTTCTGGTCCCATAGGTGATCGTGTGCATCTGTGCCCCGACACGTATCATCTTGGTATCATGAGCCACGTTGCCATGAATTTGGAGCCCTACCCCCACTTTTCTTGCTTTAGTTCGAATTTTTCTCCCCAATTTCGAAAATACCCCACAAAAATAGCCCCAAAAATTTTCTTGTGATTTTTTGTTCTTGTGAGTTTTTGTTGATTTTGATTTGTGGATTTGGTGTTTATCAAGTAGATCTACCTCCCTTGGCGTCCCCTAGCCCTAATTCCACCTTTTCCCCATCAAATTTTGGCTTTGGAATCACCAATTTTCGCCCCAAATCGAGTTCTCGAGCCCTGAATCGCGATCTGGATTTGTCGGGCCGGATTTTCGGGCACCGGGCCGGACATCCGGGCCCCTAGCCAGACATCTGGGCCACCGGCCGGACATCCGGCTCCTGGAGAGCCAAAACAGACTCGGTTCTGGACATCAGTGCCCGGATTTTCGGCCCCACCCCCGGATGTCCGGCCCCTGTAGGTTTCAACCTTCCGTGTTTCACCGTTTCGGCCATAACTAATTCATCCAGACTCCGATTTAGGCGTTCTTTAGCTCGTTTTGTAGCTATTGACATCCACCATCCCACAAAATTAGTTCCACCATCATTTGATACCATCATATTTTTCAAATTTTGGCAAGTTTGCCTAGGCCCTCCACCATATCATCCGCAATACCACCATAGACTTCCGCAACCTAACCCATTTTGGTTCCCCTTGCATTTGTGGTTGCTTGAGTTGTGATTTGAGTCTCCTAAGGTGTTTAGGCTACTTAGGGATGGTTACTTCTTCATCAACCACCGGTGACTTGTATCGGTCCATCATCTACATCGACCACCGACGATCGACATCGACGACGACTGTCGGTGTCAAAACCGGCGGATCTCGGGTAGGGGGTCCCGAACTGTGAACCTAGGATCAATGGTAATAGGGGACGAAGGAGACGGTGTTTACCCAGGTTTGGGCCCTCGTAAGGAGGTAAAACCCTACATCCTGCTTGATTGTATTGCTAAGTATGAAGGTTACAGAGTAGATCTACCTCGAGATCAAACGAGCTAAACCCTAATGAGTTGACTTGTCTCTCTACGAACTAAGCCCCCTGGTTTATATAGACACCAGGGTTCCCTAGGGTTACAAATGGCCGGTTTCCATCCGGGCATAGATACGCCCATTTTTACTTGGAGGACACACCAAGTCTTCGGAACCTTCCCCCCTAAGCATGGGGTCATCCTATAGTCCAGCCTTCCCGAAGATGTCCCAAGACGGCCCATCGGGCTAGTCCAAATAAGATAAGCCAACAGCGTGAGGACCCCTTAATCCCGGACTCCCTCAGTAGCCCCCGAACTAGCCTCCAACGCCGGTCTTCAGGACATCCAGCTGCTCTGCACATCCAGAGTGTTCGGCTTGCGGGGCGAGTTCCTTTCTTCCATGCTTCGGCCGTCCTTAGCTCGGCCACCAATGACACCCTGCCTTCCGAACATACCTTGCTTAAACTTGAAGGCCTAACGCCCGAGTGTGAATAGTACCCCTCCTAAAAACTTTTCTGACGAAAGGCTCAGACGGGTCGCGGCCACTTAACTAGTTACAAAAACTCAATTCGTGGTTCGAGGCCGCCTTTTTATTGGCACGTTCGATTGACATGAAGATCGTGCTCCATTTTTACGGGATATGATCAATGATTTGGGCTATCCCACGCGCGCATAACAGGGCAATCGCTTCGAGAACCGGCGCAACTCACGGCGCAGTAAGGGGACGCTTGGTATTACGGCCTTCCATAAAAGGGAGAAAAACATCTTCACAACCCTTCCATGCTCCCCAGATTCGCTTTCTCAAACCTTCCTCGCTCCGAGCACGCAGATCTAGTCTTTCTCCAGCCCTTCCTCCAACACCCATCATTCTTCCCCGAGCACGACCATGGCTGGTTCAGGCTCGCAAGGCAAGTGGGAGGCGTCGTGTGTCACCAAGGACGACATCCAGGAACTGAAGCACACCGGCTACCTCTCGGTCGATGTCGCCCACCGCGTCCCCAAAGAGGGCCAAGTAATCCCTACGCCGCAGCCCGGGGAGCGGGTGGTGTTCATTCCCCATTTCATCCGGGGATTGAGCTTCCCGCTGCACCCCTTTGTAAGGGGCGTGATGTTCTTCTACGGGTTGGACTTCCACGACCTTTCCCCAAACTCCATCATGCACATATCGGCCTTCATCATCGTCTGCGAGGCCTTTCTGCGGGTCCAGCCACACTTCGGCTTATGGCTGAAGGTCTTTAACGTCAAGCCGAAGACCGTAAGCAGCCAGCACGTGGACTGTGGGGGAGTGGTGATCAGCAAGCTCCCTCGGGTCTAGTGGCCGGAGGGCACCTTCATCGACACCATCAAGACCTGGCAAAAGGAGTGGTTCGATATTACCGAACCACGTGCTGCAGATTGGGCGGCCCCTCCCGAATTCAGATCTGGTCCTCCCATGAGGCTGACCTCGTGGATCAAGAAAGGGCTGGACTGGGGGTCGGCCACTGAGGTAAAGGTGCTACAGGAACACATTGGAAAGATGCTGGAAGCAAACATCGGCCTGACCAACGTGGTCCAGGTCATGCTTCGTCGCCGCCTCCTCCCCTGCCAGCTCCGGGCCACACCGATGTGGGGCTATAAGTCCAATGATCCTCCCACCATGCGCAAGCTCTACTGCACTACTCGGGAGAATCTATGGAAGGCGCTGTTCAAGCCCCAGGAGGAGTGGCCAGCCAAAGAGGAAGACACCAGCCTAGACGCCAAACACCCTCAGCTTAAGGTAAAGCTTCAATCTTCCATCTTTTATCTTTTAGGTTCGGTCTTTTTAGCAAGGATTCTAACCTCTCATTTCCTGGTTTCCCTAGGGCTGGCTAGCTAAGGCCATGCGGATCAACGGCCCTGCCCCGCTGCCCGAAGCCCCCAGGTCGACCCTCTTGACGGCGATGCTGGTCGAGGCGCCGTATTCGGCGCCAGAGAAGAAGGACAAGCAGAAGAAAGGCAAGAAGAAGGAGACCCGAGCTGGTCTCCGCCCAAGAGGGCCCCCGGACGCTAAGTCCGGGGAGACCCAGGCCTCCTCCGCTCACGAGGAGGAGCAGATGGAGGAAGGGGGGAAATCGATTCCCCCCAGCCAAGGAAAAGGGCGGCATCTGTGGATGCCGAGGAGGACTCTGCTCCCCCTTCTCCGAAGAGGCCCTGCAGGGTCAAGGTGATCTTGCCCGATGTCAGCCCGGATTCTGACGAGGAATCCGAGGCGTTCGAAAGGGTCCCGCGGAGGGTCCCCAGGGCCAAGACCACAACCCAGAGGTATTGATTCTAAATACATTACTTATGCAAGATTTTTGTTGCTGACCAGACTAATGCCTCCCATGTTGCAGCCTGGCCCGTGATCTCCCGACCGAACAGGTCTCAGAGGGAGACCCCCCGCCAGCTGAGGTGGTGGAAAGCGGAACTGCGTCCCGCACTTCCCCTCACCAGGCCGCTGACGAGGCCACGGAGGCGATATCCCGGCGGACCCCTCCGCGGCCGAATACTGAGGGCGAGGAAGTCATGACCGAGGCTCAGACCTCGGCGGCCGAGGACCAGGAGGCCGGCCCCCTCCTGATAAACAAAGAGGGATGCTGTGGGTCATCGGAGCTCCCTCCGAAAACGGCTCCGAAGACCACCAAGTCTCCGACATCGGTGACTCTACCTTCTCAAGAGGGAGGATCCGCGGTGCCACCACCGGTGCCGCCCGTGACGGGGCAGGCCACAATCGGGTGGCCAGCCGCGATGGAGGAGGCCTTGCGTAGCTCCGCCATCGCCGAAGACCACCACATCCTTGTGGGTGTGGTTTTGCAAGGCATTCAGTCCGTTGGTAGCGGACTGAAGGAGGCCTTCGGCGCTCTTTTGGCGGGCTTCAAGGTGAGCCACGTAATGCTCCTTTCTCCGTGCGGAATTTGTTTATGAGGTATACATATTCCGTATAGGTATAGTAGCCCCCGAGCCCTCGGTGAGTTTAAGAAACTTACCCGGGGATCAGAGGAGCTCAGGTTCCGAATCGATATTTTGACTGTATCCGGGGATGGTATGAAAAGGAGGGTCTAGGACCAACAGTTCCGATGTATGTCTCACATATTTTTTGCTTTGCAGGCCTCGTCGTCGGCGGCGGCTGTCCATGACGTGGACCTGGCTGAGCTCAACCAGAAGCTCAAGAGCTCCTACGAGGAGCTTGACCGTCTGAACAAGCGGTTTGATGAAATTCAAAGTGAGTTGGAATTTTGTCTCGAAGACCCTGTCTAATCCTCATTGATTGAGGTTCTTTCAGGTTTCAAATTCTGAATTTTGGTCTTCCATTGTATTTGCAGCCGTTTCTTCCGCGGTCGAGAACCTCAAGGCTGAGCTGGAGAAGGCCAAGCGAGAGGCTGCCGATCATAAGATGGTGGCTGAACAGGTGGCGGCCGAACTGAGCTCTGATAACCCACAAGTATAGGGGATCGCAACAGTTTTTGAGGGTAGAGTATTCAACCCAAATTTATAGATTCGACACAAGGGGAGCCAAAGAATACTTGAGAGTATTAGCAGTTGAGTTGTCAATTCAACCACACCTGGAGATTATATATCTGCAGCAGAGTGATCAGTAGCACAGTAATATGATAGTTTGGTAGCGGTAGTGACAGTGAAAATAGCGGTAACAATAGTAGCAGTAGTTTTGTAGTAGTTGGAACAGCAGCAACAATAATAGTAACTTAGCAAGAACAATAAGTAAAAAGGTCGTAGGCACAGGATCGGTAACTCATTGGATGATATTAGTCATGTAACAGTCATAACCTAGGGCGACACAGAACTAGCTCCAGTTCATCAATGTAATGTAGGCATGTATTCCGTAAATAGTCATACGTGCTTATGGAAAAGAACTTGCATGACATCTTTTGTCCTACCCTACCGTGGCAGCGGGGTTCATAAGGAAACTAAGGGATATTAAGGCCTCTTTTTAATAGAGAACCGGAACAAAGCATTAACACATGGAGAATACATGAACACCTCAAACTATGGTCATCACCGCGAAGTATCCCAAATATTGTCACTATGGGGTTGACGGATCATAACACGTAATAGGTGCATATGACTAGGCAAGATCGGATCAAGAACATAGATATAGAGATGATAACATAAACGGTTTAGATCTGAAATCATGGCACTCGGGCCCTAGTGATAAGCATTAGGCACATCAAAATCATAGCAACATCAATCTCAAAACATAATGGATACTAGGGATCAAGCCCTAACAAAACTAACTCGATTACATGATGAATCTCATCCAACTCCTCACTGACCAGCAATCCTATGAAGGAATTACTCACTCCCGGTGGGGAGCATCATGGAATTGGCGATGGAGAAAGGTTGGTGATGACGAAGATCGAAGATTCCCCTCTCCGGAGCCCCAAACGGGCTCCAGATCTGGCCTCCCGATGAAGAACAGGAGGTGGTGGCGGCTCCGTATCATGAAACGCGATAATTCTTTCTCTCTGATTTTTTTCTCCGAAATTAGGAATTTATAGTGGCGGAGTTAGGGCAAGTGGGGCCACGAGGTGGGCACAACCCACCAGAGCGCGCCCAGGGGGCCTGGCGTGTCCTGGTGGGTGATGCTCACCCTGGCCCCCCTCTGCGGTGTATTTTGGCTCCAATAATTCTCATTTATTCTGAAATAAATCTCCAAAAAGTTTCGTTCCATTCCGAAAACTTTTATTTCTGCACAAAAACAACACGATGGTAGTTTTGCTGAAAACATCGTCAGTCCGGGTTAGTTCCATTCAAATCGTGCAAATTAGAGTCCAAAACAAGGGCAAAAGAATGAGGAAAAGTAGATACATTGGAGACGAATCAACTCCCCCAAGCTTAAACCTTTGCTTGTCCTCAAGCAATTCAGTTGATAAACTGAAAGTGATAAAGAAAACTTTTATGAACTCTTTTGTTATTGTTTACATATATATGCTTAAGTAGCACCTAGGTTTTCAGCAAAGATTATGACTAACCATGTCAATAATAACTCTTATAAATTATATTTACTCATAACAATAACATAAGCAACTAGCGAGAAATAATAAGATATCTCAAGCGCCAACACTTTGTCAAAACAATCATGATACAATATGACAATAGTGGTATCTCGCTAGCCCTTTCTGAGACCACAAAACATAAATGCAGAGCACCTCCAAAGTTCAAGCAGCGACTAAACATTGTAATTCATGGTAGAAAAGATCCAGTCATGTTGCACCCAACATCAACTATACACAATGCATGAGGATGACAATAATGCTCTCAGGTCTGGCGCTTATTTGAGAAGGTGATGACTCAACATAAAAGTAAATAGATAGTCCCTTCGCAGAGGGAAGCATGGATTTGCAGCGGTGCCAGAGCTCAAAGTTTAAAACAGAGATAGATATAATTTTGAGAGGTACACCCTTCTGTCAACGTCACGACCAAGTGTTATCAATATCTTCCATGCTAAACAAATTAGCGGCGGTTCCCAAGCGGTAAAAGTAAAGGTTTACTCCCCCTCCACCAACAATCACACTCCACAGCGAGCCGCATCCACGGGTACCATCCAAACCAACAACATTCCTGGGGGAGTTTTGTTTAATTATTTTTGATTTTTGATTTTGGGACTGGGAATCCCTATTACCGCCCCTCTCGTGTAAGGACGACTGAATAAACACTCATCATGAGAATAACCCACTTAGCATGGAAGATACTGACCGCCCCCTGTCGCTTCATGAGCGGTCCAGGCACACAAAATAGATGTTCATTTGAATTTTTAGAGGTGGCACATGCAAATTTACTTTGGAACGGTAGGGTAATACCGCATATAGGTAGATATGGTGGACTCATCTGGCATAACTTGGTTTAAGGGTTTTGATGCACAAGCAGTATTCTCGCTTAGTACAGGCGAAGGCTAGCAAATAGATTGAGAAGCGGCCAGCTAGAGAGCGAAAATGGTCATGAACATGCATTACATATAATCAACATTGAATACTAGCATGAGTAGGATATGGTCACCATGAACATAAATATCACGAAGACTATGTTGGTTTCGATTCAACTACATGCATGAACATGTGCCAAGTCAAGCCACTTGAAACATTCACAGGAGGATACCATATCATCATACCGCATCACAACCATTTTAATGCATGTTGACATCCAAGATAAATCATTATCCACTCCTAGCTACTTAATCATGGCATGAACAACTATAATCTCTAATGGTCATTGCAAACATGTTTGATCATAATGAGCTGAATCAGGGGATACTAGGTTAAACATATTTACAAAAACAAAAACAAGTTGAGTTCATACCCGCATTTCTCTGCCACAGTCAATTCATCAAATATCGTCATTATTGCCTTTCACTTGCACGATCGAACGAGAAAAGATAATAATAGTGCAGGAGTGCCGTGGACTAAGCTGGAATCTGCAAACATTTTATTCAAGAGGAGAAGACAAAGTGACATGGGCTCTTTGTTAGATAAACGATAATGCAGATGAGAACCACTCAACGATTTCATTGTGGTCTTCTCCTAGGTACGACTCAAGTAAACAGAAAAGAATTTCACAGAAACACACTGAAATATTTTTGGAGTTTTTGGTTTTTCTTGCAGAAAGCAAGTTAAGAGGAAAAACAAAAACGAGAAAAACTATTTACATGGGAAAGCTCCCAACAAGTAAGAGAAGAAGCGAGAAATCTTTTTGGGTTTTCTTTGATGCTACAATTAAACTAAGCTAGGAAGAAAAACAAAAAAAAGTAGGAAATATTTTTGGGTTTTCTCAAAGTTTTTCAAACACACAAGAAGAAAGTGAGAAAAAAAATGAAGCATGGATATTACAATGAAAGTGTGTGAACGCCGGCAACTGGAATGAAATGTGTGAACATGAATCTAATGTCGGTGGAAATACATACTCCCCCAAGCTTAGGCTTTTGGCCTAGCTTGGTAATCACCATACGTATGAATAATAATCTGGGCGATGGCTCATTGTAAACCTTGGAGCAGACTCTGCGGCCCTCCTGACAGCTTCAACCTCCGCATTGTACGCATGGGCTTCGCTCTCAAGAACATAATATCTTCCCCTAGTGTGAAAATCAAAGAGACCAGGAGCAGGCAAAGCAACAGGCACAACGTTTTTTTTATTAAATCTCAAGTTATAGGTATAGTTGGTGGCCGTCTCCGTAAGGAACTTATGACGCTTCATGTCATCAAAGTCTAAATACTGAGTGGGTAGGATGGGGTCATTAGGCCATGGTGAAACATTTAATCTCTCTGCTACATGGGAGGCATAGATTCCTCCATAAAAATTACCACTAGCAGCATTAAGCTGCAACCTCCGTGCAACAATTGCACCAAGATTATAATCCTTATTCCTAGTTATGGCAGTGTGTAAGAGACTCAAATCATGAGCACACAATGTGCTACAATCTTGTTTGCCTACAACACATTTACCGTTAAAGAGCGCAAAATATTGTAGTGATGGAAAATGGATGCTGTTAATTCTCCCTTGTGTAACCCCCTATCTTCGCCAAAGCAAAGATTAACTGAAAATGACTCGTAATCAAATTTTGTTGGTTCATCGAGGGAACCCTCATATGGAAGTTTGCATGCATCGCTAAACATTTCTAACGGCATGGTAAAGGAATGATCGTACAGGTTGAACGAAACTCTAGACTCACGAGCAAAATATTTGAATTTCTTTGTGAAGGTTTTCGTGAGCTCGAGGTGTTGGGGGCACTTATCTGCGATGAAGGAGGCAAGCTCTGTATTGTGAATAAATTGATCAAACTCCTCCTTAATACCTGCACCTTCCATGAACTCGTCGCAAGGCCACAAGCATGATTTGGTGGCGGCATCTCGCATCGGGCTTTCGCTTGGTTCAACATAAGACTGTCGAACTGAGCTTCCACTTGATGAGGCTCTCGAGGATCTCCTCCTCGAAGAACTCCTAAAGAATTGCATTTTATTCCTATAAAAATTCTGAAAAAATTTAGTCCACCAAAAATTTTGTCAACAAAACTTTGTAAGATTGTTAGCAACTACTCCTAAGCATGCATAGAGGCCATATTAAGCATTCAAACTACTTAGAACTCTAAGAATTCAACATGCAAGCTCATCTACAACAGCACCAAGAGTAGCTAATTACTCTAAAAATAACCCACTAAAATAAAAACTAATTGGAGCAATGGAGGAGTCACATACCAAGAAGCGATCCCTCCAAACAATTTCGAAAACGGAGCTTCGAACAAAGAGATCGAAATCCGCGGGTTTGAGAGCAAGAACACGATAATGGTGGCTGTGGTGATTTTTTGCTAGAGGTAGGCGATGATGTGGGCTAAAGAGATAAGTGAGGGGGCCCACGTGGGGGCCACAACCCACCAGGGCGCGCCTGGGGGTGCTGGCGCACCCTGGTGTCTTGTGGGCACCAGGTGCACCCCCTCTGGTGTTATTTGCACCAAAAATTCATAAATATTCAGAAAAAATCGTGTTAAATTTTCAGGGCATTCTGAGAATTTTAATTTTTGGGTCATTTTTTATGTCTCTTTTTTTATTGCACGGAGAAAACAGAAAACAGGATAAGCATGGCATTTTATTTTATTTAACTAACTAAAACAGAAAATAAAAGGTGGGAACAGAGAGTTATGCTTACTAGATTCCTCAACTTCATGCCTCTCAAAAAGGATCCATTAATAAGGTTGATCAAGTCTTATTAACAACCACTTTCGATTAGCATGAAACCGAAGAACTTTCGTAAAACACTAAGTTACCTCAATGGGAATGTTCATATCCCCAACAATAAGTATATCATATTTCTTTTTGACAGTAGGTAGAGGTAATTGAAAACTTCCAATAGTGATGGTCAGAGATTCTTCAATAACATTTATACCATTCACTTGGAATTGTTTCTTCGGAAAGCGCACCGTGTGCTCATTACCATTAATATGAAAAGTGACTTTGCTTTTATTGCAATCAATAACAGCCCCTACAGTATTGAAAAAGGGTCTACCAAGGATAATCGACATGTCGTCGTCCTCGGGCATCTCAAGAATAACAAAGTCCGTTAAGATAGTAACATTTGCAACAACCACGGGCACGTCTTCACAAATACCGATAGGTATGGCCGTTGATTTGTCAGCCATTTGCAATGATATCTCAGTAGGTGTGAGTATATTCAAATCAAGTCTTTTATATAAGGAGAAAGACATAACACTGATTTTCACTACCAGATTGAGTTTCAGCATCGGAAATAGAGACATCATTATTATCAGGAGATATTTGTGTCTCAGGTTCACTAGAGGTATGCAAAGTCCTATCATTTTTCCTTTTCCTTTTCTTCTTAAAAGGACTAGGTGCATCAATATTAATTCTCTGAGAGTCTTGTTCAATTCTTTTAGGATGACCCTCAGGATAAAGTGGTTCTTGGGTCATTCTACCTCCTCTAGTTACTACTCTAGCAGCAAAATCATGCATATTATTATTCATTTCATCAAGCAATTCTTTTTGAGACTTAGCAACTTGTTCTAACTGAGTTTGAACCATAGAGGCATGCTTTCCTACACCTCTAACATCATTACTGATTCTAAATAGCAAGTCACTCAAGCGAGCAATCATATCAGAATTATATTTCAATTGTTTCAGAACATGGGCATTGAAATGATCTTGCTTCATAATATAGTTGTCAAACTCATATAAGCATTGACTAGGATGTTTATTGTGAGGGATGTCACTTCCATTAAACTTTAATAAAGAATTTACCTCTACCACCTATGGAGGTGGTGGTGTGTCAAGGCCATGTATTTCTTCAATAGGTGGCAAATTCTTAACATCCTCAGCTTTAATACCTTTTTCCTTCATAGATTTCTTTGCCTCTTGCATATCTTCAGGACTGATAAATAAGATACCCCTCTTCTTTGGAGTGGGCTTAGGCGGTGGTTCAGGAAGAGTCCAATCATCACAATTCTTCAATATGTTATTCAATAATTCCTCAGCTTGTTCAATAGTTCGTTGCCTGAAAACACAACCAGCACAACTATCTAGGAAGTCCCTAGAAGCATCAGTTAGTCCATTATAAAAGATATCAAGTATTTCATTTTTCTTGAGAGGGTGATCAAGCAAAGCATTAAGCAACTGGAGAAGCCTCCCCAAGCTTGTGGGAGACCCTCTTCTTCAATTTGCACAAAATTAAATATTTCCTATAAGGCAACTTGTTTCTTATGAGCAGGAAAATATTTTTCAGAGAAGTAGTAGATCATATCCTGGGGACTACGCACACAACCAGGAGCAAGGGTATTGTACCATGTCTTAGCATCACCCTTTAATGAGAATGGAAATAACTTAAGGATATAATAGTAGCGAATCTTCTCATCATGAGCAAAGAGGGTGGCTATATCATTCAACTTAGTAAGGTGTGCCACTATAGTTTCAGTTTCATAGCCATGGAAAGGGTCAGATTCAACCAAAGTAATTAACTCTGGGTCGACAGAGAATTCATAATCCTTATCGGTAAAAAAGATAGGTGAAGTAACAAACTTAGGATCACATTTCATTCTAGCATTCAAAGTCTTTTCCTTATACTTGCATAGCAATTTCTTAAGATCATCTCTATCCTTGCAAGAAAGAATTTCTCTAGTTATCTCCTCGTCCATAACATAACCTTCAGGTATCTTAGGCATTTCAAACTTAGGAGAGCTAGGACTAATAGGAGTTTCATAGTCATCATCAGTTTCATTTTCTTTAGCTCTAGCAATTTGTTCATCAAGAAATTCCCCTAGTGGCACATTATCATCAAGCATGGTACTAGCATCATCAATAGCATAATTCATAGCAGAGGTAGAATCATCAATAACTTGTGACATATCAGGATTACTAGCATGTGGTGGTGTTGCAAGCTTACTCATAACAAAAGGTGAATCAAGTGCAGAGTGTGATGGCAGTTCCTTACCTCCCCTCGTAGGAGAGGGAAAAATCTTGGTCTTAGTATCCTTCAGATTCTTCATAGTGATCAATTGATATAAATCCCAAGTGACTCAACAAATATAGCTATGCTCCCTGGCAATGGCGCCAGAAAAATGTCTTGATAACCCACAAGTATAGGGGACCGCAACAGTTTTCGAGGGTAGAGTATTCAACCCAAATTTATAGATTCGACACAAGGGGAGCCAAAGAATACTTGAGAGTATTAGCAGTTGAGTTGTCAATTCAACCACACCTGGGGATTAAATATCTGCAGCAGAGTGATCAGTAGCACAGTAATATGATAGTTTGGTAGCGGTAGTGACAGTGAAAATAGAGGTAACAATAGTAGCAGTAGTTTTGTAGCAGTTGGAACAGCAGCAACAGTAATAGTAACTTAGCAAGAACAATAAGTGAAAAGGTCGTAGGCACTGGATCGGTAACTCGTTGGATGATATTCATCATGTAACAGTCATAACCTAGGGCGACACAGAACTAGCTCCAGTTCATCAATGTAATGTAGGCATGTATTCCGTAATTAGTCATACATGCTTATGGAAAAGAACTTGCATGACATCTTTTGTCCTACCCTCCCGTGGCAGCGGGGTCCATAAGGAAACTAAGGGATATTAAGGCCTCCTTTTAATAGAGAACCGGAACAAAGCATTAACACATGGAGAATACATGAACTCCTCAAACTACGGTCATCACCGCGAAGTATCCCAAATATTGTCACTATGGGCTTGACGGGTCATAACACGTAATAGGTGCATATGACTAGGCAAGATCGGATCAAGAACATAGATATAGAGATGATAACATAAATGGTTCAGATCTGAAATCATGGCACTCGGGCCCTAGTGATAAGCATTAGGCACATCAAAGTCATAGCAACATCAATCTCAGAACATAATGGAAACTAGGGATCAAGCCCTAACAAAACTAACTCGATTACATGATGAATCTCATCCAACTCCTCACCGACCAGCAAGCCTACGAAGGAATTACTCACTCCCGGTGGGGAGCATCATGGAATTGGCGATGGAGAAAGGTTGGTGATGACGAAGACCGAAGATTCCCCTCTCCGGAGCCCCAAACGGGCTCCAGATCTGGCCTCCCGATGAAGAACAAGAGGTGGCGGCGGCTCCGTATCGTGAAACACGATAATTCTTTCTCTCTGATTTTTCTCTCCGAAATTAGGAATTTATAGTGGCGGAGTTAGGGCAAGTGGGGCCACAAGGTGGGCACAACCCACCAGGGCGCGCCCAGGGGGCCATGCACGCCCTGGTGGGTGATGCTCACCCTGGCCCCCCTCTTCAGTGTATTTTGGCTCCGATAATTCTCATTTATTTTGAAATAAATCTCAAAAAAGTTTCGTTCCATTCCGAGAACTTTTATTTCTGCACAAAAACAACACCATGGTAGTTCTACTGAAAACAACGTCAGTCCGGGTTAGTTCCATTCAATCGTGCAAATTAGAGTCCAAAACAAGGGCAAAAGAGTGAGGAAAAGTAGATACGTTGGAGATGTATCAAGCTCCCTGAAGGCTGTCAGTGAAAAGCACGAAGCTCGGGTGGCCGAGGTGCAACAAGAGCTCCAATATGCTAGCACTAAGTGTGAGGCTCTTGAGCAGAAGACCAAGGAATAGGCAGTCGAGCTATCCACGTTGTCCGCCGATCTTAAATCGGAGCGTGTAGATAGGCGGTCTTTTGAGGAAGAACTCCACCAAGTTAGGATGATCGCGGATGGTAAGCCGTACTTACTGTAATGTGCCTTTGGTGGTAACAGGTTTGCTCGTCTTACACGGCTGTGGCATTCCTCAGGCGCCTTTGCGGATCTTCCGAAGAGTGCGACGGATGCGGCCAAGCACTTTGCGGCTAGGGACGGGGATGCGGAACAGAGACTGTTCTGGGCGCAATTTCAGACCTCTGAGCCCCGTCCCATTCTTAGTTATCAGATGAAGCAGCTGATGGAGCTTCATCGGATGGCGAAGCCGGCCTTGAAGGACCTCTGCATTCGGTTGTGGCCTTCGGAGCCACTACCAGGCAGTTATTTCGGCCTGGTGCAGAAGCTTTGCGACGCCTCCTCCCGCATTGAGGTCCTGAAGCGCTCTGTATGTATTGAGAGAGCACAGATGGCCTTTGCGAGGACTATGATGCACTGGCCAGGGATGAAGCCGCTTGAGATGGCTACAGCGCCCCCGCCGCCCGGGAAGGAGCATAGGCGCCCCGAATTGTATTTCGCCCTTGCAATGGAAGGTGCTCGGTTGGTAGAGACCCAGTGCCCTAAGGATGTATTTTCCAGTGAAAATGTTATTGTATGTCCGATGAATATTGTATTTGATAATTCGTATGCATGGTTTATCATGCTTTGGTGTTTTGATTATTTTGACTCCTATGTGGCCGTTTTTGGAACTGAAAGTTGCCAGTCGTCGGCTTTAGCCCCCATGTAATTATTACAAGAGGTGTTCCGTCATCCGCAGTATTATCCTTAGCCGAATTATCGGAACCCAGAGACAGTGGTGCGAGAGATGGGAACGAGGCAATCAGACTATGCGGCTTTAATGCTTTCACTTAGCCGGAGGAGCTTGACTGCGGGGGCTGGTTACTAGCCCCTAGTGTTATGTCGTCTTCGGGTGAACCGAGGCAAAAACCATTACCGCGTGGCTTGCGAGAATGCAAACCCCTCGTATGACACGGAATAATATCTATCGATTTTTAGTTTGACACTTGTGCTCAGATTGCAGACTGGTTCGCGCTTATTATGATGGTCGATTTTCGGCTTTCTCCACTGAGGTACTTGACCAGGCGAGCTGGAAATACAATCACAGTGGTTCTCCCTTTACCCTTTTAGCCGAACGAGCAAAACGTAAGAGGGTAAGCATAGGAGCCGGGCAACCCAACCTTTGACCTAAGACATAATTCGGAAGCGATGCATATAACGCAGAAATCCGACACGCCGGACATGTAAAGGATAATGCCGGGACGATGCTTGGGACGGGCTTTATAGCTAAGCCCCCCGGTCTATTAGCCGGTTGCATCAAATATGTACCGAATAGCTTTGCTTCCGGAGGAGGGGAGTTGGAAAACACTTTATAAAATGCCATAACCAGACCGTAAAAGATGATCTTTATATATTATGAATTTTTACAATTCATACTGCGGGCATAACTGTTACAGGTATTTTTAGAAACAAGTGTATACAAAGGGGAGGTTCGATCGGGGCTCTTGATCGGCGGTTTGATGTCCTTGGTGTATCCCTGTGCGCCTTCATTCCTTTGCTCTTGAAGAGTAGCATGCTCCTTTAAAGGTGGTTATGATCGGTGAACAGACCTTTGAGAGAGGTACATGTTTAAATCACCGAGACATGCATGAGTTTGACGCCTGCTGTGTTGAGAGTAGTTCGGTCGATCCGACCACTCCGTTGTGATGAGGTGTCCCCCCGTAGCTGCCCATGGTATTTTAAGCGCGAAATTGTGCCTTCTTGGTATGTACCTGATGGTTAGCGGGGTGATGACCCACAAGTATAGGGGATCAATCATAGTCCTTTCGATAAGTAAGAGTGTCGAACCCAACAAGGAGTAGAAGGAAATGACAAGCGGTTTTCAGCAAGGTAATTTTTGCAAGCACTGAAATTGTAGGTAACAGATAGTTTGATAGCAAGGTAATTGGTAACGAGCAAGTAACAATAATGGTAAATAAGGTGCAACAAGGTAGCCCAATCCTTTTGTGGCAAAGGACAGGCCAGAACAATCTCTAGTAATGGGCAAAGTGTTCTTGAGGGTACACGGGAATTTCATCTAGTCACTTTTATCATGTTGGTTTGATTCCTGTTCGCTACTTTGATAATTTGATATGTGGGTGGACCGGTGCTTGGGTGCTGTTCTTACTTGAACAATCTCCCACTTATGATTAACCCCCTCGCAAGCATCCGCAACTACAAGAAAAGTATTAAAATAAAATCTAACCATAGCATTAAACGTTTGGATCCAAATCAGCCCCTTACGAAGTAGCGCATAAACTAGGGTTTAAGCTTCTGTCACTCTAGCAACCCATAATCTAATAAATACTCCACAATGCATTCCCTTAGGCCCATGAATGGTGAAGTATCATGTAGTCGACGTTCACATGACACCACTAAGGGAATCACAACATACATATCATCAAAATATCGAACACATATCAAATTCACATGATTAGTTGCAACATGACTTTTCCCATGACCTTAAGAACAAAGGTAACTACTCAAAAATAATAAACATGCTCAATATCAGAGGGGTATTGAATAGCATAATGGATCTGAACATATAATCTTCCACCAAATAAACCATATAGTAATCAACTACGCAAGGTAATCAACACTACTAGTCACCCACAGGTACCAATCTGAGGTTCCCGTACAAAGATTGAACACAAGAGATGAACTAGGGTTTGAGAGGAGATGGTGCAATGTTGATGAAGATTGGCCCCAAAGATGAGAGCGGTGTTGGTGATGACGATGGCTTCGATTTCCCACTCCGGGAGGGAAGTTTCCCCGGCGGAATCGCTCCGCCGGAGGGCAAAAGTGCTCCTACCCAAGTTCCGCCTCGAGGCGGCGGCGCTTCGTCCCGAAAATCCTCCTCTTATTTTTTTAGGTCAAAAGTGATTATATACCAGAAGATGAGCACCGGAGGTGGGCCGAGAAGGGCACAACCCACCAAGGCGCGTCCAGGGGGCCTGGCGCGCCCTGGTGTCTTGTGCCCACCAGGGTGGCCCCCTCCGGTAGTTCTTTGCTCCAGTATTTTTTGTTAATTCCAAAAATAATCTCCGTAAAATTTCAACTCCATTGGAGATGTACAAAATAGGTATCTCTGATGTGCTTTTCTTGGGTCCAGAATTCCAGCTGCCGGTATTCTCCCTCTTTGTGTAAACCTTGCATATTATGAGGGAAAAGGCATTAGAATCACTCCCTAAAGCGTTATTATTCAACAAAACATAATAAATAACAGTAGGAAATCATGATGCAAAATGGACGTATCAACTCCCCCAAGCTTAGACCTCGCTTGTCCTCAAGCGAAAAGCCGAAATTGAAAAGCATGTCCACATGGTTTGAGAGAGAGAGGTGTCGATAAAAACAAAATACGGACATAGAAGATCCTGCTTATTATCATAACAGCAACAAACTCTATCATAAAACTTATTCATATACTTTCATCATATAACTTCTCATGCACAAGTAACAATTCATCACAACATAGAAGTATAAAGCATAAACCTTATTGAAAACCAACAAACTATGTTCTTAGTCAACTTTGCAACTACAATTCATCATATTTTGAGGAAGGGTCTCATGTCGGAGCCTTTTGGCAAGTCCACATACTCAACCATCATTTAGTCTTCTATGATTGCTAACACTCACAGCATATCCATGTGCAACAAGTTTCAACCGGACACATAGGAAGATAGGGGCTTATAGTTTCGTCTCCCAACGTATTCACCTCGAGGGTGATGTCAACAATAATAACTCATGCCCACCCATATCCAACTGGATATATGTGCCTAGTTCTTTCCTCACCACATGATGCTTGCAAAAGGAAAAAGTAAAAAGTAATGGGGAAGAATACTTTGACTCTTGCACAAAAGTAAATACATAAAAGTAAAAGGTAATCCCTTCGCAGAGGGAAGAAGAGGTTGTCATGCGCTTTTTGGTTTGTATGCCCAATCCCTTAATGTAAAAGAACGTCACGCTATATTGCCCCCTATGATAGCAACCTTTATTATGAAGTCCGTCGCTTTTATTACTTTGCCATCATAAGTTTGTATAGCGCTCAATTTTCTCTTACACTAATTGATCAAAACACTTTTAGAAGCAATTTTTATTGCCTTATTGCACCGATGACAACTTACTTGAAGGATCTTACTCGATCCGTAGGTAGGCATGGTGGACTCTCAAAGAATGAATTTGGCTTTGGGTTCTTGGATGCACAAGTAGTATCTCTACTTAGTGCGGAATTTTTGGCTAGCAAAGATATTGGGCAAGCACCACATGTTGAAGGATCTATGACAATATAAGTTCTATGTGGATATGAACAAGCATAAATCATTACGTTGTCTTCCTTGTCCAACGTTAACAATTTTGACATATAATATTTAATGAGGGATCACAATCATAAAAGATGTCCAAGATAGTGTATTTGCATGTGAATCTTCTCTTTCCTTATTAATTCTTTCATGAATTGCATCATTGACCAATGCTATGTTTGTCAATCTCCAATAAATTTTACTACTTATACTTTTTCTTATGTGATGTCATTACTCACCATAAGATTAGCATATGATTCTTTTCATTTATTTTTCTTTCCTTTTATTTTGATTGCAACAAGAAAGTAGAGAGGCAAAAACTCAAACTAAACTTTATTATATAACTCTCACTCGATTACATAGATAGATAGGCCACGAAACTAACACATGAAAATAGATCATGCTAAACTTTTATTCAACTAAAGCAAAGGAAAACTAAAGATCAAACTAAAATAGGTAAAGGTGAATAAAAGTGATGGTGATACGATACCGGGGCACCTCCCCCAATCTTGGATCAAGCCAAGGGGAGTGCCCATACGCGTGTGCTCAAGTCTCCTTTGGTGGTGGTGATGAAGAAGGTGGTGATGATGATGTGGTAGGCTTGTCCTCCAGCTTCCAGGGCAAGGGCTCCCCATCAAAAGTTGACGCAAGAGTCCCCTGAGTCCTGCAACTGGCAGCTAAACTCATACCTTTAAATCTTGCTTCATATTCAAAAACTTGGTTTTGAAGATCATAAACTTGGCTTTGCAGAAAATTAATTTTCTCGTTGAGGGTGGAGATGATGTCCTTCACAGACCGACCATCCACCATCTGATCACGGGTGGACTCCATGATCATGGAGTGATTGGCACTAAGTCCACGCTCCACCATCTTTTGGCACTTGAAGATTTCTTGTTCCACCACCTCGAGCCTAGCCTCCACGCTTCCAGTTCTCTTGGGTCCCTGAACATCAGGGATGTGGAGCACCCCCTCACGCATCTCAATCGCCTGAGGGTGCTTCATCACCTCCGGCAAGTACGGGTTGATGACCTTCTCGAAGAACTTGTCCTTGGAGGAGCTTGGTGGAGCCATGGAGATCTAGATCTGACGAGAAAACAACACGAAACAAGAACAAAGGATTTTTCTGTGATACGGTCGTCAAAACAGTCGGGGATATGTATAGAGAATTTTTATTCTTGGGAAACAAGCATATGGAAGGAAAACGGAGTCAGGAAGGTGTCCGAGGTGGGCACAACCCACCAGGGCACGCCCAGGGGGGCCTGGCGCGCCCTGGTGTATCGTGCTCACCTCGATCACCTTCCGGTTTATTTCTTAATTTCCCAAATTTTCTCATATTCCAAAACTGACAAAAAATATTTTTGCGGATTTTTTGGAGTCCGTTTACTTACCGTATCACGTACCTCCTATTTTTTTCAGAATTCTGGAGTGTTCCGGAAGGTTTCCTTTATGTGTTCCCCCAGTGTCATGGTTTGGATAACATTGCTCTCAGCGTTAATAGGCATACCTGAGATATAGTGTTTAATTCTTTGTCCATTGACCACCTTCGGGTTAGTACCTTCGGCATTATTGATCTTGATAGCTCCAGAATGATAAACCTCTTCAATAATATATGGTCCCTCCCATTTGGAGAGAAGCTTACCTGCAAAAAATCTTAAACGAGAGTTGAACAAAAGAACATAGTCTCCTTTTTCGAATTCCCGCTTTAGGATTCTTTTGTCATGCCATCTTTTTACTTTTTCCTTGAATAGTTTGGCATTTTCATAGGTTTGGGTTCTCCATTCATCTAGTGAGCTAATATCAAATAGCCTCTTCTCACTGGCAAGTTTGAAATCATAATTGAGTTCTTTAATTGCCCAAAATGCTTTATGTTCTAATTCTATAGGCAAATGACAAGCTTTTCCATATACCATTTTGTATGGAGACATACCCATAGGATTTTTATAAGCTGTTCTATAGGCCCAAAGTGCATCATCTAATTTCTTAGACCAATTCTTATGAGACCTATTGACAATTTTCTGTAATATCAATTTTATTTCTCTATTGCTAAGTTCAACTTGACCACTAGATTGAGGATGGTAGGGTGATGCAATTCTATGGTTAACATCATATTTAGCAAGCATCTTACGGGTAGCACCATGAATAAAGTGTGAACCACCATCAGTCATTAAATATCTAGGGACTCCAAACCTCGGGAAGATAACCTCTTTAAGCATTTTAATGGAGGTGTGGTGATCAACACTACTAGTTGGAATAGCTTCTACCCACTTAGTGACATAATCAACAGCAACCAAACTATGAGTGTACCCGTTAGAGGAAGGAAAAGGCCCCATATAATCAAAACCCCAAACGTCAAATGGTTCGACAACAAGTGAATAATTCATAGAAATTTCCTGACGCTTACCGATATTATCAATTCTTTGACATTCATCACAAGACAAGACAAACTAACGGGCATCCTTGAAGAGAGTAGGCCAATAAAAACCGGATTGCAATACCTTGTGAGCAGTTCTATCTCCCACATGATGTCCTCCATAAGCTTCGGAATGACATTTCCGTAGGATTTGTTCCTGTTCATGCTCAGGTACACAACGTCTAATAATACCACCTGCTCCTTCTTTATAAAGATGTGGGTCATCCCAAAAGTAATGTCTTAAGTCATAGAAGAATTTTTTCTTTTGTTGGTATGTGAAGCTAGGTGGTATATATTTAGCGACAATGTAATTAGCAAAATCAGCATACCAAGGAGTGTTGTGAGAAACATTTATTGCAGCTAACTGTTTGTCAGGGAAACTATCATCAATAGGTAGTGGGTCATCAAGAATCTTTTCTAACCTAGACAAGTTATGAGCTACGGGGTTCTCAGCTCCATTCCTGTCAACGATATGTAAGTCAAATTCTTGAAGCAAGAGAACCCATCTAATGAGTCTAGGTTTAACATCTTTCTTTTCCATAAGATATTTTATAGAAGCATGATTGGTGTAAACAATAACCTTGGAGTCAACAATATAGGATCTAAATTTATCACAGGCAAACACAACTGCTAAAAAATTCTTTTTCTGTAGTAGCATAATTTCGTTGGGCACTCTCTAGAGTTTTACTAGCATAGTGGATAACATTGAATTTCTTATCAACTCTTTGTCCTAGAACAGCACCAACAACATAATCACTAGCATCACACATAATTTCAAAAGGCAAGTTCCAATCAGGTGGTTGAACGATAGGTGCAGAGGTTAAGGCTTTCTTGAGGGTTTCAAAGGCTTCCACACAATCATCATCAAAAACAAAAGGGATATCCTTTTGCAAAAAATTAGTAAGACGCCTATAAATTTTAGAGAAGTCTTTAATGAACCTCCTATAGAAACCAGCATGACCAAGGAAACTTCGAATACCTTTAATATCTTTAGGACACGACATTTTCTCAATTGCATCAAATTTAGCTTTATCCACCTCAATAGCTCGTTCAGATATTTTATGCCCCAAGACAATACCTTCATTAACCATAAAGTGGCACTTCTCCCAATTCAAGACGAGATTAGTTTGTTCACATCTCTGCAAAACTCGATGAAGGTTGCCTAAGCAATCATCAAAAGAAGTCCCGTAAACAGAAAAATCATCCATGAAAACCTCCACAATCTTTTCACAAAAATCAGAGAATATAGCAGTCATACATCTTTGAAAGGTAGCAGGTGCATTGCATAAACCAAAAGGCATACGTCTATAAGCATAGGTTCCAAAAGGGCAGGAAATGGTGGTTTTCTCTCGATCGGATTGTCACACATGTATTTGAGAGCAACCAGAATATCCATCCAGAAAACAAAAGTGTGTGTGCTTAGATAATATTTCTAGCATTTGATCAATGAAAGGCAGAGGGTAATGATGTTTTCTAGTAGCTTTATTTAACTTTCTAAAATCAATTACCATTCTATAGCCAGTGATAATTCTTTGTGGAATGAGTTCATTTTTATCATGAGGAACAACGGTAATACCTCCTTTCTTAGGGACACAATGAACGGGACTTACCCATCTACTATCAGCTATGGGATAGATTATACCTGCTTCCAGAAGCTTTAATATTTCAGTTCTTACCACTTCTTTCATCTTAGGATTTAATCATCGTTGATGATCGACAACGGGTTTAGCATCAGGTTCCATATTAATCTTGTGCTGACATAGAGTGGGACTAATGCCCTTAATATCATCAAGAGTATATCCAATAGCAGCCCGGTGCTTCCTTAGAACTTTTAATAATCTTTCTTCTTCATGTTCTAAAAGATTAGCACTAATAACAACAGGATATATCTTTTTCTCATCAAGATAAGCATACTTCAAAGTGTCAGGCAATTGCTTTAATTCAAACACAGTATCACCTTTAGGTGGAGGAGGACCTCCAAGAGTTTCAATAGGCAAATTGTGTTTCAAGAGAGGTTGCTGTTCAAAGAAAATTTGATCTATTTCATTTCTTTCATGCAAGTGCATATCATTTTCATGGTCAAGCAAATATTGTTCTAATGGAGCAGTAGGAGGCACGGCAATAGAAGTAGGACCAATTATTTCATCCTTATTAGATAACGCTCTCTCACGAGGTTGTCTACTAAACTTGGAAAAATTAAATTCATGAGACACACCACCAAAACTGACACCGACAGTTTGTTTTTAACAATCTATCTTAGCATTGACGGTGCTCAAGAAAGGTCTACCAAAGATAATGGGACAAAAGTCATCTTGTGGGGAACCAAGAACTAGGAAATCAGTAGGGTATTTTACTTTCCCACACAAGACTTCAACATCTCTAACAATCCCAAGTGGTGTGATGGTGTCTCTATTAGCAAGTTTAATAGTAACATCAATGTCTTCTATTTCAGCAGGTGCTATTTCATCCATAATTTCTTGGTATAAGGTAAAAGGGATAGCACTCACACTAGCACCCAAATCACATAAACCATGATAGCAATGATCTCCTATTTTGACTGAGACAACAGGCAAGCCTTCTATGGGTCTATGTTTATCTTTTTCATCGGGTTTAGCAATTCTAGCAGCTTCATCTCAGAAGTAGATAACATGCCCATAAATATTTTCTACCAAGAGATCTTTAACCATAGCAACACTAGGTTCTACTTTTATTTGTTCTGGGGGCTTAGATGCTCTTATATTACTCTTACGAACTACAGTTGATAGCTTAGCATGTTCCTTTATCCTAATAGGGAAAGGTGGTTTTTCAATATAAGCGGTAGGCACAACTGGATCAACATTGTAAATGATGGTTTCATCTTTAGCTATGACCGGTTCTTTAATTTCTTCTTTAATAGGGGGATGATATTTAAACCACTTCTCCTTATGGAGATCAACGTGAGTAGCAAATGCTTCACAGAAAGAGGCTACTATCTCAGAGTCAATTCCATATTTAGTGCTAAACTTGTGAAAAGTATCGGTATTCATAAAAGATTTAACACAATCAAACTCAAGCTTTATACCTGACTCATTACCTTCGTCGAGTTCCCAATCTTCAGAATTGCGTTTAATTCTTTCTAAGAGATCCCACTTGAATTCAATAGTCTTCTTCATATAAGAACCAGCACAAGACGTATCGAGCATGGATTGATCGTTATGAGAAAGCCGAGCATATTTTTTTTGAATAATAACTTCTCTCGGGATGTCATGATTGGGGCATGAATATAACATTGACTTAAGCCTCCCCCAAGCTAAAGCGATGCTTTCTCCTTCACGAGGCCAAAATTTATATATATAATTCCGATCACGATGAACTATACGCATGGGATAAAACTTTTGGTGGAATTCCAATTGCAAACGATTCCAGTTCCATGATCCAAGATCATTACATAGCCTATACCATGTCAATGCTTTTCCCTTCAAAGATAAAGGGAAAACCTTCTTCTTAGCTTCATCTCCGGGTAAACCTGCAAGCTTAAATAATCCACAAACTTCGTTCACATATAATAGGTGGATATCAGGATGTTCAGTTCCATCTCCTGCATAAGGTTTAGCAAGCAGTTGTTCTACCATACCCGAAGGAATTTCATAACCAATATTTTCAGTAGGTGCAGTAGGTTGAGGGGAAACTAATTGTGGTTCCGGTCGAGGTGAAGATACCCCGAACAAACCCCTCAAAGGATTGTTTTCCATAGTAGCAAGTAACAATAAATTTCAGCACGTAGTATAAATTTTTTCCTTACCGATTTCCACTTACCAAGAGCGCTTCACTCCCCGGCAACAATGCTAGAAAAGTGTCTCGAAGGGGATTAATCGTAGTCCTTTCGATAAGTAAGAGTGTCGAACCCAACGAGGAGCAGAAGGAAATGACAAGCGATTTTCAGCAAGGTAATTTCTGCAAGCACTGAAATTGTAGGTAACAGATAGTTTGATAGCAAGGTAATTGGTAACGAGCAAGTAACGGTAATGGTAAATAAGGTGCAGCAAGGTAGCCCAATCCTTTTGTGGCAAAGGACAGGCCAGAACAATCTCTAGTAATGGGCAAAGTGTTCTTGAGGGTACACGGGAATTTCATCTAGTCACTTTTATCATGTTGGTTTGATTCGTGTTCGCTACTTTGATAATTTGATATGTGGGTGGACCGGTGCTTGGGTGATATTCTTACTTGAACAACCTCCCACTTATGATTAACCCCCTCACAAGCATCCGCAGCTATGAGAAAAGTATTAAGATAAAATCTAACCATAACATTAAACGTTTGGATCCAAATCAGCCCCTTACAAAGTAGCGCATAAACTAGGGTTTAAGCTTCTGTCACTCTAGCAACCCATCATCTAATAACTACTCCACAATGCATTACCTTAGGCTCATGAATGGTGAAGTGTCATGTAGTCGAGGTTCACATGACACCACTAAGGGAATCACAACATACATATCATCAAAATATCGAACACATATCAAATTCACATGATTACTTGCAACATGACTTCTCCCGTGACCTCAAGAACAAAGGTAACTACTCACAAATAATAAACATGCTCAATATCAGAGGGGTATTGAATAGCATAATGGATCTGAACATATAATCTTCCACCAAATAAACCATATAGTAATCAACTACGCAAGGTAATCAACACTACTAGTCACCCACAGGTACCAATCTGAAGTCCCGGTACAAAGATTGAACACAAGAGATGAACTAGGGTTTGAGAGGAGATGGTGCTGTTGAAGATGTTGATGAAGATTGGCCTCCCAAAGATGAGAGGGGTGTTGGTGATGACGATGGCTTCGATTTCCCCCTCCGAGAGGGAAGTTCCCCCGACGGAATCGCTCCGTCGGAGGGCAAAAGTGCTCCTGCCCAAGTTCCGCCTCGAGGCGGCGACGCTTCATCCCAAAAGTCCTCCTCTTATTTATTTTCTAGGTCAAAAGTGATTATATACCAGAAGATGGGTGCTACTTCTTGAGCATGCGTTGGTTTTCCCTTGAAGAGGAAAGGGTGATGCGGCAAAGTAGATAAGTATTTCCCTCAATTGTTGAGAACCAAGGTATCAATCCAGTAGGAGATAGAAGCAAGTCCCCAATAGATGTACCTACACAAAGAATCAAACTTTTGCACCCAATGCTATAAAGGGGTTGTCAATCCCTTCACGGTTACTTTCAAGGATGAGATCTGATAGAGATAGATGGAAAAAGATTGCGAAAAGTAAAAGCACAAGTAAATAGATCTGAAAATATAAGATGGAAAATAGACGCGGGGGCCATAGTTTTCACTAGAGGCTTCTCTCATGAAGGCAAATACTACGGTGGGTTAACAAATTACCGTCGAGCAATTGATAGAAAATCGCATAGTTATGACGATATCCAAGGCAATGATTATGCATATAGGCATCACGTCCGTGTCAAGTAGACCGAAACGATTTTGCATCTACTACTATTACTCCACACATCGACCGACTCCTGCCTGCATCTAGAGTATTAAGTTCATGAAGAACAGAGTAACGCATTAGGTAAGATGACATGATGTAGAGGGATAAACTCAAGCAATATGATGAAAACCCCATCTTTTTATCCTCGATGGCAACAATACAATACGTGCCTCGCTACCCCTACTATGTCACTGGGTGAGGACACCGCAAGATTGAACCCAAAACTAAGCACTTCTCCCATTGCAAGAATTACCAATCTAGTTGGCCAAACCAAACCAATAACTCGAAGAGACTTGCAAAGATATGAAATCATGCATATAAGAATTCAGAAAAGACTCAAATAATATTCATAGATAATCTGATCATAAACCCACAATTCATCGGATCTCGACAAACACACCGCAAAAGAGTATTACATCGGATAGATCTCCATGAAGATCATGAAGAACATGGTATTGAAGAGCAAAGAGAGAGAAGAAGCCATCTAGCTACTAGCTATGGACCCGAAGGTCTGTGGTGGACTACTCATGCATCATCGGAGGGGCAATGGAGTTGATGTAGATGCCCTCCGTGATCGAATCCCCCTCCGGCAGATTACCAGAAAAGGTCCCCAGATGGGATCTCATGGGAACAGAGGCTCCTGGCGGTGGAAAAGTATTTTCATGGCTCTCTTTGGTATCCAGGGAATATTTGGGAATTTATAGGCCGAAGAGTAGGGTTAGGAGGGCTGCCGTGGGCCCACAAGCCAGGGGGGCGCGCCCTACCCCCCTGGGCGCGCCCCTGTGGCTTGTGGCCACACGGCGGCTCTCTTGCCTTGGTCTCCAAGCTTGGTAGGTTTCTTCTGGTCCAAGAAAAATCATTCCGAAGATTTTATTCCGTTTGGACTCCGTTTAATATTCCTTATCTGCAATACTCAAAAACAAGGAAAAACAGAAACTGGCACTAGGCACTAGATTAATAGGTTAGTCCCAAAAATAATATAAAATAGCATATTAATGCATATAAAACATCCAAAACAGATAATATAATAGCATGGAACAATAAAAAATTATAGATACGTTGGAGACGTATCAGTGGGCACCGGAGGTGGGTCGAGGAGGGCACAACCCACCAAGGCGCGCCCAGGGGGGCCTGGCGTGCCCTGGTGTCTTGTGCCCACCAGGGTGGCCCCCTCCGGTAGTTGTTTGCTCCAGTATTGTTTATTAATTCCAAAAATAATCTTCGTAAAATTTCAGCTCCATTGGAGATGTGCAGAATAGGTATCTCTGATGTGCTTTTCTTGGGTCCAGAATTCCAGCTGCCGGTATTCTCGCTCTTTGTGTAAACCTTGCATATTATGAGAGAAAAGGCATTAGAATCACTCCCTAAAGCATTATTGTTCAACAAAACATAATAAATAACAGTAGGAAATCATGATGCAAAATGGACGTATCACGGGGCCGTGCTGTGGGGGGCGCGTCCCTATTTGTGATGGACAGGAGATTGCTCTGGGAGATCGTGTCGTGCTCGTACCTGCTTGCTCACCTGTCGCAGCTTGTCGCTTGGTTGGGGTCTTGGTGCCTCGATGCCAGACTGGAATTTGGCCGCTAGAGCCGCTGTGTGTTCCTCAGTTCGGAGTGAGCGTTCTGTATTGCCATTGACGGTGATGACCCCCTTTGGCCCAGGCATCTTGAGCTTCAGGTATGCGTAGTGGGCAACGGCGTTGAAGCGAGCGAACGTTGTACGACCGAGCAGTGCGTGATAGCCACTGCGGAAAGGCACTATATCGAAGATCAAGTCTTCGCTACGGAAGTTATCGGGCGAACCGAACACTACTTCCAGCATCACGGTACCCGAGCATCGTGCTTCGACATCGGGGATGACTCCCTTGAAGGTAGTGTTGCTGGGTTTAATTCTTGACGGGTCGATACCCATCTTTTTTACTGTGTCTGAGTAAATCAGATTAAGGCTGCTTCCTCCATCCATAAGGACTCTAGTGACGTGGTATCCATCGATGACGGGGTCCAGGACGAGGGCGGCCGAGCCTCCATGACGGATGCTGGTCGGATGATCCCTACGATAGAAGGTGATTGGGCAAGCCAACCACGAGTTAAACTTCGAAGCTATGGGCTCTACGGCGTAGACCTCCCAAAGTGCGCGTTTCCTCTCCTTTTTGGGTATATGTGTGACATATATCATGTTCACAGTTTTGACCTCGGGAGGGAATTGCTTCTGCCCGCCATTGTTCGGCCCGCGAGGTTCTTCATTGTCCTCACTGCATGGGCTCTTGCTCTGTTCCTCGGCTGCGAGCTTGCCGGCTTGTTTGAACACCCAACAGTTTCTGTTGGTGTGGGTGGCCGGCTTGTCTTGCGTGCCGTGGATTTGGCAGGGCCTATCCATGATTTTGTCCAAAGCGGTAGGTCCATCCCTGTTCCCTTTAGAGGGCTTCTTCTGTTGTCCGGGTTTTGAGTTGCGGAAACCGGCATTTACGGCAGTGTCTTCTGAGTCGCCATTGCTATGGCGGTGTTTATTTTTGTTCCGCCTTGGCTTTCCGTTAGCATCCCGCTCTTTATATGTGCCGGGGTCTTCGGGATTGTGGCTTCGATGAGCTAGCCAATTGTCTTCGCCCGCACAGAAGTGGGTCATAAGGGAGGTGAGGGCAGACATCGTTCTCGGCTTATGTTGGCCGAGCTGGCGAGCTAGCAATTCGTCCCGGAATTTGTGTCTGAACGAGGCTATCGCCTCGGCGTCTGGACAGTTGACGATCTGGTTCTTCTTAGTCAAGAACCGATTCCAGAAATGCCTGGCCGATTCGCCAGTCTTCTGGACGACGTTGCTTAGGTCGGAAGAGTCCGGGGGCCGGACATAAGTGCCTTGGAAGTTAGACTGGAAGGCGTCTTCGAGCTCCTCCCAACTCCCAATGGAGTTCTCGGATAGACTGTTTAGCCAGTGCCGAGCTAGTCCCTTCAGTTTGAGTGGTAGGTATTTGATGGCATGGAGATCGTATCCTCTGGCCATATGGATGTGAAGGAGGAAGTCCTTGATCCATACGGCCGGGTCCGTCATTCCGTCGTATGATTCTATGTTAACGGGTTTAAACCCTTCGGGGAACTGGTGCTGCATGACCTCGTTTGTAAAACACAGTGGGTGTGCGGGGCCTCTGATTCGGTCTACGTCACTTCGGAAATCGGCTATTGGCTGAGCCCAGTATTGTTCCCGGTTTCTGTGGTTGCGCTCGAGCCACGATCGGTAGTCATCCCGTCTAGCGGGGGAGCGTCCCCTAGATCTGTAAATGGATCTGGTGTGACCTGACCTGTAGTCTAGGTCCTGCCGAAGATCGTATCGATCCTCAGGCTGTGTTGGCCCCTTTCCTCTCCTATGGGGTGACGTGGGCCAGTACTCGGCGTCTTGAGCCACCTTGTCCCGTCCTCGAGGGGGGCGGTCCGACTGGTCATACTGAGTGCGCCTGGGAGATTCGGGCTCAAGGGCCTCGTCGTCGAATTGCGGCAGCAGGCGCCGGCAAGGGTAACTCCTCTTTTGATCCGGCCGCTCAGTGCCGAACCCTTCTTCGGCCGCCAGAACTTTTGTCCATCTGTTGTTGATGGTGTCTTGTTCGGCTTTGATCTGTTGCTACTTTGCCTTTAAGCTCCGAGCAGTGGCTATGTGCCATTGCATGAATTGTTCTTGGTCCTCGGGGTTTTAGGGGATGGTGAAGTCTTCGGCTTCGAGGCTTTCTTCCTCTCCAGCGTGTGGGAGGTAGTTATCATCCTCGGAATCATTGAGGTCCTTGGCGTCTTGCTGATCCGTCAGCCTTTCCGGGTCCTCCAACGGCTCCACGGGGGCTTCGGGGTCGCCGAGGTCCTCCGGGGTCTCCATTTCCCAGGTGCCTGCAACGGCTTCCCTTCCCTTGTTGGTCTTGGATTGCTTGCATTGTTTTCGGCATTTTGATGCTTCGCCGGATTTTTTGCCGTTCTTCCTGGGGGTGTGATTGTCCCTGTCGTTAGGGGTGTCCACCATATAGACATCATAGGCTGAGGTGGCTGTCCACCGCTCGGTGGTCATGGGGGCAGGGTCGCCGATCTCTTCATCCATGTGTTCTGTCTCTTCGGAGGCATAGTCCAACATGTCGGTTAAGTCTTCGACAGTGGCTACCAGATGGGCCGCTGGTGGGCCGTAAAATTTCCCGTAACCGGCCTCTAAGTCGACCGGAACGTGGGTCGAGGTAAGATCGTCCTTGATTGCCATTGACTGGATGCGGTCTAGAGCCTCGTTCAACCATGAGAGGACGACCAGATCGGTTTCCTAAGGGCCCTTGGGGTTGAGCTCCAAGGCGTCTTCAGGATGGGCGTGTTCGGCGAATGCCGAACCCTGATATTCAGGTACCATCACTGAGTTCGGGATCGAGGCCGGACCTCCGGTGGAGAAAGATCTGAGGGTCAAGCCGGAATGTGGGCTCGAAGTTGAAGCTCCGGGACCTCCGGGCCCGTCGGACGAAACTGAGGGTTCAGTGAGGACAGATCGCCACGGGAGTCGGCGGTGAACTCTAGGTTCCCGAACCTGATCTCTTGATCGTGGGCGAAATTTTTGATCCGGCCTAGTTGGCCGGTCGATTTAGCATGCAGCACAACACTGCCGAACGCGAAGACCTGTCCGGGGACAAAGATGTCCTCGTTCCAGGCCTGTTCGCTGATGATTAGGCGAGCCATCAATCCACAAGTGATCTCACAGCGGAACTCTCAATGAAAGCACCAATGTCGGTGTCGAAACCGGCGGATCTCGGGTAGGGGGTCCCGAACTGTGAACCTAGGATCGATGGTAACAGGGGACGAAGGAGATGGTGTTTACCCAGGTTTGGCCCTTGTAAGGAGGTAAAACCCTATGTCCTGCTTGATTGTATTGCTGAGTATGAAGGTTACAGAGTAGATCTACCTTGAGATCAAACGAACTAAACCCTAATGAGTTGACTTGTGTCTCTACAAACTAAGCCCCCTGGTTTATATGGACACCAGGGGTCCCTAGGGTTACAAATGACCGGTTTCCATCCGGGCATAGATACACCCATTTTTACTTGGAGGACACACCAAGTCTTCGGAACCTCCCCCCCCCCTAAGCTTGGGGTCATCCTGTAGTCTGGCCTTCCCGAAGATGTCCCAAGGCGGCCCACCGGGCTGGTCCAAATAAGATAAGCCAACAGCCCGAGGACCCCTTAATCCCAGACTCCCTCAATGACCATCCATCCTTTGAGACCAACTTCAACCGGAAGCAAGGCCGGTTACCCCTCACTTCGTGAAAGGTTAAGTGTGACGAAGGTATGCATTCCGTCATACACTTTTCCTTCCTTGCCATTACATCTTGATAGCCACACCATCTTTGCGATTACCTTCATACCTATTGAGACTAGCTATCCGAGTATTGCCGGGCTTCGCGAAAACTTGTGCACCATAGTGATACGATATCATATTGTTGCATCACTATAAATAGCATATAGTGCAATTGCTTGCTCCCGTGCATATCTTGTGATACTTGTCTCATATATTTGGTTGAGGCTCAATAAAAATAGTGGAAAGGAAGAGAAGAAAAAAAAGCTTCTAAGGAAGAAAGAAAGATCATAAGCTTATAAGCAAAAGGAATTGAGCATGAAAAGAGATACTTGTGGATGAGGATACATGGAATAGGAAACATTTTGCTTGCATACATAGGATTGGTGCCAAGTGGTGAATCGTGCCCAAACGTGCAATAAAGCTAGTGTCTCTCCTTGTGTTTGTGCAACAAGAGCTTAGTCATCGTTAGGCAATTTTGTATTGCTCATCCCTATAGTTGCACAAGCCCCATTATCCCACCGTGTGTGTTTCTTTATTGCCCTCCTCTATATTGTGATCGCTTGCTTTGCATTGTGAGTCCATTGGATAGATTTCAACATTTGCAATATCTTGGACTTCATTTTGCTTGATATTTTGTGCCACTAACCCCACCGAGCTCCACTATAAGCCATTTGTGTAGGTTGTTAGAATTGGACGGGGCTTTTCACCAAGTGCACTCTTTTCCTTGCATACATTGTGGTCTTTTAACATCCATCTACAACTTCGGAAAGAGGTAACTTTGGTATGTTCATTCCGTCTCATTCTCACACCTTCTCGAGTGCTTCCATGGATAGGGACGGCACATCTACTTCGGTCTACAACCACAACGACAAGTTCGATGCCATGAAGAAAACCATTGACGCCAAGTTGGGTGCTCAAATGGAGGAGCTCAAGGTCCAAATCAACACCGACAAGAGTTCTTCCTCATCTTCAAGAAGACGCTCAAGTGCACATGCTTACGAGCTTCCATCTTCGGCAAGATTATCTCGGCATCGACACCATCAACGACATGAAGAAATAATGATGCCAACATCAAGGCGTCGAACAAAGAACAAGTGTGAAGGTCACGAGCTCGACACCAACCATCGCTCGATGACTCCACCGCTTACCTTGGCATCTTTGCCAAGTGACTTCAAGGCATCTTCACCTTTGGGTATGTGGTATCTTTGCCAATAAGCACCTCAAGAGAAGCTCCCCAAGCTCAAGACCGCGACTTCCACCAGCTACTACGACTTCAACATTCCATTCTATGGGACTCATGACCCCGAAGAGTACCTCGAGTGGGAGCGCAAGATGGACACCTACCTCAAGCTACTTCAAGTCCCTTCCGAAGATCCAGTGAAGTGTGCCACAAGAAACTTCCATGACTACGCGTCAACATGGTGGCTTCACACACCTTCGAAGAGCTTAGACATGAGTTGGTCCAAGACGAAGAAAGCTATGAGGCAAGAATTTGTGCCTTCCACGTACACGGAACATCTTCAAAGCCAATTGGAGAACACCATACAAGGATCCAAGTCCCTCGACGAGTACTTCATGGAGATGATGAAAGCCTTGCGACGAGCTAGAGTGGGCGACCCCATTTGGATGAAGTTCCACTTCACGACAGGATTGAACAGCGACATCGCCAAGACTATCGTCAACAACACCTACAAGTCTCTCGATGACCTCTACATTGGTGCCCTCAAGGCAGTTCAAGAACTCAAGAAGGCCAAGGCTTCTCCACCCCAAGCACACTTCGCGACGACCAAGCTCCACGACTACGAGCATGAGGATGGTACCACCAAGATGTCCAAGCCCGATGAGCTCCAAGACGACGCTCCCAAGTCCGACTTCAATGCCATCCCTCTTTGTGGCATTGACAATGCCGAGTCTACCACGACTCTTTTTGACGATGGCGTGGCGACGACTACAACTACGAAGCCACTCAAGGAACATGCTTCGGAGGCGAGCGACAAGGTGGCGAGCAATGATGATGCTTCCATCGTCGGAGGCGAGAGTGATGATGTTCCATCTTCGGCCTTCATCCACGGTGACGGTGATGAGATGGTTGAGCATGGGATTTTCCCTTTGACCACGGTGACGTTTGGAGATGAGTTGAGAGACTTTTGCCACCATATTGAGAGTGAGAGTGACTTCACTACTAGCCCCACATATGATGAGTTGCCCCAATTCCCATGTGAGTGAGATGAGTGACTCTACCATATGTGAGTATGAGTGCAACTACCTGGAGGGAGTGAGTGAGCCACCACCACATAGAGTGAGTGAGGCAGTTGATAGGGCATGTGAGGCCATTTCAATTTCTAACAACTTAACCTCTACCTCTATTGTGTCTTCTCCTTTGGTGCTAGGTCCCATATACGATGACGCACCGATCCTTGATGACTTCGTCCTTCCTTTGGACAAGACGATGGCCATGGTGGATGATGATGCACCCCCCACATGGTTCCATCATGATGATGATGACCACAAGTTGGTCTATGCAACCTCACCTACACCACATGAATGGAATGAAAAAGGTAACTTATGTGAAGGTGATGCTCTTGTCCCACTAGTGGACATTGATTGCTTGCATGATGATGATACACCTATTGCTATGCTTCATGATTATGAGATTTCCTCATGTGATGAATTACCCATTTATGATGAGTTTGACGATTCTTATGTGGAGTCTATTAGTTATGATGCCATGTTGCATAGGATACCTTGTGAGAACTCTATTGTCCACATCATGTTTGACAATCCGCTTGACTTGTCATATGCTATGCATGAGATCACTCATATTGCATCTTTACAATCTCATCGTAGTAACTATGCATATGCCATTAAAATAAACCAAATTTGCACATATGGCATAGATGACAAACCTATGGTTATTGGCATTTGCTTTTCTTGTGATGATATTGCCATGCTTCCTTTGCATCATTTGCGCAATTGTTCACTATTGCCATGCCATGATCACCATGATTTGGAAATGCATTGTTTTGGATGTTGTCCATACTCTCCGAATTATGCTTCCGCTATTGCACATGAGGAGACCCCCATAGTTTCCTCATACATTATAGGAGATTTTGTTCCATCCCATCCATTGCATGATCCCATTCATCGTGTGCACAATATGCTTGCCATTGTTATGAATAATATGCTTGTGCCACATACTTGCTACAATTTGCGTCCCAATCATGTTAAGCATAATACCCATCGTTGCATGATGGATGACGTATTCCTATACCATGCCTCAAATTTCTTTGAGCATTGCTTATTTTGTGCTAACTCTCACGTACACATACCCATCATGATGGACGATGTGTACATTTACCACGGACACACCTTGTTTCGTGTGCCTCATTCTTGTGTAGGTACACATGATTCTTCGTCAACCTCGCAAGCGCACGAGTTGACGAAAAGAGCTCTAGAGAGCAACGAAGACGTGCACCACTATAGAGTGCTTACCCTCCACCCACCCTCTTTGCGCAAATACTTCGCGCATTTCTTCTAAATGGAGCTCACATGGCTATGGCTTATTTCCCATTACACTTATTATGCCCATATTGCCATGTTCACTTTGCATGATATGTTCATTTCTATGCCTTTGCCATGCATTTGTGACCCATGCCTTGCATCTCACATGTCACTTGATTCTCATATTCGTATGTGTATTTGCAAGCTTGGTGGAGATCTTACTTGCTATTGCCATGTTCGCTTTGTGCCCCATGCCTATGATGATACATTGATCATGTTTTGTGTTCATGCTCGCGATATGTCATGTGCATTACTTATGCCCACTATTTGCTCACATGACATGATTGCCATGATTTCCTCTAGTATGTTGCATCTTCGCACTACTATTTTTCACGACACGATCACTGTGCTTGCTTATGTTGCATCACCGATGTGCTCCTTTTATGCGGTTGATGACAACCATTGCCATGCTTCGCACATGATTGATATTGCTTGTTGTCGTATGTCTCCACATGTTGCCTCTCTCATGCTAGATGATTTGCCATGTATTGAGTGCAACAATGCTATTAATTTTGCTAATGAGATTGCCCCCATAGCTTTCTCTCATATTATTGGAGCTTTTGACATCTCTCATGTGAAGCATGTGTCGTTGTTTTGTCACGGCAGATGCCATGGGTAGGCTTATCGAGAGTGGTTGGGGCCAAAGGACGCCGACGGGCTCCGGGAACGGGGTTAGGCACAGGCGGTGGCGGACACACAATGTACCCAGCTTCGGGGCCCTCCGTGGGAGGTAACACCCCTAGTCCTGCTTGGTCTAGTTCAGTCAATGGTGAGGTTACAATGGTGCTCCTGGAGCTGTATGGCTAGAGGAGGAAGAAGGGGCTGGACTGCCCCTGCTGCCTCTCTACGTGAGTGTGGTAAGTGAGTGGAGAATGCGTCCTCCCTTGCATGGGGGGGCCCGGGGGGTTTTATAGGCCAACCCCCCGGATTACAATACGAATAAAAGGCTTCGGGAGGGCCCCAGCCGGCAGCCTCTCTGGCCGGCTGTGGGGGCCCCCGGCTGAGTGGTCCTGTCGCTGGTAGGGCCCGTCGGCTGCAGGGTCCCGTCGGGAGCCGGCGGGGCCCGCGTGGTATGTCCCAATGCCGGTCACGTCGCGGCACGGACCGTCCTTCGGGGCGTCGTCTTGAGGCAACCGGCCGAGGTCAGCGGTACGGCCGGCCGCACTGTAGCCACGCCGGGGCAGGTAATGGAGTGGTTGAAGGCGTGCCAGCACTGTTGGAAGCCCGGTCGCAGTCGGCCAGAGTCAGAGGCACTGTCGCCTCCACTATGGCCACACGGGCGCTGACCCCCGATGGGACGGGGGCCACTGTTGCCATGCGTACCTTGACCGCGGCATCCAATGCGTGGCCGGCTAGGGGGCCAGGCGTCTCCGCCCCGAGCCGGACGGCTCGTCGCAGCCGGCAAGGCATAGCCGGCGGGGCGTAACCGGCAGGGCGTAGCCGGACTGTAGGGGGGGGGGAAGCAGCTCGTCCTTCAGTCGCGTTAGGAAGTTGGAGTAGTGGGTCGTTTGAGGCTACCCCGGGGTTACTCCCCCCCCGACAGTAGTCCCCGAAGCAGGGGAGGCTCGCCGACGAACCGTGGCGGTCCTCGGCGGCTTGAATATCGCCTTCGCACCGCAGCGTGCCTCAGAAACCAGACGACGCGGGCAAGCGACGGCCGGCTCCGCAGCCCGCCGACGCTTCGTGCGCCGCCTCAGGTGCCCCGTCGGGCGGGGAAGCCGCACCACGGTTAAGACGTAACAGGCTGTGGCCTGACGGGCCGCGCGGTGGAAAAGATCGGGCCGTGGGGCGGGGCCCTCCACGGCCGTGGCCACGGCCTGCGCGCATGGATCTTTTACGGCTCGGGCCGTCGGTTGGCGTTCCCGAGCGCAATAACTTCCGTCCCGCATGCGGCGGGAATCGTGGGGGTCGTGTGCAATGAATCCGCCCCCACGATCGACCGCTTGGGGTTTAAATGGAGAGGGGAGAGGAACAGAACGGCACATTCGCTCCTCCCGCCCCAGTCGCATCATCCTCGTTGCCCTCCTCCTCCCGCTCCGAGAGAGAGAGAGAGAGAGAGAGAGAGAGAGAGAAAGAGGGTAGAGCCCACGCGCTCGTCGCGCCGCCACTCGCCGCCGCCGCGGGCCCGTACTGCGGCCGAGCAACTGCGCCCGCCACCGCGACCGCAAGCCTTTTCAGAAGCCATGGCGAGCAAAGGCGCTTGGGATGGCAGCGACGTTGATGAGCAGTTCATCGAGCACCTCCGCCACCGCCGCAAGCTTCCGTCGGAGGCGCACCTGGAGGCGCGCATCGCCGGGCCGGAGAACTCCCCGGCCCCGCGGGAGGGCGAGGTGGTCGTCTTTGCCGAGCATTTCCTCCGCGGGCTCGGGCTGCCGGCGAGTACCTTCTTTTGGCAGTTCTTGACGCGGTTCGGCCTGCAGCCGCACCACCTTGCCGCCAATGCCGTCTTGCATTTGGCGGCATTTGTCACCCTCTGCGAGGGGTTCTTGGAGGTGGAGCCGAGGCTCGACCTCTGGTTCCGGCTGTTCTTCCTCTAGCGGCAGACGGTAAAGGACCCGGCGACGCAGGAGAAGGTCATGACCGCCTGCGGGGGCGCCCTGATCCACATCCGCAAGGGAGCCGGCTTCCCGAAACTCCCGCTGCAGGAGTCGGTGAAGAATTGGCAGCGGGGGTTCTTCTACGTGAAGAATGTGAAGCCGGAGGAGGACTACATCAACCTCCCCGACTTTGTCAACCAGCCGCCGGCGGCGATGCTGAACTGGCGGACGGCTCCGCCCCAGGCGCCCGAGACGGCGGACCGGCTCTGCGAGCGCTTGCTGGTGATGACCGGGACGGAGGGGCTGAAGGCCACCGACCTGTTGGCCGCGATGGTGGCGCGCCGGGTGCAGCCGCTGCAGAGCCGGCCGCACCTCATCTGCCAGATGGGAGGGCGGCATGACCCCTGCCGGCTCTCCACCAAGGAGCTGAAGCCGATCCAAGTGGCGAGGAGGGTGAACGCCTTCTCGACGGCGAAGCTGAACGAAGAGGGGTGGCAATGGGGGAAACCTCGTACAGCCGAAGCCATCCGGCGCCGTGGGTAAGTGACTAGCCGTCTCCCCCCTCTCCTCCTTTCCAGAGACGGCGCCCCCCCTTGGCCTGACGGTGAGGTGCTTCGCCCGCTCGCAGGTTTTCCCGCAGTTGCAGAACTACGGGGAGCCGGCCACCGACTTGGCGGACTCGGACCCCGAGGAGGTCGAGGACGCCGATGACGTAGAGCCGGCGGACTCGGAGCAAGCTGGTGTGTCCGAAGCCGGCGAGGCAGAGACGGAGATGGAGGAGGCCGAATCGACGGGTGAGTTCTCTCCCCCGATGCATCTACGGGGTTGGACCGATGATGACGCTGAGTCGGAGGAGTCGCGTGATGCAGAGGCTCCGGAGGACCTCGAGGCCTCGTAGGGTGACGTCACGGCGCCGAGGAGACGCCCGCGCCGAGCCGGCACGAGCCCAGCCGGGGCGGCGAGGACGTGGGCGACAAGGGGAAGCAGCCGGCTGTCACCAAGCCGGCGCCCAAACGGGCAGCCGCCGCGCAGCCGGGCGGCGGCCACGGAGGTGGTGGGAAGAAGCAGCGGGTCGCCCAGATGGGACCCGCGAGGAGGGCGGCCGCCGTCGTCGTCGGGTAAGCCCATCTCCCCTTCGCCATGCCTCGTTAGTATTTTCCATGTCCCCCCTTCTCCTTATCCCGCCTGATCAGGGAGGCGCGCGCCCTGGGGAGGACCCCGGGAGGCGAGGCCACGGGGACGGCGCCACCGGACACCACCGAGGAGAGGGAGCGCCAGGCATGGCTAGATCTCGAGGCGGCCGAGCAAGAGCAGCGCGCTGAGGAGCGCCGCCCCTGGGAGAAGGCGGCGGAGAAACAGCAGCCGCCGGAAGGAGCGGTGGAGAGGCAGCCGGCCAATCGTGGGAGCCATTCCCCCACGGCCGGGAGAGGAGGTCGAAGGACCACCACGATCCCGAGCGGCAGGCGGAGACGGACGCGAAGGCTGCGGAAGACGCGCGCGCGGCAGCAGGCGCGGGTGCGGCCAGCCCCTGAGGAAGGGAGGAGATGGATCGTGACACAGCCCCGCCAGGAGCGGGCGATGTGCCGCCGGGGGCAGAGGAACCCCCGAAAGTTGAAGTCCTAGATCCGGAGGTGCCGGCTCCGGATGTGCCGGCCCCGGAGGTGCCGGCTCCGGAAACGCCAGCACCGAAGGCGAGCCGGCCAGGAGCGGCCGGAGGCGGAGCGCCGGAGGGGACGGTCGTGACGACTGGAGAGACGGCCGCCGCGAGCTCGTCGTCGGGGGCCCCTGGCACGACGGTGCCGGGAGGGGCAGGTCCCCTGGTGAGCTCCGGCAAAGGGGGGGCCCACAGACGGTGGCCGGCCGCAGCCGGTCGCCCGGCCATCGGTGATCCGCCGAGCGCCCTTGGGGCGGCGGTGGCCGCCGTTGTCGAGGCGTTTGCTGCCTGCCGCGCCCACACGTCGCAGGATGCTCGAGCCGCCAATGACCGGCTGGTGCACTTGGAGCAGTCTGTTGCGGTAAGCCCTCAGCTTTTCTTCTTTTCTTGCTTGGCGTTTTTTCCTTTTCCAGTGGGGGCGCGCGAGCGCTCCCACTGGGTGTAGCTCCCGAGGCTCGAGCCAGCTGGGGCGCAGGCGGGTCGAGCCTAATGCTGCTATGTATCTTTGTTGTTCACAGGCAGCGCTTGACCGTCGGGTGGCCACGTACAACACCCTGCTGGGCTTATACCGGGAAGCTAAAGGCCGGCTGGCCACTCTGTCCGTGGACCTGCAGGGTGAGGACCTTGCGACTTTCGAGTGGGGGTGTAGCCCCCGGGATTCGAGCCGGCCGTCGCGGAGGCAGGCCGAACCCCACTTCTCTTCTTGTCATCCAACAAACTTCTTTGTCCTGGGCAGCCGCCCACACCGAGACGGTCAAGCTCCGTCGCCAGGTGGTGGAGTCCGGCGACGAGCGGAGTCTTCTGACCGCGGAGTGCAAACGACTCCGCCAGGAGGCGAGCCGGGCACAGGCGGAGGCGGCCGAACGTGAGGCGGCCCACCGCCAAGAGCTGGTGGACCGCGAGGCGTCTCTTCGTCGGGAGGCGGAGGAGCGGGAGAAAGTCCTCCACCAGGAGCTGGAGGCCAAGGATGCCGCCCTGACCAAGGTGGCCGAGGAGGCGCAGGCGGCCCGGGATGAGCACGAGCGCCGGCGCCAGGAGTGGTCGGCCAGGGAGGCGGCGCTGCAGGAGCAAGGGCACGATGTGGATCGGATGCTGCGCAGTAAGTTTTTGACATCTCGTTCTTTCCGCGCGTTGCTTCTGGGTTTTTGGCTTGCTTCTTTGCTCATCCCACGTCTTCTTCTCTTCTTAGGGCTTTTCCCTAGTACGCAGGAGGCCGCGGAGGCGGCCGTGGAGGCCCACCATGAGGGCCAGCGGGTGCAGGGGGAAACCGTTGGGCCGCTTGCCCCCTGGACCTTGGATGAGGTGGGGCTCGCCGCCAGGGTGCGGCTGTCGGAGGTGGTTCGAGCCCTGAGGCGGCTCCAGGCGGCCGGCACGGCGCTGGTTCGCACCCTTTGGCCCGACGCGGTGGAACTGACCTCCATGAGCCGGTTGTTGAGGTGGCTGGAGTTCGGGACCGCGCGGGTGAACGCCTGGAGGACCTCCACAGCGCGTGCCGGTTCGAGCATGGCGCTTCGCATTGCAAAGTCGTGGTACCCCGAGCTGGACCTGGGTCTGCTCACGGCCCAGCGTGCCGGTACCGACGCGGAGTTGGAGGCGGTGGCCGATGCGATGGCCGTGAGGGCGAGCGACCTTGCGTCCTTCGCCGCGTCGGACGAGTACGTCCCAGAGTGCGGGGCAGACGGCGTGGTGATCCCGGAGGACCGGTACACGCTCGCCCTGGACGACCCGGAGGGTAGCTTCGCCGAGACGGACGAGGAAGAATCCGACTCCAGCACCGACGCCTACACCGACTCTGAGCTGGCTCCGGACTTGGAGACGGGAGCCGATGCAGAGCACACCGTGGACAAGGACGGGGCCTCTTCGTCGGCCGCCGCGGGCGGTGCCGGAGGAGAAGACGGTGCTGCCGCCATCTAGGACTTTATCTTTCTGCATTGTTAGACTTCCATTCCACCCACTGGGGGTGTAGATGTAATGAACTCGTGGCCGTGGGCCTTTTAAGTTTTATAAAGCTTTTGGTTGCTGAAATGTTGTTTTATGCGTGCCGGCTCGGCCTTACCCCTTTTTTGCTCTTTTGGTTCTGTTCGCTCAAAGCCTTGTCCCCCTTGGTTTCGGTCCCGCCAGCCGGACAGCCGGGAGCCGGTCTGTAGCTGGGACGGGGCGTCCACCTCGAGGGAGCCAGTCGTGAGTTTGGAAACCGCGAGAGTTTTTTGGGTAAGGTGAGTGACAGAGGCTAAAAGAAAGTGTTCCGGCTAGCCCTAGCTGGCAATCCCCTTTGCGATCGATTTTTCGTGTGTGCTAAGCTTTGCCATCTCGAGGGCCCATCAGCCGGACAGCCGGGAGCCGGTCTGTGGCTGGGAGGGGTGGGACGGCTCTTTTTAGTTCACATTACTTGATCGGCTTCGGGGGAAGAGGGCAGGACTAGCCGGCGAGCCCCCGGGACTGGGAGCCAGGCCCAGGAGCCAGCGAGCGAGGCAAAGAAAGTCTATTTGAAAGGAACGAAAGGGGCGTGTCCCAAGAGCCGGCTTGGGGCACCCACTGCATTCATAAGCCCAAAAGGGAAGGATATATACATACACTGGTTCTTAGCAGTAAAACGGGCGGAGGAGCACCGCGTTCCATGGGCGCTCCGTTTCCGCGCCGGAGGCGTCTCTCTTGCGCTTCTGCGGCTTCTGGGCGTCTGTTAGATAGTACGTGTTGTTGTGCAGCGCCTTGCTGACGATGAACGGGCCCTCCCATGGGGAGGACATCTTGTGCTGGCCGACAGTTCGCTGGATCCGCCTGAGCACCAAGCCTCCTTCGCGGAAGGAGAGTGGCCGGATCCGCTTACTGTGGTAGTGCCGGAGCTTCTGCTGGTAGATGGCCGTCCGGCTCAGGGCCAGCTCGCGGGCCTCCTCGAGGAGGTCGACGCCATCTTCTCTCACTTCCTTTGCGTCCATCTCTGTGTACAGGGTAACCCGAGGCGAATCAAACTCGATGTCGGTGGGGATGATTGCCTCGGACCCATACACGAGAAAGAACGGGGTGTAGCCGGTCGACCGGTTGGGCATGGTCCTGAGGCTCCAAAGGACAGCCGGCAACTCCTCGATCCAGTAGCCAGCAGACCGGATTAGTGGTGCCACGAGCCGGGGCTTGATGCCGGCCAGGATCAGGCCGTTTGCTTTCTCAACCTGGCCGTTTGACTGTGGGTGGGCGACGGACGCCAAATCGAGCCGGATGCCCTGCTTGGCGCAGAAGCGCGCTAGCGCGCCCTTGGCAAAGTTTGTGCCGTTGTCGGTGATGATGCTGTGGGGGACGCCGTAGCGGACCGTGATGTCTTCGATGAACCGAACGGCCATGGGGCCGTCTAGCTTCTTGATTGGCCTGGCCTCGATCCACTTGGTGAATTTGTCGATGGCTACCAGCAAATGTGTCATGCCGCCTCGTGTGGTCTTGAAAGGTCCCACCATGTCCAGCCCCCAGACGGCAAAAGGCCACGAGAGGGGGACGGTCTGGAGGGCTATAGCCGGTAGATGGCTCTGTGTGCTGAAGCGCTAGCAGGCCTCGCACTTGTCGACCAGCCGCTTGGCCGCCTCCAAAGCAGTCGGCCAGTAGAAACCGTGGCGGAATGCCTTGGCCACCAGGGTCCTGGAGGCGGCGTGGTGCCCGCACTCGCCCTGGTGGATGTCGAGGAGGATCTCTTGCCCTTTCTCCGGCTCAACACAGCGTTGGAAGACGCCGGTGGTGCTGCGATGAACCAGCTCGTGGTTGATGATGCTGTAGGCCGGGGCTCGGCGCTGGATTTGTCTTGCCATGGCCTTATCAGAGGGGAGCTCGCCGCGTAGGAGGAACGCTAGGATGGGCTGGGCCCATGAGGGAGCCGAGACGGGAGCCGGCTCGGGCTCTAGCGGGGCGTTGGGGGTGGCAGGAGCCCCCGGGTCCGGAAGACCAGTCCCCGGGGCCGGCTCGCCAGCCCCCGAGGCTGAAGCAGTGGGAGGGGCGTCGATTGTCATCATGACGGTCACGGATTCGGAGCCGGCCGCCGCAGACACGGCCGGCTCGACAGCTGGAGCCGGTGGTGCCGGTTGGGTAGCCGGAGTTGGCGGAACCGGCGGAGTTGCCGATGCTGATGGTGCCGGCTGGACCGGCCACATTTGCCGGCATGAAGATGGACTCCGTTTCGGGGGAGGGTTTGATCGAAGGCTTGAGCAGCCGCTCGAGGGAGACGCCGGCTGGGATGGCCTGCCGGGTGGAGCTGATCTTTGCCAGCGTATCGGCCGCCTCGTTGTCTGCACGGGGGACGTGATGGAACGCACAGTCCTCGAAGGAGCCGGTGAGCTATTGGACGAGGAAGCGATAGCTGGCCATGTTGGCGTCCCTGGCGTCCCATTCGCCAGAGACTTGCTGCACCACGAGGTCGAAGTCGCCGAAGCATATGATGCGCTGGATGCCAATTTCCTTGGCGAGCCGGAGGCCGTGGACGAGGGCCTCGTACTCGGCCACATTGTTGGAGGCGGCGAAGTGGATCTGGAGTGCGTACTTGAGCTGATCTCCCCTCGGGGACGACAAGACGATGCCGGCTCCCAAGCCGGCTCGCATCTTCGAGCCGTCGAAGTGCATACGCCACTGCGTGGAGTCGGGTGGAGGCGGCACGAACTGGGTTTCGGCCCAGTCGACGAGGAAGTCGGCCATCGCTTGTGACTTGATGGCGGTGCGCGGCTCGTACCGTATCTCGTAGTCGGCGAGGGCAATGGCCCACTTGGCTATCCGACCGGTGGCGTCCCGGCCGCTCATGATTTCGCCCAGCAGCGCTGTGCTCACCACGGTGATGACATGCTCCTGGAAGTACTGCTTGATCTTCTGGGCGGCGAAGTATATGCCATAGCACATCTTCTGGTAATGGGGATAGTTCTGCTTGGAGGCGGAGAGGACCTCGCTGAGGTAGTAGACGGGGCGCTGGATCGGCAGCGCTTTGCCTTCCTCCGGTCGCTCCACCACCAAGACGACGCTGATGACGTGCGTGGTCGCCGCGATGTAGGCGAGCAAAGGCTCCTTCTCAGCCGGTGCGGCCACGATGGGCGCGCTGGTGAGGGCCCGCTTGAGGCCGCGGAATGCCTCGTCCGCCTCGTCGGTCCAATCGAACGCGGCCGGCTTCTTCATGGAGTCGCGACCTGGCTCAACCAGAGCCATCTTGCGTAGGAGCCCGTAGAGGGGCAAGGCCTTCTCGCCCAGCCGGCTGACGAACCGGCTGAGGGAGGCGAGGCAGCCGGTGAACTTCTAGACGTCGCGGAGCCGGGTCGGCTTGGGCATGCGCTCGATCGCCCTGATCTTCTCGGGGTTAGCTTCGATGCCGCGAGCGGACATGAAGAAACCCAGGAGTTGGCCGGCTGGGATGCCGAAGACACACTTCTCCGGGTTGAGCTTGATCTTGTATTCATGCAGGTTGGCGAATGTCTCCCGGAGGTCGTCGAGGAGGCTGAAGTGCTTCTTGGTCTTGACGACGATGTCGTCAACGTAGACGTGGACGTTCCTGCCTATCTGAGGCAGGAGACACTTCTGCATGCAACGCTGGAAGGTAGCGCCCACGTTCTTCAGGCCGAAGGACATGGTGATGTAGCAGTAGGCCCCGAAAGGGGTGATGAAGGAGGTTTTCAGCCGGTCGGCCGGGTCCAGCTTGATCTGGTGGTAGCCGGAGTAGGCGTCCAGGAAAGACAGCAGGTCGCAGCTGGCCGTGGAGTCGATGACTTGATCGATCTGTGGCAGGGCGAACGGGTCCTTGGGACACGCCTTGTTCAGGCTCGTGTAGTCGATACACATGAGCCAAGTTTTGTTTTTCTTCAGCACCAGGACTGGGTTGGCCAGCCAGTCCGGGTGGAATACTTCCATGATGAAGCCGACTGCGAGCAGCCGGGCGATCTCTTCTCCGATAGTACGCCGTTTCTCCTCGGAGAAAAGGCGCAGGGGTTGCTTGACCGGCTTCGCATCCGGCCGAACATGAAGCTTGTGCTCGGCGAACTTCCTCGGAACACCCGGCATGTCCTTGGGAGACCATGCAAAGATGTCCCGATTCTCACGGAGGAAGTCAACGAGCTCGCCTTCCTATTTGCTGTCGAGGCGGGAGCCGATGGTGACGCACTGGCTGGGGTTGGCCGGGTCGAGTGGCACTTGCCTGGTGTCCCTGGACGGCTGGAACGAGGCTTCACCGACCGACTGGGATGGAGGAGCCGGCATGACCGGCTGGCCAGAGGTGTGGGCCATGAGCCGGTCGAGCTGCCTCTTCTCCTCTACTATCTCCAGGGCTTCGGCCAGCCGGCTGCCATCTCGCGCGCACGCGATTGACATCTTGTAGTCGCCGGTGATGGTGATGATGCCCTTGGGACCCGGCATCTTGAGCTTGAGATAAGCGTAGTGGGGGATCGCCATGAATTTGGCGAGAGCCGGCCAGCCCAGCAGCGCGTGGTAGGGACTGTCGAGGTCCACCACCTCGAACCATACTGGCTCGTGGCGGAAGTGGCTATGGCCGCCGAAGAGGACGTCGAGCTTGATCTTGCCGACGGGGGTGCAGGACTTTCCCGGCATGATGCCGTGGAAAACGGTCCGGCTCGCTTGCCGGTCCTCCACCTTGAGCCCCAGCTTGAGCATCGTATCGAGGTAGAGGATGTTGATGCTGCTGCCCCCATCGATCAACACCCGTGATAAGCGGCATGTGCGTCTCTCGGAGGCGATGGTGGGGTCGAGGAAGAGGGCGTAACTGCCGGGGCTTGGCATCACGGCCGGGTGGTCAGCCCGGCTCTAGGTGACCGGCTTCTCGGACCAGTGCATGAACTGGGGAGTCGCGGGCATGGTGGCGTTCACCTCGCGGTGGAGCCGGCGCTGAGCGTGCTTGTCCGTCTCTTCACTGTTGAAGACGATGTAGGAACCGTCTTGGTTGGGGAATTGGTCGAGCAGGCGGCCGTCGTTCTGGGCCGGAGTCGGGGCCTGGGCCAGAGCCAGAGCCAGAGCCGGCGCCGGCGCGTGGGGAGGCGGCGCGGGAGGAGTCGGAAGGCCCTCCCCCCGGGCCTGCCGCTGCGAGAAACTGCACTGCCGGAGCGTGTGCGTGGATGGCTTGGCGCCGGAATGGTGTTTGCAGCGGAGGTCGAGCATCTGCTCGAATGTGAGCATGGGCTGCCAGGCAGCCTTGCCGGTACGCTGACGCTGACTGGAAGTCTGGGCAGCCGGCTGCTCTTCCTCGATGGTGGCAACCTGCCGGCTCCCGTAGCGGGGGTCCGGCTGGTCGGTTTTGCGCTTGTTGTTCTGCTGCTGCCAGTTGTCGGCGGCCGCCCGCGGTGCGGCGGGCGGCGGAGCCGGCTTGGGTAGCGTGGCGACCTTCACCCGCATAGCGGAGTCGGCCGTGGCGTATTTATCCGGCTTGGCCATCAGGTCCGCCAGGGTAGCCTGCTCAGAGCACAGGAGCTTGTGCTTGAGGTGGGTGCCGTCTCGGCAACCCTCGATGAAGTATTGGATGGCCTGCACCTCGTGCACTCCTTCGCAGGAGTTGCAGAGCTCGGTCCAGCGCGTGAGGTAGTCGCGGAGGGGCTCCTCCGGCCCCTGGACGCACATGGCCAGCTCGCGGGGCCGGCCGGGCTGCTTGTAAGTGTCGGTGAAGTTGCGGACGAATGCCTCTTCAAAGTCCATCCAGGTGTTGATGCTGCCAGCTGCCAGGCTGTTCAGCGAGGTGCGGGCTGAGCCGATCAGCATTAGGGGGGCGTAGCGGACGGCTACGCGCTTGTTCCCTCTGGCGATGCTGACCGCGGTGGTGTAGCCGATCAGCCAGTCCTCCGGCATGTCAGCCCCGTTGTACTTCGGGGTGTCGCGAGGAAGTGTGAAGCCGGGCGGGAACAGCTCGTTGCGGATCCAGGGGCCGAAACATGCCGAGGCAATCGAGCCCTCCTCCTCGAGGAGAGCTGACTGCGCCAGCCGGTCGAGGCGGAGCCGCGCGTCGTTCTCGCTGTGGGGGACCCGCGGCCCGAGCCGGGCCACGAGTTCGGCGCGGACGACCGACGGGACGGATCGTGCCGGGTCCTGTCATGGAGGCGGAGTATGCCCGCGGCTACGCCGGCTACCGCCTGCCGGCGCCTCGTCGCGGCGGTTGCTGCCAGCCGGGTCATTGCTGCGCCGGCTATTCACAGCCGGCTGCTCGTTCCCGCGCAGCTGGGAACGCCGAACGTTGCTTCCCTCGGCCCGCCGGCCGGAGGGGCGAGGGGTACTGGAGTGCTGAGCCGGCTGACGGTCAGCAGCCCCAGCGCCCTCGCCCTCGGGACGGGGAACCTCGGAGACGGCACCACCGGGGGTGAGACCGACTTGTTGCGCGTTGGCGGTGTCGATGAGGTCCTTGATGTGCCGCTCACGCGCGGCACGCTCCTCACCCACCAAGGTAGCCAGATCCTCGTAGGCTAGCTTGGCGGCTCGCGGGTTGGCCGCGGGGGTGTCGTAGACGGGAAGGCGGACGCCGAGGATTTCCGTGACCACGCGGCTGCGGTCACGCACAGCCCCACGCCGGTTGAGCTCGGAGCCAGCCGGGGTGAGACCATACGCGGAGATGTACTCCCACTGCGCGGCTTCCATCCGGTGCCGCTCGGTCGTGAGGGCACTGGCGTCTTCGAATAGCAGATGGTGGACCGCCTCCAGCTCGGCTGTGGCGGTGGCCGGGTTCGCCGTCGTAGCAATGGGGGTGCTCAGACCCCGGAGGGTAGCGGCGAGTGGGTCGGAGGGACCGGCGCGGGCGGTGGCTGCGTCGGCCTCGGCCTGCTCACGGTCCGAAGTGGTGGAGGAAGCGGTGACCATTACTCCTACGCAGACGCGGGAGCCGTTGGCCTCGCCCGTGGTGAGTGCGCCCACGGACGAGGGGGATCGGTGCAGTAGAGCACCCGGCTAGGGTACTCGTCGGCCGCCGGCTCGCCGGCGAGGCTCAGCTTGCCGAAGCGCCCGGCGAGCGCGGTGACGTCGAGCGCGAGGTCACAGCCGAGGCACTCATCGGAGAGGCCGGGAGCGTCGCCCGCAGGGCCTGCCGGAGCAAACCCCACAAGCATGCAGTTTCGCCCGGACGCGGGGCGGCCGAGGGAGGTGGTGAAGGGTCCCGCCCGGAGCGTGACTCCAGCCGGCACCGCGGCCGGCCCCACGGTGGGCGCCAACTGTCGTCGTTTTGTCATGGTAGATGCCATGGGTAGGCTTATCGAGAGTGGTTGGGGCCGAAGGACGGCGACGGGCTCCGGGAACGGGGTTAGGCACAGGCGGTGGAGGACACATGATGTACCCAGGTTCGGGGCCCTCCGTGGGAGGTAACACCCCTAGTCCTGCTTGGTCTAGTTCAGTCAATGGTGAGGTTACAATGGTGCTCCTGGAGCTGTATGGCTAGAGGAGGAAGAAGGGGCTGGACTGCCCCTGCTGCCTCTCTACGTGAGTGTGGTAAGTGAGTGGAGAATGCGTCCTCCCTTGCATGGGGGGCGGCCCGGGGGTTTTATAGGCCAACCCCCCGGATTACAATACGAATAAAAGGCTTCAGGAGGGCCCCAGCCGGCAGCCTCTCTGGCCGGCTGTGGGGGCCCCTGGCTGAGGGATCCTGTAGCTGGTAGGGCCCGCCGGCTGCAGGGTCCCGTCGGGAGCCGGCAGGGCCCACGTGGTAGGTCCCAATGCCGGTCACGTCGCGGCACGGACCGTCCTTCGGGGTGTCGTCTTGCCGGCCGCACTGTAGCCACGCCGGGGCAGGTAATGGAGTGGTTGAAGGCGTGCCGGCACTGTTGGAAGCCCGGTCGCAGTCGGCCAGAGTCAGAGGCACTGTCGCCTCCACTGTGGCCACACGGGCGCTGACCCCCGATGGTACGGGGGCCACTGTTGCCATGCGTACCTTGACCGCGGCATCCAATGCGTGGCCGGCTAGGGGGCCAGGCGTCTCCGCCCCGAGCTGGCCGGCTCGTCGCAGCCGGCAAGGCATAGCCGGCGGGGCATTGCCGGCGGGGCGTAACTGGTAGGGCATAGCCGGACTGTAAGGGGCAAGCGGCTCGTCCTTCAGTCGCATGAGGAAGTTGGAGTAGTGGGTCGTTTGAGGTTACCCCGGGGTTATCCCCCCGACAGCATGCCTGCCTTCCTTCTTTGCACCATATGCCTAGTGCCATGAATATAGCCATTCTTGCATCATATTATTCATGCACTTGTATTTCTAATGGTTATGTGCAAGAGAAGAGAACCATCATGATGGATGATGTGTTTGTCTACCATGCACCTACATTGTTTCCTTTGTTGTGTGTATGTGTAGGATAGTTCGACTACATGTCAACTTCCACTTCACGTGAGTTGACCATTCGAGCTCTTGAGAGGGAGCCATGCTACACTGACACGATTCTACATCGCACTTCCTTGCGCATCGACGTTGTGAAGGAAGCACAAGGACAAGTCTTCAAGGTGACATCCTTCTTGAGCATGGATATTGTGGATCATCCTATTTGTGTTGCTTGTACCATGTCACATATTGGTCATCTTGGACCACATATTTGCACACATGATAGAGATATTGATTCCACTCATGATTGCCACATTGCCATGCCTCATGACATATATACCTCGTGTGTTGCATCCAACTTGTGGATTACTTGCTCTTATTATATGCTTGGTTGCAACAATATCCATTCTTCACATTTGTCATGCCCGATTGCTTGCTACATGCTTGACTTGATTGCCTCACACATGATGACCAATTGCTTTTTCTATTGTGTTGAGTGCCACCCTATCTTCACTACACCATATGCACATTATGCTTGGATTGCCTAGCACTTTGGATTGCCCCATGTGTATAGACACTTCATTTTACTTGGTGTTGTGAATGATACCTATGCCTACCATAGACCTTTTGTTGCTTGCTTTGTGCTTGCGTGCTATGACCTTGAGGTAGATGCTTGTTATATTATCACACATCTTGGCATCCCTACCTCACCTTGGCATACTTGTTTCCATGATTGCATTGCTTGTGCTCAATTTGTATGCTTACATGCCATGACACAATCCCTTGTCACACCATATGTTATGCATGATGACAACACTTGTGCGGTGATTCACCACTTGTATGCTTGGTTTTGCACTAACGCTAACCACATTTGTTTTTCCAAGTGTTTGTCGTGTTTGCTACTTTTGACAAATTTACAAGATGGTGCGACATTGGAGAGTGCCCATTTCCAGCTTGTTGGTGACCGTCCACTTCTACACGGCGACACACTCTCTTTCCCATGGTGATTTGGATTTCGATCCGAGGACGGATCTTTCCCAAGGGGGAGGGCATGATGCGGAGCATCCTACGGACATCACCATGTACACCCCGACTACTCCCAAGGACCCAAGTGCCATTGGACATAAGGTGAACTCGCTCCTAAGTCCTTCTCCTTTTAATTCACTCGAGACATGGATGCTACCACAAGCGGAAACTCTATGCATGCTTAGGTACCATGAAGGTGACCTCGGAGACTCTCGGAATGAAGACCAAGCCCCCACGAAGACGAACAATGAAGATCATCAAGTGGAGGCGCGCGAAGCCTACAGCGACCGGACATTCGGCCCTGCCCGGACATCCGGCGCTTCCTCCCCAGAAATTCGGTGCAAGGCGCCCGAACCTCGCAGACGCGGCCACTCCAGGCCGGACATCCGAGCCGACCCCCAGACATCTGACACCACAAGACAAGCCGGTGCCTCCACACCCGGACCGAGCGGAGCCAGACGCTCGAGCCCTGGACATCCGGCCCCCAGAGCCCGGACATCCTGCACCCCCGCGAATGGCTGGACATCCGGCGCCTGCCTGCGCGCATGGACGGGCCCGAGGCCCATGTACCTCCATCTCACTTACCCGTTCGTGGGCTAGCACTATATATACTCCACCCCTCCTCCATTTTAGGGTTAGCAAAGTGATAGCTCATTCATAGTTGAGCTTTGCTCCTTCCTCTACCTCTCCCATGGAGATTGAGACCTCCACCGGAGAAGATCCATAGAGGATGTCAAGGCCCCTTTCGAGGGAAGACCCGTCTACGGATTTCAAGGCCCATCTCTCCTAGAGATTTGGATGAACTACCCATGTATCTTTATTTCCGTTGTTGTTCTTGGATCTTGATGCATCCCATGTATTGCTTGTGATTTGAGGAGTACTTGGTGTGGATCTTGTCCATTAGAGTGTTTCCCCCTTTGATTTCTCCACGTTCTCCCCTCGTGTTCTTCGTGTTCTTTGTGTTCTTCCTCGAATCCACCTCCAATTCGTGAAGATCGGGCCACCTTCGGGTTTGCCCCGTATCACTCGTCATGTGGCGAGATTTGGTGTTAGTGCTTCAGATCAATGCAAGGGTTCAACGACGACGATTGGAGCTTCAGAATACAGGCCTTAGGGGCACATGCATGAAGACTTCCCAGCTGTCATCGACAGCGACGCGTCGGTGACTCGTTCTGGCGGTAATAGTGATTGTTCGGTGGTCTTGAAATCTTGATGTAATTTTTGTTATATTTAAGATGCTTTGTACTTCTAGTGAACTTTTATAACAGATCTGATGTTTTTCCAAAAAGAAGAAGGAAATACTCATATTCACACCATCACCATAAAGATACAACACTAGTGCAACCACATTCTATAAGCAGTTTTTACCCCTTTCCGCGACGTAGTTTTAAACCGTCACCTTGCCTGTGTGTGCGATCGCCGGGGGGGGGGGTATCCCACACAACACGGATAAATCGTCGGAGATGCCACCTTCGGTCACACACGCCGGGCAAAAAGAACTCGTGTGCGATTGGGAGGGCCATCACAAACAGATATATTGGAGAAGTCGTGTGAGATGCACTTGGCATCCCGCATAGTGAATCCCAAGGATACGTTTTCATTCTTATGGTACATCGCACACAATTTTCTACAAATCATCGTCTGTGATAGGAGTGGCCATCACACATGCTAGATATAATTATGTCGTTTGCGTTATTCAATACATCACGCACGGTGCATAGAAGAAACTGTTTGGCTTAGGGCTGTCAATCACACACTGTTTTTATGTGGAAACGTTTGTGTAAGGTGGCCTAACACACAGTCGTCGGTCGAAAGTCGTGTGTGATTGTTTACTCATCCAACACGCCAACTTTCTAGAAACCGTGTGGGTTTGTTGAGGCCATCGCCCACGGTGTTGTCTGAGAAACCGCCTGCAATAGGAAAACCCAATAAGCAGCCTAATTGCCCTATTATTGAGAAAAGTATGTTTTTGCTCCCTCAAGTTCCCCAAAAGTATAGACTTGGTCCCTCAAGAGTTTTTGGTATACATTTGGTCCTTCAAGTCTCAAAACCGGACGAGTTTTGGTATACAAAGGTTGACCGGGTTTGACCACGTTGACCACGGTTGACTGATGAACAGCAAAAAAATAAAAATAAAAAAAATAAATCGGAAATTTTGTGGCAACCAAGATGCTTGGGTGCACTAGGTGCATGAAAATTTATCTGGTGTTTCAACATCGAGGAGCTCGTGGAAAAACAAAAACAAATTTTTGCTCAAAACAAAAGCCAAAATTTGTTTTTGTTTGGCTAGTGCTCCACGGATGTTATTTGAGCAAAAACAATTACACGCACCTAAAAAACCCAATCATGTTGGTTGTCACAAAAGTTCATATTTTTTTTGAATTAGTTTGCTAGTTTTTTTGAATCTACTGTTCATCGGTCAAACCTGGTCAACTTGGTCAAACCCGGTCAACATGCTCCAAATCTGGTTTTGGATCAAACTTATCCGGTTTTGAGACTTCAAGGACCAAATGTATACCAAAAAATCTTGAGGGACCAAGTTTATACTTTTGAGGAACTTGAGGGACCAAAAACATACTTTTCTCTATTTATAATTCATTTAGTAATCAAATTGACATTTCATATCAAGCACACAATATATTTATTATTCGCATTATGGAAACCTCTTTCAGCATTGCGGTTTTGAGGTCCGCAAACATTGAAAGAATATCCGCCGCGGTTAAAGGGCCAACTGGTTTGGGTGGGTCTACAGGGGCATCGGCTTTAGGTATAATGACCTCGGCCGCCACGGGAAGAACGTTTTGACCAATTCCCGCAAGAGGTAGGTTACCCCCCACATTCTCATGATCGGTCATATCCTCAAAGGTTGTAAAACCTTATATTAGAGCACGAGGCTTTGATACCAATTGATAGCATCGATACGGTCGACTAGAGGGGGGGGGGGTGAATAGGAGACTACAAATTTTAATCTTGTTTGTCAATTTTAGGGATATATAGAAAGATAGGTTTCACTAGATATGCAACTAGGTGAACACAACCTATATGAAAACACACAAGTAGTACTAAATATGCTAGGCAACAAGGTAATTAACAAGCCTACAATCATACAAAGCAAAGTAAAGTGCGGGAAATGATTAACCACAAGTGAGATGAGGACGCAGATTTTATCCTGAAGTTCACTCTTCTTTGGGGAAGAGCTACTCTTTGTTTAGAGTGGTGCGGGAGCCAAAGCTTACGGAATGCCACGGAAGGTTCACCGTATCTCTTTTGAGTCACCCCAATGGATGAGTCTCGAATCACTTGGGGTTGGTCTTGAAGGCGACCATCACACCTTTACAAACTTCTCCGGAGCACACCACAAGCAAGGAAGATTCCAGATGAACCTCTAACCTCCTAGGAGCCCAAGCTACAAGAGTAACAAGTCAATGGCGAACAAATGTTGTGGGGAACATGAATATGGTTTGGTCAAAGTGTAGATCGGGTCTTGCTCTCCCAATCCCCAAAGTTTCAACAAGTTTGGGTGAAGGGATCGAGAGTATTGAGCAAATTGGGGTGTATCAATGGTGGAGCTCAACAAGACATTAAGGTTAGGGGTTGGAGGTGGAAGAAGGGGGCTTATATAGCGTTCTTGCCTGGGTGGGGGGGGGGGGAATCTGCCCGTTGGACTCCATGCGCATGACCTAAGTTAGCCCCATGCACACGGGGTCACCAGAGACTTTCCACCAACCCCGTGTGCACGGGGTCCTAGGACCCCGTGCGCATGGGGTGTCCAGAGACTTTTGTGGCACCTCATGTGCGTGGGGTGTCTAGAAACTTGCTAACCACCCTGACCACCCGTGCGCACGGGGGTTGTTGGGGATATAACCCCGTGGTAAGACCCGCCCAGGAGGGGCCGGGTCATACCTGGCGGCTCACAGCCAAGACCCATAAGGTGGGCCAGAAGATGAAGGCCAGGCCGCGTGGCGGCTTACCAGACGGGCTAGGATGAAGGCCCAGATAGAAGATGGTGTGAAGACCCGGGCGGTTAAGCTGCCTGGAGACGGCTTGCTCAAGATGGCAAGGCGGCTTAGAGACAGGATTGAATACGTTGTGTGAGTCGGTTTGAGACTCGTGTAACCCAGGGCCTTGACCTCCTATATAAAGGTGAGGCCCTGGGGCGGCTTAGACAGAAACCAATCAATCGAGAACTAGGTCAAGCGAATCCGCTCCCTTGTAATTGATACTCCAATCAATACAACACAAGCAGGACGTAGGCTTTTACCTCTTCTTGAGGGGCCGAACCTGGGTAAACTCGTGTCCCTCGTCTCGACCAACCCCTTTGAGTCCACTGCCTTAGCGATGGCCTCGAACCTAAGTCTTCGGACATCTGCCGTGACAAAACCACGACAGTTGGCGCCCACCGTGGGACTAGCGCTCGGTGGTGTTGAGTTCTCAAAGGGCTCTCTCCCAGGGATCGAGGGGTACGCTGTTGGCAGGATGACCAAGAGTCGCCGCGGCCGGCTCTACATCAACGATGCCGGCTGGGGCCCCGAGGCTGACTCCATTGAGTACGGTTTCCGGGTCCCCTTCGGCGGAATCCACGTCTTTATCGGCAAGATCGGCGGATCTGAACCCGGGCCGGACGTCTGCACCGACATCGTCGAGCCGGCCTGACGGGAGCAACCCTCCCGACGCGCGCAACCCGCCCGTGCTAACCCGGGCAGGAAGCATGTCTTCGTCGGCTTCACTCAGGGCATGGATCTTGAAGGTTCTATATCGCGGGAGGAAACTCTCATCTGTTCAGAGGATGGATCTTCGAGCGGAGAGACAGAATCAATCTATCAGCTTCACAATGGTGGACTCGGGGGCTACGTCGAGCCTTACCCCGAGTCGGAATATCAAGAGCCGGAGGATTATGAGCCGCCGAACCGTGCTGCCGTCTTCATGGCAGGTTCAGCGCCGGCCCCTGGCAGCTCAGCCGCCGGTGCGACCGAGTCTGGGGCTGGCAGGCCGCCGGCTCAGGTTCTTATGGATCTGATGAATGAGCTTACAACCTTGATGGCGACTGAGGTCACTGCTGAAAACCAAGCGGCCCGTAATGCGGAGATCACGAGGTTGAAGAACCAGATGACCGGAGTCCAACAGGAGATCAATGCGCTGAAGGCTCAGATGGATGTTGAGGCGGAGCGCCTTAGGGCAGACGCTTTCCGCTTGAGGCATCAGTCACGCTTGCCAGATCAGTTTGAAGCCAGAAATCTTTTCAACACGCCCGGGACGGGATGGAATGTGCCCTTGACCGTAACCCGGACGGCGGAAGTACCTGGAAGCCGGGCGGCGGTTCAGCATCAGCAGCTTAACCCGCCGCGTCGGAACCAGACCCCACCACAGCCTTTTCCAACGCCGCCGGGTCATTATTCTAACCCGGCGAAGAACATGGTGGTAGCGGTGACCCGGCTTGCTACAATCCCCATCCCTGACGAGGCACCTTTCGCAGAGGAGGTGCGGAACACTATTGGATACCTACAGATGGCGGTGGCCCAGCAGGAGAAGTATACTTACAGCCGGTGTCGCATGCACTCAACCCCCATCCCCAGTTGCAGCTACAGTCTGCGTTATGAGTCGCTGGCGGTTTCTAGCAGTGAACGACATCGAAACCCACCGCGAGTCGATCGGGCGGCTCTGGATGCTCAGGCACTGGTGGATCGAGCAAGAGCACAGCGAGAGGCGGTGGCTCTGGCGGCTCATCCAGAACCCACAGTTGCACCTTCCGTCTCAGTAGGAGCAGGAGTAACTTCCAGGGCTGTGGAAGTGCCGTGCTTAGCGCCGGCTCTGCGGAATGAGCGTCTGCCAAAGGATTTCAAGGGTCCTCGCAAGGTGCCAAATTATACTGCTGACCTACCTCCGGAGGCTTGGATCGAAAGCTATGAGCTAGCCATGGAGATGTTAGATGTCAGTGATGCAGTATGTGCCAAATATTTCATTATGATGCTGGAAGGGCCGGCTCGCACGTGGTTAAAGGGCTTGCCACCCAACACCATTAATTCCTGGGCCGAGTTGAAGGCGAAATTCATCAAAAATTTCCATGGAACATGCAAGCAGCCCATGACGATTGTGGATTTGGACCATTGTGTACAGCGCGAGGACGAGTCGGCTCATCATTGGGTCCGGCGGGTCTCAACCATCATCCACTCGTCTGAGCAGATTACGGCGGCTCAAGCGGTGTTGATTCTGGAGAAGAATTGACACTTCACACCCTTGAAGCAGAAGCTTGGCCGACTCAAACGTTCGTGTCAAGACATGGGGGAGGTCATGGCGGCTCTCACCAAATATGCAGACTCTGATAACATGAAGGACCCGGGCTCTGATGATGAGAAATCAGGTCAGGGGAAGAAGGGTAACAATGGAAAGGGTCAGCAGCAAAACGCGGCCGGAAACAGCAACCCGGGCAAGCGGAAGAACCCGGACGGCGGGTCAGAACTAGTGGCGAATACCAGTGCACGAAACAATCGTGCTAAGGGCAACGGAAACTTCAGGCAGCCCTTTAACAAGGGTAAAGCTCCTTTCAACTTGGAAGAGATGCTCAATAAACCTTGTCCGGAGCACAGCCGGCCGGATAAGCCGGCAGGTCATACCTGGAGGGATTGCAGTATTATGCGGCAGTTCCGGGATTACAGCCTTCAACAACATTGTAATAATGGTAATGGAACGTCAGGCGGCTCAGGTCCAGGCGGGTCAGGAGCCGGCTTTGGTGTTGGCGGCTCAAGATCCGGTTACCAGGGTCAAGGCAATCAGGGAGGTCATCATCAACAGTCTGGCGGTGGAGGCCAGCAGCAGAATAACCAGTCGAGATACCAGAGTAACCCGAAGCAGCTCAGCGGGGGCCAGCACCATGTTTTTACAACCAGCCTTGATAAGCGAGACCGGAAGGTGCGCAAGCGGGCGATTAACGCGGTCATGCCGGCTCTCCCGCAGTATTTGAAGTGGTCTGAATACGACATAACTTGGAGCAGGGAGGATCACCCGTTGCGTGTTGATAACCCGGGGCAGCTGGCTTTAGTGGTTGCCCCCCCAAGTGGGAGGATACGTATTCACAAAAGTACTTATGGATGGTGGAAGCAGCATCAACATCCTGTATTATGACACTTTCCGCCGGATGGGTTTGCTTGACAAGGATCTTAAGCCCTCTTCCACAGTTTTTCACGGTGTGGTACCCGGCAAGTCAGCTTACCCAGTGGGAAAGATTTCTTTGGAAGTTGGTTTTGGTGATGAGTTCAATTACAGGGTGGAGTCTCTGTGGTTTGAAGTTGTTAAAATCAAAAGCCCTTATCATGCTCTGTTTGGACGGCCGGCTTACGCCAAGTTCATGGCTAGGCCTTGCTATGTTTACTTGCAGCTCAAGATGCCCGGGTTGAACGGGACGATTACTGTGCATGGTGATCGGAAGACGGCTCTTGAGTGTGAGGAAGGAGACGCAGCTTACGCCGAGTCAAGTTGTGCTGAGGCAGAGCTCAAGTTCTATAAGGAGAATATTGACCAGGAGGACATGACCCCACTTAAGAAGCCTAACACGGAATCTGAGCCGCCCCTCAAGTTTGCGGCGGATGATACCAAGCAGGTGGATTTCACTCCGGGCGACTTATCACAGCAGTTCACTATCGGGGCTAACATGGACCCCGCATAGGAAAGCGCGCTCATCGAATTCATCCGTGAGAATCGGGACATCTTTGCATGGAAGCCGTCTGACATGCCGGGTGTACCGAGAGAATTCGCTAAGCACCACCTTAATGTGGATCCTAAGTTCAAGCCGATCAAGCAGTTCCTTCGCCGTTTCAATGAAGAGCGGCGTAAAGCTATTGGTGAAGAGGTGGCTCGGCTCTTGGCAGCAGGGTTCATTGTGGAAGTTTTTCACCCGGAGTGGTTAGCTAACCCGGTGCTAGTGCTTAAGAAGAACGGCACGTGGCGTATGTGTGTGGATTACACAGATCTTAACAAAGCCTGTCCAGTTGACCCGTTTGCTCTCCCCCGTGTCGACCAGATTATTGATGCAACGGCGGGTTGTGAGAGTTTATGTTTCCTAGACGCTTATTCAGGCTATCACCAGATCCAGATGGCAGTCAAAGACCAAGAGAAGACGGCTTTCATTATGCCTTTTGGTGCTTTCTGCTATGTGTCTATGCCTTTTGGGCTCAAGAGTGCCCAGGCGACTTATCAGCGTTGTGTGCAGAACTGTCTTCATAGTCAAATTGGGCGCAACGTTCATGCTTACGTAGATGATATTGTGGTCAAGTCAAGAAAGAAGGAGAATCTACTTGACGACCTGAAAGAAACGTTTGATAACTTATGGGTCTACAAGATGATGCTTAACCCGGCCAAGTGCGTCTTTGGAGTTCCTGCGGGCAAGCTCTTGGGATTTCTGGTCTCTGAGCGTGGTATTGAGGCTAACCCGGACAAGATAAAAGCTAGTACCTCCCTGTCTGAGCCGGCATGCATCAATGACGTTCAGCGCCTGGCGGGTCAGATCGCTGCTTTAAGCCGATTCATAAGCCGCCTGGGTGAGAAGGCTATTCCTTTGTATCAGTTGATGAAGAAAACAGACAACTTTGTCTGGAGTAAGGCGGCGGGTGAGGCGTTTGAGGACTCAAGAGGCAGCTGGTTGAGCCGCCGGTCTTGGCCGCTCCGGCTGAGAAGGAACCTTTGCTCCTCTATGTGGCGGCCAACAACAGGGCAGTCAGCGCCGCGATTGTTGTGGAGCGTAAGGAGGCAGGAAAGGAGTATCCGGTTCAAAGGCTGGTTTACTATGTTAGCGAAGTCTTGATTGAATCCAAGCAAAGGTACCCACATTGGCAGAAGCTGATATATGGGGTATTCATGGCGAATCGTAAGTTGAAGCATTACTTCCTAGGACACCAGATCACGGTGGTTAGCTCTACCCCGTTGGGAGACATAATTCAAAACAGAGAAGCCACTGGCAGGATTGCTAAGTGGGCATTGGAGCTTGGGCCTCTTAATCTGAAATATGTGCCTCGCACGGCAGTTAAGTCTCAAGCTTTGGTGGACTTTATAAACGATTGGACAGAGTGTCAGTCGCCTGAGGAGAAGCCGGATAACACATACTGGACAATTCACTTTGATGGATCCAGGCAGTTGGAAGGGTCAGTGGCTGGAGTTGTCTTAACTTCCCCTAAAGGTGATAAGTTTTGTTATGTGTTAAGGTTGATGTTTCCCTGTACTAACAATGCAGCTGAGTATGAGGCCTTGCTTCATGGCCTCCGCATGGCTAAGGAGATGAATCTGAGCCGGGTCAGATGCCTCGGCGACTCAGACCTCGTGGCTCAGCAAGTATTAGGCACATGGGATTCCAAAGATGCACGGATGGCGGCTTATGGTCAGGCGGTGGATGTCATTGCTGGTCACTTCAAGGGTTATCAGGTGGATCATATCGACCGTCACAAGAACGAGGCGGCTGATGCGTTATCAAGGCTGGGCTCTCAGCGTAAGCCGGTGCCGCCTAACGTTTTCTTGGATGTGTTATATCACCCATCAGTTAAGCTACCTTCGGAGGAGGATCTGGCTATACCTGACCCGGAGAGGTAGCTGGTGGCGGCTCTGCATGCTATCCCTGATTGGACGTTGCCTTACCTGGCGTACATGACTCGCGGCGAGTTACCTGAGGACGACACTGTGGCAAGACAAATCATCAGGCGATCTAAGTCCATGACGATCATCAATGGCGAGTTACATAAGCACAGCGTCACCGGCGTTTTTCAACGTTGTGTTTCACCTGAAGAAGGTAAGGAAATATTAAGTGAGATTCACGTTGGCGATTGTGGTCATCACGTCGGCTCGAAATCTCTGGTGGCCAAGGCTTTTCGGCATGGTTTCTTCTGGCTGACGGCTCATAAGGACGCAGAAGACTTGGTTCTCAAGTGCGATGGGTGTCAGAAGTTCGGGCGACGTGCTCACGTGCGGGCTCAGGAATTGCGAATGATTCCAATTACCTGGCCGTTTGCAGTCTGGGGGCTTGACATGGTTGGGCCCTTCAAGAGATCCAAAGACAAGAAGACCCACCTTTTGGTGGCGGTGGATAAGTTTACCAAGTGGGTGGAGGCTGAGCCGGTCGGCAAGTGTGACGCGGCTACGGCGGTTCAGTTTGTCAAAAAATTGATCTACCTCTTTGGTTACCCACATAGTATCATCACAAATAATGGCACAAACCTATCCAAGGGGGCTATGCAAGCGTTGTGTGACAGTGAGCACATCCGGCTTGACGTCTCTGCTGTTGCTCATCCACAGTCCAATGGTCAGGCGGAGCGAGCTAACCAGGAGATCTTGAGAGGTATCAAGCCCCGGCTTATGGTTCCTCTGCAGCGAACACCGGGTTGTTGGGTAGAAGAGTTGCCATCAGTTTTATGGAGCATCAGAACTACCCCCAACAGGTCAACAGGCTATACGCCTTTCTTCATGGTTTATGGCGCAGAAGCCGTATTGCCAAGTGATATCCGTCATGACTCGCCGCGGGTGGCGGCTTACATTGAGACAGACAATAAGACAGCGCGTCAGGACGCGTTAGATGCTTTGGATGAAGAGCGTGATCTGACGGCGGCTCGATCGGCGATTTATCAACAAGACCTGCGTCGCTATCATAGCCGCAGGGTTAAGATCCGGACGTTTCAAGAAGGCGACTTGGTGTTACGTCTAATTCAAGATCAGACGGATGTTCACAAGTTATCTCCTCCATGGGAAGGACCTTTTGTGGTTAGTAGAAACCTCAACAATGGGTCATATTATCTCATTGACGTTCGAGACGAGTCACGCACTTCTGGGCAGGAGACCGATCGGCCGTGGAATATCGCTCATCTGCGGCCTTATTATACTTGAGTCATAGACTCCCCCCATTGTACATCATCATTGTATATATCACTTATATATATATATAATAAAGTTGGCATCCCTGCAAGCCGGGGCCTCTGCCGTTTTACGTATCTCAGATTGTGCAAAGATGGATACAACCACAAGGTCATTTGGGGGCTTCTAACCCGCCAGGGTTCAGCTTACACACCCTCTTGATCGGCTCTTCAGCCACTGTAAGGCCGGGTTATATACCCAAAAAGTTGACTCCGTAAACAAGGTCATTTGGGGGCTTCCAACCCGCCAGGTTTAGCTTACACACCCTCTTGATTGGCTCTTCAGCCACCGCAAGTTGGAGTTAAACCTGCCTGTAAGCTACTGCTGCTCCGCCAGGTGACCCGCCGAACTCTTACCAGTTAATCTCGATTAGAGACCCTGAGCTGTTCAAACATATTGACAGTCACTCTCGCTAGAGACCCTGTACTGGTCAAGGTTAAACCGGCGGCTCTTGTCACGTGAGGGCCGGCTTACGGAAAGCAAGGATAAACTCACCCATCTGCTGCCGACTCTCCGCTATGTGGCCCGTTCGTACTCTTAAACAGTTACTCTTTTAAAGACCCTGCACTGTTTAAGGTTCAACCGACGGATTTATGTCACGTGAGAGGTAGCTTATGGGCCCTGGGGGTACTCATACCCTGTTGTGTCTCTTTCTGGTTCGTTGCGCTCTTATCAGTTAATCTCTCCTAGAGACCCTGAGCCGTTCAAAGAATTGACGGTCACTCTCGCTAGAGACCCTGTACTGTTAAGAGTTCAAGTAACGAGTCCACCCAGAAGAACCGGCTTATGAGTTTTCGAAAAAGCAAGGTCATGAAAGATGTAAACATCTCCGGGTTATGCTTTTTCAAGCCGCCCTTACAGCAATACAGAACATATTCTGTCTTGATTGTTTTTGCAGGGTTTATCTCCTAAGATGAGCCGCCGTCAAAGCTAACATTATAAGCAGAACACAAGACAGACAAGCATGCATCAAGCTGTGCAAAGATTCATACGTGCGCGATGGCACGGCTCAGGCAAACAAGTTTTTCTATGCCTATTATAAACTCTCCAGGGAGCCCAAAATAGCACGGACTTAAAAGTTTTTATAGACTGCTAGCCTTGGCGGGTCAAGAATCCGGGTTATAAGCTTCAGAAATGAGTGATCAGCTCGACGGCGGGTCATCCTGCGCCGGGTCTTCGACCTCTTCGATCTGAAGATTGTCCACATCCCAGTTGCAGTTTGTTAACGCTTCAAACTCTACCTCGTCAAAGAGGGGGGACGGGTCAATTTCAGGGGCAAAGAGGTGCTTACGGCGTGCAGGAGTCAAATCCCTGGCTTCGAAGGTTGGGCAGCGCACTCGTTTGTTGTCCGCGCTGTAAGCCGCCTGGTATGTAGTCAGATCAACTTCATCCGCCAGTATTGATGCGAGTACTCTGGAGGCCTTCATACACTTGGCATAGTCAGCTTCGGTGAAATCTGAGCCGTCGTCTTTCTTGGACGGAAAGCCATCCATCATCTCCTCTGCAATCAATTCAGGGGCAAAGGCCAAAGCCCAGCTTAGCGCGGCCATTGCTCCCTTCCTGGCAGCTGATCGTTTGAGCTCTTCGATTTGCTTGGGCAGAGTTGATAAGAGTTCTATCACTCCCTTCATGAATTTGGGGATGCTTTCTTTATTTAGCATTGCTCTGATGGTGCAAAGGGTCCCGCAGTACAGCTGTTCTGACAAGGAATATACTGCTTTTAACTTCAGCAAGGCATCTGAAGATAGTTGGCGGCTTCTTTGACCTACAAGGAAAGATTTGCTATTATAAGCCGCCTGCACAGTTTTTAAACAAGGCAAGGAAATTTGCTAAACTATTAAGTGCTTACCAAAGATAGCAGAAGTCATCCTAGAGATTTGGCGCTTGAGGGTTTGCAGCTCATCTGACACACGCTTGAGTTGCTGATCAGCATTGTCTGCGCTCTTGGTCAGGACGGCTTGGGTAAACTCAGCGCTCTTTTTGAAGGCATCAAAGTCAGCCTGAACCTTCTCAAGCTCCTTCACGGCAACCCGCCATTTTTCCTCCGCTTCAGATCGGGCGGTTTGTTGTGCAGCAAGGTTTTCCTTTACGCCAGTCAGATCAGACTCGGTCGCGTCTAAAGCTTCCTGTATCATACAAAAACAAAACAGTTCAGGAGGTCTAAGTCGCCAGGATGTGATGTTAGTACATCATCGATAGAGCTGTTATGACAAGTCTCAAGCAGATTGCAAGCAATATACTTGACACTTGGGGGCTAATGTCTGTGTTTTCTCTCCAAGTCCACAATGAAGTTCTGGCTCATCTTCATAAAGTTAAGCCGGCACTTGGGGGCTACACATGGCGCTTTCCAAGTCTACAATGAAGTTCCGGCTCATCTTCATAAAGTTAAGCCGGCACTTGGGGGCTACACACGGCGCTTTCCAAGTCTACAGTGAAGTTCCGGCTCAACATTTTTATACTGACCCGAACTTGGGGGCTACCATTGATCAACTCTTCAAATTGAGTGTCGGCTTACTATCTATACTAACCCGATACTTGGGGGCTACAGGCTAAGCTATTTGGAGTATGACATAGATTGGAAGACCCGGTCTACCATTTACAATGTTAAACCAGCTCTTGGGGGCTACATAAGGGTACAAGGAAAAAGCAGGAGGAGTACCTCATATTTTTTCTTCATCAAACCAACAAGTTTGAGCTCCATGTTCCGGCTTGTTGACAGGCGGTTCAGATAACCAGCGTGTAATTCATCGGCAGTCTGCTTCTCCAACACAGGGAATTCAAAATCAAACTTCTCAGGCGAGGAAGCTTCAGCCTTGCTGGTATGTCTTGTCAGTACATGAGGCTCGGGAGATCGATGACCCGTCCCAGTGATGATAACGTCTGGAAGAACTGTGTCTTCGACGGCTGTTGAAGGGCTGGGCGGTTTAGGATCATCCCTTGAAGGACTTGCAGTTGCCGTGTCATGATCAGCCGGCCCAAAGGGCTGATGAGTATCTTCAGGTGCATCTTTCGTAATTTCAGTGGGCTCCACATGAGTTGCAGGGGAGCCCGGCTTAGCAATTTTCGGCTCTTGGGTGGTAGGAGCAGCGGTAGACCCGCCGGTTTTCCTTCGTTTTGCTTGAGCTCTGAAAAACAGAAGAATTATTGCATAACTAACAAGGACGATAGAAAGGGATGATGCAGATACAAAGGTACGCACTCCGGGTTGATCTTCAGAGGAGGCAGCTTAGTCGCAGTGGAATCACCGGACGAAGGGGGCGTTTCCTGAAAGCAGTTAAGACAATACAAAGCAGAGTAAGGTTACAATGCAAGATTGCTAAAACTGACCTTAGTTAAAAGAATACCTCAGCCGGCCGTTTCCGCGGAGCCGGAGAATTCGATAACCCGGCCACAAGATCTTCAGAGCCGGCGCTCCGGGTCTAACGTTGGGAGTTGTGCTGTTGCTTTTTCAAAAGAAAATTGGGGTCTAAATGAGCAAGAGGATGAGAAAAGGGGAATTTTCGGATGACCCGCCGTATTTTCTCTGGTGGAAGGTTGTCTGAGTCAGAGGAAATTTAGGTTACCTCAGGGGTGTCTGCATGGCTTGTTTCCATTTCCTCCTATGGATAATTGTTGTCAATAAGTTGCATAAAGAGACGGCCAAGGGAGTCAAGTTCTACCTCTGAGTCGTCGAGCTCAGGCGGCTCCTGAGCGGCAGTTTTCTTCTTACGGCCGCGGGCTTTCACCTTAGGCTTCCTCACAGGAGGGTTAAATTTCTTCTTCCAGAAAGGAGAGCCGGCCTGTGTATAAGCCGCCAAAGAAGATTAAAAAGTGCAAGGTAAAAGGTTAGGGGAAGAATGACCAATTTTGTAGAAAAGAATTTCTTACAGCTGGAGCCGGGTTCTTGGCGCAAAAGGGCTTCAACCCAGTCTTGTTGCAAATCTCTTGTTTCTCGCCAAGAACTGACTTGACGGAAGTATTGATGTCTTGTTCTGTCAGAGGGGTGGCATTGAAGCAGAGAGAGTCATTGGGTTCACCCGAAAATTCATGCATGAGTCGGTCACGCCGGCTCAGTGGCAAGATTTTCCAAGAAACCCAGCAGCGGGTTAAGTCGACGCCAGTTAAGCCGTTCGCCAGTAAGGCCCTGATCTTCGCGAAGGCCGGAGCATACTTCACTCGTTCTGCGGCGGACATCCGGTCCAGGAGTTCGGTGTAGCAAAGCCGGGTGGGACGATAACCCGCAGTGGGTTCTCTTCTTCAGGAGAAGTGTCCTTGCAGTAGAACTAGGTCTTGTTCCAGTCTTTGGGGTGACTTGGTAAGAGAGCTGCTGGATAGGGCAAATCTCTCCATCGCTGGATAGACACGCCGCCAAGCTCCAAACTTGGCCCAGCCGCCACTTTAGTTTGGCGATTGACGTAGTAGTAGTCACGGAAGAGGTCAACAGACGGCTCTTCTTGCAAGTTAACTTCACATAACACTTGGAACTGACACATGTTGGTGACAGAGTTTGGACCTATATCTTGAGGATGAAGCTTGAAAAATGAAGCACGTCTCGGAATTTTTTTGACCCGGGTGGACTAATCCACGAAGGAGATGATCAGTGAACACAATAACTTCTCCTTCCTGAGGAGTCGGTCTGATTTCTGGCCTGGGAACCCGCCAGTGTATAACGTCCTGAGCCGGCAAAATACCCGACTCTACGAAGTCAAGTAGAAGCTCTTCGGTGACTCTAGAGCCGACCCAATCACAAGACGAAGGTGCCCTTGACATAATGGCGGGTTAAGCTGCAAAGGCACGGAGTACGGCGGGTTAGAAAAATATTAACTAGTCCAAGCAGTTGTGGTCAGTATAATGGTGAGGTGTTGAGCCGCCGAAGTGTTTTAACAGAGAGCCGCCAATGCAATGGCGGGTTAGGTGGGCAAGGCGACGCTGGAAAATACGGCTAAGTGCGGACAAACAGATTTCGCATATTGTCATTATAGCTGCAAGATCTACGGGCGAAGGTAAAACAAAACATATTCATGACCTAAAAATGACAGTGGAAGAACAGGTGGTCGGCATGCGGTGAAGATTGCTATGAAGATTTAGAGCAAGTAGACATTGACAATTAAAAAGACATCCGCGATGGATAGACAGTAATATAAAGATTCAGGGGGACATTTGCAATCTGCATTACGAAGGACAGTGACGAACAGCGAAGAACATTACGAGAACCCGAAGAACTCGAGAAAACCCTAATCGAGATGGTCGCAGATTAAACAAAGAGTGAGGATGGTACCTTATGGATGCGGTTGAGCTCGTGGATTTTCTGGTTCGAATCAGGTTGATGCAGCGACCGGCGTGGAGGACGGCAGTGAGGTCCAGTCGGGGGCGGCGGAGCTCTGGAGGCGAAGCTGACCGAGGGAGGAAGAAGACAGAGGAGGCGGAGAAAGGGAAGAAGGCACCACGTGTCCCTATTTATGAGATGGGAGGGCAACAGTGCGCGCGGAAATCGAGGAGGCACAGTGATGATTGACCGAAGAGGGCGCCTCGATTTTCGGGCCGACCTTTCAATGAGAGGATCCGTTACTAACGTCACAGAATCCTTTCAGAATATTCGATATGACGTCACGGCGGGTTGTCAGTTTCCTTTTCAGGTGACAGAAATGTGAGACTCGCTGCCAAGTGAGTTTGAAGATTGACATGAGCAGGCTCAAATCAACCTGGGGCCTAATGTTGGGGATATAACCCCGTGGTAAGACCCGCCCAGGAGGGGCCGGGTCATACCTGGCGGCTCACAGCCAAGACCCATGAGGTGGGCCAGAAGATGAAGGCCAGGCCGCGTGGCGGCTTACCAGACGGGCTAGGACGAAGGCCCAGATAGAAGAAGGTGTGAAGACCCGGGCGGTTAAGCCGCCCGGAGACGGCTTGCTCAAGATGGCAAGGCGGCTTAGAGATAGGATTGAATACGTTGTGTGAGTCGGTTTGAGACTCGTGTAACCCAGGGCCTTGACCTCCTATATAAAGGTGAGGCCCTGGGGCGGCTTAGACAGAAACCAATCAATCGAGAACTAGGTCAAGCGAATCCGCTCCCTTGTAATCGATACTCCAATCAATACAACACAAGCAGGACGTAGGCTTTTACCTCTTCTTGAGGGGCCGAACCTGGGTAAACTCGTGTCCCTCGTCTAGACCAACCCCTTTGAGTCCACCGCCTTAGCGATGGCCTCGAACCTAAGTCTTCGGACATCTGCCGTGACAAAACCACGACAGGGGTCAAAGACCCCATGCACACGGGCAGTCCAGAGATTTTCTATTGAAACTCACAGGACACCATGGCAAAGCACAATAGGTGAAATATTAGTGGTATGTGTAGGAGCGTTGGTGTATAGGCTTTGGAGGCATTCCCACACGACACTCGTCCACGATGACCCTCTTGATAGTGCGGTTTATCCCATGACTCAAATCGAACCGATACAAAAACCTTTGAGTCATGGATAAACCACTCCTTAACCTTTTTGAATTGAGGGGGTCACACCACTCCAATGAAAACTCCAAGAAACCAATATCCTGAGATAAACTATACAAACCGAGATTAGTTCCTCTAACCACATTGTCATCACACCAAAATATAATATAGTGCCATATGCACTTTCACTTAGCTACAGTAGTCTTGAGATCGATGTAAACTAATCCTTCCTTTCACAAATATATGATGTTAGCATATTTTATGGGCAACATACAAACTGAAATAAGCTAAGAAACACATTAAGGCCCAATTATTTTGGAGCATATTTTGAAGAATCTTGGTCTGGAAAATCTTGAGCGAAAAGAACTCGATTCGGCCTTCAAAATCTTGAGAGGATTCTCTAGAATCCTAGTGCAATTCAAAAGCACCAAAAAACCTTGTTTTCCCATAATCTCAAGATTCTCGAGAGTCCCTCAAAAGATAATGTTTCAATTTACACTGTACCCCTATTGGGCCAGCTATTTACGCCCGGAATGCTACTGCCCATCCACGCATACAGAAAAAAAGTCAGTGACATTCCATGCTTGACCCTATTTGCATCGAAGGAAAAACTCCCCAGCGCAGCGAGCGCTAGGGTTGCCTCGCTGCCACCTGACCCACCTCACCTGCCAAGCCCTCGCCGCTGCCGGCCTGACCCTGTTAATTGCTTTGGACATGAACTATGGTGAACTAAGTTATTTACTTGTACCGTTGTGAACTAAGTTAGTTGCTTTCTGCCAAATTATAATGTTGTGAACTATGTTATGTTGTTGAAGTATTTGTTATGAACTGTGTTGTATCTTCTTATCATCTTATGCGCATGTTGTTGTGGCAGATGGATGTTTCCAAACAAAAAACAGAACAAAAGCAACTTGAGGTGGCCATGGTTGCATTTGCTATGGATGTGGGGTCGTCAAGTTTGATAGTGCCGTATGCACCAAGAAAGTTACATCTTGTTACATGCCTCCAATGGGTAGAAGAGAAGGAGGAGGATGCAAAAGCTTTCTATGCCATGTTCAGAATGAGGAAGTCAGTTTTTCGTACATTGCATGATCGGTTTGTTGAGAAGTACGGGCTTAAGTCAACTTGCAACATATCATCTAAAGAAGCATTGGCACAATTTTTATGGATAGTGGTTACATGTCAGTCGACTGATAATGTTGTAGATCGGTTTGCACATAGTCGTCCTGTCATTAACAAAAAAGTACATGATGTTTTGGAATGTGTAGATGACGTGGCTTGAGACTACGTCGGTATTTCCCCAAAGAGGAAGGGATGATGCCGCACAGCTATGGTAAGTATTTCCCTCAGTTATGAAACCAAGGTTATCGAACCAGTAGGAGAACCAAGCAACACTATGTAAATGGTAACTGCACACAAAGAAAAAATACTTGCAACCCGACGCGTAAGAGAGGTTGTCAATCTCTCCACGGTAAAAAGATAGATTAGTTTGTATGAGATTGGATAAATAGATCGCACAAGAACACAAAATAAAAGTTGCAGCAAGGTATTTTTGGGTTTTTGGAATAATAGATCTGAAAACAAATGCGGAAAAAGATAGATCGGAAAGCAAAATATTAAAAGAATAGACCCGGGGGCGTAGATTTCACTAGTGGCTTCTCTCAAGAAGATAGCACACGGTAGGTAAACAAATTACTGTTGGTCAATTGATAGAAGATCAAATAATCATGACGATATCCAAGGCAATGATCAATATATAGGCATCACGTCCAAGATTAGTAGACCGAAACGATTCTGCATCTACTACTATTACTCCATACATCGACCGCTATCCAGCATGCGTCTATTGTATTAAGTTCATGGAGAAACAGTGTAATGTAATAAGAACGATGACATGATGTAGACAAGATCTATTCATGTAGGAATAGACCCCATCTTGTTACTTAATAGCAATGATACATGCGTGCCTCGCTGCCCCTTCTGTCACTCGGAGAGGACACCGCAAGATCGAACCCATCACAAAGCACCTCTTCCCATGGCAAGAAAAATCGATCTAGTTGGCCTAACTAAACCAAAGATTCGAAGAAGAAATACGAGGCTATAAATAACCATGCATATAAGATATCAAAGAAGACTCCAATAATATTCATGGATGAAACTGATGATGAACTCAAACTTCATCGGATCCCAACAAACACACCGCAAAAAGTCATTACATCAAATAGATCTCCAAGAGACCATTGTATTGAGAATCAAAAGAGAGAGAGAAAGCCATCTAGCTACTTCCTACGGACCCGTAGGTCTATGGTGGACTACTCACGCATCATCGGAGAGGAACCCATGAGGATGATGAACCCCTCCGTGATGGTGTTAGATTAGATCTCGTGGTTCTGGAACTTGCGGCGGCTAGAATTGTGTTTCGTCGACTCCTCTAGGGTTTCTGGAATTTCTGAGGATTTATATAGCTGAGAGGCGGTGGAAAAGACCTTCGTGAGCCCCACAATACATCAGGGCGCGCCGGGGGCCTCTGGCGCGCCCTGTTGTATCGTGGGCCCCATGGGCCTCCCCCTAGGTGCTTCCTTGGCTCCCAAGTTGTCTTCTGGTCCAATAAAATCTCCAAAAAGTTTCGTGGCAATTGGACTCCGTTTGGTACTGATATTCTGCGAAGTAAAAAACAAGCAAAAAATAGCAATTGGCACTAGGCACTATGTCAATAGGTTAGTCCAAAAAATGATATAAAGTTGCTATAAAATGATTATAAAACATCCAAGAATGATAATATAACAGCATGGAACAATAAAAAATTATAGATACGTTGGAGACGTATTAGTAGACCGCATGGCCGGTGATTACATTTGACCAATTGATCCAACTTTCTCTGAACCTCACCCCGTACGTACAAAAACAAACTTTTTGCCTCATTTTCAACATGCTATTGGAGCCATTGATGGGACACACATTAAGGTGATTGTCCGAAGGAGTTGGAGCCCCAACACATAGGTTACACAAGTGAAAATGTGATGGCAGTGTGTGATTTTGATATGAGGTTCACGTTTGATGTTCCTGGATGGCCCGGATCTTTTCATGACACACACGTATGTAGCCATGCTATAGTTTGTTATGATCATTCCCCACAACCCGCCACATGTAATCTCTCATATGTATCCATATTGTTATATACAAGATGGTATGTTGTAAATTTCTAATGTCTTTTGTTGATGTCCTACTATAGATAAGTATTATCTTGTGGACTCTGGATATCCAAACAAGGTTGGATATCTAGCACCATACAAAGCGCAATGATACCATGTACCAGATTTTCAACAACACCCACCAGTTGGGAGGTGTGAGACATTCAACCATCGTATTCTTCTTTGTGAAATGTCATCGAAAGAACATTTGGTGTTCTCAGGATGAAATGAAGAATTCTGGAAGGCATTCCTCGGTACGAACCGGAGACCCTGAAGGTGCATTATATCGACTAGAGGGGGGGGGGGGTGAATAGGCGATTTTTACAAATTCGTCACTTGAGGAAATACTAGTTGAGGAATTTGCTAAGTGACGAACTACTCGCTGCGGAATAAGTACTCAAGTGCATGCGAAACATAGCAGTAGCATAGTCATCATGATGAAATGAAACATACACTGAGCATGAATAGCGTGAACAGGATAAGCAGGCTGAAGATAAAGTGACTGAAGAATTTGAGGTGAGGAAATTGAGAAAGTCTTCAGTCAAATTCTTCAAACAGTAACGATCAATTTCATTAACAGGTATACGAGGAAATGAAAGGGTTGAGGAAATGGAACCAGGTAGCTCGATGAAGACAATGGTTTGATGACCCAGTTCCAACTGCTGTGACAGTCGTACGTCTGGTTTGGAGCGGCCTGGTATTTAAACCTGAGGACACACAGTCCCAGGACACACAGTCCTTACCGTATTCTCCTTGAGCTAAGGTCACACAGTCCTCGCCCAACACTCGTGGTAAGTCTTCAGGGTAGACTTCCAAAACCCTCACAAACTGGTCACCTGGCGATCCACAATTGACTGCTGGATGCTCTAGACCACGGTCACCCGGCGATCCCCAATTGACTGCAGGATGCACTAGACCATGACGCCTAACCGTCTGGAAGATACACAGTCTTCAAAGGTAAAAGGTGTCGGTTCCAAACAGGAACAGATTCTTCAGTGATGCTCAATCACTTTGGGTTTTGGTGGTTTGGGGTTTTGGGTTTTTCCTCACTGATGATTTTCGCTCAAAGTCCTCGAGGAATGGGTTGCTCTCAAATGACAAGTGTCAAGTTCTCTCTCGGAGCAACCAACCAGCTAGTGGTTGTGGGGGGGGGGGGGGGCTATTTATAGCCAGGGTGCAACCCGACATGATAAGACATAAATGCCCCCCAATGATATGACCGTTAGGTGGATAGAATATCTGGACAGCTGGCGCAAAGCACAGCAACGGTCGGAATTTGAACTGTCAAATTCCTCAGGGCTTATCATATTCCTCACTTGTAGGCAATTCGCACTGGCGAAATCCTAACTCCTCAGTCAGACCAATTTCCTTAGAGACCAGAAGAACATCGTCTTTGTCACTATAGATCTTGACTGAACTGCAAGATATTTCCAAAGGCTTCACTCGAAGGATTGGGTTATGTTGAGGCTTTTGAGTTGAGCATCAGTTGGAAATTTTTCCTTAGTATTACCTCGACCCCCTTTAACAGTACGGTGTTTCCTATGACTCAAAAAAAGGAAATGAAACAATAAAAACAAAAGTCTTCACGCTTCATTGTCCTCGTTCATATCTTCATGGTCGCACCGTCTTCTTCATTTTCAAAGTCTTCAGGGAATACCAAAGTCTTCACCAAAGTCTTCACCAAAGTCTTCAGTTGAAGACATTCATTTTTAGGGTGGTCGATATTCTTCGAATATACCAAACTCCTCATCGACTTATAGAGCCTGTGTATACTCACAAACATATTAGTCTCTTAACCTATAAGTCTTCAATACACCAAAATCACTAAGGGGCACTAGATGCACTTACAATCTCCCCCTTTTTGGTGATTGATGACAAATAGGTTAAGTTTTCAACGGGGATAAACATATGAAGTGTAAGTACTGAGTTTGAGGAATTTGATTGCAAGATATAGAGGAACTCCCCCTGAAGATGTGCATATTTGAGGAATTTGCTTTGGACTGCAAATGCACATGGCAGGATAAAATCTTGGAGATCTCCCCCTATATCTTGTAATCCATACACGCATTTTATATATATCATGAGGAAATTGAAATGCATGATGGAAAATGGGGTCTGAGGAAATTCAGCATGCATGCATTAAGATACTTGAGGAAATAAGCATGCAGAAAGCAGTTCAAAAGTATGAGACCACCATCGGACTTAAGTTTACAACTCAATCAACAAAAGCTTCAGAAGAGTGAGAGTTGTAACTTAAACAAAAACATCCCATATAAAGAGACCCGCTTGAAGACTAACTCAAATTTCTCCCCCTTTGTCATCAAGTGACCAAAAGGGATGAAATTGAGGACTAACGCCCCTGAAGAATTTCATCTTAAAGTTGGTGGAGGAGCGCCAGCGTTGTCGGGGTCGGTTGGTGGAGCAGGGCCTTCAGCAGTATCTTCAATATCCTCAGCTTCATCTGTTGCACGTGATGAAGAATATGAACTTGTCACCAGCTGAGGAACTTGAACTTTCTTCCACTTCTTCTTTGGAGGAATCGACCAGTCAAAATGTTGCTGAAATTCCATCTCCTTGAGTTCTTCAGGAGTCTTGAGGTGAGACAGAATGGCCCAAGTGCAATCAAAGATTTCATGCACATAGTAATGATTTTTCCTCACAGAGTTATGCGTCACAGTCATGTCACGAAGAATTGAAGCAAACTGACGCTTTACCCACTTGTGATTATGATCAACCTTCTGATGAAGACTTAGAAGAAGCTCAAGACCAGTCATCACACGAGGGGCTGTGGCTTGAGGAATTTGAGCTGAGGCTTTTGCAGTAGAATCTTGTGTGGCAGAGTCATCATTGGTGGAGTAAGATGTAGCCTTGCGAAACTGACCATCCATTGGACGAGTGCCTTCATCAATTACAGCCTTGCCTTTTCCTTCAACTAAAGAAAATGTCTTCTTGAGGACTTCAATTGGAGGCAAGAAACTGAAGTGTTTCTGAAAGTCAGCCTTGAAGGGAATTGAAGACCTTGATCTGATGAATTTCATGATCCAGGAAGCATAAGGCTTCAATTCGAATGGTGACACTGTAATATTGGCCAAAGTCCTCATGAAGAAATCGTGATAACTGATGGGAATACCATGAATGATGTTGAACAGAAAATTCTTCATGATGCCAACAACAACTTCTTCTTCAGAGTTGCGGCCTTTGATAGGACTGAGGGTTTTGGTCAATATTCTATAGATTGTCCTGGGCACATACAGCAAATCCTTCACTAAGAAGGTGGTCCTTGGAGGTTTTCCTGGTGCCAAAGGCTTCATCAGCACTTGCATCATGTGATTTGGCAGTTCAGGTTCATCATAGATGCATCTTGTTCCTTCTGAAGGAATTGGAATTGGGACACAGTGAAGCAATTCAGTTGCTGGAGCAGTGTAGTGAGTGTTGCCTGACATCCAATCCAGAATCCATGTGTTGATATCAGAAGCTTCACCAGAGATATGCAGAGTTGGAATTGAAGAATTAGCTCTTCATTCCAATCGCAGACATCAGCATAGAATGGAAGAAGTCCAACGTCATGAAGAACTGACAGCACTGGAGTGAAGCATGGGATGGATTCCATATCCACATGAGGAATTTGATGATGCTGGAAGACTTTGTCCTTGTCAAACAGCACTGCAGCATAGAAGTTCATCTGAGATGGAGTCCAGAACCTTGAGCGTCCAACTCTGGCAGATTCATACGGGTTTGGCCATGTGAAGAATATGTGCTCATTGAAGAAATTCGCCTTGATGAATTTGGGGCGCTTCGTGCCTTTGAAAGGTAACTTTTGCTTCGGCTGAAGATTTGGCTTGAAGTGCCGTCCAATCTCGCTTGGAGCAACGGCAGTTTCTTCAGTTTGAGGAACATGTGCAGCAATTTCATCAGTAACATTCTGGACAGGAATTTCATCGACTGATGCAGCTGGAATATCTTCAGGAGCAGTCATGAGGGGAGTGGACAGACCAGCAGACCCTGTTTGAATTTCCTTAGTTGGGGCAGGAGACTGAGGAATCTGAGTAAGAGGAGTGGCCATTGGTGAATTTGGGTGTGCTGCTTCCCAAAATTCATCATTGATGACTGGAGTGGTAGATCCAATGTCCACATCTGAGGGAGTCCTGGACTAAGGGGTCCTCGGGCCGCTGGCCTGTCTCTCAATAGGCCGGCTTGGTGGGCCGCACTCTGACTATCGCAGGGAGAGCCGGATACATCGAGACCCTATGTTCTAGAAGGAAGTCCTGAAGGCGCATCGTGCACTCCAAGTCAAGATGAGGGAATCGACGTCTCCATTCTCGGCAGGAGTCTTGTCATGTGTAAACCCTAGGTACCCCCCGGTGTCTATATAAACTGGGAGGGTTTTAGATTGAACCCAGAGAAACTCATCTAGGGTTTTAGCTAGTCGATCTCGAGGTAGATCAACTCTGTAACCTTCATACTATCAATATAATCGAGCAGGACGTAGGGTTTTACCTCCATAGGAGGGCCCGAACCTAGGTAAACATCGTCTCCTTCGTCCCCTTGTTACCATCGATCCAAGACTCACAGCTCGGGACCCCCTACCCGAGATCTGCCAGTTTTGACACCGACATTGGTGCTTTCATTGAGAGTTCCGCTGTGATCTCCAAAGGAATCGATGGCTCGCGTTGTCATTAACGGAGAAGTCCGGAACATGGACTCCTTTATCCCTGGACAGATCTTCGCTTTTAGCAGCATTGTGCTGCACGCTGACCCGACCGGCCATCTTGGCCGGGTCGGGAGTTTCACCCCTTATAAAGAGGTCAGATTCGGGAACCTAGAGTTCTCCGTAGACTCTTGGGGCGATCTTTCGCTCACCGGGCTCGCAGTCTCATCTGACGCACCCGAGGACTCCGAGGCCTTAACCTCGGATGTCGCTTTTGACCCCACCCATGGGACTAACCCCGGCGATGATCTATCTTTTAGTCCGGATCCAGCCATAGCGCCAGACGGCCGGGTACCAGCCCCTGCCGAACACACTTCTTGGGCAGACGCATCGGAGGTTAACTCCGAAAGCGCTAAGCAAATTGATTCGATCGAGCTCTCTGATGGGGATATGTACTTAGGGTAGGGTCATAGGCCTGACCTACATACCCTACCTATGGACACTGCCCCAGAAAACTTAAGGACTACAAGGAAGTCTCTGACTGAAATCACCAAGGCATACAAGTCACTCGACAATATCCACTCGAAGATTACCTTTCACTCGACGGTTATCTTTCACTCGGAAGAACCAGAAGACAGCCGACCACAGAAGACCAGAAGCCACCCCAGGGAGGCCAACGGGCAGGCGTTCGTCTAAACAATAAGTAGCATTTATTGTGTACGTTACCAGTAACGTACGTCTTTATAGCCACGATTGGACCCTTGGATGCCGGACATTTATGAGGGGCAGCGCACTCTATATAAGCCGCCCCTCCCCTCTGGCACAAGGGTTCGTACCCCCTGTAACAACACTCATATTCCACTCGACAAGAGCTTCCGAGCACTGAGATGTAGGGCTGTTACCTCCACGAGAGGGGCCTGAACTCATACATCCGTGTGTACATCCTCGCCGTAGCTAGGACTCTGCCCTCTCCTTATGTACCCCTACCTTCTACTGTCAGGCTCGTTCCCACGACAGTTGGCGCCCACCGTGGGGCAGGCGTCTAAGCGACTTCCGGCGAGGTTGCATTTTTTCTCCTTCGTCATGTCTTCCGGTGGTGATTTGTTCCTGGGCCACGAGATCCGTCTCGGGGCGCTCACCTTCATCGCCGACGATTCGGCATGGCTCCAGGAAGCGCCTCTGGACGTTGAGGCGCTCCCAATTCGCAGAGCGACGCACTTCTGTGCGAGCTCCTGCGGCGTCCTTCTCCTACATCCGTCGACTCCGTATTCGTCAGCCCTTCCTGCTGTTCGCCGCCGCAAGCGATCTGGTCATTCGCGGCTACAGCGTTGGGTGAGACATGCGGCGGCTCGCCAAGTTTCGTCCCCGCAGATTGTGGCTATCGAGCCCGCCGAGTTACTTCACAGCGCGCTCGACTCGGCGTCAGATCAGTCTGACGTTCCCTCCGAGTGCGAGAGCTGCGATCCTGCGGCTGAAGTTCTTATGGCTGGTTCTCATCAGAGTCCGCCGCCTGGCTTCAGCCATGCCCGGCGCGAGGCTGGAGGACCGTCGAATGAGCAGCACCGCCGGGATGAGGATATTCTCCATACTCCCATCGTTGGTGCGACTGCTGAAGCACAGGCCATGGTGGCCACGCGCCTTCGGCTCAAAGAGATGCAGGAGGCACTCGACGAGCGTGCTCGCCAGCGTCCACCGCGTCCCAATCGACATCAGCGACAGTTATTTCCGAGTGGATCCCGGAATAACGTCGAGGTATTCCGTACTCCAGTTTTGAATGTTGCTGCTGCTGCTAAGATCGCAGATTCAATTCAGCCGTCACGGTCAGAGGCTGGCAGAGGTTTGCAGCAGATTCGAACGTTGCTTGAGGCAGCGCAGCAGCAGAATGCGGCTGTTTCTCAGTCGCAGAACATGTTACACAGCAATTCGCCCAGGGCAGAAACAGTTCAGTCGGCCCACAGCCCTGGGTCACCTCTGCGTCACAGAGGCGGAGGTTACCATGAAGATCAGTACAGAGATCGGGGACAAGATCAGTTTGTTCCTCGTTATCACCGTGATGACCACCTTCGAGTGCTTACTCCTTCGCGGAGTGGTTCATATGTGCCCCGGCACAATGACGACAGACGCCCATTCGGTGATGAGCGAAATCCTGGGTTTGACGCGAGGAATGTCCTTGCTCAGAGACGGATCGACAGAGGCAGAGCCCACAGGTGAAAGCACAATATGCTCCCTTGGTGGTTTTGATAATTCATGACAACATACATTGTCTCTTGGACTAATGCTTTTATCTAGTGTGTTTCAGATACAAGTCCATGGAGAAACGGATTTGCAAAAGGAGACTGTGGAGATACCCCAAGATGCAAGGAAATAGGTTGGCAAAGCTTCAAGCAAGAGGACTCTACATTTTATATTTGTGAGAAATCACTTTGAGTCCATAGGAAAGCCAATACTATTAAAAGGGGGTAAGGTTTTGTTGGTGAACAATATGCTCATACGTGCACAAGAGATAGTCGCCAAAAACATCCACAAGCTCTCCCACCAAAGTCTGTCCTAAGCCAAACATTCAAAATCGGTGCAACCAACTTTCCTATCCCGGTGCCACCGATTCCAAACCCTAGACATACCCTGCCAAACCCTAGCCACTTCGATGCAACCGATTCCATACCGGTGCCACCGAGTTTAGGTTGCCAACTTTCTGTTACGCAAATTCACATCTTCGGTACCACCGAGAATGTTGGATCGGCGTCACCGAGATTGGAAATCTGACCGTTGGTCACCTTATCGGTGCAACCGAGTTTCCTATATCGGTCTCACCGAGATTCAAAAGTTGCCACCTTTTGGTCACTTCGGTACCACCGAGATTAACACATCGGTGTCACCGAGTTGGTCATTTTGTGTGTAACGGTTGGATTTTTGGAGATGCCTATATATACCCCTTCACCACCACCTACTCGAATGAGAAGCACTCAGAACTATTCCATACTTGCCCATCCAATTTTCTGAGAGAGAACCACCTAGTCTTGTGTTGAGGTCAAGATCTTCCACTCCTACCATATGGATCTTGATTTCTAGCCTCCCCAATTTGCTTTCCACCAATCCCATCTCTTCTACCAAGCCAAATCTGTGAGAGAGTGATTGTGTGTTGAGGAGTCTATCATCTTGAAGCACAAGAGCAAGGAGTTCATCGTCATTACCGAGCCTATTACCTTTTGGAGGGTGGTGCCTCCTAGATTGGTTAGGTGTCGCTTGGGAGCCTCCTACTGCGTGTTGTGGAGTGAACCAAGAAGTTTGTACGGGCAAGGAGATCGCCTACTTCGTGAAGATCTACCCATAGTGAGGCTAGTCCTTCATGGACGGAAGCCGTTATGGAATAGTCAAGGTTGCTACTTCGTGGACCCTTATGGGTGGAGCCCTCCGTGGACTCTCGCGACCGTTACCCTCCGTGGGTTGAAGACTCCATAAACGTGGATGTACGATAGCGCCACCTATCGGAACCATGGGAAAAAATCATCGTGTCTACAACTGCGTTTGATTCTCCTACCCTATCCCTTCTATACATGCTTGTTGTTATTTTCCGCTGCTATATACTCTTAGACTTGCATGTGTAGGGTGTACTTGACTTGCCATGAAATGCTAAAAACTGTCAACCCTAAAACTTGGCATAGGCAAAACTTTTATTTGGTCAAGTAGTCTAATCACCCCCCCTCTAGACATACTTTCGGTCCTACAAGTGATATCAGAGCTATGCAATCTTAGAACTGTTAATCTCATTGTTAGAGCTTTGCCTAGGAATGTGCTTAATCAAATGAAGAATTTTGCTTGTGCTTACACTTTGTGGAATGATTTGGAGAAACGATATCCAAATTATTCATTGAGTAATCTTGATGAAATTCTTCATAAAACTATTGCCTTCCACAAAATGACGCCTAGTGATCCTAAATTTGATGTTTATCTATTTGAGCTTAGAGACCTCATGCGTGCTAAAGGAGATGTCACTACTATCAACAATATCATTATAGAAGCCCTTCGCATTCATAAACTTGAACATTGTCATGATCACAATCCTAACGAATCTCTTGTTCTTTATGACGAGGATTTCCCACTTGATGATGACAATGTGGAACATGGCTGCTATGATGAAGATGAGATGTTCGACATCGAGTATGAGAAAATCACGAAGAATCTAAGTCTCATGGAAAACTTCAAGGATTACCTGTTCGGAGAAAAAGAGTGGATTCTCGATAGCGGATGTACCGATCATATGACCGGAGATAGAGAAATGTTTGAAGAGATTACACCAAACCATGGACCGCGAAGGTACGTAACGTTTGGAGACAACTCCAAGGGTAAGGTACTTGGTCTTGGTAAGGTGGCCATATCCCATGATAGCTCTATCCAAAATGTTATGCTTGTTGAATCTCTTGGCTACAATCTTGTTTCCGTATCTAGACTTGCCGACTTTGGTTTTAATGTGTTATTCACGAAAGTAGATTGCCAAGTGTTTCGTCAAGATAATCATAAAATGGTCTTTACCGGCATTCGTAGAGGTGATCTATACATTGTTGACTTCACTAAGAGATCCAAACCTCGCACTTGTTTAATTGCTAAATCTTCTAAAGGTTGGCTTTGGCATAGAAGATTAGGACATGTTGGCATGCGTAATTTAGACAAGCTTATCAAAGGTGATCATATACTTGGTGTTAAAGATGTTATCTTTGACAAAGATAGACTTTGTAGTGCTTGTCAAGCTGGAAAGCAAGTAGGAGGAAGTCATCCTGTTAAGAATATTATGACTACTAGGAGACCACTCGAGTTACTTCATATGGATCTTTTTGGTCCCAATGCTTACAAGAGCCTCGGTGGAAATTCCTATGGTCTAGTTATAGTTGATGATTTTTCCAGATTTATGTGGGTATTCTTTCTTGATGATAAGTCACAGGTTCAAAAGATCTTCAAGAACTTCGCCCGCAAAGCGCAAAATCAGTTTGAAGTGAAGATCAAGAAGGTTCGGAGCGATAACGGATCGGAGTTCAAGAACACCCATGTGGATACCTTTCTTGACGAAGAAGGTGTCTCACATGAGTTCTCGGCTACGTACACGCCTCAACAAAATGGAGTTGTTGAGAGGAAGAACCGGACGCTTATTGAGATGGCAAGAACGATGCTTGACGAATACAAGACGCCAAGACACTTTTGGGCAGAAGCCGTGGAAACAGCATGTCATGCCACAAACCGACTTTACTTGCACAAGCTTCTCGGTAAAACGGCATACGAGCTACTCACCGGTAACAAACCCCAAGTTGGATACTTTCGGGTATTCGGCTCAAAGTGCTACATTCTTGATAAGCATCGTCGTACTAAATTTGCTCCTAAATCTCATGAAGGATTTCTACTCGGTTACGGATCGAACTAACACACTTACCGTGTCTACAACAACTTCACTCGAAAAGTTGAAGAGACGGTAGATGTGAAGTTTGATGAATCTAATGGTTCGCAAGTCGAACAACTGCCAAATGATGTAGGTGATAAGGACCCTTCGGAAGCTATCCAAGATTTGCCCATCGGCAAGATTCGTCCCATGGAGGTGAAGGAAAGTACTTCATCAACTCAAGTGGAAGCCCCTACTTCACGTCAAGGTGAACCACAACATGACATGGAGGCATCCACGAGCGGTACACGAAAAGATGATGAAGAGGAGGAAGTGCATCATGAAGATCCACCACAACCTCCTTCACCACCACCTCAAGGGAGCAACACCTTCAGCAACAACGAAGATGAAGAAGATGATGAAGAAGAAGAAGCTCCACCATCTAACAAGCCTAAGCTACCCCGAGTTCGAGCACAAGTGACCAAGAACCATCCCCTCAACCAAATCTTTGGTGATATACAAACAGGGAGAATCACTCGCTCTAAAACTCGTCTAGCTAACTTTCGTGAGCATTATTCTTTCATCTCGAGCATTGAGCCCTTGAAGGTAGAACAAGCTCTTGAAGACGCGGATTGGGTAAACGCCATGCATGAAGAGCTTCACAACTTCGAAAGGAACGAAGTGTGGACACTCGTGGAGAAGCCCAAGGATGAGCACAACATCATCGGCACCAAATGGTTGTTTCGGAACAAACAAGACGAAGACGGTCAAGTCGTACGGAACAAGGCACGTCTCGTAGCCCAAGGATATACACAAGTCGAAGGTATGGACTACGTAGAGACTTATGCCCCCGTCGCTAGACTTGAAGCTATTCGCATTCTTCTTGCTTATGCTAATCACCATGATATCACGCTTTATCAAATGGACATTAAAAGTGCCTTTTTAAATGGTGAAATTGAAGAAGAAGTTTATGTTAAGCAACCACCTGGTTTTGTAAATCCTAAGAAACCTAATCATGTCTACAAGCTTCGTAAAGCTCTTTATGGTCTTAAACAAGCCCCTCGTGCTTGGTATAAATGCTTAACGAAATTTCTTGTTGAAAAGGGTTTTGAGATTGGTAAAATTGATGCAACCTTGTTCACTAAGAGAGTTAATGGTGAATTATTTGTGTGCCAAATCTATGTGGATGATATTATCTTTGGTTCAACTAACCCTCAATTTAGTGAAAGATTTGGAAGGTTGATGTCCGAGAAGTATGAAATGTCTATGATGTTTGAGCTGAAATTCTTTCTTGGCTTGCAAATCAAACAATCAAGAGAAGGAACTTTCATATCTCAAACTAAGTATACCAAGGACTTAATCAAGAAGTTCAACATGCAGGAGTGCAAAGGTATGAAAACCCCCATGCCTACTAGTGGACACGTTGACCTTACCAGGGAGGATGAACCGGTTGATCAAAAGGTCTATCGATCTATGATTGGTTCATTACTATATCTATGTGCCTCTCGTCCCGATATTATGCTTAGTGTTTGCATGTGTGCTAGATATCAAGCTGCACCTAAAGAGTGTCATCTTTTGGCCGTGAAACGTATTGTGAGATATTTGATACAAACACCAAACTTTGGCATTTGGTATCCCAAGGGATCTTCCTTTAACCTTGTTGGCTATTCCGATTCGGATTATGCCGGTGACAAGGTTGATGGAAAATCCACCTCGGGTACTTCTCAATTTTTGGGCAGATCTCTTGTATCTTGGTCCTCCAAGAAACAAAAGTCGGTATCTCTATCTACTGCCGAAGCTGAATATATTGCTGCTGGATCTTGTTGTGCGCAATTACTATGGATGACACAAACGCTTAAGGATTATGGAATCCATGGTAAAAATGTTCCATTACTTTGTGACAATGAAAGTGCTATTAAAATTGGTCATAATCCTATGCAACATTCTCGAACCAAGCATATTCAAGTTCGACATCATTTCATTCGTGATCATGTTGCCAAAGGAGATATTAATCTTAAGCATGTTCGCACTAACAAGCAATTGGCCGATATCTTTACTAAGCCACTTGATGAGAAAACTTTCTGTCACTTGAGGAGTGAGTTGAACATCATTGATGCTTCAAACCTGAGCTAGACTCACTCGGATGCTTGCAAGGGCATGAGCTTTCTCAATGCTTCCATGATATTCCTAACATATCATCTTATGCCATGGAATTCTATGCTCCCTTGTATTGCATCTAATCTTTTGTAGGTACTTGGAAGAACTTCATTCCACAAGATTGCCCTCAACTCAAATCCTAAGCAATCTTGTCTTGACCAAGTATCCACAACCCCTCTTGATGATGGAAGGAAGAAGACTGCACAACCATATCCTTGACATATATTGACAATTCTCAATTTGTTATCATGTCAATTGGATATATCTATTGCTCTTCCTTGCTTGACTAATCTTTGTAGGTAACAAGTGAACTAAATCAAGAAGGATTGTTCCAAACTCAAGATGATCTTCATCAACCCCGAGCATCCTCAACGAGTTCATCTACAAGCTACGTCATCAACATCACTCAAAGGTATGTACTCATATCCTTGAAAAGGCTTTACTCCAAGAAATGAGCTAAAGCAACTCAAGCGATATGAATACATTAAAATGCTTAATCGAAAAATGGTAACCCCATTTTGAGCTTAATGTAGAGTATGACCTATGATCAAGTAATCTTGCTTGGCTCCTAAGTCAATGTACTCTAATATAGGTGACCTAGTCACCGCCCATCATCTAGTTAAGAATCTGGTGTGGTTTGCTCTCTATTGCTTGATTTCTTATAACCACTCCAATCTTCTCTAAGTTGATGTCCTTTGTAAAAACTTCATATTTCTCTTGACTCTGTGAAAACAGAAACTTGGTTTCTCTTTCGGAGTCGCCGACTCAGATATCTCGGTTCTACCGAAATTGCAGACAAGCTGCACTTCAAAATCTCGGTACCACCGATCTATCCGTCTCGGAGTCACCGATTTATTTCTTCTCTTATTTGTCCTTCTTCTGTTACTTCGATGATCCCTTCTTTCTTTAAAAAAAACTTATATATATATATATATATATATATATATATATATATATATATATATATATATATATATATATTGCATTACTTAGGGGGAGAAGAACAAAAGCTAATCTTGAGGAAAGAGTTTCCTTATTCAAGGATCCCTAACTTCTATGAAGAAAGGGGGAGAAGAACAAAGTCTTACAACATCTCAAAGGGAGAGAAACATTTTCAATGATTCCCTCAGTTTTCATCTCTATGAACCCTACATTTCAGTGACCCTTGTTCTCAAGGATCCCTTCTCAATTAATGATCCCTGTATCAATCCCTGTCTTTGCCTTTTTGGAAATTAATGCCAAAGGGGGAGAAGAACAAAGCTTCATGCTAAAGGGGAGATACATGCTTATGCAAGGGGGAGATATGATCAAGGGGGAGAGCCAATATCAAAGTTTACATTTAAATAAACAAGGTGAGAATACCAAAGTAGGGGGAGAAAAATACACTTGGAGATTTGTGATCATCTTAGTTGTTTCTCACCCTATCCAATCCCAATATCTATCACTAAGATTCAGGGGGAGAAGATGATTTACTATTTTCATATCAAAGGGGAGAAAGTTCTAAATGATCTTGGAGACATATCAATCTTAAGAAATGCTATCTTCTATATATTCTCCATATCTTGGTACTGTTGAGTTCTATTGCCTTGTTGTTTGGTAGAATACTCTTGCGTTTTCTAACATTGTTTTCTCAAGTGTGTTTCTACTACTAGAATGCTCAAGAACTCAAGGTAAGTATATGCATCACATCTTTGGTCAAGATGATCTCTTGCTTCTTGCACATATTGTTTGCAAGAGTGAAGTCTTGAACAAAGATACATCTCATTCATATATATTTGATGCATATAGCCAAGATACACATGACCTGTTATATCCCTTCATCCATATGTGTGTCCATGCATTCCAAAGCAACTATCCTTTAAAGGACTGCACACATTTAGGGGGAGCAAACCTAAGTCATGTGTCTCTCAAAGTCTTCATTATATCCATGCATATCTTTATTTGAAGCTTTGATTGTATGTTGTCATCAATTACCAAAAAGGGGGAGATTGAAAGCACAATATGCTCCCTTGGTGGTTTTGATAATTCATGACAACATACATTGTCTCTTGGACTAATGCTTTTATCTAGTGTGTTTCAGATACAAGTCCATGGAGAAACGGATTGGCAAAAGGAGATTGTGGAGATACCCCAAGATGCCAGGAAATAGGTTGGCAAAGCTTCAAGCAAGAGGACTCTACATTTTATATTTGTGAGAAATCACTTTGAGTCCATAGGAAAGCCAATACTATTAAAAGGGGGTAAGGTTTTGTTGGTGAACAATATGCTCATACGTGCACAAGAGATAGTCGCCAAAAACATCCACAAGCTCTCCCACCAAAGTCTGTCCTAAGCCAAACATTCAAAATCGGTGCAACCAACTTTCCTATCCCGGTGCCACCGATTCCAAACCCTAGACAGACCCTGCCAAACCCTAGCCACTTCGGTGCAACCGATTCCATACCGGTGCCACCGAGTTTAGGTTGCCAACTTTCTGTTACGCAAATTCACATCTTCGGTACCACCGAGAATGTTGGATCGGCGTCACCGAGATTGGAAAGTTGCCACCTTTTGGTCACTTCGGTACCACCGAGATTAACACATCGGTGTCACCGAGTTGGTCATTTTGTGTGTAACGGTTGGATTTTTGGAGATGCCTATATATACCCCTTCACCACCACCTACTCGAATGAGAAGCACTCAGAACTATTCCATACTTGCCCATCCAATTTTCTGAGAGAGAACCACCTAGTCTTGTGTTGAGGTCAAGATCTTCCACTCCTACCATATGGATCTTGATTTCTAGCCTCCCCAATTTGCTTTCCACCAACCCCATCTCTTCTACCAAGCCAAATCTGTGAGAGAGTGATTGTGTGTTGAGGAGTCTATCATCTTGAAGCACAAGAGCAAGGAGTTCATCGTCATTACCGAGCCTATTACCTTTTGGAGGGTGGTGCCTCCTAGATTGGTTAGGTGTCGCTTGGGAGCCTCCTACTGCGTGTTGTGGAGTGAACCAAGAAGTTTGTACGGGCAAGGAGATCGCCTACTTCGTGAAGATCTACCCATAGTGAGGCTAGTCCTTCGTGGATGGAAGCCGTTATGGAATAGTCAAGGTTGCTACTTCGTGGACCCTTATGGGTGGAGCCCTCCGTGGACTCTCGTGACCGTTACCCTCCGTGGGTTGAAGACTCCATAAACGTGGATGTACGATAGCGCCACCTATCGGAACCACGAGAAAAAATCATCGTGTCTACAACTGCGTTTGATTCTCCTACCCTATCCCTTCTATACATGCTTGTTGTTATTTTCCGCTGCTATATACTCTTAGACTTGCATGTGTAGGGTGTACTTGACTTGCCATGAAATGCTAAAAACTGTCAACCCTAAAACTTGGCATAGGCAAAACTTTTATTTGGTCAAGTAGTCTAATCACCCCCCTCTAGACATACTTTCAGTCCTACAACAGGGATGGTTATGAAATAGACTATCCGAGTGGAAGTGGTGCTGTTGTTTCTGGCCCCGAATGTTTTAGCAGAGCCATTCGTTCTGCAGAGATTCACCCCAACTTTAGGTTGGCGGCTGGAATAAGCAAGTTTTCTGGTGAGTCGAAGCCCGAGACATGGTTAGATGATTACCGAGTGGCTGTGCATATTGGTGGAGGAAATGATAACATAGCCATGAAGCATTTGTCCTTGATGTTAGATGGTTCTACCCGAGCTTGGTTGAATCGTCTGGCCCCTTCTAGCATTTATTGCTGGGAAGACTTGGCCCGAGTGTTCATCAGAACTTTTGAGGGCACTTGCAAACGTCCAGCTGGTTTGATTGATTTGCAACACTGTGTTCAAAAGCCCAATGAAACCTTGAGAGACTACATTCAGCGTTGGTCCACTCTGCATCACACAGTGGAGAATGTTTCCGAACATCAAGCTGTTTGTGCTTTCAAGGCCGGTGTTAGGTACAGAGAGCTCTACCTGAAGTTTGGTCGCACAGGTGACATTTCCCTGAGCAAAATGATGGAGATTGCTACTCGGTACGCCAATGGCGAAGAGGAAGACCGCCTCCGCAGCGGTAAAGGAAAAGCAGTCGACAATGATGCCGGCGGAAATTCCAGTCGGAATCAGAAGCGCAAGGCTGATCCCCCTGCTCAGGCAGAAGCAACCGCTCTGGCGGCACAAGGCAAAAATAAGGGAAAATCCAAAGCTAAGTTCACCCCCAAGAAGTCGAAGAATCAGTCGGGTACAAATGTTTTGGATTTACCGTGTGCAATCCACACGAAGAAAGATGAAGAGGGCAATTTAATATTGCCGAAGCATACCACTCGACAGTGCCGTTTGCTGATCCAGTAGTTGAAGGAAAGTCAGTCGAGTGAGAAAGATCCTGAAATGGAGGATGAAGAATACAAAGAAGAGTTCCCTGAAGTCAATGCCACTCTGTTGATTTTTGCTGATGTTGAAAGCAAGAGTCGATTGAAAGTTATCAACAGAGAAGTCAACATGGCCGTTCCTTCCACCCCCACATACCTCAAGTGGTCTCAGACTGCTATCACATTTGACCAGTCAGATCACCCGGCTCATATCGCTACCCCCGGTAGGCAAGCGCTGGTGGTGGACCCGGTTGTGGGAGGCACTCGACTCCGCAAAGTCTTGATGGATGGTTGGAGCGGTTTGAACATATTGTACGCGGATACCCTAAAGGGGATGGGCATTCCGATGTCCCGTCTAAGTGAAAGCAACATGCAGTTCCATGGCGTCATCCATGGGAAAAAGGCCAAGTCACTCGGCCAGATAGCATTGGATGTGGTATTCGGCACAGATAAAAAATTTCGCAAAGAGAAATTGACATTTGAAGTGGTGGACTGCCAGAGTGCGTACCACGCCATCCTTGGCCGTCCGGCTTATGCTCGTTTCATGGCCCGTCCATGCTACGTGTATCTCAAGCTGAAGATGCCCGGGCCCAAGGGTGTGATCACAGTCACTGGCAATCGACAGAGAGCTGAGGAGTGCCTTCAGCAGGGCTCCAAAATCGCCGATCATCAGATGGCTATGGTCGAATTGGAAGAGTACCAGAAAAATACTGATCCTGCCGACCTGCTGCGAGCTAAGAAGCCTGCTTCTGAGTCAGCTTTCCAGTCGGCAGGTGAAGTGAAGAAGGTGAACATTCACCAGACAGATCCAACTGCTGCCCCGACTAACATTTCAACGACACTCAACAGCAAATAGGAAGCCGAGCTCATCCAGTTCCTCCGTGAGAACTGGGACATCTTCGCATGGAAGCCTGCTGACATGCCGGGTGTACCCAGGGAACTGGCTGAGCACCGACTTAGAGTCGACCCGAAGGCCAAGCCTGTGAAGGAGCACTTGCGTCGGTCGGCAACAGAGAAGCGAAAAGCAATCGGTGAGGAGGTGGCTCGTCTCTTGACGGCCAAGTTTATACGTGAGATTTACCACTCCAAGTGGTTATCGAACGTCGTCATGGTCCCTAAGAAGGACAAATCACTCCGCATGTGTATTGACTTCAAACATATCAATCGGGTCTGCCCGAAAGATCATTTTCCGTTCCCCCGCATTGATCAGATTGTCGACTCAACTGCGGGGTGCGAGCGTCTATCTTTTCTTGATGTTTACTCTGGCTACCATCTGATCCGTCTGTTTGGTCCAGATGAAATAAAGACAGCCTTCATCACCCCATTCGGGTGTTAGTGTTATATCACCATGCCCTTTGGTCTAAAATATGCTGGCGCTACTTTCATGCGCATGATTCAAAAATGTTTGCTTGATCAGATCCCTCGGAATGTCGAAGCGTACATGGATGATATTGTCATCAAGTCTCGCAAAGGTTCCGACCTGTTGTCTGACTTTGCTGAAACATTCGCCAACTTGAGGAGGTATGATATCAAGCTAAATCCAACTAAGTGCACTTTCGGTGTTCCTGGTGGTAAATTACTCGGTTTTCTCGTTTCCGAAAAAGGAATCGACGTCAATCCTGAAAAGATCAGTGCCATCAGCCGAATGAACAGCCCTGAGCGTGTGCATGATGTCCAGAAGCTCACAGGTTGCTTAGCAGCATTGAGTCGATTCATTTCTCGTCTCGGTGAGAAGGCACTGCCTTTATACCGACTGATGAAGAAGTCTGATACATTCGAGTGGACTCCAGAAGCTGAAGCAGCGTTTGTCGAGCTCAAAGCCCTGCTTTCCACCCAGTCGGTGCTTGCTACTCCGCACAGCAAAGAGCCATTGCTATTGTACATCGCGGCCACTAATCAGGTCGTCAGTACAGTTCTAACTGTCGAGCGGGAAGAAGAAGGCAAGGCTTACAAAGTTCAACGTCCTGTCTACTATATTTCTGAAGTGTTGACTCCTTCGAAGCAAAGGTATCCACTTTACCAGAAGCTCGTATATGGTATATATCTGTCAGCGAAGAAGGTGGCACACTACTTCCAAGATCACTCAATTTCAGTCGTCAGTGATGCTCCATTGTCTGAAATCCTCAATAATCGGGATGCGACTGGTTGAGTGGCTAAATGGGCTATTGAGCTACTCTATTTTGATATCAAGTTTGAAGCGAAAAAGGCAATCAAGTATCAGGCTCTAGCTGATTTCCTGGCCGAGTGGACTGAACAGCAGCAACCAATCGAAATCCACTCGGCGCACTGGACCATGTTCTTTGATGGCTCGAAGATGCTGAACGGTTCTGGTGCTGGCGTAGTTTTGGTGTCCCCAAAAGGCGACAAACTCAGTTATGTCTTGCAGATTCCCTTTGATTCCTCCAATAATGAAGCGGAGTATGAAGCACTCTTGTATGGGTTGCGTATGGCCATTTCACTCGGCGTCCGGTGCCTGATGGTATACGGCGACTCTGATTTGGTGGTCAATCAAGTGATGAAAGAGTGGGATGTCAGGAACCCCGCTATGACTGGATACTGCAATGCAGTAAGAAAGCTTGAGAAGAAATTCGAAGGTTTGGAGCTCCATCAAGTTCCCTGAGTGAAGAATCAAGCAGCTGATGAGCTAGCAAAAATTGGATCCACTCGGAAGCCTGTCGCCAGCAATGTATTTCTCGAGCACCTACATTCTCCTTCGGTGCAGGAAGATCCCTTCACTGAAGAGCCCCCGCAAGCAAAGAGCGCCTCTGATCCGACTGAAGTTGATGTCCCAGCGGTTATTGATCTGGTCATGGAGATTTTGGTGATCACGCCCGACTGGACAATACCTTATATTGCTTATATTCTGAGGCAAGAACTCCCAGATGATGAAGACGAAGCTCGACAGATAGTCCGCAGATCCAAGGCCTTTACTGTTATGGATGGACAACTTTACAGAGAAAGCGTAACAGGCATGACTCAGCGGTGTATTTCTCCTGAAGAAGGTCGATTGATTTTGGAGGAGATTCACTCGGGAACTTGTGGTCATCATGCGTCCTCTAGGACAATTGTTGCCAAAGCATATCGAGCTGGTTTTTTCTGGCTGCGTGCCAACGACATGGCTAAGGAGATTGTTGATCATTGTGAAGGATGTCAGTTCTATTCGAACCTCTCGCACAAACCTACATCTGCCTTGAAGACTATTCCACTCGTCTGGCCCTTCGCTGTTTGGGGATTGGATATGGTCGGACCCCTTCGAACAGGCCAGAGTGGATTCACTCACTTGCTGGTTGCAGTCGAAAAGTTCACTAAATGGATTGAAGCTAAACCCATCAAGAAGCTGAACGCCCGCACTGCTATCAAATTCATGAAAGAGATAACATTCCAGTATGGAGTCCCCCACAGTATCATTACAGACAATGGCTCCAGCTTTGACTCGGAAGAGTTTAGATACTTTTGCTCCTCTCAAGGCACTCGGGTGGATTACGCATCCGTTGCGCACCCCCAGTCTAACGGTCAAGCTGAGCAGGCAAATGGCCTTATCCTCCAAGGGCTGAAACCTCGACTCATGCAAGATCTCGATCATGCAGCTGGAGCTTGGGTCACTAAACTGCTGTCTGTTCTGTGGGGCTTGCGGACGACTCCTAACCGGTCGACTGGGCACACTCCTTTCTTTCTGGTGTATGGAGCTGAAGCCATTTTGCCAAGTGATGTTCTTCACAATTCTCCCCGAGTAGACCTTTATTCCGAGGCTGAGGCTGAGCAGGCACGTCAAGACGGTGTTGATCTCCTGGAAGAAGAGCGCGAGATGGCTTTGATTCGGTCGACTGTGTATTAGTAGGATCCACGCCGCTTCCATGCGAGACATGTCAGGAGTCGATCGTTCCATGAAGGTGATCTCGTGCTCCGAGTGGATCAGCAGTGACCTCACAAGCTGGCCCCAGCGTGGGAACGCCCTTTCGTCGTCACCAAAGTTCTGAACAATGGAGCCTACCACCTCGTCAACCTCAAGAAGAATATCGACGAGCCGCGCGCATGGAACGCGGATTTGCTTCGACGCTTTTATACTTGATGACTGAATTGTTTTGATGTAATAAAAGTACTCCAGACAATGTTGCTTATCAAGATTATGACTCCTGCAGTCTATTGTCGATTCCGATCGCACAACTTCGCATTTAAAAACTTCTCCGAGTGATGAGCGATCCTCACACTCGGGGGCTTAGCTGCGAACCAGTTTTCGCCTAAGTTAAAACATTCTGCCGAGTGGATATCATTCCATTCACTCGGAAACTTAGCTGCGAACCAGTCTTCGTCTAAGTTCAAAACTTCTCCGAGTGATGAGCGATCCTCACACTCGGGGGCTTAGCTGCGAACCAGTTTTCGCCTAAGTTAAAACATTCTGCCGAGTGGATAGCATTCCATTCACTCGGAAACTTAGCTGCGAACCAGTCTTCGTCTAAGTTCAAAACTTCTCCGAGTGATGAGCGATTCTCACACTCGGGGGCTTAGCTGCGAACCATTTTTCGCCTAAGTTAAAACATTCTGCCGAGTGGATAGCAGCCCATTTACTCGGAAACTTAGCTGCGAACCAGTCTTCGTCTAAGTTCAAAACTTCTCCGAGTGGCGAGCGATCCTCTCACTCGGGGACTTAGCTGCGAACCAGTCTTCGTCTAAGTTCAAAACTTCTCCGAGTGACGAGGGATCCTCTCACTCGAGAGCTTAGCTGCGAACCTGTTTTCGCCTAAGTTAAAAAGTCCTGCCGAATGAATGATTCCCATTCACTGGGGAACTTAGCTGTGAACCAGTCTTCGCCTAAGTTTTACATTCTTCCGAGCAATGAACATCCGTTTCACTCAGAAACAAAACGAACTTAACCAAACAAAGGATTATAAAGCAAAACGCAGATAAATCCTAGCACGGTTGAAAGTTGTCCATGCAAGCAAAGGTACTCAGGCTTAAGGCCTGAACGAAGTTTTAATCGGTTACACCATCACTCGGCATACCGAGGCAAATAAAGTGTTAACTGCAAATAAACTGTTTTTTAAGCACCAGTGGGGCTCGCAGGCTCGACGAAGGTGTCTAGATCAATCCCGTCAGCGATCCGAGTGGCTGCTTCGATGAAGGTCTCCATGAAGTCTTCAAATTGAAGTTTCTTCGTATTGATCACTCGGAGAGCCTTCAGTTTGTCCTCCCTTGCCTCCTTGTAATGAACCCGGACGAGTGAAAGTGCCACATCAACACAGCAGCGAGCGGCAGATTTCTTCCATGCTTGCACTCGACCAGGAATCTCATTGAGGCGGGTCATCATTGAGTCGAGATCAGTCTGGAGGGAGTCTTCCGGCCACAGTTCTTTGTCGACCTTCTCCAACGCAGCCCTCAGTCGAGTGATATATCCTTGGACATTCTTGAGGCGAGCTTCAAGTCAAAACATGTCCATGGCCACTGCGTCCCCGACAGGTGACTTGGTGGGATCCAGATTAGGCTCGATCTCCTCAATTTCCTTTTCAAAATCTTGACAGAATTCTGCACGAAGAGTAAATGAAAAGATAATTACGTTGCCGTTCTAAAGAAGTCAAAGAAATTCACTCGACGGAAGAAAGCTACCTTCGAGCATGCCGAGCATTTTCTTCGCGAAGTCCCCCAAGTGTTTCTCCAGAGCGCTCCTTCTTTTGGTCTGCAGCTCGAGTTTTTTGATCCACTCGGCCCGTTCTTGCTTGATTTTTGTGTTTTCTTCCTCCAATTTGCTGGCCGCGGCAAGCTTTTTCTTAGCAGCTTCAGTTTTATCCTTGGCTTCCTTCTGAGCATCAGCAAGCGCCTTGTCCTTGTCTTCGAGCGCCTTCTTCATGGTATCTAAAGAAATAACATTGTTGAGTCGCGCTTGGAGTGGGCGGTTCTCATCACGTACGTCTGTTCGAGTGGATTCACTCGGTTCAAAGGATGGAAGGTGAAAGTAATAATGCAATTGATCGACAAGAATTACCTCCCAAGGTCTTCAGTTCCGTCTGTGCATGGTCCAGGTTGTTATTCGTCAGCTCCAGATCCAGCAGAAGTTGATTCTTTTCCTTCTCTAGCTCGATGTACTTGGTCCCGAGCCCACAAGCTTTCTGAAATCATCAAAGAAGTGGTTCAGTCGATATAAATATTTCTCTACTCCCGAGTGGAAAGATACAAGATCAGTCGACTGGAAGGCGGCCCGCTGCCCCTCCCCACACCCCTATACAGCGTCATATCATGGTTGATGGAAATGATGTCCATGAAACCTGCAGGATGGTTCTTAAGACTACTGCCCATCGTAAACGATCGACAGTAGTCTCGGGGACTACACCCAGTGGGTGCACTCAGTGTGCCCCCACTAGATACAAAATCACTCGACCAGGTCCGGCCTGTTTGAGTATAAACAAAAGAAGCAGACATGCAAACACTATTTCTATCAGACCCGCGCCGATGCAAGCACTCGACGGCGGTCTCGGGGACTACACCCAGTGGGTGCACTCAGCGTGCCCCCACTGGACTTACTCTCACTCAACCAGGTCCGTCCTGTCGAGTGAAAAGCAACTTTCAAACCGAATCTAAGACCCCTGCCGATGTCTTCGTCATTCGACAGCGGTCTCGGGGACTACACCCAGTGGGTGCACTCAGCGTGCCCCCACTGGACCAGAAAGTACTTGACTAAGACCTGATTTATTTGAGAAGAAAACACCCAGTGGGTGTAAAGTCAAGATGGACAGGAATACAACCGGAAATGAACTTACAATAGCACTTACTCGGATATTGGCTTGAAGCGCTGAGCTGGCATCATAGGCCAACTTGCTGGCATCATACGCCTCCTTTGTTCGCAGCATCATTTGCCCAACTTGGATCATGGCCTCCTTGGCAGCTCCAGTTTGGTCCTCTGGGACGTGGTACAAAGGATATGTGGGCGTCGAGTGAGTCGGTGCTGTGGTTGAAGTAGCAGGAGGTGCTGGAGGCTGTCCGATCGGCGCTGAAACCACCAGAGTTGAAGTTGCTGGCGGAGCACTCGACAGTGGAGCCACAAGGACTGGAGGTGACGCAGCAGTCGACCCACGGGGCGCCTGTTCAGACGATGTTCTCCGAGTGCGTACGCGCGGAGTCTCCAGAGGCACAACTTCATCCTCCGCTCCTCGCTGCGGCTCCTCGTCATCTTCTAGTTGGATGACTTCATCAGCTATCAATCGGCAATCTTAATTAAGTCACTCAACGATTATTCTTCGAAAAACAGAGTAGAGTGTGGATTTGTTATACCTCGTTGGGAGGTGGCCACATCAGGAGTGTCCACTTCCATATGTTCCCCACCATCTCGCTGGGGCGACGTCATTGAGGTAGCAGCTCTGGCGAATAAATTCCACTCGGTCAGCAGAGACATGGAGTTCCACAACAACAGAATAAGGAAAATAGACACTCACGTTGAAGCGACAGGCACAACGATCTTTATACGAGGCAGGGCCTTCTGAGGCTTTGGTGCATCCGACCTGGGCTGCTTCGTGGCTTTTTCAGTCGACCCTGATGTTACGGCACGGTCGCGCTTTGGGTTCCTTGTGCTTGACGCCAAAGTTTTGCTCGGGGCGACCTCCGGGTCTTCCTGCTGCTTGGTACGACGCTCGATGCGTGGAGGGACCTGAGCCTCCACCTCGCCTTCCTCCAGGTCGTCATCGCTGCTCTCACTATCATCGGCGTAATCGATGTCTGCACTGCCGTCTGCACTCCCTTCTTCTTCGTCAGGCTGCTCTCCATTTGGCACGGGCGAGTACATGTTCGTAAATTCCTGCAAGGTACAAGCTGTAAAGTCAGTCGACCGAAGATTCAATCACTCGACAAAATATGAAAGCACTCGACAAAGTTTTCACTCACCAGGTTCGTCGGCGGGTGCAAAGCAGAGAAGGGCAGAATTCGCTTGGCTCCCGCGGGATTATCACAAGCTCCGGTGATGCTCCTGAGCCACTGGGCGACAGTCTCATCGGAAACTTCCTCAGGATGAGTTCGTGTGGTATCCTCAGGGCCCGAATAATGCCACATAGTGTGATCCCTGGCTTGAAGAGGCTGAATTCGTCGACTGAGAAATGTCTCAAGGAGATCCAGACCAGTCACACCGCCGCAGACCAGATCAACTACAACATTCACTAAGATCCCTAATTGAATTTGTTCTACCTTTGTCACGCTCAGTGTTCTGGGAGTAGTAGGTCGGTCCAAGGTAAAAGGGGGAAGACCAGTCGATATGTTGGGAGATGCAACATCTTTGCAGTAAAACCATGTCGACTGCCAACCCCAAACAGAATCAGGAAAGGTCATTGATGGGAATGCACTCCTACCTCTCTTTTGGACCCCCAAGCCACCACACAGTTGGATTACATTGGTCTTGCTATCACTTGGATTGGCTTTCCTGAAGCATTGGGATCGTACGGAGAATATATGTTTGAACAAACCCCAATGTGGAGGACAACCCAAGAAGCATTCGCACAGAGTTATGAAATAGGTGAGGTACGCAATAGCATTCGGAGGAAAATGGTGGAGCTGCGCCCCGAAATAGTTCAAGAAACCGCGGATGAATGGATGGGGTGGCATGGAAAAACCTCGCTCGACGTGGGTGAGGAGGAGGACCCGCTCGCCGTCACGTGGCTCCAGCTCGGTCTCCCCCTCCGGCAGCCTCCACGACCCTTCAGTAATCAACCCGTCATCGACAAGGTTCTGGACGTCGTCTGCCCTGACGGTCGACCGGAGGAAATCCCCCTGGATCCACCCTGGCGGCACCGTAGTCCGGGCGCCCGACAGCTTCTTTGCCTTGGCCACCCTCTTGGCACGCTCGGCTTTCTCCGTCTTCCCCTTCATCATCGCGGCGACGGTTGTCGAGGCGGAGCGGAGCAACGCGCTTGGAGCAGAGGAGGCGGAGAGAAGGAGGAGATTTAGGGGACAATCACTGTACCAGCCCCGGCGTCGTCGCCTCTTATATCCGCCCGAGTGGGTCATTGACCTGCGGGCCCGCCAGATCTCTGGGTATCCCGAATTCAGAGGAGGAGCGGTACGTGGCGATATTGGCGGCGCGATAATCGAGGCGTCGTGCCCCCACTTGCCTTAGTCGTTGCATCATCTTCGCCCAGCGCGCGCCTATCCAATTTTCGAATCCCGTGAGATCCAAGCCGGATGGAGCGACCTGTCGCATCAGAATACCCTGTAAAACTCTCGGACCTGACTCCGCGCCGAAATTCACTCGGATACATTTCAAGACAAGAATCGATCGGGATGAATGACAAAGATTCCAATCGACGCAAACTTCTGTGAAGGCCAAAAATGCACTCGGAGTTTTTGTGTCTTGTCAGAACCCGCATTAATCCTTTTTACACTCGAGCCCCGATCCATTCGGGGGCTAATGATGGGGATATGTACTTAGGGTAGGGTCATAGGCCTGACCTACATACCCTACCTAAGGACACTGCCCCAGAAAACTTAAGGACTACAAGGAAGTCTTCGACTGAAATCACCAAGGCATACAAGTCACTCGACAATATCCACTCGGAGATTACCTTTCACTCGACGGTTATCTTTCACTCGGAAGAACCAGAAGACAGTCGACCACAGAAGACCAGAAGCCACCCCAGGGAGGCCAACGGGCAGGCGTTTGTCTAAACCATAAGTAGCATTTATTGTGTACGTTACCAGTAACGTACGTCTTTATAGCCACGATCGGACCCTTGGATGCCGAACATTTATGAGGGGCAGCGCACTCTATATAAGCCGCCCCCTCCCCTCTGGCACAAGGGTTCGCACCCCCTGTAACAACACTCATATTCCACTCGACAAGAGCTTCCGAGCACTGAGACGTAGGGCTGTTACCTCCACGAGAGGGGCCTGAACTCATACATCCATGTGTACATCCTCGCCATAGCTAGGACTCTGCCCTCTCCTTACGTACCCCTACCTTCTACTGTCAGGCTCGTTCCCACGACACTCTCGACACTCAACGAAGCTCTAGATCGGATCTTATCGATGAAAGTTACTGACGACCCAGCCCCGGTCCACGTTCAGATCGGTCTTAAAGCGGGTCAAGAGGAATTTTTCATCCCACCCACCACCCACTTCGTAGCCACTATCGAAGGCTTAACCGATATGTTGGACTACGCCTCCGAGGAGGCACAAGACATGGATCAAGAGGATCGTGCTCCCACCCCCGTCAACACCGGGCGGTGGACTGCCACCTCCACCTACGGCGTCTACATGGTGGATACTCCATCCGATAACCGCGAGCGCACACCCGCAAACAATGGTGATAGATCGGGTGAAGCGTCATCAAGGCGCCGGAAACCGTGCAAATGATCAAAGACAAAAAGGGACGGGAAGCTATTGCTGGCACCGGGAAAAACGATACCCTGGAAGACCTCGGCGATCCCGATATTACCGAGCATCTATTAGAGGGCTAGGAAAGGCCAGAGGGCCAGCGCGACCCCGAAGATCCAAACGATTCCGAAGATGACAACTACCTCCCCCCTGTAGAGGAGGAGGATAGCCCGGAATCCGAAGATTTCAACGTCCCCGAAACATTGAGGATCAGGAATGGTTTAGGCAACCGCTTATAGCCACCGCCCAAAGCCTAAAGGCAAAAGAGCGGCAGCTCAAGGCCGAACAAAACACCCTCAATGATAGATGGACGAGGGTCCTGTCAGCCGAGGAAGGATACGGTACCGGTCTATTGGACCAACCTAAGAGCTATCCACGCCGACGGCGGCTACCACAGTTCGATGACGAACTCCCTAATACACCGTCCCCCAAGCACACTCCATACGACCAGCTGGACCGTCCTCTCCGAGGACGAGATAGGATGGCTGGCGACGCCGGTTATAGGCCGGCGATACCCCGCAGAAGGGGAAAGGAACCAATGGAGCCTAAGGACAGGTACGACCTGCGACATGACCTGGATTATAGAACAGGTTGCACGAGATCCATCTATGGATCTAGAGGGTACTCCCCCGATAGACGGGACAGATACCGGCCTTGGCTCGACCGAAACAATAGAGGTCGGGAACAAAACCGGGCCAGAACAGACGCCGACTACCGGCATGACATAGCCCGGGTCAGAGGCGCTGCCCACCCACTGTGCTTCACCGATGAGGTGATGCAGCATCAGTTCCCGGAAGGGTTTAAACCCGTGAACATAGAGCAATACGACGGAACAACTGACCCAGCAGTATGGATCGAGGATTTCCTCCTCCACATTCACATGGCACGAGGAGACGATCTCCACGCCATCAAGTATCTACCCCTTAAACTTAAGGGGCCAGCTCGGCACTGGTTAAACAGTCTCCCCGAAAAATCTATCGGGAGCTGGGAGGATCTCGAGGATGCATTCCGATCTAACTTCCAGGGCACCTATGTACGGCCTCTGGACTCCTCCGACCTAAGCAACATCGTCCAAAAGGTAGGAGAGTCCGCTCGACAATTCTGGAATCGTTTCTTGACCAAGAAAAACTAGATCGTCGATTGCCTAGATGCCGAGGCTATAGCCTCTTTCAGGCACAATATTCGGGACGAATGGCTGGCTCGCCAGCTCGGTCAGGATAAACCTAGGACCATGACCGCCCTTACATCACTCATGACCCGCTTTTGCGCGGGCGAGGATAACTGGCTAGCGAGATGAAGCCACAACTTCGAAGACCCCGGCACCTCCGAAACTCGGGATGGAAACGGGAAACCACGACGCACCAAAAATAAACGCCGGCACAACACTAGTGACGCCGACGACACGGCCGTCAACGCTGGCTTCCGCAACCCTCGATCCGGGCAGCGGAAGAAGCCCCCTAAACGCAATCGCGATGGACCCACCCCGCTGGACAAAATCATGGAGAGGACTTGCCAGATCCATGGCACTCCAGACAAGCCCGCCAACCACATCAACCGTAACTGTTGGGGGTTCAAACAGGCCGGCAAACTCGCATCCGAGGAGCAAGGCAAGGGCCCACACAGCGAGGACGATGATGAGCCCCGCGGTCCGACCAATGGCGGACAGAAGCAGTTCCCTCCAGAGGTAAAAATTGTGAACATGATATACGCCACTCACATACCCAAAAAGGAGAGGAAGCGCGCCCTTCGAGAGGTCTACGCCGTAGAGCCCGTAGTCTCGAAGTATAACCCATGGTCGGCATACCCGATCACCTTCGATCGACGGGGCCATCCGACCAGTATCCGTCATGGGGGATCAGCTGCCCTCGTCCTAGATCCCATTATCGATGGGTATCACCTCACTAAAGTCCTAATGGACGGAGGAAGTAGCCTCAATCTGATTTACTCAGATACGGTGAAGAAGATGGGTATAGATCCATCAAGGATCAAACCCAGCAACACTACCTTTAAAGGAGTGATTTCAGGCGTCGAAGCCCGGTGCACGGGCTCTGTGAGCCTGGAAGTGGTGTTCGGTTTGCCCGATAACTTCAGTATCGAAGACTTGATCTTTGACATCGTACCTTTCCGCAGCGGTTATCACGCCCTGCTAGGCCGTACAGCGTTCGCTCGCTTTAACGCCGTCCCACACTACGCATACCTCAAGCTCAAGATGCCCGGGCCCAAGGGGGTCATCACTGTCAACGGCAACACAGAGCGTTCCGTCCGAACTGAGGAACATGCATTGGCCCTGGCGGCCGAATTCCATTACGAGGACGGTCGGCAAACACCGAAATCTGCCATAAAGGCACATAAGGTCGACAAACGAGCTCGGTTTCAATCCAAACTCCCAGAATCATCTTCTGCCCAGAAATAGGGACACGCTCCCCATTGCAGAGCCCTAAGGACCGTCAAACACGTGCCAAGAAGGCACAACTTTGCACTCAAGATTCCATGGGCAGCAGTGGGGAACAACCATTAAAGGGTAAGTGTTCGGCTGGACCGAACCATTACCAGTACACATCCTCGGACATAACACAGGTACCATCAAGGACCTACTAAAGAGTAAAGCTCATCCATACTTCGGCGACTTCTCAAGACCTTCTTCCCAAGGTCCACTCACGACAGCATCACCCTTAAAGGAATGCAACTCCCTAGGAGGCACAGGAGTAGACTGATGACAGGGCACATCTAGGACATCAAGCCACCATTCGAAGATTCCTGGTACAACCTCTCCTATGTAAATTCTATGTTTTATCTTCAAAATACCTGTAAACAGTTGCTTCGGCAATTTGAGTTATAAGAATTATCGAGGAAATAAAAGACCATTATACATGGCCCCTCTGCTGTATTTTACATACTTTGTTCTTGTCAAACGCCTCTCGCCCAACTGTTCGGTATACATTACGATGCAACCGGCTAATAGACCGGGGGCTTCAATTTAAAATATTGCCCTGAGCATCACCCCGACACAACTTGTCGTGCCTTCGGCGTCTTGGATTTTGCTTTATATGCATCGGATCCGAACTATGTCTTGGGTCAATAGTTGGGTTGCCCGGCTCCTGTGCTTGCCCCCTTACGTTCCGCTCGTTCGGCTAAAGGGGCAAAGGGAGAACCACTGCGATTGTGTTTCCAGTTCGTCTGGTCAAGCATATCAGGGGAGAAAGCCAAAAACTGACCGTCATAGTAAGCGAGAACCGGTCTGCAAATCCGACCGTAAGTGTTATACTAAAAAATTGATAGAGGTTATTCCGTGTTATACGATGGGTTTTGTACTTATACAAACCATGTGATGCTGGCTAAGGCCCCGGTACATCCGCACATCACAAAACACCGGGGGCTGGTCATCAGCCCCCGCATTTTTTATGCTCCTACGGCTAAGTGAAAGCAATAAAGCACCATAGTCTAATTGCCTTGTCCCCCTCGCACTACCACCTTCGGGCACCGATACCTTGGCTAAGGGTCACAGTGCGAAGGCAGAGACACCTCGCGTAGTATCTACGTGGGGGCTGAAGCCGACGACTCGCAACTTTCAGATAAAACGGCCACATGGGAGTCAAAATAAACACTAAACACTTATAAGACATGATAAACCATGCAACTTTAATTATACAGCGTTAAAAGTCTTCGGACATATTACAACGCGCTCATTCATAAAAAAACATCCTTCGAGCATTGGGCCTCTATCGCCCGAGCACCCTCCATCAATGCGGAGAAGTATAGCTTGGGGCGCCTATGCTCCTTTCCAGGGGGCAGAGGTGCGGTGGCCATCTCGGTCAGCTTGAGCTTCGGCCAGTGCACCATGGTCTTTGCAAAGGCCATCCGAGCCCCCTCGATGCATGAAGAATGCTTTAGCGCGTCAATCTGAGGCGCAACATCACACAGTTTCTGCACCAAGCCGAAGTAGCTGCTCGGCAACGGCTCTTCAGGCCACAGCCGGATGCAGAGATCCTTCATGGCCGGCTCCGCCATCCTGTGCAGCTCCATCAGTTGCTTCATCTGCTCGCTTAGAAGAGGAGAGCGCTCGGGGGACTCAAACTGTGCCCAGAATAGCCGAGCCTCATCATCCTCCCCCCGTGAAGCATAGAATTTGTTCGCGTCTGTTGTACTCTTCTGGAGATCCGCACAGACGCCTGAGGAATGCCACACCTGGGTGAGCAAAGCAAACCTGCTACCACCAAAGGCGCATTGTAGTAAATACGGCTTACCATCTGTGACAGCCCGGACTTGGCGAACCACCTCTTCAAAGGACCGCCTGTCCACCCGCTCCTTTTGAAGCTCGGATTTTAGCGTGGATAGCTCGGTGGCTTGCTCTTTGCCTTTCTGCTCAAGTGCCTTGCACTTTGCGCTGGCGTCCTTGAGCTCCTGCTGCACCTCCTCCACCCGGGCCTCCTTCTTAGCACTGGTAGCTTTCAAAGTGGAGAGCGCGGCTACTGCTTGTTTGGCGGCCGCCTTCTCATCCGCGGCCTCTTGCTTCATCTTTTCGATCTCGGCCTTGAGTTTTTCCACCTCCGCAGCTGAAACTGTGGAAGCAATAGATAAATAATTACACTGGGTTACCAGTGCGGATAACTAACAATAGGCAGCCCGGATTTTACAATTCGGCTTACCTTGTGCCTCGTCGAACCTCTTGTTCAGGCTATCAAGCTCCTCTTCGGAGACCTTGAGCTTCCGATTTAGCTCGATAAGCTCAGCGGCATTAACGGCCGCCGCCGAGGACGAGGCCTACAAAAAATAAAAATAAAAAACATACATCTGGTTATGTGCATTCCAACCCCCGAACTGTCAAAGATATGACACTATGCTCGGTCCTCTTAAGGGCTTTTCAGAACATTGTGGGACTAATGGTGCCTTGCGCATCATTAGTCACTCCTGAGTATTTGACCCCCGGGTGCATTTTTTCAAAACCACCCGGGGCTCGGGGGCTACTACATATATAAAGATAGCATAAACTTAATAAAGTTAAAACGGGTATTACGTGACTCACCTTGAAGCCCGTCAAGAGACCATTGAAGGCCTCTTTCAGTCCGCTGTTGACGGATTGAATGCCTTGCAAAACCGCACCCATAAGAGTGTGGTGATCCTCGAAGATGGGGGCGCTTGATAGAGCCTCCTCCATGACCGGTCACCCAGCCGTCGGTGGCACCGGTGGTGACCGGCCAGCCCGATCTCTGATCGGGGAGTGAGTCGGTAGCTCCGGAGGCACAGCATGCTCGGAGATTTCCTCGGAGGGGACTGGACATCCCTCCGCCCTTCCTCTTCGGCGGCCAGGGGAGTTTTCTCCCCCTGTTCTTCAGCGGTCGGGGCATCAACCTCGGCCATGGCATGGTCACCCCCACCGCCTGTGTTCGGCTCCAAAGGATCCTGGCGGGATGATACCTCCACGGCATCCTTCGCGGCCCCGGGAGGTGTGGGGTGTGATGCAGTCCCACTCTCCGCCAGCTCGGCGGGCGGAGACTCCCCATCCGATATTTGGTCAGTAGGGAGAACGCGCGGTGGGCTGCGAATTGAAAGACGTTCTTGCATTTAAAACATTAAAAAACTTTGCATAAATGACCCAGGGAGTCTTCGGATTCATACCTTTGAGCTGGGGGCTTGACCCTTAGGTTCCTTCGGGGAACCTTCTCAAAGTCCTCGGACTCTGCATCATAGTCCAAGCTGTCATCGGCCAGGATCAACCTCGGCCGACGCGCCCTCTTCAGGGCAGGAGGAGGTACATCCTCCGCGGCGTCTGATACGTCTCCAATGTATCTATAATTTTTGCTTGTTCCATGCTGTTATATTATCATTCTTGGATGTTTTACAATCATTTTACTACAACTTTATATTATTTTTGGGACTAACCTATTAACCTAGAGCCCAGTGCTAGTTTCTGTTTTTTCCGTGTTTTTGAGTTTTACAGAAAAGGACTATCAAACGGAGTCCAAATGGAATAAAAATCTACAGTAATTTTTTATGGACTAGAAGAAGCCCAGGGAGCGTTGGATTTGGGCCAGAAGAGCCACGAGGCCACCACAAGCCTGGGGGGCGCGCCCCCATGGCTTGTCGTCACCTCGTGGCCCACCTTGACTTGTTTCCGACGCCAAAAATTCCTATAAATACAGAAACCTCCAGAAACAAACCTAGATCGGGAGTTCCGCCGCCGCAAGCCGCCAGAGCCACGAAAAACCAATCGGGAGCCCGTTTCGGCACCCTGTCGGAGGGAGAAACCATCACCGAAGGCCATCTTCATCATCCCGGCGGTCAACATGATGAGGAGGGAGTAGTTCACCCTCGGGGCTGAGGGTATGTACCAGTAGCCATGTGTTTGATCTCTCTCTCGTGTTCTTGAGATGACACGATCTTGATGTATCGCGAGCTTTATTGATATAGATGAATCATATGGAGTTTTCCCCTCTCTATCTTCTTGTGATGAATTGAGTTTTCCCTTTGAAGTTTTCTTATCGGATTGAATCTTTAAGGATTTGAGAACACTTGATGTATGTCTTGCGATGGGATATCCATGGTGACAATGGGATGTTCTATTGATCCACTTGATGTATGTTTTGGTGATCAACTTGCGGGTTCCGTGACCTTGGGAATCTATGCATAGGGGTTGGCACATGTTTTCGTCTTGACTCTCCGGTAGAAACTTTGGGGCACTCTTTGAAGTTCTTTGTGTTGGATTGAACATGATGAATCTGAAATTGTGTGATGCATATCGTATAATCAAGCCCATGGGTACTTGTGGTGACATTGGAGTATCTAGGTGACATTAGGGTTTTGGTTGATGTGTATCTTAAGGTGTTATTTTAGTAAGAACTCTAGGGCTGTTCGTGACACTTATAGGGATAGCTCATAAGATTGATCGGAAAAGATAACTTTGAGGTGGTTTCGTACCCTACAATAATTTCTTCGTTTGTTCTCCGCTATTTGTGACTTTGGAGTGAACTCTTTGTCGCACGTGAGGGATTTACATATGATTCAACTATGTTAGTATTGTTGAGAGAACTTGCACTAGTGAAAGTATGAACCATAGGCCTTGTTTCTAAGCATTGCAATGCCGTTTGTGCTCACTTTTATCATTAGTTACCTTGCTGTTTTTATATTTTCAGATTACAAAAACCTATATCTACTATCCATATTACACTTGTATCACCATCTCTTCGCCGAACTAGTGCACCTATACAATTTACCATTGTATTGGGTGTGTTGGGGACACAAGAGACTCTTTGTTATTTGGTTGCAGGGTTGTTTGAGAGAGACCATCTTCATCCTACACCTCCCACGGATTGATAAACCTTAGGTCATCCACTTGAGGGAAATTTGCTACTGTCCTACAAAACTCTGCGCTTGGAGGCCCAACACGAGTCTACAAGAAGAAGGTTGCGTAGTAGACATCAAGCTCTTTTCTGGCGCCGTTGCAGGGGAGGTGAGTGCTTGAAGGTATATCTTTAGATATTGCAATTGAATCTTTTAGTTTATTGTTTTATCACTAGTTTAGTCTATAAAAGAAAACTACAAAAAATGGAATTGAGGTTGCCTCATATACTTCATCTTTATAATGTCTTTCGTGAAAATGATGGAAAGGAAAATTGTGCCAAAGTGTTAGAAGAAGAAGTCATTAAAATGTTTGGCACTAAATCTTTGTATGATGAGCATGATTGCAATGTTGTTAGTATGAATTCCTTGAATATTCATGATGCTAATGATATGCAAAGCTACAAGCTTGGGGATGCTATGTTTGATGAAGATGATATTTTTAGCCCCCCAAGTTTTGATGAGCAAATTTGTTATGATAATGACATGCCTACTATCTATGATGATTATGATGATGACATGTATGCTATAAAGAGTGATAGTAACCATGAAACTTGTCATCATGATTTTAATATTCAAAGTGGTTATGTCAATCAAGTATCTCATGATAGTTATTTTGTTGAGTTTGCTCCCACTATTATGAATGAGAAGAAAATTGCTTATGTCGAGAGTGACAAATTTTCTATGCTTGTAGATCATGAAAAGAATGCTTCATGTGCTGGTTAAATTTTTGAATTGATTCATGATGCTACTGAAAATTATTATGAGGGAGGAACATATGCTTGTAGGAATTGCAATAATATCAAGTTTCCTCCCTATGTGTTCAAAGTTTTGAAGTTATGCTTCTTTTGCCTTCCTATGCTAGTTGATTCTTGCTCCCATAAATTGTTTGTTCACAAAATCCCTATGCATAGGAAGTGGGTTAGGCTTAAATGTGCTAGTCATATGCTTCATGATGCTCTCTTTGTGTTTCAATTCTTATCTTTTATGTGAGCATCATTGAAATCATCATGCCTAGCTAAAAGGCATTAAAGAAAAGCGCTTCTTGGGAGACAACCCAATATTTACCCTTACTGTTTTGGTGTGTTCACATGATTAAGCTATTGTAGTAATAATGTTTTGTGCCTTTTATTTCAATAAAGTGCCAAGTAAAGCCTTTGGGATAGTGTGGATGATAGTTGACTTGATTCTGTGCAAAAACAGAAACTTTTGCTCTCAGTCCAGGAATTTTGTAAATTTACTGGAACGTGCTTTTGATCTGAATTTTTTACACATGATTTATATACAAATTTCCTAGATTGTTATAATTTTTTAGATTTTTAGAGACAGGAAAGTATGGTTACGCTACAGATCTTCATAGACTGTTCTGTTTTTGACAGATTCTGTTTTGCATGCATAGTTTACTTATTTTAGTGTTTCTGTAGCTTATATTGAGTGGTATAAATTATGGGAATGGTAGAATACAGTAGGTATCATGTGGGAGCAATTATGAATCTTGTCTTGACAGTACCTAAGTGAATGATCATTATTTATTATACTAACCCATCTCACGAAGTTCCGTTAAGTTTTGTGTGATTGAAGTTTTCAAGTTTTGGGTGAGACACCGATATGAGGAGAATAAGGAGTGAAAAGAACCTAAGATTGGGGATACCCAAGGCACCCCCAAGGTAATATCCAAGGAATACTCAAGCGCCTAAGCTTGGGGATGCCCCGGAAGGCATCCCCTCTTTCGTCTTCAACACTATCGGTATATCTTACTTAGAGCTATATTTTTATTCATCACATAATATGAGTTTTGCTTGGAGCGTCATTTTATTTTCTTGTTCTCTGTTAGGTGTCATTTATAATCTTATTTTTCAATAAAAAGTTCCAAGAATTTCCTTAGGATGCTTGCATTGCATGTTTTGATGAGTGCTGTGTAAAAACAGAAACTTTGGCTGTAGTGTTTGAATTTTCATATTTTACTGGAACATGGAAAGTTTCTGAAATTTTTACACATTGTTTTAATATAAATTATTTAGCATGTCCTAAATTTTCATAATTTTTGAGTTACAGAAGTACACTGGTTTAATAAATTGCTACAGACTGTTCTGATTAGACAGATTGCTGTCATAGTTTTGTTATCTACTTATCCTATAATTTCCATAGCCTATATTGGTAGATATAAATTGTGGAAATTATAGTATACAGTACCTAATGTTTGAAAATTATTGTGCAACTTGTCTTGGCAGTACATAAAGAGTTGATTTATTATTATGAGTACTAACCTATCTCACGAGTTCTTTTCAAGTTTCGTGTGGATGATGTTTTTGAGAATAGGTGAAACCATGATATGAGAGGATTGAACGAGATACAAAAGCTCAAGCTTGGGGATGCCCAAGGCACCCCAAGTAAATATTTCAAGAAGTCTCAAGCATCTAAGCTTGGGGATGCTACGCATCTTACCTCTCTTCATCAACAATTATCGGTTAGCCTATGTTGAGCCTAAATTTTTATTCGTTCACATGATGCGTGCTATTCTTGGAGTGCTATTTTTCTTTTGCTTGCTGTTGAATAAAATACTCAGATCTGAAAATATTATTGAGGGAGAGAGAGTCCTCACATAGCTCCTTAATTGTTTGACTACTCATTGATCTTCACTTATATCTTTTGTGAGTAGCTTGTCATTTCCTCTCATGCTTCACTTATACCTTTTTGAGGGATGAAATCTTTATGCTCATGTGCTTCATTTAAATTTGTTTGAGCTTGTCGAAAAAGCAATGGCAATATATGATACTAGTCCCAAAGTGATAGATATCCAAGGAGGATATAATAAAAACTTTCATGAAGATCATGGGACAAATTAAACTTGATTCTTTGTAATAGTTTTGAAACATGATGATAGTAATATGTGAGTCATGTTAGTGAGTAATTATGCTTAGTAGGAATATTGGCGTTAAGGTTTGTGATTCCCTATGCAAGTACGAAAGTCAATAGTTATGCAATGAAGTTACATCCTACTTGTGGTGCATTATTCGGTGTTAGTTATGTTCAATGCTCACTTATGTGATTTTTCGTTTCCTGGTTTGGTTGCTTCCCAATCTATTTGCTAGCCTTCATTTGTACTAAGTAGAAATACTACTTGTGCATCCAAAATCCTTAAACCAAATTTTGCCTTATGAGTCCACCATACCTACCTATATGCGGTATTTCCATGCCGTACCAAGTAAATTTGTATGTGCCATCTCTAAATCTTCAAAATAAATTTTCTCTTTTGTGTGCCCGTACCACTCATGAAACGGTGGGGAGTATCCAATATTTTTCCATGCTAGGTGGGTTATTCTCACGATATGTGTTGATTCACTATCATTCATGAGAAAGTGGCTGGTATTCGGGATGCCCAGTTCCATGCTCAAAAATCAAATCAAAATGTAATGAAACAAAACTCCCCCAGGATTGTTGTTTGTATGGACGGTACCCGTGGATTCGGCTCGCCGTGGAGTGTGATTGATTGGTGGAGGGGGAGTAAAAACTTTACCATTCTGTTTGGGAACCGCCTATAATGTATCTAGCATGGAAAGTATTGTGAGCTACTTTGTCATTTTCATTGACAGGAAAAGCATGCCACTCAAAATATTTTTCTCTCTCAATTTAAACCTTGAGCTCTGGCACCCCTACAAATCCCTACTTCCCTCTGCGAAGGGCCTATCTATTTACTTTATGCAATTTTTATTTTTGCTTTGAGTCTCCATCTTCTGTTATAAGCACCAACTAGGGGGCACTATGATCGTACTTGACCATTGGGCATGGCTAATATTTGAGTGTGTTTCATGAATGGATCAATGATTGAGCATGATGGGCTAGAGATAACTCTCTTTAGTGTTGATATTTTGAAAGACAGGGTTGCTTGTTGATATGCTTGAGTATTGAAATCATTATGTTAAAACTAGACTATTGCTTTGAATCATTTACAAGTCCAAATGTCCATGCTATACAAAGAAGAAAAGAATATGATGAACATGTTAGGCAGCATTCCACATCAAAAATTCTGTTTTTATCATTTACCTACTCGAGGACGAGTAGGAATTAAGCTTGGGGATGCTGATACGTCTCCAACGTATCTATAATTTTTGCTTGTTCCATGTTGTTATATTATCATTTTTGGATGTTTTACAATCATTTTACTACAACTTTATATTATTTTTGGGACTAACCTATTAACCTAGAGCCCAGTGCCAGTTTCTGTTTTTCCGTGTTTTTGAGTTTTACAGAAAAGGAATATCAAACGGAGTCCAAACGGAATAAAAATCTACAGTGATTTTTTATGGACCAGAAGAAGCCCAGGGAGCGTTGGAGTTGGGCCAGAAGAGCCACGAGGCCACCACAAGCCTGGGGGGCGCGCCCCCCCTAGGGCGCGCCCCCAGGCTTATCGTCACCTCGTGGCCCACCTTGACTTGTTTCCGACGCCAAAAATTCCTATAAATACAGAAACCTCCAGAAACAAACCTAGATCGGGAGTTCCGCCGCCGCAAGCCTCTAGAGCCATGAAAAACCAATCGGGAGCCCGTTCCGGCACCCTGCCGGAGGGGGAAACCATCACCGGAGGCCATCTTCATCATCCCGGTGGTCTCCATGATGAGGAGGGAGTAGTTCACCCTCGGGGCTGAGGGTATGTACCAGTAGCTATGTGTTTGATCTCTCTCTCTTGTGTTCTTGAGATGACACGATCTTGATGTATCGCGAGCTTTATTGATATAGATGAATCATATGGAGTTTTCCCCTCTCTATCTTCTTGTGATGAATTGAGTTTTCCCTTTGAAGTTTTCTTATCGGATTGAATCTTTAAGGATTTGAGAACACTTGATGTATGTCTTGCGATGGGATATCCATGGTGACAATGGGATGTTCTATTGATCCACTTGATGTATGTTTTGGTGATCAACTTGCGGGTTCCGTGACCTTGGGAATCTATGCATAGGGGTTGGCACATGTTTTCGTCTTGACTCTCCGGTAGAAACTTTGGGGCACTCTTTGAAGTTCTTTGTGTTGGATTGAACATGATGAATCTGAAATTGTGTGATGCATATCGTATAATCAAGACCATGGGTACTTGTGGTGACATTGGAGTATTTAGGTGACATTAGGGTTTTGGTTGATGTGTATCTTAAGGTGTTATTTTAGTAAGAACTCTAGGGCTGTTCGTGACACTTATAGGGATAGCTCATAAGATTGATCGGAAAATATAACTTTGAGGTGGTTTCGTACTCTACAATAATTTCTTCGTTTGTTCTCCGCTATTTGTGACTTTGGAGAGAACTCTTTGTCGCACGTGAGGGATTTACATATGATTCAACTATGTTAGTATTGTTGAGAGAACTTGCACTAGTGAAAGTATGAACCCTAGGCCTTGTTTCTAAGCATTGCAATACCGTTTGTGCTCACTTTTATCATTAGTTACCTTGCTGTTTTTATATTTTCAGATTACAAAAACCAATATCTACTATCCATATTACACTTGTATCACCATCTCTTCGCCAAACTAGTGAACCTATACAATTTACCATTGTATTGGGTGTGTTGGGGACACATGAGACTCTTTGTTATTTGGTTGCCGGGTTGTTTGAGAGAGACCATCTTCATCCTACGCCTCCCACGGATTGATAAACCTTAGGTCATCCACTTGAGGGAAATTTGCTACTGTCCTACAAAACTCTGTGCTTCGAGGCCCAACACGAGTCTACAAGAAGAAGGTTGCGTAGTAGACATCAGCGTCCTATGACGCCGCCCTCTTTCTTGTGAGGGGGGAAACGCCTTCCCCCCCCCCCCCCCCCGTCTTCATGCTCTTCCTCATGGCTAGAGGAGGCATGGGTTTCCTCGGACATGGCATCCGGCTGGTCCTTTATGCGGAGGCCTTCTCTGGCCTTCTTCTCGGGCGCTGAGTACGGCGCCATGACGAGCATCGCCGACAACAACTCCGACTTGGGGTCTTCGGGTTGTGGTGCGGGACAGTTAACTTTCTCGGTTTTGCTCAACCATTTTTGCGGAAAAGATGGGGAAGGCGTTCAGTCTTTTTGTCAAAGAAACAACGTCAATGGATTAAAATTATACCGTACCTGGGTCGGTGGGTTATCGGTGCTTAGGCCCGAATCCTCTTCCTTGGCCGGCCAGCTTTTCCGAGAGTTGAATAATGCCTTCCACAACTTTTTGGGGGTAGTGCGAAAGAGCTGGCGCACGGTAGGCTCGTCCTCACACCGGTAAGCCCACATTGGGGAGGCCCGGCGCTGACAGGGGAGGATACGGCGGTGGAGCATGACTTGGACCACATCGACCAGTTCGGCCTTGGCCTTGATCACCGAGGTAACGCGCTTCTGTAGCAATTTCACCTCTGCATCCGACCCCCACTCAAGGCCCTTCTTGAGCCACGAGGTCAATCTCGTAGGGGGTCTGGATCTGAACTCGGCAGGCGCCGCCCAGCTTTCATCCCTTGGTTCGGTGATGAAGAACCATTCTTTCTACCAGATCTTGGTTGTGTCGATGAAAGTGCTAGTTGGCCACTCAACGCGGGGGAGCTTGCTGATTACCGCCCCTCCGCAGTCTGCGTGCTCACCCGCGACTATCTTCGGCTTGACGTTGAAGACCTTGAGCCACAGGCCGAAGTGCGGCTCGACCCGCAGGAAGGCTTCGCAGAGAATTATGAAAGCCGAAATATTCATAAAAGAGTTCGGGGGAAAATCATGGAAGTCCAACCCGTAGAAGAACATGAGGCCCCTGACGAAGGGGTGGAGCGGGAAGCTCAGTCCCCGGATGAAATGGGGGACGAAGATCACCCTTTCGCCTGGCTTAGGGGTGGGGACGACTTGCTTCGCCTCTGGAGCGCGGTGGAAGCCGTTGGCGGGGAGGTAGCCGGCAAGCTTTAGCTCCCGGATATCCTGGTCGGTGACCGTGGAGGCCTCCCACTTTCCCATGGAGCCCGAACCCGCCATGGCTAGGCTTGGAGGGGAAGTTGAGGAAGAACTGGATCTGGGCTCTCAGAGCTTGGGAAGATTGGGAAAGCGGAGGATGCGAAGGGGAAGCATGAATAAGCCTTGGGGATTTTACCCTTTTATGGGGCGTAACACCGATTAACCTCACTCTACTGCGCCGCAAATCTCTCCGCTTCCCAAGATGTGTGTGCCGTTATGCACGCGCAAAAGGAACTGGGGATGCTAATCATATCCCGTGTGAAACGGAGCACGATCTATACATTGATGAGTCGTGCTAACGCAAAAATGGCCTCGAACCGCGAATCGAGTTTTCATAACTGGTTCAGCGGTCGTGGCAGGCCACGACCCTTCACCGGAAAGGTTGTCAGAAGAAACACTGTTTACACTTTGACATTTAGCCTTCGGGACCGAACAACTCATGGTGTTCGGGTTATCGTATGATCGGAAACCGGACAGGTATCAGCCGATCTTTAATGGGCAGGAGAAATCACCCCGCAAGCCGAAGACTCTGATCAAGCGGAGCTGCCCAAGCTGAGACCCTTGGTGTTGGGGGCTAGTTCGGGGGCTACTGAGGGTCCTGGACTAAGGGGTCCTCGGGCCGCTGGCCTGTCTCTCAATAGGCCGGCTTGGTGGGCCGCACTCTGACTATCGCAGGGAGAGCTGGATACATCAAGACCCTATGTTCTAGAAGGAAGTCCTAAAGGCGCATCGTGCACTCCAAGTCAAGATGAGGGAATCGACGTCTCCATTCTCGGTAGGAGTCTTGTCATGTGTAAACCCTAGGTAACCCCCGGTGTCTATATAAACTGGGAGGGTTTTAGATTGTACCCAGAGAAACTCATCTAGGGTTTTAGCTAGTCGATCTCGAGGTAGATCAACTCTGTAACCTTCATACTATCAATATAATCGAGCAGGACGTAGGGTTTTACCTCCATAGGAGGGCCCAAACCTGGGTAAACATCGTCTCCTTCGTCCCCTTGTTACCATCGATCCAAGACTCACAGCTCGGGACCCCCTACCCGAGATCCGCCGGTTTTGACATCGACAACATTCTCCTCCATTTCTTCAACATCGGCCTCTTCAGCAGTCAACTGAGGCTGGGGTGATGACATGAGAGGGGTTGAAACATTTGCATCCACCTCTATTTCTTCATCAATCTGCTCTGAGGAAGCAGCAGACTGAGTTTCTTCATCGTCCTCACTTCGGATGACATAGTCTTCACCAAATGGGACTATTTCATAGGCTGGGACTGATGAGATGGGAACAACATCAATTGGTTCATTTGAAGAACTTGGCAAAGTCTTCAACTTCTTTGCAGCTGAGGAATCTGCTGGTGGTGATGCTTTCCTTTTCAGAGCAGCTACCTTTTCCACAGCCTTGGTTTTCTTCGCTTCTGAAGCAGAAGGAAGTGTGACTTTCTTCACCTTTGATGGTTTCACTAGGGGAGCATGCGGTGAAGACGGAGCAGTTTCTTCAGGCACGACTGATGCAGTCGCTCTGGCAGTTTCTTCAGGCATAGTAGTTTCTTCAGCTGGCCTCTCAATTTCTTCAGGCACAACATTGGGAGTTGCCCTGGGAATTTCTTCAGCAGCATGAATTTCTTCAGCTGCACTTGCAGTTTCTTCAGCAGGCTGAGCAGAGGAGCTAGCCTGAGGAATTTGTGGTTGTGATCTGGCTGCAACCCTTGAGTTGTGGTCCTTGATGGCTTTGTCAGCCAGATTGACGAATCTGACCTTGGCGCATTTCCAATATGCATAGTAACGGTCAAATTCATCACTGAGGCCTTTGATGTCCTTTTGGACAGAGACAAGTTGATCAGGCGTCAAATTAAGAACATTGTTCTTCATGAAGCGCTCTTTCTTATACGGAGCCTTCTTTGCCTTTCTGGCCTTTTCATACTTCTATTTTTCCTCACCAATGAAAGTTGTGAGGACATGGCTAGGACCGGGAGGCAGATTCAAATCATCAATCGGAGTGTTTGGGTCCAGGTGCCAGATGTCGATGAAATTGAGCATGGTCTTTGGATCTAGCAGGAGAGGAATTGAAGTGCCCTTGGCTTGAGCCACTCTTTTTTGCTTATTCCTCACAATGGCAGCAAGTTCTTCATCATTTGCTTCATCATCCTCAGATTATGAGGGAATATTGAAGACTACTTGCTTCTTGTGAGGACTTGGCCTCTTGCCTCGTCCTGCTGTTGCCTTCACTTTCAGCAAGGTGGGACTGCTTGAGGATTGTGCTTGGGCAGATGAAGTCGCAGATGCCCCTGAAGCAATTGAAAAACCAGCAGTCCTCTGACATGTTGCAAGGTGCACTAGAGTTGAGGACTTGGCAGCGGCAGCAGAAGATTGTGCAGCCACTGAGGGCATTGCAGGAGCCCTTGAAGATTTTTCCTGAGGCATTTGCTGTGAGGAACTTGGGGCTGAGGACTTTGCAGTGGATTTCTTCACCACTGATTTCTTCGGAGCAGGTGCACTAGCAGAGGCAGCAGCAGCAGCAGCAGAGTCCACATTGAATTGCCTTACGTCTTCTTTAGAGATCTTTTGAAGCTTTTTCTGATGTTTTGTCCATTCTTCAGGAAAATCCTCACGTCTCATGAGACTTGTGGGATCTACAGCCTGGTTATTTGCCAATGGAGGTCTTCGGCAAGGAGTTTTTAGAGCAAATTTCTTCATGTATTTAGGAGTGACATAGCGATATTCTCTCCATTCCTTCATCCATCTCCTCTCAATCTTTTGAATGCGAATTTTGCGCTTCTCTTTGGTTTCCTTCCCATATATTTCTTCATCAGGTGTGCAATACTCAGGATAGATATCCTCAGGGATCTCAAATGCAGTGTTGGATGCAAGTTTCTTTCCTCCTTTCTGGGATCTTTTACCATCTGCCATTTTCTTCAGCTGAGGATTATGAATTGTTGAAGTTTCTGACGAACTATGCAACTTTTCTTCAAGGAACGCTGCAAATGAGTTAAGTTGATGTGAACCTAGAGATTCATCAGCTGACATTTGTACCTGTGAATAGAGTATAGGTGCGAAGAATTTGAAGAGGTCATATGCGTTCTGAGAAATTTTTGCAAAAGTATCAAGTTTGAGGAATTTGATCATATATGCCTTGAAGAATTTCACTAAGAGTTCTTGACTTAGGTTCCAGAGTTGTATAGATTTGAGGATCCACAAAATTGAGGAATCTTGAAGAAAATCATGACTTAGCGAAATAAATCAAGAGAAGGAGTTTGTTTGGTGCTTTAGAGATGGATTGCTGAAGAATAACACCTTTTGAGGATTTTGTGAAAAACATCAGGATCAAAAATGGCAATAAAACTAGATTTTATTTACCTTATGCGATGAACACGACAAACAGAGAAGTGAAGTGGAGGAGTTCGTCAGTCCAGATCTCCCATGCCGTAGCTTGGCAGAGGGAGACAGCTACAGCGGCGGCGGGGCGAAGATGTCTGTGGCCGATGCGAGTACGACGACGGCGAGGTCGAGGCAGTGAAGCTCTTCATCTTTGGCGACGATGAAGTTAGCGACGGCGCTAGGTCTGGAGCTCGGGAGAGATGGGAGTGAGGAGTAACCCGAGCAAGTGGAAGGGAGGGGGTATTTATAGCGGCAGTAAAAAACCAACTGGTCCAAAGATTTTGGACCAGTATGCCCCTGACCCTTGCTATCCATGCGACATGTGTCACCCACGTACAGTGTAGTGGGGATAGTGGGGGATCGTGGGTTATCCAGTCATGGGAATCGGAACGGTTTGAGCGGCAATCGCCAAAAAATTGAGATTGAATATTTTAAAGTTTTGTTCGCAAATTCTTCAGCTGACAAGGACTCAGTGAAGATTTTGAATGAGTTTCAAAGTAGAACGCATATGAAGAATTTGTGAACAGACTTGGTTGAGTTTAGCATAGAGGGGAAACGGGTCCAATCACATTCACTTAGATGAAAATCAACTTGAAGAAATAGCTATAAGTGAATGCTGTTGAGGACATTGAAAAACTCAATATATATATATATATATATATATATATATATATATATATATATATATATATATATATATATATATATATATATATAGTTAATGAAGAAGAACTCATGTGAGGAACATCAATTGAAAAGTTTGAAGAATTTGAAAATTTGAGGAATTTGCAAACTTGAAGAATTTGACAATTTTGAAGAATTTGCAAAATGATGATAAACTCAAACTTGAAGAATTTCAACTGTTGTTGGTGGCGCTACCCACCGTATAAGAATGATGATTTCAGACACCGCGTACAATTGTCGTAGGGTTCTGAGAATCAAATTCTTCATTAATTTCTTCACACTTAGAGAGTTAGTCTTCATTGATTGAAGAAAAACGTTACTTCGTGTGTTGCACATCAAAGTCATCAATTTTGCATAAGTGTTAGGATGTGTGTCCTTTCAAAGAACATTCGAAGATTCTAAGATATTTAACTCACACCGCAACTTGCAAAATCTCTTCTCATCCAAGGGCTTTGTGAAGATATCAGCCAGTTGTTCTTCAGTCTTCACGTGGTCGAGGAAGATATCGCCCTTCATCACATGGTCATGAAGAAAATGATGACGAATCTGGATGTGCTTGGTCTTTGAGTGCTGAACTGGGTTGTTAGCAATCTTGATGGCACTCTCGGTGTCGCAGTAGAGGGGAACATTCTTCACGTTGATGCCGTAGTCCTTGAGGGTTTTCTTCATCCATAGCAATTGAGCACAGCAAGAACCAGCAGCAATGTACTCAGCTTCAGCAGTAGATAGTGACACGCAGTTCTGCTTCTTCGAGGACCAACAAACTAAGGATCGTCCGAGGAAATGACGAGTGTCTGACGTTGACTTGCGGTCCACACGATCACCAGCATAATCAGAATCAGAATATCCAATGAGGTCAAGATCTGAGCCCTTGGGGTACCATAATCCTAGTGTTGGTGTGTGAGCTAGATATCGAAGAATATGTTTCACAGCCTTATGATGTGATTCCTTCGGTTTTGCTTGAAATCGGGCACACATGCAAACACTAAGCATAATATCTGGCCTAGAAGCACATAGATACAATAAAGAACCAATCATGGAGCGGTATACCTTCTGATCGAAATCTTTACCACTTTCGTCAGTGCAGAGTTGAGCCGATGTGGGCATAGGAATCTTGATGCCTTTGCAATCCTGCATGCCGAATTTCTTCAGGACATCCTTGAGGTATTTCTCTTGAGAGATGAAGATCCCATTGCGTTGTTGACGAATTTGAAGCCCTAAGAAGAATTTGAGCTCTCCCATCATAGACATTTGATATTCTTCACTCATCATATAGGCAAATTCGTCACTGTAACGTTTGTCAGTACATCCAAAGATAATATCGTCCACATATATTTGGCACACAAATAATTCATCATCATATGATTTTGTGAAAAGGGTTGGGTCAAGTGAACCGGGTTTGAAGCCTTTCTTCATAAGGAATTCCTTCAGTGTGTCATACCACGCCCGAGGGGCTTGCTTGAGGCCATAGAGGGCCTTGTTGAGTCTGAAGACTTTGTCAGGATACTTAGGATCTTCAAAACCTAGGGGTTGAGCAACATATACTTCTTCCTCAAGCTTACCATTGAGGAATGCACTTTTCACATCCATTTGATATAAGATGATATTGTGATGGTTAGCATACGCAAGCAATATGCGAATAGCTTCAAGTCTAGCAACAGGTGCAAAAGTTTTATCAAAGTCAATTCCCTCAACCTGTGTGTAGCCCTGTGCCACAAGACGGGTCTTATTCCTCACTACCTGACCAAGTTCATCTTGCTTGTTGCGGTAGATCCACTTGGTACCTATGACATTGTGCTTGCGAGGATCTGGGCGTTTGACGAGTTCCCACACGTTGTTGAGCTTGAATTGATGCAATTCCTCTAGCATGGCTTGAATCCACTCAGGCTCCAAGAATGCTTCATCAACTTTGGTGGGCTCTGTGATAGAGACAAAAGCAAAGTGCCCACAAAAGTTAGACAAATGAGAGGCTTTTGAGCGTGTGAGGGGACCTGGTGCATTGATGTCGTCGAGGATTTTCTCAATCTGCACTTCATTTGCAAGTCTTGGATGAATAGGCTGAAGACTTTGTTGAGGCTGAGCATTTTCTTCAGCGCCATTTTCTTCAGGTATATCAGCATGAATGTCTTCAGCGTTGGGTACGACTTCTTCAGAGAATATTTGTTCTTCAGTAGGGATCACATCTTCAGTGGCTTTGAACCTAATAGATTCCTCAGGAGGCATTTTATCTAGCACAAGAGGCAGGTGCTCTCTTTGTGAGCCGTTAGTTTCATCAAACCGCACATCTACAGATTCAACAACCTTTTTGTGATAGGTGTTGAAGACTCTGTAGGTGTGCGAGTCCTTTCCGTAACCAAGCATAAAACCTTCATGTGCTTTTGGTGCAAATTTAGAACTATGGTGAGGATCTCTAATCCAGCATTTTGCACCGAAGACTTTGAAATAACTCACATTGGGTTTCTTGTCAGTGAGGAGTTCATATGAAGTCTTCTTGAGGAATTTGTGAAGATATACCCTATTGATGATGTGGCAAGAAGTATTGATTGCTTTAGGCCAGAAGCAACGAGGGGTCTTGTATTCATCAAGCATGGTGCGAGCCATCTCAACAAGAGTCCTGTTCTTGCGCTCCATAACGCCATTCTGCTGAGGAGTATAAGGGGCAGATAGCTCATGAGTAATACCAAGTTCATCAAGATAATCATCAAGACCAGTGTTCTTGAACTCAGTCCCATTATCACTCCTGATATGCTTGATTTTGACGCCGAAGTTCGTCGAGGCCCTTGAAGAAAATCGTTTGAAGACATTCTGCACTTCAGATTTGTACAAGATAATGTGCACCCAAGTATAGCGAGAGTAATCATCAACAATGACAAAACCATATAATCATGGAGTATATGTTAGTGGGGCATAGTGAGTGGGGCCAAAGAGATCCATATGAAGCAATTCAAAAGGACGAGTGGTAGTCATGATGGTCTTGGATGGATGCTTGGATCTGGTCATCTTTCCAGACTCACAAGCCCCACACAAGTGACCCTTGAGGAATTTGACACCCTCAATACCAATGACGTGCTTTTTCTTCGCGAGCGTGTGCAAGTTCCTCATGCCAGCGTGTCCAAGTCGTCGATGCCATAGCCAGCCTTCTGAAGCTTTTGCAAGTAGACATGTGGCCGGCTGTGGACCTGTAGAGAAATCAACAATATACAAGTCTCTTCTCCTAAAGCCTTTGAAGACTTTGGATTTGTCAGATTCCATGATGACAACACAACGATATTTGCCAAAGATGACAACCATATCAAGATCACAAAGTATTGAGACAGACATGAGGTTCAAACCGAGGGACTCGACAAGCATCACCTTATCCATGTGTCGATCCTTTGAAATTGCAACCTTACCTAGACCCAATACCTTGCTTTTTCCTTTGTCAGCGTAGGTGATATGCTTCAGATGAGAGGGAGCCAGTGGAATATTCATCAATAGGTTCTTGTCACCAGTCATGTGGTTGGTGCATCCACTGTCGAGGACCCACTCAGTTGCTTTGGGAGTTTCATCCTGCAGATGAATTAGTACAGTTTACGAATGCATATGCTTCAGAGTGAACAATATGACTTCAAATTCATCAGATTGGATTTCATCACATAGTATAGTAAGCAAAGTAATATGAGGACATGAGAAATGACTGAATCATTTCTTCATGATTAGCTTGCGTCCTTTCAAGCATTTCCTCAGGTCTCCAGCAAATTCATCAGACGTTCAAGTTCGTTTGGAGACCTGACCCTGCATAAGAGATTAGTTCGATTTCTTCACCACCCACATCTAGAGGGGTGGCAAAGAGTTCATCATTCTGCGAGCTCCATATGAGAAGGGTGGCATAGAAGCAAGTGCACTTCGTTTCACAGGACGGGGGTTAGAGTACTCATATGAATAAGCAGAGAAATTCTTCGAGGACTTATGAACATAGTGATTTGAAGAATAATGAGCATATTCATGACCCTTAGATTTTTTTTGCGAAACAGAAGCATTAGCACGAGAATGATATGATTTTTGACCATATGAGGAATTTGGTCCATGTGAGGACTTTGGTCCTTGTGAAGACTTTGGTCCAACCGAAGAATTTGATCTGGGGTTCCTGTTCTTCACTGGTGGTGTCATGAGGACATTCACTTAAAGATTTTCCAAGCAGCTCTTGGGAACCCAGATTTTCCTCAGAGTGGGACCATTCCTGCAGTTAGTTCCAACATATCTAGCAAATACTTCACCATTCTGATTTTTGAACAGTTTATAGTTGGAGTCAATTGACTCATCAGAGGAATATGAAGATTCACAAGTAAAACCAGATAAAGTGGATGGATCTATAGGAGGTCCTTTTGCAGCAACCCATGAGGTTTTGGGGTACTGCTCGGGTTTCCAGTATGATCCATCAGCATTGAGTTTCCTCTCAAAGACAATACCCTCTTTTCTATGGTTCCTGTTCAGAATCTGCTTTTTAAGCACATCACAAAGGGTTTGATGCCCTTTGAGGCTTTTGTATATGCCTGTCATATACAATTCCTTCAACCCTGCATTTTCGTCAGTGATACTAGTGGTATCCTCAGATGAGAAATTTGTGACCACGGAAATAGTTGAAGAATTTGCAGCAATAGAAGCATTTGAACATTTAGGTGAAGAATGAGCAGTTTCACGTTCGATGCATTTCAAGCAAGGTTGAACAAAATCTTCTTGAGCAGTACTGATCTGTTGAGCAAGCAAGGAGTCATTATCCCTTTGAAGATCTTCATGAGATACCCTTAGTTTCTCAAGATCTTGCTTTCTTTGAAGAAATTCATACGAAAGCTTCTCATGATCGACTAAGAGAGCCTCATGACGACTTTGAAGGTTATCATACTTGGACTGAAGGCTTTGAAGGTCCTTAGTCAAAGTTTGAGTATGATCCACTTCCTCATTCAACAGGTCATCGCTTTTGTCTAACTGTTTCTGAAGCTTTTCAATGACACTTTGTTGTTTAGTAGCAATATTAGCAAGTTTGGAATAGCTAGGTTTCATGTAATCCTCAGATTCACCATCACTTGATTCAGAGGAGGAATGGTGTTTGAGTACCTTGGCACCTTTTGCCATGAAGCAATAGGTGGGAGTATAGTCGTCGTTGCTGACGTCAGAGTCGTTGGAGTTGCCATTTTCCTCATCGTTGAAGATGGACTTGCTGACGAAAGTAGTAGCGGGAGCTAGGCTCGCCACACCAGAGTCCGACTCCTCCTTAGATTCCTCCTCTTCCTCATATTCTTTAGATTCTTTTTCAGAATCCATTTCCTTGCCAATAAGTGCCCGAGCCTTCCTTAAGTTGTTCTTCTTGTGCGATGAGGACTTTGAAGATGAGGACTTTGCAGATGAGGACTTTGAAGATTTCTTCTTTTTCTTCGAGTCATCAAAACTGTCAACCTTGTATTTCTTCTTCCTTGACTCTTTTTCCCAGAGAGGACAGACAGAGATAAAGTGACCAGATTTCTTGCATTTGTCGCAAGTTCTCTTCTCGTAGTCGCTTAATGAAGAATCTGATTTCTTCATGCCACTTTTTGATGATTTTCCAAACCGACGTCTCCTTGAGAACTTCTGGAATTTCCTCACGAGCATTGCTAGCTCCTGACTCAGTTCTTCAGGATCACCAAGTCTACTATCAGATTCTTCGTCTTTAGATGAGGAAATTGCCTTGGCCTTCAAAGCACGAGATCTTCCATAACTTGGCCCGTAGAGGTCTCTCTTCTTAGCTTGTTGGAATTCATGAGTATTGAGTCTCTAAAGAATATCAGCAGGATCTAGTGACTTGTAGTCTCCACGTTCTTGAATCGTCAAAGCAAGTGTATCGAATGAGGAATCAAGAGATCTCAGCAGTTTCTTCACCACCTCATGGTCGGTGATGTCAGTGGCACCAAGAGCCTGAAGCTCATTGGAGATATCAGTGAGGCGATCAAAAGTTTGCTGAACATTTTCGTTGTCGAGTCTTTTGAAGCGGTTGAAGAGATTGCGAAGAACATCAACTCGAGAGTCACGTTGAGTTGAAATGCCTTCATTGACTTTGGACAGCCTATCCCAGATAAGCTTAGCAGTCTCCAAAGCACTCACTCTGCCATACTGACCTTTGCTCAGATGGCCACATATGATATTCTTCGCTTGAGAGTCGAGTTGCTTGAATCTCTTCACATCAACAGCGTTGATAGTGGGAGTGACAAAGGGAACACCATTTTCCACAACATACCAGAGATCGTTGTCAATTGCCTCAAGATGCATGCGCGTCTTGTTCTTCCAGTAGGGGTAGTCCGTCCCATCGAAGGTAGGACACCCAGCTGAGACCTTGATCATGCCTGCAGTCGACATAACTAAAACTCCAGATGGTTAAACCAAAATCACACAGAACAAGGGAGTACCTTGCTCTGATACCAATTGAAAGTGCGTTATATCGACTCAAGGGGGGATGAATAGGCGATTTTTACAAATTCGTCACTTGAGGAAATACTAGTTGAGGAATTTGCTAAGTGACGAACTACTCGCAGCGGAATAAGTACTCAAGTGCATGCGAAACATAGCAGTAGCATAGTCATCATGATGAAATGAAACATACACTGAGCATGAATAGCGTGAACAGGATAAGCAGGCTGAGGATAAAGTGACTGAAGAATTTGAGGTGAGGAAATTGAGAAAGTCTTCAGTCAAATTCTTCAAATAGTAACGATCAATTTCATCAACAGGTATACGAGGAAATGAAAGGGTTGAGGAAATGGAACCAGGTAGCTCGATGAAGACAATGGTTTGATGACCCAGTTCCAACTGATGTGACAGTCGTACATCTCGTTTGGAGCGGCCTGGTATTTAAACCAGAGGACACACAGTCCCAGGACACACAGTCCTTACCGTATTCTCCTTGAGCTAAGGTCACACAGTCCTCGCCCAACACTCGTGGTAAGTCTTCAGGGTAGACTTCCAAAACCCTCACAAACTGGTCGCCCGACGATCCACAATTGACTGCTGGATGCTCTAGACCACGGTCACCCGGCGATCCCCAATTGACTGCAGGATGCACTAGACCATGACGCCTAACCGTCTGGAAGATACACAGTCTTCAAAGGTAAAAGGCGTCGGTTCCACACAGGAACAAATTCTTCAGTGATGCTGAATCACTTTGGGTTTTGGTGGTTTGGGTTTTTGGGTTTTTCCTCATTGATGATTTTCGCTCAAAGTCCTCGAGGAATGGGTTGCTCTCAAATGACAAGTGTCAAGTTCTCTCTCAGAGCAGCCAACCATGATAAGACATAAATGCCCCCCAATGATATGATCGTTAGGTGGATAGAATATCTGGACAGCTGGCGCAAAGCACAGCAACTGTCGGAATTTGAACTGTCAAATTCCTCAGGGCTTATCATATTCCTCACTTGTAGGCAATTCGCACTGGCGAAATCCTAACTCCTCAGTCAGACCAATTTCCTCAGAGACCAGAAGAACATCGTCTCTGTCACTGAAGATCTTGACTGAACTGCAAGATATTTCCAAAGGCTTCACTCGAAGGATTGGGTTATGTTGAGGCTTTTGAGTTGAGCATCAGTTGGAAATTTTTCCTTAGTATTACCTCGACCCCCTTTAACAGTACGGTGTTTCCTATGACTCAAAGAAAGGAAATAAAACAATAAAAACAAAAGTCTTCACGCTTCATTGTCCTCGTTCATATCTTCAAGGTCGCACCGTCTTCTTCATTTTCAAAGTCTTCAGGGAATACCAAAGTCTTCAGCAAAGTCTTCACCAAAGTCTTCAGTTGAAGACATTCATTTTTAGGGGTCGATATTCTTCGAATATACCAAACTCATCATCGACTTATAGAGCCTGTGTATACTCACAAACATATTAGTCTCTTAACCTATAAGTCTTCAATACACCAAAATCACTAAGGGGCACTAGATGCACTTACAGACCCAAAAAATGATCGTCACTGCATGAATGTGTCTCCATAATTGGATTCGTGATAGCAAGTTACGTGATAAGCATTTTGACCAGTTTGACAATGAAGCATATGTGCAACATCCATTACCGTCTACAGGTGCCAACACTCTACCACCAGAAGATGATGAAACCATGAACGCAACACGCGAGGCGATTGCTGCTAGTCTTGTACCTTGAGATTATTCATTTTTTTAGTTCATCCACTTTTGTAATGAACAAAACTTTAAATCCATTCCAAATGTAATATTTAGCACTTCATGATATTCGTAAATCCCTTTCATACTCATATTTGACAAGATACTGTTAGAAACAACAAAGTATTAAGAATTCATCAAACAATTTCTTTCTAAGGGCAGTACAGACGTTTCAGCACACAACTCTTTCTAGAATCTGAAACTACAATCTCAGAAAAGAACTCGATGGCAGATTCTGGGGGAGCAGATTCAGGGAAATTTTTCCAGAATCATGATTCTCAAAAATCTTGAACGAAAAGAACTAGGCCTACAATGCTCCTGAGCGAAAATAACTAGGCCTACAATGTGTCTATATACATTTGAATCAGAAAAAAGTTAGAACATCTTATATTTGTGAACGGATGGAGTACTTTATAAAAAACGTATTTTGGGCACATGGTTCACCGGTTCCTGGGAACTAATCCAGACAAGAGGACAGAGACCAAATACACACCTCAACACAAACACAACTTTTTAACCGATACAACAAGTGCAGTCAACACTTTCTCCATCTCCTTATGTTCATTGTCAACAGTTTTGCCCTTCTCTGACTTGCACACTTGTCCGTGTCCTCTATAATCTCATTTCTAACATCTAGTGCATTATCTAATAAACCTCTCGGAATCAACAGCGCAATATATTCTCCTTCCCAGTACCAAAAGTTGTAACCTTTTTGCACAATATTAAGACAACATTGATCTTACATTGTTCGAAACGAAGAACAACCACACAATGTTGCACTTGCTTTGTCCTTTTCACTCCATGTAGAAGACCCATCTAGGATGTTTCTCCGTCGTGGAGACCCGTCACGGCACCAGCCGTCAACAATCGTCGCATTTTATGAGGGGCAGAGGTGAGCCGGCAAGTGGGTGATGGTTGAGTCCAACCAAGCGGCTGACGAGGATCTTCCCATACTCGAAGGATCGACGGGATACGAGCACCAAGAGGAGGAGGACATCCCCCGAGGAGCTTCGGAGGTGGCGCGAAACACTCGGGTTGGCTGCGCGATTTCGTTCCTGTCGAAATACTGCTTTGCGGTGACCCTTCTCGTCAACGAGCTCGGGACGGCGGCGACGCCTGGATGCGTTGATTTTGGCGACGTGGGCGACCGCGGGGAGCGAATCGAAGTAGGGCGGTGGGCTACAAGGTATCGGTGGGAGTGATTGGTCGACGCTGGAGGCAATGCTATCTGCGCCAACATGGAGGCGGCCAAGGGGGAAGGCAGCCGCATGAGGGGAGGCCTTTTGTTGGCTGAGAATTTGTTTGAGACGCTAAAAAATGAGGGGTGACGAAGAGTTCTCCTAAAAAAGTTGATCGGCTAAACTTCTAAGGGTTCAGCTAGAGATGCTCTAACTCTGTATATTCCTTTCTTAATTCCTTGTACCACCAAAATTGCCAATCTCTAGGACTACATGAGGTCATGAGCAGCTGTTGACAGTTACCTGCCGTCAGAACACTAGCTTCTTAAGAGCACCGGCTGTATCGTCTCGCATTTTATTTGCACATAATTGAGCTGAAAGACCAGCGCCGACCATTGGCATCGTGTAGCTCAAGGGACGACATGATAGCCGAGTAAGAGTTTCTAAATGTACCCATGGCTGGCTCAGGGAAAGTAGTACGTATTTCATACTCGAGCGGCGCGCATTGCCTGCATCGACCCCACCATTTTCCCTTTTGTTTTACACTGCACACATTGCCTCCGGCCCTGGCTTTGTGACAAGGCAAGGTATCTGACGCTGTCAGTTTTCTATTGAAGGTCATAGAAATAGGTGTCCAGGGTTAACCAAGAAGAAAATTACGCGTATCAAGAAGTAATAACAGCTGTGCGATTCTGATGTTACTGTGTCGCCTGTGGTTGTAGTAGAATTTTGTTTTGGCCTAGTGGGAGTATTTCATTACAAGTAAAGCATCTTCCCCGACCCATTTCCCTCCTCGGATGCAATGTAATATTCACATTTTCCAAAGGGCCAGATGACACCCCCAAAGCCAAAGTGCTCAGGTTCACGGCAAAAACCTTCTGCTTGAGCAACACCGTTCGCTACTCTGCCACGATCAGTGGGACGTGAATGCCTGCATGCACAGTGGTCACGTGACATAAAATGATCTGCATGAGAATCACAGAAGCAAACCATGCTAGCAATAATGGAGAGTTGAGCAGCCAAGCATGTGTCTGCATGCACGTACCGAGAAGATGTTGCAGTGGCCGGGGTCGGCGAGGTGGGCGAAGAGGTTGTCGAGGGGGCCCTGGCCGGTGTAGACGGCCTGGAACCAGAAGCCGACGAAGGCGAGCATGGCGAGGCGGCCGTTCTTGATCTCCTTGGTGCGGAGCACCATGACGGGCTCCGGCGAGCCGCGGCCCCAGTTGCCCCAGTCGAACCACAGCCCGCCCGGGTACCCCACGTCCGGGGTGGGGTTCTTGCGGTTGGGGAACCGCGGCTCGATGTCCACGGACCCCGGGTTGAGGTAGTCCATCCACCGCCGGCCCTCCACCCACCCCATGAGCGCCATCTGGGTCACGAAGAGCGTCCACGGGTCCGCGAAGTACTCGCGCTCGCCGGCCGTGTACCAGGAGAACTCCTCCATGAAGCCCCATTTTTGTAGGATCTCAGGGATCAGGATCCCGGCCGCCGCCAGCATCGCCCACCGCCCGTGCATCAGCTCCGCCTGCGCGAACCACCGCAGCGACTCCGGCTCCGACCCTGCATGCGTCCACAGAAGCAATTTTACAGCTTCCACCGAGGAGATTATTCGTGCGCCATTGTGAACATGGCACGCACTGGTCTGGCAAACGGAGTTAGTTAATTACCAAACCCAAGAGGATCGAATCCAAAGTCTCCCGGAAGGCTGAAGGAAATGGCAACACAGGAATGTCAGAGACGAAATGAAATTCAGTCGTTTTCAGTACTATGAAATTGGTTCGGTTAACTACCTGCCGTCGAGCCACGGCGGAGGAGCGGTGCCGGGGAACCAGACGGGCCTGTCGGGCCCCAGCGGCTCGCACACCGTGGACAGGCTGCTCTTCGTCGCGCCAGTACGGTGACTGCTGCCCCGCCGGACGGGAGCGCACGCTGCCGCTGCCACGCCGGCATTCTGCAGCGACGGCTTCGGGGCATGCAACGCCCGGATCCTAAGCTCGATCAGAACAAGCAGACGGGAGACGGTTCAGCAAAAAAAAAAAAAAAATCGAGAATCCGAGAGGTTTCGAAGCAAATTTCGCAGAGTACGTCGGTGATTACCTTGGTTGGAGGCTACATGCTGCGAATGATCCGGTGGGCAGAGGAGTCGCCATGGAGGGTTCCGGATGGGGGAGAGGGAAGACCGGAAATTGCACTGCGCCCGCGAGCGGGTTATCTGTTCGTAGTTGAGGATAGGGAGGGAGAGGGCGCTGCACTGACGGATCTCCAGCCAATGGCGGGTCGCCAGGTGTGCGAAACTGGCTCGTGGGCTTCTTCAGTGGTGGCCCAAAAAAAAAAAAGAGCACGTATCCCTCAAAAAAAAAAACTCCCAGGAGCACGTGCTCCTGCCCATGAAAAATGAATTTTGAAATGTTAAAAAAAATCAAACAAAATTTGTATGTGTTCTTTGTCACATCCAAATGCTACCTGAAATTTTTTAGGCAAAATTTTTAAGCATTTTGGCCTGTGCAAAAAAAAGCAAATTGAACATCAATTGCTACCCAAAATGTCACATCCAAATTTGTTTTCTTTCACCGACAAAACACCACTGCTCTGTTTCACATGAAAATTGTCAAGCATGCTTCCGACACTAACATGAACATCTACAAAAAATTCAGATATTTTTAAAAACATTTACTATTTTTTTGGTTACTGTTCATCCGGTTGCAAATACACCCAGGATCCAAAACACCTACCCCATTGCTCACAGCCTTCTCAATGACACTGAAAGAAACTAACTTTTGTTTATGGGGATGGAAGAAACTTGGCAAACAAATCCCCTAAATTTTTGGGACAGGCTAGTACTGACAGTTGTTAGAAAATATTATTCTGTCCTTTTTTACCAAATGTATGTACTGCTGATCCCTGACACAAAGAAACTTGATTAATACGTATTGCATTCCAAATCTTTGTCTTTCTCAGTCAACTGAGGATGGTCCTCACCTCCATAAAAATAAAATGGTGCTCACCCTCTACGAATCCGTAAATCAAAGAGTATGTTGCGAAAGAAAAAACAATACTGCCCTGCTTGTTCATATGTAATTTGAAAGCCAAAGAAAAAATCAAACCAAAAGAAAGTGTGCTTCCACTGCTTCACCAAAAGACTAGCAGAATAAGATTTGTTACACAAGGAACAAGGTGTTTTACCCTGTATGGCTGTGCTGACGTTATTTTGAAGACCTGTGGATAGAGTGAGCTTTGCAAACCGAGCATAAAAAAACAGTTAAGTGTTAAAATTGTTGTTCTTTAAGTTTTATTTGTTTAATTGGTGTGTAGAAATACAGGGATGAAATATGAGAACAGATGCACCATTCTATGACACAGTATAGACAAGTCTGGGCCTCCTTAAATACACGCCTGAGACAGAGGGAGGTGTAAACAGCTACAAACAAAATTTCCTGTGTATGCAGTAAAACAAGACTAAGCTGGTGATACTCCTAAATAGTACAGTGAGACCTCGAACCACCGTGTCAGAAACTGTAGTCGATATCAGAAATGTTCTGCAGTGTCGATTGTTTAACCATCTCGCGTCGCTCATTGTACAGGTCCAGGTTCTTGCAGGGCACAGGGAAAACATAGCCGATGACCTGCCCCTGGACGAAGGAGCACTGGAAAACATGGTGCTTCTTGTCAAGTATGCCAACTGACATATCATGGAAAGTAACATTCCTCACGGGGATCTCTGCGCTCCCTTGTATCCTGACAGGTACCCGCACCCTTTGCCCATGGATTGACGTATACGAGATGTTGCCAACAACTGGAACAGCCTTCGGGTCGAACCGTTCATCTGGGTGCTCATTATAGTCGGTCTTTATCACGATGCCAACACGGACATTTTCTAGGGTTATGTTTCTGTAGACAATGTTGTTTACATACGCCCCTCTTCCAGGGGCAGTCTTTATCCTCACACCTCGCCGTGAACTCCAAATGTGGACATTCTCTACCAAAACGTTTGAAACACCACCAGACATCTCGCTTCCTATAGACACGCCAGCACTGTCCAGAAGGGAAAACAGATTAAACACACAATCAGGCTTCTTTTTTTATTAAGAACACGCAATCAAGCTGACCAGACAAACTTTGACTAGTAATACCCATTCATTTCAGAGTAATTCACTGTACATGAAAAGCTGTTTCTTTGGAATTAACATTCTTATTCAGCAATCAAGTTAACAAATGACTCAAGTAATAAACTACTGAGTGACAATTAATATGGGAAGGAGGGAGTAACAGATAGACTAACACAGTGAACCAAAACAAATGAATTACCTGACCATAGAGCGGATTATGACATTGAGAATAGTGATGTTAGTAGATGGACGCCCATAAGCAATTCCATATTGATCCCAACCACTCTTTATAGCTACCCCATCATCACCAACAGAAATATAGCAATTTTCAATCATCACATTCTCACAAGAATCTGCATAAGCAGTAAGAGCAACTGAGAATCTGAGTGGAGTATAAAATGTTCCAAATCATATAATAAGAAGTTAAGAAACAAAGTAACATGGAAGTACAAAGTTGCAGGGTTCATATTGTCAATGGACATAAGGAGGCTAGACTGTTATCTGGTCATTGAACAATGTAAGCTGTGGCTGGAAAGAATTAAGAGCTCAGGAATCAAGTAAACTGCAAAAGTTGGAAAATGACCTGGATCTATCCCATCAGTGTTTGGAGCCCCAACAATTGGAGCTAGGATAGTAGTTCCCGAGATTGTAACATTCTTGCAGTCGTATACATGAAGTGTCCAGAAGGGAGAATCACGCAATGTGATGTTAGAAATAATAATGTTACTTGACCGCATGAGCTGAACAAGAGGACCCCTGGTGTGATTGAGGAGCTTCTTGCGAAATTTGATCCACCAACTTTGGCCTTGCCCATTTATAGTGCCATTATGACCTATTAGACAGATAAACACATGATGAGTCTCAGCTAGCGAACTGTCTGACCAATTTCAAGACAAAGAGCTGATAGAAAGAATATTTAGCAATTAAATTAGCACATAAGAATCATGGCTACACATTCATGATTATTCTGGTAAGAGGTAACAATATCTTCACATGAATAACCAACAAAAACCTTGGTCTTATATTCCAAATACCTAGAAGGAGGTCTCACAGCATAGGATCATCCAACGTACTTCCACAGTGGGAATCATGATGATTTATAAGAAGATGGGTGGTCACAAATTCTGATACTTCATTTTTCTAAATTCACTTTTGTTCCTACGTTTCGCAATTAGGGTGTTAAAGGAGGTCTCATAACATAGGATCATCCAACACACTTCCACCATAAAGTTAAAGTCCACACACGCCATAGCAGTCAGCATTTTGCTTTTCCTTGCTTCAATTTCAGAATGCAACCACAAAGTTCAAAGAAATAATTAAGCATCGAAATGAAGTAAGCAAGTAAGCATATATAGAAACAACATAAAGTTCACACTATCATGAGCATTAAAATGCAACAAAAGGAAACATACAATATTACCTACCAGTTATAATCACATCCTTCAGGTCTTGACCATGTATGAGGCTCCCATATCGAGGTCCCTTGTGCTCTCTTCCATATCCATATGATGGTAATGGAGACATCAATGGCCAGTATCTTTCATCCTTACATGTCAGTAACGCAATAAGCTGTCAATGTTGACTCATTGGAAGAAAATGCACCAAACTGAAAAGGTTACAGCAAAACGATAACTATAAGTAAGAACGTCCTAGCTCTACTTTCTCTGAGGTTGAAACAAAATGACATCACTACAATTCCTTTACAGGCTAAGCATGAGTGGACAGGAACAGTGTTATTCTAGAGTTATTGTGAGTCATTAACTCATTATATGGTTTAATGGTTTAACTATACCACGACTACACTTATGACTGGTCATACAATTACAACCTTGTCAAAACTTGTGACTGAAATTAAGCAAGCTGATGGAGAGTGCAGCTGAAATTCCTCACCTGGACCCCGAGGATCTCAGCACCAGCAGCGAGGAAGAGCGTCATGTGGCTGGTGAGGTTAAACGGCGCAGTGAGCCACCGGCCGGCAGGCACGGTGAGCCTCCCACCGCCCCTCTCCGAGATGGCCGCCACCGCGGCCTCGAAGGCCGCCGTGTTGAGCGTCCGCCCGTCCCCGACGCCCCCAAACTCCCTCAAGTCGTACACCGGCGGCGAGGCCACCCACTGCCCCATCGTGGCGGCGGCGGACGGCGCGCGCTTGGGCATGGGCGGCCGGTTGTAGAGCCGCAGGCGGCCCATGGAGGTGTTCTGCCACAGGAAGACGAGCACGAAGCCGACAAGCCAGAGCGCGACCAGGTACGCCCTGTAGGACGGCGAGATCGTCGGCGGCGCCCACCGCCGGTGGTGGAACTGGTGCGCCCCCCGGCTTAGCGCGGCGCGCGGGGAGGACAGCACGGCCGGCCCGGCGGAAGCCGACGCCGCCGCCGCCGCGGCGGCGGCGGCGACGGAGGCGCGCGGGGAGGAGACGCCGACGGCGATCTCCGCCATCGGATCCGGTCGGCGCGGGGGCGGGGGCGGGATCTACGTGCTACGCCGCGCAGTACCAACCGGTTGGTGCGTCTGTCGTGGGGCTACTACTAGGGTTTTGCTGCCCATGGAGGTGGGGGGGGAAGGGGGAGCGCGGCGGTGGTGAGCCGGACCTCGGGAGCACTAGTTTAAAAAGGGCGGGAGGCGGTGAGGTCACTGGCACTTGAGCGCGGTGGCACAGTGGTGGTGAGTGCCCGCGCCTCGGCCGTGGGGTTGGGGGAGGAACCACGACGACGGCCAGCAAGACGGCGGAATGACCGAATAGCCCACCCTGCGTACTGTCGTCAGCCCGTGCGGGCCGTCGGATTGACTGACTCGAGTTGCCGTGGCTCTGTTTGTTGCTTCTACGCTTCCCCTGATGACTAGTACACCCTCGGCTTCCTCTTTTCCGGGTTTTCAAGAGCATGATCCTTAGAAATCCTAAACTGTAAAATAATCGTCGTTTTATAGTTTTGAACGCAAGATGTTAATTTTGAATCGTGCAAAATGCTTGGTACTGGAAAAGAAATCAGCTCCCGCTATTAAAAAAACCTCGTACCTCATATTCTCAGTTTTTACCCGCTCCTTTTTGGTTTCCTATATCGCACGAAAACGGTTGGTGGGAGTGAAACTTCAGCAGAAATCACTTCCGTGGTTTTGAAAGGCCTAGCACTGTGGTGTCGGAGCTCCGGTGGGAGGAGGCGGATGGGGAGGCACGCGAAACGGCGACGATTTGGGGTGATTTAGAGGCGTTGGGCGGCGGAGCAACGACGGATCGAGGTAGTTGGTCGGTCGGGCGAGGGGAGGGTTTCAGGTCGGTTGGCCGGCGCGCGGCTAGCCGTTTTGCATCTGGGTTTACATCTCCCGCGGTTGGAGATGTAAATATACATCTCCAAGTGTTGTGTTTTACATCACTTGAAGCAGGTGATGTGAGTTTTGTTACATCTACATCATTTGTTGGAGGTGCGCTTTTAGACCTCGGAGATGTAAAAGTTACTTATTTTTACATCTATATCATCCATTGGAGATGCTCTAAGAAGTACTCCCTCCGCTTCCTCTTTTTGAGTGTTTTTAAGCATCTCTGGCAGATCCCGTAAAGGCCTAAAATGTAAAATAATTGTTGTTTTATGGTTTCGAGCGGAAAAAAATCATTCCAGATCCTGCAAAACGGTCAGTGCCGGAAAAAAAATCAGCTCCCCGTAAAAAAAGGAAGAAAATTCAACCCCCCTAAAAAAAACTCGTACCTCAGATTCCCAGTTTTTGCTCGCTCCTTTTCGGTTTCCTCTATCGTATGAAAACAGTTGGGGGAGTGAAACTTCAGCAAGAACCACTCCCTTAGTGTTGAACGGCCTAGACACTGCGGTATCGGGGCTCCGGTGGGAGGAGGCAGATAGGGAGGCACGCGAGCAGGAGGCTCCACGATGTCGGCCAAGTAGGGGCAGCACTCCAACACAACAGTGTCTTGGAGGTCGTGCGCGTCTCCAGCGCCTAACCGGGAGCGGCCCTGGTCGCCCGATGCGGTGGCTGGTGGAGGCATGGCCGCGAGACACCGTTGCAAGGTGGCCTCCTCGAGCCACACGATGGGGCGATCTCGGCACCGATGTCCTCCTAATCGTCGGTGGGCGGTGGCGGCCGTGGCAACGGAGTCCTTACCTTCCTCCTCCGCAACGGGGCGCTCCACGAGGGGCTCCTTGTCCGCCATCAGAAGGGTTAGGCAGTGACACGCTTGCTACTTCTAAAGCACTACTTCTGAGTCGATGTGGCGGCGAGATGGGGGACAAAGAGAGACACCTATGGAAGAGCACGGGGAGGAGTTGCGGTAGAGCAGTGGTTCATAGGGGGTTCAATTGCTTTCTCTTTTCTATGGGTGAGGGTGCTTGGTGCTATTTTTTAGGGACCGTATTATTAATTTAACTACTAACAAGTGGGCTTTATATTTGACGTGAAGCGATGTTTTACAGGATCTGTTCTGGCGGAAAAACACCATATTGTAAAAATGTTTTACAATATACCTTAAAACGATTTTTCAGTATGAGATTTTACGAGATCTGCTAGAGATGCTCTTATTTGAAACAACTTTCGGTCTAATCTTCATCTAACTTGTCAGTAAAAAAACTGGTAGTAACAAAAAATACATTGGGTTCTTAGACTACCTGTAGACACATAAACAAGGACTAGATTCACAAAGATCCATCGAAGACCAACATCGATCGAATCTTGTGAGATTTTAACTGGCTTATTGGGATCATCTTACATATTACATCAGTTAAGGAGGAAATAATTAAGTGTAGACAACCTTAGCATGGCCCTCTTACTCCTTCATGCATTGGTGGATTTTACATTGAGAAAGAAGGCATAACTAAATATGAACATAGCTGTATGTGTATTCCCAAAACAATGAGTCTTACAAATACTCCTTTTTATCCTTTTTACTCCGCATATAAATTTTTTGTGTGAAGTCATATTTCGTTAAAGTTTGCATGAAAGTTAAATTCATGACACACCTAATGATATTGATTTCGTCTTGTGAATTTTGATATTTTTTCTGTAAAATTGGTCAAACTCTACAAAATTTGTCTTCGGAAAATATTATGTGTGGTGTAAAAAGGACGGAGGGGGAGCAGAAAAAATATTAAGATTAGGTCTTTAAATTGAAAAGAAGGGAATGGTAGGGAGTTAAGGCAATCCAGATGATTGATTGTTAGCCTATTATTATATGTAAAATGTTGATGTGACACTTGAAGGTGTCCTGGACTAAGGGGTACTTACATGTGCGGCCTGAAGCCCGTGGGCCGGGATTATGGCCCACCGATCATTAGAAGGAAGGACGACCGAAGCTGTGAACCCCCGCGTAACTGAGATGGAAACCTCCGAAGACTTGGCATGTACTTCAAGGACTGCTCTATAGTCGACATGTTGGCCATCGACCATTGGTGTAACCTAGGTACCCCCGGTGCATATATAAGTCCTGGCGTTAGGTCTTTAGGGACATGATTACCAGTCGTAGGGTTTAGAACACAATCATACGATCTCAAGGTAGATCATCGTGTACTTTGTACCCCATCACATCAATACAATCAAAGTAGGATGTAGAGTTTTACCTCTTCGAAAGGGCCCGAACCTGGGTAAACATCGTATCCCTTCATCCCCTGTTACCATTGTTCCTAGATCAACAACTCGAGACCCCCTACCCGAGATCCGCCGGTTTCAGCACCGGCATTGGTGGCCCATGCAGGTTCTGCTGTGTGGTCAAAGAGGATCGATGGCTTGTCTTCAGTTCCATAGCGACATTGGCTGATGTGACATCTTCGTCCCCGGCCAACTGTTCGCATTTGGCAGCATCATCATTCACGTTGATCCGACCGGAAGCCTCGGTCGTGTCGAAAGCTTCGCCCCAGATCAGATCATCAGATTTGGGAGTCTGGAGTATACCACCGATTCCCATGGCGATCTTGCCTTCTCTGGCCTGGCACCAGATCGGCTTGAGAACTCCATGAACACGGTGTCCTTAACCTCGAACCGACCTCAGAACCGAACTATAGATTAGGTCACACCTCGGAGCCAACCTCGAGTTCGGATCCGATCTCTTCGGAATTAGACCAGGCCCTCGCCATGGCTGATCTGCACTCCGTAGTCATATCCCTCCCTTCATCGAGCATATTGCAAGTTAGTCCCGCCTACTATCAAGAGATGGGCTCTACAGACCACTCGCTTTAAAATGAGATGTTGGACCGAATCCAGAACCTTGAGATTTCGGACGGTCAGACTTCGGTCTACGATCAGATCGGATGTAAAGCCGATGTCAGGGAAATTTATGTCCCACCCACCACCCACCTAGTCACTACAGTCGATGATTTAACCGACAAATTGGGCTACGCCTCCGAGGAGGCCACCGATATGGATGAAGGTGTCGGTGGTTTGCCTGGCGCTACACCATCAAAAACCGGCAACTGGACTGCAACCTCCACCTGCGACGTTTACATGGTGGATGCCCCCAAGGATGACAAGGGGGAGGAGAAAAGGGAACCCCCTCAAATGCCAATGAAGCAGGAAGCACTCTAAACGTGCACGTAAGGGAAGCTTCAGCAACAACAGCACCAATACTGGCACATATGGTGACAAGACCACCCCGGACGACGCCGATGAGCACAGAAATGATAACCCACAAATGTAGGGGATCGTTTGTAGCCTTTTCGATAAATAAGAGTGTCAAACCCAACGAGGAGCTAAAGGTACAATTAATATTCTCTGAAGTTCTATCGACCACCGATACAACTCTATGCGCAACAATGTTAACTTTACCTAGTACAAAAAATAAATTACTTTGTAGGGATAAAACTGGAAGTACTTTGTAGGTGTAATAAGATAATTTTGCAAGATAATAAAGAACGTGGAAATAAAAGTTAGGGGTTGTTTAGATAAAAGAATGATTAGGTTAGTTTAGCAAGTGTGGAAAAGTGGTGGTAGGATTTGTGAGATTGTCCTACGCAATTGGTAGCAAGACCGGTAATCATTATTATAATTTTATATGAGGGAGAGGCATGAGCTAATACAATTTCCTTACTCGGGTCATATGCACTTATGATTGAAACTGTAGCAAGCATCTGCAAATAGTAAGGATCATTAAGGTAAAACCCAACCATACCTTTAAGTATAAAGTCCCTTTATCCCATACGCAACAATTCCCTTACTCGGGTTTACGTTTTTGTCACTCTCGCGACCCATTATAAGTGAATCATGAACATATTGCAACACCCTGCAACGGTAATCCCCCACGTGTGCGAGGCACGGAAGGCGCGATAGGACAACACCATAATAAAATATACAACTCAAACCAATCAAGATCATAAATCAACCCATATGACAAAAATAATCTACTCAAACATCATAGGATGGCAACACATCATTGGATAATAATATGAAGCATAAAGCACCATGTTCAAGTAGGTGGTACATCGGGTTGCAGGAGAGTCGACCGATTATAATAGATGAGGAAAGGTGATGGTGGTGTTGAGGAAGATGACGGAGTTGTTGGTGTAGATCACCGCCATGATGATTCCCCCGGTGGCGTTCCGGGGCCACCGGAAGAGAGGGGGAGAGAGCCCCCCCTCCTTCTTCCTCTTGCTTGGCCTCCTTCCTAGATGGGAGGAGGGTTGCCCCTCTGGTCCTTGGCCGCCATGGCTCCCAGAGGGGAGGAGCCCCCTCCAAGATTGGATCTCTTTCTCTGTTTCTTCTCTATTTTGCGACCCTATTTTCTAGCCCTTCACCATTTCTTAAATATCCGGAGATCCATAAGTCCTATAGGGCTGAAATTTTGAGGGGATTTTTATCCAGTTATTAGCTTCCTTGCGGTCGAAGGATAGTCTATACCGACTTACATAGGAGTCACAAGCTCAAGGGTCGCGCCATGTGAGCTCGTGACTCTCTTGAGCATTGTCTGGAGTTGATTCTTTTTCCAAAAAGTGGCATATATTCCAAAATAAATCTCCGTAAAATTTTATCGCGTTTGCACTTCGTTTGATATGGATTTTCTACGGAACGGAAAATATGCAACAAACAGGAACTAGCACTGTGCACTGGATCAATATGTTAGTCCAAGAAAATCATATAAATTGTTGCCAAAAGTATATGAAAGTGGTAAAATATTGGCATGAAACAATCAAAAATTATAGATATGACGCAGACGTATCAGCATCCCCAAGCTTAATTCATGCTCGTCCTCAAGTAGGTAAATGATAAAAAAGATAATTTTTTGATGTGGAATGCTACCTAGCATAATCTTGATCATATATCTAGTCATGGCATGAATATTAAGATACAAGTGATTCAAGGCAATAGTCTATCATTTGACATAAAGACATTAACATTCAGGCGTACTAAAACACAATCATGCCCTTCAAAATAAAGAATGCTAAAGAATGCTATCCTTACAAAATCATGTAGCGTAGCATGCTTAGTCTTCCTAGCATAAAGTATAAATCATGAGCCCCCCGGTGCCAAACCAAGCACTTGACTCATACTTTTTCACGCGTTTCAACATTTCCAGCTTCACTCAATACCTGAGCATGAGCCATGAACTTTCAGCACTTTAGGTGGAATAGAATGATGGTAGGTATTGATAGGAGAAGACAAAAGTTTGGATAGTCTCACACCAACTAGGCGGATCATTAGGCTATGGCGTTATGGAGATGCCTTCCAATCGATATCGGTGTGAGGAGTAGGGTTGCCATGCAAGTTTTGACGCACTAGGGTTGTAAGTTTATGAAATCTATCTACTGAAACTAAGTGAAATGTGCATCTAACTCACTTTATCGGTACCTCAAGCATTTGAGGAAGCCCGTCATTGGAATATGCAAGCCAAGCTCTATTATGTAAAAATTCCCACTAGTATATGAAATGACAAAACATGGAGACTCTCTATATGAAGAACCTAGTGCTACTTTGAAGCACAAATGTAACAAAGGATAGCGGCATGCCCCTTCTCTCTTTATCTCTCTTTTTTTCTTCATTTCCCCCTTTTTCTTTTTTTTTCTTTTTTTCTTTCTTTTTTCCCTTTTTCCTTTTATTCTTTTTTATTTCTAAGTCCGGAACCTCATCCTCATTCTTTGGAGGAATCATTAGTCTCCATCATCATTTTTCCTCACTGGGGCAATGCACTAAAAATGATGATCGTACATTTCTATTTACTTTACAACTCGATATAACTGAATAGACCCTATGACTACATATGAATGCCTCTGGCAGTGTACGAGGATGTGCAATGATACTAGCATAACATGTATACAATGATGAACGGTGGATGTGCTACACATATAATGTCAGCTATATGATCATGCAAAGCAAAATTATGGATGCTCAAGTCATAAGAATGATGGAAGTTGGATGGCAATATATCTCGGAATGGCTATGGAAATGCCATGATAGGTAGCTATGATGGCTGTTTTGAGGAAGATATAATAAGGCTTATGTGTGATAGAGTGCATCATATCACGGGGTTTGGATGCACCGGCGAAGTATGTGTCAAATCTCGAGGTGAGAACGGGCAATGCATGGTACCGAATAGGCTAGCAAAATATGGAAATGATGGAAGTGCTTACGGTCCACAAACTCACATTAGTCACAAGGAACTCAGATACTTATTGTGTCCTCTATTAGATCTCCCGAAGTAAATAACTCATCGCATGCCCCTAGGGGGTGGGAGGAGTTAACCACCGCGCGCCTCCGGCCAGACAACACACAAGGTTTTCAATCAAGGATAAATTATGCTCCAACTTCATCGCAAAACTAGAGACTACATGTGCATGCTTCGGGAATCACAAACTTTATCATCAATATTTTCACTAAACCATGATTATCAACTAATACACCCACATATTACCATCTTAATATCGCAAAACTATTGCAAGGAATCAAACATATCATACTCAGAGATCTACAACTTTTATGAAGGTTTTTATAACTAACCATGTGAATGGCCAATTCCTATTAACTCTCTAAATAGATATAAGTGAAGCATAAGAGTTCAATTCTTCTACAAAAGACCTGAACATGCTCTAATAAATATAAGTGAAGCAAGAGAGCATTCTACAATTAATGGTGTTTCCAATGTAGAGAAGCAAGCATCCAAACTTCAAAAGATATAAGTGAAGCACAAGAAGCATTCTATAAAGCCATACTCAAAAGATATAAGTGAAGTGCATAGAGCGTTCCATAAATCAACCAAGTACTATACCATACCAGCATGGTGCATCGAATAAAAAAGGGAAAACAAGCACAAAATACGCTCCAAGAATTTACGCATATCATGTGAACAAAACAAAAATTGAGACATACCGCTAATTGTTGAGGAAGAAAGATGGGATGCCTTCTGGGGCATCCCCAAGCTTAGACGCTTGAGTCTCCTTGAATATTTACTTGGGGTGCCTTAGGCATCCCCAAGATCTAACTCTTTCCTCTCCTTATTCTTCTCATATTGATACCTCCTCGATCTTCGAACACTTCATCCACACAAAACTTAACAAAACTTTTATTAGAGGGGTTAGTACATATAACATCAAATCCCATCATGTCTTGCTATAAAATTATTGTATAATTAAAATCAAACATTACCCACTATATTCTATCACAATTCTATGGCTCCCAAATCAATGACGCTCAACAAGATTTCAAACATAAGCAGATAAAGAAACTATAACAACAATCTGTGAAAAACATGACAGTCTATAAAGATGCAAATGAAATATCTACTTATGTAACTCTGATAATTCTGAAACATTAGGAAGTAATAAAAAATTGCATAAAAGTACTATGTAAATTTTTTAGAATTTTTTCATGCTCCAATAAAATATGAAAATTCAAACACTACAGAAAAGTTTCTGTTTTTGCACATCACATATCAAACAAGAAATTTAAACATACTAAAGGTAAATATTGGCACCTTATTTTTATAATACAATGGATTTTTACCAGGGGATAATTATTTTTGTTGAAATTTTTCTGTAATCAAGAGTCACAAAGTTTCCATGGGCATGAACAAAGTTCAAGGACGTCCTCCACTTCAACGGTACTCGTCTTTCTCACTTTCACTTTTCTTTTTGAAATGTTTTAAGTTCCCCACTTTATTTTTATTTTTTTAAAACTTTTTAGAAGCTCACAGCAGAAATAAATGACTCTCTAAAACTTTCGGGTTCTCTCCCTTGCAGTGCTTTCTTTAAAGCCATTAAGCTAGGCATATAGTTCTCAAGTTATTGATCCACCCGGATCCCAAGGTATATAAAAGCCAATTTTAATTGACAATGATTTGTAATTTAGTAGTGAGAACAAAGTAATATATATATCATAGAACAACGGAGTCTGAGTCTCTTCCTATGCATTGGCATGTCATAAAAGTATAATTCATTCACACAAAGTAAAGACCAATACATAGCATAAGTAGTTTCTTGCAATTTTGTCGTATTAGAAACATAAAGAGGTGAAGATTTGGTTCCTCTCTCATAATAATTGCAAGTAGGAGCAGAATGCACATGCATATTATATCCATCAAAATCATCTTGTGCAATGGTAAAACACAACCCATCAATATAATCCTTAATAAGTGCAAACTTCTCCGATATAGTGTAGTTGGGAGAATTCAAAAAGATAATAGGACTATTGTGTGTGGGTGCAACAACAACAATTTCACGCTTAACATAAGGAACTATAGCAAGTTCATCCCCATAAGCATATTTCATATTGGCATCATGGCCACAAGCATAGCAAGCATCAAGTTCATCAAAAAGGGATATTTTAAATGAATCCAAGGGATCATAGCATTCATCCTTCGGTAAACATGGAGGGAAATTAAACAATGTATGAGTTGAAGAGTTACTCTCATTAGAAGGTGGGCACGGGTAGCTAATCCACTCTTCCTCCGTTTGTTTTTCGCTCTCCACCTCATCTTTTTCATCTATTGAGCTCACAGTTTCAGCAATTTCTTCCTTCATAGATTCCTGGATAATATTAGTTTCTTACAAGGCAGCAGACATTCTCTCAATAATTCTTTAACGTAAGCATTAGAAGCATAGTTTTCATAGAAATGTTTATGTATGGCAAAGTTTTCATATTTTTAAAGAATAGCATCATACTTTTCAATCAAAGAAGCAATTTCATATGCACCCTTAAAAGCAACAAATTCCTCAATTTGTTCAATATCATAATAACTATAGACATCCCTAACATAAGAATATAATATTTCATTATCATTAAAGTCACATTGGAAGGGAGGGTGTTTTTAGGGTCTTCAAAACAACAAGTAAAATCATGTATTACACATAAATTCCAAGCATAGCAATGCAAACAATTAATTTGATGCCATAAGCGTTTCCCTTTTTGAGACAAGTGGTGTCGCACAAAATAAGCATGCTCATCAAATGATTTTCCCTCAACTAAGCTAGTTGGGTTTTCAACACGAGCACCAAGGGGTCGAAGATTATCCAAGTAGAAAGTTTCGGTAGTACGAAACACAAGTGTTTCCTCAACTTTTGGGTTAGCAAGTACAACTAACTTTTTTGGTATTTTACTTTTCCTACCCATTACTAAAGATAGAAAACAAGATCTGGAAATAAAATTACTTAGAGATAAAGCAAACAAGCACACACGAGAATATTCACCCTACGCTATTGCTCCCCGGCAACAGCGCCAGAAAAGGTCTTGATAACCCACAAGTGTAGGGGGTCATTTGTAGCCTTTCCGATAAATAAGAGTGTCGAACCCAACGAGGAGCTAAATATAGAATTAATATTCTCTCAAGTTCTATCGACCATCGATACAATTCTACGCGCAACAATGTTCACTTTACCTAGTACAAAACATAAACTACTTTGCGGGAATAAAACTGGAAGTACTTTGTAGGTCTAATAAGATAGTTTTGCAAGATAATAAAGAACATGGAAATAAAAGTTAGGGGTTGTTTAGATAGAAGAACAATTAGGTTAATTTAGAGAGTGAAGAAAAGTGGTGGTAGGATTTGTGAGATTATCCTAGGCAAATGATAACAAGATCGGTAATCATTATTGTAATTTTATATGAGGGAGAGTCATGAGCTAACACACTTCCCTTCATATACACTTATGGTTGGAACTCTAGCAAGCATCCGCAACTACTAAAGAACATTGAGGTAAAACCCAACCATAGCTTTAAGTATAAAGTCTCCTTTATCCCATACACAACATTTCCCTTACTCGGGTTTAAGTTTCTGTCACTCTCGCAACCCACTATAAGTGAATCATGAACATATTGCAACATCCTACAGCGGTAATCCCCATATGTGTGTGGCACGGAAGGCATGGTAGGATAACATCATAATAAAATATACAACTCAAACCAATCAAGATCATCAATCAAACGATAGGACAAAAGTAATCTACTCAAACATCATAGGATGGCAACACATCATTGGATAATAACATGAAGCATAAAGCACCATGTTCAAGTAGGGGGTACAGCGGGTTGCGGGAGAGTGGGTCACTGATAATAGATGAGGGAAGGTGATGGTGGTGTTGAGGAAGACGACGGAGTTGTTGGTGTATATCCCTGCCATGATGATTCCCCCGGCGATGCTCCGGCGCTGCCGAAAGAGAGGGGGGAGAGCCCCCTCCTTCTTCCTCTTTCTTGGCCTCCTCCCTAGATGGGAGGAGGGTTTCCCCTCTGGTCCTTGGCTGCCATGGCTCCCGGAGGAGAGGAGCCCCCTCCAAGATTGGATCTCTCTCTCTCTCTCCCTCTCTCTCTCTCTCCCTCTCTCTCTCTCTCTCTCTCTTTCTCTCTCTCTCTCTCTCTCTCTCTCTCTTTCTCTCTCTGTCTTTGTTTCTTCTCTGTTTTGCGACCCTGTTTTCTGGCCCTTCACCGTTTCTTAAATATCTGGAGATCCGTAACTCATATTGGGATATAGTTTTGAGGGGATTTTTATCCGGATATTAGCTTCTTTGTGACAAAAGGAGAGTCCGAACCGACTCACGACGTAGTCACAAGCTCAAAGAGCGCGCCTACCCCCCTGGGTGTGCCCTGTGATCTCGCGACTCTCTCGAGCATCGTCCAACATTGATTCTTTTCCCCCAAAATCAAATATATTCCAAAGTAAATATCCATAAAATTTTATCACGTTTGGACTTCGTTTAATATGGATTTTCTATGAAACAAAAAACATGCAGCAAACAGGAACTCGGACTGGCACTAGATCAATATGTTAGTCCAAGAAAATCATATAATTGTTGTCAAAAGTATATGAAAGTTGTAAAATATTGGCATGAAACAATCAAGAATTATAAATACGATGGAGACGTATGAGGCAATGCCGATGGTGCCGCGTCCAGTCAGGTCGACGGTGCCACAGGGATGGAGGACCATGATGATCCCGGCGATAGTAACTACATGCTAGAATTGGAAGAGGAGACAAGTCTCGGACCCAATGAATTTGAAGTCTGCGAGGACTTTCTCACGCTAGAAACCTGCCAATGGTGGCTCATTAATAGCGCTCGAAGTATCAAAAAAGGGTGTGAGAAGCTTCAAGCCAAACAAGACACGCTCAATGATAAGTGGATGGAGGTCCTTACAGCCGAGAAAAACCTCGAGTAGGAAATTGCGGACCAAACCAAATCCTACCCACGACGGCGTCTACTTCCAGCATTCGATGACAAAGTTGACAATATCTATGCTATAAGCATGATCAAGCCAATCAGCCAGACCACCCTCCTTGGGTACGAGACATACCAAAGCGAGGGCTTCGAGACCCCCACCCCCTATAATCTCTCGCCGTGAAGGCAAGGACACGATCCCGTTTGCTCCTCCGTATGATTTACAGGGACAATTGACTGCTCGACCTACTGCATCATGATCCATATACAGATCCAAGGACCAAGCACCCACTGGACATGCCAGATATCAGACATGGCTCGATAAACATGACATGGTTTAGGATATTGTTCGTGCTCGGACAATACTAGAGGTCTGACAAACGGTAGCTCGGTTCAGAGGAGATACACACCTGGTGTGCTTTACAGACGAGGTCATGCAACATCAGTTCCCAGAAGGGTTTAAACCCTTCAATATTGAACAATATGATGGAACCACTAACCCAGTTGTGTGGATCGAAGACTTCCTTCTCCACATCCATATGGCTCGAAAAGATGACCTCCATGCCATTAAATATCTGTCGGTAAAGTTTAAGGGGCAAGCAAGGCACTGGCTCAACAACTTGCCAGAGAATTCTATCGTGAGCTCGGAAGAACTCGAAGATGCCTTCCGAGCTAATTTCCAGGGCACTTATGTTCGGCCCCCAGATGATGATGACTTAAAACACATCACCCAACAACCTGTCGAGTCCGCTAAGAATTTTTGGAATTAGTTTTTGACCAAGAAGAAGCAGATTGTTGACCGTCCTGATGTAGAAGCAATCACCGCTTTGCGGCACAACATTCGTGATGAATGGTCGATGCGACAGCTCGGACAAGATAAACCGAGGACCATGGCATCCCTCACCTCCCTCATGATTTATGACCCACAAGTATAGGGGATCAATCGTATTCCTTTCGATAAGTAAGAGTGTCGAACCCAACAAGGAGCAGAAGGAAATGATAAGCAGTTTTCAGCAAGGTATTCTTTGCAGGTGCTGTGAGTAACAGTGATAGATAGTTTTACAGCGAGATAATTCGTAACAAGTGACAAGTGACAATAGTAACAAAGGTTCAACAAGGCAGCCCAATCCTTTTTATAACAAAGGACAGGCCGGAAAGTATTCTTATATTAAGCAAGCGCTCCCGAGGACATATGGGAATTCCAATCTAGTCATGTTCATCATGTTGAGTTGATTCACATTCGTTACTTTGATAATTTGATATGTGGGTGGACCAGTGCTAAGGGGTTGTTCTTACTCGAGAAAACAACCTACTTATGATTACCCCCTCTCGCAAGCATCCACAACTATGAAAGAAGAATTAAGATAAATCTAACCATAGTATGAAGCGTGTGGATCCAAATCAGCCCCTTATGAAGCAAAGCATAAACTGGGGTTTAAGCTTCTGCCACTCTAGCAACCCATCATCTACTTGTTACTCCACAATGACTTCCCTTAGGCCCATAGCATGGTGAAGATTCATGCAGTCGATGTTCACATGACACCACTAAGAGAAGTATCAACATACATATCATCAAAATATCAAACGAATACCAACTTCACATGATTACTTATAACAAGACTTCTCCCATGTCCTCGGGAACAATAGTAACTACTCACACCTCATCGACATGTTCAAGATTAGAGGTATAATAATGTAGATTAAAGATCTGAACATAATAACTTTCACCAAGTAATCCAACACGCATCAACTATAAGATGTAATCAACACTACTATTAACCCACAGGTACCAATATAAGGTTTCGAGACAAAGATTGAATACAAGAGATGAACTAGGGTTGGAGATGAGATGGTGCTGGTGAAGATGTTGATGAAGATTGGTCCTCCCACGAAGAAGCAAGCGTTGGAGATGACGATGGCTTCGATATCCCCCTCCTGGAGAGAAGTTTCCCCGGCAGAATCAGCCTGCCGGAGTGCAAAAGGGCCTCTGCCCAGGTTTCCGCCTCAAGACGATGGTGCTTCATCGCGAAAGGTTGCTTATGAATTTTTCTAAGGTAAAACACACCATATATGAGAAGAGGGAGGTCGGGAGACCTGCTGGCCCCCACAAGCCATCAGGGCGCACCCAGGGGGTGGGCGTGCCCTGCTGGCTTGTGGCGAGCAGGTGGCCCCCCTCTGGTATATTTTTGGCCCAATAATTCTTAAATAATCCTTCAAAATTCTCCATGAAGTTTCAGGTCATTTGGAGACTAATGTTTTTCTGCCTTTTTCTTGGTTTCCCTGTCCAGAATTCCAGTTTCCAGATATTTCCCTCTTTGTGATGTACCTTTCATATTCAGAGAGAAAAGGCATAAGAATTGTATGATAATAGGGAATAATGGACAAGAATATCATAAATATCAATAAGAAATCATGATGCAAAATGGACGTATCAACTCCCCCAAGCTTAGACCTCGCTTGTCCTCCAGCGAAAGCCGAGCTCGAAAATAATGACCACATGATTTGAGAGAGAGGAGTCGATAAAAATAAAAATACGGACATGAGAGCATCATGAATATTGGCATAGCATCAAGTTTTCCATCATATAGCTTCTCATAAACAAGTAACAATCTATTCACAATTGAGGTGGTATGAAGCATAAACTTTATTGACAACCAACAAACTGCACCATTAGTCATTGAGATAATCATAACTCGTCATATTCAAGAGAAGAGTCTAAGTAAGAGCTTTTATTTCTAGCAAGTTCACATACTCAACTATCATTTAGCCTTCTATGATTGTTGACACTCATTGCATATTTTTGGAGCTAATGTTTCCGTCCGACACATAGGAAGATGGGGGCTTCATTATCTTCGCCACCCAACTTACTTACCTCAAGGATAATGTCAACAATAATGAGTCATGATCACCCACATTCAAGTGGATATAAATATATGGATCTTTCCTCAACATATGATGCTTGCCAACTAAAGAGTTAATAGGTAGGGACAAAGGCAAATATCATTGACTCTTGCAAAAAAATAAATCCCTTAAGAATGTAAAAGATACGCCCTTTGCAGAGGGAAGCAGAGGTTGTCATGCACTTTTGTTTGTTTGGATGTGCAAACTAATAATGCAAAGGAACATCACTTTGTATTGCCCCTTGTGATAGCGAACTTTATTATGCACTCTGTCGCTTTTATTTCTTCCCTAGCACAAGATCGTACAAAGCTTATTTCCCCTTACAATAAAAGATCATACATATTTAGAAGCAATTTTTATTGCTTTTGTGCACCGATGACAACTTACTTGAGGGATCTTATTCAATCCATAGGTAGGTATGGTGGACTCTCATGAAAAGAAACTGGGTTCAAGGGATTAATTGATGCACAAGTAGTATCTCTACTTGGTGCAGAATTTTTTTGGCTAGCAATAGATCTAATGCAAGCACCACATGTTAAAGGATCCATGACAATATAACTTCTATGCAAATGTAAACAATCATGATCATTATTTTGTCTTCCATGTCCAACATCAACACTCGATCATTATATAATATTTGATGGGGGCCCGCAATCATAAAAGGTGTCCAAGATAGTATATTTATATGTGAATCTCCTCTTCTCTATCATAAGGTTGCATAAATTATATCAATTACTAATGCTATGTTTGTTAGTTTCCAACATATTTTATCACTTATACCTTTTTCTATGTGAAGTCATTACTTCTCATGAGATAAGAATATGATCTTTTCTATTTCTTTCATGCCATGCTATGATGATAGGTGCATGAAAGTAAGGCACACAAGACTCAACTAATCTTTATTATATAACTCTCACACTCGATTACAAGGATAGCTAGATCTCAAAGCAAAAATTCTAAGCAAAGCAAATCTGAAATTTTATTTATCTAAATCACGAAATAGCTAAGGATCGAACTAAGATAGATGGTAATGGTAAAAAGGTGATGGTGATACGATACCGGGGCGCCTCCCCCAAGCTTGGAACAAGCGAGGGTGGTGCCCAAACCCATGTACTCAGGCGTCCTTCTTGGGTGATGGTGGTGACGAAGTGATCCTCTTAGCGATGATGCCCCTTAGGATACGGATCTCCTCATTAAGCTTGCCAACTTCTCGCTTAAGGTCTAGATTTTCCTTGCGAAGTTTGTTGGCGAGTAGCATTGCTCCTTCCCTTAGAGGGAGAGCCTTGCTAGAGGAGGTAGCAGTTGTGTCTACCTACGTACGACGATAAGGGGTAAAGCGTGTATTGGAGGGGGTAACCTTGTTTGGTAGGCTTGACTTTTTGAATTCCACGTGCAAGTCTTCAGGTTGAGGCAGCTATACTTCTTCTTCTTCGTCACTTGAAGGTTCAATTCTTTTTAAGTCAGCCTCTACCTCTTCTTCTGTTGACCACCCATAAGGATCCACATCCCCATAGACTTGTGGATTGGCAATGAGATCTGAAACATAGCTCTCTCCCTTCGAATCTTGTGATGACATATTGCTCTTAAATCTGTCAGAAAAACAGCCCGAAACAAGAACATAGGAGAAACTTGTGATGCGGTGGTCAAAACATATAGGAGTATATATAATGATTTTTTCTAGATCATAATACGTGCTCGGGAAGAAAACGGAGTCCGGGAGGCACACGAGGGCCCCACAAGCCATCAGGGCGTGCCCAGGGGGGTGAGGGGCACCCCGTTGGCTTGTGCCTCCCTCGTGGGTCCCCCTGACTCCTTTTTATTTTTGGAATTTTTATAAATTACCAAAACAAACAGAACATATTTTTTTGGAAATTTTGGAGTCGGTTTACTTACCGTGTCATGTACCTACTCCTTTTTCAGGTTTCTGGAGTGTTCCGGAAGGTCTCTCTTATGTTCTCTTCCGGTGTTATTACTTGAATAATATTAGTTTCAACATTAATGGGCGTACCTGAAATGCAATGCTTAATTCTTTGCCCATTTACCACTCTCGGATTTTTGCCTTCGAAGTTATTAATCTTTATAGCATCGGAGAGGAGCTTACCTACAAAAAATCTGAAATGAGAATTGTACAAAAGCACTAGGTCCCCTACATTGAATTCCCATTTTTGGATTCTCTTGTCATGCCATATTTTAACTTTTTCTATAACTAACTTGGCATTTTCATAAGCTTGCGTCCTCCATTCATCTAATGAGCTAATATCAAATAACCTCTTTTCATCGGCAAGTTTAAAATCATAGTTAAGTTCTTTAATTGCCCAATAAGCTTTATGTTCTAACTCAAGAGGTAAATGACATGCTTTTCCATAAACCATTTTATAGGGGGACATTCCCATGGGATTTTTATAAGCAGTTCTATAAGCCTATAAAGCGTCATCTAGTTTCTTAGACCAATTCTTTCTAGATCTATTAACAGCCTTTTGCAAAATTAATTTTATTTCTCGATTGCTCAATTCAACTTGGCCACTATACCGAGGATGATAAGGTGATGCAATTCTATGGTTAACATCATATTTAGCTAGAAGTTTATGGAAAGCACCATGAATAAAATGTGAACCACCATCAGTCATTAAATATCTAGGGACTCCAAATCTCGGGAAAATGATATCTTTAAGATTTTTAATAGAAGTGTTATGATCAATAGTACTAGTTGGAATAGCTTCTACCCACTTAGTGACATAATCACCAGCGACTAGAATATGAATGTACCCATTAGAGGAAGGAAAAGGTCCCATATAATCAAATCCCAGACATCAAATGGTTCAACAGCAAGTGAATAATTCATAGGCATTTCCCGACGTCTACCAATGTTACCAATTCTTTGACATTCATCACAAGAAAGGACATACTTACGAGCATATTTAAAAAGAGCAGGCTAATAAAAACCAGATTGTAATACCTTGTGTGCAGTTCTGTCACCAGCATGGTGTCCTCCATAAGCCTTGGAGTGACACTTCATTAGAATCTGTCCCTGTTCATGCTCACATACACAACGTCTAATAATACCATCAACTCCTTCTTTATAAAGAGGCGGGTCATCCCAAAAGTAATGTCGTAAATCATACAAGATTTTTTTTGTTTTGTTGATAGGTGAAGCTAGGTGGTATATATTTAGCAACAATGTAATTATAATAATCCGCATACCAAGGCGTACTATGTGAAGTATTTATAACAGCAAGTTGCTCATCAGAAAAATTATCATCAATAGGCAGTGGGTCATCAAGAACATTTTCCATCCTAGACAAGTTATCTGCTACAGGGTTTTCAGCTCCCTTCCTATCAACGATATGCAAGTCAAATTCTTGAAGTAAAAGCACCCACCTAATAAGTCTAGGTTTAGCATCTTTCTTTTCCATAAGGTATTTAATAGCAACATGATCGGTGTGAATGGTTACTTTGGAATCAACAATGTAAGGTCTAAACTTATCACATGCAAAAACAACTGCTAAAAATTCCTTCTCAGTAGTAGCATAATTTCTTGAGCAGTATCTAGGGTCTTACTAGCATAATGAATAACATTCAATTTCTTCTCTACTCTTTGCCCTAGAACAACACCAATAGCATAATCACTAGAATCACACATAATTTCAAATGGTAAGTTCCAATCAGGTGGTTGGACAATAGGTGCTGAAATCAATGCTTCCTGAAGTATTTCAAAGGCTTCTACACAATCATCATCAAAAACAAAGGGAATATCTTTTTGAAGAAGATTAGTTAGTGGCCTAGAAATCTTTGAGAAATCTTTAATGAAACACCTATAAAAACCAGCATGACCAAGGAAACTTCTTATACCTTTAATATCTTTAGGACATGACATTTTCTCTATTGCATCAACTTTAGCTTTGTCTAGCTCAATGCCTCGTTCAAATATCTTATGCCCAAGTACTATACCTTCATTTACCATAAAGTGACACTTCTGCCAATTCAAAACAAGATTATTTTCTGCACATCTCTACAAAACTCGATCAAGGTTACTCAAGCAATCATCAAAAGAAGTCCCGTAAATAGAAAAATCATCATTGAAAACCTCAACAATCTTTTCACAAAAAATAGAGAATATATCAATCATACATCTTTGAAAGGTACACTAGTGCGGGCGCCTGCTATACAAACGGTTTTAACCCCTTTCTATGACATAGTCTCAAACCGTTGCCTTGCATGTGTGGGCGATAGGGGGGCCTATCCCACACGACACAGAAAAACCGTCGGCGATGGCTGCGCCCGGTCACACACGATGAGCAAAAATATGTCGTGTGCGATTGGAAGGGCCGTCACAAATAGATATATTGGGGAAGTCGTGTGAGATGTGCTTAACATTGACGTGGCTTGAGACTGCATCGGTATTTCCCCAAAGAGGAAGAGATGATGCAGCACAGCTACGGTAAGTATTTCCCTCAGTTATGAAACCAAGGTTATCGAACCAGTAGGAGAACCACGCAACACTATGTAAACGGTACCTACACACATAGAACAAATACTTGCAACCCGACGCGTAAGAGAGGTTGTCAATCTCTCCACGGTAAAAAGATAGATTAGATTGTAATAGATTGGATAGATAGATCGCACAAGAACACAAAATAAAAGAAGCAAATGAAAAGTGCAGCAAGGTATTTTTTGGTTTTTAGAATAATAGATCTGAAAACAAAAGCGGCAAAAGATAGACCGGAAAGCAATATGTTGAAAGAGTAGACTCGGGGGCCGTAGGTTTCACTAGTGGCTTTTCTCATGAGTATAGCACACGGTGGGTAAACAAATTATTGTTGGGCAATTGATAGAAGATCAAATAATCATGACGATATCCAAGGCAATGATCATAATATAGGCATCACGTTCAAGATTAGTAGACCGAAACGATTCTGCATCTACTACTATTACCACACATCAACCGCTATCCAGCATGCATCTAGTGTATTAAGTTCGTGGAGAAACGGAGTAATGCAATAAGAACGGTGACATTATGTAAACAAGATCTATTCATGTCGGAATAAACCCCATCTTGTTATACTTAATAGCAACGATACATGCGTGCCTCGCTGCCCCTTCTGCCACTGGGAGAGAACACCGCAAGATCGAACCCATCACAAAAAACTTCTTCCCATGGCAAGAAAAATCAATCTAGTTGGCCTAACTAAACCAAAGATTCGAAGAATAAATACGAGGCTATAAGTAATCATGCATATAAGAGATCAAAGAAGACTCAAATAATATTCATGGATAGAAACTGATCATGAACTCAAAATTCATCGGATCCCAACAAACACACCGCAAAAAGTCATTACATCAAATAGATCTCCAAGAGACCATTGTATTGAGAATCAAAAGAGAGAGAGAAAGCCATCTAGCTACTACCTACGGACACGTAGGTCTATGGTGGACTACTCACGCATCATCGGAGAGGCACCAATGAGGATGATGAACCCCTCCGTGATGGTGTTAGATTGGATCTCGCGGTTCTGGAACTTGCGGTGGCTGGAAGTGTTTTTCATCGACTCCTCTAGGGTTTCTGGAATATTTTGGTATATATATAGAGCTCATAGGCGGTGAAGGGGACTCCCGAGGCCACCACAACCCACTAGGGCGCGCCGGGGGCCTCTGGCGCGCCCTGGTGTCTTATGGGCCCCATGGGTCTCCTCCCGGGTGCTTCTTTGGCTCACTGGTTGTCTTCTGGTCCCAAAAAATCTCCAAAAAGTTTCATCGCGATTGTACTCCATTTGGTACTGATATTCTGCGAAGTAAAAAACAAGCAGAAACAACAACTGGCACTTGGCACTATGTCAATAGGTTAGTCCCAAAAAATGATATAAAGTTGCTATAAAATGATTGTAAAACATCCAAGAATGATAATATAACAGCATGGAACAATAAAAAACTATAGATACGTTGGAGATGTATCAACATCCCCAAGCTTAATTCCTACTCGTCCTCGAGTAGGTAAATGATAAAAACATAATTTTTGATGTGGAATGCTGCCTAACATGTTCATCACATATTCTTTTATTTTGTAGCATGGACATTTGGACTTTTAGATGGTTCAAAGCAATAGTCTAGTTTTGACATAAAGACTTTAATGCTCAAGCATGCCAACAAGCAACCATGTCTTTCAAAATATCAACACTAAAGAAAGTTATCCCTAGCCCATCATGCTCAATCATTGATCCATTCATGAAACACACTCAAATATTAGCTACACCCAATGCACAAGTATGATCATAGTGCCCCCTAGTTGGTGCTTTATAAGAGAAGATGGAGACTCAAGTTAAAAATAAAAATTGCATAAAGTAAATAGATAGGCCCTTTGCAGAGGGAAGTAGGGATTTGTAGAGGTGCCAGAGCTCAAAGCTTAAACTGAGAGAGAAAAATATTTTGGGTGGCATGCCTTTCCTGTCAACGAAAATGACCTAGTAGTTCTCAATACTTTCCATGCTAGATACATCATAGGTGGTTCCCAAACATAAAATAAATTTTATTCCTTTTTCCACCCTTCTTTCACAATCCATGGCTAGCCGTATCCACGGTTGCCTTCCATACCAACACATTCCAAGGAATTTATTATTTGACAACATAAAGTAAATTTCTTTTTCATTTTGGGACTGGGCATCCCTATTACCGCCGTACTCTCGTGCACTGAGAAGTGAATAAACACTCATCTTGAGAATAACACATCTAGCATGGAAAAATATTGGACACCCCCTACCGTTTCATGAGCGGTACGAGCACACAAAAAGGAAATTCGTTTTGAAAATTAGAGATGGCACATACAAATTTGCTTAGAACGGCACGGAAATACTGCATATAGGTAGGTATGGTGGATTCATATGGCAAATTTGGTTTTAAGGATTTTGGATGCACAAGTAGTATTTCTACTTAGTACAAGTGGAGGCTAGCAAATAGATTGAGAAGCAACCAACCAAGAAACGAAAATTCACATAAACGGGCATTAAACATAACTAACACCGAATAATGCACCATAAGTAGGAAGTAATTTCATTGCACAACTATTGACTTTCGTGCTTGCATAGGGAATCACAAACCTTAACACCAATATTCTTACTAAGCATAATTACTCACCAACATGACTCACACATTACTATCATCATGTCTCAAAACTATTACAAGGAATCAAGTTTAATTTGTCCAATGATCTTCATGAAAGTTTTTATTATCTCTCTCTTGAATATCTATCACTTTGGGACTAGTTTCATCTATTGCCATTGCTTTTGACAAGCTCAAATAAATTTAAGTGAAGAACATGAGCATAAAAATTTCATCTCTCAAAATAGTATAAGTGAAGCATGAGAGAATTTCTTCAAAATTTACTAACTCTCAAATTAATCTAAGTGAAGCATGTGAGTATTTCTTCAAAAATTCTAAAGCACACCATGCTCAAAAAGATATAAGTGAAGCACTAGAGCAATTCCATAGCTCAAAAAATTTAAGTGAAGCATATAGAGCAATTCTAACAAATCATAGCATAATTTTGGCTCTCTCAAATAGGTGTGTCCAGCAAGGATACTTGTGACAAACTAAAAAGCAAATCAAGCAAAGACTCAAATAATACTCTAGAGGTTAGTCCCAAAAAAATCACACCATGCTTCTTTGGCTCACCGGTTGTCTTCTGGTCCAAAAAAATCACGAAAAAGTTTGGTCGCGATTCGACTCCGTTTGGTACTGATATTCTACGAAGTAAAAAACAAGCAAAAACAGTAACTGGCACTTGGCACTATGTCAATAGGTTAGTCCCAAAAAATGATATAAAGTAGCTATAAAATGATTGTAAAACATCCAAGAATGATAATATAACAGCATGGAACAATCAAAAATTATAGATACGTTGGAGACGTATCAAGCATCCCACACAGTGAATCCCAAACGTACGTTTCCGTTCGTATTCTACATCACACACAATTTTCTGCATAACATCGTCTGTGTTAGGGGTGGCCATCACGCACGGTGCCTAGAAGAAATTGTTTGGCATAGGGCTGTCCATCACACACACGTTTTATATGAAAACCTTTGTGAATGTGTGTTGTAACGCACACAGTTTTCGGCCATAAGTCGTGTGTGATTTTTCACTGATCCAACATGCCTAATTTCCGGAAACCATGTGGGTTTGGTGAGGTCATCGCTCACAGTGTTCTATGATAAACCGTCTGCAATATGAAACCCCAATAATTAGGCTAATTGTTCTATTATTTATAATCCAGCTAGTAAACAAATTGACACTTCATATCAAGCACACAATATATTTCATTTCGTATTACGGCAACCAGGATTTCATAATTGAAATACATCAGAGTACAACATCATATAGGCATATAGTACCTAGCTACCCAATTACACGACAGGACCGAGTTTCACATGCAACATGTAAAACCTTTGGAAAATAGCATCATATACGGTATATAGACAGATGAATCTCGTCTAGAAAACTGTTGAAGTGGAAGGCAAATATTGAGCCTTCGCTGATGTCAAAGGTCCTTGCAACTTTATGCCAGTGCTTGTGGATGGTTGCCCGCCCATCCTTCATCCTCTTGAGGAAGACTTCAAGATTATACCGTGGGTGTTGTATGAATACCTTCCTCGCCTCTTGACCATACAGGTGGTTTGAGACGTACTCATTGATGAACTGCTTTGGAAAGGACTGGAAACAAAGATATGCATAAATTTCATTTCGAAAAATTGTAATGTCACAAAGGGAAAAAAGACATGATAAAAGCGGTAGTACCATCCTATAGTTCACTGATGTCTTCTTCATTGTGGAGACAAATAGCTTGTTGTTTTTCATCGCATGTTTCTTTATCTTAGCAATCTTTCTGAGTTTCTTGATTTGACTGATATTCATGAACACATCATTTCCCCACAAGCAAAATGTGTCGAATAGTGGGTCTAAACCTCTTACAACAGGACCTACATGTGCAAGACCAAATTATTATTAGAAACCTAAATATTAGAATGGTTCCTGCAATTGCACAATAATGTGCTATTAGCCAAAGGATCATGAAAGTGCAAACCTCGATGGTAAACTTCAATGTCTCCCAGTGTTCCCCCTGTAACGCGTTTAAGATAGATATTGATCAGGTTTTAAGTGAGATTTGGCGTGCTATCAGTAAAATATGTTAATAAAAAATAAACACATTGCAGATCCAACATATTAATTCAAGCCACATGGAAAATCCAAGCGTGCTAAGAACTATGAAATATAGCAATTGTATGTTTGACATGCATAACAATACAAAATTGTACCAACAATAATTGAACATCACATTGCAGATGATCACCAAAACAAATGAACCAAACAGTTAACTGAGCATCACATTGCATAATAGAACATACTAGAAGGTCAGATTGCATAGTAGCATTACATTGCATATTTCACTAGAATTTCTTAAGGAAAGACAGGAGGATCACATGCAAAAGGTAAAGCAAACATGCTTAATAGGCGTAGCTATCTGAACACTGGTCATTAGTAATTAAGCTTAAAAAACAAGATATTCCTCGTCATTGGAGATATCGATAACGATGGGCTTGGACGAGGGCGAGGCCTCCACATTGTGGGTGCCCTCCTCGTAGTGGTGAGTGGCCTCAGCTTGTCCGGGCACCAACCTGCCGGCTCTGGAGTTGATGAAAGCACATGCACGCTGAGAAAACAACTCGTAGTCGTTGTCAAAGGCAACAACAGAGCCCTCGAGAAAACACAACGAGTTGTTGTTCCAAGCAGCCAACCGCGTGGCGGCGTCCGTGCGTGAGGCGTCGACGGTGGCCTCGACGGCGAGGTGCTGCTCCAAGATCCGGGAGTCAGCACGCATGTCAGCCATCGCGGCCTCATCCGCGTGTGCGGTCACGATTTGCTTCTCCACTGCCAGGTGCTCCTTGAGATCCTGGCTATACTGCATGCACCATGTCTTTGGGTGGCGATTATGTGGGGGGTGGGCCGGTGATTTTGGTGGAATGTGTCACGCCGGCGGTCAGAGCATGTGGAATGGAGGAGGAGGGGGTGGAGGGGGAGGGGTATGGGGAAGGTGTGGATTACCTGACTAGATGGAGGAGGGCGAGCAGCAGGAAGGAGCGTCACCGGCGAGGAGGCGGCGCTGCAAGCAAGCACTGCAGATTTGAACTTAGGAAAGGAAGGGGGAAGCAGGAGGATTTGGCTTTTGGTTGGTACGAGGGGCGGGGGAGGTAGATATTTGCGCGACAACCCAAAATTTCGTTCGGTGCGGCGAAAAAGTAGCACGCACAGTCACATCGGACACAGTCCCTGTACCATAACTGTGTGAGATATTCAACAACACAAACGAATCCTATAGTTGATCCCTGATACATCCATTTTGCATCATGATTTCCTACTATTATTTACTTTGTTTTGTTGAATAATAATGCTTTGGGGAGTGATTCTAATGCCTTTTCTCTCCTTATATGCAAGGTTTACACAAAGAGGGAGAATACCGGCAGCTAGAATTCTGGACCCAAGAAAAGCACGTCAGAGATACCTATTCTGCACAACTCCAATGAAGCTGAAGTTTTACAAAGATTATTTTTGCATTTAATAAAAAATACTGGAGCTGAAAACTACCGGAGGGGGCCTCCCAGGTGGGCACAACCCACCAGGGCGCGCCAGGCCCCCTTGGGCGCGCCCTGATGGGTTGTGGTCACCCAGGCCCACCACCGGTGACCATCTTCTGGTATAAGGTCACTCTTGACCTAGAAAAAAATCAGAGGAGGACTTTCGGGACTAAGTGCCGCCGCCTGGAGGCGGAACTCGGGCAGGAGCACTTTTGCCCTTCGGCGGAGCGATTCCGCCGGGGGAACTTCCCTCCCGGAGGGGGAAATCGAAGCTATCGTCATCACCAACACCCCTCTCATCTTTGGGAGGCCAATCTTCATCAACATCTTCAACAGCACCATCTCCTCTCAAACCCTAGTTCATCTCTTGTGTTCAATCTTTGTACCGGAACCTCAGATTGGTACATGTGGGTGACTAGTAGTGTTGATTACCTTGCGTAGTTGATTACTATATGGTTTATTTGGTGGAAAATTATATGTTCAGATCCATTATGCTATTCAATACTCCTCTGATCTTGAGAATGATTATTATTTGTGAGTAGTTACCTTTGTTCTTGAGGTCATGGGAGAAGTCATGTTGGGAGTAATCATGTGAATTTGATATGTGTTCGATATTTTGATGATATGTATGTTGTGATTCCCTTAGTGGTGTCATGTGAACGTCGACTACATGACACTTCACCATTCATGGGCCTAAAGGAATGCATTGTGGAGTAGTTATTAGATGATGGGTTTCTAGAGTGATAGAAACTTAAACCCTAGTTTATGCGCTACTTCGTAAGGGGTTGATTTGGATCCACATGTTTAATGCTATGGTTAGACTTTGTCTTAATACTTTTCTCGTAGTTGCGGATGCTTGCGAGGGGGTTAATCATAAGTAGGTTGTTAGTTCAAGTAATAACAACACCTTAGCACTGGTCCACCCACATATCAAATTATCAAGGTAGCGAACACGAATCAAACCAACATGATAAAAGTGACTAGACGGAATTCCCGTGTACCCTCAAGAACACTTTGCCTATTACTAGTGATTGTTCTGGCCTGTCATTTGCCTCAAAAGGATTGGGCTACCTTGCTGCACCTTGTTTACCATTACCGTTACGTGCTCATTATCAATTATCTTCCTATCAAACTATCTGTTACCTACAATTTCAGTGCTTGCAGAAATTACCTTGTTGAAAACCGCTTGTCATTTCCTTCTGCTCCTCGTTGGGTTCGACACTCTTACTTATCGAAAGGACTACGATTGATCCCCTATACTTGTGGGTCATCAAGACTCTTTTCTGGCGCCGTTACTGGGGAGTGAAGCGCTCTTGGTAAGTGGAAATCGGTAAGGAAAAACTTATACTACGTGCTGAAATTTATTGCTACTTGCTACTATGGAGAACAATCCTTTGAGGGGTTTGTTCGGGGCATCTTCACCTCGACCGGAACCACAATTAGTTACCCCTCAACCTATAGCACCTACTGAAAATGTTACTTATGAAATTCCTTCGGGTATGCTAGAACAACTGCTTGCTAAACCTTATGCAGCAGATGGAACTGAACATCCTGATATGCTTCTTTTATATGTGAACGGAATTTGTGGATTATTAAAGCTTGCAGGTTTACCCGGAGATGAAGTTAAGAAGAAGGTTTTCCCTTTATCTTTGGAGGGAAAAGCATAGACATGGTATAGGCTATGTGATGATCTTGGATCGTGGAACTGGAATCGTTTGTGTCGGAGACACGACACCTATGGGATCGCGAGGATCCCTTTACGATTCGGCAGGGAAGAAGGTTTGCGCGAAGAGCGGATCGAACGATCAGCACACAGGAATTTTACCCAGGTTCGGGCCGCAAAGATGCGTAAGACCCTACTCCTGCTTGGTTGTATTAGACGTGCTCTAGCTTGGGTTCTAGGAGTGCTACAGTAAACAGCGGCTACACATGCAGAATCGGCCAGAGAAGATCCCCCTGTAGTTGCACCTTGGGCCTCCTTTTATACGTTCGAAGGGGTCACCAACAGTAGTGCACAGGGCACACATGAGGTGTAAAGTATCTACAATGTTATCATACCTAATACTGACGGTTTAGGACAAGAACATTAAATGCTCCGTTGAGGTGTCCCTTGCCTTTCTATTCCGCTGCCACGTCACGAGACGGGTGGCAATAAAGTTGCCGTGTGTTTATCTTCTCTGCCACGTGACCTGACAAACCTCGCCCCAAAGCCTGCTCCTGTCAGAGCCTCCAGATGACGTGGTTATCTAGTCGTGTGGGCTGGGCGGCAGCTTGGCGGGCAGAAGTCATGCCGAGAGGCGCTTGTAACTGGATCTTCTGGCCCCGGCAAGGAGCCTTGCCGGGGGATTCATTCTTCCTCCAAGCTTAGTAGCAAAGAGGCTTGCCGAGAGCTGGCACGCACCCGGCAAGGTCTTGCCGGCCCCAGGAATCCTGCCGCGGTCGCCCGCGCACAAGTCAGGGTAACAGGTACCCTGGTTCTTAGTACACTGACAGGAGCCCCCGGGCCTGGGCCACACATACGCGCGCAGCGCTATTGGGCTAGGCCCATAACAGTGCGCGGGCGCACGCGGCCGCAGTTTTTGCAATGATGACCGTTGATAGCTTTTTCCCATGACGCACAGTAACTGCTGGTCTTGGGAATGATGAAGCGAGACGGTTCGCCTTCTTTCTTGGGAGGGGAAGCGACGAACAGTGCGGCGCTCGTTTGCCTTCACCATTAACGCCTTTACTCCCACTCCTGTCTTAATCACGTCTTGGGTGACGCGCGCTGTTTAGGATTACGAAGAGCCGGCCCCCTCTTCCCATAGCACTCAGCCCTATAAAAGGGAGGTGAGGGAAGAAAGAGAATGCCACTCATCTGCAATCCTCCATCTCCTCTTGCTGCTCAGTGCTTCCTCCTTCTGTCTTTCGCCACTTCCTCCGACGCGCCACCTCAAGATGGTGAGGGGACGTGGCCGCGCCCGGGGTTCCCATAGCGCCGCTAGGAGTAGCCCCCGGACTCCAGCACGCGTGGTGGTGACGGCGGCGGGCCCAAGTTCCCGTGGCAGGACAGCGTCCCGAGGCCGTGCGAGGGCGACTCCGGCGAGGCGTGGTGGCCACAGTAGTGTGCCCCTTCCGCAGCCCCACGTGGGGGTCCACGCGGGGGAAGAGGTGCAGGAGTTCGTCGTGGTCCTCCCTCGCTGGCTCCGGAGTTGGCTGTGCCTCCCTGACCCTTTCGCAAGGGCCATGGAGAGTAGCCGGCCTCGCGGCCTATGGCTTCGAGCAGACGGCTGCAGCAACGGCCCTTGGTGGGTGACGGTCGACCTCTCCCCTGGAAGCGCCATGTTCCTGACAAGGGGATGGAAGTCGTTCGCCCGTTCCCGGGGCCTCACCCCTGGGCAGCTGCTTCACTTCAAGTTCGACGGTCCCGCCACCCTCTCCATGAAGTTCTTCGGAGCAACTGGCGTTCGCCTAGAGTGCTGCGCTGAGAGTTCGAGTGGCAGCGACTCCGATTCCTCCAGTGGTAGCGACGACGAGGACAGCGTCTTCGGCATGAAGCACGAGGACTCTGACTAGGCACATCTGGTGCTGTAGTTAGGTCCTGGTTTCCATCCGCGAGACCTCATTTCTGGATCAGTCGCCGCGTCGTAATGGTAGATCTCCTTTTATGTATCAGATTGTACCCAATGTAGTCCCGTGAACGTTCAAGAAGAAATGCATTGGGTATCAATCTTTTTAAAACTCCTTGGCTCTTGTATGCGTTTTGTTTTCTGCTATCCTCCGACAAGCATCTTGCCGGTGGATCTCTCTGGCACGCCCTCAACGGAAGCACAACACTCCAAAGAGGTGCGCTTGCCGGAGAGCGTGCTAGGGGTCTTGCCGGGTCTTGGGCTCGCCGGTGATGCTCAGACATGTTTCCGACTGCTTCTCCTGCCTGGAGGCCGTGACTTACCGGGGTGCTCTCTGGCACGCCCTCAACCGGAATGCATCACTCCGAAGAGGCGCGCTTGCCGGGGTACACGCCAGAGGTCTTGACGGGCCTTGGGCTTGCCGGCAGTGCGGACGGACAGAGCGGGATGACGACAAGAGTCGCGGGCTCCAAAGGGAGCATCGCGCCGTGCGATGAAGAGCCAGCCCCCGAGGCTTCCCCATAAAGGGTACCGCGGGTGCGATGCTCGATTCGTACACTCATTTTTGTCGTCGCCACCATCTACTGTGAATGCCTCACAGCCGTCTTCTCGGCCTCCAGCACGGCGTCCTTGGCTTTCTCGGCTGCCGGAAGTGAAGTACCTTTTCGCATACATGTTGCTGCAATGGCACACATAAAAGAATGATCTATCTTAGTCAGATCAATCTTTATGTATGCAACACATGTTTCTTTATGCTAGATGAATGTTTGCTCTCATCTTGACTAAGCCCGTCCTCGTACACATATTATACCCTATGCTGTTCGGAAACCTTGCCGGCGCGTACACTTGCCGCGAGCGCTTTGAGAAGCGGGTCCTTAGCAGCCTGCTGGAAATGCCGCCGCCGGCAAGGCACCTTGCCGGGCCAAAGCACAACTGCTAAGTTTGCCGAGTGGATTCGAGGCGAAACCAGAGCGCGGTCTAGCCACGGCAAAGTTCCTCCGCGTGCAGATTGATGTACAAGGACAGAAAAATCAATCAAGACAACCCACGCTTGCCGGAAGACTTTCCGGTGCGCATGCCCCAGTCGGCAGCACTCGAGGAACGGGTCCTTAGCAGCTTGCCGGGGACGCCGCCTCCCGGAAAGGTTAACCTTCCCGATGCCTACGCAGCCGCCCAAATTGTCGAGCGGACTCGAGACAACCCGGGGCACGATTGGCTCCGGGAAGGCTCCTTCGCGTGTTGATACAAGGAGCGAACGAAGACAGCAAAAGGAGCATGATTGCCACAAGTCTTCAAAACTTATCTTTTCTGCCGTTCGTCTCGCATAGCGAGGCTGCGCACGTGGTGGTGGCCGGCGGCTCTCAAGAAGGTTACTCTCTAGGGCGCTACCGGCCCCCGAGCTCACCTTCCATGCCTCAGCCCCTTACCTGGCGCGCCAAATATGTCGGAGAAACGACACCTATGGGATCGCGAGGATCCCTTTACGATTCGGCAGGGAAGAAGGTTTGCGCAAAGAGCGGATCGAACGATTAGTACATAGGAATTTTACCCAGGTTCGGGCCGCAAAGATGCGTAAGACCCTACTCCTGCTTGGTTGTATTAGACGTGCTCTAGCTTGGGTTCTGGGAGTGCTACAGTAAACAACGGCTACACATGCAGAATCGGCCAGAGAAGATCCCCCTGTAGTTGCACCTTGGGCCTCCTTTTATACGTTCTAAGGGGTCACCAACAATAGTGCACAGGGCACACATGTGGTGTAAAGTATCTACAGTGTTATCATACCTAATACTGACGGTTTAGGACAAGAACATTAAATGCTCCATTGAGGTGTCCCTTGCCTTTCTATTCTGCTGCCACGTCACGAGACGGGTGGCAATAAAGTTGCCGTGTGTTTATCTTCTCTGCCACGTGACCTGACAAACCTCGCCCCAAAGCCTGCTCCTGTCAGAGCCTCCAGACGACGTGGTTATCCAGTCGTGTGGGCTGGGCGGCAGCTTGGCGGGCAGAAGTCTTGCCGGGAGGCGCTTGTAACTGGATCTTCTGGCCCCGGCACGGAGCCTTGCCGGGGGATTCGTTCTTCCTCCAAGCTTAGTAGCAAAGAGGCTTGCCGGGAGCTGGCACGCACCCGGCATGGTCTTGCTGGCCCCATGAATCCTGCCGCGGTCGCCCGCGCACAAGTCAGGGTAACAGGTACCCTGGTTCTTAGTACACTGACAGTTTGCAATTGGAATTCCATCAAAAGTTTTATCCTATGCATCTAGTTCATCGTGATCGGAATTATATATATAATTTTTGGCCTCGTGAAGGAGAAAGTATCGCTCTAGCTTGGGGGAGGCTTAAGTCAATGTTATATTCATGCCCCAATCATGACATTCCGAGGGAAGTTATCATTCAGAATTTTTATGCTCGGATTTCTCATAATGATCAATCCATGCTTGATACTTCTTGTGCTGGTTCTTATATGATGAAGACTATTGAATTCAAGTGGGATCTCTTGGGAAGAATTAAATGCAACTCTGAAGATTGGGAACTCGACGAAGGTAATGAGTCAGGTATAAAGCTTGAATTTGATTGTGTTAAATCTTTTGTGAATACCGATACTTTTCACAAGTTTAGCACTAAATATGGACTTGACTCTGAGATAGTAGCCTCTTTCTGTGAAGCATTTGCTACTCACGTTGATCTCCCTAAGGAGAAGTGGTTTAAATATCATCCCCCTATTAAAGAATAAATTAAATAACCGGTCATAGCTAAAGAAGAAACCATCTTTTACAATGTTGATCCAGTTGTGCCTACCGCTTATATTGAAAAATCACCCTTCCCTGTTAGGATAAAGGAACATGCTAAGGTATCAACTGTGGTTCGTAAGAGTAATATAAGAGCACCTAAACCCCTTGAGCAAATTAAAGTGGAGCCTAGTGTTGCTATGGCTAAAGATCTCTTGGTAGAAAATATTGATGGGCATGTTATCTATTTTTGTGATGAAGCTGCTAGAATTGCCAAACCTGATGAAAAGGATAAACATAGACCCATAGAAGGCTTGCCTGTTGTCTCAGTTAAAATAGGAGATCATTGCTACCATGGTTTATGTGATTTATGTGCTAGTGTGAGTGCTATCCCTTTTACCTTATACCAAGAAATTATGGATGAAATAGCACCTGCTGAAATGGAAGACATTGATGTCACTATTAAACTTGCTAATAGAGACACTATCACACCACTTGGGATTGTTAGAGATGTTGAAGTCTTGTGTGGGAAAGTAAAATACCCTACAGATTTTCTAGTCTTTGGTTCCCCACAAGATGACTTTTGTCCCATTATCTTTGGTAGACCTTTCTTGAGCACCGTCAATGCTAAGATAGATTGTGAAAAACAAATTGTCGGTGTCAGTTTTGGTAATGTGTTTCATGAGTTTAATTTTTCCAAGTTTAGTAGAAAACCTTGTGATAAAGCATTATCTAGTAAGGATGAAATAATTGGTCTTGCTTCTATTGCTGTGCCTCCTACTGATCCATTAGAACAATATTTGCTCGACCATGAAAATGATATGCATTTGCGCGAAAGAAATGAAATAGATCAAATTTTCTTCGAACAACAACTTATTTTAAACACAATTTGCCTATTGAAACTCTTGGAGGTCCTCCTCCACCTAAAGGTGATCATGTGTTTGAATTGAAACAATTGCCTGACACTTTGAAGTATGCTTATCTTGATGAGAAAAAGATATATCATGTTATTATTAATGCTAACCTTTCAGAACATGAAGAAGAAAGATTATTGAAAGTTCTAAGGAAGCACCGGGCTGCTATTGGATATACTCTTGATGATCTTAAGGGCATTAGTACCACTCTATGTCAGCACAAGATCAATATGGAACCTGATGCTAAACCCGTTGTTGATCTTCAACGGCGATTGAATCCTAAGATGAAGGAAGTGGTAAGAACTGAAATATTAAAGCTTCTGGAAGCAGGTATAATCTATCCCATTGCTGATAGTAGATGGGTAAGTCCCGTTCATTGTGTCCCTAAGAAAGGAGGAATTACCGTTGTTCCTAATGATAAAAATGAACTCATTCCACAAAGAATTGTCACTGGCTACAGAATGGTAATTGATTTTCGAAAATTAAATAAAGCTACTAGGAAAGATCATTACCCCCTACCGCTCATTGACTAAATGCTAGAGAGACTATCTAAGCACACACACTTTTGTTTCCTAGATGGATATTCTGGTTTCTCTCAAATACATGTGTCACAATCCGATCAAGAGAAAACCACCTTTACTTGTCCATTTGGAACCTACGCTTATAGACGTATGCCTTTTGGTTTATGCAATGCACCTGCTACCTTTCAAAGATGTATGACTGCTATATTCTCTGACTTTTGTGAAAAGATTGTGGAGGTTTTCATGGATGATTTTTCCATTTACGGAACTTCTTTTGATGATTGCTTAAGCAACCTTGATCGAGTTTTGCAGAGATGTGAACAAACTAATCTCATCTTGAATTGAGAGAAGTGCCACTTTATGGTTAATGAAGGCAATGTCTTGGGGCATAAAATATCTGAACGGGGTATTGAGGTGGATAAAGCTAAAGTTGATGCAATTGAGAAAATGCCATGTCCTAAAGATATTAAAGGTATTCCAAGTTTCCTTGGTCATGCTGGTTTTTATAGGAGGTTCATTAAAGACTTCTCTAAAATTTCTAGGCCTCTTACTAATCTTATACAAAAGGATATTCCTTTTGTCTTTGATGATGATTGTGTGGAAGCCTTTGAAACACTCAAGAAAGCCATAACCTCTGCACCTATCGTTCAACCACCTGATTGGAACTTGCCTTTTGAAATTATGTGTGATGCTAGTGATTATGCTGTTGGTGCTGTTCTAGGACAAAGAGTTGATAAGAAATTGAATGTTATCCATTATGCTAGTAAAACTCTAGACAGTGCCCAACGAAACTATGCTACTACTGAAAAAGAATTTTTAGCAGTTATGTTTGCTTGTGATAAATTTAGATCCTATATTGTTGACTCCAAAGTTATTGTTCACACCGATCATGCTGCTATAAAATATCTTATGGAAAAGAAAGATGCTAAACCTAGACTCATTAGGTGGATTCTTTTGCTTCAAGAATTTGACTTACACATCGTTGATAGGAAAGGAGCTGAGAACCCCGTAGCTGATAATTTGTCTAGGTTAGAAAATATTCTTGATGACCCACTACCTATTGATGATAGTTTCCCTGATGAATAGCTAGCTGCAATAAGTGTCTCACACAACACACCTTGGTATTTTTGATTATGCTAATTATATTGTGGCTAAATATATACCACCTAGCTTTACTTATCAACAAAAGAGAAAAAAATTCTATGACTTGAGACATTACTTTTGGGATGACCCACGCCTTTATAAAGAAGGAGTAGATGGTATTATTAGATGTTGTGTACCTGAGCATGAACAGGAACAAATCCTATGGAAATGTCATTCCGAAGCTTATGGAGGACATCATGCGGGAGATAGAACTGCTCATAAGGTATTGCAATTTGGTTTTTATTGCCCTAGTCTCTTCAAGGATGCCCGCAAGTTTGTCTTGTCTTGTGATGAATGTCAAAGAATTGATAATATCAGTAAGCGCCAGGAAATGCCTATGAATTAGTCACTTGTTGTCGAACCATTTGACGTTTGGGGTTTTGATTATATGAGGCCTTTTCCTTCCTCTAATGGCTACGCTCATATTTTGGTTGCGGTTGATTATATCACTAAGTGGGTAGAAGCTATTCCAACCAGTAGTGCCGATCACCACACCTCCATTAAAATGCTTAAAGAGGTTATCTTCCTGAGGTTTGGAGTCCCTAGATATTTAATGACCGATGGTGGTTCACACTTTATTCATGGTGCTTTCCGTAAGATGCTTGCTAAACATGATGTTAACCATAGAATTGCATCACCCTATCATCCTTAATCTAGTGGTCAAGTTGAACTTAGCAATAGAGAAATAAAATTGATATTACAGAAAACTGTCAATAGGTCTCGTAAGAATTGGTCTAAGAAGTTAGATGATGCACTTTGGGCCTATAGAACAGCTTATAAAAATCCTATGGGTATGTCTCCATACAAAATGGTGTATGGGAAAGCTTGTCATTTGCCTCTAGAACTAGAACACAAAGCATTTTGGGCAATTAAAGAACTCAACTATGATTTCAAACTTGCCGGTGAGAAGAGGCTATTTGATATTAGCCTACTAGATGAATGGAGAACACAAGCGTATGAGAATGCTAACCTATTCAAAGAAAAAGTAAAAAGATGGCATGACAAAAGAATCCAAAAGGGGGAATTCAAAATAGGAGATTATGTTCTTTTGTTCAACTCTCGTTTAAGATTTTTTGCAGGAAAGCTTCTTTCAAAATGGGAAGGACCATATATTATTGAAGAGGTTTATCGTTCTGGAGCTATCAAGATTAATAACGCCGAAGGTACTAATCCGAGAGTGGTCAATGGACAAAGAATTAAGCATTATATCTCAGGTACGCCTATTAACGTTGAAAGCAATGTTATCCAAACCATGACACGGGAGGAACACATAAAAGAAACCTTCCGAAACACTCCAGAATACTTAAAAATAGGAGGTATGTGATACGGTAAGTAAACAGACTCCGAAAAATCCGCAAAAATATTTTTTGTCAGTTTTGGAATATTTTAGAATTTTGGAAATAAAAAAATAAACCGGAATGTGATCGAGGCGAGCATGATACACCAGGGCGCGCCCTGTTGGGTTGTGCCCACCTCGGAAGCCTTCCCAACTCCGTTTTCCTTCCAAATACTTGTTTCCCAAGAATAAAAATTCTCTATATATACCCCCGACTGTTTTGACGACCGTATCGTAGAAAAATCCTTTGTTCTTGTTTCTTGCTGTTTCCCTAGCGGATCTAGAAAGTATGTCATCTCAAGATTCGGAGGGAGAGAGCCATGTTGATCCCTATGTTCCAGACCCAAAGATCTTTAGGGAAATTTACCCCTACCTATGGACCTCGGAGGAGGAAGAAGATGCCACCATGCAGGAAACAAAAGATGACAACTCTGAGGAGGAGGATGATCCATTGCCTCAACCCGGAGACATGCATGTGGAGTTTAAGAAGTCAAGCCTCCCAAGAAGATACAAACCTAAGGTCCAATTTATCCCATCTCGTTTTCTGCAAGAGAGCAAGGAGGCCTTATGCAAAAGGATATTAAAGCTTGAGTTGGAGAATGATGATCTAAGGGAGGAAAATTTTATGCTTAAATATAAGTTGAAGAAGAAGGCTTCCACATCAACACCTCCACCTTCTTCATCACCACCACCAAAGGAGACTTGAGCACACGGGTATGGGCACTCCCCTTGGCTTGAGCCAAGCTCGGGGGAGGTGCCCCGGTATTGTATCACCACCATTTTTATTCACCTTTACCTATTATAGTTCTATCTTTAGTTTCCCTTTGCTTTAGTCGAATAAAAGTTTAGCATGATCTATTTTCGTGTATTAGTTCCGTGGTCTACCTATCTATGCAATCAAGTGAAAGTTATATAATAAAGTTTAGTTTGAGTTTTTGCCTCTCTACTTTCTTGTTGCAATCAAATAAATGAAAAGAAACAAATGAAAAGAATCATATGCTAATCTTATGGTGAGTAATGATATCACATAAGGAAAAGTATAAGTAGTAAAATTTATTGGAGATTGACAAACATAGCATTGGTCAATGATGCAATTCATGAAAGAATTAATAAAGGAAGAGAAGATTCACATGCAAATACACCATCCTGGACATCTTTTATGATTGTGAGCCCCCATCAAATATTATATGTCAAAATTGTTGACGTTGGACAAGGAAGACAACGTAATGACTTATGTTTGTTCATATCTACATAGAAGTTATGTTGTCATAGACCCTTTAACATGTGGTGCTTGCCCAATATCTTTGCTAGCCGAAAATTCCGCACCAAGTAGAGATACTACTTGTGCATCCAAAAACCCAAACCCAAACTCTTTCCTTGAGTGTCCACCATACCTACCTATGGATCGAGAAAGATCCTTCAAGTAAGTTGTCATCGGTGCAACAAGGCAATAAAAATTGCTTCTAAAAGTGTTTTGATCAATTAGTGTAAGAGAAAATTGAGCGTTATATGAACTTATGATGGCAAAGTAATAAAAGCGATGGACTGCATAATAAAGGTTGCTATCATAGCGGGCAATATAGCGTGACGTTCTTTTACATTAAGGGATTGGGCATACAAACCAATAAGCGCATGACAACCTCTGGTTCCCTCTGCGAAGGGCCTATCTTTTACTTTTATGCACTTACTTTTATGCAAGAGTCAAAGTATTCTTCCCTATTCCTTTTTACTTTTTCTTTTGCAAGCATCATGTGGTGAGGAAAGATCTAGGCACATATATCTCGTTGGATATGGGTGGGCATGAGTTATTATTGTTGACATCACCCTTGAGGTGAGTAAGTTGGGAGGCAAAACTATAAGCCCCTATCTTCCTACGTGTCCGGTTGAAACTTTTTGTTCATGGGTATGCCGTGAGCGTTAGCAATCATAGAAGACTAAATGATGGTTGAGTATGTGGACTTGCCAAAAGGTTCCGACATGAGACCCTTCCTGGAAATATGATGAATTGTAGTTGCAAAGTTGACTGAGAACATAGTTTGTTGGTTCCTTGTAGAAGGTTAAAAGGCAACTTGATTATCACCATTGTTGCTTTGCGTCGGTAAGAACCCATAGCAGCCACGTAAAACTTGCAACAACAAAGTAGAGGACGTCTAACTTGTTTTTGCAGGGCATGTTGTGATGTGATATGGCCAAGACATGATATCATATATGTGATGTATGAGATGATCATGTTTTGTATAGTTATCACGACTTGCATGCCGATGAGTACGAAAACTGATACGTCCATTTTGCATCATGATTTCCTACTATTATTTACTTTGTTTTGTTGAATAATAATGCTTTGGGGAGTGATTCTAATGCCTTTTCTCTCATTATATGCAAGGTTTACACACAGAGGGAGAATGCCGGCAGCTGGAATTCTGGACCCAAGAAAAGCATGTCAGAGATACCTATTCTGCACAACTCCAATGAAGCTAATAATTTACAGAGATTATTTTTGCATTTAATAAATAATACTGGAGCTGAAAACTACCGGAGGGAGGCTCCCAGGTGGGCACAACCCACCAGGGCGCGCCCTCATGGGTTGTGGTCACCCAGGCCCACCTCCGGTGCCCATCTTCTGGTATAAGGTCACTCTTGACCTAGAAAAAAATCAGAGGAGTACTTTCGGGACGAAGCACCGCCGCCTAGAGGCGGAACTTGGGCAGGAGCACTTTTGCCCTCCGGTGGAGCGATTCCGCCGGGGGAACTTCCCTCCCGGAGGGGGAAATCGAAGCTATCGTCATCACCAACACCCCTCTCATCTTTGGGAGGCCAATCTTCATCATCATCTTCAACAGCACCATCTCCTCTCAAACCCTAGTTCATCTCTTGTGTTCAATCTTTGTACCGGAACCTCAGATTGGTACCTGTGGGTGACTAGTAGTGTTGATTACCTTGCGTAGTTGATTACTATATGGTTTATTTGGTGGAAAATTATATGTTCAGATCCATTATGCTATTCAATACACCTCTGATCTTGAGCATGATTATTATTTGTGAGTAGTTACCTTTGTTCTTGTGTTCACGGGAGAAGTCATGTTGCGAGTAATCATGTGAATTTGATATGTGTTCGATATTTTGATGATATGTATGTTGTGATTCCGTTAGTGGTGTCATGTGAACGTCAACTACATGACACTTCACCATTCATGGGCCTAAGGGAATGCATTGTGGAGTAGTTATTAGATGATGGGTTGCTAGAGTGACAGAAGCTTAAACCCTAGTTTATGCGCTACTTCGTAAGGGGCAGATTTGGATCCACATGTTTAATGCTATGGTTAGGCTTTGTCTTAATACTTTTCTCATAGTTGAGGATGCTTGCGAGGGGGTTAATCATAAGTAGGTTGTTAGTTCAAGTAAGAAAAGCACCTTAGCACCGGTCCACCCACATATCAAATTATCAAGGTAGCAAACACGAATCAAACCAATATGATAAGTGACTAGACGGAATTCTCGTATACCCTCAAGAACACTTTGCCTATTACTAGTGATTGTTCTGGCCTGTCCTTTGCCTCAAAAGGATTGGGCTACCTTGCTGCACCTTGTTTACCGTTACCGTTACGTGCTCGTTATCAATTATCTTACTATCAAACTATCTGTTACCTACAATTTTAGTGCTTGCAGAAATTACCTTGCTGAAAACCGCTTGTCATTTCCTTCTGCTCCTCATTGGGATTGACACTCTTGCTTATCGAAAGGACTATGATTGATCCCCTATACTTGTGGGTCATCAATCCCGTGTGTCATGAGACTAAACGTGGAAATTTTGGTCTCCAAGCTTCCGGCGTAAGATATCGGATACTACATTGCACACAGTACTTGCATTTCATTTTCATTTGGAAGAGAAAATGGGGATATGGCGGCAAATTTTGGTCTGAATTTCCCTCATTACATTGGTCATCGACGTCATTGCTTAATTTAACAACACTTCCAAATTTGAGTACTACACAAAAGAGCCTACAACACTGCCCGCACTTACTTAATCGAGAACTAATAAACATTTGTTAGTTGACCCAAACATTACTCTAACAAAAGACCATCGCTCTAGACAGAGACTAATATTCCGCCTGGCATTCATCGATCTCCGCCGCCTCCTTGATGACCAGCTCCCGCTCGACGACCTCCGGGGTAAGGAGATCCATGGGATCCATCGCCACATACTACAGCACCTCGCAGTCTTCGTCGACCATCTATTTGAATAAGGCTGCCATGAGCTGAGCGTGGGCAGCCTTGCTCCGGGCATGGACGGCCACAATCTTGGCTAGGGAGGCCGCCGACGAACGGACGCCTTCTCGAGCACACTCAGTGATTACCAACTCATCAGACGTGGGTTGTCGACCGGTGTCGGAGAAGGCAGATGTGATTTGTGCAGTGACCGACACGAGATGAGTGTGGGTGGCCTCGAGATGGGACTGGGCATTTGCCATCAGGGCTATGGCTACCGCCGAGAAACTGACAGCTGATGTTCCATTTTCGCCATTTGCTATTCCCGTCGCGATTGTTGCTGCCGCCCTCTCAGCTGCAGCAGCTGCCCTTTCGGTTGCTACAGCCGCCCTGTCGGAGGTAGCGGACGCGTTCAAGCATGTTGAGAGCGCGCTCATGGATGATGCGGCCGCGCTCAGGCCGGAGTGGGTTGCCAAAGTTTCCCTCATGACGGGGATCCACGTCCCCATCTTTCACCGGCGACGATTGAAAAGTAAAATGGTTTGAGGAGTCCGTGCGGTAAACTGGCCGGCGGTGTATTGTAGCCAACGAAGCTTCCCACCTAATCCATGCATTATGAGGATTGGCCCAAGATATTTTGTACTGCATCACACACGATTCATGACTTGAACTGTTTGTGAAAGACTTGATTTTAAAAATGTTTTTAAAACAAAAAATGAGGTTACTTTGACAAAGGACGGTGTTTGGATTGAAATAAGATTTATCAGTGGTGAACACTGACCAATAGCTATGTTGTGCTAAAATATGGAATTATTCAGGGTCCGTTTGGCATTTTTATACATTAATTGAGTTTTTTTAGACATTTAATATGTATAATTCAAATTTGAACTATCGTCCCAATGTTCGGTGCATCAAAATGGGATGAAAAATCATATTAGTGTCCATGGCTTCATCTTTAGGTCACGGGCAAGAAATGGGAATGAATTTTCAAACATATTGGGGTCTTGGCTCGGCCACAAACGTTGAGAAACTTGGTTTTTAAATTACTGTAAATCCAAAACGCGTCAGATATTCTAAAAACTTGGCATGTTGTCATGACATGGCACATATGTGCCATTGAAAAAAATTGTCCAACTTGGGACAATTTTAGGCACAAGTCCCTTACAAATCGGAGCTTCTCACTGCAAGCTTTGTGGTTCCGATAAGGAACACGTCACCTTACGTGGGCAAAACGACATCCGCTCATCTTCTCGCCTTGAAATTTTGTTAGAGGCAACACAGACCAGTAAGAGTGTCTTGCTAAATTATGGAATTATTCAGGGTTCTTTTTGCATTTTCATACGTTAACTGAGTTCTCTAGGCATTTAATGTGGATAATTAAAATTTGAACTAAAATCACAAGGTCTGGTGCATCAAAATGGGTTGAAAAATCATATAAGTGTCCATGGCTACTTTGGGCCCCATGCAAGATATGGGAATGGATTTCAAACATCTCAGGGTCTTGGCTCGGCCACATACATTGAGAAGCTTGGTTTTACATTCATGTATAAATCAAAAACTCGTCATAATTTCATGAAACTTGCATCGTGTCATGACATGGCTCATATGTGCCCTTGTGAAAAAATGTCTGATTTGGGACAAGTTTTGGCACAAGCCCCTTATATTACAAACCTGAGCTTCTCACGGGAAGATTTTGTGATTTCGATATGGAACACGTCACCTTATGCGGGGGAATCGACATCAGCCGCACCTTCTCGTCTTGAACTATATATTTCTAGAGGCAACATATACCAAAATGAGTGTCGTTCCAAAATATGAAACTATACATGGTTCGTTTGGCCTTTTTATACACTAATTGAATTGTATATGCATTATTTAATGTGCATAATTTAAATTTGAACTGCAATCACAAGGTCCGATGCATCAAAATGGGTTGAAAATCATATAAGTGTACATGCATCTTTGGGATCCCATGCAAGATATGGGAATGAATTTCAAACATCTCGCGATCTTGGCTCGGGCACACAAACATTGAGAAACTTGGGTTTAAATCATGTATAAATCAAAAACTCGTTAGAAAATTCATGAAACTTGGCATGGTGTCATGACATGCATGGCTCATATGTGCCCTGGTAAAATAATATCCAATTTGGGACAAGTTTTGGCACAAGCCTCTCACAAACCTGAGCTTCTCACGGGAAGCTTTTGTGGTTTCGATATGGAATGCGTCACCTTATGTGGACGAATCGACATCCGCTGCATCTTCTCGTCTTGAACTATATATTTCTAAAGGGCAACATATACCAAAATGAGTGTCGTGCCAAAATATGAAATTAAACATGGTTCGTTTGGACTTTTTATATATTAATTAATTGACTTTTATATGCATATTATTTAATATGCATAATTCAAATTTGACCACTAACACAAGGTCTGGTGCATCAAAATGGTTTGAAAATCATATTAGTGTGCATGCATCTTTAGGTCCCATGCAAGATATGGGAATGAATTTCAAACATCTCAGGGTCTTGGCTCGGCCAAAGAAACATTGAGAAACTTGGGTTTTAAATCATGTAAATCAAAAACTCGTTAGAAGATTCATGAAACTTGGCATGGTGTCATGAACATGGCACATAAAGGCGCATAGCATTTTGTTTTCCTATTTGAGACTCGTTTTTTAATATATATTTTCTTTTAGAGCCAACATTGAGAATATTACGTTAAATTATAGTAAATCTAGAACTCACACAAAATTCAAGAAATTGGGCATGGCGTCATGATATAGCACAAATATGATGTGGTATTTTACGTGTCCACTTTGGGAAAAGGAAGACACATTAATAGCGAACAAAAGCTTTTTGGAATAAAGACAGTCACGTTTCCACGCAAACGGTTGCATTATTTTCAAACCGTGGGCGTTCTACTGCCCTTACGTGCTGCCAAGCGTCGCACTCTTTTATTGGCTAGGGCTTAGGAGGTGCCGTGCTAGCAGCTAGTTGAGTTGACAGGAGGCGCGCGAGCTGGCCTCCGCTGCGTAGGCTCACCGGGAGGCATGCTGGCTGTACGCCACAGGCTCTCCGGGAAGCGAGCCTTTTGACCTTCGTATCCGCCCTCCTCGCTTCCAACCTGTCCATCAATTGCGCCTGAGCCGCTCTTTAATAGGCGGCTTTACTGCCCACTCACTCACAATCCTCTCTATATCTTCGCCTCCCATTCCCCTCCATCATTCAGACCTCCAGGGCGACCTACGCCATGGTGCACAAGGATCATATGCCACTACTCTTCCGGTTTGGTGAAGTTGACACAGAGCCGGAAGAGATAGAACATAAAGACGAATGGGATGCCATGGACATGTCCGTGGAAGAGCTGCATGCCGCAGCGGATGCTGCCCCGACGCACTCGCCAACAACCATCCCCGCACCCACGCCAACAACCATCCTCATGGCATTGACGGGCTGGTCGCCGAGCATCATCGCAGCGCTAGAAACCACGGGCGTCATGGAGGTCCCCGCGGACCCACGTGAGCTCATGTACGTGCAAGCACCAGCGCCTCCTCCTGCGCCCGTGCTCGTGCATGCCCCTGCACACGCCACGCCGGTACCAGTGCGCGTGCCCGCACCCACAACGCCCGACCCCGTGCGCGCGCCTGCACCCACCGAGCCCATGCCCGTGTGCGCGTCTGCACCCAGCACGGGCCCCTCAGCGGATTGGGATGCCACTGTCGATAGCTTCCTTGCAGCGCCGCTAGTCGCCGCCCCCCGTCCCTACGCCCGTCGATTGCAGGATGACCGGCTCTTTGATTGTGAAGTCCATAACATTCTGGTCTCGTTTGAAGAACTGTACAACTGCGCCCCGGAGCACGAGAACGCCGCTGCCGCTGCAACTAGTTTTCTTTATATTGTATCTCGATTGTATGAATGTAAAGTCAAAGCTTGACTGAATGAAATCTATGGTTTGATGAACCTAGCATTTATCTCTGAATTCACATAGCAAACAAAAAACCATCATTGTTTTCTCTGAATAAACACTCATCACAAACGGTTCAGGTTGAATATGTATGCGATCGACAACTATCTTTCCCTTCACCCGTAAGCCAAGTGAAAATATTGGAGCGAAGGATTGGTGCAATGCGTCATCACAAACGTTTCTCTAATATGACCCGTGTGCCTAGTACAGACAATCCGGGGAGATTTGCATCTATCGTATTGGGTAAATTGCCATGTGTCAAATCGGAAACATTGGCATATGTCGATCTAGTAACATTGGCATTTGTCAACATTGTAGCACTGGCATTTGTCAAATTTTCCAGGAAGAAAATCACAATTAGGGTGTAATTTTGCAACTGAAATTCAGTAAACATGGATTTCATTCATACATTAAGCACTGGTCTTTGTACAATATAGTTCAACTCGATAGCTGAACCGAACAAACTTTTCCCCAATTATTGCCAACCACGTACTGAAATAGCTAGTTCAACTATATATACTAGCTAATTTAAAGTACGTGGTATAGTTCAACCATATCTATTGTTAGATGAGTTAAACAAAATAGCCCCTAAATACTAGTACAACGGAGGGGCTTTGTACCACTTCCAGCAGAATCTAGCGCACTCAGTAAGAGCAAGTGGAGGAGGAGCCTGTCGACGAGTTGGTGGAGTCGTGTCCGTTACCTGCCAGTGCTGCCCTCCGGCGCTCAAGATGCCCCTCCTCGAAGAGACAGGACTCAGCGAAGATCTCTGCATTCCGCGCCGCCGCTGTGGCTTCTCCTGCAGCAACAGCTTCGGTGAGCTTCTTCGCGTGTGCAAGCTAGCGCTCCACCTCCTTCTCTAGGAAGTAGATGTAGCGCGCAAGGGTTGTGACACAGAAGCCCGGTGGTGGGTCTTTGGCGGCCTCCACCTCCCGCATTCGGGCCTTGGTGGCGGAGCGGGTGATGACCCCGCCGCCTGACGGCGGGGTCGTGGCAAAGACGGACAATGGTGGCGTGCCGGCCCCAGCGGCTGCCGGCATGTTGGCGGCAACTACGGCCACCGACAGCAGCTGCCTTCAGGCAGCGGTGGGGGAGCGTGTAGCTGGTGGCGTGCGCACACCCACGAGGGACGCCACGTGCACTACACACTTCAAAGGACTGCCGCGTCAACGCGGTGAAGCCTCCCAGCTGGAGCTATCCTCTGGCGAAGTGGCTGGGAGACGACGAACAGTCGGTGCCATTGGCGATTGGGGGAGAAGCAAACTAGACAAGCTACGGGGAGGGAGGGGATGAAGGCAATGTGGAGTCGCCGGCCGTGAGGGTTTATATAGCAGGCCGGCAAGCTTTGGGGATTTGGGGATTTCACCGAGCCGGGTGGGAAGCTAGAGCCGTAGGATGGTTTTGTGCGCGGGAACCTACGCGGTTGTGCGCCGGAACAGGCTCATCGAGCGGACGCGTGGCCAAAAGCGGTGCCGAAGCGTGCATTGGAATCCTCGGGCGGCAACGCGGTGACAAGACGCGAGAGAGGAGGACGGGGTGATGCGCTGGCACACCGGTCATATTAATAAAACGTTTGCGATATTAATACAGGCAAACGACACTTCCCAACATAGCGTCGGTAATGATTTCATCCATCACTGACAATTGTTTGGCAGCAACCGTCTGCCAACAACCCACACAGCTTGTCAGTATGAATCGTTTGGGTTGTTATTGGTCTTCCCACACAATGATGATGAATGAACTGTTTGCCTGGTATCACACACACCTTGTTATGGTAACACGTTTCTGTTATAGCTCGATCAAGGCAAACAGTTTGTCCGAATGAACTGTATGGCGTACTTCACACATATGTATTTTGAGAACCGTTTGTGTTATCTTGTCTAATCGCAAACAGTTCATAATCGCCAAATGTATACCCTGCATCACACACACAACTATTTTATGAATTGTATTTGATGGATCCACCATTGCACACAGTTCGTGGCATTAGCGATGGAGCTTGAACTATACTGTTTGCGATTCATGCATCGCACACAGTTTCGTCGAAGGGTCTCTGATTGATGTGTCGTCTTTGGACCATCCTGCAGTAGTGGTAGCAGGTCCATTGCATAAACCAAAAGGCAAGCGCCTATAAGCATAAGTTCCAAAAGGGCAAGTAAAGGTAGTTTTCTCTTGATCCTCTTTTGACACATGTATTTGAGAGAAACCAAAATATCCATCAAGAAAAAAAAGTGTGTGTGCTTAGACAGTCTCTCTAGCATTTGATCAATAAAAGGCAAGGTGTAATGATCTTTCCTAGTAGCTTTATTTAATTTCCTAAAATCAATTACCATCCTATAACCAGTTACGATTATTTGTGGGATAAGTTCATTTTTATCATTGGGAACAATGGTTATACCTCCTTTCTTAGGAACACAATGAACATGACTTACCTGTCTACTATCAATGATAGGATAAATTATACCTGCCTCTAGAAGCTTTAGGATCTCAGTTCTTACCACTTCCTTCATCTTAGGATTTAGACGGCGTTGATGATCGACGACGGGTTTAGCATCAGGTTCCATATTAATTTTGTGCTGACATAGAGTGGGGCTTATGCCCTTAAGATCATCAAGAGTGTATCCAATAGCACCCCTATGCTTCTTCAGAGTTTTAAGTAATCTCTTTTCTTCATGCTCTGAAAGGTTAGCACTGATAATAACAGGATATAACTTCTTTTCATCAAGACAAGCATATTTCAGAGTATCATGCAATGTTTTTAGCTCAAACACGGGATCTCCCTTGGGTGGAGGAGGATCCCCTAAAATATCAACTGGTAAGTTATGTTTAAGAATAGGTGCATGTCTAAGAAATATATCATCTATTTCATTTGTTTCATTCATATGCATATCATTTTCATGGTCTAGCAAATATTATTCTAACGGATTAGTAGGAGGTACGACAATAGAAGCAAGACCAATTATTTCATCCTTATTAGGCAACCCTTTTTCATGAGGTTGTCTACTAAACTCAGAGAAATTAAATTCATGAGATACATCACCAAAGCTTACTTTGACCTTCTCAGTAGCACAATTAATTTCAGTGTTAACAGTATTCAAGAAAGGTCTACCAAATATGATGGGATAGAAGTTATCTTGTTCTGAACCAAGTACTAAGAAATATGTTGGGTGCTAGAATTTTCCACACAAGACCTCAACATCTCTAACAATCCCAAGTGGTGTAATAGTATCCCTATTTGCAAGTTTAATAGTGACATCAATATCTTCTATCTCAGAGGGTGTTATGTCATGCATAATTTCTTGATACAAGGTGAAAGGTATAGCACTAACACTAGCACCAATGTCACACAGGCCATGATAACAATGATCTCCAATTTTAACTAAAACAACAGGCATGCCTACAACTGGTTTGTTTTTATCGAGCTCATCTCGCTCGTTTCTAATAGGTTTTGCAATTTTAGCAGCTTCATCACAGAAGTAAATAACCTTACCATCAATATTATCAACTAGAAGATCTTTAACCATAGCAACATTAGGCTCAACATTCATTTGTTCAGAAGGTTTAGGTGTTCTAACATGACTTTTATTAACCACAGTTGAAGCTTTAGCATGTTCCCTACTCCTAACAGGAAAAGGAGGTTTCTCAATATAAGCAGTAGGAACAATTGGATCAACATGGATAACTATTACTTCCTCCTTCTTAATTTTAACAGGTTCCTCTAATGGGTTTTCAATGTTTAAACCACTTCTCCTTGGGGAGATCAACATGAGTAGCAAATATTTCATAGAAAGTAGCTACTATCTCAGAGTCAAGACCGTATTTATTGCTAAACTCATGGAAAGCATTAGTTTCCATAAAATATTTAACACAATCAAAATTAAGCTTTATACCTGACTCTTTACCTTTGTCGAGTTCCCAATCTTCATAGTTGTGTTTCTTTCCAGAAGATCCAATTTGAATTCAATAGTCCTATTCATATAGGAACCGATAGCACAAGAATTGAGTAACACTTGATCATCATGAGAAAGCCGAGCATAAATTTTTTGTATAATCATTCCTCTTGATAGCTCATGTTTGGGGCAAGTGTGCATCACAGATTTAAGACACCCCCAAGCTTGAGCGATACTTTCTCCTTCACGAGGCCAGCAATTATAAATAAAGTTTCGATCACGATGGACTAGATGCATAGGATAAAAATCTTCTGATGAAATTCCAGCTTCAAGCGATTCCAGTCCCATGATCCAATATGATCCAATAGCCTATACCACATTAATGCCTTTCCCTCCAAAGATAAAGGGAAAACCTTCTTCTTAACTTTGTCTCCGGATAAACCCGCAAGCTGAAATAATCTACAAACCTCATCGACAAATATCAAATGGTAATCTGGATGAGTCGTACCATCATAAGGATTAGCTAGCAGTTTTTCCAACCTACCCGAAGGAATCTCATAATGGATATTTTCAGTAGTTCAGTAGGTTGAGGAGCAACCACAGGATCCAAAGTATGTCTAGAGGGGGGTGATTAGACTACTTGACCAAATAAAAATCTAGCCTTTTCCCAGTTTTAAGTCTTGGCAAGTTTTAGCAATTGTAGCAAGTCAAGTACACCCTACACATGCAAGTCTAAAAGTATAGCAGCGGAAAGTAAAGACATGCACATGAAAGTAAAGGTAGGGACAGGAGAATCAAACACAATTGATGACACAAAGATTTTTCCCGTGGTTCCTAAGTGGTACTATCGTACGTCCACGCTGATGGAGACTTCAACCCATAGAGGGTAGCGGTCGCGAGAGTCCATGGAGGGCTCCACCCGTTAGGGTCCACAAAGTAGCAACCTCGTCTATTCCATCATGGCTTCCATCCACAAAGGACTAGCCTCACTATGGGTAGATCTTCATGAAGTAGGCGATCTCCTTGCCCATACAAACTTCTTGGTTCAACTCCACAACACGAAGAAGGAGGCTCCCAAGCGACACATAACCAATCTAGGAGGCACCATCCTCCAAAAGGTAATAGATGTGGTAGTATCATGAACTCCTTGCTCTTGTGCTTCAAAAGATAGTCTCCTCAACACTCAATCACTCTCTCACAGGTTTGGCATGGGTAGAAGAGATTGATTGGATGGAAAGCAACCTGGGGAGGCTAGAAATCAAGATCCATATGTTTGGAGTGGATGATCTTGATCTTAACACATGAGTAGGTGGCTCTCTCTCAGAAAAATGGATAGGATAAGTGTTTGAATGTTTTGAGTGCTTCTCTTATGAGTGAGAGGTGGTGGATGGGTATATATAGGCATCTCCAAAAATCCAACCATTACAACATTATTGCCCAACTCGGTGAAACCGAAGTGAAAACTCGGTTGCACCGAGTAGTGCAAAATGTAGCAACTTTAGGATCTTCGGTGGTACCGATATACACACCTCGGTCCTACCGATTTTGGTCTGACTAGGGCAGTTCCTCATCTCGGTGACTCCGATTCACCAAACTCAGAAATTCCGATTTTAGGAATTAGCTAACCAGAGAGTTGGTCACTGATTCTTGGCCGTACCGAAACCAGTATTGGTTGTACCGAGTTGCTAGGGTTTTGGATAGGTTCTGTCTCAAGGGAAAATCGGTATGGCCGAGTGGGAAAACTTGGTGGCACCGATTTTGAACTTTAGGTTTTGGACAGAGAATTTTGTGGGAGAATGGATGAGTATTTTTGGTGGCTAATCTCTAAGCACTTGAGCAACCAGATCATCATAATTCCTCACCCCCCTTTTAATAGTATTGGCTTTCATATGGACTCAAAGTGATTTCTCACAAAATGTAAAATGTAGAGTCTTCAAGCTTGAATTATGGCCAATGCTATTCCTTTCCTTCCCTTGGGGAGGTTCTCCACACAATCCTTTAGCCATCCCATCATTGAACTTTTTCCTGAGATAAACTTGGTAGAGACATTAGTCTAATGAAATATATGTTGTTATTAATTACCAAAACCACCTAGGGAGAAGTTGTGCTTTCAATCTCCCCCTTTTTGGTAATTGATGACAACATATAGATCAAAGCTTCGATAAGAGATATAATCAATGAATAGCATCGTCGCTTTGAGAAGTATGTGATAAGCAAGAGCTCCCCCTAAATTTGTTCATTATTTAAAATTTGCGTTCGAATGCAAATGCACAATCGATTAGGAGTGTGGGTAACTCTTCCATGTCACATACAACTTGGTGGCGCGCATAAATGATATGAATGGATTACAATGCACATAACACCAAACAAGTGAATGATCATCTTATAGATATATCACAAAGATAGGAAATTGTAGCATCAACAAGCAAAGTATATGATCAAACACAACTGAGTTTTAAACAAACGAGCGATAAACCAAATGTTTTTAAGAACCAGAGAGCAACCAAAATGCAACCCTCTCTCTCTCTCTCTCTCTCTCTCTCTCTCTCGATGCCCTATGATCTATAAATTCTCCCCTTTTGGCAACAAGTTACCAAAAAGTTCAAAGCTATAGAGGTAATCGTCTCTTTGGGCATGGTCTCCTCCATGAGATGATGAAGCGGCTCATGTAGCTGTCGAAGGAGTCGAGAGAAGAGCATCCGCAAACGCTTCGGCTGAAGTCCTCTGAGGTGGTGGAGTAGACACTGGAGGTACTGAAGGAGCAGTAGGGGCAGTAGCTGGTGCTGGTAAAGATGGTCTCAACTCGGGAACTGGCACTGTAGACGATCTGGCTTGAGTCTTGAACTGAGTGCTGGGCTGGAGAGGAGGACTATCATCATCTCAGGAGTGGGGACTAGGCACTGCATCAACCTCCTGCTTCAGCTCAGCGACTGTCTTGGTAAGCTCGTCCACCTTGTTGTCCAGAGCATGAAACTTGGTTTCCATAATCCGCACTATGCTCTTTTGGTTCTTAAGAATCTCAGCCACATCCTTCTCTATACTTTGGACAGATTTGATGAGAAGTGCCATTTGATCACTCTTTGACTTGGGCACTTGAGCACTTGAGCACTAGTGGCCCTGGCTGCTTCTGCCTCTGCTTGTGCAGTAGCTGAAGTGGGATGACAGGGGTCCATAACCACAACATTATCCTCAAACTCTGGATGAAGTGGCATATGAGGAATCAAGTGCATATACATTCTTCTCCAGCTTGGAGTTCATGAGCATCTGAATGTATGGTGCATATCCACATGATCATTTCTGATCAGCAGCTGCCCTCTTGATTGTCTCTACAATCAAATCCATCACCCGAAATCTGGTGTGGGTGTCTATGTGATGCCGCATGTTAATGGAATACCCCTGATCATCTTATCATCTCCTGACTTGGGCATCAAAGTATACCGAATGATAGTGTTGGTGGTGGGTAGTCCTGCTTGCAAATGATAGACAGAGCCAAGCTTGTGTGTGCTCACATAGGCAGCAGGGATAGGAGTGTACATGTCAGCCATGGAGTTGTGATTCATCTTGGCTTCAGCGTAAACGTCAAGATCTCCTTCCTCTACCTATGGGACTCCTAAGATGGTAGCCCACTCATCCACTGTAGACTGATATCTGACTCCCTCAGTCATCCATATGATACGGCCATCTGGGTAGAAATGAGCTGTGGAGTAGAAATGCATGATCATCTCGTCATTCCAAGTTGTGCACTCTCTCCCAACAAAGTTCTCAATGTCTATGCATATGAAGTTGTGTTGCACATTGGGGAAGTAGTCCTCATTTTCCTTGATGCAGGCCCAGTAAACATATCTCATGTCACTGACTGTTGGGCTCTTGTCCAATAGGACAGTCTCGTAGAAATCCTGTTGTTCCTTAGTGTAGAACCTGTCATCAACAACAGTCTTCCTTCTGGAGGCATATGGGTTATTTCCTCTCCAATTCATCAGCCCTTGATCTCTCCTCTTCTTCATGTCCTCAGCAACTGGATGTGCATCATTGTGTTCGGGCAAATGGGGTCTCAGCTTCCTCAAACTGAAATATCTACCTCTTCTTCCATGGTGGAAGATCTCTTGTTCTTCTCTGCAAGAGGAATATCTCTAGTTGTCTTCTTGGACTTAGTGGCAGCAGCCTTCTTGGGTGCAGTAGGCTTCTTTGGAGCAAATGGCTTGGCCTTGGTTGCAGCTTGACTAGTCATAGCATCAGCCATGAGCTTCTTCTTCTTAGAAGGAGGAGGTTTTACAACTGGTTCTTCCTCTTCCTCTTCTTGCTATGCTGGATCCTCAAACATAGAGGTGGGTCTTCCTACAACATGAACAATCCTCTTCCTGACTCTCTTCTGGCCTGTCTTCTTGGGCATGGACTTAGAAGTCCTAGGTGACTCTAGAGTGAGAGTCATACCTACCCTGGCACTCTCTGGTGCTCTCATAGAATCAAGTTTGGCATGCTCTTTCCTCACTGGCCTCTTAGCAGAAGTGGCCTCATGGTATATTTCTTAGCAGCCTTCTCCTTTTTGTCTTGCAATTTCTTGGAGGTGACCTCATCAGGAATAAAATCTGCATCTTCTTCATCTGAGTTGAATTTCCTCCTTGCCCTGGTGGCAGCCTTGGGCAAACCATGTGAGTTGGGAGTGCATGGGTCCTCAGAAGATGAGGAACTAGCATCTGGGCTAGTGCCAGCTTCCACATCCACGCTCTGTTCCATGAAATCATTCTGACTGTCATCTGATCCTGACATCCTGACCCTGTGAATAGATATAGATGAGTAGAAGGGATAAGCATCACAAAACATAGAAGGTTTTTGCAAATTGAACTCAAGTTCTTAAGCTTAATTTTCAGCTAAGTGGGTTTCGGTTCCACCGAGTCGAGAAATTTGGAGCTACCGAGACAGACACCCTCCTTAACAGAAACTTGGCCACTCATCTCGGTTGCACCGAAACGAGCAACTCGGTTTCACCGAGAGTGTTCTTGGTAACCCTAAACCACGAATCGGTGAGACCGATTTTTCTGACTCGGTGACACCGAGCCACACATGGCGGAAGATTAAACCTAAAAATTCCGTTCCCCTACTCTCTACGGGATTTTTAGTGGATGGAAGTTGTGCAATCCATGGCAAGAAGATAAGCAAAGACCTAATGTGCAAGATTTGGATAGAGAGCGCACGAGGGGCGAGATCTTTACCCTAGTTCGATGAAGATCCCCTACGGCGGCGACGGCTGTGATGATTCCCATCGACGGCGAAGAACTCCTGCGGCGAGGGCGCACGGGAGGCAAGGTGGAAGTTCGGAGACGACGGCTGCAGTAGCAAAGGGGTGCAGGAGGCCGAAGAGTCAAAGTAATTTTCAACTTTGGGTCTGCATACTATATATACCATGTTGCTGTCAGTGACACCGATTCGGAAATTTCGATGCCATCGAGTTTAATAATTGTCAGGTGATAGTGAAACTCGGTGAGGCCGAGATTTAGGGATCGGTTGCACCGAGGTGATAAAACCAGATCAACCCAGTGATTCGGTGGAACCGAGATTGTGGTGTTGGTTTGGCCGAGATTCACATGAGAGGTTTTGGAAGTCTGCTCTTTGTCAAAATGGAACTCCGAGTGCTCCTCACACAGAGGGTTCTAAAAGTGCTTGCTCAATTTTTGTGATGAAGCATGAATAGAATTTGAGACTGGAAACCATAGATAGCTAAAGGAGGGTACTTAGGCATTCTTGTATATCCAATTGGCCAAAGAAAAATGAAAGCCTAATAACAATAATTGGATATCCACTACTGGAATCAGGATCTTTGCCGTATGAGAAAAGAATGCATACCAACATGCTCACACAATAAGATGTCAAATGAAATCATGGCAAACATGCATAACTACACTAGTATCTACCAAGCACTTTCGCGATGACGTAGTCATCTATATATGAGTATATTGACTTAGGAGCCAAGTAAGAATACTTGATCATAGGTCATACTCATCGTTTAAGCACAAGTGGGGTTACCACTTTTACATAAAGCATTTAATGTGTTCACATCTTTAAGAGATGCTTTAACTCAAGTCTTAGAGTAAAGCTCCCCGTTGACGTGACATCGTAATACGTTAATTTTTGATTGTTCCATGCTCATATATTATCATTCTAGGATACTTTTTGGGTCTTTATTTACCAATTTATAATATATTTGAGCACTAACCTATTGACGCAGTGCCAGTTCCTGTTTTCTGCATGTTTTTGCCTTTTCAGGTTTACCGTACCAAACGAAGTCCAATTGCCACGAAACTTTTTGATGATTTTTTTTGGACTATAAGAAGACCTAGAAGCTTCGGAAGGAGGCCAGGAGGTGCACGAGGTCCCCACCACACATCAGGACACGCCCTGGGGGCCGCGCCCTAATATGTGGTGGCCCCCTCGACTGCCTCCCGGCATCCCTCTTTAGCCTATAAATTCTCTAATATTGCAAAAATCCTGAAGGTGGTCCCAAAACCATTTTTCCACCGCCACAAGTCTCTGTTCCGTCACGAGGCCATCTGGAGCTCCGTTCCGGCACCATGCCGGAGGGGGGATCGATCACGGAAGGCCTCTTCATTAACCTTGTTGCCCTCATGATGATGTGTGAGTAGTTCACCATAGACCTATGGGTCCATAGCTAGTACCTAGATGGCAATCTCTATCTCTTATGATCTTCAATACAATGGTCATCGCATCTTCGTGTTGATCTATCCGATGTAATACTATTGTGTCGTGTGTTTGTTGGGATCCGATGAATTGTGGGTTTATGTTCAAATTATTCATGAAAAGTATTTGAGATACCTCTGATATATATTGTCTCTTAATTGCATGATCATTATAGATTCGTAATGCTGTCCAATCTATTGATGTGCTTTGGCCAAGTAGATTGATATTTCATCAGTGGGAGTGGTGCGTTGTGGTAGGTTCAACCTGGTGAGTTTCTATATCCTAGTGACAAAGTAGGGGACAAGATGCGTCTTTGTGTTGTTGCTACTAAGGATAAAACAATGGCGTTCATTCATATTGTTTGAGTTTACTTTGTCTACATCATGTCATCGTTCTCCAAGCATTAATCTGTTTTACTTAATACGCTGTATGCATGCTGGATAGCGGTTGGTGGGTGGAGTAATAGTAATAGGTGCAGGCAGGAGTTGGCCTGTTTGCTTATGGACGTGATGTTGGGGAACGTTGCATGGGAAACAAAAAATTTCCTACGCACACGCAAGATCTATCCATGGTGATGAGCATCTACGAGAGGCAGAGTGGATCTACATACCCTTGTAGATTGCTAAGCGGAAGCGTTAAGAAACACGGTTGATGTAGTCGAACGTCTTCGCGATCCAAATCGCCGAGCGTCCAGCGATCCCATCACAATCCGTCTCGCGATCCAATCACGATCCGTCCCGCGATCCCATCATGATCCATCCCGCGATCAAATCACGAACCGTCTTGCGATCCTGATCACGGTCCTTCTAATCTAGCGCCGAACGGACGGCACCTCCGCGTTCAACACACGTACAGCTTGATGACGCCTTCACCTCCTCGATCCAGCGAGCTATGGTGAAGTAGTAGATGAGTTCCGGCAGCACGACGGCGTGGTGACGGTGGTGGTGAAGAACAATCTCCGCAGGGCTTCGCCAAGCACTACGGACACTATGACGGAGGATGAACTAGAGGGGCGGGGTTGCCGGCACACGGCTTGGGGAATACTTGATGTGTTCCGGGTGCTAGCCCTGCCCCTCTATTTATATGTTGAGCCCTGGGGTCGAAACTTGGAGAAAGAGCCTCCTCAAAGTTGGTTTGGCCCGCAAGGCAAGAGTCCTCCACGGACTGCAGGACCAGACGCCAGGGTCCTCGGCGTCTGGCCCCAGATGCCAGAGTTCCTGGTGTCTGGCCCCTGGCCTTCGCAAAACTCCGTTTGCACCTTCCTTACAGCCTCGTGGGCTTTACCCCTTGGCCCAAATAAAGTGTTCTCGTATTCGAACATTTCGGGAAACATCCGAAACCACTTCCGGTGAATTCCAGAACCCTTCCGGAGACCAAACACTATTATCCCATATATCAATCTGTACCGCCGGACTATTCCGGAGTTCCTCGTCATGTCCGGGATCTCATCCAGGACTCCGAACAACCTTCGGTCACCAACATAACAACTCAACTATACTTATATCGTCACCAAACATTAAGTGTGTAGACCCTGCGGGTTCGAGAACTATGCAGACATGACCGAGACACCTCTACGGTCAATAACCAATAGCGGGACCTGGATGCCCATATTGGTTCCTACATATTCTACGAAGATCTTTATCGGTTGGACCTCTATGTCAAGGATTCAGTTAATCTCGTATACTGTTCCCTTTGTTCTTCGGTATGTTACTTGCCTGAGATTCGATCGTCGGTATCTCTATACCTAGTTCAATCTCATTACCGGCAAGTCTCTTTACTCGTTCCGTAGTACAAGATCCCGTGGCTAACACTTTAGTCACATTGCTTGCAAGGTTTGTTGTGATGTTGTATTACCGAGTGGGCCCTGAGATACCTCTCCGTTACACGGAGTAACAAATCCCAGTCTCGATCCATGCCAACTCAATAGACACCCTCGGAGATACCTGTAGAGCATCTTTATAGTCACCCAATTACGTTGCGATGTTTGATACACACAAGGCACTCCTACGGTGTCAGTGAATTGCATGATCTCATGGTCATAGGAATAGATACTTGACATGCAGAAAACAATAGCAATAAACTGACACGATCATATGCTATGTTCATAGTTTGGGTCTTGTCCATCACATCATTCTCCTAATGATGTGATCCCGTTATCAAATGACATCTCATGTCTATGGCCAGGAAACCTTTACCATCTTTGATCAACGAACTAGTTAACTAGAGGCATACTAGGGACACAGTGTTGTTTATGTACCCACACATGTATTTGAGTTTCCAATCAATAAAATTATAGCATGGATAATAAACGATTATCACGAACAAGGAAATATAATAATAACCAATTTATTATTGCCTCTAGGGCATATTTCCAACAGTCTCCCACTTGCACTAGAGTCAATAATCTAGTTCACATCACCATGTGATTTACATTGTTATGAATCTAACACCCAATGAGTTCTGGGGTTCGATCATGCTTTGCATGTGAGAGAGGTATTTAGTCAACGGTCTGCAACATTCAGATCCGTGTGTTCTTTGCAAATCTATATGTCATACTACAGATACTACCATGCTCCACTTGGAACTATTCCAAAGGGCTGCTCCACTATACGTATCCGGATTGCTACTCAGAGTCATCCAGATTGGTGTTTAAACCTTGCATCGACGTAACCCTTTACGATGAACTCTTTATCACCTCCATAATCGAGAAATATTTCCTTAGTCCTCTAGTTACTCAGGATAATCTTGACCGCTATCCAGTGATCCACTCCTGGATCACTCTTGTACCCCTTGACAGACTCATGGCAAGGCACACACAGGTGCGGTACACAGCATGGCATACTATACAGAGCCTATGGATAAGTCATAGGGGACGACCTTCGTCCTTTCTCTTTCTTCCGCCATGGTCGAGCTTTGAGTCTCACTCAACTCCACACCTTACAAATCAGGCAAGAACTCTTTCTTTGACTGATCCATTTTGAACTCTTTCAAAATCTTGTCAAGGTATGTACTCATTGAAAGTTTTATCAGACGTCTTGATCTATCTCTATAGATCCTGATGCCCAATATTTAAGTAGCTTCATTCTAGGTCTTCCTTTGAAAAACTCCTTTCAAACGACCCTTTATGCTTTCCAGGAATTCTACATCATTTCCGATCAACAATATGTCAACCACATATACTTATCAGAAATTCTATAGTGCTCCCACTCACTTTATTGCAAATACAAGTTTCTCATAAACTTTGTATAGACTCAAAAACTTTGATCACCTCATCAGAGCGTATATTCCAATTCCGAGATGCTTGCTCTAGTCCATAGAAGGATCGCTGGAGCTTGCATATATTTTAGCATCCTTAGAACTGACAAAACCTTCCGGTTGTATCACATACAACCTTTCCTCACGGACACCGTTAAGGAAACAATGTTTTGACGTCCATCTGCCAGATTTCATAATCGAAAAATGCAGCAACTGCTAACATAATTCCAACAGACTTTAGCATCGCTACGGGTGAGAAAGTCTCATCATAGTCAACTCCTTGAACTTGTGAAAAACCCTTTGCCACAAGTCAAGCTTTATAGACGGTGACATTACCATCCGCGTTTGTCTTCCTTTTAAAGATCCATTTGTTCTGAATGGCCTTTCGCCCTTCAGGTAATACTTCCAAAGCCCATACTTTGTTTTCATACATGGATCCCATCTCGGATTTCATGGCCTCTAACCATTTCTCGGAATCCGGGCCCATCATCGCTTCTCCATAGCTTGTAGGTTCATCGTTGTCCAACAACATGACCTCTACGACAGGTTTGCCGTACCACTCAGGAGCAGTACGCGTCCTTGTCAACCTACGAGGTTTGATAGTAACTTGATCCGAAGCTTCATGATCATCATCATTAACTTCCTCTTCAACTAACATAGGCTCCACAGAAACAACTTTCTGCGCTGCGCTACTCTCTGGTTGAAACAAAGGTTCAACAACCTCATCAAGTTCTATCTTCCTCCCACTCAATTCTTTCGAGAGAAACTCTTTCTTGAGAAAGGACCCATTTTAGCAACAAACACTTTGTGCTTGGATCTAAGATAGAAGGTTTACCCAACTATTACGTTAGGGTATTCTATGAAGATGCATTTGTCCGCTTTGGGTTCGAGCTCATTAGGTGAAAACCCTTTTTCACATAAGCGTCGCAGCCCCAAACATTAAGAAATGACAGCTTAGGTTTCTGCCAAACCAAAATTCATACGGTGTCATCTCAACGGACTTAGATGGTGCCCTACTTAAAGTGAATGTAGTTGTCTCTAATGCATAACCCCAAAACGATAGTGGCAAATCGATAAGAGACATCATAGTACGCACCATATCCAATAGAGCACGACTACGACGTTCGGACACACCATCACACTATGGTGTTCCAGGTGACGTGAGTTGTGAAACAACTTCCACATTGTCTTAAGTTGCATACCAAACTCGTAACTCAGATATTCACCTCCACGATCATATCGTAGACTTTTTATCTTCTTGTCACGATGATCTCAAACTTCACTCTGAATTTGTTTGAACTTTTCAAACGTTTCAGACTTGTGTTTCATTAAGTAAATATACACATATCTACTCAAATCATCAGTGAAGGTAGGAAAATAACGATATCCACCGCACGCTACAACACTCATTGGTCCGAATACATCAACATGTATCATTTCCAATAAGTCACTTCCCCGCTCCATCATACTGGAAAACGGGGTCTTAGTCATCTTGCCCATGAGGCATGGTCCGCATGTCTCAACCGATTCAAAATCGAATGAGTCCAAAGATCCATCAGCATGGAGTTTCTTCATGTGCTTTACACAAATATGCCATTTAGCGGCAGTGCCACAAGTATGTGGTACTATCATTATTAACTTTGTATCTTTTGGCATCAATATTATGAACATGTGTATCACTACAATCAAGATTCAATAAACCATTCTCATTGGGTGCATGACCATTGAAGGTATTATTCATGTAAACAGAATAACCATTATTCTCTAACTTAAATGAATAACCGTATTGCAATAAACATGATCTAATCACGTTCATGCTCAACTCAAACACCAAATAACATTTATTTAGGTTCATCACTAATCCTGAAGGTAGAGAGAGCGTGCGATAGTGATCACATCAACCTTGGAAACACTTCCAACACTCATCGTCACCTCATCCTTAGCTAGCCTCCGTTTATTCCGTAGCTTTTATTTCGAGTTACTAACATTTAGCAACCGAATCGGTATCCAATACCCAGGTGCTACTAGGAGTACTAGTAAGGTACACATCAATAACACGTATATCAAATATACTTCTGTCTATGTTGCCACCCTTCTTATCTACCAAGTATCTAGGGTTGTTCTGCTTCAGCGACCGTTCTCCTCATAATAGAAGCACATATTCTCGGGTTTGGGTTCGACCTTGGGTTTCTTAACTGGAGCAGCAACTGGCTTGCCATCCATGAAGTTTCCCTCCTTACCCTTGCCCTTCTCGAAACTAGTGGTTTTACTAACCATCAACACTTGATGCTCCTTCTTGATTTCTACCTTCGCGGTGTCAAACATCGCGAATAGCTCAGGGATCATTATTTCCATCCCTAGCATTTTATAGTTCATCACGAAGCTCTAGTAGCTTAGTGACAGTGACTTGGAGAACTATATCAATCACTATCTTATCTGGAAGATCAACTCCCACTCGATTCAAGCGATTGTAGCACCCAGACAATCTGAGCACATGCTCACCGATTGAGCTATTCTCCTTCATCTTGTAGGCAAAGAATCTTGTTGGAGGTCTCATACCTCTCAACATGGGCATGAGCCTGAGATCCCAATTTCAGCTCTTAGAACATCTCATATGTTCCGTGACGTTCAAAATGTTTTGGAGCCTCAATTCTAAGCCGTAATGCATGACGCACTGAACTATCAAGTAGTCATCAGAACGTGCCTGTCAGATGTTCACAACATCTACAGACAATGCTTGAGGGGGTGGCGCACCGAGCGGCGCATTAAGGACATAAGCCTTCTGTGCAGCAATGAGGACAATCCTCAGATCACAGACCCAGTTCGCATTATTGCTACCATCATCTTTCAACTCTATTTCTCCAGGAACATATAAAAATTCAAGGGAACTACAGCGCGAGCTAGTAATCTACAACATAATTTGCAAAGACATTTTGACTATGTTCATGATAATGAGTTTTGTTAATCATATTACTTAAAAACTCCCACTCAAATTGACATCCCTCCGGTCATTCGAGTGTCACATGATCCAAATCCAACAACTCAAGTCCGATCATCACGTGAGTTGAGGTGGTTTCAATGGTGAACATCCTCATGTTGATCATATCTACTATATGACTCATGTTTGACCTTTCGGTCTCTTGTGTTCCGAGGCCATGTCTGTACATGCTAGGTTCGTCAAGTTTAACCCGAGTGTTCCGCACGTGCAACACTGGCTTGCACCCGTTGTATGTGAACGTAGAGTCTATCACACCCGATCATCACGTGGTGTCTCGAAACGACGAACTTTCGCAACGGTGCACACTCGGGGAGAACACAATTTTATCTTGAAATTTTAGTGAGGGATCACCTTATAATGCTACCGTCGTCCTAAGAAGAATAAGATGCATAAAAGGATTAACATCACATGCAAATCATAAGTGACATGATATGGCCATGAACTTGTGCTTTTGATCTCCATCTCCAAAGCATCGGCATGATCTCCATCGTCACCGGCATAACACCACGATCTCCATCATCTTGATCTCCATCAATGTGTCGCCATGTGGTTGTCGCGCCAACTGTTGCTTCCATGACTATTTCTAACTCATAGCGATAAAGTATAGCAAAATGGCGAAAATAATTAAAGACAACCCTATGGCTCCTGCCGGTTGCCGTACTCATCGACATGCAAGTCATGATATTCTATACAATACATGATCATCTCAAACATCACATATATCTCATCATGTAATTGGCCATATCACATCACAACATACCCTGCAAAAACAAGTTAGACGTCCTCTAATTGTTGTTGCATGTTTTACGTGGCTGCTACGGGTATCTAGCAAGAACGATTCTTACCTACGCAAAAACACAACAGTGATATGCAAATTGCTATTCAACCTTCTACAAGGACCGCCTCAGTCAAATCCGATCCAACTAGAGTGGGAGAAACAGACACCCGCAAAGCCATCTTTATACAACAAGTTGCATGTTAGCGATGGAACCGGTCTCTCGTAAGCGTACGAGTAATGTTGGTCCGAGCCGCTTCATCCCACAATACCGCTGAACCAAGAAAAGACTAAGGAAGGAAGCAATCTGAACATCAACGCCCACAAACTCCTTTGTGTTCTACTCAAGATCTCATCTACGCATAGACCTAGCTCATGATGCCACTGTTTGGAATGTTGCATGGGAAACAAAAAATTTCCTACGCACACGCAAGATCTATCCATGGTGATGAGCATCTATGAGATGGAGAGTGGATCTACATACCCTTTTAGATCGCTAAGCGGAAGCGTTAAGAAACGCGGTTGATGTAGTCAAACGTCTTCGCGATCGAAATCGCCGAGCGTCCAGCAATCCCATCACGATCCGTCTCGCGATCCAATCACGATCCGTCCCACGATCCCATCATGATCCGTCCCGCGATCAAATCACGAACCGTCTCGCGATCCTGATCACGGTCCTTCTAATCTAGTGCCGAACGGACGGCACCTCCGCGTTCAACACACGTACAGCTTGATGACGCCTTCACCTCCTCCATCCAGCGAGCGATGGTGAAGTAGTAGATGAGTTCCGGTAGCACGACGGCGTGGTGACGGTGGTGGTGAAGAACAATCTCCGCAGGGCTTCGCCAAGCACTACGGAAACTATGACGGAGGATCAACTAGAGGGGCGGGGTTGCCGGCACACGGCTTGGGGAATACTTGATATGTTCCGGGTGCTAGCCCTGCCCCTCTATTTATATGTTGAGCCCTGGGGTCGAAACTTGGAGAAAGAGCCTCCTCAAAGTCGGTTTGGCCCACAAGGCAAGAGTCCTCCTCGGACTCCAGGACCAGACGCCAGGGTCCTCGGCGTCTGGCCCCAGACGCTAGAGTTCCTGGCGTCTGGCCCATGGCCTCCGCAAAACTCCTTTTGCACCTTCCTTAAAGCCTCGTGGGCTTTACCCCTTGGCCCAAATAAAGTGTTCTCGTACCCGAACATTTCGGGAAACATCCGAAACCCCTTCCGGTGAATTCCAGAACCCTTCCGGAGACCAAACACTATTATCCTATATATCAATCTTTACCTCCGGACTATTCTGGAGTTCCTCGTCATGTCTAGGATCTCATCCAGGACTCCGAACAACCTTTGGTCACCAACATAACAACTCAACTATACTTATATCGTCACCAAACGTCAAGTGTGTAGACCCTGCGGGTTCGAGAACTATGCAGACATGACCGAGACACCTCTACGGTCAATAACCAATAGCGGGACCTGGATGCCCATATTGGTTCCTACATATTCTACGAAGATCTTTATCGGTTGAACCTCTATGTCAAGGATTCAGTTAATCCCGTATACTGTTCCCTTTGTTCTTCGGTATGTTACTTGCCCGAGATTCGATCGTCGGTATCTCTATACCTAGTTCAATCTCGTTACCGGCAAGTCTCTTTACTCGTTCCATAATACAAGATCCCATGGCTAACACTTTAGTCACATTGCTTGCAAGGCTTGTTGTGATGTTGTATTACCGAGTGGGCCCTGAGATACCTCTCCGTCACACGGAGTAACAAATCCCAGTCTCAATCCATGCCAACTCAACAGACACCCTCGGAGATACCTGTAGAGCATCTTTATAGTCACCCAGTTACGTTGCGACGTTTGATACACACAAGGCACTCCTACGATGTCAGTGAATTGCATGATCTCATGGTCATAGGAACAGATACTTGACATGCAGAAAACAATAGCAATAAACTGACACGATCATATGCTATGTTCCTAGTTTGGGTCTTGTCCATCACATCATTCTCCTAATGATGTGATCCCGTTATCAAATGACATCTCATGTCTATGGCCAGGAAACCTTGACCATCTTTGATCAACGAACTAGTTAACTAGAGGCATACTAGGGACACAGTGTTGTCTATGTACCCACACATGTATTTGAGTTTCCAATCAATACAATTATAGCATGGATAATAAACGATTATCACGAACAAGGAAAAATAATAATAACCAATTTATTATTGCCTCTAGGGCATATTTCCAACACGTGATGCATATATATATATACATGATCATTGCCGTGAACATCGCATAACTATCCGCTTTTCTATCAATTACCCAATAGTAATTTGTTTACCCACCGTATGCTGCCTACATGAGAGATGCCGCCAGGGAAAACTATGGCCCCCGGGTCTATTCACTTACATATTTACAAATGCTATTATTATCTCGCTGCCTTTATTTACTTTTTATTTATCTTGCAATTTATATTTATCAACAATTATCTACACAACTCATTTGCTTGCAAATAAGGATATCAAGGGGATTGACAACCCTCTTGCCCACGTTGGGTGCAAGTTGTTTGTTCATTTGTGTGCAGCCGCTGAAGATGGTTGAGGATTGATATTCCTATTAGTTCGATAAACCTTGGTTTCATAACTGAGGGAAATACTTACCCACTTTGTGCTGCAATTACCCATTCCTCTTCACGGAAAACCTAACGCAGATCACAAGTATCAGGAAGGATTTCTGGCGCCGTTGCCGGTGAATATCATCATCAACTACCAAGTAACTTCACACAAATTTTTATTCACTTTTTTATCTTTTTATTTGCTATTATATTTAGCTTGTCTCATAAAAAACAAAAATACAAAAATATTTATCTTTGCTCGTTACTAGTTTACTTCTTCGCTTGCGAGTTTATTTGTCTTGCTTGTCACTTTGCTTGTTCGGTCACCATGTCCCAAGATAGATTCCATAATATTTCTTTTTACCAAAGAATGTCGGAAATAGGGAATTCCATGAAAACTTTCATGACTTCACAATATGAGCATAATAGATCCTTCGCTTATGAAATTAAGGAACATTCAACGTTGCTTGATGCTATTAGTAAACAACTTGATGAGGTTAATAAGGAAGTGTCTAATATCCAATCACAAGTTGCTCAAACTGAAGAGTTGCTAGGAAAGATCTCCAATAAGCAAACCACTCTAGTGAATAGGATGGCTGCTAAACCGGAATCTTTACCCATCGGGAATCATGATGAAGATCTTAAAATGATTGGTGTTTCTCCTATTGAATCTTTATTTACCTCTCTAAATATAAATGATAAAGGGACTGTAGATGAGTCAACTTTAGTAGAGAAGCGTCCAGTTTGCTTGGAGGGTGATGATTTTGATGCTAAAACTGAAAAACGTGGGTTTGGAGAGGTCAAAACTTTAACTAGTGATGTGCCCACGATTTTGGATTACAAGGACTTTAATTATGATAATTTCTCTTTAGTAGAATGTATTTCCTTGTTGCAATCTGTTATTAGCTCACCCAATTCTTATGAACAAAATAAAGCTTTTACCAAACATATAGTAGAAGCTATGATAAGATCTTATGATGAGAAACTTGAGCTTGAAGTTTCTATTCCTACAAAATTGCATGATGAGTGGGAACCTACTATCAAAATAAAGATCAATAAATATGAATGCAATGCTTTGTGTGACCTTGGTGCTAGTGTTTCAACTATTCCTAAAACTCTTTTTGATGTGCTTGGTCTCACTAATATTGAAGATTGTTCCCTCAACTTGCATCTTGCGGATTATACTATCAAGAAACCTTTGGGTAGAATTAATGATGTGCTTATTATTGCAAATAAAAATTATGTGCTTGTAGATTTCATTGTGCTTGATATTGATTGCAATCCTTCTTGTCCCATAATACTTGGAAGACCATTCTTACGAACTATAGGTGCAATCATTGACATGAAAGAGGGAAATATAAGGTTCCAATTCCCATTAAAGAAAGGGATGGAACACTTAACTAGAAAGATAATTAAACCACCTTGTGAATCAATCATGAGAGCTACTTATGGGTGGAGTGTCAAAGATGACAATACTTGAAACTATGCATTATGCCTAGCTAGGGGCATAAAACAATAGCGCTAGTTGGGAGGCAACCCAATAGTTATCTTAATTTTTGCTTTAAACTTTCTGTTTATTTTTAATAGAATGATTATTTCCTATGTAATGGTTATGCTTTTGTGTTTAAATTATTGTTTGTGCCAAGTAAAGCCTTTGGGATGACTCCCAAGATGAGTAGAATCGATGCTGAAACAAAACAGAAACTTTTGACTCTAGTACATGAATTTTCATTTTTTTCTCGAGCGTGATGTTCAGAGTTGTACTAATTACCATGGAATTAAAATAATGAGCCATACAATGAAGCTATGGGAGAGAGTCATTGAGCACCGCTTAAGGAGAATGACAAGCGTGACCAAAAATCAGTTTGGTTTCATGCCTGGGAGGTCGACCATGGAAGTCATTTTCTTGGTACGACAACTTATGGAGAGATATAGGGAGCAAAAGAAGGACATGCATATGGTGTTCATTGACTTGGAGAAGTCCTATGATAAGATACCGCGGAATGTTATGTGGTGGGCCTTGGAGAAACACAAAGTCCCAGCAAAGTACACTACCCTCATTAAGGACATGTACGATAATGTTGTGACAAGTGTTCGAACAAGTGATGGCGACACTGATGACTTCCCGATTAAGATAGGACTACATCAAGGGTCAGCTTTGAGCCCTTATATTTTTGCCCTAGTGATGGATGAGGTCACAAGGGATATACAAGGAGATATCCCATGGTGTATGCTCTTTGTGGACGATGTGGTGCTAGTCGAAGAGAGTCGGACGGGGGTCAACAGGAAGTTGGAGTTATGGAGGCAAACCTTGGAATCGAAAGGTTTTAGACTTAGTAGGACTAAAACCGAGTACATGAGGTGCACTTTCAGTACTACTAGGCACGAGGAGGAGGAGGATATTATCCTTGATGGGCAGGTGGTGCCGTAGAAGGACACCTTTCGATATTTGGGGTCCATGTTGCAGAAGGATGGGGATATCGATGAAGATGTGAACCATCGAATTAAAGCCGGATGGATGAAGTGGCACCAAGCTTCTGGCATTGTCTATGACAAGAGGGTGCCACAAAAGCAAAAAGGCAAGTTCTATAGGACGACGGTTCGACCCGCAATGTTGTATGGCGCTGAGTGTTGGCGGACTAAAAGGCGACATGTCCAACAGTTAGGTGTGGCGGAGATGCGCATGTTGAGATGGATGTGTGGCCACACAAGGAAGGACCGAATCCGGAATGATGATATACGAGATAGAGTTGGGGTAGCGCCAATTGAAGAGAAGCTTGTCCAACATCGTTTGAGATGGTTTGGGCATATTCAGCGTAGGCCTCCAGAAGCCCCAGTGCATAGCGGACGGCTAAAACATGCTGATAATGTCAAAAGAGGCCGGGGTAGACCGAACTTGACTTGGGAAGAGTATGTAAAGAGAGATCTGAAGGATTGGAGCATCACCAAAGAACTAGCCATGGACAGGGGTGCGTAGAAGCTTGCTATCCATGTGTTAGAACCATGAGTTGGTCGCGAGATCTTATGGGTTTCACCTCTAGCCTACCCCAACTTGTTTGGGACTAAAGGCTTTGTTGTTGTTGTTTGCTGTTGTTTATCGAGCGTGATAATGATCTGAAATTTTTACACAGTGTTGCTATACAAATTTTTGAGGTTGTCCTAATTGTTCAGAATTTTTAGAGTTACAGAAGTATAGGCTCTCTGCAGATTGCTACAGATTGTTCTGTTTTAGATAGATTCTGTTTTTGCTTGCATAATTGCTTGTTTTGATTATGCTATGGATTGTATCGGGGGGTATAAGCCACGGAGAAGTTAGAATGCAGTACCTATTATGCATTTATAAAATTTGAATCAATTTATAACAGTACTTAAAGTATGCAATATGTTTCTTATACTAACGGATCTCACGAGGTTTTGTTGAGTTTTGTGTGATTGAAGTTCAAGTTTTGGGTGTTATCTTGATGGACAAAGGAATAAGGCGTAGCAAGAGCCTAAGCTTGGGGATGCCCAAGTCACCCCATTTTAAAGGAGACTCAAGCATCTAAGCTTGGGGATGCCCCGGAAGGCATCCCCTCTTTCATCTCAAATCCATCAGTATGTCACTTCAAGCTATATTTTCATTCGTCACATGATATGAGTTTTGCTTGGAGCGTCGTTTGCTTTTACTTTCAGATTGCCACAATCATTGTTTGCTGGACACACCTATTTAAGAGAGACACACCTGTATCATAATTTGTTAGAATACTCTATGTGCTTCACTTATATCTTTTGAGCTTAGCAGTTGCTCTAGTACTTCACTTATATCTTTTGAGCACGGTGGCGTGTAGATTTTAAAGAAATAATTTCACTCTCGTTTTTCACTTATATCTGTTTGAGAGTTAATAAATAGTGACGGTAATTTGCATGGGTCATAAAGACTAGTCCAAGAATATTAGGTATTCAATAAGTGATAATCAAAACCATCATGTAGCACATATAGAGAAATTGTGGGTCAATGATATTGATGTAGTAATATGAAATAGGTGTGAGTTCATAATTGTTAAACCGTAGAATTGTCGATATTAAGAAAGGTTGACCTTTTTGTTCATCTAAAAAATAAAGAGGCATGGTGACGATGTGTGAGCATTTATATTCCTCGTTGAAATCCTAGTGTTGTTTCGGGTCGGAAGCGCGCGATGGTTAACTCCTACCAACCTCTTCCCTCGGGGCATGTGGAGAATGCTTTGATTTGTGTTAAAAACTAATAAAACTTTGCAATAAGTATATGAGTTCTTTATGACTATTGTGAAACCATGGACATACGCAATCTCGCCTTTTCATAATTTGCTAGCCTCTTCGGAACCGTGCATAGCCCGTTCTCACTTCGAGGATCGGTGCAACTATCGTCGGTGCATCCAAACCCCGTGACATGACACACTCTGTTGCACATAAGCCTTATTATATCTTCCTCAAAACAACCACCATACCTACCTATCATGGCATTTCCATAGCCATTCCGAGATATATTGCCATGCAAATTCCATCGTCACTTCACATGACTAGTTCGTTCATCATCATATTGCTTTGCATGATCATATAGAGCTGACATAGTATTTGTGGCAAAGCCACCGTTCATAATGTTTTTGATACATGTCACGCTAGATCATTGCACATCCTGGTACACTGCCAGAGGCATTCATACAGAGTCATATTTTCATATCAGTTCTCCATATTGAGTTGTAAGTAAATAAAAGTGTGATGATCATCATTATTAGAGCATTGTCCCAGTGAGGAAAGAATGATGGAGACGATGATTCTCCCATAAGTCGAGATGAGACTCCGGACGAAAATAAAGATGGGGGAGGCCAAATGAGCCCACCATCCATTCAAAAAAAGAGAGAAAATAAGAGAAGGGACTTTGATACTATCCTTTACCACACTTGTGCCTCAAAGTGGCACCATGCTCTTCGTGTAGAGAGTCTCATGATATGTCACTTTCATACGCTAGTGGGAATTACCTATTCATTATTACAAACTTGGCTTGTATATTCCTATGACGGACTTCCTCAAATGCCCAAGGTCTTCATGAGCAAGCAAGTTGGATGCACACCCCACTTAGCTTCATTTGAGCTTTAATACACTTATAGCTCTTGTGCATCATTTGCATGGCAATCCCTACTCTTCGCATTGACATCTGTAGATGGGCATCTTCATAGCCCGTTGGTACGCCTAGTTGATGTGAGACTATCTTCTCCACTTCCTACCCCTTTGATATCTACCACCATACTCTATTCCACTTAAATGTTATGTCCAATGGCTCACGCTCATGTATTGCGTGAAGAATAAAAAGTTGATGCATATTGAAAAAGTACGAACCAATTGCCTGACTTGGACACCGTGGTGCTTAAGATTTGTATTAATGTGGTGAAGATGGAGCCATGCCTTGCTAATATAACAAGATGAATGGGGGGGTAAACATTTCTTAAGGATCGTATACTTTTAAGAATTAACAATTATGTTTCTTACATATTAATTATTGCTATGTTAATATTTGTTGATTCATCTTTTCTCAATGAGCATACATGCATAAGATTACATAGTGGATAGCATGTCACATCAAAAATTCTGTTTTTATCATTTACCTACTCGAGGACGAGCAGGAATTAAGCTTGGGGATGCTTGATACGTCTCCAACGTATCTATAATTTTTGATTTTTCCATGCTGATATATTATCATTCTAGGATACTTTTTGGGTCTTTATTTACCAATTTATAATATTTTTTAGCACTAACCTATTGACCCAGTGCCCAGTGCCAGTTGTTGTTTTCTGCATGTTTTTGCCTTTTTAGGTTTACCGTACCAAACGAAGTCCAATTGCCACTAAACTTTTTGATGATTTTTTTGGACTATAAGAAGACCTAGAAGCTTCTGAAGGAGGCCAGGAGGTGCATGAGGGCCCCACCACACATCAGGGCGCGCCCTGGGGGGCGCGCCATGATATGTGGTGGCCCCCTCAGCTGCCTCCCGACGTCCCTCTTTGGCCTATAAATTCTCTAATATTGCAAAAACCCTGAAGGCAGTCCCGAAACCCTTTTTCCACCGTCGCAAGTCTCTGTTCCGTTGCGAGGCCATCTGCAGCTTCGTTTCGGCACCCTGTCGGAGGGGGGATCGATCACAGAGGGCCTCTTCATCAACCTTGCTGCCCTCATGATGATGTGTGAGTAGTTCACCACAGACCTATTGGTCCATAGCTAGTACCTAGATGTCAATATCTCTCTCTTATGATCTTCAATACAATGATCATCGCATCTTTGCTTTGATCTATCCGATGTAATCCTATTGTGCGGTGTGTTTGTTGGGATCCGATGAATTGTGGGTTTATGTTCAGATTATTCATAAAAATTATTTGAGATACCTCTGATATATATTGTCTCTTAATTGCATGATCATTATAGCTTCGTAATGCTCTCTGATCTATTGATGTGCTTTGCCCAAGTAGATTGATATTTCATCGGTGGGAATGGTGCGTTGTGGTAGGTTCAACCTGGCGAGTTTCTATATCCCAGTGACAAAGTAGGGGACAAGATGCGTCTTTGTGTTGTTGCTACTAAGGATAAAATGATGGGGTTCATTCATATTGTTTGAGTTTACTTTGTCTACATCATGTCATCGTTCTCCAAGCATTACTCTGTTTTACTTAATAATCTAGATGCATGCTGGATAGCGGTCGATGAGTGGAGTAATAGTAATAGGTGCAGGCAGGGGATGGCCTATTTGCTTATGGACATGATGCCTATATATACATGATCATTGTCGTGAACATCGCATAACTATCCGCTTTTCTATCAATTGCCCAACAGTAATTTGTTTACCCACCGTATGCTGCCTACATGAGAGATGCCGCTAGGGAAAACTATGGCCCCCGGGTCTATTCACTTATATATTTACAAACGCTATTATTACCTCACTGCCTTTATTTAATTTTTATTTATCTTGCAATTTATATTTATCAACAATTATCTACACAACTCATTTGCTTGCAAATAATGAGATCAAGGGGATTGACAACCCTCTTGCCCGCGTTGGGTGCAAGTTGTTTGTTCATTTGTGTGTAGCCGCTGAAGACGGTTGAGGATTAATATTCCTATTGGTTTGATAAATCTTGGTTTCATAACTGAGGGAAATACTTACCCATTGTAGGATCACCCGAGAACTCATGTGAGACACCTTTTTCGTCAAGAAAGGTATCCACATGGGTGTTCTTGAACTCCGATCCGTTATAGCTTCGAACCTTCTTGATCTTCACTTCAAACTGATTTTGCACTTTGCGAACGAAGTTCTTGAAGATCTTTTGTACCTGCGACTTATCATCAAGAAAGAATACCCATGTAAATCTGGAAAAATCATCAACTATAACTAGACCATAGGAATTTCCACCGAGGCTCTTGTAAGCATTGGGACCAAAAAGATCCATGTGAAGTAACTCAAGTGGTCTCCTAGTAGTCATGATATTCTTTACGGGATGACTTCCACCTACTTGCTTTTCAGCTTGACAAGCACTACAAAGTCTATCTTTGTCAAAGATAACATCTTTAACACCAAGTATATGATCACCTTTGATAAGCTTGTCTAGATTACACATGCCAACATGTCCTAGTCTTCTATGCCAAAGCCAACCTTTAAAAGATTTTGCAATAAGACAAGTATGAGGTTTGGATCTCTTAGTGAAATCAACAATGTATAGATCACCTCTACGGAAACCGGTAAAGACCATGTTATGATTATCTTGACGAAACACTTGGCAATCTACTTTCGTGAATAGCACATTAAAACCAAAGTCGGCAAGTCTAGATACGGAAAGATGATTGTAGCCAAGGGATTCAACAAGCATGACATTTTGAATAGAGCTATCATGGGATATGGCCACCTTACCAAGACCAAGTACCTTACCCTTGGAGTTGTCTCCAAACGCTACGTACCTTCGCGGTCCATGGTTTGGTGTGATCTCTTCAAACATTTCTCTATCTCCGGTCATATGATCGGTGCATCCGCTATCGAGAATCCACTCTTTTCCTCTAGACATGTAATCCTTGAAGTTTGACATAAGACTTAGATTCTTCATGATCTTCTCATACTCGATGTCGAACAGCTCATCTTCATCATGGTAGCCATGTTCCACATTGTCATCATCAAGTGGGAAATCCTCGTCACAAAGAACAAGAGATTTTTTAGGGTTGTGATCATAACAATGTTCAAGATTATGAATGCAAATGGCTTCTTCAATGATGTTGTTGATAGTTATGACATCTCCTTTAGCACGCATGAGGTCTCTAAGCTCAAATAGATAGTCATCAAACTTGGGATCACTAGGCGTCATTTTGTGAAAGGCAATAGTTTTATAAAGAATTTCATCAAGATTACTCAATGAATAACTTGGATATCTTTTCTCCAAGTCATTCCACAAAGTATAAGAACATTCAAAATTCTTCATTTGATTAAGCACAGTTCTAGGCAATCCTCTAACGATGAGATTAACAGTTCTAAGATTGCATAGCATATCAATTTCCTCTTCGTGTGTGGGATGTAAAGGATCAATGGGAGGTACATAGGGGTTCTTAACATACTTGCTCAATTGAAATTCATTAAATAGCTCAAGCATCAAAGTTTTCCATTGACTATAGTACTCTCCATCAAGAATAGGCACTCTACAACTCAAACTCCCTATACTAGACACATCCATCTTCCTCCACGGTGATTAAACCGAAGCAATGGAGACCAATGCTCTGATACCACTTGTAGGATCACTAGAAGAATGTCTAGAGGGGGTGAATAGACTACTAGCAGGAATTTAAAACCTAGCCTTTTCCCAAGTTAATTGGTTGGCAGATTTTAACAATAAGCAAGTCTAGCACACCCTACACATGCATGTCAACAAGTATGGCAGCGGAAAGTAAAGACATTGCACATGGAGTAAAGAGTTGAGATAGGGAGATCAAATGCAATTTGTAGACACGAAGATTTTTCCCGTGGTTCCGATAGGTGGTGCTATCGTACGTCCATGTTTATGGAGTCTTCAACCCACGGAGGGTAACAGTCGCGAGAGTCCACGAAGGGCTCCACCCATAAGGGTCCACGAAGTAGCAACCTTGACTATTCCATAACGGCTTCCGTCCATGAAGGACTAGCCTCACTATGGGTAGATCTTCACGAAGTAGGCGGTGTCCTTGCCCATACAAACTTCTTGGTTCAACTCCACAACACGAAGTAGGAGGGTCCCAAGCGACACCTAACCAATCTAGGAGGCACCACCCTCCAAAAGGTAATAGGCTCGGCAATGTCGATGAACTCCTTGCTCTTGTGCTTCAAGATGATAGACTCCTCAACACACAATCACTCTCTCATAGATTTGGCTTGGTGGAAGAGATTGGATTGGCGGAAAGCAACTTGGGGAGGCTAGAGATCAAGATTCATATGGATAGAGTGGAATGGCTTGATCTCAACACATGAGTAGGTGTCTCTCTCTCAGAAAATATGATGGGGGCAAGTATGGAATAGTTCTGAGTGCTTCTCTTTCGAGTAGGTGGTGGTGAAGGGGTATATATAGGCATCTCCAAAAATCCAACCGTTACACCTAAAGTGACCAACTCGGTGACACCGATGTGTGAATCTCGGTGGTACCGAAGTGATCAAAAGGTGACAACTTTTGAATCTCTGTGAGACCGATATATAAATCTCGGCGGTACTGATAAGGTGACCAACGGTCAGATTGTGCAACTCGGTGACGCCGATCCAACAAACTCGGTGGTACCGATTTTGTGAATCGAGGTAACAGAAAGTTGGCAACCCAAACTCGGTGGCACCGAAGTGGAATCGGTTGCACCGATGTTCTAGGGTTTGGCATGGGTCTGTCTGAGTTTGGGAATCGATGTTACCGAGTGGAAAGTGTTGGTTGCACCGATTTTGGATATTTGACTTTGGACAGACTTTTGTGGAAGAGCTTGTGTGTGTTTTTGGTGACTATCACTTGTGCACGTATGAGCATTTTGTTCACCAACAGTACCTTACCCCCTTTTAATAGTATTGGCTTTCCTATGGACTCAAAGTGATTTCTCACAAAGTAAAATGTAGAGTCCTCTTCCTTGAAGCTTTGCCAATCCATTTCCTTGCATCTTGGGGTTACTCCTCACAGCCCTTTTTGCCAACCCATCTCTCCATGGACTTTTATCTGAAATACACTAGGTAAAAGTATTAGTCCAAGAGACAATGTATGTTGTCAGGAATTATCAAAACCACCATGGGAGCATGTTGTGCTTTCAATCTCCCCCTTTTTGGTAATTGATGACAACATACAATCAAAGCTTCAAATAAAGATATGCATGGATATAATGAAGACTTTGAGAGACACATGACTTAGACTTGCTCCCCCTAAATGTGTGCAATCCCTTTAAAGGATAGTTGCTTTGGAATGCATGGACACACATATAGTGGAAGGGACAAAATGAGTCTTGTGTGTCTTGGCTATATGAATGAGATGTATCCTTGTTCAAGACTTCACTCTTGCAAACAATATGTGCAAGAAGCAAGAGATCATCTTGAGCAAGGATATGATGCATATACTTACCTTGAGTTCTTGAGCATTTTAGTAGTAGAAACACACTTGAGAAAACAATGTTAGGAAACACGAGAGTATTCTACTAATCAAAAGCAATGGAACTCAAAAGTACCAAGATATGGAGAACATATAGAAGGTAGTATTCCTTAAGATTGATATGTCTCCAAGAATATTTAGAGCTTTCTCCCCCTTAGATATGAAAAAGGTAGATCATCCTCTCCCCCTGAATCTTAGCATGTAGATATTGGGATTGGATAGGGTGAGAAAAGTCTAACATGAGTAGTCAAATGAAATAACATCTTTTCTCCAAACATATTTTTCTCCCCCTACTTTGGTAATCTCACCTTGTCTAAATAAGTATAAGCTTTGATATTCTCCTCTCCTCCTTGATTATATCTCCCCCTTTGCATAAGCATGTATCTCCCCCTTTAGCTTTGAAGCTTTGGTATTTCTCCCCCTTTGGCATTAATTTCCAAAAAGGTCATACACAGGGTTTGATACAGGGATCATTGATTAATAAGGGATCCTTGAGAACAAGGGTCATTGAATGTAGGGTTCATAGAAATGAGAATTGAGGGAATCATTGAAAACAATTTCTCTCCCTTTGGCTGATCTGAGAGCATGTAAGACTTCTCCTCCTTTGAGTTAGGGATCCTTAAATAAAGTTTCTCCCCCAAATATTTTTTTTAATTTTTATTATTATTTAATGAGGGATCATTGAAGAATTGAAAATATCACAATAGGATCACTAAGGAAACAAAGATTCACCAACATGAATACAGACTGGAGAAGACATCAAGTCGGTGGCTCCGAGACAAACAAGTCGGTGGTACCGAGATGTTGATTTGCAGCTCATCTGCTAATTCGATAGAACCGAGTTATTTGTATCGGCGGCTCCGAGGCTAAAACAGAAACTTGGCAATGTTTGAGAATCTTGCAAATAAATCTAGAAAATTTGTAACAAGGTGTCAAAAGGAATTTTCAAAGGAAATGCAAAATATTTTACAAAAAGATATCAACTAGAGAAGATTTGAGTGATTCCAAGAAATCTTGCAAATAGAGAATGAACCACACAAGATTCTTAACTAGATGATGGGCGGTGACTAGGTGATACGTCTCCAACGTATCTATAATTTATGAAGTATTCATGCCATGTTTATAATAATTTTATATGATTTTGGTATGATTTGATTAGAACTAACCCGGACTAACGCTGTTTTCAGCAGAGCTACCGTGGTGTTGTTTTTGTGCAGAAATAAAAGTTCTCGGAATGGGCTGAAAATTTACGAAGAATATTTTTGGAAAATAAAAAAAATATTGGAGCAAAAAGATACCGGAGAGGAGTCCCGAGGAGGCCACAAGCCTAGGGGGCGCGCCCCCCTGACTTGTGGGCCCCTCGAGCACCCCCCCCCTGACGTGATTCCAACGCCAAGTACTCCTATAAATCGTGAAACCTCCAGAAAGAAACCTAGATCGGAAGTTCCACCGCCGTAAGTCTCTGTAGCCACGAAAGATCAATCTTGTCTCTCTCCGGCACCCTGCCGGAGGGGGTCACCATCATCGGAGACCATGGAGGAGGAAGACGGAGGGGCCATCATCACCATGGAGGCCAAGGACCAGAGGGAGAACCTCTCCCCACCAAGGGGGAGGCCATGGAGGAGGAAGCACAAGGGGGAGACCCTCTCCCCCTCTCTCTCGGTGGCGCCGGAGTGCCATCGGGGGAACCATCGCTGCGGTGATCGTCTTCATCAACATCACCTTCTTCATCACCATCCTCATCTCCTTTCAGCGGTCCACTCTCCCGCACCCCGCTGTAATCCCCTACTTGAACATGGTGCTTTATGCCACATATTATGATCCAATGATGTGTTGCCATCCTATGATGTTTTGAGTAGATTTCTTTTGTCCTTTGGGTTGATTGATGATCTAGATTGGTTTGAGTTGTATGTTTATTTTGGTGCTGTCCTATGGTGCCTTCCGTGCCGCGCACATGTGAAGGATTCCCGCTGTAGGGTGTTGCAATACGTTCATGATTCGCTTATAGTGGGTTGCTAGAGTGACAGAAGCTTAAACCCGAGTAAGGGGGTTGTTGCGTATGGGATAAAGGGGACTTAATGTTTTAATGCTATGGTTGGGTTTTACCTTAATGATCTTTAGTAGTTGCGGATGCTTGCTAGAGTTCCAATCATAAGTGCATATGATCCAAGTAGAGAAAGTATGTTAGCTTATGCCTCTCCCTCATATAAAATTGCAATAATGATTACCGATCTTGTTAACAATTGCCTAGGACAATTCCGCACACCGACTCATCATTATTCCACACTCGCTATTTGTAATATATTCTAACTTTATGATAATAGCACCTATTTTTATATTTCAGTTCTCCGATATCATGCAAAGCTATTCTCTTCATACCCACAACGTAGTTTTATTTCTCGTTTCTAGTTGGAAGCAAACGTTCAACGTACGTAGAGTCTTATCAGTGGCAGATAGGACTTGAGAGAATATTGATCTTACCTTTAGCTCCTTGTGGGCTCTACACTCCATACTTATCACTTCCACCTTTGGAAATTGCTATGATGATTCCTTGCACTTGGGGATTATCACTAGGTCACCTATATTAGAGTATATTGACTTAGGAGCCAAGCAAGAATACTTGATCATAGGTCGTACTCATCGTTAAGCTCAAAATGGGGTTACCATTTTTCGATTAAGCATTTTAATGTTTTCATATCACTTGAGTTGCTTTACCTCATAACTTGGAGTAAAGCCTTTTCAAGGATATGAGTACATACCTTTGAGATGTTGATGACGTAGCTTGTAGGTGAACTTGTTGAGGATGCTCGAGGTTGATGAAGATCATCTTGAGTTGGGAGCATTCCTTCTCATTTTAGTACACTTGTCACCTACATAGTTTAGTCATGCAAGGAAGAACATGATATGACACGATACCAATTGTGAAGTACAAATATGTGTCAAGGATATGTTTTTGTTGTCTTCTTCCTTCCGTCATCAAGATAGCTTGTGGATACTTGGTCATGACAAGATTGCTTATGATTGGTGTTGATAACAATCTTGTGGAATGAAGTTCTTCCAAGTACCTACAAAAGGTTAGATGCAATACAAGGGAGCATAGAATTCCATGGTATAAGATAACATGTCAAGAGTATCATGGAAGTATAATGTAAGCTCATGCCCTTGCATGCAACCGAGTGAGTCTAGCTCAAGTTTGAAGCATCGATGATGTTCAACTCACTCCTCAAGTGACAAAATGTCTTCTCATCAAGTGGCTTAGTAAAGATATCGGCCAATTGCTTGTTAGTGCGAACATGCTTAAGATCAATATCTCCTTTGGCAACATGATCACGAATGAAATGATGTCGAACTTGAATATGCTTAGTTCGAGAATGTTGCACAGGATTATGACCGATCTTAATGGCACTTTCATTATCAAAAAGGAATGGAACATTTTTCACATGGATTCCATAATCCTTAAGCGTTTCTGTCATCCATAGTAATTGTGCACAACATGATCCGGCAGCAATATACTCAGCTTCGGCAGTTGATAGAGATACTGAGTTTTGTTTCTTGGAGGACCAAGACACAAGAGATCTACCAAGAAATTGACAAGTACCCAAAGTGGATTTTCTATCAACCTTGTCACCGGCATAGTCCGAATCGGAATAGCCAACAAGGTTAAAGGAAGATCCCTTGGGATACCAAATGCCAAAGTTTGGTGTTTGTATCAAATATCTCACAATACGTTTCACGGCCAAAAGATGACACTCTTTAGGTGCAGCTTGATATCTAGCACACATGCAAACACTAAGCATAATATCGGGACGGGAGGCACATAGATATAGCAATGAACCAATCATAGATCGATAAACCTTTTGATCAACCGGTTTGTCCTCCTTGGTAAGATCAACATGTCCACTAGTAGGCATAGGAGTTTTCATACCTTTGCACTCTTGCATGCTGAACTTTTTGATCAAGTCCTTGGTATACTTAGTTTGGGAGATGAAAGTTCCTTCTCTCGTTTGCTTGATTTGCAAACCAAGAAAGAATTTCAGCTCACACATCATGGACATCTCATACTTCTCGGACATCAACCTTCCAAATCTTTCACTAAATTGTGGGTTAGTAGATCCAAAGATAATATCATCCACATAGATTTGGCACACAAATAATTCACCATTAACTCTCTTAGTGAATAAGGTTGCATCAATTTTACCAATTTCAAAACCTTTTTCAATGAGAAACTTCGTTAAACATTTATACCAAACATGTGGGGGCTTGCTTAAGACCATAAAGAGCTTTACGAAGCTTGTAAACATGATTGGGTTTCTTAGGATTCACAAAAACCAGGTGGTTGCTTAACATAGACTTCTTCTTCAATCTCACCATTTAAAAAGGCACGTTTAATGTCCATTTGATAAAGCGTGATATCATGGTGATTAGCATAGGCAAGAAGAATGCGAATAGCTTCAAGTCTAGTGACGGGGGCATAGGTCTCACCGTAGTCCATACCTTCGACTTGCGTATATCCTTGGGCTACGAGACGTGCCTTGTTGCATACGATTTGACCGTCTTCGTCTTGCTTGTTTCGAAACACCCATTTGGTTCCGATGATGTTGTGCTCGTCCTCAGGCTTCTCCACGAGTGTCCACACTTCGTTCCTCTCAAAGTTGTGAAGCTCTTCATGCATTGTGTTCACCCAATCCGGGTCTTCAAGAGCTTGTTCTACCTTCAAGGGTTCAATGCTAGAGATGAAAGAATAATGCTCATAGAAATTAGCTAAGCGAGTTTTAGAGCGAGTGATTCTCCCGGTTTGTATGTCACCAAAGATTTGGTTTAGAGGATGGTTTTTGGTCACTCTTGCTCAACCTCGGGGTAGCTTAGGCTTGTTGAATGGTGGAGCTTCTTCTTCATCATCATCTCCTTCGTCTTCATTGTTGTTGAAGGTGTCGTTTCCTTGAGGTGGTGGTGAAGGAGGTTATGGTGGATCTTCATGATGTACTTCCTCCTCTTCATCATCTTGTCGTGTACCGCTTGTGGATGCTTCCATGTCGTGTCGAGGTTCACCTTCACGTGAAGTAGGGGCTTCCACTTGAGTTGACGAAGTACTTTCCTTCACCTCCATGGGACGAATCTTGCCAATGGACAAGTCTTGGATAGCTTCCGAAGGGTCCTTATCTCGACGATGCTTATCAAGAATGTAGCACTTTGAACCGAATACCCGAAAGTTTCCAACTTGGGGTTTGTTACCGGTGAGTAGCTCGTATGTCGTTTTACCGAGAAGCTTGTGCAAGTAAAGTCGGTTTGTGGCATGACATGCTGTTTCCACGGCTTCTGCCCAAAAGTGTCTTGGCGTCTTGTATTCGTCAAGCATCGTTCTTGCCATCTCAATAAGAGTTCGGTTCTTCCTCTCAACAACTCCATTTTGTTGAGGCGTGTACGTAGCCGAGAACTCATGTGAGACACCTTCTTCGTCAAGAAAGGTATCCACATGGGCGTTCTTGAACTCCGATCCGTTATCGCTTCGAACCTTCTTGATCTTCACTTCAAACTGATTTTGCGCTTTGCGAACGAAGTTCTTGAAGATCTTTTGTACCTGCGACTTACCATCAAGAAAGAATACCCACGTAAATATGGAAAAATCATCAACTATAACTAGACCATAGGAATTTCCACCGAGGCTCTTGTAAGCATTGGGACCAAAAAGATCCATGTGAAGTAACTCGAGTGGTCTCCTAGTAGTCATGATATTCTTTACGGGATGACTTCCACCTACTTGCTTTCCAGCTTGAAAAGCACTACAAAGTCTATCTTTGTCAAAGATAACATCTTTAACACCAAGTATATGATCACCTTTGATAAGCTTGTCTGGATTACGCATGCCACCATATCCTAGTCTTCTATGCCAAAGCCAACCTTTAGAAGATTTTCCAATAAGACAAGTACGAGGTTTGGATCTCTTAGTGAAATCGACAATGTATAGATCACCTCTACAGAAACCGGTAAAGACCATGTTATGATTATCTTGATGAAACACTTGGCAATCTACTTTCGTGAATAGCACATTAAAACCAAAGTCGGCAAGTCTAGATACGGAAAGAAGATTGTAGCCAAGGGATTCAACAAGCATGACATTTTGAATAGAGCTATCATGGGATATGGCCACCTTACCAAGACCAAGTACCTTACCCTTGGAGTTGTCTCGAAACGTTACGTACCTTCACGGTCCATGGTTTGGTGTGATCTCTTCAAACATTTCTCTATCTCCGGTCATATGATCGGTGCATCCGCTATCGAGAATCCACTCTTTTCCTCCGGACATGTAATCCTTGAAGTTTGCCATAAGACTTAGATTCTTCATGATCTTCTCATACTCGATGTCAAACAGGTCATCTTCATCATGGTAGCCATGTTCCACATTGTCATCATCAAGTGGGAAATCCTCGTCACAAAGAACAAGAGATTCGTTAGGGTTGTGATCATCACAATGTTCAAGATTATGAATGCGAATGGCTTCTACAATGATGTTGTTGATAGTTATGACATCTCTTTTAGCACGCATGAGGTCTCTAAGCTCAAATAGATAGTCATCAAACTTGGGATCACTAGGCGTCATTTTGTGAAAGGCAATAGTTTTATGAAGAATTTCATCAAGATTACTCAATGAATAACTTGGATATATTTTCTCCAAGTCATTCCACAAAGTATAAGCACATTCAAAATTCTTCATTTGATTAAGCACATTTCTAGGCAATCTTCTAACGATGAGATTAACAGTTCAAAGATTGCATAGCATATCAATTTCCTCTTCGTGTGTGGGATGTAAAGGATCAATGGGAGGTACATAGGTGTTCTTAACATGCGTGCTCAATTGAAATTCATTAAATAGCTCAAGCATCAAAGTTTTCCATTGACTATAGTACTCTCCATCAAGAATAGGCACTCTACAACTCAAACTCCCTATACTAGACACATCCATCTTCCTCCACGGTGATTAAACCGAAGCAATGGAGACCAATGCCCTGATACCACTTGTAGGATCACTAGAAGAGTGTCTAGAGGGGGGGTGAATAGACTACTAGCAGGAATTTAAAACCTAGCCTTTTCCCAAGTTAATTGGTTGGCAGATTTTAACAATAAGCAAGTCTAGCACACCCTACACATGCATGTCAACAAGTATGGCAGCGGAAAGTAAAGACATTGCACATGGAGTAAAGAGTTGAGATAGGGAGATCAAACGCAATTTGACGACACGAAGATTTTTCCCGTGGTTCCGATAGGTGGTGCTATCATACGTCCACATTTATGGAGTCTTCAACCCACGGAGGGTAACGGTCGCGAGAGTCCACGAAGGGCTCCACCCATAAGGGTCCACGAAGTAGCAACCTTGATTATTCCATAACGGCTTCCGTCCAAGAAGGACTAGCCTCACTATGGGTAGATCTTCACGAAGTAGGCGATCTCCTTGCCCGTACAAACTTCTTGGTTCAACTCCACAACACAAAGTAGGGGGCTCCCAAGCGACACCTAACAAATCTAGGAGGCACCACCCTCCAAAAGGTAATAGGCTCGGCAATGTTGATGAACTCCTTGCTCTTGTGCTTCAAGATGATAGACTCCTCAACACACAATCACTCTCTCACAGATTTGGCTTGGTGGAAGAGATTGGATTGGTGGAAAGCAACTTGGGGAGGCTAGAGATCAAGATTCATATGGATAGAGTGGAATGGTTTGATCTCAACACATGAGTAGGTCGCTCTCTCTCAGAAAATATGATGGGGCAAGTATGGAATAGTTCTGAGTGCTTCTCTTTCGAGTAGGTGGTGATGAAGGGGTATATATAGGCATCTCCAAAAATCCAACCATCACACCTAAAGTGACCAACTCGGTGACACCGATGTGTGAATCTCGATGGTACCAAAGTGATCAAAAGGTGACAACTTTTGAATCTCGGTGAGACCGATATATAAATCTCGGCGGTACCGATAAGGTGACCAACAGTCAGATTGCGCAACTCGGTGACGCCGATCCAACAAACTCAGTGGTACCGATTTTGTGAATTGAGGTAACAGAAAGTTGGCAACCCAAACTCGGTGGCACCGAAGTGGAATCGGTTGCACCGATGTGCTAGGGTTTGGCATGGGTCTGTCTGAGTTTAGGAATCGGTGGCACCGAGTGGAAAGTGTTGGTTGCACCGATTTTGGATATTTGACTTTGGACAGACTTTTGTGGAAGAGCTTGTGGGTGTTTTTGGTGACTATCACTTGTGCACGTGTGAGCATTTTGTTCACCAACAGTACCTTACCCCCTTTTAATAGTATTGGCTTTCCTATGGACTCAAAGTGATTTCTCACAAAGTAAAATATAGAGTCCTCTTGCTTGAAGTTTTGCCAATCCATTTCCTTGCATCTTGGGGTTACTCCTCACAACCCTTTTTGCCAACCCATCTCTCCATGGACCTTTATCTGAAATACACTAGGTAAAAGTATTAGTCCAAGAGACAATGTATGTTGTCATGAATTATCAAAACCAGCAAGGCAGCATGTTGTGCTTTCACCCACTTTGTACTGCAATTACCCGTTCGTCTTCACGGAAAACCCAACGCAGATCACAAGTATCACATCCCCCCTAAGAGGGATAAAATAAGCTTGGGTTTTGTCATAGAAGACTTCATGTAGGTGATGTTGTGGTGGATGCTCATTGTTGATGAAGATCATCTTGAGTTGGGAGAAATCCTTGTTGTTTCGTACTCTTCTCACCTACACGGGTTAGTCCCACACAAGGAACAAATACAAGGATATCTATCGACATGGAGTGAAATGCATACATGATAATGTCCATTGATTCTTTTATTACCTTGTCCCTTTCTTACCTTTAAGGGAATGTGTGACTCCTTGAACTATTACATAAGGTTGCATTTGATTGCAAATAGTCCTTACCAACAACGAATGTGAGTGAATTTCATTGGCGGAGTCACCCCTCAAAACTTCTATAGTTCTTCTTCTTGGGGACCCACATCAAATTGATGGGAATCCTTGGAGTTGAAGTAGCACTGGTTGAAGTAGAACTTGGAGTAGCCTTGGGAACCCACTTGACCATGGCTATGGACTCATCTTCAAATGTGTCAATCTTCTTTTGAAGCTTGTCCTTGCCCTTGAGCTTGTGGTTGTGTGGTGGAAGGTCAGCTAGAGATTTTGTTCCCTTGGGGAGAGTATGTTCATACTTCTCCTTTTGAGGAACAAACTTCGGCTTGGGGTATTGACCTTCTTCCCATTCAACTCCATTGCCGTTGAAGTAGCCAATGCCTTGGTTCTTCCGGTATCCTCCATGCTTGCGTACAATCTCCTCGAATTGCTTACATCCGGCAAGACTTTTGTAGATACCTTTTTCTATAATCCCTTTCAAAAGATCGTTTTCTTGCTCAAGTGTAACTTGGGTAAGAGAATCATGGAATCAATAGAATTACTTCAAGAAATATCATTGGATTTATCATTCTTATTGTTGCTACTAGATAAAGAACCTTTCTTACCTTTGTTATTAGTTTGCTTAGTTTTAACTTGTGGCATGAATGTAGACAAGAGTAGTCGTTTGGCTAGATAAGAGGAAGTCTTCTTTTGAAGATCGTCATTGATAGCTTTAAGAAATCATGGTCTTGCTCCAAATTGAGCTTCTTGAAGCATAGCTTCTCATGAGTTCTTACAAGCTCTCTATGATCTTCTAGAGTAGATTCATGGGATAACCTAAGAGTGTTTAATTCTTTAGTTAGTTGCTCTATTTCCTTCTTATCATCATCACATGACTTATCTTAACTAACATGATTATTATCAGGTTCATTTTGACTAATATCAATAGTTTTGTCAAATAGCAAGTCATCATCTCCAAGTAAGTCATCCTCATCACTATTAAAGTCAATGTATTCGGGGTGCGATACCTTGGGGCCTTTAGCCATGAAGCAACTTCCACTTCCTTCATTTGGTGAATCAAATATGTCATAGGAGTTGGAGGAAATGAGTGCAAGTCTGGCAACACCTTCATCTTGACTATAGTCGGAGTCGGAGTGATAGCTTCTCTCGGAGTGGTTTTGGGATTCGGAGCTGGAAACCCATTCACCAACATGAGCCTGATGTCTTCTTCTTGTGTAGCTCTTGGTGTACTTGTCCTTCTTCTCCAAGTCTTTACTTCTCCGGGGAGGGGGGGGGTCTTCGTTCATAACGATCATCTCTACTCCTTCTCTCTCTTCGAGGTGACTCATCTCTTGAGCTCTTTCTTCTAGGTGACTCTTCTCTTCTTTTGTGGGGGAGCCGTGCACTCATTGGAGTAGTGTCTGGGCCTTCCACAATTGTAACAATTCCGCCACGACTAGATGAACGCTTCTCTTCATATCTTGAATTGGAGCTTCTCTCTTTGCCTCTACTCTTGTAGAACTTGTTGAATTTCTTGACCATGAGGCTTATCTCTTCATTGGTTACAAGGTTGTCATTTTATGTAGCGGGAGTGTCACTTGAAGCTTTGTAAGCACCGCTAGACTTGTTATGAAGCTCTTCTTTATCTTTAAGTGACATCGTATGAGCAACAATCCTTCCAATTACTTCCGTAAGCTTGAGATCTTTGTAGTTTGGCATCATTTAGATCAATGTGCACACGGTGTCGTACTTCCCATCCAAGGCTCTAAGGATCTTCTTGATGATGAATTTTTCGGTCATCTCTTCACTTCCTAAGCCGGCAATCTCATTGGTGATGAGAGCAAGCCTAGAGTACATTTCCGCGACTCTTTCACCATCATGCATCTTGAACTTGTCAAGTTGACTTTGTAGCACATGCAACTTAGATTCCCTGACGGATTTGGTACCTTCGTGCATATCAACCAAAGTATCCCAAATTTCCTTTGCATTCTCAAAATGGCTAATCTTGTTGAATTCTTCAGGGCATAAGTAGTTGAATAGAATGTCGCATGCTTGAGCATTGTATTGCAACATCTTCAATTCTTCTGCGGTCGCTTCACGATCCGGTTACTTTCCATCACCAAAGAATTCACCTTGCAAGCCAACACGAACAACAGCCCATACGGCAGGGTTATGACCAAGAATATGCATCTTCATCTCATGCTTCCAGTTAGCAAAGTTTGTACCATCGAAATATGGACCTCTACGGTGATAATTTCTCTCACTAGACGCCATACTCTCCTAGGTTGTGAGACCAATGCAATGCAGACCAAAGCTTTGATACCACTTGTAGGATCCGAAGTATGGCTAGAGGGGGGTGATTAGTCTACTTGACCAAATAAAAATCTAGCCTTTTCCCAATTTTAAGTCTTGGCAAGTTTTAGCAATTGTAGCAAGTAAACTACACCCTACACATGCAAGTCTAAGAGTTTAGCAGCGGAAAGTAAAGACATGCACATGAAAGTAAAGGTAGGGAGAGGAGAATCAAACACAATTGATGACACGAAGATTTTTCCCATGGTTCCGATAGGTGGTGCTATCGTACGTCCACGCTGATGGAGACTTCAACCCATGGAGGTAGCTACCACGAGAGTCCATGGAGGGCTCCACCCGTTAGGGTCCACAAAGTAGCAACCTCGTCTATTCCATCACGGCTTCCATCCACGAAGGACTAGCCTCACTATGGGTAGATCTTCACGAAGTAGGAGATCTCCTTGCCCGTACAAACTTCTTGGTTCAACTCCACAACACAAAGAAGGAAGCTCCCAAGCGACACCTAACCAATCTAGGAGGCACCACCCTCCAAAAGGTAATAGATGTGGTAGTATGATGAACTCCTTGCTCTTGTGCTTCAAAAGATAGTCTCCTCCACACTCAATCACTCTCTCATAGGCTTGGCATGGGTAGAAGAGATTGATTGGATGGAAAGCAACTTGGGGAGGCTAGAAATCAAGATCCATATGGTTGTAGTGGATGATCTTGATCTCAACACATGAGTAGGTGGCTCTCTCTCAGAAAAATGGATAGGACAAGTGTTTGAATGTTCTGAGTGCTTCTCTTACGAGTGATAGGTGGTGGAGGGGTATATATAGACATCTCCAAAAATCCAACCGTTACAACATTATTGCCCAACTCGGTGAAACCGAAGTGAAAACTTGGTTGCACCGACTAGTGCGAAATGTGGCAACTTTAGGCTTTTCGGTGGTACCGATATACACAACTCGGTCCTACCGATTTTGGTCTGACCAGGGCAGTTCCTCATCTCGGTGACACCGATTCACCAAACTCGGAAATTCCGAGTTTAGGAATTAGCTAACCAGAGAGTTGGTCACTGATTCTCGGTCGTACCGGAACCAGTATTGGTTGTACCGAGTTGCTAGGGTTTTGGCTAGGTTCTATCTCAAGGGAAAATTAGTATGGCCGAGTGGGAAAACTTGGTGGCACTGATTTTGAACTTTAGGTTTTGGACAGAGAATTTTGTGGGAGAATGGATGAGTATTTTTGGTGGCTAATCTCTAAGCACTTGAGCAACCAGATCATCATAATTCCTCACCCCCTTTTAATAGTATTGGCTTTCCTCTGGACTCAAAGTGATTTTCGCAAAATGTAAAATGTATAGTCTTCAAAATTGAATTATGGCCAATGTTATTCCTTTCCTTTCCTTGGGGAGGTTCTCCACACAATCCTTTAGCCATCCCATCATTGAATTTTTTCCTGAGATAAACTTGTTAGAAACATTAGTCCAATGATATATATGTTGTTATCAATTACCAAAACCACCTAGGGAGAAGTTGTGCTTTCAGCAACCTCTTCAACTTCCGTTTGAGGCGAAGATGCCCCGAACAAGCCACTCAAAGGGTGACAACTCATAGTAACAAGCAACAGTAAATTTCATCACGTATCGAAAATGTTTCCTTACCAATTTCCACTTACCAAAGGCGCTTCAGTCCCTAGCAATGGCGCCAGAAAAGATTCTTGATGACCCACAAGTATAGGGGATCAATCATATTCCTTTCGATAAGTAAGAATGTCGAACCCAATGAGGAGCAGAAGGAAATGATAAGCAGTTTTCAGCAAGGTATTCTCTGCAAGTGCCGTGAGTAACAGTGATAGATAGTTTTGCAGCAAGATAATTCATAACAAGTGCAAGTGATAATAGTAAAAAAAAGGTGTAGCAAGGTAGCCCAATCCTTTTTATAGAAAAGGACAGGCCGAAAAGTATTCTTATATTAAGCAAGCGCTCCCGAGGACACATGGGAATTCCTGTCTAGTCATGTTCATCATGTTGAGTTGATTCGCGTTCGTTACTTTGATAAATTGATATGTGGGTGGACCGGTGCTAAGGTGTTGTTCTTATGTGAACAAACACCATACTTATGATTACCCCCTCTCTCAAGCATCCGCAACTACGAAAGAAGAATTAAGATAAATCTAACCATAGCATGAAACGTGTGGATCCAAATCAGCCCCTTATGAAGCAACGCATAAACTGGGGTTTAAGCTTTTGTCACTCTAGCAACCCATCATCTACTTGTTACTCCACAATGACTTCCCTTAGGACCATAGCATGGTGAATTTTCATGTAGTCGATGTTCACATGACACCACTAAGAGAAGTAACAATATACATATCATCAAAATATCAAACGAATACCAACTTCACATGATTACTTGTAACAAGACTTCTCCCATGTCCTTAGGAACAATAGTAACTACTCACACCTCATCAACATGTTCAAGATCAGAGGTATAATAATGGAGATTAAAGATCTGAACATAATAACTTTCACCAAGTAATCCAACAAGCATCAACTACAAGATGTAATCAACACTACTATTAACGCACAGGTACCAATATGAGGTTTTGAGACAAAGATTGAATACAAGAGATGAACTAGGGTTGGAGATGAGATGGTGCTGGTAAAGATGTTGATGAAGATTGGTCCTCCCACGAAGGAGGAAGCGTTGGAGATGACGATGGCTTCGATCTCCCCCTCCCGGAGAGAAGTTTCCCCGGCACAATTAGCCTGCCGGAGTGCAAAAGGGCCTCTGCCAAGGTTTTCGCCTCGAGTAGGCGGCGCTTCGTCCCGAAAGGTTGCTTATGATTTTTTCTAAGGTAAAACACACCATATAGGAGAAGAGGGGGGTCGGGAGACCTGTTGGGCCCCCACAAGCCATCATGGCACGCCGAGGGGGTGGGCGCGCCCTGTTGGCTTGTGGCCAGCAGGTGGCCTCCTCTGGTATATTTCTGGCCCAATAATTCTTAAATAATCCATAAAAATTCTTCATGAAGTTTCAGGTCATTTGGAGAGTGATGATTTTTCTGCCTTTTTCTTGGTTTCCCGGTCCAGAATCCCAGTTTCCAGATATTTCCCTCTTTGTGATGTACCTTGCATATTCAGAGAGAAAAGGCATAAGAATTGTATGATAATAGGGAATAATGGACAAGAATATCATAAATATCAATAAGAAATCATGATGCAAAATGGACGTATCAATGATCCGCTTCTGCATAGGCGAGGATAGTTGGTTGGCCCATAGTGGTAGCCACGGGGGGAGAACCCAACACCTCATCGGTGCACAACAAAAACGGGAAACCCCGACCCAATAAAAACAATAAGCGTCATCATAAAGGCAACAAGAGTGCCGCCGACGAGGCAACGGTAAATGATAGATTCAAAAATCAATGTAACGGCCAGAAGATAAAGCCCTTTAAAGGGAATAGAGACGGCCCATCTATGTTGGACAAGATCCTTGACAAGCCTTGCCAAATTCACAACACTTCGGACAAACCTGCTAATCATTCAAATCGGAACTGGTGGGTTATAAAGTAGGTCGGCAAGATTGCAGCTGAAAACTCGGGCAAGGGCCAACCTCATAGTCAGGACGAGGACGAACCCCGTAGGCCAAGCAATGGAGGCCGAAAGTAGTTCCCTACCGAGGTAAAGGATGTGAACATGATCTATGTCACCCACATCCCTAAAAAGGAGAGGAAGCGAGCACTGCGCGACATATACGCCCTAGAGTATATAGCGCTGAAGTACAATCCATGGTCATCTTGCCCAATCACTTTCGACCAACGAGACCATCTGACCATTATCCATCATGGAGGAACCGCGACCTTGGTTCTCAATCCCATAGTGGACGGATTTCACCTCACACAGGTCCTTATGGACAGAGGCAGCAACCTCATCCTGATTTACACTAACACGGTCAAGAAGATGGGCATCGACCCATCAATGATTAAACCCAGCAACACCACTTTCAAGGGTACTATACCAGGTGTTGAGATACAATGCTCCAAGACCTTAACCCTGGAAGTGGTCTTCGGCCCCCCGAGAACTTCCAGAGCGAGGATTTAATCTTCGATAACGTTCCTTTCCACGGTGGCTATCAAGCCCTGCTCGGGCGAACCACCTTCGCTCGATTCAACGTTTTCCCATATTACACTTATCTGACGTTAAAAATTCCAGGACTTAAGGGCGTTATAACAGCCAATGGCAAGAAAGAGGAGCATACCGCGGATCTCGCAGCTGAGGTTCAAGCCATGAAGGAGGCATCGAGGTCCTTTAAGGCACTAAACACACGGAGCTCTGTCAAGTGCTTCCGAGGTATTGCATTTGCCTCCACGCGATCAAGCGATAGCCTTAAATAGGGGTACGCGCTCCACGACCCTCCCTACCTAGCCGAGGATTATGTACATCGGGTACACAACTTCGCACGTAAAATACCTTGGGAAGCTCTGGAGCACAACCACAGAGGCACGCTATTTGGCTCAACCAAATGGTGATCAAATTACGTCCTGGTTATCTTAAGGGAACTGTCAAAGGCCCACCAGGAGGCTATTAAAACATCATCAAGTTGATAACTTGCTGCTACTTGGTATGACCTTGTCAAAGGATCCGCCACTCGAATGCATCATAAAGCATAGAAATGGCAACATAGCAGGTGCCATCAATGAACCTTGGAATTGACAAGGACTAGCTGGTGCACAACATGAAGGCGCAGACATGCAGCAGGGCAAAGACAAGATATTAAACCCAAGATGCTTTGTATAAACGTTCCCTCTTTTATATTTTTTCTATCTTCCATTGTTTCTTCGGTATCCCAAATTGTCCGGCTCAACCTCATCAATAAATTAAGAGAAGACCTACGTGGTCGGTTTCCATATTATGTGCGATTCCTGTTATATTTTCTCTTAACTGTGCATAGAAGACAACTCTTCCTGATACAATTATTACATGATTTTAGAAGTCATCGGCTTTAGACCGGGGGACTGAGATACAAACCATGCCCATTTACTTGCCACAACACTCATATAAAAGTCCTTAGCCCTTTCATTCTCGAATATTGCCTTATATGCATCGATTTCGAATTGTGTCATTGGTCAATAGCTGGGTTGTCCATCTCATGTGCTTACCCCTTACATTCCCGTTTTTCTGGCTAAGGGGTAAATCGAGCACCACTATGTTTGCTATTACTGGGTTAAGTGGTCAAGTACCTTAGTGGAGAAATCCGAAAGCTGATTGCCACAATAAATCTTGAATTGGTCAACGATCCGATGATGGTGTCAAACTATGAATCGATAGAGTTTACCTCGTGTAAAGCGACGAGCCCTTTTCATAGTGGCCAAAATGTTGGAGGCTTGACCGCGGCCGGCGCCGAACACTCACACAGACACAATGGGCTAGTAACTTGCCCCCAATCTTAAAACTCCTATGACTAAGTGAAAGTTATAAAAGCCATATTGTCCGATTGCCTTGTTTCTGGTAACACAACCGCCTCCGGGCATCAAGATGTCGGCTAAGGGTTGCACTGTTACCATGTAAACACCCGACATAGCATCTACAGAGGGACAAAAGCCGAGGACTGGATAGTTATAGATTATAAACAGTCGCAAAGGAGGAAAAAATAAAACTTTAAGCATAAGAGGTTCATTCAAATTAAAATGAAACTTGTCCTTTTTACATCATACACCTCGGCATACTGAGGAAGGTCTACTCAAGGCCCTCGAGGATGGTATCCTTGTGGTATTCGACTTCTGAGAAATGGGCCCCCGACATCACATCCAAAAAGTACTACTTGGGCATGCGATTCTTCCCTCCCGGGACGCCCGTCGCCATGTCCACGGGCTTGACACGGGGATAGTGCATCTTCACAAACGCATATGCTTGTCGAGCACCCTCTAAGCAAGCCGAACACTTCCAGAGTTGAAAGCGAGGGCCAACGCTTTAGAGCCTTTGGATTAAACCAAAATAACTGCCTCGACAGAGGCTCAATGGGCCATAGAGCAATGCAGAGGTCCTCCATGGCAGGCCTGGCAACGCGATGCAGCTCCATCAGGTACTTCATCTGGTCACCGAGGAGTGGTGGGTGCGATGACACTTGAAATTGTGCCCAAAACGACTTCCGCTCGGTCGCATCCTCATGCCCGTTGAAGTACTTGCATGCGTTTGCCGCACTGCTCGGCAGTTCCGCAAAGGCACGTGATACACTCCAGATTTGCGTCAGCTTGGTGAAGCGGCCACCACCGAATATGCACTGCAATAAAAATGGCTTACCGACTACTATATATGTTACTTAGTGGAGCTGTTACCTGTCCGCCCTTGCCTCAACCTGGGCCCCGTTGCCTGCCAGCTCAAGCCTTTCGAGCTCGGCAGCACCCTTCTCCTTGTCGGACCAAAGGGTGTCGCTCTCCACATACATGCCCTTCAAGTCCTGCTCCACCTTCAGGATCCGGGCCTGATCTTTCTTCCGAGCATCCTGCTCTTCGGTGAGTGCAACGGTGCTCTTTCCAGCCACAACCATTTGTTGCTTGGCTTCTGCCCGAGCTTCTTTGAGCTCGGCGCGAAGTGCCTCCATCGCTGCCACGGTAGCTGAACACAATCAATGCATATATCTTAGTACTTGAGTTTTTTTAACTATGAATAAAGCTATGGTGCTAGTCTCGGTATCTTACCTTGTGCTTTGTCCATCTGTTCCTTTAGCAGATGGATGTCCTCCTTGGACCATGCAAGCTTATGATTGAGCTCTTCCAACTCTTTTGAGTTGGACGCCGAAGATGAGGTGGAGGCCTATAGAACATTTATTACCCCCCAAAGAGCAAAGTCGATCCTCTCATTGCACTTTCTTTGAAACTAACTTTAACATAAATAAATCGACCCCCCAAGTCACACTGCTGCAGGAGATCCTATACAAACGGTTTTTACCCCCTTTCCGTGACGGAGTTTTAAACCGTTGATACGTCTCCAACGTATCTATAATTTTTTATTGTTCCATGCTGATATATTATGATTCTAGGATACTTTTTGAGTATTTATTTACCAAATTATATTATTTTTGAGCACTAACCTATTGACCCAGTGCCCAGTGCCAGTTGTTGTTTTTTGCATGTTTTTCACTTTTCATGTTTATAGTGCCAAATGAAGTCCAGTTGCCACGAAACTTTTTGATGATTTTTTTTGGACAAAAATAAGACCTGGAAGATTTGGAAGGATGCCGGGAGTCACATGAGGGCCCCACAAGCCAACAGAGCGCGACCTGGGGGCGCGGCTTGATGGCTTGTGGGCCCCTCGTGGCTCTCCCGACCCCGTTCTGTGGCCTATAAATTCACATATATTCTGAAAACCCTAGAGGCAGTCCCGAAACTCTTTTTACGCTGCCACATGTCTATGTTTTGTTGGGAGGCCATTTGGAGCTTTGTTCCGGCACTGTAACAGCCTAGGTGCAATCCTTCCAACCTTTGTAATATTTCATGTGTGACCTTCTATGTATGCCATGTGTGGCTTGAGTAATAATAGTATTTGCATCATGCCATTCCTCATTGCATCATGGCATCATGGCATCTTCACTTACATCAATTGTTGCATCATGAGATTATTGTGTTTGTTGTGGTGTGCTTGTTGTCTAAGTGAGTTGTGGTGTGGATCCTCTCCCAAATGTTTTCACAAAACAATTCCTAAACCCTTTTATTAGCAATGCCATATATGTGGTGATTTACTTGCCCCATTCCATCTTATAAAAATGTTGCGCCTCTTCTAGATATTCCGATTAGAATTATAAATAAGCTCTTATTCCTGTTTGAAAGGTTTTATCTTCTGGATCCTTGAAAAGTAGAGTCCAATTTAATTAAATGTGTTTTGTTTTGTTTGCTCTAAAAATGCCAAATCCATTTTAAATAAATAGGGCATGTTTTTTTTTGTGATTCCAAAACATAATTTCTTTTTCCCCAAAACCCACCTCTTTTCACTTGGATTTATTTGCAATATGAGGTTTTATTAAAAAGAAAAACTCTTTCTCTTTCGGGTGTGAGAGGTTCCAGCCTCACCTGGGCATCCTTGCCCCTGCGCGGCCCACCTAGCGAGGCCAGCGCCACCCGCAGCCCAGCGAGCCCCCCCCCCCAGCATGTTCGCTTCATCCTCCTCTGTACGGCGCGCATCGACAGAGGCCATGTCGAGCTCCCGATTGATTTGACAGCCGTAGTAGCTCCTAGCCTCCTTTATAGCACGTCCCCGAGCGAGCCCTAGACCAGCCTCCTCCGTTTCCTCCCTCTCTTCGCCTCGACGCTGCTAGGTGATCTAGCCTCGCTCATGCCGTCGCCGCGCCCGTCGTGCTCCGGCCGAGCAACAGCTTGTGCTCAGAGTTGACCTCGCCGTCGCCCTCCGCTCTTCTGGTGTGCGGGAAGGGGGCACGTGTGCTTCGTCTTCTTCCCCGTTGAACGAGGGAGCGCCAAGGCCCCGATCGATGCCACCCCGAGCTCTTCTTCCCCGTTGAACGAGGGACTTTGCTGCCTCGTCGCCGTCGCCTCGGTGCCTCCGCGTCGACGCCATCTCGCCGTAGGGTAAGAAAGTATAACCCGCTCAGATCCATGCATTTCATGTTGCCGTACGCCGTTCGTAGCCCGCGTAGTAGCCCTACCTACGTCGTGCCCGTCGTTCTCCGGTGCAACTCTGAAGAAATCTTCAGAGAAGTAAAACCCGCGCCGCACCCCGTTTTCTCGTGCGCTTACCTGTCCAGCGTGCTCGTGCTCGCGCAGTAGCGTAGTCGCTTTGCCACAGCGCTCAGCGCCAGCCCGCGCTGACCTTGCCTCGCCGTATCGCCATGTCCCGAGCCAAGAAGCTTCTCGAGCTTGAGCCCCTGTTGCTGCGCGCCGTAGCCAATTGAAGCCTCGGTAATGGACCCCCCGCAGCATCCGCAGACCCTGCCGGTGGTTGTCCTCACCGGAGACCGCCGCTGTAGCCGCCGGTGGCGTCGATTTCTGCTCTGGCACAGGGAAGAGGAACTCCATGCCTTGGTTAGCTCAATTGGAGCCGAACCCCTCCCCTGTCAACCTCCTATCGCCTAGCCTAGTGGTCGCTCGCCCTGTGCTCCACCAGGGGGTCGTGGGTTTGATCCCCCGTTGGGGCAAATTAAGCCCCCCTTTTTCCCATTTGCCCGAGCCACTGACAGTGGGCCCATGGCCCACGTGTCAACCCCACATGGCCCTGGTTCAATGCCAGGTGGGCCTGGAGTGTTTTTTTATATTTTGTTTTGTTTTGTTTTATATAATTCTGAGTGTTTCTGAGATATTTCCATTTACGGAAATTTGCCAGATTTGGCAGTTTCCAAATCTGTCAGTTATTTAGGACATGCCAAATTGGGCATATGACATGTTATAAGTGATTGTCAATATTTTCGAATGCATTGTGGGAGCTTAATAATCTTGAGGTACTCTCCAGAATACTAAAGAGCTTAATAATTGCATTAGAAACATGACTAGCATAGGGTTGCCATGTTCAATACTTCAAAATTGTCATGCATCATATTGTTTGCGCATTGCGCTTTGTTTGTATGTTTATTTGGTGTTGTTCTCTTTGGGTAGACGCGAGTGTCGAGCCTGAGTACGAGGATCCCGGAGAGTACAACTACGAGGACCCAGCTCTTTGTCCCTCTCAAGACCCAACAGGCAAGATGATCGTACCCGGATCCCGACACTATTTTTGCTATGCTAGATGTCTCGCTTCCACCGTTATATTTCGTTACCTACCACTTAAACTGTCAGCCTCCCAAAAATTGCCATGAAAGCCTCTAACCCCTCCACCTCCTAGCAAAACATTGATTGGCTACGTTACCGCTGCTCAGCCCTTATCTTATAGCGTTGCTAGTTGCAGGTGCAAGCTTTTCCATGTGCCAACATGGATATCTGGAGATATCACCTTATTTTACTGTTATTTAAATTAATGCACATATATATCTGGCAACGGTGGAAGGCTTGGCCTTTTGCCCGGTGTTTTGTTTCACTTTTGCCGCACTAGTTTCGAGTACCGTGTTATGTTCCTTATTTTGCGCTCCTAACATGCTCGGGGTTGTTATGGGGACCCCCTTGACCATTCTTTTTAGATTAAAACTTGTCTGGCAAGACCCAACTTTGGTACTACATTTGCTAAACAACTTAATTAAAATGCATAGGGCTTAGCTACCCCGTGGATAATTAATCAACCCCCGGGCCAGTGCTCCTCATGAGTGTTGGTCCAAACCAGAGCCACTTGCGGGGCCACCCGAGGCAACTCGGGGATTTCTATCAGGCCACCGTATGTACTGCTCATCAGGTCGTGTCCTGAGAACGAGATACGCGGCTCCTATCGGGTTCGTCGACACGTCGGGCGGTCTTGTTGGACTTGTTTTACCTTTCTCGAATGTCTTGCGCGAGGAATTCCGAGGATACTTTGGGCTATCTCGAGGTTGAGGTTTTCCAACGGAATTTCCTAGGAGATCACGGGATTCGTGGTCGAGGTTATTCCCGCGGCGTGTGGTTAGTTTGTGCTGGATGAGTTGGAGCACCCCTGCAGGGTTAAATCTTTTCGAGAATCCGTGCCCGCGGTCATGTGGCAGCTTAGAAATTGTTTAACACCCGGTTATAGCAAACTTGAAGTAAACTCAAATAAAATACACCAACTGAGTGCGTAACCGTGACTGTCTTTGCTCGTGAACATGAACCGAGAGAGAACACGGCGGGGTTATGTTTGACGTAAGTAGGTGTTCAGGATCACTTAGTGATCATGCTAGTTCACGACCGTCATGCGTAGGCCAGCATATTTACATTCTTGTTCTCGTAAGTTAGCCACCAAATACATGCTTAGTGCTTGCTGCAGCCTCACCACTTAACCAATCATCACGTATTGGCTTACATAGTCTCGGTACCCGGGTTATGAGATTGCTGAGTCCCTGTGGCTCACAGATTTCAACAATACAGGTACAAGTGTTGACGAGTTCATGCCAGATGATGTGTCTCAGCTCCAGTGGGAGTACGATGAAGAACGTAGGCGTATGTACGTTACGTATCCCGATGATTAGGGAAGCTTTGTGGTGGTGTTCCTGGGATAGCAAGACAGTTTCATTGCTTTCTTTTACCGTTTGATTTCGTCCGTAGTCGGACCCTCTCTTCTGGATGAATGTATGAATAATTGTGTGGACTTGTAAGATAGCTTGTGGCGGGTGTAAGCCAACTCATATACTCATCTCTTCCTACATGTATGCAATGATTTCTGTACTTGCGAAACGACTAGATGTGCTTCTATCCCCGTTGAGGCACTCGTGCCTTAATAGGGATAGGACCGCATCTTGGGCATGACAGGCACCCTGCCGGAGGGGGGATCGATCACGGAGGGCCTCTTCATCAACCTTGTTGCCCTCATGATGATGTGTGAGTAGTTCACCACAGACCTACTGGTCCGTAGTTAGTACCTAGATGGCAATCTCTCTATCTCTTGATCTTCAATACAATGATCATCGCATCTTCGCTTTGATCTATCCGATGTAATCCTTTTGTGCGGTTCGTTTGTTGGGATCCGATGAATTGTGGGTTTATTTTCAGAATATTCATGAAAAGTATTTGAGTCACCTCTGAATATTATGATTCTTATTTGCATGATCGTTATAGCTTCGTAATTCTCTCCGATCTATTGATTTGCTTTGGCCAAGTAGATTGATCTTTCTTCAGTGAGAGAGGTGCGTTGTAGTAGGTTCAACCTGACGAGTTTCTATATCACAGTGACAGAAGGGGAGAAGTTGCGTCTTTGTGTTGTTGCTACTAAGGATAACACGATGGGGTTTATTCATATTGCTTGAGTTTACTTTGTCTACATCATGTCATCGTTCTCCATGCATTACTCTGTTTGTCATGAACTTAATACGAAGAGAGGCAAGCATAGAAGCGCTCTTGAAGTGAAGTAATAGTAATAGGTGCAGGCAGGAGTCGGCCTATTTGTTTATGGATGTCATGCCTATATACACATGATCATTACCGTGAAAATCGCATAACTATCCGCTTTTCTATTAATTACCCAATAGTAATTTGTTACCCACCGTATGTTGCCTACATGAGAGATGTCGCTAGGGAAAACTATGGCCCACGGGTCTATTCACTTATAAATTCATAAACGCTATTATTATTTTGCTGCCATTATTTGTCTTTTATTTTATTTTGCAATTTACAATTATCTACAAAACTCATTTGCTTGCAAATAACGAGATCAAAGGGATTGACAACCCTCTTGCCCGCGTTGGGTGCAAGTTGTTTGCTCTTTTGTATGCAGCCGCTGAAGACGGTTGAGGATTGATATTCTTATTGGTTCGATAAACCTTGGTCTCATAACTGAGGAAAATACTAACCATGATAATATATGTACCACACACATGAGAGCAGATTTAATATGCTCCATCTTACCCCCTTTTCACATGAGATGTAATAGTATATAATAGGTCTGGGCCATTGATCTCATTAATTAGTGTTTTGATTAACTCTTACCTTCTTACCTCACATGTATAAAGAGGGGGTAAGAGGGAGCATGTTAAAAAAAATCACAGACATGATAACTTGTGAAGCACAGATGTGATAACTTTTTACCCGGAGAAAAAATCGTCGAAACATATTAATATGGGATCTAGTTTTGAAGGTCTCATCATGACGAATCTTTTACGTCAAAACAATTCTTCAATCAGAGTGATGGTTAAAGCTACAAAATATTTTGAATTTTTGAATCCGGTGAAATCTCAACTCACATCATCATTTTCATCCTATATGCATGCATATAATAATTTGGGGAAAAAATCGCTAGCTTTCACGTTGCATGCAGTATTTCTTTAAGAAAACCAATACGCATGCATGCAACTGGAGGAACGACACATCAAAATCCTCTAGCGTGGCGGGAAGCGTTCTTTTTTAATACAGTACAAACGCAAGCGTTTGTATACATGCGCATACATTCATCCTTATGAACGCACACACGCAAGCGTCTCCTCTCACTGAATGCGCATCGCCGAAAATCCTAAAATAAATTCAGAAATAATGCAAGCACCAGGACTTGAACCCTGATGGGCTGGGCATATCACTGTCCCTTTAACTATCCAACCACAGCCTGGTTTGCGGCGGGAAGTCGTTCTAACCTGTTGTTTAATTCCCGAACAGCCTGAAGTTATCAAAGTCCTAAATAGAAGTATCGCTAGTCGACTTTTCTATCCATACGTGACCACTTTGCAATGTAATATTATCTCAAATTAGTTTTCTAGTCCGTCAAAGTAAATGTGTGAATTTTTAATTGATGCAACTATAAAAAAACACAAAAATAAAAGACATAGATGCCACATATGATGACTCTCTGTTTGTGAACAATTGCTGCCGTCTATATTGTGCGCTCCATATGTGATACGGTGACATCAAACATGATGACTTTGCTAGACTTGCTATGAAGACAATGCAGTAGGAGTGCTCCTTGGACCGTGTACAGATGCTTAGGGGAGGTCCTTAAAAAAATTAATCAGTTTTTTCTCAAACATCATGCTTATTTGTGAAAAGTAAACGCTTAATTAGACACCTTTTCCATAAAGACAAGCACTCGTACTTGAAAAAAACTCAGTTTTTTTACCAAGCATCTTTCTGAACACCTTGTATTGTTTGTGGTGGCAATCTCAGTTGCCGCGGTTGACTTGCTCCTGCTGCGGCATCGCAGGGTTTGGTCCAGTTCCATTTATCCCCTCGTGCACGACGACGAGGAGGACAGGATCACGATTCAAACGACGACGACAGGATCACGATTCACGGCGCTGAGAGAGAGAGAGGCGAGTCTCGTGCTCGTGCAGGGACGGCAGATGCCATGGTCGCGCTAGTACGAGATACCATTAACTCGCCGGATCTGGGTCACGTGCTGGCTGATTTGATTATGCGTTTCTCATGGCCCCGTCCCGTGTCCGTCTGTGTTCTGTTGGCCTTCTCTTTGACAGGGGCGTTGGTGGCCGGTGTTCGGCCGGCGTGCGCAGTGGGATCGATCCGGTGGGAGCTCCATGTGTCATGTACTCATGTCCCCTTTCGCTTGCCCTTCGTGTTCCCAGTGAAGTGATCGACGATGCAGCGCGAACGAGTCGATGACACGAGGAACAGTGTCTTTCTGTGCAGAACGCTCTGAATCCAACCATGTTTCGTCTTCAGTGGCAACCATGAACCATCACTTGTCTGCTCGGTAAATCCGAGTTTATCAACAGAACACTGTGAACGCTGTTTAGGAGCAGCTGTTGCTTGCATTGGAATCGGATCCACGATTACGCCCTTGGGACACAAAGCGTGGCATCTCCTTGGAGTTGACCTAGGTTTCCGAATTCCGAGCCAGGCCACACACGGCACGATGCGATTCCACCACGAGTCTCTCTCTCTCTCTCTCCTCTACAGCACCGGTGTCTCTTACCAAAAGATCCTATCAACCGTTGCTAAACCCATCGGAACTCTAGTACCCTGGGTCTGGGAAAAAAGTGTAGGCCCAACCACCATTTTCATTTTTGAAGGATGAAAACACTTTAGTAGGAACTTGGAATTCTCTCGAGATCACTAGTTAATCGAGATCACTTAAGTTAAGGATCATCCCTCCATTTTACAATATATCCTGTAACTGAAATTTCATCTCAACGTCAGTCACCTTCCTTCTTCCTTTTCTTTTTCCTTCCTTCACACCGGACCAGGCCGGAGAACTCACCGGAGAAGACAACCTCACTGTCTATCTTAGGTGAAGCCATGGCCCCACTATTTATCTTAAGGAAAAGCCATGACCCCACTATCTATCTTAGGGGTGGGGATGCAGGGGATCGTCGAAGTTGTTTTCCGGTACGGTGTGGCTTAGAGGGATGGCCGGGGCGGCGGAGGCGGCGCTAGCCGCTGGCCATGGATGGGAGGTAGAGGGGAGGGCGGGGCGGTGAGACGGTGCTAGCCGCTGGCCGCAGGGGACGGAGGCGGTTAGGCCTGGGTTGGCCGATGGCTGCGAGAGAAAGAAAAGACCAAGGTAGAAGATGAACAGTGTGCGATCTGTTTTCGACTATTGGATGAAGATCTAAGGGTCCTAGTTAAAAGTGATTTTTTTTAGAAAATTTAAAAGTGATTGATGGACTTTTATTTCCAAGTACCTGGCTTATAGTGGGCCCCACCATCCCTTGCGAAGGTCATTTCCTACGTCCTCATACGCTAACAATTGGCACATTGCATGCGCACCATTTGTCGCAACCAATGAATTGTCACTATTGACACATCCTCATACACCTTATTTTTCATAGATTCCTTTATTCAAAACATTTTGTATTTTGAACCGTGCATCTAAATTTCAAACCGTTGTCACTATTGGATTTCTCGCGTCGAGTTCAAAACTAGATCCAATATTAATAGGTTTTCATTAACTTTTTTTCATGAAAAAAACCTACAAAATAGGATACGAAAAAATATAAATAAAAAAATAATACCAAGAAGAAAAAAGGAAATCCAAAAAAAGAAAAGGAGGATAAAGTACTTGAAAAAATGGAAGAAAAAAAACCACACTTTTCCCCTTTTTAAGAATCACATTGTGCTTCTCGAGGAAGCAAACATGTTCTTTCATGAGAAGTAAATGTGCGCTACTCGTGAAAGCATAAATATTTTCTTTTTTGAGTTGTGTTTCTCAGTTGTGCTTCGCAAAAGGACAAACAAAAGAAAAAAAATCTTCAAAACCTAGGGAAAACAGAAAAGCCGAAAAAAAAACAATAGACAATATAAACCCCAAAAACATGTAAAAAGGAAATCCATAGAAAACGCCCAACACGCGACACATGGCGGTGGCTGGACGCACCACTCGGAACGCTATATGACGCATTATGTGTCAAAACAGAGAGCTCCTAATCGGCGCATGTAGCGCCCATTCACTTTCTGGCACACAGAGCACCCTGACTTGACTGGCCAATTGACACAACACTGTAGTGGATCAGGACACTGTAGCGGCGCGGGGAGTAATGCTAGGGAAACGAGCATTTTAAATGGGCTTTACGGGCTGATGGAAAGTGATTGGGCGGGATTTAATTAAGGTGGACGACCCACCAATGAAACTAAAGGAAAGGGACAACTGAAAGAGCACAGGTGGATTGGCCGAAATCACTAGTTAGCAAGTACACCTTGTAACGATTACTCCCACCTTCACAGTTTGTGACAAGTGGCGCACTGTATGCGTGCCACTTGTCGCAACCTGGGAGTTTTCCCTTTTTTCGTACATCCGTATTTTCAAAACGTTTTATCTCCTAAACCGCGTGTCCAAATCTCGAACCGTTTTCACCGTTGGCTTTCTCGCGTCGAGATCTTCAAAACTAGATCCCATGTTGATAGGTTTTAACGAACTTTTTTTTTCATGAAAAAAACCGGACGAAAAAACCGTGCCTCATGCGATAGAAAAAAAAACAGAAAACACGTTTTTTTCCCTTTCCGAGAGGCACGGGTCGTGCCTCTCGCGAAGGCAAAACCGTGCCTCTCGCGGGAGCAAAACCGTGCCTCTCCCGAAAAAAGAGAGAGCAGAAAACGCGTTTTTTTCCCTTTCGAGAGAGGCACGGCCGTGCCTCTCGCGATAGCAAAACCGTGCCTCTCGCGGAAGCAAAACCATGCCTCTCGCGGAAAAAAAAAAAGAGAGCAAAAAACGCGTTTTTTCCCCTTTCCGAGAGGCACGGCCGTGCCTCTCGCGAAGGCAAAACCGTGCCTTTCGCGTAAGCAAAACCGTGCCTCTCGCAAAAAAAAAAACAGAAAACGCGTTTTTTTTTCCTTTTCGAGAGGCACGACCGTGCCTCTCGCGAAGGCAAAACCGTGCCTCTCGTGGAAGCAAAACCGTGCCTCTCGCAAAAAAAACAGAAAACGCGTTTTTTCGCGAAAAAAAACGGAAAACGCGGTTTTTCGCGGGAAAAAAATATTTTTTTGAAAAAAAAAATGTCCAAAAGCTACGAAAGACCGGTGAAAAACCGGAACACCAAAAAAATCCGGAAAAAAACCACTCCAAAAAGGCGAAAACGCGTGTGAAAAAATAAAAAAAAAACAAAATCCGAAGGGAACGCTCAGAGCGCGACACGTGGCGGCGACTGGGAACGCGCCAAGTGGCGGCGCGTGGGAGTGATCGCTGGAATGCTTGTGAGGGAGTGCTCTCTAACTAGTTGCTCTCTGGATTGGCTCGTACATTCCGGTAAGTGCGGGATTGTAGGTCTAGCATCTTTGGCGGCTCCGGTACTGTAGCGGATCAGGCACAATGGGGTTCAAGCCACTATAGCCGCTCAAGGAAAAAAAAACATTCTGAAAAGGTCTGAATAAAACCCGAAGAAAACCGCCCCACGAAACCGGGGAAGCATCTCCAAAACCAGTGGGAGAAAATAACGCTATATAGGTCGGTCTACAATGAAACGATCGGACGCTGATCTAGCCGCTGCATACTAATAGAACTGTATTTGGCGCCTTAAACGCCAAATAGGAAGTCTGAGTTAAAATGTCGGACGCTCTTACATAGCCTGCCAAACTAGCGATCAGTTGGGCCAGCCCATTTAGACATGTATGCTTGTTTCCATTTTAGAAGCTCCCAACCCCGGGTTTTCGAACCTTCCAGAAGCTTCCTAAACCAATTTTTTTTTCTTTTATTCGCTTTTCCCTTTTTTTTCTATTCAATTTCTTTTTCGTCTTTTTGTTCTTTTCAAAATTTTAATTTTTTCTTTCCTTTAACAATTTTTATTTTTCAAATATATTGAAAACTCAAATATTGTTCGTAATTATGGAAATTTTTCTTGCACTCAAAAAAATTTCAAAAATTGAAAAGATGCTCAGGAATTTCAAAAAATGTATGCGGTACCAACATTTAATTTGGAAATTTACAAAATATCCCTGTGTGTTCACAAAATCATAAAGTGACCAAGGTTTTTCATAAAATGTTCACATTTTCAAATTTTGTTCGGGCTACAAAAAATGTTCTTTTTTAGATTATGTTTAGAATGTTTTAAAAATGTGGTCATTTTCAATAATTGTTCACGGGTTCAAAAATTATTTGAGATTTACAAAAATGATATGTTTTTATTTTAAAATTGTTTGAGTTTTAAAATTTGCAGCCCACAAATTTGGAAATGATCACGGTTAAAAAATATTCCCTTCTTAAAAAAAACCGGTTTTGAAATTACAAAATGTTTTGGATTTGACACTATTGTTTAGTTTTTAATGTTTTCGTGTTGTCGATTAGATGCAAGCGCTAATTAGTTCATGTTGCTAGCAATCCTCGTTCGCCAGTGGGAGGGCTGGTGTTACCGAAAAAGGGTTTCCCCCCGCTTTATATTATAAAGCAACCAACATCGAGTACAACCGAAGGACCGAACACCGCACACGCACACCCACCCAAGGCAAGATACAAAGGTGCCGGGCACCGACACACCACCCGACCGAGAACAATAGAGAGGTGGATCAGACACAACGAAGCCAGGCCTCCAAAGCGATGCCTCCAAGAAGGGTACGACCAGGGATAGCCGCCACCGCTCGATCCGCGAAGATCAGGTTTTCACCCGGAGCAAGACGACATGGGGGGGGGGAGCACCACGACGGAGCCTTCAGGAAGGGTACGGCGACAACGGCCGCCGCCACCGCGGCCAGTCAAAGGACTGGGCAAGTGGTGTACCGCGACGCTCACATCCCACCATCGCACCCTAACACCGTCAACCACCCGCAACCACGCCACCCGCGAGGCCATGGTTGCCCGCCCGCACCTGAGATGCACGTTCCGCCCACAAACGTCGCGCCTCCTGCCGCTAGAGCCGTCGCCCTACAACCAGACAACCCCGAGACCTACACAAAGGCCCCGGCTTTGGACCAACTGACGGCCCTCGACCGGCAGCACCACCCGCAGACGCTCCGCTGGTAGACCTGCGTCACCCCGCCCGCGGCAGAGGAACGGGGAAGAAAGGGGAGCAGACGAATCCGGACCGGCACCCCCCGTGCCGGCGATAGGTGACGCGACCGCATCGAGGCCACCCATCCCTCCCCTCGAGCACCCCGGGTCACCCCACCATGGCGTTGGCACAGCTCTCCGCGAGGCCATCTGCAAACGCGCGCCCGTCGACGAGGGAAACCAAATCGACCCGCCGCCGCAGCCGAGGCAGCTCACCAGGGAGGTCTTCCCGTGCCGAGCGCCGCCGTCCAGCCGCAAGGGCCCGACTGAACGAGGGCCGCCCACCTCCACCGCTGCCGCGCCGCCCCCTCACCACCGCACCATGGCGAGAGGGCCGCCCGCGACCCAGGCCACCCGCAGCCCGCAGCGACAGGGGCGGATCCGGGCGCGCCACGCCGTCACCACCCGCTGGCCTGCAGCACCAGGGCTGCAGCGCCGCCACCCCCACCAGCAGAGCCCCGGCAGGAGGCGGACGCCACAGCCACGGGCGCCCACGCCCAGCGCCGCGTGCTGGCCGGATCTGAGCGCCGCCACCACGCCTGCCCCAGCCAGCACGCGCGCACCACCTGCTCGCCGCCCGCCACGCTTCAGTCCACACCGCCGCCGCACCTCAGCGCCGATGCCCGTCGCGCCGCCGCGTCCCCGACCGGCCGCCGCAACCCGCGCCGAGGCCACTGCGCGGGGAGACGAAGCCACGCTTCAGTCCACACCGCCGCCGCACCTCAGCGCCGATGCCCGTCGCGCCGCCGCGTCCCCGACCGGCCGCCGCAACCCGCGCCGAGGCCACTGCGCGGGGAGACGAAAGAGCCCAGCCGCCGCCGGCGACGACCGGGCTTCGCCCGGCCGCGCCCTCGGGCGGCGGCGAGGGAGGAGGAGAGAGGAAGGAAGGGGGGCCCGGCGGCGGCGGCTAGGGTTTCCCCCCGCGGTCGCCGTGCGGGGGCGACCTGGGAGGAGACGGGGTGGGAGTACTTGGAAATTTTCACCAAACACACTTTGCCATCATCGGAGGGCTGGTGTTCGAGCCTTGGCCAACGCAATTCGATTTTGGCGGGTGTTTTTCATTATGCGAAGCATTTGCTACAACATCCGCCAATTGGCCAGCCCAGTACATCTCCGTGTATGCGAACTGCAGACCATTTATCGCAAAATGCGACATATAGGAGGTCCCTAGAACTTGTAGGCTTTCACTGAAACTTGTTTGTGGGCTTTATTCCTGAACTTGTTTGTGAGCTGATTGACTCTGCCGTAAAAGGTCGTGTGGGTCGGGACAGAAAGAGCAAACGCACACACCCCTCCTCCCAATTACCCACATATGGTCCGACCATATTTGGGATTTCTTGTGCATTTCTCCCATCGGTTCTAGAAAGGTTCTATAACCTTCCCAGAACCGCTTTCTTTCCGGTGCTTTATTTTCCTTCTTTTTTCATGCTTCTTTTTTTCATTTTCAATTTCCTAAACATTTTCACACCTATCAAAAAATAACAATTCGTAAACCGCTCTTGCAAATGGTGAACATTTTGAATTCAAGAAGTAATTTTCTGAATTTATGTATATTTTCTGAAATTCGTTAAAATTTATTAAATTTTCACAAGTATTTTAAAGTGTTTGATTTTTAAACAAATCCTGAACCTTTTTTGAATATGACCATTTGTCAAATTCATGACCCTTTTATGAAATCATGAACATGTTTTGCATTCAAAAATATATATTTTAATTCGTGAATATTTGCTTCAATTCACAGACATTTTTGGTAATTCACAAAGATATTTTTGAATTCGTGAATATTTTTCGTGTTCAAAAACATTTTACAACTCTCGAATTTGTTTTCGAATTTGCGAACATTTTTTGAACTTGAGAACACATTTCAGATTCATGAACATTTTTTAACTCGATATTTTTTTAATTCATGAACATTTTTTGAAATTAGTTTTTTTGTTTGAAGTCCCGAACATTTTTAAATGAAGCCAAAAAAAGAAAATAAGAAATAGGGACACCCACCACGCACATGATCTGGCCCAACGCGCTCACGGGAGGTGTCGGAGGTGCGATCGGAGGTTATCCTCCGACCTGCGCGGCTAGTAGGAGCTCTCCTGGAACACATGCACGAAATTGATGTACGCATTGTTCTGAATATTGCACTGGTCAATTTGTCTGTGAGATGATTGACTCGACAGATAGGATATTGGTCTCATATTGGACAAGGATGCTCTTACGGAACACCTGCACGAACTTGATGTACAAACTGTTTTAAATATTCCACAGAGCTCGATCAATTGGATGATTCATGGGTGGTCGATTCGGTTTAGTGTGCTGTGAGCACACAAATTGCTTATGGACAGAAAGGGGAAAGGGCATCTCCAACGGCAGTCCGCGGACATGAATGCGGGAGGACGACAGCCAACCGTTGCCTCGCATACATTTTGACAACAACTCAAACCAACCGGATGAAATTCGTGCAAACACGGCCGAATTTCATATAAACATTATGGATTTCATATAAAAATGCCGGATTTCATTACATTTACATCAGCTAAGCGGTACTAGTCCGGCTCTGAAGGTACCTAATCTAAATGGTCGTCCGTGGATCCCTTTGTCTTCCTCATGTCCGGCAGCTTGATCACCGGACTGTCGAAGCCCCGGAGGCATATGCTTCAGCGCAAAGGACGGCTCGCTTCCCCACCGCTCATTGGAGTGAAACCACCGGCTGATGCTTTAGCGGGAGGGAAAGAGGGTGCCTCCGCTTACGTGGAGCCCATGCGGGGTCGACGATGGTTCTCTCAAAACAAGAACCGGGCAAGACACCGACTGTGTACGCCGGCGTCGCCTCGGCGGTGGCCTTCATGGGACACAAGCGGCGGCGCCCTTTCGTGTTCTATTTCTTCTCGATGATGGTGGCAGACGCGGAGGCGCTGGCCACCGACTTGTCGCTCTCCGCGCATCCAACTTTTGTCTCTGCCTCCATGGCGTGGGTGCATGCACGGGAGGCGCGGGCGCAGGCACGAGAGGCGCGGCCACGGGCACAGGAGGCGCGGTTGCCGCCGTGATCCCCGTCAAGATTGCGTGGAGCAACTCGCCACTCCTCATCGAGTTGGCCTGAAGCGGCGAGTTGCTGAACCACGCGCCGCCTTGGGAGGCAACTCGCTCCGTTGGGATAGGCGAGGAAGGTGGAGCAATGAGCTGCCTCACTCGTGCTCGTATCTGGTGGGCTCGGCGGGCCACCCAGCCTGCTTGTATGCCGGAGAACTGCTCTTCGAAAGCCATCAGAAGAGTGGAGAAAATGGTGAAGGAGGGGATGGGGGAGCGGCGGAGGGGTGCGATTCTTGCTCGGAGTCTGGCCTCGTTTAAACAGAGGGCAGACGGGAGGAGTTCAGCCGGCGGTGCGTTTAATGCCGGCCTGCTCATGAACGGACATGTGGCCGGAGTAGATTTCTTGGCTTCCACACGGGTTTAATGGAGGCGTTTGAATGCGGCGAGGAGGCATGTTCAGCCTGGCTTGCAGCGGGCGGCACCCTTGGCCGGCAGGTCGCTTCAATGGCAGAGGCAGGGAGAGGTCGCGTCCGCCCTAAGCCGCCTTCAATGTGGAGCGACGCGTTCTACAGCGGCATGAATGCGGGCAGCTGGCGTCGGGCGGGAAGAGAGCGTGAGAGGAGGAGGGTTTTTTGGTGGGCCATGGCGGTCAGAAGCGGGCTTGGGATCGGTCCGACTCCCGCAAACCTTCCCCGCGTTTGTCTCCGGTTTGCAGGAGAAAACGCGTCCGAACTGTGCCTCATACGGTTACATGACCACATTGGATGGCTTGCGTGGTTCGGATGGTTGCGGGAGATTTACGGGTCCGCCTTGAAGATACCCTAAGGTAGGATTGGCTTTATGGCATAACAACTAATTCAAATTCTGAGACAAATAAGAGACACTGGAGTCGGCTGTGGAATTTAAATGTTTCAGCAAAGCTAGAGAACTTTGCATGGCGGTTACCCAGGAACTCTATTACTACTGAAGATGTTCGGCACCACTGGAATATGATTGATTCAAGGTTGTGCTCAATTTCAGTGCATCAAAGGACACATGGAAGTATGCTTTAGGCCCTTCCCAGTGCTCCATGGTATACAGGTGCTAAGGATGCCACATATGCAAAAAAGTGATGTGGCAATGCAATTAAAGAATAGAGAGAATATTATGGTGGCCCAAGGAGGAAACGGTGCTAAGTACGTGGACATATGCAAAATGGCTACCTGCCAATAGATGAAGGAGTTTAATTGTTAAACAATACAATGAGGAAAGCTTAGCAACAAAAGCTAAGCACCTATGCATTGGGAAGACTAGTTACTAAGTACTTTAATGCACTTAGCACCTCATGTTAGCACCAGTGCATTGGAAGTGGCCTTAGTCAAGTTCACAATGCCAAATGTGTTTGGTCCCTGGTGGATGACGAGCTGGTGGAGCATCTAACCACATGCAATCATACTGATGCAATTTTATGGCCGGTAGAGCTCGAGGAATCGATGGCCCAACCAAATAGTTTGCAAAGAAACAAATAAGATCATTTTGGTCATGAACAATTTCTAGCCCAGCTTTTATATGAGCTAGGTATGCTCAAGACCTATATAGCTCGCGCTCTCCTTGTAAACCATAACATAGCCCAAATTCCACGTTTCTCTCAAAAAGACGAGAAGATGAAAAACCCAAACTCTATGTCTGCCGCATGTCTTCAACATAAGTAGTGGACAATTCTGATCACTAAGAAGTACGCAGGGTGTGCTGAAACCCCACCCCCGCGTCACCCTCCTCTGGCGACACGGGGGGCGATTCCACCGAGCGCCGCCCGACCTTCTCTCCTTCCCTTCTCGTCTCGCCGCTGCCGGAGGCGCTCCGCCGGCGAAGCCTGGGCGCCCTCCGTTCTTCTCCTCTCATCCTCGCTGGGTGTGGCGGCTGCGCGGCGGCGCGTGCCCGATCTGCGAGGTCCGACGGCGAGAAGCTGCGGCGGTCCACGGCGGGCTGCTGGCAGGGGCCGGTGGCGTCGCGGTGGCCCAGGCGTGTGGTGGGGTGGACGCGGTCGGCCGGGGCTGGCGGCCAGATCTGAGCGGCGTCCCCTTCCCTGGGCGCGGCGGCGGGGATAGCTGGTGGTGGCTCGGTGGCTGCGCGGGCCTGTGCCGAGCTCTGGTGCAGGCGTTGGCCATGGTGGCTGGTGGCGCAAGTGCGTGCCCGGCGGCTCCGGCGCTTGGAACTCGCCGGACGGCGCGGGTTGGGCAGTGGCCCGGTGTGGCTGCTGCTCTGGCCGTGGGTGGCTCCACGGTAACTTGGCAGGTCGACTGCGGCGGCAGCTGGCATGTTCCCGCGTCGGCTCATCCGTTGACGGCTTGTGTCGGCCTACGACTCCTCTCCTCATCGTCCGGGCGTTACTTTTGTCGAAGGGTTGTGCCTCTCCCAGCGGCGGTCCATCGCTCGTCTCGCGCCCGGTGCCGCAGGACCGAGCTCGTCTCGCGCCCGGCTGCAGAACCGAGGTCGTCTCGCGCCCGGCAGCAGGACCGAACTCATCTCGCGCCCGGTGCTGCAAGACAGGACGATGAAGACCAGTTTTGGCCGGCCTTTTGGGTCTCGGCGCTGGGGGCCGCCCAGGGATGCGAAAGTCAGGGCCTTTCCACTCGTCTCTTTGGTTGGGGTAGCGGCGGGGCTCGGGTGAGGTGGTGTCAAGGTCTTGGATGCCGGGGCGGTGGCCCTGGTGGTGGTAGCGAGGTGCTCATGGGCAGAGCCCGTGGCTCGGTGTTGCCCGGTTGCCATGGTCGTGTGGGCGGCGTGGTAGCCAGGGTGTGGTGTTCTATGGCGGTGAGTGTTGGCTGGGGTGAAAACCTGATCTATCTTCGGACAGACCGGCGGCGGCGAAGCTCGTTCCCTTCTTGAAGGCGTCGTCGCGGCTCTCATTGCCTGATGTGTTGCTCCAGGGGAAACTCTGATCCTCGGATCGGGCGGTGGCGGCGCTCCGGTGTCGTTTCCTTATTGAAGGCGCCGCCTTGGAGTCCACGGTTCGTCGTATGTAGCTTCATCTCTTCGTGATAGGGATGGTGTAGCTGCGCTCAGCGCCTTTGTATCATGCCTTGGTGTGTGCGTGTGTTGTTGTGGCATGCGTTTGTACCGGACTGTTGATGATCGTTGCTTTATATATAAAGCGGGGCGAAAGCCTTTTTCGGTAGTGGACAATTCTAAGAAAAATCTAAAGTAGTGGACTTTTTGGATTCCCGTGGATTTGCATGTGTGCACAATGCAATACATAATTTTTTAGCTTTCGATATAGCTTTATTGATTAACAACCATAATATCTTGAATCTAAAGAACTAGAATATGCATGTACATAAAAAGATCTTCAAATTCATAATCTCTAGCTACGTCTCTTGTATATTGATATTTCTTCGAACCCACAGTGAAGGAAATAATAGAGGTATGTACATGTATAAGGTTTACTAACCTCGAAAAAATTAAGGAGTCACCTTAGTCGTCCGCCTCAATAGGTGCGGACATAAGTTCACTGGACGCGTTGTGACGGAGGCACACACTTTCAAGATAACAACGACTCTCCATTTTGTTTATTCTATTGTTGAAATATGTTGGGCTTATTTTTTTTTTATTGTTTGAGCTTTGGGTGAACATGTTCAGTGCATGCAATTTAACTATAGGCTCAGATCCATGAGGTCTCTTGCTCAAGACACGAATAGTGCATTGTCAATCAAAAGAAGTTGCGACTTACATCGATCTCATGTTTAAGGCCCAGTGAAGCAAAAACGCGTTGAATAATCTGTGAGTCCTCCTCTTTCATACCGTAACGATTTGTGTTGGTAACCATCCCATCTCATATCTTCCTCCTCTCAATCCTAACAACCCGCTTGAATCCCCTCGCTTACCTCGCACCACCCAATCCACCTTTGGGAGCTGCAAAAATTGTTTCAGTTGCAAAATGGCTGCACGAAATCTGACTCAAGTAACAATATATAAAAAGGACGTGCTGTTTCTTTCTTCGTCTTTGCTTCTGTTGACATCCACTACGAACCTAGGTTGGCACGCCTCGTGGAACATGTGGCTACAGTAGCGTTGCAGCAGGGCCGAGCAGCTGATTTCACGGGCATGGCAACGTGTAGCCCATTTGTGGGACATCACTTTCTTGGGAGCATACATCTCTATCTTGGTTGAGCACGACGATTGTGCTGCTGGGCTCATGTTCGGGCTCGTGAACCATGCGTCTAAAATCACACCGCTGGAGCTACAGGATCATACCCTGCTGGAATGAATGGTGTGGTGCTAACGGAGCTATCGAGCTAGTAAATTCCACCCAAAAGTGCATGGGATCACAGCAGACGTTATGTCTAACCGTTTCACAACGACGTGACTAACGCTGAATAAATGAGAATCACATGCTTAAGTGATCGACGGCGAATTGAAAAGTTGGTACGATCCAACTCCGGACTAGACGCAGACCATCACGTAACGCAACCGGGCTATGGCCACCATAGCCTGCCCGGCCGCCGCGCACCGCCACACGGAAGAGATCATTCCGCGCATTTCCTCTGCTGGAAAGGCGCACGGACCGGCCTACCGGCATAGAGACTCGCGGATCGCGCGTGGTATCCGTGCGGCCGGCGAGGCGTGCCCATCGGTCGACAGGTGAGCGGCCGGGAGCGGTGCGATGAGGTGATATGCATGCGCGTGCACCGTTAAGACGTACGTCCGTCTCCTAGGTTATTTTCATTAACACAGTACAATTAAAGTAGTTCACATACACAAACATACACTCATCTCTATAAACACACGCACGTATACCCTTACCTTTGAGCATCTACGAGACTGAGTCAGCACATCATCTTGAGATTGACGAAATTGTCACAAACGTCTTTGTAGTCTACGAAAACACTTCCTCCCATTGAATGCACATCATCAGAAATCCTGTAATAAATTCGGAAAAATACGAACACCAATATCAAATCTGTGACTTGAACTCTGATAAGACCATTCACAGTGGGAGTAACATAGATGTCACCTAAGCAAAAAATATGATGTGACAGCTAATTAATGAGAAGAGAGAAAAATTGAGTAACATACTATGTTACTATTAGTATGAGTAACATAACACATACCAAGACAAAATGAGTCTATAAGCTAATTCATGAAAGGCTCAATGTTACTATCATATGTTACTACCCACTGTGGAGGCAGTAACTTAGACTAGTAACATATGCATGTTACTATTTTATGTTACTTCCCATTATGGATAGTCTAAACAGGGAGTATCATTGTCTCCCTAACCATCAACCATAGATTGGTTAGCCCGTCTCCCTAGGTTATAAACATGACCAATAGTGGTAGGTTATAAACATGACCAACAATGGCACATACGCATGGCCGATGTGGTCACTGAGCCTAATTCCTTTTTTAGGAACTCACTGAGCCTAATCTTTTCCTTTTTAGAAATGCAATAGACACATGTGTCCATATATACACGCGTACACTTATCTTTATGGACACACGCATGCACATCATATTTTTATGAGGTTCTCTGAGTGACTGAGTCAACATATCATTTTGAGATTGACGAAGTCAGCATACACATTTCGTAGTCGACGGGAACGTCTTCTCCCACTGAATCCGCATCTCTAGAAATCCTAAAATAAATTCATGATAATGCGAGCACCAAGACTTAAATCGTTGTGAGCTATGGATACCATTCTCTTACTAACCATCCAACCACAGATTGCTCCGTATCATATAAAGCTTCTCTCGCTAGCTGGCTTTGGCAATTTCACAACAGATTTATTGTGTGAACTAAGGGTAGCTTAGATAGTTATACTTTTTGAGGTGAAATCACACCGTTCGGGTTTAAAAATTACTTCCTTCATTACATATTAATTGATGCTAGTTTAGTAAGTTATAATAGCTTGTAGTACTAAACTAACGTCAACTAATATGGTCGGAGGGGGTAATATTTTCTAGATTTATTCAAGTTCTTCGACATTATCTTTTCGACGACATGGCATGTCTCCCAACTGTGAAGCGTTGTAACGAATTTGTCAATCTGTCAACTCAAACATTTTCTAACACTGTACAGACACGCTCATATATATATATATATACACATGTATACTCATCCTTATGAATACACGTATGTATACCTTACTTATATGAATACCTCCGAACGATTGAGCCAACACATCATCTTGAGATTGATGAAGTCGACGGGAACATCTCCTTCCACTGAGCGCACATCGTGAGAAGGTCGGAAATAAGTCCAAAAAAACGCGAGCATTAACGTCAAATTTAGAACTTGAACTCTGGTGGGAGAAAATACAATGGTCCTCCGAACCATCCAACCACAAGTTGATTTGTTGTCAGCTCAATCTCTGAAATCCGTTCACAAGGATAGCAAATGCGTATGTGTGCGCATTTATAAAGGTGAGTGTGTGTGTGTGCACAAGGCCAACCCCAACGCACACTCCCAAATCGTTCGGGTGTGTTCGTTTTGCCCCAAACGGACAGACGAGATGGCCCAGCGCGTGATCTTATCTGCAAACTATGTCTATTTCGGGTCCGGCTTAACCTATTCTGGGCGTAAATTTGATTCGACTTTGTGGTCAAACGGGCGCGCACGTGTCCTCTCGTCGTACGCTTGGGGGCACGTGCCGGTCGTCCAACTACCAACCACCAACCCCATTTAATCCACACGAATGGAGGGTCCACCGGTCAGCCACTCAGCCGCCCCTGCCCATGTACTATTTTTATGGCGAAATCTTGGGCTTACCAATCCACTTCCCCGTCGCGTCCACACAACGCCATTGCTCCCTCCCTGCCCGACCACAAACCCTAGCCTAGCATCGCCGCCCACCTCGCTCACCGCCGGCCGCCTCGCCATGGGCTTCTGGAAGTGGGTGCCATGCAAGAAGGCAAAGCACGACAACGAGGCGGGGTCATCGTCCGCCTCGTGTGGAAGCGCGGCCACCCACTCCACCTTGCCGGCTGCGTTCTCGGTCTCACCTCCGACGGTCGGGCCACGCTTTCTGGCCGTACGTGAACGTCGACATCTGCTGCCAGTACTGGGAGACCGGCACCCCGCTGTCGTGGCCCGATGCCCACCTTCCCAATGGGTGGCATCTGAGCCCGGATCGGGTGCCCATTCCCCCGTCATGGCGAGCGGCTGCGCCCGCCTCGAGGAGATCGCCCGCCGACGCGCAATGATCGCGTGCCAGTACCTTAGCGGCCAGTGCTAAGACGTCGACTCGTCTCTCTGGGGCACCTGGTTCCAGGACGAGCACGACATGCTGAAAGCACAACTTCTTCCTAGGTGGTTTTGGTAATTAATAACAAAATATATTTCATTGGACTAATATTTCCACCAAGTATATTTCAGGAAAGTTCAATGAATGGATTGGCAAAAGGATTGCGAGGAGATTCCCTAGATGCAAGGAACATCCATTGGCAACAAGCTTGAAGACTCTACATTTTACTCTATGTGAGAAATCACTTTGAGTCCATAGGAAAGCCAATACTATTAAAAGGGGATGAGGTGTCTATGATGATCTAGTTACTCAAGTGGTTAGAGATTAGCCACCAAAAATATACATGAAATTCTCCCACAAATATTCTGTCCAAAACGAAATATCCAAAATCGGTGCCACCAACAATTTTCATTCGCCCCTACCAAATTTCACTTAGACAGATTCCCATGCCAAACCCTAGCATCTCGGTACCACCAGGTTTTGAGAATCGGACCAACCAAGTTTTGGACCAACTCTATGGTTAGCCATTTTCAAGAATCGGTACCATCGAGTTTTGAGAATCGGACCAAACGAGTTTTTGGACCAACTCTCTGGTTTGCTGTTTTCAAGAATCGACACCACTGAGATTTATATATCGGTCTCACCGAAAAGCCGAAAGTTGCCATATTTTGCACTAGTCGGTACAACCGAGTTTTTGGACCGGTGTCAGCGAGTTGGGCAATAATGTTGTAACGGTTGGATTTTTGGAGATGCCTATATATACCCCTCCACCACCTCTCACTCGTAGAGAAAGCACTCAGAACACACTTACACTTGCCCTATCCATTTTTCTGAGAGAGAACCACCTGCTCATGTGTTGAGATCAAAACCTTCCACTCCAATCATATGATCTTGATTTCTAGCCTCCCCAAATTGCTTTCCACCCAATCAACCTCTTTTACCAAGCCAAATCTATGAGAGAGTGATTGTGTGTTGAGGAGACTATCTTTTGAAGCACAAGAGCAAGGAGTTCATCATTGTTACCACATCTATTACCTTTTGGAGGGTGGTGCCTCCTAGGTTAGGTGTCGCTTGGGAGCCTCCTTCTTCGTGTTGTGGAGTTGAACCAAGAAATTTGTACGCGCAAGGAGATCGCCTACTTCGTGAAGATCTACCCATAGTGAGGCTAGTCCTTCGTGGACGGAAGCCATGATGGAATAGACGATATTGCTACTTTGTGGACCCTAACGGGTGGAGCCCTCCGTGGACGCTCGCGACTGCTACTCTCCGTGGGTTGAAGTCTCTATCAGCGTGGACGTACGATAGCACCACCTATCGGAACCACGGGAAAAATCTTCGTGTCATCAATTGTGTTTGATTCTCCTCTCCCTACCTTTACTTTCATGTGCATGTCTTTACTTTCTGCCGCTATACTCTTAGACTTGCATGTGTAGGGTGTACTTGTCTTGCTACAATTGCTAAAACTTGCCAACAGTTAAATTGGGAAAATGGTAGATTTTTAATTGGTCAAGTAGTCTAATCCCCCCTCTAGACATTGGATCCTACACATGCGCCGGCAAACTTTCTTTGTCGGACGTGCCTGTAGCCCGCCCCGCGCGCCGCGTGTGCGCGCACTGAGCCCTCCCAGAGCAGTGGCCACACGCGTGTGCACGGCCTGACGCCGACGCCTTCTCCCTCCTCGTCACCGCCGCCACCACAGCCTCCCACCATGACGGCCGAGGAGGAGGAGCGACTGCTGCAGGCCGTGATGGAGGACTCCGAGAGGGAGTACAAGCGCAGCCAGGAGGAGCAATGAGAGGGGCTGGAGAAGATGTTGGCGCTCTCAGCAGTTGGAGATGTCTATGTGCCGGAGCTGGACGTGAAGCAGGAGGCCACATGGTCACCACCAGCACTGCAGGCCGCGTGGGCACCGTGGTCACCACCGCCACCGCAGCCCAGACAAGACATGCCCGCACCATTTTGGGGGCCGCCGCCCCACCTCTAAACGCCGCCTACCTACATCGACCTGACCAGCGACGACGACGAGGACGGTGGCCCCTGAAGGCAACCATGGCATCGTGACGACGGGCGGCAGACCTATTTTTTTATGTTTTTTTAATTTCACCTTAAGTACTATATGCGAACCGTGACTATAGTGAACTTTTTAATTAAGTTATTGTAATATATTTATGTTTTAAACTATTTTTGGAATGCCCTTTTCATTTTTTTAACATCCAAACGGACATAAAGTTTGGGATGCGGCTGTGTGTTGGGGTGCATCTACCGGCGAACGGCTAAAACCGGACGCAGATGTCCGTTTTGCCGACCCAACTGGACAGAATCTAGACACCACGGACATTCGGTTTGGAGTCGTGCGTAGGAGTTGGCCTAAGCATCTATGTTTGTGTCGTATCTGTGGGCTAATCCGAAAAGTAAACATCATCTAACGGTTGAATAGCTCGCATACATGCTCTGTGGAGCCAAGCTTCATGAACGTCCGATCCCTTCACAAAACCAGCAAAACCATCAAGTAAAAATCATCGACTAAATCCAAAATTAAGAACCTCAATTGACTTAGAGCATCTATAGTCGGACTTGGCAGATCAGGCCCCTTATACGCCCGCGGGTGCGTCCGTGGATAGCGCCCATCGGTCCCTTATATAGGTTGCCGCACATTCACATACCTCAAATGCGAGACTCAAATCCATGCAATCTATGCACAACGATTATATTATATAAATGTCTGAATTCAACAGTTCGAAACGAAGCAAAGCAAATCATAGTTCAACATCTCGTACATGTCAAAATGAAATCGGCGCCCGAGTGTGACGGATGCCTCGCTTGCTGGCCTGATCACTGGTCAGATGCCGTCCATTCCGCCTGCTCCGAGGCCATCCTTTCGCCCTACTCCGGCTGCATCTGTAGCCGCCCTCGTTGTATCATACTCCCCACGCTTGTTGATCTCTCTGCAAGCCAATTCTTTGCTTGCTCACCAAAAAAGGCGTCGTCCGCCAACATGATCTTGGCATCCTTCACGCCCCATGCGAGTTGCAACCTCTCATTTTCAAGCTCAATCTCTTCAAATGTCTTGGCCTTCTCGAGCCCCCATTTGATCGCCGCCTCTTGCTTCTCCAATTCGATCTTCTCCCTCTCAATTTCCAGCTTCTCCATCGCCCTCTTCCGGTCTCAATCCCTCTTCTCCGCAACAAAAAACATACTGACTCTTGTTTTGTCATTCCATCGAACATGTCGTGGGCAGCCCAGGCGCCGCCCATGCCCGTGCTCATTTGTACCCGAAAGAGATGTGGCGGCTGACATACGTCCACCGCCGGTATCTGCGTGGGCGAAAGTTCTCCGGAATGGCCCAACCGACCGCGGCACCTCCTTTGTCCCAATGTGGTCCGACGGCGTAATCCGCGTCGGTGGATGGATGGACGGTGTGCGGGGTTTCGGCCGTGACCCCGGGGGGGGGGGGGGGGGGGGGACAGCTGCTCGTCCATGTATGCACCTTCATGCGATATCGCTGTCGCTTTCCTCTCTCGCTGCCGTCGTCGTCGCATCCTTCGAGCGATGTTCTCCGGCTTGCACGACGTATCCGAGGACGGGACGCCGACGGACGAGGCGGACGCAGTCTCCGTCGCAGTGGTGGGGGGCGGTCTGGACGACATCTACGGCGGGCAGCAGATCGAAACCGGTGGTGAGGACGGGGAGCACGGGTGGCGGACGGCGAGGGCTCGGGCACGGGAAAGGCAGGAGGGAGGCGGCAGAAGGAGGAAGGGTTTGATGGATTTGGTGCAAATTATGGTGGGGTCGGGCTGTCGGGTCTGACGTGGCAGACTCGTCCGGACGCACCCGTGCGCCCCATATCCGCCTCATACTTGAACTGGATATGATGGGTGCCGGTCAGGCCGGGCGTTTGAGGCCCGTTTAAAAAGCCCGTTTGAGTGGATTTTTTGTGATCGGTGAGTAATCGGGTCATCCGTCCAGGCGTTTGAGACGGATTTGAAACGTCGGCTCTAGATGCTCTAAGAGAGTTTCAAATTTAGGAACCTTAGTGAATTTAGAGACACCGGAGAGGTGTCTACGTGGAATACGGGAGCTTTGAACGGAATTTCTCTGGAATACATCACCACCGTTGATGGAACACGAATTAACGATGCGCAATTGGCCTGACATTTTCCTTGTATCAGACGTTGTGATAGGAAGTGCGTTTCACAAATGTAAATCAGCACATTACCACACGTAGCGACCAAACGTACTGCTCCCGAACACGACACTCTCTTTCTAGCTAGGTAGGTGACTCACACGTCGCGTCTCCTTGCCCGGTACGTACTCCCCATCCACCTAAAATTTACCCGAGAAAGAGACCGCGCGCTCGGCTGCCCCGCGGGTCAAATCCAGGCCCGAATACGAGCTCAAAAACCACGTGCCTCCGCGACCACGGCCACACCCACGGCCCCCGATATTCATCGCCAACACTCCACGACCTTTTCCCTCGATGGGACCGTCGCGGACGGAGACCTCACCGCTCCACCCCGTCCGGTCGTGCCCACGACTCGTCGCTCCAGAAGAGCCCAGTGAGCTACTACCCCCTCCATTCCCCCACGTTTTCCATGCCCGGCCGTGCCCGCCCCGCCGGGTCCTTGTCGTCCCACCTCGCCGTTTATCACGAAGAGCTCATCCATTTTAAAAGGGCGGAGGCGCCCGGCAGGAGGAAAAGTGCACTGGAGTTGTTTGTCAGAGGCAGCAGGCGAGCGAAGGAAGGAGCCAGGAAGCTAGCTGCGGTGGAGAGGCGACTTGTTTGTTGTGCATGGAAGGGGCGGGGAGCGGCGGGAAGATGGGAGGAGGAGAGGGGATGGCCGGCCGTGCCGGTGCCGGTGCCGCCGCGGCGGCCAAGGAGAAGTCCGGCTTCGCCGCCACCTGCAGCCTCCTGAGCCGCTACATGAAGGAGAAGAAGGGCGGCGCGCTGCAGGGCCTCGTTGGCCTCGACATGTCGCCGCCGGCCGCCGTCGTCGTAGGAGGAGGTACGCCGTGACGTGCTCTGTCTTATAGAAAGAACGGGGGATGTTTGTCTGCTGACTGATCATGTGTTTCGTGCATTTAGTTAGCAGCAAAGTTCTTACAAGACGTAGTACACGGTTGTTCATCTTAATTTGCAGGAGCTTTCCAGCCGCCCACCACTATGAACCTGCTGTCGGGGCTGGAGGAGCCGGACACCGCGGCCGTGGAGCTCCCCCTCCAGAAATCCAGTGCCGGCCAGCTTCTCAAGGCCACAACTGACAACCAAGATGCCAGAGAGGATGCGCACCAGCTCACCATCTTCTATGGTGGAAAGGTGGTCGTGGTTGACAACTTCCCGTCCACCAAGGTCAAGGATTTGCTGCAGATGGCCAACGGCGCCGGCGACGCCGGAGAAAAGGCCGGGAGCAGCAGCCTAGTTCAGCAGAGCCCTCCCCAGCCTGCACAGAACACTCTCCCTGGTACTAATTCTCATGACCTCTCTTGCAGTTCTACCGTGACAATATACAACACATGCAGATGAAGAGATTGTTTCAGAGTTTCATGTAAATTTCCGTATGAAACCCTTGTCGCTAACAGAGCTCCAACTTTTTTTGCTGGGTTGCAGATCTGCCCATAGCGAGGAGGAACTCACTCCATAGGTTTCTCGAGAAAAGAAAGGGCAGGTACCGGATCGAGCTGGTTTTTGAGCTTTTTTCCTCAAGGAAGACAGTGAAAATGTCTTCAGAAGTTGCTACATGTACGACCCTAACATTTTGTGCTCGTTTACCCCAGGATAGTGGCGAAGGCGCCTTACCAAATTAACAGCGCATCGGCGGCTCCGTCCAAGCAAGCTCATGGTGACAACGCCTGGCTCGGGCTAGGCCAAGAAGTGACAAACTGACAGTGCAAGAAAGAGGCATGGTGAACACTTGACTTGGCTCCAAATCTATAGGGCAATTGATCTACGGGGAGCGTGGATGTTACCACTAGTACTGGTAGTTTACTCGTAGCTTTGAAGTGACAATAATCGGGTGCTGGTTATTCATTTCTAGTAACAATTATTAGTAGATACGTATTTAAGCATATGCAGTCTGTTCTTCGGACCATTGTTTGCTGCTGGAGCTGTGTATGCTCACGGCAGTTTGGCAGCCTAGGTCTACTAGGACTATTGTCATGGTCATTTTATTGCAAGTTTGCAACGTATTACAGATGGTTTGCCTTCCTCAACATGTCGCTGAAAGTTGTAACTATCCTTGATTCATGCAGCACTCGTTTCCTGGCTTACATTGGCTGCTCAAAATTTTGAGGATTTGTGTGTGTGGCAGAAGATATTGTTTGAGATTTTATATAAAATATATTGTTTGAGATGACCCTTTTAGTTTGATTGAACTCGTGCTTTCAAAAAAGCCGTGCTTATTTGGTAGTAATGAAAAACTTCGTTCATGGATCAAGGATGATCGGACCATTAAAGTGGAGCTACTGTTCAGCAAAACCACAACACATTATGGAAAACAAACAGGTGCAGAGCTTAGGGCCGCTCCAACGTGGGTCACCAAACAGACGACACCAAATGTCTGTTCGCTCGGGTTTTTTTTTCTATGCCCGGAGTACTGAAAATAATGGAAGATAAATAGCATAATTTTTTGATACTGAATGATAAATATTCCAGTGCAACAATAATTTAAATATAAATATTACTCCCTCCGTTCACAAATAAAAGTTATTCTAACTTTTTCTGGATCGGATATATATAAATATATTTTAATATGTTTGTTCACTCATTTCAGTATGTATGTAGTTCATATTAAAATATTCAGAACATTTTATATTTGTGAACGATCAGAGTACAATCCAAACATAAAGTTTTGAAATAAAACATTCAAATTTGAATTCAAATTATTCGGACACATGTTCTAGTCGTCCATATGAAATGCCCACACATGCTCAATCAGATCATTCTGAAACTTCTCATGAGTTCCTCGATGGAAAATCTATTGGCGCATAAAAAAAAATCCTCAAACGTTGTCGGATTTTACTCAAAGCTGGATAGGGATCACCCGTCTCTTGAAATTTCAGACCTTGATGAACTATCTCACTCTCTTCCTCCACAATTATGGTGTGCATGATCACACAAATTATCATCACCTCGCACAATGTCTCTACATCTAGTAGTTTGGCAGGCCCGCAAACAATTGTAAAACGGGCTTGGGGCACTCCAATGCCCTCTCCACGTCCTTTCAAACTCGTTATTCGTGGGAAAACTGCCATTTATTGTTACCCCTTGGCTCAGAGATGGTGTTGATGAAAGTCACCCTTGGGGATAGATACCATCACAAAGATAATACCTCGTGTTGTAATCATGACCATTCATGGTATAGTTGCACGCAGGAGCTTCGTACGCACATAACCTTGCAAACAGTGGAGACCAGTGCAGCATGTTGATGTCATTATGAGACCCAGGAATGCCAACAAAGAGCAAATCCAGAGGCCTTGTGATGCAACTGCTTCAAGAGTGATGGTGGGATTTTTGCACATGTTGAGCATATTGGTAGTTCCTTCATTTTCAGTGCATACAATTCAGGGATCCGAGCATACCTGAAAACCCTATTGATTGTCAGCCTTATTTTGTATGTGACATTTAGTTCTCATAGGTACTCCGGTCAAAACACCTGACCACCACAGTAGCAAATCTGCCATGGCTTCGAGGCATGCTCTTTCAGACATTTGGAGGTACTCATTCCATGAATCCACGGTCGTGTCATAGGCAACATCCTCATACATGCGTGCACTTCAATAATCGCCCCCATCATCGTAGTTTCATCATCATCCTCATCCTCATCCGACGAAGACGAATCCATGAACTCGACATAGAAGTATTCCTCGTCTGAATCCATCGTGTTTGCTTAAAATTAATCAACGAGAACATCAAACTTTTTGCCTATCACATTTGGTCGATCACTTGTCAGGCGTGGTGTCTGCCATGGATGGCGGCAGTAGGAGTAGAGGGTGCCTGGGCGGTAGCCAGTTCGAGGATGGAACGATGACATAGGTAAAGCAGGGCGGGCGCTTGGGCTGTGTGGAGGGGTTCTGGAAAGTTCTAGGCGGCGGCCAGGGTGGTACATCGCCGCTATTGGAGACCGGGAGCATGGACACAACCCACAGGGGTTGGACGGAGCAGGGGGGTGAGTGCTTCGGCTCAATTTTGGATGGGTCTGGGGAGCCAGAGCCCGACATGATGGACGTCCGGTCTCCCACAAACCTCCCCTTAGTTTGGTGCCGGTTTGCGGGATTTCAGATGTCCAGACCGACCCGACAATTTTGGTGACTGTCGTGGGATGGCTAAAAGTGTTCACACGGTCCGGTCCGGACATTTTTGCGGGAGTATAGTTACCAACATTGAAGTTGCCCTTACGTCGCCGCCACCCCAACGTCCCAAACCCTAGCCCACTGCACCTCCCCCCCCCTCGTCGGCGCCGATTCGTCTCGCTCGACCGACGGCAACCGGGGAAAGGAGGTTGCCCTAGTTAGTTCGTCACTGGTGTGGCCGTGGGTTGCGGTGATGCACCTATGATTATCCAGTTGAGATAGAAAGGTAAGTACCCCAACCAGTGAACTGATGTGGATCTGTCACCCGTGTGCCTCTCTGTGGTCGCCGTTTTTGTTCTCTTGCACGTCAGTTATTTCGTTCATCGGCGTTGTGCTAGTGTTGTGGCCCTCGCATATGGGGGCTTGGTGGATGTTGTGCTTCCCTATTCGGTCGAAGGTACCTCCATGAGTGGTTCCCTTGCTCAGCTAGTGCATTGCCCAAGGTGGTTGTGTTGCGCCCTCCTGTTGTGGTTAGCACGGTCAGATCATACCATCACAGTTTCGAATATGGGTGTCCCTCCGTGCTCCTTCTATACCCTTGCTCTAGATTCGTCGCCCCGACATTGCTACGACTGTATTCCCCTCGCTCGTCATAGTCGCTCGTGAGACTGATGGTTAGGTCACTCATGGTTCCGCATTTAAGATAAGTGAGCAGGATCTTGAATTTGAAAGTCATACAAGATCCTGCTCCATAGGAAAAGTTGAAGTCCCCTTTTCTTTACCCAGGGAAATGATACAACATTTCTATGAGCTTTTCCTATCCCATAGGAAGCACATGACTTGGACTTTGTCACTGATAGAGACTTACGGAAATGTGCTTACAAGTTAATTGTAGACTCAAAGCAAAATGTGGACACAAGTGTGTAATGATTTTGAGTAGAATGCGAACAAAGAGTAAATAACACATAAAAATTAAATGGGCGCGGCGTGGCAAGTAAAGCATTGAAACTGGGAGAGGATAAAGCGTTCTCAGGGAGTCCTAAATTCCAAAAAAAAGAGTACATCAAGCATCAGCGCTCACATTTCTTCACCAGGCCGGGTTCAGAATAGCCAGGCACGTAATTGGTTGTTTTGGTAAACCGGCAAAGGGCAAATAACGCACGTTGCGCACGACGCGTTGACGGGCGGTATTTCGTTGGTTCTGGAATTTGTTGGGCGGGCTTTGACACAGGAGCCTGGGACTATCTTCTTTCCCTAATAATAAATCAGCTACTGCTTCTTCCGTACGTCGTCGTCATTTTTTCAGAAAAGCCCCTCTATTTTCAAGAATTCAACCCGCAGTCCCGGTTTAAGTGGTTCACCTGTCGTTTGGATTATTCAACCCGCGGTCTGAGCAGATTTGTGGAAAGTAAAAAAAAACACGACCACAAGAGGAGCACGGGCTCGCCTCCTGTCCCTCTCGCCCCCAAGTCCTCGCCGCCGCCACCACCACCCAGGCCGGCAGCTTCCGGCGAGCTCCGGCGCCGCGCAACACGCCCACGAGCTCCCCACGGTCCACACCTCCCTCCCCTCCGGCCAGATTCTCCGCTCCTGGCCTCTACCGCCCGTTCGCAACCCCATCCCCATGGCTAGGGTTTCGGGCAGGGCTTCACCGGCGTGTCTCCGGCAGCCCCAGGTTCGTACCTCTTCCTTCCTGGTCAGGATCCGCCACCCCTACACCTCACCTTATCTTCATATGCTCTGTTGTAGAAGCAGCTGTAGCACGCCATGGGAGTTCCCCATCCACCACGGTCGCCGTCGTCAAGGGCTTCTTCACCGAGATGTGAAGGACGCCATAGACCTGCCGCCATGGCTGAAGATGGGGAGGCACTCGAAGGGATGAGCTCCTGCTCTCAGGAGAGAGTGGAGGGCATGTTGGGCGCTGCTGCTGGAGGGGATGACGACGTGGGCTTGCTGGAGCTGCTGCTGGCCAAGAGAGAGCAGAGAGGGATGTTCCTGGTCGGGATCCGCCACCCCTACACCTCACCTTATCTTCATATGCTCTATTGTAGAAGCAGCTGTAGCACGCCATGGGAGTTCCCCATCCACCACGGTCGCCGTCGTCAAGGGCTTCTTCACCGAGATGTGAAGGACGCCATAGACCTGCCGCCATGGCTGAAGATGGGGAGGCACTCGAAGGGATGAGCTCCTGCTCTCAGGAGAGAGTGGAGGGCATGTTGGGCGCTGCTGCTGGAGGGGATGACGACGTGGGCTTGCTGGAGCTGCTGCTGGCCAAGAGAGAGCAGAGAGGGATGTTGATTGCTAGACATTTAGATATATGTACGGTGCTTCTTGTGAGGTGTATGATTCTACTAATTGATGCACATTCAGATAGAGAACATAGATTTAGCTTTGCTACTGATTGCTTCTGTTATTGATATAGTCTCCTCAGTCAATATTACCTAATTTATATCCAGATAATTTTCCGACATCGCCGTGCCTGCACATCGTGGACTTCGTCGGAAATCCGTCTGCACGTACTCCACCATCTGCCGGAACTTTGTCTGACCTGAGGTATATACTACAATCTCATCAATTTGCATCTGTCATCAACTACTAATTAATTATGTATGTTCTTTAGTATATGCTTTGTAAGCTCTGAATAAGCCTGATGCCTAAAAGGGTCACGATATTGCTTTTCCATGCCCTTCAGTTTTCCCAGTTGAGTTGGCTACCTGAATTTCCTCTATCTTAATTCTTTCATGTGCAATTTCTCAGTGGTGTTCATGTAATTACCGTGCAACCTTTCTTAGCAGTGCCTAACATTTGATTGATGTGCTTACATAGAACTGGAACTGTTTTGGATTTTGTAAGGTTGCAGATAACAGGCCGGTGAGAGCTGATGATTCAGTTAGAACCTGCATTTTCTTGACCTCTTTCCCTGCCTGGTAAATTAACATGGTACTTTTCTAGAGGCTGCAGTACCGGGTTTATGCTCAGAAGTTAAACTCCTTGCTGATTGATTCGCCTCATATTATTCGCTTCAAATAGTAGCAGTTTTCTTATCCAAGTTCATTTGATTTTGTAGGCAGGGGGAGATCCAATACCAAGATTTATGATTTGACATGAGTGAGTATATTGTTCTGACTTTATGATACATGTGTTTTGTACAAATATTTCTCATGTTCAACCGGTAATGAGCATATGCTCTTTATGATACATGAGTGAGTCTTGAAGTAATGGACATGTCGATAATTGGTTATCAAGCAAAGAGGTAGATTCATAAAATGTTAGTGGTTATAAGAAGTAGGTTCATTTACTGCTGCAGTAAGAAAGTGGAACAAACATATTTTGTTCATTTACTAAATTTGCTTGCATGCTATTTTTTATGTGTTTCCTGCATACTAAGGGGTGTGTGCGTGATCTCTTTTCTAAGGCCATGAAATATTTTCAGGTAGCTGCTCTTGATAAGGGTCAATGGCTTGCGTACTGTACTTCTACAGATGCTTCCTTGCATAATGAGCTATGTGCATGCTCTCTTTCCTCATGTCAAGATTTGATCAGGGAAGCTACTTAGTATATGCATGTCCAATAAATTCAGAAGTAGCGTAACATGACAATGAGGTTGCACTATGAGTCTGAAACCAAGGCTCTCCTGTCCACATAATGAACTCATCACAAAAATAAAACCATTTGATGATTTACATACGATTTTACTGTAGTTATTCTCCTGTCAAATTCAGAATGTGGTTCATGTAGAAAGGACTACATGCAGAAATAAGGATCATAGTAGTACTTTTTCACTGATTCTCTTGGCGGTCATGTCTTCATGTTATTCAAGGATTTTGATATCTGAAAGTTATGACAATATAGATAGGGGAGATAGCCCTCCGTGTCCTGGAGGCCACTGTAGGCTGTAGCAAAGGGACACTGCAATTAGCGGGCACACGGATGCGGTGATCCTGCATAAGCTTTGCCGTGTTGATTTCTTGTCAAGGACGCTGTTGTCCAAGCCTTTCCTCTGCCTTGATTAGTGACACTTCTCTCCCATTCAACATATTTCACTAATTTGTTTGATTATTGAGTGATATGACCTAATTAATCTGTACTTAGACACACAACCAACGAGTAGCATGAAAACTTTGTACAAGACAGTCTGACCTAGCACTTGGTAATAATGGGATGAAATATGTTCGGTATGCAAGCATTTTTGTAGGGAATCACTGACACCATAAACCTATTTGTAAAGCAGATGATGAGGCGTTCATCCGATTTATCAATTGAGAAACGAAAGAGGTAGCGGAGCAATTGATAAGTAGGGAGTGAGGCATTGATCAACAATTGATAAAGTAGGGAAATGAGGCGAGGCATTGATCCCAATTATCCATGGGAAACGGAAGAGAGGCAACAATTTCAGAGAATAAGGAGGCCACCGTGCAGATCCTGGGTACAATTAATATTCAGAGACAATATAGAGCTGCCCATCTGTGTAAAACAATGGAGACAAGGCATAGACATGTAGGTGCTAGTATACTACTCTGTCCGGCATGGTACGTACTAACTTTTTCTCTCCCTAGGTCCTTCCCCTCCTTATTCTTGTTGGCAATGCACTTTGTGAAAGGGGGGAGGCGTTTTGGCTCCCGGGTGCATTTGCACCCGGATGAACAGTAACGCGAAAAAATTACTAAATGTTTTAAAAAAATTCTGAATTTTTTTGTGGATGTTCGTGTTAGTGTCGCAAGCATGCTTGAAAATTTTCATGTGAAACGGAGCGGCAGTTTTTCGTCGGTGAAAAAAACAAATTTGGGGTAACATTTGATGTTCAATTTGTTTTTTTTGCATAGCCCAAAATGCTTAACCTTTTTGTCTCAAAATTTGCAGCTAGCATTTGGATATGACTAAGATCACATAAAAAATTTGTCATGATTTTTTTGACATTTGAAAAAAAAATTTGGCCCCGGGAGCATGTGCACCCGGGAGCCGAATTGCATTTCCGCTTTGTGGAATTGTTATTGCTAAGGCTTCAATTATAAGAAAAGGAATCTTCTGTACGTACATTACAATCTAAAATTAATTGCTAATCAATTTCAAACCATTATTATAATCTAAGCTTCTTCATGGGAAATAAATAATGATGGATGATCATTTTTTTTCATGGATTATTATTGCCAAGGCCTCGCTAAGACAAGATAGAACCAGCAATGCGTGTTCTATGTATACACACATGTTGATCATTTGGTTCTGTTACCTAACCATTATTTTTCTTTATGCATGAGATTACCATTGTTTTTTTAATGTGCTGTATATTTCTTTTTTAGTTGAGATTTCATTTCTTCCAATTATTTTTAAGGTATATAGTTTGTATGACTTTGCACAATACAAGATTTTTTTTGCTAATGTGGTCCACGGTGTAACCTTTATAAGGATTGCTTCATTTGTAGATGTCTACGGCAAAATCGAAGTCGTCAGATTTGGAAGTGATGGGTGAAACTTTTTTCTATTCTCGGCAGTATGGGCGACAATGTCTAATGCTCTTGCCTGATGATGTTATGTGCCGGGATGAGTGCAAACAAACGAGAGATAGCAGGATGTGTGTGCCTAATGAAGGAGGATCTTTGTGCAAGGCACCTGATTTCGTCGGACTCAAACGGCGCTCACTAAGGGACATATATTTGTAACCGTACGTGTTTGAGATTTGCGCCATATTTTATTAGCAACTAATTACCCTGTGGCGCTTTGACCCTAATGTATCCACAGTCTGACCATGGGATTGAATATCCATCAGAAGATTGTAACCTTTTCCTGAGTCCATGCCCTTTTCAAGTGGAGTTGCAGAAATGCAGAGTATGAATAGGGAAACAATCATAGATGTCAACACTTACAGTATGATTTATCTTGATAGAGATGCACTGGATTCTCAAGTAGTTTTAATGTATTTTCTATATAGCTCAAGTAATTAAGCTTCTGCAATTCATGAAAAACAAAAAGAAGTTGTCATGTCAGCTGCTCAAGCTAATCAAGTAACAAAAATAAAAGGGACTAGTAGTCAGGTTCCATTAACCTGTATCTTGATAGAGATGCACTGGGTTCACAAGTAGTTTTAGTGTTTTTTCTAGATAGCTCAAGTATTAAGCTTCTGCAATCATGAAAAACAAAAGGAAGGTGTTCTATCAGCCGATCAAGCTAATTAAGTAAAAATAAATTAAAGAGACCAGTAGTCAGGCTCCCTTAACCAAATGCTTCACATCTATTAACCTGTACTCATATTAGCCCAACGTTGTTCAATATTGCTTGGAGATTTGCCCTTTTTTTACAAATCAAAATGAGTCTTTGTAACCTGGGCGTGTATTAAAGTTGGCTGCACTTTTCTGTTTAATCTGGGTGTCCAATCTCTGTAAGCTGGGCGTTGCTTGTATATTATATTAGGCGTTACCTATACTTTATATTAGTCCAACGTTTGCCAGTTTGTGTTTAATTCTCTGTTTGCTTCTTGTTTGATTCAAATCCATGAACAAATAAGTTATTTTTCTCCCTGTTTGATTCAAGTCTGAAATATTCATAGCTTCAGTTAGTAAATGAAGATGGAAGGTGAAGATTCTGACGGAGAAAAGAGGGGGTGAAATTAAAGGACAGTGCCATATTAAACCACGAACGTCGGTAAGATCGGAAGGAGAAGATGGAAGATAGAAGTGGCAACACGAATGAGTCGCTTGGTGCATACGAGGATTTTGTTCTCCCGTTGCAACGCACGGGCTCTTTTGCTAGTAGAATCGAAAGGGAGACGTGGAAGATACACGTCGTGCGTCCATGCTGATGCTGTTCGTGATGCATACGAGGCGCGCAAGCACCCGGGCTCGGGACATGGCCGGTTCTGACACTCGATGAGGCCTCAGCAATTTCCTAGCTGCTGCCTTCCTGTACTAGCGTCACGGCATGACATGCTATCCCCCTTTGATTATCACGCCGCTGCTTCCGCGACATCGGCGATTTTGGCACGTCCCTCTGGCATTTCCTGTACGTCTCTGCTGCCCATCGCATCCCTCCTTCGTGTTAAAGGAACGTACTGTTAGAAGGTCATCGTCAAAGTCTCATAGAATATGAGATAAATGGACTGACCAATTACTGTTCTGCCAGTATCATCGTGCATGCACATCGGGAAAGTATCAGGTGATACCAATCCTCAAATGCTACCATGATACCAACTATCAAAATTCAAATTTATACATGTCAAAAAAATTCTAAAAAAATCATGGATGTTCACAACACATATGTCAACAACCCCTAAAAAATTCAGATCGAAATTCAACATACACAAAGAGAAACAAAAAAGACAAATCCATCATGAATAGTGTCAAAAGAAGACAAAAGGAAAAATGACACTATTCACATCTGAAATTGTCTTTTTTTGTTTCTCCTTGTGTATTTCGAATTTTGATCTGAATTTTTTAGAGGCTGTCGACATATGTGTTGCAAACATCCATGATTTTTTTCAGAATTTTTTAACATGTCCAAATTTTAATTTTGAAAGTTGGTATCATGGTAGCATTTGAGGGCTGGCACATCTACGGACTACGGTACTGTTTGGTTTCTGACTTCCGCGTGGCCCGCCGTCGGCGTCTCTGTGGCCACGCCAAACACATGCCACTGACTTTGGTGGTGAAGGTCGACGCAAATCAGATATACTAGCAGGGCGAAGGCGCGGCACCACGCCGCGCCCGTCCTCGAGTCTGTTGTTGGTTTATTTGGTTGATATTTTTTGCTTGAAACTTGAGTAAAGCTAGCATAGAATACGAAGGGTGGAGGAGGTAGTGAGTGTAATCTTTGAATATATGATGAGAAAGTGGCGGGCTACATTATCTGGTTGGAAGGTATAGAGCTACAAATTATGGGAAAGAAACGTTGGATATATGTAACATAATAACATGAAGCTTATCAACAGTTATGAGGAACTAAAAATAACATAACCATCAAAATTGAAATGACATTGGTGGCTAGCGTTCCTTTGCTGGAAAACCATCAAAAACTCAGAATTGATGTGTATTCATCAGAAGTTAGAATAGAAGCCAATACAATTTCGATCAACCATAACTCCATGCCTGGTGGAAGACAAAATCCCACGCAGTGAAAAACTACATATTTTGTTTTGCATGAACCAACCTTAAGAAAACACGTTTATGAACTAAATCTCTCGAACACATACTCAAAGAGTTAGGTGATCCTTTAGTGCACCTATAACCGAACCCTCCAAGATGAAATGGTAGTCGACGTCCGAACATCCTGCAGAGGTGTTTGCCTTACATAAATCTCATCGGCTTTGGCGACAAACGTCTCGATGAATTGCATTATGTGGCCAGTGCTTGTGCTCTGATAATTAGCTTGTAGTCTACCATAATGAAGCTCACTTTGTAGTATTCAGTACAATCTATTCTCCTATATTCCTAGATCCATGTTGAAATTGAGTTTGGAGTGATAGGACTCTTCATATATCCTTTAACGACGCCCACTCCATGGATTGAATCTAGTTCATGGCAAACAGAGGAATCATGGCAGAATAGCTATAAGTTGGCCCACAAGTGGGGAAGTATGATCAAGTAATGCTAGCATTATTGCTAACAAATTTCCACTATATTTAATATGCAAGGATGAGAAGGCAGAGTGTTTATTCACCATATACCATCAAGGAAATAGCAACAATAAATTTTGTCTTTTACAATTTTTCTATAGTTGAAGCATATAGTCTGTTGATGTCCAAAAATAACAGAACAAATAAAGAGAAGTATATGGTTGCACCAATTAATCACTATGATTATCAAACCGAAGAGAATCATTGCAGCCTAAAGCAGACAAACAAATACTATTTTTTCAAGGTTAAAACAAAACTTATCAAAATGGCGTCCATAAAAAATATTATTCATTTTTCGCTAAATGTAAGCGCGAGCAAAAAAAGTAAGATACATATTGCCTATTAAAGAATAGTGTTACCGAGTAGCCAAGAATTAATTATGAGGCATGTTCAAGAATTCATCCAATTAACCAGTTAACTCGTCGATTAATCCATAGTCATATTGTTACCGAGTAGCCAATAAATTGATAATTCTCCCGTTTAACTCATTAAATTACTAATTAGCTCGCCGATTAGCCTATTAGTCTCCTACTCGCCATCCAACCGAAGAAACTACCAGTTAACGATTCCCTCAACAATGATTATGAGTGAACTTATCTACACAAATTGAATTAAGTGTCTAGACTTTTAATGGAGCAATTCCCAGTTTCTTCGTTATGCACTATCCATGAGAAAAGAGCTTCTCTTATACAAAGCTACAATTGATGCCAATCTTTTTGCATTATCACTGAAAGAACAGATAGCAAACTTTGATCGGTTTGAAGTAAAAATCAAAGGAATTATAGATTGAATATTTTTAAAAACTTCTAAGGAAAGTTGGATATGTAAGTATGTATCTTCTATAGGTATGTGCTCCTTTTCTATAGACCACTTACAATTGGTTTGAAACTCTAACCGATTTTGAATGGATAAAAATGATGTTAACATCCAAATTGTAATCTGGTCCTGCTAATAGAATCAGCAACAGTCCTGTCAAGTTTTCAAATAAAAGGAAAAAAATTGCAATATGAAGGCATATGTGGCTTACCAATGAATGTTTGTCGAAGCGACCATAACAATCACCATATATAAGATTAAATTGTGTGATGCCTCATGTACAAAAGCAACAACCTTGGATTATATTCAAGGCATGTGATATCCTACCATAAAAAAAACCTAAATCACAATCTTCGATCTACAATATCTTCATCACATGAAACAAAAAAAAAACAAAATGGGAAGAACCATGGACCATACCCCAGGCTCTAAGGACTAAGAGAGGATGGAGTAACATGGATTAGGGGAGCATGCCGCCTCTGCAGAGGATCCGTAGGACGTTGAGCCACAGCTAGAGGTGGGTCGGTGAGCGGTGACGGAATTGGGAAAAGGACCGACGGAAGGCCAAGAAGCCTTTTCCTTTGGCAGTTGGCTTGACGATGGAGAAACAATCGTCGTTGTCAGGGTTGCAACTGGCTTGCGCGAAACGAACCTCGGCTCGACCACCAACTCACGACTTCTTATCCGGCAGAGCATGGCCGCTGAAGACTGGCGCTGCTCCAAACACGAGTCGCTTGCGACTGGAGATAATAGATAGGCGCTCCTGCAGTGCTTCTATGGCGCCACCAAACTAAGGCGATCCCGTCGCAAGTTAAGGGAGACAACCGAGGTGGGATCCAGGCCTGCTGGCTATTTGTTTCCACGGTCGACGAAGGAGAGGACGTGGTCCTGCCGGGGGAAGGGGAGATCACCATGCTGCTGTACCATGGACCCAATTGCATCAGCTCGTCATTTCTTTCGTTAGACATGAGAGATGGGGGATCAAAGAGGAATTTCTCATCGGTGTAGGAGTCACCAGAATGCAACATCAACGGATGAGGCATGCAATACAGGAGGCCAAATCAGGAGAGGCTCAGTGCTTTCCGCCCCCAAATAGATGCATGGTGGAGAAGAGAATGCACATAGGGGGGAGGGAGCGGGAAAGCTCTATGGGCGAGATCCATTTGGATCGGCGGTGCGGCATGTCTGTGGTGTGCGGGAGGCGACGGAGAAGCGCGGCGATGTAGGAGGCGAGTGAGAGATAGAGCGAGATATTTAAGGGCCTCTCAAGTGGTGCACGTGGACTATGAAAACTTCGTAATATGTGGTGAAAAATTAAAGACATATATGACGCGTCTTTGGGAAGCTTAGTGGTGATAAGAGTATAATAAGGTGACATAAGTAGGCTGTAAGGATTTAAATTTTATATTTTGCTGACTTGGAAGAGAGAGAAGAGAACTAGATTGTATATTTATAGGTGGATGTAGCACGTGCCCCAAGAAATTTTGTAGTGTGGTCATATGTTAAGAAATAGTACTACCTTTTTGCTAAATATTGTACATATTGACTATTACATTGACTATAATGACATGGCAACAGTAAGAATTTAAATTTTATATTTTTGGTGAGTTCGAAGAGAGAAGATGAGAGAGAAGAGAAGCCGGTTGTATATTTATAGCCGGCTATAGCACACGCTCCAGGAAATTTTATGAGAGTGAAAGGTGAATCATATGTTAAAAATTAGTACTACCTTGTCGCTAAATATTGTACGTATTGACTATTACATTAACTACATATGACTTGACAACATACTATAGCCAGTAGCTGATAATATTACCAACCATGCTCTAAGAGAAATAGTGGTGGTCATCGTGTAAATTGCAAGGATGTAGAAAATGTAGGGTAACGCAGCAGAAAACAAAAAATTTCCGACCTACGTACCAGCCCAGGATCACTATGGAGACTGCATACAAGGTTTGATCTGTTTCGTTACCGACTCGTAGCGCAGCGGAAGTAGAGTCGATGACGATCGGCGGTGCAGATCCCCGCAGCTAGGATTTACAACCTCCCAACCGCGAGGATGTATACCCTCATCCGCCCCCGGACAGCCCTCCGGGAGGCGGTCGGACAGTCCCTCGGACGGTGTCACGGACAGCCCTTCGGGAGGACCATCGAAACTCGGACAGTCACTCGGACAGCCCTTCGGGAGGACCATCGAAACTCGGACAGTCACTCGGACAGCCCTTCGGGAGGCACTCTCGAACTAAGACCGAAACTACGATCTCTCTACAGAGTTGCACACATACGGTGTCATCTATCCGGCAGGGCTTCGCCGTCCAGAACTAGTTCCCACCGGAACCCAGACAGCCTTTCGGCTCTACGAAACTATTTCGCTGGGAGGGAGAGAGAAGCCAGAAATGTCATGGCACTTGTATGTGAGAAGGAGTGAGATTTGGGCTGCCCCCTCCACCTCTATTTATAGGAGAAGGAGGGGTGGAGGGGCTGAAATTTCAGCCACATCCATCCATGTCATCTCCAAGATATTTTGGAGCAAAAGCCCAAAAAGGTGGCTTTTCAAAAAGTAATCCAAAAAGCACTTTCACTATTCACGACGACATATTTCAGCGTCCGTTCGAACTGAAAATATTCATGTGGGCTTAGAACATTTCCAGTACCCACTAAAATAATTTTCAACGCGATCCGAAACAATTCCGATTTAGTGATTTTCATCTGCGAAAAGCATCTGAAGCAGTTCCGGCAGCTCCGGAACATTTCCGGTTTTCATCCCCGAAAATTCCAGAAAGTTTCCAGAACGATTCTGGCACCCTCCAAGAATTATCAGGCATGTTCCGAAACCATTTTGACTTTATGGTGTACTCCGAAACAACTTTTCGGTTTAGTGATTTTCATCTGTGAAAAGCAACTAAAGCGGTTCCGGCAGTCCGGAACATTTCCGGTTTTTGTCTCTGAAAAATCTCAGAAGTTACCGGAACATTTCTGGTACCTTCCAATAATTTCTAGGCATGTGCCGAAACCAATTTGACTTTATGGAATACCCTGAAACAACTTTTCAGTGTCACCGGAACTATTCCGATATCCTCTCCGGAACGTTTCCGTTTCGTCCGAAACTTTTTCGGTGATTTTCTCTCAGACTCCCCGTCTAGTATTCAGCAGATAGATGACCCTTAAGCGTGTGACCCTATAGGTTCGGTGAAGTATAGACATGACCCGGAACCCCTTCCGATCAATGATCAACATCGGAGCCGTGGACACCCATATTGACCCCTATACCCACACGAATGAATATTCGAGTGAACCTCCAGTTGCCGTGTGCTATTCCTGTTGCTTCACGATATGTTACAAATACCCGAGGTGAGACATGTTGGCATCCCCGCGGATCAACAACTTGTCCACTATGCCAGTTACCTCGTTACCGGTATTGTTCTCTTTTCTCGTTCCCGTGTTCCGGCATCCCCGTGATCAAATCACAAAGTGTCTGGCCAGACGATGATGGATACCGTAACACCGAGAGGGCCCAGAGATATCTCTCCATCGTCGGAGGAGCAAATCCCAATCTTGAGCTATCGAGTTACTTGACATACTTTTCCATGAACCCGTAAGCCGCCGTAATAGCCACCCATTTACAGATGACGTTTAACAAACCCCAAAGTTCATGAAGCAAGCATGAAGAAACTCGATACTCTCATGGTCTAAGGAATCATGCAAACGTTAACCATCTCTGTGTTATTAACCATTAACTTGTGACGAATGTATCTCATAGCATAACATCAATTCGGGTCGATTCAACACAAATGTTCTTCTAACATTGTGCCCACAAAACATAGCCATGCCCATGATCAGGAAAACAGGATCATCATGCAATACTTGAGCCAGTCTTAGAGGCCAGACTAGGAATACATTTTACCGTTTATTATTCCACACGTGCATATGAGTCTTCCTTCGAGCCTCGTGGTTATTGTAGACTCGAGAACCATAGCAGTTATAGCATGGAACATAAACATAATTATGAACAGGGAGATAATCAATAACATTTATTATTGCCTCTAGGGCATATCTCCTACAGAAAATATTCAAAAGTTAACTGAACTCAACGTTGAACCAACACATATATAGACAAACACGTGTCAAGTGGAGAGAGCATGAACGCCCCACACTTTGAATGAACGACGTGCGAGCTTGCTTAGCAGCCTTAATATATATATATATATTGATGCTTAACTAGGAGGGACCGAGCGGATCATCATACCGTCTGCATCCATTTAGACGAGCGATTCGGACGTGTTTTATCATTCAACGTGGATTTTATCGACCCATCGATCGGTTCGAACGCGTTTTCACCTGCAAATGTGAAGCAAATTGTGTGTGGGGGAGGGGGCCCCACTCAAATCCTCCCTGGTCCCCATTCTCTTCTATTCCGTCCTGCTCCCCTTATTTTGCATCCACGTCCTCCTCTCTATCGTTGTCCGTATACCTCTCTGACCGCCACTCAGGCATTACAGGACATTCGCAAGCACCATCCACGTGTCCGCTTGCCTTGTACTATGACTTCATCCACCCAGGATCCGTTCACAATCAGGTACCTCTGCCACCCCTCTCGACAAAGTCCATAGCTGTCATCACGCCCAGCAGGTGTTCGGTCTAATGCTATTGAGTTTATTTTCAAACTTCATGTCATTTCTTATAGTACGAAGGAGGGCGGAGAACTCAAGCATGGAGGATGAGTTGTTGTGCGATGCGTAGTTAGCCGTATCCACAGATTTCGTAGGCAGGAGCCGAAGGGGCTCTTCTGTCAGCGTGTGCATGATTCATTTCACGCGCGAAAGCACATTGCATCCTATGACATGCACATCATCCAAGAACGCCATGTGAAGTCGTTAGCGTGTCGATGGTACACCATCCACACCACCGGCACCAAGTTTTGTGGCGTGGTTGATATGCTGGAGGCAAGGTGGCCATTGCGCGGGATGGCCGAGTAGATCGTAAGTTTTGCTTCTTCTTGCTCAAGTTGTTGATTGATTCATTCATTTACTCAATGTTGCTCTACATATTGTGTAGCATCACTACTGCAGGATGGTCCAAACACGACACATCAATCAGAGACCCTTCGACGAAACTGTGTGCGATCCATCAATCGCAAACGGTATAGTTCAAGCTCCGCCGCCAATGACGAAAACCGTGCGCGATGAAGGAACGAGCAAATACAGTTCAAAAAAAAGTTGCGTGTGTGATGCGTTGCATACAGTTTGTTCTTATGAACTGTTTGTGATTATGGAAGACAACAAAAACGGTTATCAAATTATATACGTGTGCATAGTGCTGCATACAGTTCACTCGGACAAACTGTTTGCGTTGATCCAGCAGAACACAAACGAGTTAGCCTAAGAAGGCGTGTGTGATACCCGGCAAACAGTTCATTCATTAGAATTGTGTGTGAAGACCAATAATAACCCAAACGATTCATCCTGACAACCGTGTGTCTTGTGGGTACCCGACAAACAGTTCATTCATTAGACATGTGTGGGAAGACCAATAATAACCCAAACGATTCATCCTGACAACCTGTGTGTGTTGTGGGAACACGATTGCTGCTAATAATTGTATGAGATGTGATTTGCTCTGTTTGCACAACATCTATATGCTCTGCGTACAGAACACCAACATTATTGTTGCATAACCAACTTGAACATACAGTTCCATAAGTGACTACACAACACATGTACATTCCTCAATATAAATTTACATGAAGTAGACGATCACCAAATCATACTGTTCTTCTGACGACGATTGCCAACACTGCTATGCTTGTGGCTATCCCTCGCCGTCTGCAGGAAGGAGGCACTTCCTCATGTCCATGATCCTCTTGTACATCACGTAGCTGGTGTACGCATCCTTGGCCACGCACTTGATGTGTTCTTCATCCAGTTCGTTCACCCAGGCCGCGTGCCAGGCAGTCTTGTCCTTGTGGCACTCAGCCTTCATGTCTCTGAGTAGGGGTCGATGATGGCCACGTCGAGGTCAACCAGGGAGTCCTTCTGCTTCTTCTCGCCGCCCCAGACCCTGTACTGACCTTGGATGTTGACAAGCTTCTGGCAGGACAAGCCCGAAGTCTTGAGCACCTTTAGATCATTGGTGATGTCCACCGTTGAGAACCTGTAGTCGGGGCTATTGACAAACCTAGCGAAACGCTCACAAGGCCTTGGGACCAGGTAGTAGTGGTAGACGAGCATGTGATGGCGCACGCACAACTGGGCGACGACAACCTTCTGATCATGCCCGGCACGACCGCCGGTGTACTCAAGGTCGAAGCCAACCACTTTGTACTTGTCATCCTCAGCAAGCAGCTGCTCCAACGTGTTGATGGAGTTCACCACCATGACCGGGTCATTAGTGTACACCACCGAGAGGTGTGTCTTCCTGATGTGTGTGTCCACTTTGACAATAGTGGCGAACTGCCGCTCGGCGTCGGCAGCCATCATTGGATCCGCACGGGAAGGTTGAAGCGATAAAGAGATGTGCATCCTCTCTCTATTATTTGCCATCGTGGGTGTGCTTCTTGGGTTGTGTGGCGTGATCGGAAGGTGGAAGAGACGAAGGTAAATGGCCGCATCAACCGCATGGCAGTTTTTGCAGCGCTTAACTGCATGATGGCGCCGGGAGTGGCACAACCGCATGCATATGGCTCCCCGAACATGCCTGATCGTTCCCGCGTGGACGCCAGCAGAGCGGGCGCGCACGGACGCGAGCACAACGCACCGAGGCCGCATCAACCGGCTCATGCGTACATTCATTCGCGATGGTGCGTACAGAACGACCGTTTGCTTTGTAATAAAACGCAAACGATTGTTTATTATTAACCGTCTGCGTACTTGTCATTTCTCCCACCTCCGTCCGGTCTTGTCACCGCGTTGCCGCACGAGGATTCCAGTGCACGCTTTGGGAGCGCGCAAGTTTCCCGCCCGGTGCGCCGAAATGCCCCAAACACCCAATGCTTCGGGAGCGCACAACGTTTCTTTTGGGCTTCCCATTCCCGCGCAACCGCGCAGGAACGCGCGCAAGCTTCCCGTTCCCACGCATGAACGCGCGCAAACTTCCCGCCGGCTCGCCTTGGCCGCCTGCTTTATAAACCCTCACGGCCGGCCTCTCCACATCGCATTCATCCCCTCCCTGCTCGTAGCTTCCCAAGTTTGCTTCTCCCCCAATCGCCAATGGCACCTGTCCGTCGTCGTCGCTCCGCCACCCCGCCAGAGGGTAGCTCCAGCTGGGAGGTTGCACCACGTCGGCGGCGCAGTACCCAAAAGTGTGTAGTGCGTGTGGCGTCCTTGTTGCCTGTGCGCATGGCACCCACCACACGCTCCTCCACATTTGCCCGAAGGCAGCTGCTGCCGGTGACCGTCGTCGCCCCCACCCCATCGCCGGCCGCCGTTTTCACCACCCCACCAGCTGCCTCCTTGGCCGCCACCACACCAGCGTCCGCCTTGGCAGCCACCCCACGGTCAGCCGCCGGGGCCATCACCCGCTCTGCCACCGCGGCCCGAAGGCGGGAGGAGGAGGTCGCCGCCGAAGCACAGCCGCTCGGCTTTCGCGTCAGTGGCCTAGCGTGCTACATCAACTTCCTACATGAGGAGGAGGAGCGCTAGGTCGAGCACGCACAGAGGCTCACCGCCGCCATGACCGCAGCAGACGCCGCAGCTATGGCGCGAAATGAGGAGATCTACGCCAAGTCCCGCAGCTTCGAGGAGGCGCGTCAGGAGCGGCGGAGGGTAGCAGCGGCAGCCGATGAATTCGACTCCTCCAGCTCGTCGGCAGGCTTCTCCTCCTCTGCCTCTTACTGAACGCGCTCGGCAGAGGAGAAGGCTGCTGGCAGTAGCACGAAGCCCCTTCGGAGTAGTATTTAGGGGCTATTTTGTTCAGTTCATCTAACTATAGATATGGTTGAACTGTACCACGTACTTTAAATTAGCTAGTATATATAGTTAAACTAGATATTTCAGTACGTGGTTGGCAACAAATGGGGAAAAGTTTGTTCGATTCGGCTGTCGAGTTAAACTATTTTGTACAAAGACCAATGCTTGATCTATGAATGAAATCTATGTTTACTGAATTTCAGTTGCAAAATTGCATGCAAAATTGGACAAATCTCAGTGTTTCCAATTTGACAAATGAAAATTTACCCAATATGACAGATTCGAATCTTACCTGACTCCTACTGCCAATGCATCGATCGGTGCTTACATGGGGTGCTTAGTGTATTAAATGTCTTAGCAACCCAAGTCCACAATGCATTGTTGCTAAGGTCCCTTCGTTTAATGATTTAGCAACTAAACTCTTGCATGCATTGGTGAGTTTCCTTCATTTAAGTGTTTTGCCAAGGTTCATGCGCTGGGCATTGTTTCTTCATGTGGTCACCAAACTCATATCTCTCCTTAATTACCTTCCCACATCAGATTTTTTGCATACATGGCAACCTCAGCAGTTAGCAACAGTAGAAGTTGTAGCATCAGGAAGGGCACACGGGTCATCATTCACAACCGTTTGCGATGACGCAATGAAAAAATTCCTTCACGCCAGATTTTCGATTGGCTTAGTAGGGAAGGAACAATTGCCCTCGGTTTGCATACGGGTATTCAGTCTGAAACGTCTTTGACGACTGGCAAAGGACACGCCACCCCGATGAGCATGCGCAGGACACTGCTCGCATGCCACCCGTCTACTCAAACACCTGTTCGCACGCTACCTCCTTGCCAATACAGATAGCGACACATGGCCCGCATGTAAATGGTCTGTAGAACGTCCACGAATTATAAATAATACGCCCGTTTGCGATGAGAACGTGACAGATTTTTGTTCCAAAATGCCTTTGTTGGCTATTAATAATGCTTGTTCTTTCTCTCAAAGTGGATACTAAAAATAGCACAACATATTTATGCTTTATATGATGAGGCCCTTGTTGAAGATATGCCCTACAGGCAATCATGTATGATGATATTTCCTATGTGTTTATGAATAAAGATAGTCCTTGGACATTATCAGTAATGTGTATTAACAAGTACGTGACTTGTTTGTGAGACTATGCATTGTATGATGACTGTCCTAAATGGTCCCTAGTCATAAAGGCTGTGTGGACACTCAGCCAGTTAGACTAGCATATGACACGGTGGATGGTTCGGTCTCACTAACCATGTAGCATTGGATGCTAGCCGGATAATATGGACTCAGAAAGATCTGGTCGGATTCGATGTAGTCGGATCCGAGTCGAGATAAGGTCTGAGTTGGACATACCCAACTATGAGACGCAGCGATAGGTCGCCTGTGAGTCTCTAGTACAACATATGTTCTGTGTCCTAAGACCTGAGCTGGCGCATGTACTCGGGATGGTGACAGACGTGCTTTGGGCTGACCAAATGCTACTCCGTGATAGGTTTGTTATAAAGGTAGGTTTCGGGCTTGTCCAGACCCATGCTGCGAGACATGGTCGAGCAAGATGGGATTTGCCCCTCCGATGAGGAGAGATATACTCTGGGCCCCTCGGGTGATCTGACCTGGATAAGCATGGCCATGCGATGAGGATTATGAGATAATCCAAAGCATTGGTCGGATTCACCGGAACGAGAAAGAGGTCGTGCGGCAACAAGGATGACCATGTCGCCTTGAGCACGACAACATATATCATGTGGCAAAGGGAACGGAAGTGTGAAGTACAGGTTCGCCTAACCAGCTTCATCAGACACTTGGAGTCGGCACGCTTTGCTAGAGGCCGCTACCTACTAGTCGAGCCGGATGTAATCTGACTCGCGACCAAGTGAACGAGAACCTAAGGGGTCACGCGCTTAAGGGAAGGAACACGTGGGCTTTAGGATCCGTGCGAGGCCCAAGAGTTGAGCGCGCGCCGGATGCCTATATATAGTGGAGGTGCGGCACACCCATCCGGTTGATCGCTTCGGCACCGTCATTAGGGCTTTGCATGTGTTGCAACTAGCCACCTCCACTTACCGCCGCCGACTGTGTGATCGGACCTAGCAGTCCGCCGCATGGTGTTCCTCCTACACGCGCGGATACCGTTAGAGGCGGTGCACTTGCGCTGCTCCGGCGAACTTGTACGTGGGATCTATTATAGGATTTGGATTCAGATCAGATGCATATATGATATGTGGAGGCGGCAGATGAGATCTGTCGTCGTTTATGAGATAGGCAATGTGCACGGTTGATGAGATCAACTGCACATGGGGATCGATATGGCTATGTTTTCTATCAATCGAAATCAATGAGGTCGTGACACAACCTACCCCTACCGGTCGGTTTCCGCCATCGGGGATCGATATGGGGGCCGCCGTGTGCGTAGTGGCTTGTATTTCGTACACGATCGCACAAACCGGTAGAATGCGATTCTATGCACAACTTTGTTTTGCAGGTTTGATGTGAATAGTATGGATCATATGTATGTGATGCATGTGTGTAATTTAACATGACCTGCGTGTCATGATTGTCAGCCGGCAGGAGCCAAAGTGCTGTCACTATATTGTATAACGGCCTGCGTGTCGACTTGTGATTCTATGGAAAATCCATTACTAGTTGTAGTACATGGAGGACATAGATCAAGTTCGAGGTTTTGGCGTCCCGGCGTGATGTACAAGATGGAGTTCCGCCCTGGTCATCGGAGTTGGAGCCGGCCTGGAAGGACATCCATGAAGGAGCCATACTATTTCACATATTTATGTTTATATGTGATTGATATTGCTTCTTATTTCTATGCATGTTAAAATGGTAGAAAGATCCCTCGTTAAGCACATTGCCATTCCGGATGTTGCACCTTCGCACGTAAAGTACGTCTAGTGGTGGGCTCATAAAATTGAGGTGCAACTAGGTGTCCTTGAACTGGAGGGTTCGTGTCGAACACAGACATGCACTGCATCAGGTTAACTTGACAAGGGTATCAAAATAGTTTTGGGCCTTGTGGCAAAGAAGGTTGGCAGCCGGGGTATAAGATACCTGCCCGACCGACAGGAGTCATATAGAGATACGATTAGCAAGGAGTTGCTTACCGAATAGGCAAGTTGGCTAGCAGTGATGCTAAAGCTCACTAGTCACTCGCGCTAGACGGGTCCTGAATCACTGAGAGTTCGCGGAGGGATGCTGACTTCAGTGGGAGTAGTTCTGTTTAAGGCTTGAATTACTCTACATAAACACATTGCTTAGTGATTGCATATTTTCTATTGTAGATCAATGGCACCACCTGATCAACCCAACTTTGCATTGAAATCAATTCTAGAAAAGGATAAACTGAATGGAACAAACTTTACCACCTGGTATAGAAATTTGAGAATTGTTCTCAAGCACGATAAAAAGGAACATGTTCTAGAGGATCCACTTCCAAAGGAACCTGCCGATAATGCTAATGCCACAACCAAGAATGCCCACCAGAAACTCATTGATGAATCAAACGAGATCAACTGCCTCATGCTGGCTTGTATGGAGCCCAATTTGCAACAGCAATTCAAAAACGTTGATGCTTTCGATATGATCGAGAGTTTCAAAAGCATGTTTCAGGTGCAGGCTAGGACCGAAAGGTTCAACGTCTGGCAATCCTTGATGGATTGTAAGCTGAAGGAGGGTGATCCACTGAGCCCGCATGTGATCAAGATGATCGGGTACGTGCAAGCTTTGGATCGGTTAGGCTTCCCACTTGGGGACGAGATGTCCACGGATGCAATTCTGGGTTCTCTTCCACCTAGCTATGGGATGTTCGTCTCGAACTATCATATGCACGGCATGGATAAGAAGCTCACTGAATTGCATGGGATGCTTAAGGTGTCAGAGCAAGATATTAAGAAAAGCACGCATCAAGTGTTGATGGTGCAGAACTCGGCTAAGTTCAAGAAGAGTTGGTCCAAGAAAAAGGGTAAGGCAAAGGGCACGGGGAAGGTTGTCTCCGCCGTTGCGCCGAAGCCGGGACCAGACTCAAATACCGTGTGCTTTCATTGCAAGGAAACTGGTCACTCGAAGAGGAACGGTAGCAAGTGGCTTGCTGAGCATGGCAAGAAGGCCGGAAATGCTTCTTCAGGCAAAGGTACACTTGTTACATATGTTATAGACATTTACCTTGCTGACATACCTAGTAGCTCTTGGGTATTTGATGCCGGATCAGTTGTTCATATTTGCAACTCGATGCAGGGGCTGATAAGAACTAGGCGTGTGGCACAAGGGGATATTGACATCAGGGTCGGCAACAAAGCAAGAGTTGCTGCGTTGGAGGTTGGCGCGATGCAGCTCAAGCTTCCTTCTAGATTTATTTTGGAATTGAATAATTGTTATTACATTCCCGCACTAAGTTGGAACATTATTTCTGCCTCATGCTTGATGAGTCAGGGTTATGAATTCAGTTTAATGGACAATGGTTGTTCATTTTATTTGAATGGAATGTTCCACGGCTGTGCACCCATTGTAGATGGGCTATTTATTTTGAATCTGGAAACGGAACCAGTCTATAACATGAATGTCAAGAGGCATAAGCCTAATGAGGTAAATCCGACTTACTTCTGGCATTGCCGGCTTGGACATATTAGTCTGAAACGCATGAAGAAGCTCCATGATGATGGACTCCTAACTTTGTCCGACTTCGGGTCGTTCGAGACATGCAAATCATGCTTGCTCGGCCAGATGACTAAGTCTTCTTTTGCAAAGAGTTGTGAAAGGGCGTCCGAGCTGTTGGAGCTTAAACACAGTGATGTGTGTGGTCCAATGAGCACAACGGCCAGAGGTGGCTAGCAGTACTTCATGACTTTTACCGATGACTTGAGTAGATATGGATATATCTATTTGATGAGGCACAAGTCGGAAACTTTTGAAAAGTTCAAAGAGTTTCAGAACGAGGTTGAAAATCAGCTCGGCAAGAAAATAAAGCTTCTACAATCAGATCGTGGAGGTGAGTACATGAGTCAGGAGTTTGATGATCATTTGAAAAGCCGAGTTATAGTACCTCAGCTCACACCTCTGGTACGCCGCAGAGAAACGGCGTGTCAGAACGGAGAAATCGAACCTTGTTGGACATGGTCCGATCAATGATGAGCAAATCGGATTTACCCTTGTCATTCTGGGGATACGCTCTAGAAACTACAGCTTTCACACTTAACAGGGTACCATCTAAATCCGTATATAAGACACCACATGAGATGTGGACTGGGAAGAGTCCTAGTTTGTCTTTTCTAAAGATTTGTGGTTGTGAAGCATTTGTCAAGTGACTCATGTCGGACAAGCTTATACCTAAGTCGGATAAATGCATATTCGTGGGATATCCAAGGGAAACCTTGGGATACAACTTCTACAACCGAGAAGAGAACAAAGTGTTTGTTGCTCGGAACGGGGTTTTCCTAGAGAAAGAGTTTCTCAGTCGGGAAGCCAGTGGGAGAACGGTGCGACTCGAAGAAATTCGAGAGCCACTCGGGGATGACTTGGCTGGTGATGAGATCATACCGGAGTTGGTCAGGGAACCCGTACTGGAATCGGCACCGGAGCCCCGGAGGTCGGAAAGATTGCGTAGAGTGCGCGATGTGTTGTTGCTAGAAAGCGACGAGCCGGCCACGTATGCGGAAGCAACGGTGAGCCCAGATTCCGAGGCATGGCTGGAGGCCATGAGATCCGAGTTAAAGTCCATGGATGATAATCAAGTCTGGGACTTGGTTGATCCGCCACCTGGCGTAATTGCCATTGGTTGCAAATGGGTCTTTAAGAAGAAAACCGATGTGGATGGAAATGTTCAGATCCACAAAGCTCGGCTTGTCGCTAAAGGTTATGGACAAGTTCAAGGAATTGACTACGACGAGACCTACTCGCCGGTAGCGATGCTTAAATCGATGAGGATCATACTAGCTATAGCTACATATTTCGATTATGAGATATGGCAGATGGATGCCAAAACGGCTTTCCTTCATGGAAATTTAAAGGAGGATGCATACATGATACACCCTGAAGGTTTTGTCGATCCAAATAATGCCAGTAAAATATGCAAGCTCAAGAGATCCATTTATGGATTGAAGCAAGCAGCTCGGAGTTGGAACATTCGTTTTGATGAAGTCATCGTTGAACTTGGTTTCATCAATAACGAAGAGGACTGTTGTTTATACAAGAAGTCTAGTGGGAGCTCGATAGTATTTTTGATCCTATATGTGGATGACATACTGTTGATCGGAAATGATGTTTCGATGCTGAACTCAGTCAAGGAATCATTGAATGGCAAGTTTTCGATGAAAGACCTTGGAGAAGCAGTGTACATTTTAGGCATCAAGATCTATAGAGATAGATCGAGAAGGCTGCTCGGCTTAAGCCAGAGCACGTACATAGACAAAGTGTTGAAGCGGTTCAACATGAGTGAGGCCAAGGAAGGGTTCTTGCCCATCTCACATGGTATAAGGCTAAGCAAAACTCAGAGTCCTACGACTTCTGATGAGCGAAACCGGATGAGTAGGATTCCGTATGCTTCGGGAATAGGATCCATCATGTATTCCATGCTATGTACTCGGCCCGATGTTGCCTATGCAATAAGCTTAACAAGCAGATACCAGGCCGACCCCGGTGAGAGTCACTGGGCAACGGTGAAAACTATCCTGAAGTACCTGAAAAGGACTAAAGAGATGTTCCTAGTTTATGGAGGTGAGGAGGAGCTTTGTGTAAAGGGTTACGCTGATGCTAGTTTCCAAACCGACAGGGATGATTGTCGATCGCAAACTGGATTCGTGTATGTCATGAATGGAAGAGCAGTGATCTGGACGAGTTCCAAGCAAGATACGGTGGCCGACTCCACAACAGAGGCCGAATACATTGCGGCTTGTGAAGCCGCAAAGGAAGGTGTTTGGATTCGGAAGTTCCTGGAGGATCTTGGTGTGTTCCCGGGTAGGGCAAAGCCATCGCACATGCCAAGGAGCCGAGACAACACCACAAGACCAGGCACATAGACCGAAAGTATCACCTAATATGAAAGCTCGTAAAGAATGGTGATACTAATTTATGCAAGATTCATACGGATGAAAATGTTGCAGATCTGTTGACTAAGCCACTTCCACAACCCAAGCATGAGGGGCATGTTAGAGCTATGGGCATTCGATGTCTATTTGATTGACTCTAGTGCAAGTGGGAGACTGTTGGAGATATGCCCTAGAGGCAATCATGTATGATGATATTTCCTATGTGTTTATGAATAAAGATAGTTCTGGGACATTATCAGTAATGTGTATTAACAAGTACGTGACTTGTTTGTGAGACTATGCATTGTATGATGACTGTCCTAAATGGTCCCTAGTCGTAAAGGCTGTGTGGACACTCAGCCAGTTAGACTAGCATATGACACGGTGGATGGTTTGGTCTCACTGACCATGTAGCATTGGATGCTATCCGGATAATATGGACTCAGAAAGATCTGGTCAGATTCGACGTATTCAGATCCGAGTCGAGATAAGGTCTGAGTTGGACAGACCCAACTATGAGATGCAGCGATAGGTCACCTGTGAGTCTCTAGTACAACATACGTTCTGTGTCCTAAGACCTGAGTTGGCGCATGTACTCGGGATGGTGACAGACTTGCTTTGGGCCGACCAAACGCTACTCCATGACAGGGTAGTTATAAAGGTAGGTTTCGGGCTTGTCCAAACCCATGCTGCGAGACGTGGTCGAGCAAGATGGGATTTGCCCCTCCGATGAGGAGAGATATACTCTGGGCCCCTTGGGTGATCCGACCTGGATAAGCATGGCCATGCGATGAGGATTATGAGATAATCCAAAGTGTTGGTCGGATTCACCGGAACGAGAAAGAGGTCGTGCGGCAACAAGGATGACCATGTCGCCTTGAGCACGACAACATATATCGTGTGGCAAAGGGAACGGAAGTGTGAAGTACAAGTTCGCCTAACCAGCTTCATCGGACACTTGGAGTCAGCATGCTTTGCTAGAGGCCGCTACCGACTAGTCGAGCCAATCTGACTCGGGACCAAGTGAACGAGAATCTAAGGGGTCGCGCGCTTAAGGGAAGGAACACGTGGGCTTTAGGATCCGTGCGAGGCCCAAGAGTTGAGCCCACGCCGGATGCCTATATATAGTGGAGGTGCGGCACACCCATCTGGTTGATCGCTTTGGCACCGTCATTAGGGCTTTCCATGTGTTGCAACTAGCCACCTCCACTTGCCGCCGCCGACTATGTGATCGGACCTAGCAGTCCGCCGCATGGTGTTCCTCCTGCACGCGCGGAAACCATTAGAGGCGGTGCACTTGCGCCGCTCCGGCGAACTTGAATGTGGGATCTGGTGACCGGCTACGCGAAGGAGATCGGATCGGCTGTTCGAGGGAGATCGGACAAGGAGGAGACAGACCACGCGAAAGCGCTGCCCCAACTCTACTTCCGCTGCACGGCACTGCGCGTCTAGTGGTAACGAGCTGTGGTCCATCTCCGTAGCATGTTCTTGGATGTTCTGCGCGTAGGAAAATATTAATTTGCATGCGATGCACCTACGGTAGAACCCAGCAGCCCTGCCCAACATAGACCTTGTGACTTGATACGTCTCCAACATATATATATTTTTTGCTTGTTCCATGCTGTTATATTATCAATCTTGGATGTTTTACAATAATTTTATAGCAACTTTATATCAGTTTTTTGGGACTAACCTATTGACATAGTGCCAAAGTGCCAGTTGCTGTTTTTGCTTGTTTTTTACTTCTCAGAAAATCAGTACCAAATGAAGCCCAAACACCGTGAAACTTTTTGGAGATTTTTTGGGGCCAGAACACATCCAGTGGGCCAAAGAAGTGCCGGAGAGGAAGGCCGAGGAGGGCATGAGACACTAGGGCGCGCCAGAGGCCCCTGGCGCGGCCTGGTGGGACGTGGCCACCTCGGGAACCCCCTCCACCGACTATTCGCTCTATAAATTCTCAAATATTCAGAAAACCCTAGGGGAGTCGACAAAACACAATTCCAGCTGCCGCAAGTTCCAGAACCTCGAGATCCAATCTAACACCATCATGGAGGGATTCATCTTCCTCATAGGTGCCTCTCCGATGATGCGTGAGTAGTCCACCATAGACCTACGGGTCCAGAGGTAGTAGCTTGATGGCTTCCTCTCTCTCTATGATTCTCAATACAATGGTCTCTTGGAGATCTATTTGATGTAATGACTTTTGTGGTGTGTTTGTTGGGATCCGATGAATTTTGAGTTCATGATCAGTTTCTATCCATGAATATTATTTGAGTCTTCTTTGATCTCTTATATGCATGATTACTTATAGCCTCGTATTTCTTCTTCGAATCTTTGGATTAGTTAGGCCAACTAGATCGATTTTTCTTGCCATGGGAACAGGTGCTTTGTGATGGGTTCGATCTTGCGGTGTTCTTTCCCAGTGACAGAAGGGGCAGCAAGACACTCATGTATCGTTGCCATTAAGGATTACAAGATGGGGTCTATTCCTACATGAATAGATCTTGTCTACATCATGTCACCGTTCTTATTGCATTACTCCGTTTCTCCATGAACTTAATACAATAGATGCATGCTGGATAGCGGTTGATGTGTGGAGTAATAGAAGTAGATATAGAATCGTTTCGGTCTACTTGTCTTGGACGTGATGCGTATATAAGGATCATTGCCTGGATATCGTCATGATTATTTGATCTTCTATCAATTTCCCAACAGTAATTTGTTCACCCACCGTGTGCTATACTCATGAGAGAAGCCACTAGTGAAACCTACGGCCCCCGGGTCTACTTTTCCAATATATTGCTTTCCGATCTACTCTTTTGCCTTTTTGTTTTCAGATCTATTAAACCAAAAACCCAAAAATATCTTGCTGCACTTATTTTATTTTCTGTTCTTGCGAGATCTATTTGCCAAAACTATTTGTAACAGCCCAAGTGCAATCCTTGACATTTGTAATATATTTCATGTGGAACCTTCATGTTGTGCCCTTGAGTTTGAGTATTATATTTTGCTTCATGCCATTTGCATCATGTCATCATATCATCATCAATAAATTTGCATCATGCTTCCTCATATGGTGATGTTATTGAGAGTGTGTGTTTTGTGGTGTTGGTGTGATGGTGGCACATGTATTGTTTTGGTGTGAAAAAAACTTTGGTGCAAAAACCTCTCCTCTATTTCCTCAAAACTCTAACCACCTCTCCTATTTCAAATAAATGCTATAAGTGATGAATTTACTTGCTTGTTGACCTCTTCAAAAATTCTGCGCCTCTTCCAAATAATCTGTTTAGAATTGTTAGATAGCTCTAAGTCATGTTTGAGATATCTGCCTATTTTTTTCTTTGCAAAATAGATTGATATGCTTACATATGTGGTTTATTTTTTTGCTCGGAATAATGCCAAGGCTATTTTCACAATATAAGGCATGTTTTTATGAGTACCAATATATTTTTAGTTTTCTCAAAAACCTACCCATCTTCCCTGGCCTTTATTTTGTTTTTTCTGTTTTAAGATTAAAGGAAAACCTTTTCTTCTGTGTGGAGAGAGAGAAGCCAGCGTGTTGGGCCTCTCCTGGCCCAACAACAGCGGGCCCAGCAGCCTCCCGCAGCCCAGCCAGCATACAGAGCGTTCGCTTCTTCCACCTCCTGTACGACGTCCATCCCAAGTGCCACGTTGCCAAGTCCGGCGATTTGACGGCCGACAGTCGTCCCTAGCCCCTATAAAGCGTGTCCTAGACCTAGACCGAACTACCCTCGACCGATTCCTCCACTCTCCTTTGCCCACCGCCGCTCAGGGGAGTTGCCCATGCTAGAGCCATCGCTTGTCCGCCATGACCCGACCGAGCTCAAGCTCGTGCTCGGGGTAGTGCCTCCGCCTCGTCTCCGACCTCCCCGACAGTGTGGATCGAACCCTGGGAGCCCCATCCGTCTTCTTTGACTCCGCACGCGATGCCTCTCTCCCGCGTGGTCTTCTTCCCCTTCGTTTTGGGCAGGAGATCGCCGAAGTTCGTCGCCTAGTCGCCGTCGTCCCGCCGCGTCCCCGACCGTCTCGCCGTGTCAAGGTAGTTAGGTACCTTCCGCTCTCCCTCCCTGCCGTGTCTCGCCGTCGGTAGCACCCCATAGGGCTCGTTTTTTTCGTGCCATTGCTGCGCTCTCCGCGCTCTGGGAAACAACCTGAAGCTTTCTTCAGAGAGGAAGCTCGGGTTTTTCTTGCTTCATCTCCGCGGTTTTCCCGTACCAGCGCGTGCCCCGCATCCCCGCACATGCACTGGCCCGCGCCACGCCCAGCTCGCTAGCACAGCTCGCCGCTTCCATCAGTGCATGCCGCCTCTGTGCTCGAGCTCGAGTTCGAGCTCGAGGTCCTTCCCGCCATGCGTCGCAGGCCCCGCAAGCCCCAGGAATGGAACCCCAAAGGGATTCCGCACCCCCGCAGGCACCCCTCCTCGCCGGATGTGGCCGGTGGTGGCCGCCGATGCTGCCGTTGCCTCCTGCCTGTCTGAGGTGGAAGAAGGGCCAACCTCTACTAGGGGTCAACTCAATAAAGACCGATCCCCTTTAGTATCAAACCCAGCTGCGCTAGCCCACTGGTTTGCCTGAGCCCCCCCGACCGAGAGGTCCTGGGTTCGAAACCCCATCGGTGCCCTTTTATTTTCCCTTTGTTTCCCACGCTGACAGTGGGCCCGGACCCACATGTAAGCTGCTAGGGACCCTGGATGTGGCCCCTCTTTTTTTCTTATTTTGTTGTTTTGTTTTTTATTTGATTCTGTGTGTTTCTGATATTATTTCCATTTAGGGAAATATTCCTGATCTGGCTCTTTCCAGATCTGTCATATCCTAGGATATGCCAAATTAGGCATATCAGTGGCTATAAGTGCATAGTTGATTTTGTGACTGCAATGTTGTGAGTTTTATGAACAGCAATATATGCATGTGACATATGGATTTGGGGTAGAAAGATTCAGTGAATCCAATGGTGTGGTTGGTTTTGTCATTTGGACATGTTTGCAAAAATGTTGTTTTGTGATAATGTATCCTTTTGTCTTTTTCACATGATTTAATCCTTGCAATATGTGATGAACTTGTCAACATGATATATGCTCATTTGTGTATGTGCTAGCCCTTGGTATTTTGCATGCCATGATATTTCATGCTAGGAGTGGGAAACTTGATGTTAACATGTCACTAAAAATCTGTTTTCACATGCCCAAAATATTCTAAGTGATGGAAATCTGTTATTTTTTTGCCATGTTACCTAGATGATTCCCATGTATATGTTGCTCCTTTGGAGTTCGCACAATGGCATGAATTGTTGTGCTTGTCATCCTCTGTAGATGTGTGCCAAGATCTTGTGGATTAGACTATTTCATCTTATATAAAATTTGCTGTCAACATGCTATTCTGTTAACAAGTGCCATGTTTGCTTCTTGTAAATTTCACTAAGTCTGTGTATCTGGTATTTTCAATATGTCATATTGTGAGGATGGTAGCCATTGATACATGCATATTTTGATGTTGCCATAAAGTAATAAATTGAAGTACATGTTGCCCTCTACAACCCTGTTAATTTTCATGCCATGAAAGTTCCTGTAGCATATATAAAAGTTGCTATCATGTTAACTCAGATTCTATAAAACTGGAATTTTCACTAAGTCCCTTAAAACAGATTCAACATGCCATCTTGTGAGCTTCATTACCATTGATCTAAGCTTCCATTCATGTTGCTGTAGATAGATGAAATGTTGTGCATGCTGTATACTTCATGCCCATGCCTTGGTTGAGAATTGGAACTTGCTGTAGCTCTAGTTATGTGTGTACAACATGATATGTTGCTGTTTGTGGACAGATTGTGTGTTTGATTGTTTTGTGGCTTGTGGGAGCTATACTCCATTGTTTTGCTTGATTTTTAGCTCTATTCTAGCTAGATTTTCATTTCCAATCTAGTGGCATCCTTGGAATACCAAGAAATATCCCATGGCCTCCCTCATCTTGTGTTTTGTCTCCGTTAACGTACGTACCTTGCCGTGAGTGTACCGTGAGCTACGTTACTCCGTTTGCAATGTTCTACATATGCACTTGCATCGTTTTTGCATGAAGCATTCATATTTGCCATGATCATGCATGTTCAAATAACTAATGTTGAGTTTATGTCCAGAATACTAAAGAACTTAATAAATGCATGAGAAACATGACTAGGTTAGGGTTGCCATGTTAAATACTTCAACTTGGACATCCATCATCTTGTTTGCGCATTGCACGTTGGTTGTATGTTTATTTGGTGCTGTTTCTCTTTGGGTAGACGCGAGTGTCGAGCCTGAGTACGAGGATCCCAGAGAGTACAACCACAAGGACCCAGCTCCGTATCCCTCTGAAGACCCAAAAGGCAAGATGATCATACTCGGATCCCGACACTATTTTTGCTATGCTAGATGTCTCACTTCTACCGTTATGTTTTGTTACCTACCACTTCAACTGTCAGCCTCCTAAATTGCCATGAAAGCCTCTAACCCCTCCACTTCCTAGCAAACATTGATTGGCTACGTTACCGCTGCTCAGCCCTTATCTTATAGCGTTGCAAGTTGCAGGTGCAAACTTTTCCATGGGCAACATGGATATTTGGAGATATCATCCTAATTATCGTTATTTAAATTAATGCACATATATATCTGGTAACGGTGGAAGGCTTGGCCTTTTGCCAGTGTTTTGTTCCACTTTTGCCGCACTAGTTCCGAGTACCGGTGTTATGTTCCATATTTTGCGCTCCTAACATGCTTGGGGTTGTTATGGGGACCCCCTTGACCATTCGTTTTAGATTAAAGCTTGTCTGGCAAGACCCAACTTTGGTACTACATTTGCTAAACAACTTAATAAAAATGCATAGGGCTTAGCTACCCTGAGGATTAATCAACAACCCGGGCCAGTGCTCCTCATGAGTGTTGGTCCAAAATGGCAGTAGCCGGGGCCACCAACGGGTGTGCCAGCCGGAAACTTAGCCAATCTGTCGTGTCCTGAGAAAGAGATACGCGTCTCCTATCGGGTTCGACGACACGTCGGGCGGTCTGGCTGGACTTGTTTTACCTTTCTTGAATGTTTTGTGCGAGGAATTCCGATAATACTTCGGGCTATCTCGAGGTTGAGGTTTTCCAATGGAATTGCCTAGGAAATCATGGGATTCTTGGTCGAGGTTATTCCCGCGGCGCGTGGTTAGTTTGTGATGGATGAGTTGGAGCACCCCTGCAGGATTAAATCTTTCAGAAAGCCGTGCCCGCGGTTACGTGGCAACTTGGAAATTTGTTTAACACCCGGGTATAGTAAACTTGAAGTAAACTCAAATAAAACACACCAACTGTGTGCGTAACCGTGACTGTCTCTGCTCGTGAACATGAACTGATAGAGAACACGGTGGGGTTATGATTGACGTAAGTAGGTGTTCAGGATCACTTAGTGATCATGCTAGTTCACGTCCGTCTTACGTAGGCCACCATATTTACATTCATGTTCTCATAAGTTAGCCACCAAATACATGCTTAGTGCTTGCTACAGCCTCAACACTTAACCAATCCTCAGCTATTGGCTTACATAGTTTCGGTACCCGGGTTATGAGATTGCTGAGTCCCGGTGGCTCACGGATTACAACAATACAGGTACAGGTGTTGACGAGTACATGCCAGATGATGTGTCGCAGCTCCAGTGGGAGTATGATGAAGAACGTGGTCGGATGTATGTTACGTATCCGGATGAGTAGGGAGGCATCATGGTCGTGTTCCTGGGATAGCAAGACAGTTTTCATTGCTTCTTTTATCGTTTGATTTCGTCCGTAGCCAGGCCCTGTCTTTTGGATGATGTATGAATATTTTGTGTGGACTTGTAAGATAGCTTGTGGCAAGTGTAAGCCAACTCATATACTCATCTCTTCCTACATGTATGCAATGTTTACTGTACTTGCGAAACGACTAGATGCGCTTCTATCCCCGTTGAGGCCCTCGTGCCTTAATAGGGATAGGACCGCATCTTGGGCGTTACAAGTTGGTAATCAGAGCCATACCGACCATAGGAGCCCCTTGCTTGATCGAACTTGGCCGAGTCGAGTCCAGTAAAAACTATTTTGAGTCTAGTTATATCGGAGAGTAGGTTTCTTTTACTCCTCTTCTATACTCTGGTGAGGAATGACGACTTAGGAATTTTAATTCTACTCCTCTTCTCGCTCAATTTTTTTAGGATCACGCGAGTATTTTGGAGTCTCTATGATACCGATGTGACGGGAATTCTGTTCTTGGTGCCTCCCGTACATATGGATTGGACCCGGGGAGTAGAGCTCCAGGGGATTCTTGACACATCGTTATCGTTTAGTTTTCCTTAGTACTTAAGAACATGGATGTTCGAAATTTCTTCAATACTATTCATTCTGCGAAGAGTGTGGCGGCACCCAGTACTGGGGAGCGGGATCACATGTACTGCCATCTTTAGTATCGTTGTGATTACGAGGATCTGAGGTAGATGAGTTTCCGATACCTTCGGTTGTGTGTTGAGGGATGTGATACACTGGAGAGTAGTATTACTGCTAGGAGTTGAGTGATGGATAAAAACTCCGTGTATCCGTGGACCTGATTGCATAACCAAAGATTTCGGAAGTTCCTAGGTGGGATTTCTAGTAGTTTCCTAGGATCATCTTCCGACAGATGTATGAGGGTTATACATTTGTTCCAACCAAACCCCTAGCTCAATACTATTTGTGTTATTTCAAGTGGCTTCATGATCTAATGATGTTATCACGATCTTGCAGAAGGCGTTCTTACTATTTGCAGTTTGAATGCAATTGAAGATATTCCGTTGCAATTTCTTTCAAACCGTTGATTCAGCTTATTTCAATCATCTTTATCAATGGTATGCTAATAATCTTGTCCATCTTCAGGATGGCTCCAGCAACTCATGGGAATCAGGGTCGTGATGGAGAGCAGTCTGATCCTCCACCACCCCCACCTCCACCTCCAGAAGCTTGGCAAGATGTGATGGCCGCAACCAATGCCAACACTCAGATGTTGCTTAGGTTGCTACAGGAAAGAGAGCAGGGACAACAAGGTCATCAAGGGAATTTTCATAATCAGCCGCAGTTTGCAACTCTGAACCAGTTCCTCGCAAATCAGCCCAAGTCCTTCACTTGTTGTGATCTACCTCTTGATGCGGACGATTGGCTCCGTGACATGAACAAGCATTTCGAGTGCAGCAATGTCAGGCCAGATGACTATGTCAAGTTTGCGACTTTTCAGCTCAAGGGCCAGGCAGCAGATTGGTGGCAGCAGTACAAGGATTCCAAAGGTGGCCGTGCAGTCTCTTGGGATGATTTCTGCCGTGACTTCAGAGCCCATCATATCCCGACGAGCTTTGTCGAGGGTATGCGTGAGAAGTTCAGGAACCAGAAGCAGGGGAGTATGTTTGTCTATTAGTACAACTCTGTGTTTCAGAATCAGGCCCGCTATGTTAAGCAAGATGTTCCCGATGAGAAGTCCAAGATTTATCAATTCAGAGGTGGTCTCAAGGATGAACTTCAGTCGGGTCTGGTCCTGCACGAGCCTCCTGAGTTTGATCAGTTCTACAACATGGCTCTAAAGTTCGAGGCAGTTCAATTCAAGCTTGAGAATTCCAGGAAGCGGTTCAGAGACTCCAACTCTTCTTCGTCCAGCTCTCAGATTGTTCCTAAGCAGCAGACATATTGGGTTCCTCCTCCTCCTCCGTTTCGTCCTCCTCAGCAGCAGAAGCAGCACGGTGGTCGTGGACCTTCCCACCCACCCAACCCAGATTTTCAGCAGAGGCCTCAGGCACCCAAGTCAGCAAATGCTCCTCCTCCAGGCAACTTCCGTCCGCTTTCAGAGGTTACGTGTCACAAGTGTTTTCAGAAGGGCCATTACTCCAACAAGTGCACCAACCAACGGTGTCTTCCGCCTCCTCCTCCTATCAGGCCCCCAGATAGTGCTATGGTGAGGCACAGTCCCAAGATAGCAAGAGTGAACATGGTCAATGCAGCTATAGCAGAAGATTCTTCTCAAGTGATAATGGATAATCTCTCGGTTAATTCTATTCCTGCAAAAGTTTTGTTTGACACTGGTGCATCACATTCATTCATATCAAGACCTTTCATTGCTAAGCATGAATTGTGCATGGACGAATTGTCTAAGCCTTTGACAATCGCTTCTCCGGGAAAGATGATGAATTCGAGGTTGATGGTTCCGGATGTTTCTATCAAGATGGGCAGCTATTCCTTTCTAGCCTCTCCAATTGTGCTCGGCAATTCCGATATTGATCTTATTCTTGGCATGGATTTTCTGGTGATGAACAAGGCTTATGTTGATTGTAAAGCCAAAGAAGTCCAATTGACTCATCCTTCTGAAGAGGTGATCATTTTCGCTGGTCGCGATGACACGATTCGTCTCTTTTCTCTCAATGAGAAGGGTGAGATTTCCGCCATTTCCCAAATCCCTGTCGTTTCTGAGTATGAAGATGTCTTTCCAGAAGAATTGCCCGGAATGCCTCCTCACCGGCCAGTGGAGTTTGTGATTGAACTCGAGCCTGGAACTAAACCGGTGTGCAAGCGTCCTCATAAGCTTGGCCCCGAAGAGCTGAAAGAATTGAAAAAGCAGCTAGATGAACAAGAGCGTCTAGGTCTGATCAGACCAAGTTCTTCTCCTTGGGGTTGTGGTGTTCTGTTTGTCAAGAATAAGGATGGCACGGACTGACTATGTGTCGATTACCGTCCATTGAATAAGAAGACAATCAGGAACTAGTATCCACTTCCCAACATCAGTGAGTTGTTTGACCAATTGAAAGGTGCCAAGGTTTTCTCGAAGTTAGATCTCTGTATGGGCTATCATCAGATCCGTATTCGTGAAGAAGATATTCCAAAGACTGCTTTCAGGACGAGTTTTGGCTCTTATGAGTACACCATCATGTCCTTTGGTCTAGCAAATGTGCCTCCAACCTTCTCCATAATGATGAACTTCATATGCTCTCCTTTCAAGAATGAGTTCGTCTTGGTGTATTTGGATGACATTCTTGTTTTCTCGGAGACTGAAGAAGAGCATGCAGAGCATCTCCGGCTTGTGCTTGACAAGCTAAGAAAGCATCAGTTCTATGCTAAGTTCTCAAAGTGTGAGTTTTGGCTCAATGAAGTGGTGTACCTTGGGCATGTCATCTTTGCCGAGGGCATTAAAGTGCACCCTGAGAAAGTTGAGGCAATTGTGAAGTGGGAGCCTCCTTAGAATGTCAAGCAACTTCAAAGCTTCCTCGGGCTTGCAAGTTATTGCAAAAGATTCATGGAGAACTTCTCACAATTTGCTAAGCCTCTGTCTAACCTCCTTCAGAAGAATGTCAAGTATGTGTGGACTCCTGAGTGAGATGTGGCGTTCAATACACTCAAGGAGAAGCCGACTTCAGCTCCAGTTCTTGTTCCTCCCGAGCAATCCAAGCCTTTCCAAGTGTTCTGTGATGCTTCCCTTCAAGGTCTTGGTGGTGTTCTCATGCAAGATAAGAAGGTTGTGGCTTATACCTCATGGCAGCTGAAGCCTAGCGAGAAGAACTACCCCACTCATGATCTTGAGTTGGCGGCAGTTGTTCATGCTCTGATGACGTGGAGACATCTATTGTTGGGAAGACCAGTTGAGGTGTTCACCGACCACAAGAGCTTGAAGTACATTTTCAATCAACCCAATATCAATCTTCGGCAGACACGTTGGGTGGAAATGATCGAGGAGTACAATCCAAGCATTGAGTATACTCCTGGTAAAGAAAATGTCATTGCAGACGCGCTGAGCAGAAAGGCGTACTGCAACAGTCTCATTCTCAAGCCTCTTCAACCCGAGATTTGTGAAGGATTCCGCAAGCTCAATCCCCAAGTGGTTCCTCAAGGATTTCTTGCCAATCTTCAAGTCTCTCAGACTCTAGAAGATCAGATTCACCAAGCTCAGCTTCTTGATGCTATGGTGAAGAAAGTAAAGAAAGGTGTGGCCAAGAGCATTCCAAAGTATAAGTACTTCCGTGTTGATGACAAAGATACCTTGTTCTTCGAGGACCGTCTAGTGGTTCCAAAAGGTGTTCTCAGGAAGGTTATCATGGATGAAGCACATAATTCCCTCCTCTCAATTCATCCAGGAAGTTCCAAAATGTATCAGGACCTCAAGCAAACCTTCTGGTGGACTCGTATGAAAAGTGAGATTGCTCAGTTTGTGAATGAGTGTGATGTTTGTCGCAGAGTGAAGGCGGAACATCAATGTCCAGGAGGCCTCCTTCAGCCTTTGCCCATCCCAGAGTGGAAATTAGATCATGTGGAAATGGATTTCGTCACTGGGTTTCCTAAGTCCAAGAGAGGAAACGATGCCATCTTTGTGGTCATCGAAAAGCTCACCAAAGTTGCCCACTTCCTTCTGGTCAAAGAATCTATCTCGGCAGCTCAGCTAGCAGAGCTATACACGTCAAGGATAGTTTCTTTGCATGGTATTCCTCTTCTCATATCCTCAGATCGTGGAAGCATCTTCACTTCCAAGTTTTGGGATTCCTTCGAGACTGCAACGGGGACCAATCTCCGTTTCAGCATAACTTTCCATCCTCAGACTAGTGGTCAAGTTGAGAGAGTCAATCAAATCCTTGAAGATATGCTCAGAGGTTGTGTGATTTCTTTGGGCATTAAGTGGGAAGATTGTCTCCCGTTCGCTAAGTTCTCATACAACAATAGCTTCCAAGCAAGTTCCGGCAAAGCTCCTTTCGAGATTCTCTATGGCAGAAAGTGCCGCACCCCGCTCAATTGGTCTGAAACCGGTGAGCGTCAAATTCTTGGTAATGACATGATCACTAAAGCAGAAGAAATGTGCCGTGTCATACGGGAAAATCTCAAAGCAGCTCGATCCCGTCAGAAGAGCTATTATGATAGCAAGCATCGTGACATGACCATTTAGATCGATGATTTTGTCTATCTCAGAGTGTCTCCCATGAAGGGCACTCAACGCTTTGGCATCAAAGGAAAGCTTGCTCCATGCTTTGTGGGTCCTTTCAAGATTTTGGGTAAGAGGGTTGACCTTGCCTACCAACTAGAGCTTCCTCCCAAATGTGCATGATGTGTTTCACGTCTCTCAGCCCCGGAAGTGTTTCAAGACTCCCGAGCGCACCGTTGATCTCCAAGACATTGATCTCCAAGAAGACCTATCCTATCATGAGCATCCAGTTGCTATCCTTAAAGAAACTGAGCGTAAGACTCACAACAAGTCAATCAAGTTTCTAAAGGTGAAGTGATCACATCACTCCGACAAAGAAGCCACTTGGGAACGAGAGGACCATCTCCATTTCGAATTTCCCGAATTCTTCCGTTCTTAGATCTCGGGACGAGATCCTCATGTAGTGGGGGAGAGTTGTAACAGCCCAAGTGCAATCCTTGGCATTTGTAATATATTTCATGTGGAACCTTCATGTTGTGCCCTTGAGTTTGAGTATTATATTTTGCTTCATGCCATTTGCATCATGTCATCATATCATCATCAATAAATTTGCATCATGCTTTCTCATATGGTGATGTTGTTGAGAGTGTGTGTTTTGTGGTGTTGGTGTGATGGTGGCACATGTATTGTTTTGGTGTAAAAAAACTGTGGTGCAAAAACCTCTCCTCTATTTCCTCAAAACTCTAACCACCTCTCCTATTTCAAATAAATGCTATAAGTGATGAATTTACTTGCTTGTTGACCTCTTAAAAAATGTTGTACCTCTTCCAAATAATCTGTTTAGAATTGTTAGATAGCTCTAAGTCATGTTTGAGATATCTGCCTATTTTTTTCTTTGCAAAACAGATTGATATGCTTACATATGTGGTTTATTTTGTTGCTCAGAATAATGCCAAGGCTATTTTCACAATATAAGGCATGTTTTTGTGAATACCAATATATTTTTAGTTTTCTCAAAAACCTACCCATCTTCCCTGGCCTTTATTTTGTTTTTTCTATTTTAAGATTAAAGGAAAACCTTTTCTTCTGTGCGGAGAGAGAGAAGCCAGCGTATTGGGCCTCTCCTGGCCCAACAACAGTGAGCCTAGCAGCCTCCCGCAGCCCAGCCAGCCTACAGAGCGTTCGCTTCTTCCACCTCCTGTACAGCGTCCATCCCGAGCGCCACGTCACCAAGTCCGGCGATTTGATGGCCGACCATCGTCCCTAGCCCCTATAAAGCGTGTCCTAGACCTAGACCGAACCACCCTCGACCGATTCCTCCACTCTCCTCTGCCCACCGCCGCTCAGGTGAGTCGCCCACGCTAGAGCCGTCGCCTGTCCGCCATGACGCGGCCGAGCTCAAGCTCATGCTCGGGGTAGTGCCTCCGCCTCGTCTCCGACCTCCCAGACTGCGTGGATCGAACCCTGGGAGCCCCATCCATCTTCTTCGACTCCACATGCTTCGCCTCCGAGCCCGAAGCCCCTCTCCCACGTGGTCTTCTGCCCCTTCGTTTCGGGCAGGAGATCGCTGAAGTTCGTCGCCTAGTCGCCGTCGTCCCGCCGTGTCCCCGACCGTCTCGCCGTGTCAAGGTAGTTAAGTACCTTCCGCTCTCCCTCCCTGTCGTGTCTCGCCGTCGGTAGCACCCCATAGGGCTCGTTTTCGTTGCGCCATTGCTGCGCTCTCTGCGCTCCGGGAAAAAACCTGAAGCTTTCTTCAGAGAGGAAGCTCTGGTTTTTCTTGCTTCGTCTATGCGGTTTTCCCGTACCAGCACGCGCCCCGCATCCCCGCATGTGCACCGGCCCGTGCCACGCCCAAGTCGCTAGCGCAGCTCGCCGCTTCCGTCAGTGCTTGCCGCCTCTGTGCCCGAGCTCTAGTTCGAGCTCGAGGTCCTTGTCGCCATGTGTCACAGGCCCCGCAAGCCCCGGGAATGGAACCCCAAAGGGATTCCACACCCCCGCCTCGCCGGATGTGGCCGGTGGTCTCCGCCGATGCCGTCGTTGCCTCCTGCCCGTCTGAGGTTGAAGAAGGGCCAACCTTCGCTGGGGGTCAACTCAATAGAGCCCGAGCCCCTTTAGTATCAAACCCAGCCATGCTAGCCTAGTGGTTTGCCCGAGCCCCCGCGATCGAGAGGTCTCGAGTTCGAAACCCCACCGGCGCCCTTTTAGTTTCTCTTTGTTTCCCATACTAACAGTGGGCCCGGACCCACATGTAAGCTGCTAGGAACCCTCGATGTGGCCCCTCTTTTTTTCTTTCTTATTTTGTTGTTTTTTTATTTGATTCTGTGTGTTTTTTATATTATTTCCATTTAGGGAAATATTCCTGATCTGGCTCTTTCCAGATCTGTCATATCCTAGGATATGCCAAATTAGGCATATGAGTGGCTATAAGTGCATAGTTGATTTTGTGATTGCAATGTTGTGAGTTTTATGAATAGCAATATTGGCATGTGACATATGGATTTGGGGTAGAAATGATTCAGTGAATCCAATGGTGTGGTTGGTTTTGTCATTTGGACATGTTTGCAAAAATGTTGTTTTGTGATAATGTCTCCTTTTGTCTTTTTCACATGATTTAATCCTTGCAATATGTGATGAACTTGTCAACATGATATATGCTCATTTGTGTATGTGCTAGCTCCTGGTATTTTGCATGCCATGATAGTTCATGCTAGGAGTGGGAAACTTGATGTTAAAATGTCACTAAAAATCTGTTTTCACATGCCCAAAATATTCCAAGTGTTGAAATCTGTTATTTTGTTGCCATGTTACCTAGATGATTCCCATGTATATGTTGCTCCTTTGGAGTTGGCACAATGGCATGAATTGTTGTACTTGTCATCCTCTGTAGATGTGTGCCAATATCTTGTGGATTAGGCTATTGCATCTTATATAAAATTTGCTGTCAACATGCTATTCTGTTAACAAGTGCCATGTTTGCTTCTTGTAAATTTCACTAAGTCTGTGTATCTGGTATTTTCAATATGTCATATTGTGAGGATGGTAGCCATTGATACATGCATATTTTGATGTTGCCATAAAGTAATAAATTGAAGTACATGTTGCCCTCTACAACCCTGTTAATTTTCATGCAACATGAATATTTGGAGATATCATCCTAATTATCGTTATTTAAATTAATGCACATATATATCTGGCAATGGTGGAAGGCTTGACCTTTTGCCGGTGTTTTGTTCCACTTTTGCCGCACTAGTTCCGAGTACCGGTGTTATGTTCCATATTTTGCGCTCCTAACATGCTCGAGGTTTTTATGGGGACCCCCTTGACCATTCGTTTTAGATTAAAGCTTGTCTGGCAAGACCCAACTTTGGCACTACATTTGCTAAATAACTTAATAAAAATGCATAGGGCTTAGCTACCCCGAGGATTAATCAACAACCTGGGCTAGTGCTCCTCATGAGTGTTGGTCCAAAATGGCAGTAGCCGGGGCCACAAACGGGTGTGCCAGCCGGAAACTTAGCCAATCCGTCGTGTCCTGAGAACAAGATACGCGGCTCCTATCGGGTTCATCGACACATTGGGCGGTCTTGCTGGACTTGTTTTACCTTTCTCGAATGTCTTGCGCGAGGAATTCCGATAATACTTCGGGCTATCTCGAGGTTGAGGTTTTCCAATAGAATTGCCTAGGAAATCACGGGATTAATGGTCGAGGTTATTCCCACGGCGTGTGGTTAGTTTGTGATGGATGAGTTGGAGCACCCCTGCAGGGTTAAATCTTTCGGAAAGCCGTGCCCGCGGTTACGTGGCAACTTGGAAATTTGTTTAACACCCGGTTATAGTAAACTTGAAGTAAACTCAAATAAAACACACCAACTGTGTGCGTAACTGTGACTGTCTCTGCTCGTGAACATGAACCAAGAGAGAACACGGTGGGGTTATGATTGACATAAGTAGGTGTTCAGGATCACTTAGTGATCATGCTAGTTCATGTCCGTCTTACGTAGGCCACCATATTTACATTCATGTTCTCGTAAGTTAGCCACCAAATACATGCTTAGTGCTTGCTGCAGCCTCAACACTTAACCAATCCTCACCTATTGGCTTACATAGTTTCGGTACCTGGGTTATGAGATTGCCGAGTCCCCGTGGCTCACAGATTACAACAATACAGGTACAGGTGTTGACGAGTACGTGCCAGATGATGTGTCGCAACTCCAGTGGGAGTATGATGAAGAACGTGGTCAGATGTATGTTAGGTATCCGGATGAGTAGGGAGGCATCTTGGTCGTGTTCCTGGGATAACAAGACAGTTTTCATTGCTTCTTTTATCGTTTGATTTCGTCCGTAGCCGGACCCTGTCTTCTGGATGATGTATGAATATTTTGTGTGGACTTGTAAGATAGCTTGTGGCGAGTGTAAGCCAACTCATATACTCATCTCTTCCTACATGTATGCAATGTTTACTGTACTTGCGAAATGACTAGATGTGCTTCTATCCCCGTTGAGGCCTTAATAGGGATAGGACCGCATCTTGGGCATTACACTATCATTAACCAATCTATGTTGTTACCGTTGAGAGCTTGATAACCTCTCTTACGCATCGGGTTGAAAGTGTTTGTTATTTGTGTGAAGGTGCTGTTTACGTTGGTGTGTGATCTTCCTCTACGGATTGATACCTTGGTTTCATAACTAAGGGAAATACTTACCGTCGCTGTGCTGCATCATGCCTTCCTCTTTGGGGAAATACCGACGCAGTCTCAAGCCACGTCAAAGGAATTTCTGGCACCGTTGCCGGGGAGGAAGCGATCTCATCTACCAGGTTCGTAATCACAAATCTCATCTCCTTGCAATTTACATTATTTGCCATTTGCCTCTAGTTTTCCTCTCCCCCACTTCACAAATTTGCCGTTTTATTCGCCCTCTTTTTCGTTTGCCTTTTTCTTGCTAGATCTCTTGTTTGCTTGCATTCTTGTTTGCGTAGTCATGATGCCTCAACGAAGATATTATGATGTTCCTTACCCCAATATTTTTCTTGAGATTGAAAAAAGTACCAAGGAATATATGACTACGCAATTTGAGCATAATAAGTATTTCACCAAGGAGCTTAAAGAATACTCTACCGCACTAGAGGCCATAACAAAACAACTTGATGATATTAGTAGAGAATTTGCTAATCTCCAAGCTAAGTATGCTCATGCTGAAAATCTGCTCGGAAAAATATCTGATGCACAAGCCACTTTAGTGAATCAAATGACCGCTAAACCAATTTCTCTAGAGGATAGCAATGATGAAGATCTTAAAATGATTGGTGTTTGCTCTATTGATTCCTTGTTTAGTAATGTTAAAATTGGTGATGAAGGGACTGAACAAGAGTCAACTTTAGCTAGAGGGCGTCCCAATAATTTGGAGGGTGAAAATCTTGATGAAATTTTTGATAAAAGTGGGTTTGAAGAGGTCAAAACTTTAACTAGTGATGTGCCCACTATTTTTAATTACAAAGACTTTAATTATGAGAGTCGCTCCTTGGTTGATTGTATTTCTTTGCTACAATCCATGATAAATTCACCCCATGCTTATGAACAAAATAAAGCTTTTACTAAACATATTGTTGATGCCATGATGAAATCCTTAGATGAAAAGTTGGAGATAGAGATGTCAATCCCTAGAAAATTGCATGATGAGTGGGAACCTACCATTAAAGTGAAGATTAAAAATTATGAATGCTTTGCTCTATGTGATTTGGGTGCTAGTGTTTCCACAATTCTGAAATCTCTATGTGATGTGCTTGGTCTTACCAACATTGAAGAATGTTCGCTTAATTTGCACTTGGCGGATTCTACTATTAAAAAGCCATTGGGAAGAATTAATGATGTTCTTATTCTTGCAAATAGGAACTATGTGCCCATTGATTTTATTGTTCTTGATATTGATTGCAATCCATCCTATCCCATCATACTTGGTAGACCGTTTTTACGCACTATAGGTGCCGTGATTGATATGAAAGAAGGCAACATTAAATTTCAGTTTCCGCTCAAAAAGGGTATGGAACACTTCCCTAGAACAAGAATTAAGCCACCATATGAATCAATTATGAGGGCCTTCTACGGAGTGAAAACTAAGGATGACAATACTTGAATCTATGCGTTATGCCTAGCTAGGGGCGTAAAACGATAGCACTTGTTGGGAGGCTGATACGTCTCCAACGTATCTACTTTTCCTAACACTTTTGCCCTTGTTTTGGACTTTAATTTGCATGATTTGAATGAAACTAACCCGGACTGACGTTGTTTTCAGCAGAACTACCATGGTGTTGTTTTTTGTGTAGAAATAAAAGTTCTCAGAACGGAACGAAACTTTTTGGAGAATTATTTCAGAATATATAAGAATTATTGGAGCCAAAAACTACCGTAGAAGGGGGCCAGGGTGGCCAGCACCCACCATGGCGTGCCAGGCCCCCTGGGCATGCCCTGGTGGGTTGTGCCCACCTCGTGGCCCCACTGCCCCCCTGGGCGCGCCCTGGTGGGTTGTGCCCACCTCGTGGCCCCACTGGCCCTAATTCTGCCACTATAAATTCCTATTTTCAGAGAAAAAAATAGGAGAGAAAGTTTCATCGCATTTTACGATATAGAGCCACTGCCACCTCCTGTTCTTCATTGGGAGGCCAGATCTGGAGCCCGTTTGGGGCTCCAGAGAGGGGAATCTTCGGTCTTCGTCATCACCAACCCTTCTCCATCGCCAATTCCATGATGCTCCCCACCGGGAGTGAGTAATTCCTTCGTAGGCTTGCTGGTCGGTGAGGAGTTGGATGAGATTCATCATGTAATCGAGTTAGTTTTGTTAGGGCTTGATCCCTAGTATCCACTATGTTCTGAGATTGATGTTACTATGACTTTGCTATGCCTAATGCTTGTCACTAGGGCCCGAGTGCCATGATTTCAGATCTGAACCGTTTATGTTATCACCTTTATATCTATGTTCTTGATCCGATCTTGCCTAGTCATATGCACCTATTACGTGTTATGATCCGTCAACCCCATAGTGACAATATTTGGGATTCTTCACGGTGATGACCGTAGTTTGAGGAGTTCATGTGTTCACCGTGTGTTAATTCTTTGTTCCGGTTCTCTATTAAAAGGAGGCCTTAATATCCCTTAGTTTCCTTATGGACCCCGCTTCCACGGGAGGGTAGGACAAAAGATGTCATGCAAGTTCTTTTCCATAAGCACGTATGACTATTTACGGAATACATGCCTACATTACATTTATGAACTGGAGCTAGTTCTGTGTCGCCCTAGGTTATGACTGTTTTATGATGAATATCATCCAACGAGTTCACCGATCCAGTGCTTACGAGTTTTCCACTTATTGTTCTCACTAAGTTACTATTGCTGCTGCTACTGTTCCAAATGCTACAAAACTATTGCTACTACTGTTACCGCTACTGTTACTGTTGCTACTGCTATCAAAACTATCATACTATTGTGCTATTGATCACCTTGTTGCAGATATTTAATCTCCAGGTGTGGTTGAATTGACAACTCAGCTGCTAATACTCTCAAATATTCTTTGGCTCCCCTTGTGTCGAATCTATAAATTTGGGTTGAATACTCTACCCTCGAAAACTGTTGCGATCCCCTATACTTGTGGGTTATCAAGACCTTTTTCTGGTGCCGTTGCTGGGGAGCATAGCTATATTTGTTGAGTCACTTGGGATTTATATCAATTGATCACCATGAAGAATCTAAAGGATCCAAGGACCAAGATTTTTCCCTCTAAGACAAGGGGAGGTAAGGAACTGCCATCTAGCTCTGCACTTGATTCACCTTCTGTTATGAGTAAGCTTGCAACACCACCACATGCTAGTAACCCTGATATGTCGCAAGTTATTAATGATGCTACCTCTGCTATGAATTATGCTATTGATGATGCTAGTACCATGCTTGATGATAATGTGCCACTAGGAGAATTTCTTGATGAACAAATTGCTAGAGCTAAAGAGAATGAAACTACTGAAACTGATGAGATTACTGAAACTGATGAAGCTTATGAAACTGATGATGACTATGAAACACCTATTAGTCCTAGCTCTCCTAAGTTTGAAATGCCTAAGATACCTGAAGGTTATGTTATGGACGGAGAGAAACTAGAGAAATTCTTTCTTGCAAGGATAGAAACAATCTTAAGAAATTGCTACGCAAGTATAAGGAAAAGACATTGAATGCTAGAATGAAATGTGATCCTAAGTTTGCTACTTCACCTATCTTTGTTACCGATAAGGATTATGAGTTCTCTGTCGACCCAGATTTAATTACTTTGGTTGAATCTGATCCTTAAGTTTAATGATATAGCCACCCTCTTTGCTCATGATGAGAAGATTCGCTACTATTACATCCTTAAGTTATTTCCGTTCTCATTAAAGGGTGATGCTAAGACATGGTACAGTACTCTAACTCCTGGTTGTGTGCGTTGTCCCCATGATATGATTTACTACTTCTCTGAAAAATATTTTCCTGCTCATAAGAAACAAGCCGCCTTACAGGAAATATTTAACTTTGTGCAAATTGAAGAAGAGAGTCTCCCACAAGCTTGGAGGAGGCTTCTCTAGTTGCTTAATGCTTTGCCTGATCATCCTCTCAAGAAAAATGAAATACTTGATATCTTCTATAATGGACTAACTGATGCTTCTAGGGACTTCCTAGATAGTTGTGCTGGTTGTGTTTTCAGGGAATGAACTGTTGAACAAGATAAAGAATTATTGAATAACATATTGAAGAATTATGATGATTGGACTCCTCCTGAACCACTGCCTAAACCCACTCCGAAGAAGAGGGGTATCTTATTTCTCAGTCTTGAAGATATGCAAGAGGCATATAAATCTATGTAGGAAAAGGGTATTAAAGCTGAGGATGTTAAGAATTTGCCACCTATTGAGGAAATACATGGCCTTGACACACCACCACCTCCCAAGTGGTAAAGGTAAATTCTTTATTAAAGTTTGATGAAGGTGATATCCCTCACAATAAACATCCTAGTCAATGCTTATATGAGTTTGACAACTACATTATGAAGCAAGATCATTTCAATGCCCATGTTCTGAAACAATTGAAATATAACTCTGATATGTTTGCTCGCTTGAGTGACTTGCTATTTAGAATCAGTAATGATGTTAGAGGTGTAGGAAAACATACCTCTATGGTTCAAACTCAGTTAGAACAAGTTGCTAAGTCTCAAAAAGAATTGCTTGATGAAATGAATAATAATATGCATGATTTTGCTGCTAGAGTAGTAACTAGAGGAGGTAGAATGACCCAAGAACCACTCTATCCTGAGGGTCATCCTAAAAGAATTGAACAAGACTCTCAGAGAATTAATACTGATGCACCTAGTCCCTCTAACAAGAAAAAGAAAAAGAAAAATGATAGGACTTTGCATACCTCTAGTGAACCTGAGATACAAAAACCTCCTGATAATAATGATGTCTCTATTTCTGATGCTGAAACTCAGTCTCGTAATGAACATTCACCTAGTGATAATGAAAATGATAATGATGATGTTCATGAAGATGCCAACCTAACCATGATAAAGAACCAGATAATGATGTTGAAATATAGCCTGCTGCTGATCTTGATAACCCACAACCTAAAAATAAACGTTATGATAAAAGAGACTTTGTGGCTAGAAAACATGGTAAAGAAAGAGAACCATGGGTTCAAAAACCCATGCCCTTTCCTCCTAAACCATCTAAGAAAAAGGATGATGAAGAATTTGAGCGCTTTGCTAAGATGATTAGGCCAGTCTTTTTGCGTACCCGCTTAACCGATATCTTATGCCCCCTTATGCAAAGTATATGAAAGACATCATCACAAATAAAAGAAAGATACGTGAAGCTGAAATCTCCACCATGCTTTCTAATTATTCTTTTAAGGATGGATTACCTAAAAAACTTGGAGATCCTAGAATACCAACTATACCTTGCTCCATTAAAACAAACTATGTCAAAACTGCTTTGTGTGATTTGGGAGCCGGTGTTAGTGTTATGCCTTTCTCCTTATATAAAAGACTTGATTTGAATAAACTCACACCTACCGAAATATCATTGCAAATGGACGACAAATCAACTGCCATACCTATCAGTATTTGTGAGGATGTGCCTGTTGTTGTTGCAAATGTTACTATCTTAACGGACTTTGTTATTCTTGAGATGCCCGAGGACGACAACATGTCGATTATCCTTGGTAGACCCTTTTTGAATACTGCAGGGGCTGTTATTGATTGCAATAAAAGCAAAGTCACTTTTCATATCAATGGTAATGAGCACACGGTCCACTTTCCGAAGAAACAGTTCCAAGTGAATGGTATAAATGTTATTGAAGAATCTCCGACCATCACTATTGGAAGTTTTCCATTACCTCTACCTACTGCGAAAAAGAAATATGATATACTTATTGTTGGGGATATGCACATCCCCATTGAGGTAACTTTGTGTTTTACGAAAGTTCTTCGGTTTCATGCTAATCGGAAGTGGTTGTTAATAAGACTTGATCAACCTTATTAATGAATCATTTTTGAGAAGTATGAAGTCGATGAATCTAGTAAGCACAACTCTCTGCTCCCACCTTTTATTTTCTGTTTTAGTTAGTCAAATAAAATAAAATGCCATGATTATCCTTTTTTCTGTTTTCTCCGTGCAATAAAAAATGACCCAAAAATAAAAGTTCTCAGAATGTCGTGAAAATTTGATACGATTTTTTTCCAAATATTTCTGAATTTCTGGTGCAAATAATACCAGAGGGGGGTGCACCTGGTGCCCACAAGACACCAGGGCGTGCCAGCACCCCTAGGCGCGCCCTGGTGGGTTATGGCCCCCACGTGGGCCCCCTCACTTATCTCTTTAGCCCACATCATCCCCTACCTCCAGAAAAAAATCACCACAACCACCATTCCCGTGTTCTTGCTATCAAACCCGCAGATTTCGATCTCTTAGCTCAAAGCTCCATTTTTGAAACTGTTTGGAGGGATTGCTACTTGGTATGTGACTCCTCCATTGCTCCAATTAGTTTTTGATTTAGTGGGTTATTTTTAGAATAATTAACTACCCTTGGTGGTGCTATAGATGAGCTTGCATGTTGAATTATTAGAGTTCTAAGTAGTTTGAATGCTCAATATGGCCTCTATGCATGCTTAGGAGTAGTTGCTATCAATCTTACAAAGTTTTGTTAACAAAATTTTTGTGGACTAAATTTTTTCAGAAGTTTTATAGGAATAAAATGCAATTCTTTAGGAGTTCTTTGAGGAGGAGATCCTCAGGGGCCTCATCAAGTGGAAGCTCAGTTCGACAATCTTATGATGAGCCAAGCGAAAGCTCGATGCGAGACGCCACCACTAAATCATGCTTGTGGCCGTGCGACGAGTTCATGGCAGGTGCAGGTATTAAGGAGGAATTTGACCAATTTATCCATAATACAGAGCTTGCTCCCTTCATCGCAGATAAGTGCCCCCAACACCTCGAACTCATGAAAACCTTCACAAAGAAATTTAAATATTTTTCTTGTGAGTCTAGAGTTTCATTCAACCTTTATGACCGTTCCTTCACCACGCCGTTAGAAATGTTCAGTGAAGCATGCAAACTTCCATATTGGGGTTCCGTCGACGAACCAACAAAATCTGAATACGAGTCATTTTTAGTTAATCTTTGCTTTGGTGAAGATAGGGGGGTAACACAAGGGAGAATTAACAGCATCCATTTCCCATCAATACAATATTTCACACTCTTTAACGGTACATGTATCATAGGCAAACAATATTGTAGCACACTGTGTGCTCATGATTTGAGTCTCTTACACACTGCCATAACTGGAAATAAATATTATAATCTTGGTGCAATTGTTGCACGGAGGCTGCAGCTCAATGCTGCTAATGGTAATTTTTATGGAGGAATCTATGCTTCCCGTGTAGCGGAGAGATTAAATGCCTCACCATGGCCTAATGACACCATCTTACCTCCTCAGTATTTAGACTTTGATGCCATGAAGCGTCATAAGTTCCTTATGGGTATGGCCACTAACTACACCTATAACTTGAGATTTAATAAAAAACCTGTTGTGCCTGTCGCTTTGCCTGCTCCTGCTCTCTTTGATTTTCACAGTATGGGAAGATACTATGTCGTTGAGAGCGAGGCCCATGAGTACAATGCGGAGGTTGAAGCTGCCAGGAGGGCCGTGGAGTTTGCACCGAGGGCCTCGGTGAGCCATCGCCCAGATTATTATTCATACGGATGGTGATTACCAAGCTAGGCCAAAAGCCTAAGCTTGGGGGAGTACGTATTTCCACCGACATTACATTCATGTTCACACATTTCATTCTAGTTGTCGGTGTTCACACTTTTTCATTGTAATATCCATGCTAGATTTGTTTTCACGTTTTCTTCTTGTGTGTTTGAAAACTTTGAGAAAACCCACTAATATTTCCTACTTCTTTTTAGTTTTTCTTTCTAGCTTAGTTTAATTGTAGCATCAAAAGAAAACCCCAAAAGATTTCTTGCTTCTTCTTTTACTTGTTGGGAGCTTTCCCATGTAAATAGTTTTTCTCATTTTTGTTTTTCCTTTTTAATTTGCTTTCTTTAGGAAAAACCAAAAACTCCAAAAATATTTCAGTGTGATTCTCTGAAATTCTTTTCCTTTTATTTGAGTTGTACCAAGGAGAAGACCACAATGAAAATGTTGAGTGGCTCTCATATGCATTATTGTTTATCTAACAAAGAGCCCATATTACTTTGTCTTCTCCTCTTGAATAAAATGTTTGCAGATTCCAGCTTAGTCTATGGCACTCTTGCACTATTATTATCTTATCATTCGGTCCTGCAAGTGAAAGGCAATAATGACGATATTTGATGAATTGACTGTGACAACAAAGAGCGGGTATGAACTCAACTTGTTTTTGTTTTTGTAAATATGTTTAACATAGTATCCTTGATTCAGCATATTATGATCAAACATGTTTGCAATGACCATTAGAGATTATAGTTGTTCATGCCATGCTTAAGTAGCTAGGAGTGGATAATGATTTATCTTGGGTGTCAACATGCATTAAATAGTTGTGATGCGGTATGATGATATGGTATCCTCCTCTGAATGTTTCAAGTGGCTTGACTTGGCACATGCTCACGCATGTATTTGAATCAAAACCAACATAGCCTTCATGATATTTATGTTCATGGTGTCCATATCCTACTCATGCTAGTATTCAATGTTGATTATACGTAATGCATGTTCATGACCGTTTTCGCTCTCTAGCTGGCCGCTTCTCAATCTATTTGCTAGCCTTCGCCTGTACTAAGCGGGAATACTGCTTGTGCATCAAAACCCTTAAACCAAGTTGTGCCAGATGAGTCCACTATATCTACCTATATGCGGTATTACCCTGCCATTCCAAAGTAAATTTGCATGTGCCATCTCTAAAAATTCAAATGAACATCTGTTTTGTGTGCCTGGACCGCTCATGGAGCGACAGGGGGCGGTCAGTATATTCCATGCTAAGCGGGTTATTCTCATGATGAGTGTTTATTCACTTGTCCTTACACGAGAGGGGCGGTAATAGGGATTCCCAATCCCGAAATCAAAAATCAAAAATAATTAAACAAAACTCCCCCAGGAATGTTGTTGGTTTGGACGGTACCTGTGGATGAGGCTAGCCGTGGAGCGTGATTGTTGGTGGAGGGGGAGTAAACCTTTACTTTTACTGCTTGGGAACCGCCGCTAATTTGTTTAGCATGGAAGATGTTGATAACTCTTGGTCATAACGTTGACAGGAAGGGTGTAGCTCCCAAAATTATATTTATCTCTGTTTTAAACCTTGCGCTCTGGCACCGCTGCGAATCCATGCTTCCCTCTGCGAAGGGACTATCTATTTACTTTTATGTTGAGTCATCACCTTCTCAAATAAGCGCAAGACCTGAGAGCACTATTGTCATCCTCATGCATTGTGTATAGTTGATGTTGGGTGCAGCATGACTGGATCTTTTCTACGATGAATTGCAATGTTTAGTCGCTGCTTGAACTTTGGAGGTGCTCTGCATTTATGTTTTGCGGTCTCAGAAAGGGCTAGCGAGATACCACTGTTGTCATATTGTATCATGATTGTTTTGACAAAGGGTTGGCATTTGAGATATCTTATTATTGCTCGCTAGTTGCTTATGTTATTGATATGAGCTAATATAATTTCTAAGAGTTATTGTTGGCATGGTTAGTCATAATCTTTGCTGAAAACCTGGGCGCTACTTAAGCATATATATGTAAACAAGAACAAAAGAGTTCATAAAAGTTTTTCTTTATCACTTTTAGTTTGTCAACTGAATTGCTTGAGGACAAGCAATGGGTTAAGCTTGGGGGGAGTTGATACGTCTCCAACGTATCTACTTTTCCTCACACTTTTGCCCTTGTTTTGGACTCTAATTTGCATGATTTGAATGAAACTAACCCGAACTGACGCTGTTTTCAGCAGAACTACCATGGTGTTGTTTTCTGTGCAGAAATAAAAGTTCTCGGAATGGAACGAATTTTTTTGGAGAATTATTTCAGAATATATAAGAATTATTGGAGCTAAAAACTAACGGAGAAGGGGGCAGGGTGGCCAGCACCCACCAGGGCGCGCCGGGCCCCCTGGGCGCGCCCTGGTGGGTTGTGCCCACCTCATGGCCCCACTGACCCTAATTCCGCCACTATAAATTCCTATTTTAGGATAAAAAAATAGGAGAGAAAGGTTCATCACGTTTTACGATACGGAGCCGCCGCCACGTCATGTTCTTCATCGGGAGGCCAGATCTAGGGCCCGTTTGGGGCTCCAGAGAGGGGAATCTTCGGTCTTCGTCATCACCAACCCTTCTCCATCGCCAATTCCATAATGCTCCCCACCGGGAGTGAATAATTCCTTCGTAGGTTTGCTGGTCGGTGAGGAGTTGGATGAGATTCATCATGTAATCGAGTTAGATTTGTTAGAGCTTGATCCCTAGTATCCACTATGTTCTCAGATTGATGTTGCTATGACTTTGCTATGCTCAATGCTTGTCACTAGGGCCCGAGTGCCATGATTTCAGATCTGAACCCTTTATGTTATCACTTTTATATCTATTCTTGATCCGATCTTGCCTAGTCATATGCACCTATTACGTGTTATGATCCGTCAACCCCGTAGTGACAATATTTGGGATACTTCACGGTGATGACCGTAGTTTGAGGAGTTCGTGTATTCACCGTGTGTTAAAGCTTTGTTCCGGTTCTCTATTAAAAGGAGGCCTTAATATCCCTTACTTTCCTTATGGACCCCGCTGCCACGGGAGGGTAGGACAAAATATGTCAAGCAAGTTCTTTTCCATAAGCACGTATGACTATTTACGGAATACATGCCTACATTACATTTATGAACTGGAGCTAGTTCTATGTCGCCCTAGGTTATGACTGTTATATGATGAATATCATCCAACGAGTTCACCAATCCAGTGCCTATGAGTTTTCCACTTATTGTTCTCACTAAGTTACTAGTGCTTCTGCTACTATTCCAACTGCTACAAAACTATTGCTACTACTGTTACCGCTACTGTTACTGTTGCTACTGCTATCAAAACTATCATACTACCATGCTATTGATCACCTTGCTGCAGATATTTAATCTTCAGGTGTGGTTGAATTGACAACTCAGCTGCTAATACTCTCAAATATTCTTTGGCTCCCCTTGTGTCAAATCTATAAATTGGGGTTGAATACTCTACCCTCGAAAACTGTTGCGATCCCCTATACTTGTGGGTTATCAGAGGCAACCCAATGAATAAATTTATTTTTATCTTGTACTTTCTATTTTTGAGTGTTTGCACAATTATGCTTCTGTTATGATTGTGTTTTTATGTTTTAATTAGTGTTTGTGCCAAGTAAAACCTTTAGGATGATTCATAAGATGAGTAGAAGCAATGCTGAATCTGAAACAGAAACTTTGCTCCCAGTGTTCGAATTTTCGTTTTTTTACTGGAGCATGATTTTAAGTTGAAATTTTAACACAGTGTTTCCATACAAATTCTTTACATTGTCCTAATTTTTCAGAATTTTTAGAGTTACAGAAGTATGGGTATAGTACAGATTACTACAGACTGTTCTGTCTGAAATAGATTCTGTTTTCGTTGCATTGTGTGCTTGTTTTGATTAATCTATGGCTTGTATTGGGGGGTATAAGTCATGGCAAAGTTGTAATATAGTATATATAATGCAATAATAAAATATGAATGGGTTTACAACAGTACCTAAAGTGGTAATTAGCTTTATTATACTAATGGATCTCACGAGAATTTTGTCAAGTTTTGTGTGATTGAAGTTTTCAAGTTTTGGGTGAGATCATGATGGATGAAGGAATAAGGAGTAAGAAGAGCCTAAGCTTGGGGATTCTACAGCACCCCAAGGTAATATCCAGAGAGTAACAAGCAACTAAGCTTGGGGATGCCCCGAGTGGCATCCCCTCTTTCTTCTAACGACCATCAGTATTTTACTTGGAACTATATTTTTATTCGTCACATATCATGAGTTTTGCTTGGAGCATCTTGTATCTTTGATTGTTTTGCTTTTTATCCTTGATGCGCACACCTATTTTAGAGAGCCAAAACTATGCTATGATTTGTTAGAATTGCTCTATATGCTTCACTTAAATCTATTGAGCTATGAAATTGCTCTAGTGCTTCACTTATATCTTTTTGAGCACGGCATTGTTTTACATGTTTGAAGAAATGCTCTCATGCTTCACTTAGATTATTTTGAGAGTTAGTAATTTTGAAGAAATTCTCTCATGCTTCACTTATATTATTTTGAGAGATTAAACTTTTATGCTCATGTTCTTCACTTAAGTCTAGTTTGAGCTTGTCAAAAAGCAATGGCAATATATGAAACTAGTCCCAAAGTGATAGATATTCAAGAGGGATATAATAAAAACTTTCATGAAGATCATTGGACAAATTAAACTTGATTATTTTTTAATAGTTTTGAGACATGACAGTAGTGATATGTGAGTTATGTTAGTGAGTAATTATGCTTAGTAAGAATATTGATGTTAAGGTTTGTGATTCCCTATGCAAGCACGAAAGTCAATTGTTGTGCTACGAAATTACATCCTACTTATGGTGCATTATTTGGTGTTAGTTATGCTTAATGATCGCTTATGTGATTTTTCGTTTATTAGGTGGATGCTTCTCAATCTATTTGCTAGCCTTCACTTGTACTAAGTAGAAATACTACTTGTGCATCCAAAATCCTTAAACCCAGTTTTGCCATGTGAGTTCACCATACCTACCTATATACGGTATTTCCATGTCGTTCCAAGCAAATTTGTATCTGCCATCTCTAAATTTCAAAATAAATTTCCTTTTTGTGTGCTACCGCTCATGAAACGGTAGGGAGTGACCGATATTTTTCCATGCTAGATGTGTTATTCTCAAGATGAGTGTTTATTCACTTGTTATTGCACGAGAGTACGGCGGTATTAGGGATGCCCATTCCCGAAATGAAATGAAAAGAAAGATTTTTTTTTTACTTTATGTTGTCAAATAATAAATTCCTTGGAAAGTGTTGGTATGGAAGGCAACCGTGGATTTGGCTAGCCATGGAAAGTGAAAGTATGGTGGAAAAAGGAATAAACTTTATTTTCTGTTTGGGAACCGCTTATGATGTATCTAGCATGGAAAGGTATTGAAATCTCTCGGTCGTTTTCGTTGACAGGAAAGGCATGCCACCAAAAATATTGTTCTCTATCAATTTAAACACTTGAGCCCTAGCACCTCTACAAATCCCTACTCCCCTCTGCGAAGGGCCTATCTATTTACTTTATGCAATTTTTATTTTTCAATTTGAGTCTCCATCTTCTCTTATAAAGCACCAACTAGGAGGCACTATGATCGTACTTGAGCATTAGGTGTGGCTAATATTTGAGTGTGTATCATGAATGGATCTATGATTGAGCATGATGGGCTAGGGATAACTTGCTTTAGCGTTGATATTTTGAAAGACATGGTTGCTTGTTGATATGCTTGAGTATTAAAGTTTTCATGTCAAAACTAGACTATTGCTTTGAACCATATAAAAGTCCAAATGTCCATGCTACCAAGAAAAGAATATGTGATGAAAATGTTAGGCAACATTCTACATCAAAAATTCTGTTTTTATCATTTACCTACTCGAGGACGAGAAGGAATTAAGCTTGGGGATGCTGTACGTCTCCAACGTATCTATAATTTTTTCTTGTTCCATGCTGTTATATTATCAATCTTCGATGTTTTACAATCATTTTATAGCAACTTTATATCATTTTTTGGGACTAACCTATTCACATAGTGCCAAAGTGCCAGTTGCTGTTTTTTCTTTTTTTACTTCGCAGAAAATCAGTACCAAATGAAGCCCAAACACCGTGAAACTTTTTGGAGATTTTGTTTGCACCAGAAGACATCCAGTGGGCCAAAGAAGTGCCGGAGAGGAAGGCCGAGGAGGGCACGAGACACCAGGGCGCGCCAGAGGCCCCTGACACGGCCTGGTGGGACGTGCCCACCTCGGGAACCCCCTCCACCGACTATTCGCTCTATAAATTCTAAAATATTCAGAAAACCCTAGGGGAGTCGATGAAACACAATTCCAGCCGCCGCAAGTTCCAGAACCTCGAGATCCAATCTAACACCATCACGGAGGGGTTCATCTTCCTCATAGGTGCCTCTCCGATGATGCGTGAGTAGTCCACCATAGACCTACGGGTCCGTAGGCAGTAGCTACATGGCTTCCTCGCTCTCTATGATTCTCAATACAATGGTCTCTTGGAGATCTATTTGATGTAATGACTTTTGCGGTGTGTTTGTTGGGATCCGATGAATTTTGAGTTCATGATCAGTTTTTATCCATGAATATTATTTGAGTCTTCTTTGATCTCTTATATGCATGATTACTTATAGCCTCGTATTTCTTATTTGAATCTTTGGTTTAGTTAGGCCAACTAGATCGATTTTTCTTGCCAATGGGAAGAGGGGCTTTGTGATGGGTTCGATCTTGCCGTGTTCTTTCCCAGCGACAGAAGGGGTAGCAAGACACGCATGTATCGTTTCCATTAAGGATAACAAGATGCGGTCTATTCCTACATGAATAGATCTTGTCTACATCATGTCACCGTTCTTATTGCATTACTCCGTTTCTCCATGAACTTAATACACGAGATGCATGCTGGATAGCGGTCGATGTGTGGAGTAATAGAAGTAGATGCAAAATCGTTTCAGTCTACTTGTCTTGGACGTGATGCCTATATAATGATCATTGCCTGGATATTGTCATGATTATTTAATCTTCTATCAACTGCCCAACAGTAATTTGTTCACCCACCGTGTGCTATACTCATGAGAGAAGCCACTACTGAAACCTACGGCCACCGGGTTTACTTTTCCAATATATTGCTTTCCGATCTACTCTCTTGCCTTTTTGTTTTCAGATCTATTAAACCAAAAACCCAAAATACCTAGCTGCACTTTTTGTTTACTTATTTTATTTTGTGTTCTTGCGAGATCTAGTTGCCAAAAGTATCATTATCCAATCTATCTTTTTACCGTTGAGAGCTTGACAATCTCTCTTACGCGTCAGGTTGCAAGTATTTGTTTTTTGTGTGCAGGTGCTGTTTACGTGTAACACCCCAAAATTTTAATTTGGTTTTATCAAATTCTTTAATTGATTTTTGAGGAGGTTATTTGAATTTTTCTAAAAAGACTCTCCTCTCAAAATCTTTTGATGACAAACCTTTCATGAAATATTTCTCAATCTTGATTCTGGTCTTGAGGGTTTTTTCTACATGTTTTGGTCCAACACAAATACCCTTGGGTTGTTGTGCTATTCCTTTTGTTAAAAAGAATTCTATGAAATTGGATTTGTCTTTTCCTATTCAAAAATACTCCTAAGCTACTCTCTTGCCATGACTTTCATTTCAAATTCTCTTCCAAGACTCTCCTCCCTACTTTGGGTCAAGCCAAGCATCCAAATCCAGCAAGTTTCAACTTCTTTTAGATTTTATTTCTATTTAATTCTTCCTCAAATCATTTTCTGTCATTTATTTAGACCCTTGGGATTTACAAAGGAAGTGCCAGATTCCTTTGAGCTTTGGCCCCAATAAAATTATCCTAGCTTCTACTTGGTACCCTCAACCTATATCACCAAAGATCTACTGGTCCACAGTTCAAAAATTTCAAAATTTGTTTGCTGCAAATTTGGAACAGATTTTCCATTTTTGATGGAAACCATTCTTTTCCCTTTCTAAAAATTCTGAGAAAATTTGAGGAGCTTCTGGATGCATCAAGAGGCCACCCCTCCAAGTTTCAGCTCCAGGAAAATTTTCCACGTGCGTCAATCATTTCATCAAGCAGCTGGCATGCACTATTGCAGTCAAAATTCAGAGTTTCAGTAAAAGCTTCAGAGACAGTGTCGTTTTCTTCAGACTCCGGCGTCAATCTCGCCAGTAGCTGCATTGGCGCCATGCTCCCTGTTCCTCCTTCTTATCCATCGCGCCGCACGGTCGTCTGGACGGTTGCGAGCGTCGGTGGTGAGCTGGCTGGAGTGCATCGTCCCCGTGAGCGGCGGCAGCGGCGCCCGCTGCGGTTGCCAGAGAAGCTCAGTGAGGAACGGCGCCGTCCAGCACCGCCCGCACCACCAGGAGCCTCCGCGTGGCCGTTCTCCTCTCTGTGCGCGCAGTAGAACCATCGCCGTGGCCTCGAGCCAGAGAGCGCGCCCTCTGCAGCCGGTGCGCACCCGTGAGGCCGTTCCGTCAAGGCCATGGCGGTAGGCCATCTTTGATCGAGCTTAGGCCAAAAATGGAACCCGTGGACCAATCCGAGGATGCCCAGCCTCCGTAACCCCCAGCCCGACCACTGCCTCACCGTAATTTCTTGCCGGAGTAATGCTGCTTGCGGCAACCCCCTCGCCCGCCTATAAATAGGAGGCCCCCGAGCCATCCAGCAGCTCAGAGGCTCTCCTCCTATCCTCAGAACCTCGCCACGCTCATCAAAGGGCCTCGGGAGGGTCTTCTTCCTCGCCTCCGGCCGCCCCGATCCGCTTCGGGCTCCGGCTAAATTCCCTCTGGTGAGTGTGCCCCCGCAGCTCAAATTTGGTCAGCAACTTCCTAGTGCACCCACTCCTCTGACCCGCGCTCTAATTTGACGCTAGGTTCCCCCGTCGGTGAGATCCATATTCGCCCGACGCCGTCGTCCACCGGAGAGGAAGTGGCCGTCGCCGTGGTGCTCTCCGACACCTCCTTCCCCCTCCCACCGACGCGGAATAACCCCGTGAGTGCAACCATCCCCTTGCCCTCCTCTGGATCGCCGTCGATCGTCGTCCACCGTTTGCCTCTGGCACCGGCGAGCTCTCTTTTTAAACCTGACATGAGGGACCCCCTCGTCAGCCTCTCGTCTTCTGTTCGAACCGTTTTCTGAAAACGCCTTCGGGCAAAGTTCGTTTTCTCTTTGAGTTGGCGTATTTTCCCCCGAAGCGTTTTCTGTTTTTATCAAACTACCCCCTGGATACTTTTCTGTTTCTAACAGATTGGTCCCTGGACCTAGTTTCTTTATATCTTTTAAACATAAAATGATTTGTAGATGATTCTTTTTCTGTCATCTTTATTTTTCTATCTAGTTTTTTGTCATATTTATTTGAAAAATATTTTGAACAACTTTTATGCACGCACGGTATTTACGTTAGTATTCGAATATTCGTATATCATAGATACCGAAGGGGGAGACGGTGCCGTCAACTTCGCCAAGCTAGACTCCGACTACTCCGAACCAGGCAAGCAAGTTTGAACCTTTGATATGATGAGTGTTTTTTATGTTTGCTTGAGTGGTTTTTCTCATGGCATGTTTATATAAGCATTTGGTGAATGTTATATTTCATGCATGATAAGTTGCAAGTGAGCTACAAACTTGATGAGATCATGAAATATGGAACAACCTAGTCCTGTGGTGACATGATCGGTTGTAAGCTGGTATTGTTGGAGCATGCCGGTATTATCAAACAAAACTGTTTAACTCCAGTGTTGACATAGATCGAGTCTTGTTCCCGTTCACCTTCTTTTCGTGCTGCCACATGTTTTCTGCCAAGAATACGGTTTAGTAAGTTGCAAACCTCTTCCCATGTACACACCAAATAGAGGGGCCGTGATGAGGGTTCCATGGCCCTGGATTAAAGCCCGTCATCCGGTCAGGGGGCATGGGTGTTCCTGGTTGGGACCGAGAGGGGGGCACCCCTTAGAGCGCGCAATATAAATTTGATCCCATGCTATTCGAGGTGTTGGCCTCCCCGTCTTAAAGTTTTTGTTGAACGTTGCCTAGGGTGATACCTGGCATCAGGATGGGAAATGGGTGTGTACTGGTTAGGTGTGTTTTCTTCTAAAATACCGTAGACGGAACTAGTCCTTTGTGACTACTGAAATCCGTTGGCCGTGGGTAAAGAGTACAACCTCTGCAAAGTCAAAACTATTCGAGTAGCCATGTCCACGGTCAATGACGTTGGTTGACAGGTCAAGTGTCGGTCTCAGTGTCAGTCTCTGGAGAACTAATATGTTAAATGACAGAAGTGAACTTGGTTGAGTATTATTCCTGTGGATGGACTAACATGTTTATTTATTGTGATATGCCGAGTATTCCTTGGGATGGTGTTACCTCCCGGATTGCTCGTATTTGAATGTTGAAATATAAGCCCTTTATGTGATGTCGCTGAGACGTCCGACTGTGGCATTCTTGTTATTTACTTTCAATATAAGCCCTTTATGTGATGTCGCTCAGACGTCCGACTGTGGCATTCTTGTTATTTACTTTCAATATAAGCCCTTTATGTGATGTCGCTCAGACGTACGACTGTGGCATTCTTGTTATTTACTTTCAATATAAGCCCTTTATGTGATGTCGCTCAGACGTCCGACTGTGGCATTCTTGTTATTTACTTTCAATATAAGCCCTTTATGTGATGTCGCTCAGACGTCCGACTGTGGCATTCTTGTTATTTACTTTCAATATAAGCCCTTTATGTGATGTCGCTCAGACGTCCGACTGTGGCATTCTTGTTATTTACTTTCAATATAAGCCCTTTATGTGATGTCGCATCAGACGTCCGACTGTGGCACGTACTGTTATTTATTATTCAGTATAAGCCCTTTATGTGGTGTCACCCCAATGCCCGACTGCGGCATGTTAATTTATTATTACCTTTCGAGGCGTCGCTTCAAACACCCGATCGGTCTTCTCCTATTTTATCGGGATTTCGGGAGGATTACCGCCCGACTTCCTTTTTATTTATCATGCAGTGCAAATTTATTACATGAGTGTGTATTACTAATTTGCTCATGTGCATCATGGTTGCATTTGTTATATCTTATGTCCAAACTGTCTTTTGGGTACATTCAAAGTACTCACCTGGCTTGTTGATTTGGCCAGATGTTGACGAAGGCGATCTTATGGATGAAGAGTACGATAGCAAGTCCGACGCCTAGAGGAGTCCCAGTCAGTCTCTTGCGATTCTGGAGTTGGTCACTTGTATTATATACGCTTCCGCTACCCAAATAAAATCATCGAGCCTCACCCCGACGCTTGATGAGTTGTAAGATATTAGAGTCGTGTCACCCGCTCCACTGTGATATATCCACCACCACCTTTTATTGTGAGTCAGTAGCTATGCCACCATATCCATTGTGTCATAACCGCCTTTATGTGTAATATTGGCGTGCTTGTAATAAATTGTTGAGCAGCCTCAGTTCAACCCTGTATAATATTAAGTACTACTGGATTTCTGTATCAAGGATTTGTCTTCCAGTAAGAAAGATTTTTCTGTACTGGTCTGACTAAAGGGGCGATTTTTCAATAGATGTTTTATTGAAAAACCGGTCCTGACAACCTTGGTACCAGAGCCAGGCTGACTGTGGGAAGCCACTAGGTGCGATCGCTAATCGGTTATTAGCGTAATAGTGCTATTTTAGCATTTTGCAAATTGTAGCAATTTTTCTGTTAGTCATCATAAATTTATGATTTGACTATCTGGAATTTTTGTCTACTTTTGTAGATGGCTGGCCGCGACTGTGAGTCACAGGTGTTCGCTAATGTGCCCGAGGGGTTTATCAAGCTCCTCGCCTCCATCGCCAAGATCGCGATCGGGCCATCGACTCGTCCGGAGTTCACACTCTACCAGCACAAGCTCAGCGACAGCGTGTCTATGCACCAGGCCGTGGTGCAGTTTAAGGGAGGACGTGCTGAAGCACGCCACTTCCGATTTGTTGGGAGGGCCATGCCTACGGAGAGGCATGTTATGCAGATGGCTGCCCGTGAGGCAATTGCTCGTCTCCGGGATGCTCTTCCTTCGAGGAAGGCTCGTCGCTACCGCTACCTCCCGTGCCACGTGCCATACACTTGTCACTATGCATTTGCTTGCACTAGGGGAGAGAGAGATGAGGCTATTGAGATGCTTGTTGAGTATCTCAAGGCTCTTGAGGCAGCTTTTGATAACCTCGTGGATGACTTTGTGGCTGCTCGTATGGACTCAGTTCAGGGCTGTGTCGCCAACAGGAGGGAGCTTCTCCATACAGCACCACCACTGTCGTACATCTCGTCTGCAGCATCATATACACCTTCCATCTTAGCCACCGCACGCCGTCTGCCGACCACTGAGGAGTTTGACCAAGTCATTGCTCCTACCCCAGTTAGTGCTACACCTCCTGACGCACCCACACCAGCTCCACAGCCCAGTACTCCGCGCCTAGAGCCTATTATTGAGGAGGAGGTTGAGTCTCCAGCACCTCTGGGACTCACCCTCGGCAGGCCGAGGGAAGTTTTTACCATCTCCGACTGAGTGCACCGAGCAGCAGTGTGATGTATCAGCTTGTATGATATGTTTATATGTATATAGGCTTGGTAAGAAGTAGTTTGTATGCGCATCATGTAGGAACTCGGAGAAGTGCACTAGCCTAAATAACATGTCAGGAGTGTGTACGCGCATCCTGAGTGATGTACTGTATAATTATGGCTTGCTTGTAAAATATGTACTGTGCGGTCCTTCTCCATGCGCAATCAAATATTTTCTTGAATTTTTTTTTGGAGTATTTAAATTTCTGCCTTTGCAAAATTATTTATTTTTGCCACACCGATTTTCTCATGTGTTCTGCAAAAATACCCCAGAGTGGAAAATGCCTCGTCCCTGGACTCGTTCCATGCAAAGTCCGCCAGAAGAAAATCATGATACACAGACACGTAACAATTTCACACAGGGACAGTCAAGTCAGCAAGACAGTGAAGCAGCATTTTCTCAAGTATGCCGCCTTTATGAGCAAAGCCAGCAGCAGCATCAAGAGATGATGAACCGTATTATCAATATGGGAAATCACCGCGAACCATAACAGCAGCATTCCAAATTATCTGAGTTACAAAAGACACGTCCCCCAACTTTCTCTCACACTGATAAACCTCTTGAGGCCGATGATTGGCTTCGAGACATTGAAAGGAAGTTAATTATTGCACAATGTTCGGACCGTGAGAAGGTACTTTATGCACCTCACTACCTCACTGGAGCAGCTGCATTGTGGTGGGAAAATTTCCTACACATGCACCCGAATGAAAACAACATCACCTGGGAGGAATTTAAGGAAAATTTTCGTGGGGCGCACATTCCCAAAAGTGTTATGAAGATTAAGAAAAGAGAGTTTGATGATCTCAAGCAGAGAAGTATGACAGTGACTGAGTACAATAGTCAGTTTACTCAATTTTCCCGCTATACAAACGAAGAACATATGACCGAAAACAAGAAGATGGAAAAATTTCTGGACGGTCTGGCACCAGCACTCAAGTGCTAGCTGGTCGTTCACACCTTTCCAGATTTCAAGACACTTGTGGACAAGGCCATTACACTGGAAAATGAGCGCCGCAGCTTGGATGATATTCGCAAGCGCAAAAGGGACAAGACTGCTCGTTCTCGCAACAACAAGAACAAGAATGATTTCCAGAGAAATGGGGCGAATAAATCCTCAACCAACGCTCCTCGTCCAAATAAAATTTTTCATGCAAGGGACAAGGAATTTACGTATCACCCAGGCGTTACCTGCTTCGCCTGTGGAGAGGAAGGACACTATGCCAAGCAGTGCCCAAAGCCAAGAAACTCGGCTCCCAAGCCGAACAATAATGGAAATAATTCAGCTCCCAAGCGCAACAACTTCAACCCCAATAACAACCACAGGAAGGGTCATGTGAACCATGTGACCAAGGATGGAGCACAAAATGCCCCAGACATCGTACTCAGTACGTTCCCTGTCAACACAATACCTGCCACGGTTTTGTTTGATTCTGGAGCCTCTCACTCGTTCATTTCCATGAAATTTGCTTTGCAACATGATTTTCCTATTCTTCCCTTGGAAAATTCTATGACTATCAAGTCCCCCGGGATTAAGCAAATCACTCAAAGTTACTGCCAAGGTGTGATTATAGAGATTGATGGATTAAAGTTTTGGGCAAACCTCATTGTATTGGAAAATAAGGGACTGGATGTTATTCTCGGAATGGATTGGCTAACAACAAATAAGGGTTTTATTGATTGCTTCAATCGGACTGTGACTCTCACTCATCATCACGGGAAGACAATAAGAATTGCAGCTCTAGAAAGACCAATATCACTTCAACCAAGATTAAACAAGGTGGATATTTCTGAATTAAGTAAAGTTCCAGTGGTGTGTGAATTTCCTGATGTATTTCCAGAAGAGCTACCAGGTATGCCACCAGACAGAGAGATAGAGTTCATCATTGAACTAGCACCTGGCACCAAGTCCATCTACAAGAAACCATACAGGATGGCACCATCCGAGTTGGTAGAATTAAAGAAGCAGATAAAAGAATTACTGGACAAAGGATATATCAGGCCCAGCTCCTCACCTTGGGGTTCACCAGTATTATTTGCCAAGAAAAGAGATGGGACTCTGAGATTATGTGTGGACTATCGAGCTCTGAACATGGTCACCATCAAAAACAAATATCCGATGCCACGGATAAATGATTTATTTGACCAGCTCGCACAAGCCAAGGTCTTCTCAAAGATTGATTTAAGATCAGGATATCATCAATTAAAGATACGGACAGAAGATATTCCTAAGACAGCATTCACCTCTAGATACGGGTTATATGAATTTACAGTAATGCCGTTCGGACTGACAAATGCCCCCGCATATTTTGTCCACCTCATGAACAAAGTGTTTATGAAATATATGGACAAATTTGTTGTGGTGTTCATTGATGATATTTTGGTATATTCCAAGACACCAGAAGAACATGCTGAACATCTCAGAATTGTACTGGGAGAATTAAGGAAACATCAATTGTACGCCAAATTCAGTAAATGTGAATTCTGGCTAAAGCAAGTTGGTTTTCTAGGCCACGTTCTAACCCAAGAAGGTGTTGCCGTGGACCCAGAAAAAGTCAAGGCTGTACTTGAGTGGAAACAACCAGCCAACGTATCAGATATACGGAGCTTTTTGGGAATGGCTGGATATTATAGAAGATTTATTGATGGATTTTCCACCATAGCAAAACCTATGACACAGCTACTCAAGAAGGATAAGAAATTTGAGTGGACCGATGCTTGTGAGAAAAGTTTCCAAGAATTGAAGAAAAGATTAACAACAGCCCCAGTATTAATTGTGCCGGACATACACAAATTTTTTGAAGTATATTGCGATGCGTCCAGGAAAGGTCTTGGATGTGTGCTAATGCAAGAAGGCAAAGTAGTCGCCTATGCCTCCAGGCAACTACGTCGGCATGAAGAAAACTATCCTACTCATGACTTGGAATTAGCAGCAGTTATTCATGCACTCAAGGAATGGAGGCACTTTTTACTTGGGAATCGTTGTGAAATATATACATACCATAAAAGTCTCAAATATATTTTCACACAACCAGAACTCAATTTACGACAACGACGCTGGTTGGAATTAGTGAAGGATTATGATGTGGGTATTCACTACCACCCAGGCAAGTCAAATGTCGTGGCTGATGCTCTCAGTCGAAACCCAAGCTCTAACAGCAGCAATCTACAAGATTTGCGACCTGAATTTCAATGTGAATTTGCAAAACTCAACATGGTTCTAGTCATAGAAGGCACTGTGGCAAATTTGGAAGTGCAGCCCACCTTGATGGAACAAATTAAAGAAGCTCAGCCCGGACACCCCAGCATTGAAGGCATAAAAAGAAAAGTTAGTCTGGGCAAGACCTCAGAATTTGTCGTAGACGACAAGGGAATATTATGGTATGGGGACATGCTATGCGTACCAAATATAGAAGACCTGAAACAACGGATTTTGACCGAAGCCCACACCGCTCCATATTCAATCCACCCAGGAGGAACCAAAATGTAAAAGGACATTCAGGAAATTTTTTGGTGGCACGGTATGAAAAGGGATATAGCCACATTTATTGCATGTTGTGACTCATGTCAGCGCATTAAAGCCGAGCAACAAAAACCAGCAGGACTACTACAGCCAAACAGGATACCTGAATGGAAGTGGGACGAAATAGGAATGGATTTTATTGTCGGACTACCTCGGTCACGACACGGAAATGATGTCATATGGGTCATCACCGACAGGCTAACCAAAGTGGCGCATTTTATTCCAGTGAAGACAACCCACACCACACAGAAGCTTGCCAGGCTTTATCTCAACCGTATTGTCTGTTTGCATGGAGTTCCAAAGACTATAATATTCGACAGAGGCACTCAATTCGTCTCCAGATTTTGGGATCACCTACAACAAGCTCTGGGAACTCAACTAATATTCAGCACAGCATACCACCCACAGACTGGAGGCCAGACTGAATGTGTGAACCAAATTCTAGAAGACATGCTAAGAGCATGTGTTCTCACCTATGGAACCAGTTGGGAAGAAAGCCTGCCATACGCCGAGTTCGCATACAACAACAATTACCAGGCTAGTCTACAAATGGCACCTTTTGAAGCCTTGTATGGGCGAAGATGCCGTACCCCACTAAACTGGTCAGAGACAGGGGACAGCCGTATCTTCGGACCAGACATGCTCAAGGAAGTAGAGGAAAAAGTTAAACAAATCAGAGATCGACTCAAGATAGCCCAGAGTCGACAAAAGAGTTATTATGATCAAAAACACCGTGAAGTCAATTTTGAACCAGGTGAATATGTGTACCCACGAGTATCCCCAATGAGAGGTCTGCAAAGATTCAAAGTTAAAGGAAAGCTGGCACCACGATTTATTGGGCCTTTCAGGATAATTGCTAGAAGAGGCAGAGTGGCCTACCAGCTAGACTTACCCGCAGAACTGTCAGACGTCCATGACGTATTTCACATCTCACAGTTAAGGAAATGTGTGAGCAACCCCGAGAAACAAGTATCACACGACAGTATAGACATTCAGCCAGATCTCACGTACCGGGAACATCCAATAAAAATATTGGAAGAATCTGAAAGAAGGACCCGTCAAAATACAATTAAATTTTTCAACGTTCAGTGGAGCAATCACACCGAGGATGAGGCAACATGGGAAAGAGAAGATTTTCTTCGGGCAGAGCACCCACACCTATTTGAGGATCAGCTGAAATCTCGGGGACGAGATTTTTCCTAAGGGGGTAGGTATTGTAACACCCCAAAATTTTAATTTGGTTTTATCAAATTCTTTAATTGATTTTTGAGGAGGTTATTTGAATTTTTCTAAAAAGACTCTCCTCTCAAAATCTTTTGATGACAAACCTTTCATGAAATATTTCTCAATCTTGATTCTGGTCTTGAGGGTTTTTTCTACATGTTTTGGTCCAACACAAATACCCTTGGGTTGTTGTGCTATTACTTTTGTTAAAAAGAATTCTATGAAATTGGATTTGTCTTTTCCTATTCAAAAATACTCCTAAGCTACTCTCTTGCCATGACTTTCATTTCAAATTCTCTTCCAAGACTCTCCTCCCTACTTTGGGTCAAGCCAAGCATCCAAATCCAGCAAGTTTCAACTTCTTTTAGATTTTATTTCTATTTAATTCTTCCTCAAATCATTTTCTGTTATTTATTTAGACCCTTGGGATTTACAAAGGAAGTGCCAGATTCCTTTGAGCTTTGGCCCCAATAAAATTATCCTAGCTTCTACTTGGTACCCTCAACCTATATCACCAAAGATCTACTGGTCCATAGTTCAAAAATTTCAAAATTTGTTTGCTGCAAATTTGGACCAGATTTGCCATTTTTGATGGAAACCATTCTTTTCCCTTTCTAAAAATTCTGAGAAAATTTGAGGAGCTTCTGGATGCATCAAGAGGCCACCCCTCCAAGTTTCAGCTCCAGGAAAATTTTCCACGTGCGTCAATCATTTCATCAAGCAGCTGGCGTGCACTGTTGCAGTCAAAATTCAGAGTTTCAGTAAAAGCTTCAGAGACAGTGTCATTTTCTTCAGACTCCGGCGTCAATCTCGCCAGTAGCTGCATTGGCACGGTCGTCTGGACGGTTGCGAGCGTCGGTGGTGAGCTGGCAGGAGTGCATCGTCCCTGTGAGCGGCGGCAGCGGCGCCCTCTACGGTCGCCAGAGAAGCTCAGCGAGGAACGGCGCCGTCCAGCACCGCCCGCACCACTAGGATCCTCCGCGTGGCCGTTCTCCTCTCTGTGCGCGTTGCAGAACCGTCGCCGTGGCCTGGAGCTAGAGAGCGCGCCCTCTGCAGCCGGTGCGCGCCCGTGAGGCCGTTCCGTCGAGGCCATGGCGGTAGGCCATCTTTGATCGAGCTTAGGCCAAAAATGGAACCCGTGGACCAATCCGAGGATGCCCAGCCTCCGTAACCCCCAACCCGACCACTGCCTCGCCGTAATTTCTTGCCGGAGTAATCCTGCTTGCGGCAACCCCCTCGCCCGCCTATAAATAGGAGGCCCCCGAGCCATCCAGCAGCTCAGAGGCTCTCCTCCTATCCTCAGAACCTCGCCACGCTCATCAAAGGGCCTCGGGAGGGTCTTCTTCCTCGCCTCCGGCCGCCCCGATCCGCTTCGGGCTCCGGCTAAATTCCCTCTGGTGAGTGTGCCCCCGCAGCTCAAATTTGGTCAGCAACTTCCTAGTGCACCCACTCCTCTGACCCGCGCTCTAATTTGACGCTAGGTTCCCCCGCCGGTGAGATCCATCTTCGCCCGACGCCGTCGTCCGCCGGAGAGGAAGTGGCCGTCGCCGTGGTGCTCTCCGACACCTCCTTCCCCGTCCCACCGACGCGGAATAACCCCATGAGTGCAACCATCCCCTTGCCCTCCTCTGGATCGCCATCGATCATCGCCGGCGTCCACCGTTTACCTCTGGCACCGGCGAGCTCTGTTTTTAAACCTGACATGAGGGCCCCCCTCGTCAGCCTCTCCTCTTCTGTTCGAACCGTTTTCTGAAAACGCCTTCTGGAAAAGTTCGTTTTCTCTTTGAGTTGGCGTATTTTCCCCCGAAGCGTTTTATGTTTTTATCAAGCTACCCCCTGGATACTTTTCTGTTTCTAACAGATTGGTCCCTGGACCTAGTTTCTTTATATCTTTTAAACAGAAAATGATTTTTAGATGATTCCTTTTCTGCCATCTTTATTTTTCAGTCTAGTTTTTTGTCATATTTATTTGAAAAATATTTTGAACAACTTTTATGCACGCACGGTATTTACGTTAGTATTCGAATATTCGTATATCGTAGATACCGAAGGGGGAGACGGTGCCGTCAACTTCGCCGAGCTAGACTCCGACTACTCCGAACCAGGCAAGCATGTTTGAAACTTTGATATGATGATTGTTTTTCATGTTTGCTTGAGTGGTTTTTCTCATGGCATGTTTATATAAGCATTTGGTGAATGTTATATTTCATGCATGATAAGTTGCAAGTGAGCTACAAACTTGATGAGATCATGAAATATGGAACAACCTAGTCCTGTGGTGACATGATAGGTTGTATGCTGGTATTGTTGGAGCATGCCGGTATTATCAAACAAAACTGTTTAACTCCAGTGTTGACATAGATCGAGTCTTGTTCCCGTTCACCTTCTTTTCGTGCTGCCACGTGTTTTCTGCCAAGAATACGGTTTAGTAAGTTGCAAACCTCTTCCCATGTACACACCAAATAGAGGGGCCGTGATGAGGGTTCCATGGCCCTGGATTAAAGCCCGTCATCCGGTCAGGCGGCATGGGTGTTTCCGGTTGGGACCGAGAGGGGGGCACCCCTTAGAGCGCGCGATATATATTTGATCCCATGCTATTCGAGGTGTTGGCCTCCCCGTCTTAAAGTTTTTCTTGAACGTTGCCTACGGTGATACCTGACATCAGGATGGGAAATGGGTGTGTACTGGTTAGGTATGTTTTCTTCTAAAATACCGTAGACGGAACTAGTCCTTTGTGACTACTGAAATCCGTTGGCCGTGGGTAAAGAGTACAACCTCTGCAGAGTTAAAACTATTCAAGTCGCCGTGTCCACGGTCAAGGCCGTTGGTTAACAGGTCAAGTGTCGGTCTCAGTGTCAGTCTCTGGAGAACTAATATGTTAAATGACAGAAGTGAACTTGGTTGAGTATTATTCCTGTGGATGGACTAACATGTTTATTTATTGTGATATGCCGAGTATTCCTTGGGATGGTGTTACCTCCCGGATTACTCGTATTTGAATGTTGAAATATAAGCCCTTTATGTGATGTCGCTCAGACGTCCGACTGTGGCATTCTTGTTATTTACTTTCAATATAAGCCCTTTATGTGATGTCGCTCAGACGTCCGACTGTGGCATTCTTGTTATTTACTTTCAATATAAGCCCTTTATGTGATGTCGCTCAGACGTCCGACTGTGGCATTCTTGTTATTTACTTTCAATATAAGCCCTTTATGTGATGTCGCTCAGACGTCCGACTGTGGCATTCTTGTTATTTACTTTCAATATAAGCCCTTTATGTGATGTCGCTCAGACGTCCGACTGTGGCATTCTTGTTATTTACTTTCAATATAAGCCCTTTATGTGATGTCGCTCAGACGTCCGACTGTGGCATTCTTGTTATTTACTTTCAATATAAGCCCTTTATGTGATGTCGCATCAGACGTCCGACTGTGGCACGTACTGTTATTTATTATTCAGTATAAGCCCTTTATGTGGTGTTGCCCCGACGCCCGACGGCGGCATGTTAATTTATTCTTACCTTTCGAGGCGTCACTTCAGACACCCGATCGGTCTTCTCCTGTTTTATCGGGATTTCGGGAGGATTACCGCCCGACTTCCTTTTTATTTATCATGAAGTGCAAATTTATTACCTGAGTGTGTATTACTAATTTGCTCATGTGCATCATGGTTGCATTTGTTATATCTTATGTCCAAAATGTCTTGCGGGTACATTCAAAGTACTCACCTGGCTTGTTGATTTGGCCAGATGTTGACGAAGGCGATCTTATGGATGAAGAGTATGATAGCGAGTCCGACGCCTGGAGGAGTCCCAGTCAGTCTCTTGCGATCCTGGAGTTGGTCACTTGTATTATATACGCTTCCGCTACCAAAATAAAATCATCGAGCCTCACCCCGACGCTTGATGAGTTGTAAGATATTAGAGTCGTGTCACCCACTCCACTGTGATATATCCGCCACCACCTTGATTGCGAGTCAGTAGCTATGCCACCATATCCATTGTGTCATAACCGCCTTTATGTGTAATATTGGCATGCTTGTAATAAATTGTTGAGCAGCCTCAGCTCAACCCTATATAATATTAAGTACTACTGGATTTCTGTATCAAGGATTTGTCTACTAGTAAGAAAGATTTTTCTGTACTGGTCTGACTAAAGGGGCAATTTTTCAATAGATGTTTTATTGAAATACCGGTCCTGACATTATGTTGTTGCGTGATCTTCCTCTACGGATTGATATCTTGGTTTCATAACTGAGGGAAATACTTACTGTCGCTGTGTAGCATCATCCCTTCCTCTTTGGGGAAATACCGACGTAGTCTCAAGCCACGTGTCATGACTGTCGTTCATATTTGAATTATGTACATTAAACACATAAAACTCAATTAATGTATAAAAAAGCCATACAAACCTTTAATAATTTAATATGTTTGCAGTACACACCTATTGCTTTCTGTTGTTTCTAGGGAAAAAATCAAGGAGAGAAGTGGCATCAGATGTCGTTTTTCACCCGCAGATGTGGCATGCATATATATGTTCCCTAACGGAACCGCTGGACGTAGCTTATTGTGTGAGAACCTCATGTTTGTAAGAGGCTTGTGACAAAACATGGCCAACTTGGTATTTTCTTACCACGGCATATGTGTGCCTTCACATGACACCATTCCAAGTTTCATGAATTTCTGACAGAGTTTTGGATTTACGAGAATTTGGAAACCAAGTTTCTCGATATTTGTGGCCGAGCCAACATGCTTAGATGTTTGAAATTTGTTCTCATTTCTTGCATGTGACCTAACACATGCATCCAAGGACGCATATATGATTTTTCAACCCATTTTGCCGCCCCGGACCTTGTGATTGTAGATCAAATTTGAATTATGCACATTAAATAATGCACCGAAAACTCAATTAATGTATTTAAAAGCCAGATGATCCCTTAATTTAATCATATTTTTGCACTTCGCACGTACATGTCTATGTTGTTTATATAAATAAAATCAAGGAGAGAATAGGCATCATATGTCTTTTCGCCCGCATATGTGACATGCATATATAATGTTCCCTATCGAAACCACAAAGCTTCTTGTGAGGAGCTCCAATTTGTAAGGGGATTGTGCAAGAACATGTCCAATTTGGACAATTTTTTTACCACGGCATGTGTGCCCTTGTCACGACACCATGCCAAGTTTCATGAATTTCTGACATGTTTTGGATTTATGGGAATTTGAAAACCAAGCATCTCAATGTTTGCGGCCGAGCAAATAGTCAATGAGATGTTAGAAATCCATTCCCATTTCTTGCGTGGGACCTAAACATGCATCCAGGGAAAGGCATGCTTTTTCCAACCTATTTTTCATGTGTTGGACCTTGTGATTGTTGTTCAAATTTGAATTATGCACATTAAATGACTAGAAAACTCAATTAATGTGTTAAATAGGTCTCACGAACCCTGGAAAAAATCCACAATTTAGCATGACCGTCAGAAAGTTGCTCTATGGCGACTCCAGAAATAAATACAAGGCGAAAAGAGACAACAGGTGCTGTTTCGCACATAAAATGTGAACTTTTCCTATCGGAACACACGACTTTCTTGTGAGAACCTTCGGTTTGTAAGAGGCTTTGTGCCAAAACTTGTCCAAAATTGGGCAATTTTTTTTACCACAACACACACAATAGGGCAATTGATGGCACCATGCCCAAATTTCATGAATTTCTGTCGAGGTTTGCATTTACATGAATTTAAAAACTAAGTTTACCGATGTTTGCGGTCGAGCCAAGATGATGATATGTTTGAAATTCATTCCCATTTATTGTGTGGGACCTAAACATGTAGCCAGGGAAACGTATATGGTTTTTTGACATATTTTCATGAGCTGGACCGTGCAGTGATTGTAGATCAAATTTGAATTATGCACATTGAATGCCTAGAAAACTCAATTAATGTACTTAAAAGGCCAAACGAACTCTGTAAGATTCCATTGTTTCGCACGACACATTCACGTTACTCTATGGAGACTCTAGAAATAAATTCAAGGCGAGAAGCGACATCGGATGTTGTTTCGCACATAAAATGTGAACTGTCCCTACCGGAACCACATGACTTCTTGTGAGAATCTTTGGTTTGTAAGAGGTTTGTGACAAAAATTGTCTCGAACTAGGCATTGTTTTTACCACAACACACATGCGCCATGACATCACACCATGCCAAGTTTCATGAATTTCTCACGATATTTGGATTTACTGGAATTTGAAAACACGGCTTCTCAACGTCTACGGCCGAGCCAAAATACCGTGAGGTTTGGAATTCGTTTCATTTCCATTTCTTGCATGGGACCAAAACATGTATCCAGTGACAAATAGTTGATTTTCAACCCATTCAGGTGCACTCTAGTATGTGCTTAATTAACTGCAGTTCAATTTGGAACTATGCACATGAAATGTCTAAAAAACTCTTTAAATATTTTAAAGGGCCTAAACAACCCTGAATTATTCCATATTTAACACACAGTCCTATAGTTGCAAGTTCACTACAGATAAATGTTATTGCCTCCAAACACCTTCAATTGCCAATGTAACTTCATTTTTCGTCTCAAAGTAGTTTGAAAATCAAATACATCGCAAACAGTTCTTGATCATTAAGCATGTGTGATGTGGTATCAAAATATCTTGGGCCAATCCTCATATATGGCTTAGGCCGGAAGCTTCAGTCCACCGCCAGCGCATCAACCAGACAGTCACATTTGTTTCCCAAGACCATTGTACTGTTCAAGCATCGCCGGTGAAAGATGGGGACATGGATCCGCGTCGTGAGGGAAACTTTGGCGACCCACTCCGGCCCGAGCGCGGCTGCATCATCCATGAACGCGCTCACAACATCCTTGAGCGCGGCCGCACCCTCCGACAGGGCGGCTGCGGCCGCCGAAAGGGATTGGAAATGGTGAGAACGGCACAACAACTGTCCCTTCCTCAGCGGCCGTAGCCCTGATGGCGGCTGCCCATGCCTATGCCGATGCCGCCCACGCCGAGCTCATGTCGGTCACCGCACAAATAGCAGCGGCCTTCTTCAACCACGGTCGGCAACCTACGTCCGAAGAGTTGGCAATCGCCAAGAGCGCTCGGGCAGCCGTCCATTCGTCGGCAACCTCCCTTGCCAAGATGGAGGCCGTCAATGCCCGGACCGCTGCCGCCCATGCCAAACTCGTGGCGGCCTTTTCCAAAGAGATGACAGACGCGGACGCAGAGATGCTTGCAAAGTATGTGGCGATGGATGGCATGGAGCCCCTTCCCCTGGAGGTCGTCGAGCGCGAGCTGGACATGGAGGATGCGGCGGAGATCGGCGAGCGTCAGGCGGAACATTAGTCATTGTTTAGAGTGCTGGTCTTTTGTTAGAGTACTGTTTAGGTCAACCAGCTCTGTTTAATTGCTCGATTAAGTAAGTGCGGGCTGTGGTGTAGGCTCTTTTGTGCAGTATCCAAATTAGCAATTGATGTTAAATTATGCGACGACGTGGATGACCACTATAACCAGGGAAATTCGGACCAAAAATTTGCCGCCATATTCCCATTCCATCTTCCAATTGAAAATGAAATTGAAGTTCATCACACACACTTTTTTGGAATGAACCGTGTGCAATGTAGTACCCAATCTTACATCTGATGCTTGGAGACAAACATTTGCACGTCCAAGTTCATTACACACAGGGTATATCACATGCTTCGTTTGTGATGTGTAGATATCGAGAACTATTCTGAAAAATTTGCACGTTCAAGTTCATCACACACGGTGTATAACACAGGCTTCGTTTGTGATGTTTTGCTATCGCACATGGTTCCGAATAAGGGACTGTGTCCGATGGTGCTTCCGCGCCAGTTTTTCGCTGCACGGAATGAAAATTTTGGGCTGCCGCGGAAATATCTACCTCCCTCGCCCCCCGGTACCAATCAAAAGCCACATTCCCCCCTTTTCCTCTACCTTTCCTAGTTCAAACCTTCATTGCTTGGTTGCAGCACCGCCTCCTCGCTGGCGACGCTCCTTCCTGCTGCTCGGCCTTGTCCATCTAGTCAGGTAATCGACACCTCCCCAATACCCCCTCAGCCCTTCGTCCTCCATCCCACATGGCCCGACCGCCTACGCGACACCTTCCACCCAAATCACAGCCCCATCCTCCAAATAATCGCCGCCGAAAGCCATGGTGCACGCAGTATAGCCAGGATCTCAAAGAGCATTTGGCTGCGGAGAAGCAAATCACGGCTGCACGCGCAGATGAGGCAGCTATGGCTTCCATGTGTGCTGACCCCCAGATCTTGGAGGAGCACCTCGCCGTCGAGGCCATTGTCGACGCCTCGCACGCTGACGCCGCCATGCGGTTGGCTGCTATAAACGACAGCTCATGGTCTTTTCTCGAGGGCACCGCCGGTGCGTTCGACGAAGACTTCGATGTGTTTTCTCAGCGTGCCCGTGCTTACCTCAACTCCAGAGCTGGCATGTTAGTGCCGGGGCAGTATTAGGCCACTCACCACTACGAGGGGTGCACCCACGGTGTGGAGGCCTCGCCCTCTTCCAAGTTGACGGAGCCCATCGTCATCGATATGTCCGACGATGTGGAAGAGCTTGTTTTTCTTAGCTTTATCACTAAGTACCTATGTTCACCTAGCTATGCTGGTTAAGCACGTTTCGTTTAGCTATTGTGTGTGCCGCTACTGCCTTTCATTTAGAAATTCTAGTGAAATGTCCAATGTAATGCTACTGTAACCTGACCTTCTAGTATGTTCTATTGTGTAATGTGGTGCTTAGTTAACTGTTTTTTTCATTTGTTGTGGTGATCATTTAACCATTTAATTCAATTCTGAAATGTGATGTACGATTGTTGTTGGTACAATTTTGTATTGTTATGCATGTGACGAATAAATTGAATTTAGATGTACTAAATACATGTACAACATATAGAATTGCTACATTTCCTAGTTCTTAGCACGCTTGGTTTAGATAACTGGATTTTCAATGTGGCTCGAACTAATCTGTTGGATCCGCAATGTGTTTATTTTCCATTAACATATTTCATTGATAGTATGCCAAATACCACTTGTAACCTGATCAATATTTGTCTTAAATATGTTGCAGGGGGAAACAATGGGGGACACTGAAGTTTACCATTGAGGTTTGCACATCCATGGTCGTTTGGCTAATAGCACATTATTGTGCAATTGCAGAAACCATTGTAATATGAATGTTTTTATTAATAATTTGTTCTTGCACATGTTGGTCCTGCTGAAGAGGTTTAGACCCACTGTTCGACCCTTTTTGCATGTGGGGAAATGAGGTGTCCTTGAATATCAGTCAAATCAAGAAACTCAGAAAGATTGTTAAGATAAAGAAACTAGCTATGAAAAACAACAAGATGTTTGTTCGCACAATGAAAAAGACATCAGTCAACTATAGGATGGTACCATCTCTTTCACCTTGTCCTTTTCCCTTTGCGCCATTTCAAATTTTAGAAAAGATATTTATGCGTATCTTTGTTTTCAGTCCTTCTCAAGGCAGTTCATCGATGATTATGTCTCAAACCACATGTATGATCAAGATGCGATGAAGCTATTCATACAACACCCATGGTATAATCTTGAAGTCTTCCTTAAGAGGATGAAGGATGGGCGGGCATTAATCCACATGCACTGGCCTAAAGTTGCCAGGACCTTCAACATCAATGAAGGCTCAATATTCACCTTACGCTTTAACAGTTTTCTAGATGAGATTCATCTGTCTATTTACCGTCTATGATGATACTTAATTTCCAAAGGTTTAAATGTTGCATTTGAAGCTTTGTCTTGTTGTGCAATTGGGTAGCTAGGCAGTATATTCATATATGATGTTGTACCCTGATGTAATTCAATTATGAAATCCTGGTTGCCATACTACGAATAAGAAATATATTCTGTGGTTGATACGAAATGTTAATTTTGATAACTAAATGGATTATAAATAATTGATCAATCAGGCTGATTATTGGGGTTCCTATTGCAGACGGTTTCTAAGACAACACCATGGGCGATGACCTGAACAAACCCACACGGTTTCTAGAAAGTTGGCGTGTTGGATCGTTGAGCAATTACACATGAATTCTAGTCGACAACTGTGTGCGTTAGGACACCCAATCACAAACGTTTTCACATAGCTAGTGTGTGTGATGGGCAGCCCAATGCCAAACAGTTTCTTCTAGACACCGTGAGTGATGTTTTGAGTAACGCAAACGACCGAATTATAACTATCATGTGTGTGATGACCACACCTATGACAAATGATGTTATGCAGAAAATTGTGTGTGATCTGCAATACGAACGGAAACGTACCCTTGGGATTCCCTGTGTGGGATGCTAAGCTCATCTCACACGTCTTCCCCAATATGTCTATTTGTGATGGTCCTTCCAATTGCAAACGATATAGTTTTGCCCATGGTGTGTGACCAGGTGCAGGCATCGCCGACGGGTTTTGCCTGTCCTGTGGGATAGCCCCCCCTATCGCCCACACATGCAAGGCGATGGTTTAAGACTACGTCATGGAAAGGTGTTAAAAACCGTTTGTATAGCACGCGGCTGCACTAGTGCATGTACATGTTGTTGTGATGTACCATCTGCTAGAGGGCAGACCATTTATGTACATACACTGTTGGATGAAGCTTAAGGGGCAGTATGTGTGGGATGACATGATATATTCATGAAAAAATTATTAAACATCTGATTATCTAGTTGAATTTGAACTATTTCTCATTCAATTTGAACTACTGTTGTACCAGATGATATTTGCATGCTATGTATGTATGATTTGTGCTATTTTTTATCCGAACTTTGATGAATTTTGTCATGTTTGACGAATTTTATCCGGTTATTTGAAATGCATTTTGAAATGTATGCGGATAGTGTTGGATGATCAGCTCCTGCATCCGTGTCCGTGGACGCCCCCTGTTCTTGGACATATGCGGTGTTTGTTTTGCTGGTCATCGTTGGAGATGCCTTAATTACACATGCCTCGATTATTTATACTTTTTTGTGCTGTCTCTGGAAAACTAGAAATGATAATCTCTTTGCAAAAAAGGATGACACACCTACTAATGCATTTTCTGCAGCTAATTCTTTGCATGTCTCAAAACCTGAAGCTACACAGTCGAATATTGAGAAGATACAACAGAAAAATGAAAATAATAGTTTCTCGGCGCTCGGCTCCCTCCTACTCTTTTTAAACGAAAGGCATTTGCCCAACTTTATAGATAAAGCCAACCGACAAGGCACCAAGTTCACAGAGTTAAGCACAACAATTCAGCAGCCCCCGGGCAAAACAGACATAACCAAGTTTAGACAAGCTGACGTAGCAGCAAAAGCAAGTAGGCACGCATTCCCCTAGCTACGGCTAAGACAAAATCCACCAAGCCTACGAGGTCAAAGCATGATCCGTGTGGCTGATGGAGATCGCCTGCGCCCTAACACGAGTGATCAGTAACTCCGTGGCCTCTTTGTCTTGCTCACTAGTCAATGATTTCCACAACTGTAGCATAGAAACAAGTTTGAATAACACAACAATCGGTTTGTTAGGAAAAGTGTGCTCGATTGTAAACTTGTTACTAAAGGTCCACAACACTCAACACATGGCTAAAAACCCAAACAAAAAAAACTGTTTAACTTGCCCACACAAGTTCCCAGCCAGGACCCTCAGCTCATGGAAAGAGAGAGGAGGCCACCGAACGTTAAGTACATATCGAATACAGCACACAAAAACTGAAGCTAGTCCACAATGAAAAAGAATATGATCGCTATCCTCAAGGCGACCACAAAGAGCACACTGGCCAGAGCTCGGGCCATACCTTTTCTTAATTGACCAGCCGTTGGCAACTTGCCCCTAATGGCCTGCCACATGAAGAGTTCCGCCTTAAGAGGAATTTTAGCAGCCCAGATGGCCCGATATCTTGTGGTAAATGAACCTTGGATAATTATGGGATGTAATGATTTGATCAAAAACGTCCCCGAAGATGAATGTGGCCTCTTCACCATGTCCTTAATCTTTGAGAGCAAAGGGAAACCAGCAGCAAGCTAATGCTAGATAGCAGACTCCACAGTAGACAAGGAACGATGAAAACGCAGATGCTAACCATACCAGGAGAGATCCAAGATGGAGATTTCGGGGTTGGAGAAATAGGAGAACAAGATATGAAAAGATGTTTCAAGTGGGTTGTCGCCACACCAGTGATACGTCTCCAACGTATCTATAATTTTTGATTGTTCCATGCTATTATATTATCTGTTTTGGATGTTTTATATGCATTAATATGCTATTTTATATTATTTTTGGGACTAACCTATTCATCTAGAGCCTAGTGCCAGTTTCTGTTTTTTCCTTGTTTTTGAGTATTGCAGATAAGGAATATTAAACGGAGTCCAAACGGAATAAAATCTTCGAAATGATTTTTCTTGGACCAGAAGAAACCTGCCAGACTTGGAGATGAAGGCAGGAGACCTGCCGTGGCATCACAAGCCACCAGGGCGCGCCCTAGGGGGGGCGCCCTCCTAGCTTGTGGCCCCACGACAGCCCTCCTAACCCTATTCTTCGGCCTATAAATTCCCAAATATTCCCTGGATACAGAGGAGAGCCACGAAAATACATTTCTGCCGCCAGAAGCCTCGGTTCCCGTGAGATCCAATCTTGGAGCCTTTTCTGGTAATCTGCCGCAGGGGGATTCGATCACGGAGGGCATCTACATCAACTCCATTGCCCCTCCGATGATGCGTGAGTAGTTTACCACAGACCTTCGGGTCCATAGCTATTAGCTAGATGGCTTCTTCTCTCTCTTTGCTCTTCAATACCATGTTCTTCATGATCTTCATGGAGATCTATCCGATGTAATACTCTTTTGCGGTGTGTTTGTCGAGATCCGATGAATTGTGGGTTTATGTTCAGATTATCTATGGATATTATTTGAGTCTTTTCTGAATTCTTATATGCATGATTTCATATCTTTGCAAGTCTCTTCGAGTTATTGGTTTGGTTTGGCCAACTAGATTGGTAATTCTGGCAATGGGAGAAGTGCTTAGTTTTGGGTTCAATCTTGCGGTGTCCTCACCCAGTGACAAAGTAGGGATAGCGAGGCACGTATTGTATTGTTGCCATCGAGGATAAAAAGATGGGGTTTTCATCATATTGCTTGAGTTTATCCCTCTACATCACGTCATCTTACCTAATGCGTTACTCTGTTCTTCATGAACTTAATACTCTAGATGCAGGCAGGAGTCGGTCGATGTGTGGAGTAATAGTAGTAGATGCAGAATCGTTTCGGTCTACTTGACACGGACGTGATACCTATATGCAAAATCATTGCCTTGGATATCTTCATAATTATTCGCTTTTCTATCAATCGCTCGACAGTAATTTGTTCACCCACCGTATTATTTGCCTTCATGAGAGAAGCCTCTAGTGAAACCTATGGCCCCCGGGTCTATTTTCCATATTATACTTTCAGATCTATAAACCGAAAATCCCAAAAATACTTAGCTGCAATCTTTTTACTTTTAGTTTACTCTCCGTTCTAGCAAACCTATCTATCTATCTCTATCAGATCTCATCCTTGCAATTAACCATGAAGGGATTGACAACCCCTTTATAGCGTTGGGTGCAAGTGTTTGATTCTTTGTGTAGGTACATCTATTGGTGACTTGCTTGTGTCTCCTACTGGATTGATACCTTGGTTCTCAACAACTGAGGGAAATACTTATCTACTTTGCTGCATCACCCTTTCCTCTTCAAGGGAAAACCAACGCATGCTCAAGAAGTAGCAAGAAGGATTTCTGGCGCCGTTGCCGGGGAGATCTACATCAAGACTACCAAGTACCCATCACAAACTCATCTCTTGCATTTACATTAGTTGCCATTTGCCTCTCATTTTCCTCTCCCCCACTTCACCTATTTGCCGTTTTATCCGCCCTCTTTTTCGTTTGCCTTTTTCTCGCCGGATCTCTTTTTGTTTGCTTGTGTTGCCATGTGCCTCCTATTTGCTTGCATCTTCGCTTGCTAAAAATCTATTGTTATGGATCCTCATCCACTTGCAAATCTTTTCAACAGGCCAAATTATGATGAACCAATTGCTAGTGAATTGAGTGCACTTGATTATCTCTATGAAGTTTTGTTTGAAAATCATGAATCTGAAAATTTTGATGAAGTGTTGAAAGAAGAAATTTATAAGGTGATTCATGGTAGTCCCTTGAATGAAAAGCATCATTGCAATGATATTGTTATAAATTCTATTAATATCAATTGTGCTAATGATATGAGAACCCACAAGCTTCGGGATGCTATATTTGATGAGTTTGTCATGACCACTACTTATTGCAATGATCATGATTGGGGTGATAATGCTTCTTATGATCTTGATAATTTATTTAATACTCATGATGAATATGATATTGAAAGTGGGTTTGGAAGAGTGTCAACTTTAGGCACTATTGATCCCACTATTTTGGAGAGTGTTCAATCTTATGAAATTTTTGATAAAAGTGGGTTTGGAGAGGTCATGACTTTAGTTAATGATAATCCAACTATTTTGGAAGAGTGTCAACTTTGCCTGCATGTGGATCATGAAGAGAAAATTTTATATGATAGTTATATTGTTGAATTATTCATGATGCTACTGAAATTCATTATCAGGGGGGAAGTTATGCTTGTTTTGCCTTCCTATGCTAGTTGATTCTTCTTCCCATAAATTGTTTGCTCACAAAATCCCTATGCATAGGAAGTGGGTTAGACTTAAATGTGTTTTTCATGCTATTCATGATGCTCTTTTGCATATCTCAATTACTACTTTTTATGTGAGCATCATTGAACGTTATGCCTAGCTAGGGGCGTTAAACAATAGCGGTTGTTGGGAGGCAACCCAATTTTATTTCTGTTTTTGTTTCTGTTTTTGAGTGTTTTACACATTATTACCTCTGTAATAATTGTGTTTTCTTGTTTAATTTAGTGTTTGTGCCAAGTAAGACCTTTGGGATGGTCTACGGTGTTTGTGATTTGATTTTGCTGAAAAACAGAAACTTTTGCTCTCAGTCCAGGAATTTTATAAATTCACTGCAACGTGCTTTTGATCTGAAATTTTTACACAATATTGATATACAAATTGCCCTGATTGTCCTAATGTTTAAATATTTTTGGAGTGACATAAGTATTCGAAGTCTATAGATTGCTACAGACTGTTCTGTTTTTGACAGATTCTGTTTTCTTTGTGTTGTTTGCTTATTTTGATGTATCTATGGGTTGTAACGGGGGTATGATCCATGGAGAAGTTGGAATACAGTAGATATTACACCAATATAAATAAAGAATGAGTTCACAACAGTACCTAAAGTGGTGATTTATTTTTCTTATACTAACGGATCTCATGAGTTTTCTGTTGAGTTTTGTGTTGTGAAGTTTTCATGTTTTGGGTAAAGATTTGATGGACTATGGAATAAAGAGTGGCAAGAGCCTAAGCTTGGGGATGCCCAAGGCACGCCAATCCATATTCAAGGATACCAAAAAGCCTAAGCTTGGGTATGCCCCGGAAGGCATCCCCTCTTTCGTCTTCAATCCATCGGTAAATTTACTTGAGGCTATATTTTTATTCACCACATGATATGTGTTTTGCTTGGAGCGTCTTGTATGATATGAGTCTTTGCTTTTTAGTTTGCCACAATCATCCTTTCTGCACACATCTTTTTGAGAGAGACACGCTGAATCGTGAATTTATTAGAATACTCTATGTGCTTCACTTATATCTTTTGAGCTAGGCAATGTTGCTCTAGTGCTTCACTTATATCTTTTTAGAGCACGGTGGTGTTATAATTTTGTAGAAATTATTGAACTCTCGTACCTCACTTCTATTATTTTGAGAGTCTTTAAACAGCATGGTAATTGTTTTAGGTTATGAATTTAGTCCTAATATAATAGGCATCCAAGAGGGATATAATAAAAACTTTCATGTAAAGTGCATTGAATACTATGAGAAGTTTGATTCCTTGCATATAGTTTTGAGATATAGAGATGGTAATATGAGAGTCATGCTAGTGAGTAGTTGTGAATTGGAGAAACACTTGTGTTGAATTTTGTGATTCTCGTAGCATGCACGTATGGCGAACCGTTATGTAACGAAGTCGGAGCATGATTTGATTAATGATTGTCAACCTTTGTGTGAGGGTCGGGAGCGCGTGATGGTTAACTCCTACCAACCTCTCCCCTAGGAGCATGCGTCTAATACTTTGCTTCGATAACTAATAGACTTTTGCAATAAGTATCTGAGTGCTTTATGACTAATGTCCCGTCCATGGATTATACGCACTCTCACCCTTCCACCTTTGCTAGCCTCTCTAGTACCGCGCAACTTTCGCCGGTGCATCAAACCCACCTTCCTCAAAACAGCCACCATATATTTTCCTCAAAACAGCCACCATACCTACCTATTATGGCATTTCCATAGCCATTCCGAGATATATTGCCACGCAACTTCCTTCGTTCCGTTTTTTCATGACATGCACCATCATTTTCATATTGCCTTGCATTCGTAAGCATTCATATAGAGTCATGTTTTGTTCTAGGTATCGAGTTGTAAGTAAATAAAAGTGTGATGATTTTCATTATTAGAGCATTTGTCCCGTGGGAGAAAAGGATGATGGAAACTATGAATCCCTCACAAGTTGGGATGAGTCTCTGGACATTATAAATAATAAAAGAGGCCAGCGAAGCCCAAAATAAAATAAAATAAAAGAGGCCAAAGATGCCCACCAAAAAAAAGAAAAAAAAAGAAAAGAAAGAAAAAGGAAAAAAATGAGAGAAAGAGAGAAGGGACAATGCTATTATCTTTTTCCACACTTGTGCTTCAAAGTAGCACCATGATCTTCATGATAGAGAGTCTCCTATTTTGTCACTTTCATATAGCTAGTTGAATTTTTCTTCATGATGCACGTCCACTTAGTTTTCTTTTGAACTTTCATACACTTATAGCTCTAGTGCATCCGTTGCATGGCAATCCCTACTCACTCACATTGATATCTATTGATGGGCATCTCCATAGCCTGTTGATACGCCTAGTTGATGTGAGACTATCTTCTCCTTTTCCCTTGCACCTCCACCATATTCTATTCCACCTATAGTGCTATTTCCATGGCTCACGCTCATGTATTGCGTGGGAGTTGAAAAGGTTTGAGAACATAAAAAGTGTGAAACAATGGCTTGACTTGTCATCGGGGTTGTGCATGATTTAGATACGTTGTGTGGGGAAGATGGAGCATAGCCAGACCATATGATTTTGTAGGGATAACTTTCTAAGGCCATGTTATTTCGAAAGGACACAATTGCCTTGTTGGTGTGCTCGAAGTATTACTGTTTTTATGTCAATATTAGACTTTTGTTTTGAATCTTATGGATCTGAATATTCATGCCATAATAAAGAATATTACATGGATAAATATGTTAGGTAGCATTCCACATAAAAAAATCTGTTTTTATCATTTACCTACTCGAGGACGAGCAGGAATTAAGCTTGGGGATGCTTGATACGTCTCCAACGTATCTATAATTTTTGATTGTTCCATGCTATTATATTATCTGTTTTGGATGTTTTATATGCATTAATATGCTATTTTATATTATTTTTGGGACTAACCTATTAATATAGAGCCTAGTGCCAGTTTCTGTTTTTTCCCTTGTTTTTGAGTATTGCAGATAAGGAATATTAAACGGAGTCCAAACGGAATAAAATCTTCGGAATGATTTTTCTGGGACCAGAAGAAACCTGCCAGACTTGGAGATGAAGGCATGAGACCTGCCGTGGCGTCACAAGCCAGCAAGGCGTGCCCTAGGGGGGTGTGCGCCCTCCTAGCTTGTGGCCCCACGGCAGCCCTCCTAACCCTATTCTTCGGCCTATAAATTCCCAAATATTCCCTGGATACAGAGGAGAGCCACGAAAATACTTTTCCGCCGCCAGAAGTCTCGGTTCCCATGAGATCCAATCTTGGAGCCTTTTCCGGTAATCTGCCGGAGGGGGATTCGATCACGGAGGGCATCTAAATCAACTCCATTGCCCCTCCAATGATGCGTGAGTAGTTTACGACAGACCTTCGGGTCCATAGCTATTAGCTAGATGGCTTCTTCTCTCTCTTTGCTCTTCAATACCATGTTCTTCATGATCTTCATGGAGATCTATCCGATGTAATACTCTTTTGCGGTGTGTTTGTCGAGATCCGATGAATTGTGGGTTTATGTTCAGATTATCTATGAATATTATTTGAGTCTTTTCTGAATTCTTATATGCACGATTTCATATCTTTGCAAGTCTCTTCGAGTTATTGGTTTGGTTTGGCCAACTAGATTGGTAATTCTTGCAATGGGAGAAGTGCTTAGTTTTGGGTTCAATCTTGCGGTGTCCTCAACCAGTGACAAAGTAGGGGTAGCGAGGCACGTATTGTATTGTTGCCATCGAGGATAAAAATATGGGGTTTTCATCATATTGCTTGAGTTTATCCCTCTACATCACGTCATCTTACCTAATGCGTTACTCTGTTCTTCATGAACTTAATACTCTAGATGCAGGCAGGAGTCGGTCGATGTGTGGAGTAATAGTAGTAGATGCAGAATCGTTTCGGTCTACTTGACACGGACGTGATGCCTATATGCATAATCATTGCCTTGGATATCTTCATAATTATTCGCTTTTCTATCAATTGCTCGACAGTAATTTGTTCACCCACCGTATTATTTGCCTTCATGAGAGAAGCCTCTAGTGAAACCTATGGCCCCCGGGTCTATTTTCATATTATACTTTCAGATCTATAAACCAAAAATACCAAAAATACTTAGCTGCAATCTTTTTACTTTTAGTTTACTTTCCGTTCTAGCAAACCTATCTATCTATCTCTATCAGATCTCATCCTTGCAATTAATCGTGAAGGGATTGACAACCCCTTTATAGCGTTGGGTGCAAGTGTTTGATTCTTTGTGTAGGTACATCTATTGGTGACTTGCTTGTGTCTCCTACTGGATTGATACCTTGGTTCTCAACAACTGAGGGAATTACTTATCTACTTTGCTGCATCACCCTTTCCTCTTCAAGGGAAAACCAACGCATGCTCAAGAAGTAGCAACCAACAGTCAAGCTAGAACCGATTAGAAGCCCCATCGCCCACCACAAACTTGACCAAATACCTGAAATCATCCCTAATCTTAAGGAGACGCCTCCCGACCTAGGATCCCATGGTTATCCGTGAGAAGGGAGACTACATGAAGGGATATATTTGGCTTTTAAAATGTCATACCACATGACCCCAGATTCAACCAACAAGATATGCCACCACCACTTGAAAATAAGACATTTGTTCATCATTGAGGTACCAGTAATGCCCAAGCCCCCTAGGGTTTTAGGCCTGGACATAATAAACCATTTGACCATCTTGTATTTCTTTTTATTCTCCGCATAATTCCAGTAAAAGCCATTGCGATGTTTGTCGTACCCCGCGTGAGTACCCTCATGAAGACGATAAAAGCCCATCAGAAACATAGGGAGGGATGAGAGGTATACATTTGTTAGACAGACTCTCCGATCCGTGGAATTGTAGTCCCGTGCGAGGGAGTGACTCTGCTACCAACCTAAAGGACAGATGGGCAAAATCTTTGGAGTGAAAAGTGAATGGAGAGATCGAAAGGCCTAGTAGACAAAAAGGAGGAGCCCAAAGTATAGTTCAGGAGATTAGCAACACATCATTCCTCATTAGAAGAGACATCGATGAAAATCACCTCACTCTTCATGAAGTTAATTTCTAGACCCTGGAGAGCCTCAACACAGAGGAGAATAAACTTTATATTAGCTAGGCATAGGTCTTCGTTTTTAACCATAATAACCGTGTCATATGCATACTGAAGATGGGAAACCCCAAAGGGCACAAGATTAGATATCACAGTGGAAATGTGGACCGCACTGGCTGCCCTGTTAAGGATGTAGGACAACACATCAGCAACAAAGATGAAGAGGATAGGGGAGATCGGATCCCCTTGCCTCGACCGATGAATAGTGGGGCCCACAACCCCATTAACAGAGACAACTGTCGGTGTCAAAACTGGCAGATCTCCGGTAGGCGGTCCCAAATAGTGAATCTTGGGTTGATGGGTTACAGGAAATAAGGGAGACAATATTTACCCAGGTTCGGGCCCTCTTGATGGAGGTAAAACCCTACGTCCTGCTTTGATTGTATTGAATATGGGGTATCATGTACAGAGTTGATCTACCTCAAGATCGTATGATGTGGTCTAAACCCTAAGAGTAATGAGCTTAACTTACCCTATGAATTAAAACCCTCTTGGTTTATATAGAAACCAGGGGTATCTAGGGTTACACAATGTCGGTTACATCAGGAAAGGAATATGTCGAACCCATCGTCTTGTACTTGGAGTGCACGTCACCTCCTGAGAGATTCGTCCTTGGTTATGGTGTCCGGACCTTCATAGGGCGGTCCACTATCTGGCCCGCAGAGGTAGGCCGGTAGCCTGAGGACCGCTTAATCCCAGACTCCCTCAGTAGCCCCTGAACTAGGCTCCAATGCCGCAATAACATCTCAACACTTATACGTCAAAGTATTCGACTTGCAGGGCGAGTTCTCCGTTCACAGTTCGACCAATTCAAATTCCTCCAACGTATTTCCGGATGCCAGAGTGTCATCTGGCCATCAACTCTTGGTCTTCCTGTGGCTCCTCGATTCCTGTGCGCTAGTCGGGGGCAGTAAATTCCAAAAATGCCCCTCGAGGATCTAGGGTGGACTATCCATTAAAAAGAGAGGACGCGCATCGAGTAATGCATCACGCCCCTCTTTCGTCAAGAAAAACACCAGGAGATCATGGCAAGCATCCCAGGTTCCTCCTCACGTCTTCATGGTCCTCTCCCCATCGACTGGGGGAGCTACTCGATGTCCCTTCTCCGCCTGCGCAATCTAGAAGTTCAGGAATACCTTCCCTCTTCAGATTTGACACCCTTCCGTTCTGGATTGACTTCCGCAAACGGCGAGGCTTTCACAGAGAAATCCCCTGCTCCTCGCAAGGAGGAGAGGGTATGCTTCGTTCCCTTCCTTTCAAGAGGTTTGGGCTTTCCTATTCATCCTTTCATACGGGGTTTATTAGAATTCTATGGGATCCAACTCCACAACCTTACCCCTGGCTCTATCCTCCACATCATGGGTATTGTCGCCCTATATGAGATGTTTTTGGGTTGCGAGGCCCACTTCGAACTATGGAGGAAATTCTTCTGCCTGATTCCCCATACTCACGAGGGATCTATTCTGGAGGTTGACAGGGCTGAGGTGTGTCGCATAGCCGGGTCAGGATACCCAGTAGGTAGTCCGGAAAAAGGCCCCGAGGAGCGGATCTCCGAATGGTTTTATATCGAGGATGTCCCTTTATTCGACCCAGTTCGGAAGGGTCTTCCCGAATTCTCCCCTGCTCCTTTGAAGAAACGTTTTAACTGGCGCCTGAGAGGTTGCAATCAAGAGGTCAGCGCCGAAGTTAGACAACTGGTCGCCAAGGTGAAGCTATTAGCACACTACGGGCTGACCATCATTGACGTGATGGCCACGACCATCAGGTGATGCGTCCAACCTGTGCAACAAAGGATGCACTCTTTGTGGCGTTATAATGGCTCTAATGACGTGACCCGCTATAAGCGAGAAGGCCCTGCCAACGAGGAAGCTATGGCCGCCATATTTGCCAATCTCTTTAATGGAGAAAAAGACGGGTTCATTGGCTTGATCGTCAAGGACGGATACTCGAGCCATAATCCCATCGAATGGGTGAGTGTAGTCTCACTCTAGGCATTTTCATGCTAGTTCTTGACTAACTAAATCTTATTGAAATTTTGTCGAACAGGACTGGGTGCGCTGGATCGAGACAGTCAACCGTCCTTCCCCTCAACCTGAGTTATTCTCGAGACGGCAACCCAGGATTCCATGATGATCCGGACACTTCGATCATCTTTAAGGACGGGGTTTTCTACCAAGAGAGCCTTGATGGTTCTAGGGTTGCCATCATAGTCGACCATCCGAGGATTTTTCTCTCCCAAACCAGAAATGAGAAGAAGGCTCCTACTCGAAAGAAGCGCCCACCTCCTATTGCTTCCGAGGCATCCCCCCAGTTCCTAAGGGTCGTCGTAGCACATGCCGAATATGGGACAATGAGTCCCCGGCAGAACCCACACAAGGAGCTATCAAGCACGGAGCCACCAGAGGAGGTACTTCGACCGCTCATCCCCCCAAAAGGTAATGACTCAAACTTTTTACCAATTGAACACTGCTCGCCACTGCTTATAAATTTTTTGCGGTCTTGACTGTCTTAACATAGGAGGCAAACACAACCCCCAATGCCCGAAGACAGCAGGCAGGTTCAAGGTGAAGGCCTTGAGCCACAACTTCCTACATCGGTCGGTGATAATGCAGAAACCCCTGTCATGGACCAGCCTCCCGAAGAGGCTGGTGATGTTTCGGCCTCTAATTCGGAGATAGAGAGTGCATTGACCACCACCGTCGGAAAGGATCACTACACCACCCCTCATTAAGCTATCATGAGATTAATGCTCTAGATTCAGTGGATATGCATCTCGGTGCCGCCCGGTTAGGACTTGAAGGAATTGCCAATATTATGCAAAATAGTCTTCGGGTAAGTAATTATTTTAATGACCGCATATAAATCCCATTTCGGTAGCCCCCGAGCCTTGATGTGGGCAAGATGACTATATTAAGGGTCTAACAGTGTTCACTAGTTACCTTTCATAGGCCGCACGGGAGCAAAATGCGAAATTGTCCAAAGACCTTGAGACCAGCCGGACACAGCTAAAAGTTGTACAGTCCGAACTAGAAGGAGTGAAAAAATCACTAGGGAAGCGCACGGTAAGTGGCCGCTTCGAGTGATACATAATTGCTCAAGGCATCAATCTCTAATTATGTCTTTCTTTATAGCAGCCGACTCCATAGGTCAATTACAAATTGATCTGGATGTGGCGAGAGAGTCACATAGGTATGCTGAATCATAACTCGAAGCCGACCATAGAGCACTGACCCGGAATCATGAAGATAACAAGAAACTTGAGTCGGAGAATCAACGACAAGCCGGCGAAATTGAGTATTTAAAAACTCAGCTAGCCTCTGCCCATGAAGAAAATCAGAGATTGAAAGGTGGTATATTCGGTAAGTGTAATTTTGAACTCATGGCTTCGTATACAGATTATGTCTGAGCTAATGAGCAAACCACGTCTCTTGGCAGTTCTGTTAACCGGGTGTCCCGAAGAAGAGACAAAACTCATATGGGATCATTTATAACCCGCCATCTCAACCGTCCGCGGGTTCATGTTGCGTTATCAACACCAAGGACATACAATGAGTGTTGCGAAGATCATCAACTCGCCACACGCTTTTGGCTTCAATAAAATTCAGTTATCAGCCATCAACCATATGCCGGCTTATGCCACGGCCAAGTGTGAAGAATCTCAAGCCATCCTCGAGTCGTCATAAGACTCGGGGGCTACACAGACATGACTCGATAGATTCAACCGGGTTCGAATATTCTGGAACCCCGGGTCATTGCAGGAAAGATAACCCGGTCCCGGGGGTTGCTGCGTTATTGGCAGAAGATTTAAAGTCGCCCAAGAGGACGAGCCACCATGATGCGACCGTTCAAACATGGGTGCACTGCTTTATTGGCGGAAGATTTAAAGTCGCCCAAGAGGACGAGCCACCATGATGCGACCATTCAAACATGGGTGCCCTACCTTATTGAAGATTCAAAGTCGCCCAAGAGGACGAGCCGTCATGATGCGCCATTCAAACATGGGTTCCCTGATTTATTGGATCATCATAATGTCACTTGGGGGCTTCCAACTCTATGAGTATAGCTTTCATACCCTCTTGGCCAGGCTTTATATGCCATGTTCGAGTTAAGCCTGCCTGTTTGCAACTTGCTACTCCACCATGTGACCCGCCAAATTCTTGACAGTTAATCTTGCTCAGAGACCCTGAACTTTCATAGTCAATCTCGCACAAAGACCCTGAACTTGTCAAGGTTTAAATGGCGGCTTTTGTCACAAGAGAGCCGGCTTACAGTGAGCTAGGATAAACTCGCCTTGTCTGCTGTAGTCTCTCCGCTATGTGGCCTGTTAGTACTCTTAGCAACGTCAATCTTTTAAAGACCCTGAACTTGCTAAGGTTTAAACAATGTATTTATGTCACGTGAGAGCCGGCTTACGAGGTTTCCGGCTTTCATGCCAAGCTTCTTTGAAGCAAAACTTGAGTTTTTCAAAAAAACGAAACAGAGCTAGTCTCTTTTTGTCGAGCCTTGAAAGCCGACATTGTTATACTCTGTTATCATACACATGCATCATCATACATTGCATCATCATTGCATCGTCATATCATGCATCATATATGCATGAATATCCTGGTTTATATTACAGGAGCCGGTTTTCAAACCGGGATACATGTTCCATTCTTTAATAGCCAACATGGCTGGATTTCCATTATGGTTGTTATAACCAATATTGAATAATTGAGGTTCTCAAACCAAGTTATATTATTATCTTAAATAGCCAACATGGCTGGATCTTCATCATGGTTTATCATAACCAGTATTAAATGATTGGGGTTTTTCAAGCCAGCTCGGAAGAATTGACTATTCCCAAAGAGCCGCTCTATCAAGTATAATGCCATGTCATCTAATTGACCTGCCCTTGGATTCTTTCAAATTGTGCTCTGTAGTAAACAACAACACTTATGGATTTCTCATACATACATTTGCCGGGTTGCACCACAACCACGAGCAGGGATTTCCATTTCAAGGACAATGGCATTATTCCAGGATATTCAACAAAATACCGGGTTACAACCACGGTCAAGGAGTGATTCAACATATTATGATGAGTTATATTATTCTCACACAGTCCCAAGTCACTGCAGGCATACAACTCGGCACTTGGGGGCTACATCATATGATGTTTTTCTTTTCAGAGGAGAAGTGCATGTAAGTCCCAAGTCGCTACAGGCATACAACTCGGCACTTGGGGGCTACACCACTCAGATCAAGTTTTCTAAAAGTCCCAAGTCGATGTAGGCATGCGACTCGGCACTTGGGGGCTACAGTATTCAGCTGCACAAATAGATTATAAAGGTCCAAAGTGAAGACCCGGCCCATCACACACTGATGAACCGGCCCTTGGGGGCTAATGTACTATCATTTTCATGTTGAGGAATCATATGAAGACCCGGCCCATCATATAAAGATGAGCCGGCACTTGAGGGCTACACTGGCTGAAGTTTTATGAGCATAAGACATTTACAAGTCCCAGGTTGCTGCAGGCAAGACAACCCGGTACTTGGGGGCTACATATGTGGAACATTCAACTTATGATTGGTGACTCAGATGAACAATCCAGATTTCTCTAGGGTTGCAATTTTTATATTGAGGCAAGTCTTAAAGCTATCACTACATTCCCCTCTTAAGGCTTGGGGGCTACAGGTAATATGGATATAAGGAAGGCAACTTAACATCACACAGATTTCTTTATTCCCAATAATTTTATAAGTCAGCTAGAATTCAGTTGTATGACCCGGCGTCACCAACAATCATGACCCAACATTATCAAAAGATTATAACCCGGCAGGGTCTATATAAGGTAGCCGGCCTCAGAAGTTGGAAGTGGTTTAGCAATGGACGATTTTCTATTCTCAATCAAAGCAATGGAAGCCGGCTCAACATCATGTGGATTTCTTATTCCCACGATTCCAATGCCGCGGCCAGTTCTACTGTTCGTACTCATGTCTGCACCGACTTACAACGTCGGGTGCGACTCGCGCGTCCGTGCTGGCCTCCAATGTCGCGGTCGTTTCTACCGTTTGCGTCCACGTCCGCGCCGGTTTATAACGCCGCGATCGACTCACTCGTCCGCGCCGGCTTAGAACACCGCGGCTGACCCCTACGTCTACATCGACATGCTGGTGCCATGCTTGCTCATTCAAGCTGCCCAAACGGACGCTCATGAGTCGCCGCCCTGCGGTCCAGTCTACATCGACACAGTGGTGCCGTGCCTGCTCACTGAAGCCGCCCAATGGACGCTCGTGAGTCGCCACCCCTGCGGTCTAGTCTACATTGACACGTTGGTGTCATGCTTGCTCATTCAAGCCGCCCAAACGGATGTGCGCGAGCCACTGCCCTTGCGATCCGGTCTACTCCAAACAATGCCGGAGCAAAGAAGAAATATATAGATATTATCAGCTTCTGCTTGCATCAGATGGCTCAATGGACAGGCGCACAAGTCGCCGCCAGTGCGGTTTGGTTAACTTCAACAACCAGGCGGGTCGAACCATCGGCCGAGTTACTGACAAAACCACGACACAACTCGTATAAAGAGGTCCTATTGAAGGAATTATCCGTTGTGCATGAACGGGGCCCAAAGGCGATGAAGAGGATGCTCAAGGCTCTATGGCCATCTCAGACTCCTCCGGAAGGTATGGCCGAACTGGTTGACCGATTCAAAGGAGCTCATCGCAGATTCAAGATATGGAAAACATCAGCCTGTCAAGAAGGGGCACAGGAAGCTTAGGCCATGGTGAAGACGAGATTCACCAACCTTAATCCCGAGCACTTGGCTCAAGTCGGGCCGATAGGGCCATATGGTCAAGAGATACTTCTACACCTCGTGTATAACCAGGTAATGCCCGCCGCGCGCCTCTCTCAACAAGACTACCGGGTAGATGCAATAATAGACAATCTCGACCAGCAACCAGATGTTTGATTCTATGTAACTATGTACTTTTCATCAAATGTCGCTACATCCGAACCATGAATATTGTCTTAACCAGCCTTCGGCTTTTACCTCCCTTGACAATAGTCCGTGAGTGCTCCTTACTATGTAAGACCTGAAATATCAGGTAAACAGTTCGGAGAACCAGGTAATCCGACCATGTCGTGCGAACAGACAAAAAAGGCTAATTGGAGAGCAATGTTATATTACTACTTAACGTAAGAAACATCTTCCGACGAAAATAGTTCCTCTACGGGATCCTTTGTTCGGGCGCTACGCTATACGTAGTCTTAATATCCAAATACCGCTAGTAGGTGGGTACGGATTCAGTTCGGCTCGTGATACCCGACTGTGGAAAATCGCCGCATTATGTCATTGTCCTATACAACCGACCAATTATGTTTTTAACAATGCTAGCTTTCGTCTTCACCGGTTTGAGGTAAGTGCCCGGATTTCCCGGTCGTAACAATCGCAGAGTTGCTCCCTTTTACCCTCTTGCCGAACAACCAGGAACGTAGAGGATAAGCACAGGAGCCAGGCAACCCAGCTTGGCAAAATCTTAAATCAAATTGATGCATATAATTATTGCGAAAACAACATAAGAAATGTATTTACAGGACAAAGACAAAAAGTATGAGCGCATGAAATATAATAACCAACTTTAATAAAAATCCCCCAGGTGTTTTAAGAAGAAGTACATTTAAAGACGTACGCCCGGGAATTTGTTGGTATAGCTCGGTCTAGCCGAACATGACCTGACGAATAGTAAAAAAAGGGATAACTAAGAGGAAGAAAAAGGATAAAAATTCGACTGATTGATGACATCAGTACTATCCGTAGAAGCGCCGTAGATGAGCTTTGTTCCATGGGTTTTGCTTGAGGCGATTGTCCGACGGGTTGCGCAGGCGATATGATTCTCCTGTTAGAACTTCATGAATGATAAAGCGGCCCTCCCATTTGAATGATACTTTATTCTTCTTTTTCTTCGGGAGGCGCAATACCAATTCGCCCACATTGTATGCTTTAGCCCGGACCTCACTGCTCTGATAGCGCCGAGCTTGTTGCTGGTAAAATGTATATCGTGCCAAAGCTATATCACACTCTTCCTCCAAAGCGTCTAGGTTGTCCTGCCGATCTAACTCGGCTTCCTTTTCTTCGTACATGTGCGCTCTAGGTGCATCATGAATAATGTCATAGGGTAAACTGCTTCTGCCCCATATACCATAAAAATGGTGTATATCCCGTTGACCGGTTGGGGGTGGTGCACAAACCCCATAGTACAGAATCCAGCTCCTCTACCCAGTGGCAATTAGATTCTGTCAAGGAGCGAACCAGGTGCGGTTTAATGCCGCTCATAATTAGTCCATTTGCTCGTTCAACTTTTCTGTTAGTTTGCGGGTGGTATACGGAGGCGTAATCAAGCTTAATGCCTAGATTTGCACATCAGTCCTTAACTTCGTGAGCAGTAAAATTGGACCCATTGCCAGTTATTATACTATGAGGAACACCATAATGGTGAACCACGCTAGATATAAAGTCGATGACTGGGCTGGATTTAGCAAAACTTACTGGCTTGGCTTCAATCCATTTAGTGAATTTGTCCACCATAACCTATAAATATTTCCTTTTCTTGGTCCCCCATTTAAGTGGTCCGAACATGTCCAACCCCCAGACCACAAAAGGCCAAGTGATTGGTATCTTCCGAAGAGAAATTGCAGGCATATGGCTTTGATTTGCAAAGAGCTGACACCCAACACAGTTTTGTATGAGTGTGCGAGCATCAACGCGAGCCGTGGGCCAGAAGAAGTCGGCCCAGAAAGCCTTACTAACAAGGGCTCGAGCTGCTGCGTGATGGCCGCCCATACCCGCATGTATTTCGGCTAAAAGTAGCTTACCCCCCTCTTTGGATATGCATCGGTGGAGTACTCCAGTGGTGCTTATTTTGTGCAGCTCTCCTTCGTAGACCTTGTAAGACTTGGATCGTCGAATTATCCATCTTGCTTCAGTTTGGTCATCGGGGAGCTCTTGGCGGATTAGATAGGCGAGGAAGAGTTTGGTCCATGGCGCGATTACCACCGTAAGTTCATGGGACGAAGGTCTTTCTTCAAGTGCCGCACCACCGACAATTTGTTCATCTGGTTCAGCCATGGGAGCGGTGACCAGCTCCTGTTCACTGGTTCCATCAATGTTTTCTCCATCCTGCCATACCACAGATGGCTTAAAGAGCTGTTCCAAGAAGGTATTCTTAGGAATCGTGTCACGTTTAGCGCCCAGGCGTCCGAGTACGTTGGCAGCTTGATTGCTGTCCCTGGAGACATGATGGAATTCAAGACCCTGAAACGTTGCTGAAATTTTAGAAACGACATTCCTGTATGCCAACATTTTAGGATTTTTGGCGTCAAATTCGCCGTTAATTTGTGAGATGACGAGGATAGAATCCCCTCGTACCTCGAGGCGTTGCACGCCCATAGATGCTGCCATCCGAAGTCCATGCAGCTGAGCCTCGTATTCGGCCGCGTTACTGGAATATGTGTACATTATTTGCAGTACGTACCGGATGTTATCGCCGGTGGGGGACATAAGTATGACACCAGCCCCCAGTTCGGCGAGCATTTTGGAGCCGTCAAAGTACATTGTCCAATGGGAGTATGTACTATACTCTTTAGGGAGTTTGTCCTGCGTCCATTCGGCTAAGAAATCTGCCAACACCTGAGATTTAATACCTCCGCATGGTTTTTACATGATTTCAAAAGGTAAGAGCTCGATGGCCCATTTGGCTATGCGGCCCGTGGCTTTCCTGTTGTTGATTATATCATTAAGGGGCACTTCAGATGCAACTGTCACCGAACACTCTTGAAAGTAGTGTCAGAGTTTTGGAGATGCCATGAAAACTGTAGAGGCTATCTTCGGATAATGCGGGTACCGTGTCTTGCATGGGGTGAGTACTTCTGATACATAGTAGACTGGCTTTTGTGCTCGGAGCTTGTGGCCCTCAGCCTCATGTTCGACCACCAGGACTACGAGAACCACTTGATTAGTGGCTAATATTTACTGGAGAATTGGTTCACCAGTGTCAGGTGCCGTAAGAATGGGGTTAATAGCCAACAATGTTTCGATTTCTTCAAATGCGGCTGTTGCTTCATCAGTCCATTTGAAGTTTTCGGTCCATTTAAGAAGCTTGTAGAGCGGCAGTGCCTTTTCACTGAGGCGGGATATAAAGCGGCTCAAAGCTGCCACACAGCTAGCCAATTTTTGTACGTGCTTCAATTACATCGGGGTTGCCAATTGGGATAGAGCTTGAATTTTAGCTGGATTGGCCTTGTCGTTGTTTTGTCACGGCAGATGCCATGGGTAGGCTTATCGAGAGTGGTTGGGGCCGAAGGACGCCGACGGGCTCCGGGAGCGGGGTTAGGCGCAAGCGATGGCGGACACACGATGTACCCAAGTTCGGGGCCCTCCGTGGGAGGTAACACCCCTAGTCCTGCTTGGTCTAGTTGAGACAATGGTGAAGTTACAAGAGCGCTCCTGGAGCTGTATGGCTAGAGGAGGAAGAAGAGGCTAGGCTGCCTCTACTACCTCTCTATGTGTGTGTGGTGTGCGTGGAGAGTCGACCTGTTGCATGGGGGAGGCCCGGGGGGTTTTATAGGCCAACCCCCCGGAGTACAATATGAATAAGACATCTCAGGGGGCCCCAGCCGGCAGCCTCTCGGGCCGGCCATGGGGCCCCCGGCTGAGGGGTCCCGTCGCTGGTGGGGTCCGCCGGCTGTAGGGTCCCGTCGGGAGCTGGCGGGGCCCGCACGGCGGGTCCCCGTGCCGGTCACGTCCCGACACGGGTCGTCCTTCGGGGGCGTCGTCTAGTGGCGACCGGCTGAGGTCAGCAGTACGGCCGGCCGAACTGTAGCCATGCCGAGGCAGGTAATGGAGTGGTTGAGGGCGTGCCGGCACTGTTGGGAGCCCTGTCGTAGTCGGCCGAGGTCAGCAGTCACTGTGGCCCTGCGCGCCCGTGTGTCAGCGGCCACTGTGGCCACGCCGGGATTGGTCATGGGGGTCTTGTCTTGTCGCCGTACTGACGCGCAGAGAGACGGGACGGGAGCTGGTCCGTCCGAAGGTCAGCGGAAGGGCCGGCCTGGAGCCAGCCGGCCATAAGCCAGATGTCCGGCTCCTCGGTCAAACGGCCATAGGTGAGCCGGCAACGGACATGCCGGCTCCCCGCCACCCGGCTCCTCGCCAGCCGGTCTTGAGGCAACCGGCGGTCCTCCAGCCGGCCGTAGCCCAGCCGACCTTGGGCCGGCTGGTGGTATAGATTTTCTTCGCGTGGGGGGAGGACCCCACAGCTTTGGCCTACCCGGGGGTAATAACCCCGTCAGTAGTCCCCGAAGCCGGCGGGGGCCCACGTCCGCCCGACGAGGGGGAGCCGGCGGCTTCCCTCAGGCGGTGTTTCATCTTCGGCGGGGAGCCGAACGGCCAGGCGAGGCGGCGGCCGCTCCTGACGCCTCGGGCTCCGTCGCGTCGCCCCGGGCCTCGCGCCGGCCTACGGCACACCACTTGGGGCGCAGTGAAGCCGTGGGGCCCGCGCGCGTGGGCAGACGGGACGTCGCCCTGGGCCTAGCCCACCAGGCCGCGGGCGTAGCCTAGTAGGCCTCGGGCCGCAGGCCGAGATCTTCTATGCCCGGACCGCAGCGGTCGCGTCCCGAGGCGCCCACGATCCCGCGGGTATCCCGGGGGAGTGGGCGCAGTGAATCCCTACCTCCCCCGGGCGTCGCCCCCTTATTTAAAAGGGAAGGGCGAGGGGCGGAGGCAGTTGCGCTCCTCTTGCCCCCTTCGTCTTCTTCCTCTTCGCTTTCCTCGCTCGCATCGCGCCGCAGCTTCGTCTGCCCGCCGCTTTCGTGCCGCCCCACCGTAGCGATGGCAGACGGCCCACATGGTTGCTGGGGAGGCTCCGTTGTCATGGAGGAGGACATCGCGAAGCTCCGCCGCGCCCGCATGCTGCCGTCGGATGAGCGCGTGATCACTCGCGCACCAGGCGGCGAGGTGGCGCCCAGACCGCAGGCGGGGGAGCACGTCGTCTTCGCCTGTCACTTCCTACGCGGCTTTGGCCTGCCGGTGAGCATCTTCTTCCGTCTCCTGATGGACACTTTCGACCTCCAGCCGCGCCACCTCGGCCCCAACGCCATTCTCTACATCGCGAGCTTCGTGACCTTGTGCGAGGGGTATCTTGGGATGCTTCCCTTCGTGGAGCTCTTCAGGAAGCTCTTTTATCTCAAGGCCCTGAAGAATAAGGATGAGGCGCCGTACGCCTGCGGGGGCGCGGTGGTGTGCTGCCGCGGCCCGCATTTTCCCCGCATCGACCTCATCGACTCCGTCAAGGGGTGGAATCGGACGTTCTTCTATGTGAAGAACGCCGACCCGTAGCGGGATTACATCCGGCTGCCGGTGTTTGTGAACGCTCCGTCAACCGGAGTGAACTGGTCAGGGGTCGGTCCGCGCGGGGCCGTGCTCGGAGAGCTGGGCCGGCTCCAGGCGATGAGGAGCGGAGAGGGGCTTGTCGCCTCCGACCTGGTGGCCGCCTTCATCGCGCGCCGGGTGCTGCCCCTCCAGTTGAGGCCGCACCGGATCTGCGACATGTCCGGCCGGCGGGACCCCTGCCGGCTGTCCGCCGTCGAGCTGACGCCGGCCCAAGTGGCGAAGCGGGTGAATGCCATCACGACCTTCAAGCTGGTGCCGGGGACCTGGTCCCTTGGCAAGGAGCCGTACAGCCGGCAGAACCCGGCACCCTTGGTACGCCCCGTTGAGGTGAATTTCCTTTTTTCTTTTTGAATCTTTCCAGCCGGCACCCGATCTCACCCGACGTGCTGACCGCAGCTTTTCGTTCGATAGAACACGCCGGACGGCCCGCACCCCTAGATTTTTGAGGCGGAGCGCGCCGAATCCGACCCCGAGGACTTCGAGACGGGGGCCGGACCCGTAGAGGGGGTCGACTCCTCGGGAGAGGCCGAGGCGGGGGATGACCCGGGAGCCGGCGGGTCCCGACCGGCTGGTGAGTTCCCCTCCGGCCCCACGATCAAAGATTGGAGCGATGACGATGACGACGATGATGATGATGATGTCCGGATCCTGGATGCGCCTCCCCCCGCAGCTCAGCGGAGCCCGCGCGGGCAGATCGAGGAGCGGCCGTCGCGCAGCCGCGCGGCCGGGACCTCCCGTCGGGAGAAGAGGCCGGCTCAGGAGGAGCCGGCGGCCCAACCGCCGGCTCGCAAACGGGTGAAGGCGGTCATGGCGAAGCCGCCGGCGCGGGCCAAGCGGATCCTTCCTGTCGTCGCCGGGTAAGTACCTCGGTTCTTGGAGGTGTTTCTCTTAGTTAATTTCGTGCCGGCAGACGGCTGAGTGTTCGCCTGTTCCAGGGACCCCATCGAGCTCCACGACGTGGAGTCGACGGCCGGCCCGCTGGAGCCCGCTAGCCAGCTGGCCCTGGAGCACGCTGCCACGCAGCGGGAGGAGAAGAGGAGGCTCGCGGAGCTGCGAGCCTCGCAGTTGGGAGCCCAGGGCGGGACCGCGCACTCCGGGCCCTTGAGCGGCAGGAGGCGGAGGCGGTCCGCGGAGCCCGCGCGGGCATCGGTCTCGGCGGCGGAGTCGGCTCGCGTGTCGAGACCTCCGCCGAGCGAGCCGCTGAGGCCGGCTGCGGAGGCGGTCCTGACTTCGACCGAGACGGAAGCGACCCGGCCGGGGGGAGACGGTGGTAATGCCGAAGTTTGCCGAAGCAGCCGACAGCGCCCTGCAGCGCGCAGAGGTAAGCCTTTTTGGTCTTCGTCGAATTTCCAGTGGGGGCGCGCAAGCGCACCCACTGGGTGTAGCCCCCGAGATGCGGGCCTGCTGACCGGCTACGAGGCTGCCGGGCCGGATCTTCCTTTGCATGTTCTTGACTGGTTTCTTGGAGCAGGCGGGGAACTCCAGGCGGCGGGAGCTTTTTGACGAGGCGGTCGCTATCCACAATCGTGGCAAGCGCGGCTATTACCGTCTGGAGGTGGAGCTGAAGAAGGCGCAAGGTACGTTAGTTCCAGTGGGGGCGCGCGAGCGCACCCACTGGGTGTAGCCCCCGAGAGTCGGGCCAGCTGCTCGGCAGCCGGCACGGGTCTTGCGCGTTTTGCTGATCGCGGTCGATGTTTCTGCAGGGGACCTGGACACCCTGGCCTCCATCTGGGAGAAGAGGGATGAGGTGGCCTCCGAGCGGGACCGGCTGGCGCAGAACGTCCAGGCGATCACCTCGGAGCGGGACCGGCTGGCTGGCCTGCTGGTGGACGGGCAGGCGGACCAAGAGCGTCTGAGGGAGGAGCTGCGGCGGGAGGTGACGGCCAAGGAAGGCGCTGTCAAGGGGGCGGCTGATGCCACCCAACAGGCCGGCGCCCTCGAAGTCAAGGTGACCCGCCTCGAGAAGGCGCTTGAGGCGCGCAGCGCCGCCCTTGCCCAGGCAGAGACGGCACTGGCAAACGAGAAGGAGGCGGCGCTGCAGTTCGCCATTGAGATGGACGAAGCCTTCCAGCGTAAGTCTTGATCTTCTTCTCAGCCGTCCGTGTTTTTCTTGCCCTTGAGGTGTTTTCTAACTCCCCTTTCCCTTTCTTCAGAGCGGTTCCCGGAAACCCAGTGCTATGCCGAGCGAGTCGTGGCGAGCCACCGGGGGGATCTGCAGCGGCGCGGTCGAGAGCGCGAGGAGGACGCCGGCTGGGACGTGGATGAGCTTGGGTTGGCCGTGGAGAACCGGCTGATCCACCTCTAGCGCAGCGTGGAGCGGCTGAAGACAGCCGGCAAGGTGGTGATCGCTGCCTTGTGGCCGGGTCGTGAGGCCCCGGAGAACCGCGTGGCGCTGTGGCTGGAGAACGCCAAGGCCCGGCTCGAGGTCTGGAAGGCGTCGGAGGCTCAGGCCGGTGCGCAGATGGCGCTCCGGTTCGTCACGTCGTGGTACTCCGGTATTAACATGGACCGGCTGACCACGATGCGCGACGTCCCGGAGGCGGAGCGGGCAGCCCGTGAAGGTGCCCTTGTCCGCCGGGCCAACGAGCTTGCCTCGTATGTTGACCCGGACGAGCTTCTGCCGGCGCTTGGCGAGGACGGCGAGCCGGTCGCTGAGGACTCCTTCGGCAATCCCCAAGGCCCGGATGACGAGGAGGTCGCCGGTGAGAGCAGCGCCTCCAGCACCGACGGTGGCACCGGTGCCACGGAGACCATGGAGGCGGACCCGAAGGCCGTAGCTTCTTCCGGGCGGACCGTCGAGCCGGCTGGCGACGCGCCGGTGGCCTGAGCAACCCCGCATGTTTACCTGCTTCTTTTGCTGCACATTATGTTTAAGACATTTTCCACCCACTGGGGTGTGGGTGTATTGTAATGAACCTTTGGCCTGTTGGCCGCTTATCGTTTTAACTTTGTGCCGTTAAAAATTTGTGCTTGCCGGCTCTTTTTTTGCCTTTTGCCTTTTGACTTGTGTCGCACGCCGGGATTCCTTCCGGCTTCCGCCCCGCCTGCCAGCCAGCCGGGAGCTGGTCTGGGGCAGGGACGAGGCGTCATCCTTGGGAAAACAAGCGCGCCATTTAGAGTCATCTGGCTAGGGCTAGGTCGAGCCGGCAGTGGCCGGTTTGCTAGAAGTAGCACAGTTCGGTTGGGTCAGTCCGGCTGCCACTCGTTGGCCGACCTTCGTGTGAGAAGTTTACTCGTACCCCGTGGTCCCGTCAGCCGGACAGCTGGGAGCCGGTCTGTGGCTGGTTGGGGGGGGGTAGCGAAGGGTTGCTTGCTCACATTACTTATCCACCTCGGAGGGGAGCCGGCGAGCCCCCGGGCCAGGGAGCCGGACGCGGGTGACGCGCTTTAAATAATGAGAAACCTTTGGAAGGATTGAAAAGGGGCGTGCCCCAAGTGCTGGCTTGGGGCCCTCATTGCATTCATAAGCCCAAAAAAGGGAAGGACACATACATACACTGGTTTTCACCAGTAGAACGGACGAAGGAGCGCCGCGTTCCATGGGCGCTCCGTCTCCTCGCCGGAGGCGTCTCTCTTGCGCTTCTGCGGCTTCTGGGCGTCCATTAGATAGTACGCGTTGTTGTGTAGCGCCCTGCTAACGATGAACGGGCCCTCCCATGGGGAGGACAGCTTGTGTTGGCCGGCAGTTCGCTGGATCCGCCTGAGCACCAAGTCTCCTTCGCGGAAGGAGAGTGGGCGGATCCGCTTACTGTGGTAGTGCCGGAGCTTCTGCTGGTAGATGGCCGTCCGGCTCAGAGCCAGCTCGCGGGCCTCCTCGAGGAGGTCGACGCCGTCTTCTCTTGCTTCCTTCGCGTCCTTCTCCGTATACAGGGTAACCCGAGGCGAATCGAACTCGACGTCGGTGGGGATGATTGCCTCGGACCCATACACGAGAAAGAACGGGGTGTAGCCGGTTGACCGGTTGGGCGTGGTCCTGAGGCTCCAGAGGACAGCCGGCAGCTCTTCGATCCAGCAGCCGGCTGACCTGACCAGCGGCGCCATGAGCCGGGGCTTGATGCTGGACAGGATCAAGCCGTTGGCCCTCTCGACCTGGCCGTTTCACTTTGGGTGGGCAACAGATGCCAAGTCGAGCCGGATGCCCCGCTTGGAGCAAAAACGCGCCAGCGTGCCCTTGGCGAAGTTCGTGCCGTTGTCGGTGATGATGCTGTGGGGGACGCCGTAGCGGACCGTGATGTCTTCGATGAACCGGACGGCCGTGGGACCGTCCAGTTTCTTGATTGGCCTGGCCTCGATCCACTTAGTGAATTTGTCGACGGCCAGCAGCAGATGCGTCATGCCGCCTCGTGCGGTCTTGAATTGTCCCACCATGTCCAGCCCCCGGACGGCAAAAGGCCACGATAGGGGGATGGTCTGGAGGGCAGTAGCCGGTAGATGGCTCTACGTGCTGAAGCGCTGGCAGCCTTCGCACTCGTCAACCAGCTTCTTGGCCGCCTGTAAAGCCGTCGGCCAGTAGAAACCGTGACGGAATGCCTTGGCCACCAGGGACCTGGAGGCGGCGTGATGCCCGCACTCACCCTGGTGGATATCGAGGAAGATTTCTTGTCCTTTCTCCGGCTCGACGCAGCGTTGGAAAACGCCGGTGGTGCTGCGATGAACCAGCTCGTGGTTGATGATGCTGTAGGCCGGGGCCCGGCGCTGGATTTGCCTTGTCGTGGCCTCATCGGAGGGGAGCTCGCCGCGTAGGAGGAACGCCAGGATGGGCTGGGCCCACGAGGGAGCCGAGACGGGAGCCGGCTCGGGCTCGCGCGGGATGTTGGTGGCGGCAGCAGCCCCTGGGTCCGGAAGACCAGTCTCCGCGGCCGGCTCGCCAGCCCCCGGGACCGGCTCGCTAGCTCCCGGGTCTGGCTCGCCAGCCCCCGGGTTCGGCTCGCCAGCCCCCGGGAGTGAACTGGTGGAAGGGGCGTCGATTGCCATCATGACGGCAGCGGGCTCGGAGCCGACCGTCGCGGATGTGGCCGGCTCGCCAGCCGGAGCGGGTATGGCCGGCTGGACAGCCGGAGTTGGCGGAGCCGGCGGAGTGGCCGCGGCCGGCGGGGCCTGCTGGGCAGCCGGAGGTGGCGGAGCCGGCGAGGTTGCCATAGCCGGCGGGGCCGGCTGGACAACCGGATCTGGCGGCGGGCCGGCTGCGTTAGCCGGCACAAAGATGGACTCCGATTCGGGAGAGGGCCTGATCGAAGGTTTGAGCAGCCGCTCGAGGGAGACGCCGGCTGGGATGGCCTGCCGGGTGGAGCCGATCTTCGCCAGCGTATCAGCCGCCTCGTTGCCCGCACGTGGGACGTGATGGAACTCACAGCCCTCGAAGGAGCCGGTGAGCTGTTGGACGAGGAAGCGATAGCTGGCCATGTTGGCGTCCCTGGCGTCCCACTCGCCAGAGACTTGCTGCACCACGAGGCCGGAGTCGCCGAAGCATATGATGCGCTGGATGCCGATCTCCCTGGCGAGCCGGAGGCCGTGGACGAGGGCATCATACTCTGCCACGTTGTTGTAGGCGACGAAGTGGATTTGGAGTGCGTACTTGAGCTGATCTCCCCTCGGGGATGATAGGACGATGCTGGCTCCCAGGCCGGCTCGCATCTTCGAGCCGTCGAAGTGCATACGCCAATGTGTGGAGTCGGGTGGAGGCGGCACGAACTGGGTTTCGGCCCAGTCGACGAGGAAATCGGCCATCGCTTGTGACTTGATGGCGGTGCGCGGCTCATACCGTATTTCGTAGTCGGCGAGGGCGATGGTCCATTTGGCAATCCGGCCGGTGGCGTCCCGGCCACACATGATTTCGCCCAGCGGCGCGGTGCTCACGACGGTGATGACGTGCTCCTGGAAGTACTGCTTGATTTTCTGGGCGGCGAAGTATATGCCATAGCACATCTTCTGGTAGTGGGGGTAGTTCTGCTTGGAGGTGGAGAGGACCTCGCTGAGGTAGTAGACGGGACGCTGGGTTGGCAGGCTTTACCCTCCTCCGGCCGCTCCACCACCAGGACGACGCTGATGACGCGCGTGGTCGCCGCGATGTAGGCGAGCAAAGGCTCCTTCTCAGCCGGCGCGGCCAGGATGGGCGCGCTGGTGAGGGCCCCCTTGAGGCCGCGGAACGCCTCGTCCGCCTCGTCGGACCAGTCGAACATGGCCAGCTTCTTCGAGGGATCGCGGCCTAGCTCGACCAGAGCCGTCTTGCGTAGGAGCCCGTAGAGGGGCAGGGCCTTCTCGCCCAGCCGGCTGATGAACCGGCTGAGGGAGGCGACGCAGCCGGTGATCATCTAGATGTCGCGGAGCTGGGTCGGCTTGGGCATGCGCTCGATCGCCCTGATTTTCTCGGGGTTAGCTTCGATGCCGCGGGCGGACACGAAGAAACCCAAGAGTTGACCGGCTGGAACGCCGAAGACACACTTCTCCGGGTTGAGCTTGATCTTGTACTCGCGTAGGATGGCGAATGTTTCCCGGAGATCGTCGAGGAGGCTGAAATGCTTCTTGGACTTGACGATGATGTCGTCAATGTAGACGTGGACGTTCCTGCCTATCTGAGGCAGGAGGCACTTCTGCATGCAGCGCTGAAAGGTAGAGCCTGCATTCTTCAGGCCAAAGGACATGGTGATGTAGCAGTAGGCCCCGAAAGGGGTAATGAAGGAGGTTTTCAGCCGGTCAGCCGGGTCCAGCTTGATCTGGTGGTAGCCGGAGTAGGCGTCCAGGAAGGATAGCAGGTCGCAGCCAGCCGTGGAGTCGATGACTTGATCGATCCGCGGCAGGGCGAACGGGTCCTTGGGGCATGCCTTGTTCAGGCTTGTGTAGTCGATACACATGCGCCAGGTCTTGTTCTTCTTCAGCACCAGGACTGGGTTGGCCAGCCAGTCCGGGTGGAATACTTCCATGATGAAGCCGGCTACGAGCAGCCAGGCGATTTCTTCTCCTATAGTACGCCACTTCTCCTCGGAGAAACGGCGCAGGGGTTGCTTGACCGGCTTCGCGTCCGGTCGTACATGAAGCTTGTGCTCGGCGAACTTCCTCGGAACACCTGGCATGTCCTTGGGAGACCATGTGAAGATGTCCCGATTCTCACGGAGAAAGTCGACGAGCTGGCTTTCCTATTTGCTGTCGAGGCAGGAGCCGATGGTGACGCACTGGGTGGGGTTAGCCGGGTCAAGCGGCACCTGCCTGGAACGAGGCCTCACCGAACGACTGGGATGGAGGAGCCGGCATGGCCGGCTGGGCCGAGGCGAGAGCCACGAGCCGGTCGAGCTGCCGCTTCTCCTCCGCAATCTCCAGGGCTTCGGCCAGCCGGCTGCCGTCTCGCGCGCACGCGATTGACATCTTGTAGTCGCCGGCTATGGTGATGATACCCTTGGGGCCCGGCATCTTGAGCTTGAGATAGGCGGAATGGGGGATCGCCATGAACTTGGTGAGAGCCGGCCGTCCCAGCAGCGCGTGGTAAGGACTGTCGAGGTCCACTACCTCGAACCACACTGGTTCGCGGCGGAAGTGGCTGTGATCGCCGAAGAGGACGTCGAGTTTGATCTTGCCGACGGGGGTGCAGGATTTTCCCGGCACGATGCTGTGGAAAACTGTCCGGCTCGCTTGCAGGTCCTCCACCTTGAGTCCCAGCTTGTGCATCGTATCAAGGTAAAGGACGTTGATGCTGCTGCCCCCATCGATCAGCACCCGCGAGAAGCGGCACGAGCGCCTCTCGGAGGTGATGCTGGGATCGAGGATGAGGGCGTAGCTGCCCGGGCTTGGCATTACAGCCGGGTGGTCAGCCCGGCTCCAGGTGACCGGCTTCTCGGACCAGTGCATGAACCGGGGAGTCGCGGGCATAGTGGCATTCACCTCACGGTGGAGCCAGCGCTGAGCGTGCTTGTCCGTCTCTTCACTAGTGAAGACGACGTAGGAACCGTCTTGGGCGGGGAACTGATCGAGCAGCCGGCCGTCGTTCTGAGCCGGAGCCGGGGCCTGAGCCGGAGCGGGAGCCGGAGGCGGCGCCGCCGCGCGAGGAGGCAGCGGGGGAGGAGTCGGGAGACCCTCGCCCTGGGCCAGCCGCTGCGAGAAGCTGCTATGCCGGAGCGTGTGCGTGGTCGGCTTCGCACCGGAATGGTGTTTGCATGGGAGGTCAAGCATCTGCTCGAACGTGAGCTTGGGCTGCCAGGCGGCTTTGCCGGTGCGCTGACGCTGGCTGGAAGCCTGGGCAGCCGACTGCTCTTCCTCGATTGAGGCAACCTGCCGGCTCCCGTAGCGGGGATCTGGCTGGTCGGCCTTGCGCTTGTTGTTCTGTTGCTGCCGGTTGTCGGCGGCCGCCCGCGGCGCGGCAGGCGGTGGAGCCGACTTGGCTGGCGTGGCGACCTTCATCCGCATGGCGGAGTCGGCCGTGGCGTACTTGTCTGCCTTGGCCATTAGGTCCGCCAGGGTTGCCGGCTCGGAGCACATGAGCTTGTAATTGAGGTGGGTGCCGTCTCGACAACCCTCGATGAAGTATTGGATGGCCTGCACCTCGTGCACCCCTTCGCAGGAGTTGCAGAGCTCGGTCCAACGCGTGAGGTATTCGCGGAGGGGTTCCTCCGGCCCCTGGACGCACATGGCCAATTCGCGGGGCCGGCCGGGCCGCTTGTAGGTGCCGGTGAAGCTGCAGACGAACGCTTCTTCGAAGTCCGTCCAGGTGTTGATGCTGCCGGCTGCCAGGCTGTTCCGCCAGGTGCGGCCCGAGCCGATCAGCATAAGGGGAGCGTAGCGGACGGCTACGCGCTTGTTCCCCCTGCCAATGCCGACCGCGGTGGTGTAGTCGATCAGCCAGTCCTCCGGCTTGGCAACCCCATTGTACTTCGGGGTGTCGTGGGGAAGCATGAAGCCGGGTGGGAACGGTTCGTTGCGGATCCGGGGGCCGAAGCACGCCGGGCCAATCGAGCCCTCCTCCTCGAGGAGGGCCGACTGCGCCAGCCAGTCGAGGCGGAGCCGCGCATCGTTTTCGCTGTGGGGGACCCACGGCCCGAGCCGGGCCGCAAGCTCGGGGCGGACGGCCAGCATGATGGACCGCGCCGGTTCCTGTCGTGGAGGCGCTTCGTCGCGGCGGTTGCCGCCAGCCGGGTTGTTGTTGCGCCGGCTGTTCACAGCCGGCTGCTCGTTCCCGCGCGACTGGGAACGCCGAACGTTGCTTCCCTCGGCGTGCCGGCCGGAGGGACGAGGAGCGCTGGAGTGCTAAGCCGGCCGACGGCCGGCAGCCCCAGCATCCTCGCCCTCGGGATGGGGAATCTCGGAGACGGCTCCGCCTGGGGCGAAACCGACTTGCTGCGCGTTGGCAGTGTCGATGAGGTCCTTGATGTGCCGCTCGCGCGCGGCACGCTCCTCACCCACCAAGGTAGCCAGATCTTCGTAGGCCACCTTGGCGGCCCGCAGGTTGGCCGCGGGGGTGTCGTAGACGAGAAAGCTGCTGCCAAGGATTTCCGCGACCACGCGGCCACGGTCACGCACAGCGCCACGCCGGCTGGTCTTGGTGCCAGCCGGGGTGAGACCATACACGGAGGTATACTCCCGCTGCGCGGCTTCCATCCGGCGCCGCTCGATCGCGAGGACGCTGGCGTCTTTGAATAATACACGGCGAGCCGCCTCCAGCTCGGTTCTGGCGGTGGCCGGGTCCGCCGTCGGGGCGATGGGGGTGCTCAGACCCCGGAGGGTAGCGGCGAACGGGTCAGAAGTACCGGCGCGGGCGGCGGCCGCGTTGGCCTCGGCCCGCGCACGGCCCGAAATGGTGGAGGAGGCTGTGACCATCACTCCCACGCAAACGCGGGAGACGTCAGCTTCGCCCATGGTGAGTGCACCCACGGACATGGGGGGATCGGTGCAGTCGAGTACCCAGCTAGGGTACTCGTCGGCCGCCGGCTCGCCGGCGAGGCTTAGCTTGCCGAAACGCTCGGCGAGCGCGACGATGTCGAGTGCGGAGTCGCGGCCGAGGCACTCGTCAGAGAGGCCGGCAACGTTGCCCGCAGGGCCTGCCGGAGCAAGCCCCACGAGCATGCAGTTCCGCCCGGACGCGGGGCGGCCGGGGGAGGTGGTGAAGGACCCCGCCCGGAGCGTGACTCCGGCCGGCGCCGCGGATGGCCCCACGGTGGGCGCCAACTGTCGTCGTTTTGTCACGGCAGATGCCATGGGTAGGTTTATCGAGAGTGGTTGGGGCCGAAGGACGCCGACGGGCTCCGGAAGCTGGGTTAGGCGCAAGCGGTGGCGGACACACGATGTACCCAGGTTCGGGGCCCTCCGTGGGAGGTAACACCCCTAGTCCTGTTGGTCTAGTTGAGACAATGGGGAAGTTACAAGAGCGCTCCTGGAGCTGTATGGCTGGAGGAGGAAGAAGAGGCTAGGCTGCCTCTGCTACCTCTCTATGTGTGTGTGGTGTGCATGGAGAGTCGACCTGTTGCATGGGGGATGCCCGGGGGGTTTTATAGGCCAACCCCCCGGAGTACAATATGAATAAGAGATCTCAGGGGGCCCCAGCCGGCAGTCTCTCGGGCCGGCCATGGGGCCCCCGGCTGAGGGGTCCCGTCGCTGGTGGGGTCCGCCGGCTGTAGGGTCCCGTCGGGGCCCGCACGGCGGGTCCCCGTGCCGGTCACGTCCCGGCACGGGTCGTCCTTCAGGGGCGTCGTCTTGTGGCGACCGGCCGAGGTCAGCGGTACGGCCGACCGAATTGTAGCCATGCCGAGGCAGGTAATGGAGTGGTTGAGGGCGTGCAGGCACTGTTGGGAGCCCTGTCGCAGTCGGCCGAGGTCAGCAGTCACTGTGGCCCTGCGCGCCCGTGTGTCAGCGGCCACTGTGGGCACGCCGGGATTGGTCATGGGGGTCTTGTCTTGTCGCCGTACTGACACGCAGAGAGACGGGACGGGAGCTGGTCCGTCCGAAGGTCAGCGGAAGGGATGGCCTGGAGGCAGCCGACCATAAGCCAGATGTCCGGCTCCTCGATCAGCCGGCCATAGGTGAGCCGGCAACGGACATGCCGGCTCCTCGCCACCCGGCTCCTCGCCAGCTGGTCTTGAGGCAACCGTCGGTCCTCCAGCCGGCCGTAGCCCAGCCAACCCTGGGCCGGCCGGTGGTATAGAATTTCTTCGCGTGGGGGGAGGACCCCACAGCTTTGGCCTACCTGGGGGTAATAACCCCGTCAGGCCTCTATACCTCTATGGGAAACAATGAACCCGAGCGGTTTACCAGCCGAAACCCTGAAGATGCATTTGTCTGGGTTTAGCCGGATATCATATGCCCGTAGATTGTTGAAGGTTGTTCGGAGATCGTCGACCACCTGGCTGACATGTTTGGTCTTGATGACCACATCGTCCACGTATGCCTCAACTGTTTTGCTGACTTATTTTTCCAGGAACGTCTGAATCATGTGCTGGTACGTGGCACCTACGTTTTTCAATCCAAAGGGCATTGTGTTAATGTAAAAAGTCACATAAGGGGTGGTGAACGTGGTGGCGGCCTAGTCGGACTCTTTCATTTTTATTTGATGGTACCCGGAGTATGCCTCGAGGAAGCACAACGAGTCGTGTCCGGCGGTGGCGTCAATGATTTGGTCGATGCAAGGCAAGGGGAAAGGGTCCTTGGGGCAGGCTTCATTTAGGTCTTTGAAGTCCACACATAGCCGCTAGGATTTGTCCTTCTTAGGCACCATTACTGTCGGGGATATAACCCCGCGGTGTAACCCCCCTATTGGGCCGGGTCAACATACTGGCGGGTTAAGAATCACACTCAAGATGAGCCGCACTGTTGATATAAGGCAGGTGATGGTGACTTACCAAATAAGTCAGATGGCGGCCCAACACGTGAAGATGGCGACTCTAGGCCCAAGAGGCAGAAGACGCCAGGAACTTTCCTTGCTTGAGAAACAAGGCAAGTTAGAGACGTATTAGGTCACGTATCATAATATGACCTGGACTCTTGTAAGCCCAGGGTCTCGACCTGTATATAAAGGCGATCCCCTGAGGCCAATAGACTTAGGTTACAAACCCTCGAAAGCTAGGTTAGTGATTCCGCACCCTTGTAATCGAGATCATCATCAATATAGACACCAAAGCAGGATGTAGGTTTTTACCTCCATAGGAGGGGCCGGACCTTGGTAAATCCGTCTCTCGTTCCCGATTAACCCCTTCGAGTTGCCACACAGCAGCGATGGCCTCACACCTAAGTTCTCCTATGAGGACATCTGCGGTGACAAAACCACGACAGTTGGCGCCCACCGTGGGGCTCTCGCGCGGTGGAGTTGAGTTCTCGGAGGGAGCTCTTCCAGGGTTCGGGAGCTATGCGGTTGCTCAGATGACCAAGAGCCGCCGCGGCAAGCTCTACATCGACAATTCAAGCTGGGGCCCCGAGGCCGACTCAGTCGAGTCTGGGTACCGGGTCCCCTTTGGCAAGATCCACGTCTTCATTGGCAAGATCGGCGCGTCAGTACCTGAGCCAGACATCTGCACCGACATCGCCGAGCGGGCTCGGCACGTTCAACCCGACCGGCATCAAGCCGGATGGCCTCATGTCTTCGTAGGTTTCACCCAAGGAGTCAGCCTTCCGGATGAGGCGGCAGGTAGCGAGGGCACCTCGTGAATTCCGACGGCGAGTCATCCATGGGAGACACCGAATCAATTTGTCCCCTCAATGATGGGAGACTTGGGGGCTGCTCGGAAGCGAAAGCCACCAAGGAATCATATGAGCCACCTCGCCAGATCACCATCTACATGGCAGGAACCGCGGCGGCTCAAGATTCGTCAACGGCAGCAGCCGCGAACTGTGCTGGCGGGTCTGGCAAGACACCGGCTCAGGCCATGAGCGACTTGATGGTTGAGATGGCGAAAATCTTGGAGAATCCTGTCACGACGGAGAATCAGGAAGCTCGTAACGTGGAGCTAGTAAAACTTTGCGCGGAGATGACCAAGGTTCAAGGAGAGATTGACGCAGAAAACATTCAGATGGCTGAAATACAGGCTCATATCCATAACGAGTCGGAACGTTTGAAGGTCGAGGCTTGGCAGCTAGGGCTTCGCTAGGATGCTTCTGAGGCGGTTCACCAAAGGAGACACCAAAGCTGGCTGCCGATAGGCCTCGAGCCGACTCAGTTATTCACCAGTCCAGTAACACCTGGGGCGGGATGGGATCCACCTCGTCATGCAGAGCGGCAGGTAGAGCCGGCTCAGGCACAGCCGGTTCAGTCGCTGACTCAGCATTTTCAGACGTCGCAGGGCCACTTCTCCAACCCTATTGACAACATGTTGGCATCAACGCACAATTTGGAGGCACTCCCAATTCATGGGAACACCCTAGTTGAGATCGAGGCAAGGAACGCCATCGAGATGCTGAAAACAATAGTGGTACAACAAGCGCAATATTCTTACAGCCGCGATCGGATGCACTCCATGCCGTATGCTAGTAAGAGCCGCCATGAGGAGTCTCTGGCCATTTCTAGTAGCGGGCATCAGCGGTAGCCTCAGTTTTCCCCAACCCAGCCTGTATTACCCAGTGCTCAAGAGGTCGTTGACGTGGCAAGAGTAGCCCGGCAAGCGGAGGCAGAGGCAGTAGCAATACGGGCGACTCAGCAGCCCATGACGGAGCCCTGGTCAGCGGAACTAGGGGCTAGAGTTAACAACAGGACAATCGGAATTCCTTGTTTATATATGGCTCTCCGCAGTGAGCCCAGGCCCAAGGACTTCAAAGGGCCTCGTAAGGTGCCAAACTACACAGCAGACCTTGAGCCGACAGCATGGATCGAAAGCTATGAGTTAGCCATGGACATGGTCGACGTCAGCGACGCGGTGTGTGCTAAGTATTTGACGTGATGCTGGAAGGGCCGGCTCGGACATGGCTGCAAAACCTTCCGCCTAACTCCATCAACACTTGGTCAGAGTTGAAGGAGCGGTTCATCAAGAATTTCCAGGGAACGTGCAAACGGCCAATGACAATCGTAGATCTTCAACATTGTATCCAGCGCACGGACGAGTCGGCACATCATTGGACTCGTCGGGTTGCCAAAATCATCCACTCATCAGATAGCATCATGGCAGCTCAGGCCATGCTCATCCTGGAGAAAAACTGCCACTTTCAGCCTCTGGTCCAGAAGCTTGGCCGATTGAAATGTAAGGTACAAGACATGGGCGACTTGATGGACGTTCTTACCAGGTACGTCGCGTCACATAGCACAAATGATCCCGGCTCAGACGAGGATAAAACTGGCATGAACAAGAAAGGCGAAGGTGGCAAGGGTAATCAGCAAGGTGGAAACCCTGGAGGTTAAGGCAATAACAACAAACGAAAGCAGCCCGATGGCGGGTCAGAGTTTGTGGCCAATACCAACGCTGGTTTCAAAAACCAGCGTTGGAATAACCGTCCTGGAGGGCCTTATAATGGGAATAAGCCGTGCCACTACGATGAGGCACTCAAGGCGCCTTGTCCCAAGCACAGCACCCAGGATAAACCGGCTACCCACTCATGGGAAAATTGTTACATCATGCAGGAGTTCCGTTACCAGGCTTTTCCGAATCATCAAGGGGGCAATGGTGGAGGACATCCGGGTCAGTATGGCCCGGGCGGCTCACCGGGCGGATTTTCAGGATCAGGTTTTAATTGACAGGGTAGCTCAGGATCAGGGTTTCAACACCAAGGAAACAATGGCAATGGGCAGCGTTCTGGTCAGGGCAATCAGCAACATAATAATCAGACAGGGTTTCAAAGTAATCCTAAGCAGCTGAATGATGGTCAATACCACGTTTTTACCAGTAATACTTGCAAACGAGAAAAAAAAATCAAGCAGAGAGCCATCAACATGGTTGAACCAACAGTTCCCAGATATCTCAACTGGTCTGAGCAGCCAATCACCTGGTGTAGAGAGGATCACCCCCCGGGTTGATAACCCAGGAGATCTAGCCTTGGTAGTGGCGCCTTAGGTGGGTGGCTATACCCTCACAAAGGTCCTCATGGATGGGGGAAGCAGCATCAATATCCTGTATTATGACACGTTTTGGCGGATGAGCCTCCCAGATAGCAGTTTTCAAACTTCAACCACGATTTTTCATGGAATTGTTCCTGGAAAGTCAGCATACCCAGTTGGGCGGATTAAGCTCGACATCGCTTTTGGTGATGAACTTAACTATATATGAGAGCCCTTAACTTTTGAGGAGTTAAAGATTAAAAGCCCTTACCATGCTCTCTTCGAAAGGCCGGCTTACGCTCGTTTCATGGCTCGTCCCTACTAAGTCTACCTCAAGCTCAATATGCCGGGTCCCAATGGCACTATAATCGTGGGAGACAGCAGGAAGATAGCCCAGGAGTGTGAGGAAGGAGATGCAGCTTATGATGAGTCGGCCTGCATCGCCGGAGAGCTGAAACAATACGGCCGATGTTGACCCGGCAGATCAGAGTCCCCTCAAGAAAACCAACAATTGAGTGAGTTGATCTGGCTCACCTTCAGTTCTATTATACTTGGAGCCACGGGCTCATTATCTTTGTATAGACCCCCAATTTCTATACATACTTCTATATGTTCAAATATAATAAAGCCGTCATCCCCGAAACTCGGGGTCTCTGTCGTTTTAGCCTATAAATTGAGCATGAATCTTTATTTTTTGAAACATACTACTTGGGGGCTTCCGGCTCAATGAATCATCAAACTATTATTATCAATGGAATAAAGCCAGCTTATCTGGACCTCAGATGTTTTGCAGTAGTAGCATTGTCTCCTGTATATCCTACGCTAAGCTTTTCCATGATCATAGGTCACTTGGGGGTTTCCAACTCATCGAGTTTAGCTTTCTCACCCTCTTGACCCGACCTAAAAAACGCCACGATATGGTTAAACCTGCGTGTATGCTTGATGCGACTCCGATCAGGTGACCCCATGTACTCTTGATAAGTCAATCCATTGTGGACCCTGAACTGCACAAGGTTAAAACATCGATTTGAGTCATGTGAGAGCTGGCATACAGATAGCCAGGATAAACCATGGGTTATCATGCCCGCTTCATTGAAGCAAGACTTGAGCCTTGAAAGCCAGTCTCCTTGATGAGTCTCGCCGAGCCGACTTATTGCCATTTTCTTATTATTTTTATTATTATAGCCATATGTTGTCATAACCTTTCAGGTATATTATTATTACGGGCTTATCAACGAGTGGCTGAGTTACAAAACTATGATCCTATCATGGCCAGTTCAAATCGTATATCTTCTGCGACAATGTTGTGGAACGAATTCATTAGAGACTTAAGCTTCGCAAGCAAGTTTCTCTGAAATCTCAAATTGACTTCTCTGATTCAGTCAGAAATTCAGAGGCAAGAAAAAGAGTGGCATGATAATATTTTGGAAAACAGATCAAGACATCAAAGGTGTCGTGACAATAACAAGAAAATGGAGTCAACATGCATGATGGCACGATAGGGGATTTTAGAGTTTTAAAACTATACCTATTACAGACTCATACCATGAGCTACAAAATGTTCATGTTTTTTCCCCAACCCTCATGGGCCTGAGCCGCCCGGTGGCTCATTCGTCATCGAAGACTCATCTTCAAGATTGGCCCACATCAGCCGCCTCTGGATGTGTTTCTGCAGGCTCTTCTTTATCTTCAGCCTGCTGGTCCTTTTGTTGCCACCGAATTGAAAGTAAGGACTCAAAATTTGAAGACCCCTCAATAAGACTTGACGCATCGACATCAGGAGCAAAGGGTCTCTTACGTCGAGGTGGCACCAGCTCGGACGACTCATCATTGGGGGCGTTGATACGCTCATTCTCATTGGAGTATGCCAGGTTATACTGCGAAAGGTTGATCTCTTCAGCCATAAGAGTCGCCAATGGCCGAGTCTCCTTGAAACACTTGGCAAAGTCAGCACGGGTAAACTCTGAGCCGTCCAGTTTGTATTCAGGGAAGCCATTTTTCAGAGCCTCCATATCTAGCTCAGGCAAATATGCCTTTGAACGTGCAAGATCCATGTTCGGTCCACCTCGAGTTGCCAATTTTCGGGTCTCTGTGACCCATTGAGGCACAGTGGATAGTTGTTTCAACATATCCTTGATACTCTTGGGCGGATGTTTTAAGTTCTTCACTGCCATTATGGAATAGACAGAGCCTATGAATAATTGCTCTACGTATGTGAAAATGGCCTTCAATTTCACAATGGGCAGCTCCATAAGGGTATGTTCTTTTCATCCTGTGTACAAAGGCAATTGAGATGATGAGCTGCGATATGGTAACTAACCTGGTAATTCAAGTGAAAAGAGCTATGAGTACATACCAAATATGGCCGTCAGCATCTCATTGATCTGCTTCAGCAAGGTGGTATGATTTTCCTTCAAAGGGCCAAGTTCACCCTCAGCCTTCTCAACATGCTTCAAGAGGGCGACTTTCTCTTCTTCAAACTTTTTTACCGCTTGCTCAAGCCGGTCATGCGCCTGGCGCGTAGATTCTTCAGAAAGAGCCACCGCAAGACCAGCTTCAACTTTCAACTTCACTTCTTCTTTAAGACATTTTTGCAGTTTCACAGCAACATACTCATCATCTTCAACATATCCCTGACAGGCATTAAATTTTTTGACCAATGGTTATTCTCACAAAAGCCTCAAGCCGCCTTACAAAGGGCGACTTGATCCTCGGGGGTTATGGCATTTCAAACTTATTTCTCATACACTACTACAGAATGGTCCAAAGACGACACATCAATAAGAGACCCTTCGACAAAACTGTGTGCGATGACCAAATCGCAAACGGTATAGTTATAGCTCTGTCGCTAATGACGTAAACTGTGTGCGATGGCATATCCGTCAAATATGATATAAAAAATAGTTGCATGTGCGATGTTTGGCAAATAGTTGGCCTAGATAAACTGTTTGCAATTGGATAATATAATGCAAACGCTTATAAAAATACAAGTGTGTGCGATGTATGACGTACAATTCACCCCGATAAACTGTTTGCGCTGATCAAGCAGGACACAAACGATTGTCCAGATTATCACGTGTGCGATAGACGGCATACAAGTCACTCGGATGAACTGTTTGTGATGAGGTAAAATAACATAAAAGGTTACATAGATCAAGATGTGTGTGATAGACAGCATACATGCCACTAGGATGAACTGTGTGCGATAAGAAAAAATAACACAAACGGTTTCTCAAATCAAGATGTGTGTGATGTACATAGGCCACTCGGATGTGTTGTGGGCAAACGGTTTCGGATAAAGAACTGTCAAGGACTGATGAAATCATCACCGACGGTTTTGGTTGTTTATTCCGTATGCGATGTGATTTGCTCAATCTGCCCACAAACATCTATGCTCTGTTTAGAAGAACATGATTGCATAATGATACGTCTCCAATGTATTGATAATTTATGAAGTATTCATTCCATATTCATCTATGTTTACAATACTTTTATATGGTTTTAATGCACTTTATAATATTTATTTAGAACTAACCCGGACTGACGTTGTTTTGAGCAGAATTACCGTGGTGTTGTTTTTGTGCAGAAAATGAAAGTTCTCGAAATCACCTGAAACTTTTAGGTGATTTTTTCTGGACCAAATAAGCAATATTGAAGTGAAGAACCACCGGAGAAGAGCCACGAGGTGGGCACAACCCACCAGGGCGCGCCAGAGGGCCCAGGCGCGCCCTGGTGTCTTGTGCCCTCCTCGTGGCCCATCTTGGCGTGAAACCGACGGCCAAAAATCCTATAAATATAGAAACCATCAGAAATAACCCTAGATTCTCCGTTCCACCACCGCAACTCTCTGTATCAATGAAAATCCAATATGGAGACATTCCAGTATCCTGCCGGAGAGGGGAATCCATCTCCGGTGGCCATCTTCATCATCCCGGCGGAGGCCATGACGAGGAGGGAGTAGTCCACCCTCGGGGTTGAGGGTATGTACGAGTAGCTATGTGTTCAATCTCTCTCTCTCTCGTGTTCTTGAGATGTCATGATCTTGATGTATCACGGGCTTTGTTAATATAGTCGGATCATATGATGTGTTTCCCTCTCTATCTAGTTGTGATGAATTGAGTTTTCCCTTTGAGATTTCGTTACCGTATTGAATACTTTTATGGATTTGAGAACACTTGATATATGTCTTGCATGCGGATACCCGTGGTGACAATGGGGTGTTCTATTGATTCACTTGATATATGTTTTGGTACTCAACTTGTGGATTCCTGTGGTGACATTGGGGTAATCTCTGCATAGGGGTTGATACACGTTCTTCTCCTTCTTTCTCCGATAGAAATCTTGGGGCACTCTTTGAGGTTCTTTGTGTGGATTGAGTATTATCAATCTAAAATTGTTTGATGCGTATCGTATAATTAACTCATGGATACTTGTGGTGACATTGGAGTATCTAGGTGACATTAGAGTTGGTTGATACGTACCATATGGTGTTATTCTAGTACGAACTCTTAGATAGATCGAACGGAAAGGATAACTTGATGTTATCTTAGTACGAACTCTTGAATAGATCGATCGGAAAGAATAACTTTAAGGTGGTTTCATACACTACAAACAATTTCTTCGTATGTTCTCCGCTAGATAAGAACTTTGGAGTGATTCTTCGTTGCACATTGAGGGATGGTTATGTGATCCAATTTATATAGCATTGTTGAGAGATTGCACTAGCGAAAGTACGGACCCTAGGCCTTGTTTCAAGCATTGCAATACCATTTGTACTCACTTTTCATACTTGCTACCTTGCTGTTTTTATTTTTTCAGATTACAAAAACCTATATCGACCATCCATATTGCACTTGTATCACCATCTCTTCGCCGAACTAGTGCACCTATACAATTTGCCATTGTATTGGGTGTGTTGGGGACACAAGAGATTTCTTGTATTTGATTGCAAGGTTGTTTGAGAGAGACCATCTTCATCCTACACCTCCCACGGATTGATAAACCTTAGGTCATCCACTTGAGGTAAAATTGCTACTGTCCTACAAAACTCTGCGCTTGGAGGCCCAACAAAGTCTACAAGAATAAAGTTGTGTAGTAGACATCAAGCTATTTTCTGGCGCCGTTGCCGGGGAGGTGAGTGCTTGAAGGTATATCTTTAGATCTTGCAATTGAACCTCTTAGTTTCTTGTTTTTCACTAGTTTGGTTTTTATAAAAGAAAACTACAAAAAATGGAGTTTAGGTTGCATCATTTGTATCATCTTTATAATATCTTTCGTGAAAATAAGTATTCAGAAAATTCTGCTCAATTGGTAGAGGAAGAAATTATGAAAGTACGTAATGAGAATTCCTTGAATGATGAGCATGATTGCAATGTTGCTAATATGAATTCTTTGAATATCCATGATGCTAATGATATGCAAAGCCACAAGCTTGGGGATGCTATGTTTGATGAAGATGATATTTCTAGTGCCCCAAGTTTTGATGAGCAAAACTATTATGATGATGGCATGCCTCCTATCTATGATGATTATGATGATGACATGTATGATATAAAGAGTGATAGTAACCATGAAACTTGTCATCATGATTTTAATATTAAATGTGGTTATGTTAATCATGTATCTCATGATAATTATTTTGTTGAGTTTGCTCCCACTACAATGAATGAGAAGAAAATTGCTTATGTGGAGAGTAACAAAATTTTCTATGCTTGTAGATCATGAAAAGAATGATTTGTGTGATAGTTATATTTTGAAATTCCTTCATGATGCTACTAAAAATTATTATGAGGGAGGAACACATGCTTGTAGGAATTGCAATAATATCAAGTTTCCTCCCTATGTGTTGAAAATCTTGAAGATATGCTTGTTTTTCCTTCCTGTGCTAGTTGATTCTTGCTCCCCTAAATTGTTTGCTCACAAAATACCTATGCATATGAAGTGGGTTAGAATTAAATGTTCTTGTCATGTGTTTCATGATGCTCCCTTGCATGTTTCAATTACTATTGCTATATGAGCATCATTGAAATCATCATGCCTAGCTAAAAGGCATTAAAGAAAAGCGCTTGTTGGGAGACAACCCAACACTTTTACTTTATGTTTTTGTGTGTTCACATGATTAAGATACTGTAGTAATCATGTTTTGTGTCTTTTATTCCAATAAAGTGCCAAGTAAAGCCTTTGGGATGACTCACAAGATGAGTAGAATTGATGCTGAACCAAAGCAGAAACTTTTGACTCCAGTACAGGAATTTTCATTTTTGACTGGAGCGTGATAATGATCTGAAATTTTTACACTGTCTTCATATACAAATTCTTCAGGTTGTCCTGATTTTTCAGAATTATTAGAGACAGGTAAGTATGGCTATACTACAGATCTTCACAGACTGTTCTATTTTTGACAGATTCTGTTTTGCATGCATAGTTTGCTTGTTTTAGTGTTTCCATAGCTTATATTTAGTGGTATAAATTATGGGAATGATAGAATACAGTAGGTATCATGTGGGAACAATTATGAATCTTGTCTTGACCGTACCTAAGTGAATGGTTTATCTTTATTACACTAACCCTTCTCACGAAGTTCCGTTAAGTTTTGTGTGGTTGAAGTTTTCAAGTTTTGGGTGAGACACCGACATGAGGAGAATAAGGAGTGACAAGAAACTAAGCTTGGGGATGCCCAAGGCACCCCCAAGGTAATATACGTGGAAGAATAAAGCGCCTAAGCTTTGGGATGCCCCAGAAGGCATCCCCTCTTTCGTCTTCAACATTATCGGTATATCTTACTTAGAGCTATATTTTATTCGTCACATAATATGTGCTTTGCTTGGATTGTCATTATATTTTGTTATTTTCTGTTAGGTGTTATTTATAATCTTGTTTTTCAATAAAAAGTTCCAAGAATTTCCTTAGGATGCTTGAATTGCATGTTTGATGTGTGCTGTGTAAAAACAGAAACTTTAGCTGTAGTGTTTGAATTTTCATATTTTACTCGAACGTGGAAAGTTTCTGAAATTTTTAAACAGCGTTTTCATATAAATTCTTTAGCATGTACTAAATTTTCATAATTTTTTGAATTAAATAAGTACACTGGTTTAATAGATTACTACAGACTGTTCTGTTTGGACAGATTGCTGTCATAGTTTTGTTATCTACTTATCCTATAGTTTCCATAGCCTATATTGGTAGATATAAATTGTGGAAATGACAGTAAAAAGTAGATGATGTTTGAAATTATTATGCAACTTGCCTTGTCAGTACATAAAGAGTGGATTTATTATTATGTGTACTAACCTATCACACGAGTTCTTTTCGAGTTTTGTGTGGATGAAGTTTTTGAGAATAGGTGAAACCGGGATATGAGAGGATTGAACGAGAAACAAAAGCTCAAACTTGGGGATGCCCAAGGCACCCCAAGTAAATATTTCAAGAAGTATAAAGCATCTAAGCTTGGGGATGCTACGCATCCCACCTCTCTTCGTCAACTATCGGTTAGCCTATGTAGAGCCTAAATTTTTATTCGTTCACATGACATGTGCTATCCTTGCAGTGCTATTTTTATCTAGTTTGCTGTTTGAATAAAACACTCAGATCTGAAAATCTTTATTGAGAGAGAGTCCTCATATAGCCACTTAATAGTTTGACTACTCATTGATCTTCACTTATATCTTTTGAGAGTAGTTTGATGTTTACTCTTGTGGTTCACTTATATCCTAAGAGTAAATTGTGAATGAATGAAATATCATAAATCTGAAATTATCAATGTGCTATATTCTCAGTAGCAAGTTCACATTTGGTTTAGAAAGTAAAATCTATTAAAGTTTAACAATCACAATATTGGTCATACAAGCAATTCGTGAATGATTAGTATAAGGAAGAGAACTTTCACATACAAATATATTATCTTGGACATCTTCTATGATTGTGAATACCCATTAATTATTTTCAAACTTGAGCAAGTTAGTTGAAGTTGGACAAGTAAGACAACGTAATGAGTTATGGTTGTGTATATTTGCATAGAAGTTATATTGTTGTAGATCCTCCAACATGTGGTGCTTGTTTAGAACCTTTTGCTTGCCAACACTTCGTACTAAGTAGAGATACTACTTGTGCATCCAAATCCTTGAGCCAAGTTTCTTCCATAAGAGTCCACCATACCTACCTATATATGGTATTTCACTGCCATTCCAAGTAAATTTGCATGTACCACCTCTAAACATTCAAATAAACATCTCTATTGTGTGCCTGAACCGCTCATGGAGCGACGAGGGGCAGTCAGTATCTTCCATGTTAAGCGGGTTATTCTCATCATGAGTGTTTATTCACTCGTCCTTGCATGAGAGGGGTGGTAAAAGGGATTCCCAGTCCCGAAATAAAAAAAATGCAAATAATTAAACAAAACTCCCCCAGGAATGTTGTTGGTATGGACGGTACCCGTGGATTCGGCTAGCCGTGGAGTGTGTTTGTTGGTGGAGGGGGAGTAAACCTTTACTTTTACCGCTTGGGAACCGCCGCTAATGTGTTTAACATGGAAGATATTGATAACTCTTGGTCGTAACGTTGACAGGAAGGGTGCACCTCCCAAAACTATATTCATCTCTGTTTTTAAACAATGAGCTATGGCACCTTTGCAAATCCCTGCTTCCCTCTGCGAAGGGACAATCTATTTGCTTTCATGTTATTTACTATTCATGTTGAGTTAACTTCTTATTCCAACCTCAGTCTATTAGTTGGCAAGCATCATGTGGTGGGGAAAGATCCAAACATATATATCCCGTCAAATATATTTGATCATGACTTATTATTGTTGACAATTATCTCTATGATAAATGAGTTGGGAGGCGAAGCATTAAGCCCCTATCTTTGTCTGTGTTCGATGGATGCCATTTGTTCTAAAAATATGCTTTGAGTACTAGCAATCATAGAAGACTAAATGATGGTTGAGTATGTGGAGCTCTTACTTAGACTTTGTTGAGAATAAGTTGAATTGCAATTGTTTGGTGACTAAGAACATAGGTTGTTAAGTTTCAAGAGAATTCATTGCTTGAACCGTAACATGTGAATTAGTTGCTACTTTATCATGATGAGTTTTATGAGAAAGAGTTGCTGTTATGATGCTAGGAAAAGTGGTTGAAATTATCATTGATCAAACTTATGCACTATGCTAGCATTCACACTTCATAAATTATTTCTTTTATCATTTACCTACTCGAGGACGAGTAGGAATTAAGTTTGGGGATGCTGATACGTCTCCAATGTATACATAATTTATGAAGTATTCATGCCATATTCATCTATGTTTACAATACTTTTATATGATTTTGATGCACTTTATATGATTTATTTAGAACTAACCCGGACTGACGCTGTTTTCAGCAAAATTACCGTGGTGTTGTTTTTGTGCAGAACATGAAAGTTCTCAGAAACACCCGAAACTTTTTGGTGATTGTTTCTGGACCAAATAAGAAATATTGGAGCAAAGAACCACCAGAGAAGACCCACGAGGTGGGCACAACCCACCAGGGCACGCCAGAGGGCCCAGGCACGCCCTGGTGTCTTGTGCCCTCCTCGTGGCCCATCTTGGCGTGAAACCGACGCCCAAAAATCCTATAAATATAGAAACCATCAGAAATAATCCTAGATTCTCCGTTCCACCACCGCAACTCTCTGTATCAAAGAAAAACCAATATGGAGAGGTTTCAGTACCCTGCCGGAGAGGGGAATCTATCTCCAGTGGCCATCTTCATCATCCGGGCGGAGGCCATGACGAGGAGGGAGTAGTCCACCCTCGGGGCTGAGGGTATGTACCAGTAGCTATGTGTTCAATCTCTCTCTCTCTCTCTCTCTCTCTCGTGTTCTTGAGATGTCATGATCTTGATGTATCACAGGCTTTGTTTATATAGTCGGATCATATGATGTGTTTCCCTCTGTATCTAGTTGTGATGAATTGAGTTTTCCCTTTGAGATTTTGTTACCGTATTGAATACTTTTATGGATTTGAGAACACTTGATATATGTCTTGCATGTGGATACCCGTGGTGACAATGGGGTGTTCTATTGATTCACTTGATATATGTTTTGGTACTCAACTTGCGGATTCCCGCGGTGACATTGGGGAAATCTATGCATAGGGGTTGATACATGTTCTTGTCCTTCTTTCTCCGATAGAAATCTTGGGGCACTCTTTGAGGTTCTTTGTGTGGATTGACTATTATGAATCTGAAATTGTTTGATGCGTATCGTCTAATTAACTCATGGATACTTGTGGTGACATTGGAGTATCGAGGTGACATTAGAGTTGGTTGATACGTATCATATGGTGTTATTCTAGTACGAACTCTTAGATAGATCAAACGGAAATGATAACTTGATGTTATCTTAGTACGAACTCTTGAATAGATCGATCAGAAAGAATAACTTTAAGGTGGTTTCGTACCCTACAAACAATTTCTTCTTATGTTCTCCGCTAGATAAGAAATTTGGAGTGATTCTTCATTGCAAATTGAGGGATGGTTATGTGAACCAATTATATTCGCATTGTTGACAGATTGCACTAGCGAAAGTACGGACCCTAGGCCTTGTTTTCAAGCATTGCAATACCGTTTGTGCTCACTTTTGTTACTTGCTACCTTGCTATTTTTAGATTTTTAGATTACAAAAACCTATATCTACCATCCATATTGCACTTGTATCACCATCTCTTCGCTGAACTACTGCACCTATACAATTTGCCATTGTATTGGGTGTGTTGGGGACACAAGATATTTCTTGTATTTGATTGCAGGGTTGTTTGAGAGAGACCATCTTCATCCTACACCTCCCAAGGATTGATAAACCTTAGGTCATCCACTTGAGGGAAAATTGCTACTGTCCTACAAAACTCTGCGCTTGGAGGCCCAACAAAGTCTACAAGAATAAAGTTGCATAGTAGACATCACATAACTAAATTAAGCATCCAATACACACATAACATTGGAGCACACCTTGATAAACTATTACATGCATAATAAACTTATCCCTCTAAAACTACGAATATTTCTGAATAGAGGGAGTATGAGAATTGAGAGCCGATCATCAAATCATCTACTTCTTGTGACGCTTGCCGCCAGCGCTCTGCCTATGGCTCGATCCCTTGTTGTCTTTAGGTAGGAGGCACTTCCTCATGTCAACGATCCACCTGAACATCTCGTAGCATGTGTACGCTTCCTTGGCCGCGGTCTGGAGGTGATATTCATCCAGTTTCTTCACCCAGGCCCTGTGCCAGACAGGCTTGTTCTTGTTGCACTCAACCCTCATGTCAGCGTCGTTTGGGTTGATGATGGCCTCAGCCAGGTCAACATGGGAGTCCATGTTCTTATTGCTTCCCCAGATCCTGTAGTGGCTGCGGATGTCGACAAGCTTCTGGCAGGCCAAGCCCGAAGTCTTGAGCACCTTTGGATCGTTGACGCTGTCCATCGTAGCGGACCTGTAGTAGGGGCTGTTGACAAACCTGGTGAAATGATCGCAAGGCACTGTGGCCAGGTAGTAGTGGTAGAGGAGGACGTGATGGCCCACGCACAACTGGGCGACGGCAACCTTCTGATCATGCCCGGCACGACCGCCGATGTAAGCGAGGTCGAAGCCGACCACTTTGTACTTGTCATCCGCATCAAGCAGCCACTCCATGGTGTCGATGGAGTCCTCCACCATGCCCGCGTCATTGGTGTACACCACCGTGAGGTCCGTCTTCCTCATGTGGGTCTCCACATGATGCACGCCGAACTCCATTGGAGCACCGCTGGACATCCTCTCTATATGCGTCGTCCAGGGTGTGCTTATTGTGTTGTGGGGCGTGATCGAAAGCGTGAAGAGACTATGGTTAATGGCCATGGGTATATATGGGGGCCAGACGTCCTGGAAAACCGGCACGTCCGGATGGCAATTTTTGCAGTGCGTGATTCAGTCGTGGAGCATGTAACTGCATGGGGTGACGTGCGTGGTGCAACCGCATGCATATGGAGCCCCGAACATGAGCATGGGCCGGCTCCAACCGCTGGCAGAGCGCGCACGGAGGGGCGCGAGAGCAGAGCACGCACAGGGGCGCGAGAGCAGAGCACGCGGTGGGACGCGAGGTCGAACCAGACCACTTTGTGCTTGTCCTCGTCAAGTAACAGGTCCATGACGTTGGAGTTCTCCATCCAGATCGGATGTTTGGTGTACACCCCGAACCGACAGGGTGTGCATGCATGGTGAACTGGCGCTCATCGTCGGCAGCCACTGGGAGCGCCATTGGAGCCGCGCAGGATACCCTCGGTCGTGGTTCTGCTTCTTAAGGTCCGGATATTAATCGTCAATTTCATATTGATTTCTAGATATTAATCGGCCATTGCATACTAAGGAAAATATAGTAGTACCAGAATAAGAGCTCCCTCATAAGATGTCATTTGCATGGTAGTATCACAAATGACAGAAATAGTAAAATGGTTCAAATTCCAGCATTACAAGGCTCAAATTCAAAGATTACAAGGTTCAAACCGATAATAGAAATGAAATTCAGCTTATGCAGAAACTTTGTCATGCAGCTCTAGACACCCGCGCTGATCAGCTGAACATGAACATATATGATTGGTTCATACCGGTATTACTACGAGTTTTGCAACTTCAATATTTCAGCAAAGGGATCCGCCACTGACATGTCGTTTGTGGACTTGGCATTAGGACTTCCGAATAGTCTATCAAATGAAGTTACAAAACGAAATTGAGCTTCTGCAGAGAGTTTTCCATTCTGTCCTAGTCACCGGAGCTGATCATCAAACCATTCTTTTTTGCGCGATAAATGTAGGGAAAATCTCATTATCTTTAGTACACTTGCTCTCACAACAAAGAACCTGGCGAATATAATCTCCGGTAAGGTCCCTCGGTAGGAGTTCAAAGTAATTTCTGAGAGATGGAGATCAAGGTAGTCGATGGGATTGTTATATTGTATCACATTATCCACTACCGGGCCTAACCGTATCTGCGAAAGAAGAGAATGTATTAGTGCTTGGACACACAACAAACCTCTTACGATTTGCAGGGTTTCAAAATTTGAACTCCCTTGTGGTTAAAATTTAACATGAAAGAGCATCACCTCGACATATAGCTTCTCCAGGGACGGAAAGAATCTCAGCAATCTGACAACTTGGTCCAGGTCGGGGCCGATAGATTCTACTGCTAAGACCTTCACTACGTGTAGATACGGGGTCAAGCTTGCCGATATGATTTCTGGATGACAGACGAACATATACATCTTTAATAGAGAGAAAAAATGTTAATTCAAGAATGAGAAGAGGGCGATTGTTGTACCTGGACGATTATGGATCCAAAAACAAGTTCAGATAAGTTGACGGGCGAGTAGGCAAACACTGTCAATTTCGGCGCATGAATGACCCTGATTCATGTTGGACCTTGTTGATCAACAACAAGTAATCTCTCAAGTAAAGGCATGCCCACAATGACCATTTGGTGATTCACCTTGTGCGATCTCCTATTGCAACACCAGCAATACACAAAAATTGCCCGGAGACTCATGGAGGTGATGTGGAGGCTACTTGAAAGTGCGTTATATAGATTAGAGGGGGGGGGGTGAATAGGCAATTTTTACAAATTCGTCACTGAGGAATTTTAACTTGAGGAATTTTAAATGTGACGAAATACTAGCAGCGGAATAAGTACTCAAGTGCAAGCATGGTAGAGCAGTAGCATAGTCATCGTGATCAAATGTAACAGGCACAGAGTATAAGTAGCGTGTAAACAGGATAAGTAGGTGATGAACTAGGTGGCTGAAGAATTTGAGATGAGGAAATTGAGAAAGTCTTCAGTCAAATTCGTCAAATAGTAACGATCAATTTCATCAACAAGTACATGAGGAAATAGAAAGGGTAGCGGCAATGGAACCAGGTAGCTCGGTGAAGACAATGATTTGATGACCCAGTTCCAACTGCTGTGACAGTCGTAAGTCTGGTTTAGAGCGGCTTGGTATTTAAACCGAAGGACACACAGTCCCAGGACACATAGTCCTTTCCGTATTCTCTTTGAGCTAAGGTCACACAGTCCTCGCCCAACACTCATGGTAAGTCTTCAGGGTTGACTTCCAAACCCTCACAAACTTGGTCAACCGGCGATCCACAATTGACTGTTGGATGGTCTAGACCATGATCACCCGGCGATCCACAATTGACTGCTGGATGCACTAGACCATGATGCCTAACCGTCTATAAGATAGACAGTCTTCAAAGGTAAAAAGTATCGGTTCCACACAGGAACAATCTCTTCAGTGACGCTCAATCACTTTGGGTTTTGGTTGTTTGGGTTTTGGGTTTTTCCTCACTGATAATTTTCTAACAAAGTCTTCAGAGGATGGCTTTTTCCTCACTGATGATTTTCTCTCAGAGTCCTCGGAGGATGGGTTGCTCTCAAATGACAAATGTCAAGTTCTCTCTTGGAGCAGCTAACCAGCTAGTGGTTGTGGGGGCGGCTATTTATAGCCAGGGTGCAACCCGACATCATAAGACATAAATGCCCCCCAATGATATGACCGGTAGGTGGGTAAAAAATATCTAGATAGCTGGCACAAAGCACAACAACGGTCGAAATTTGAACTGTCAAATTCCTCAGTGCTTATCATATTCCTCACTGTAGGCAATTCGCACTGGCGAAATCCTAACTTCCCAGTCAGACCAATTTCCTCAGAGATCAGAAGAACATCATCTCTGTCACTGAAGAACTTGACTGTGAGATTTCCAAAGGCTTCACTCAAAGGATTGGGTTGTGTTGAGGCTTTTGAGTTGAGCATCAGTTGGAAATTTTTCCTTAGTATTACCTCGACCCCCTTTAACAGTACGGTGTTTCCTATGACTCAAAGAAAGGGAATGAAACTACGAAAACAAAAGTCTTCATGCTTCATAGTCCTCGTTCATATCTTCAAGGTCACACCGACTTCTTCATTCTCAAAGTCTTGAGGGAATACCAAAGTCTTCACCAAAGTCTTCAGCTGAAGACATTCATTTTAGGGGTCGACATTCTTCTTAATATCAAACTCCTTAGCGACTTATAGAGCCTGTGTACACTGACAAACGTATCAGTCCCTTAACCTATAAGTCTTCAATACACCAAAATCACTAAGGGGCACTAGATGCACTTACAATCTCCCCCTTTTTGGTGATTGATGACAAATAGGTTAAGTTTTCAACGGGGATAAAAATATGAAGTGTAAATACTGAGTTTGAGGAATTTGATTGCAAGATATTGAGGAACTCCCCCTGAAGATGTGCATATTTGAGGAATTTGCTTTGGTCTGCAAATGCACATGGCAGGATAAAAACTTGGAGATCTCCCCCTATATCTTGTAATCCATACACGCATTTAACATATATCACGAGGAAATTGAAATGCCTGATGTAATATGGTGTCTGATGAAATTCAGCATGCATGCATTAAGGTACTTGAGTAAATAAGCATGCGGAAAGCAGTTCAAAAGCGTTAGACCACCATCGGACTTAAGTTTACAACTCATCAAACAAAAGCTTCAGAAGAGCGAGAGTTGTAACTTAAACAAAAAACAGCCCATATATAGACCCGCTTGAAGACTAACTCAAATTTCTCCCCCTTTGTCATCAAGTGACCAAAAGGGACAAAAATTGAGGACTAACGCCCCTGAAGAATTTCATCTTGAAGGTGGTGGAGGAGCGCCAGTGTTGTCAGGGTCGGTTGGTGGAGCAAGGTCTGTAGCAGAATCATCAATATCCTCAACTTTATCCGTTGAGCGCGATGAAGAAAATGAACTGGTAACCAGCTGAGGAACTTGAACTTTCTTCCATTTCTTCTTTGGAGGGATGGACCAGTCAAAGTCCTGCTAAAATTCCATCTCAACAAGTTCTTCAGGCATTTTGAGATCAGATAGAATGGACCATGTGCGGTCGAAGACTTCATGAAGATAATAGTGGTTCTTCCTCACAGAATTGTGTGTGACTGTCATGTCTCGAAGAAGAGAACCAAACTGACGCTTGACCCACTTGTGATTGCGATCAACCTTCTGATGAAGACTTAGAAGAAGCTCATGACCAGTCATCACACGAGGTGCAGAGGCTTGAGGATTTTGAGCTGAGGCTTTTGCAACAGAGTCTTGGGTGGCAGAGTCATCATTGGTGGAGTAGGATGCAGCTTTGCGGAATTGACCATCCAATGGACGAGTGCCCTCATCAACAACAGCTTTGCCTTTTCCTTCAACTGACGAAAATGTATTCTTGAGGACTTCAATCGGAGGCAGAAAACTGAAGTGATTTTGAAAATCAGCCTTGAAGGGAATTGAAGACCTTGATCTGATGAATTTCATGATCCAGGAAGCATAAGGCTTCAACTCAAATGGTGACACAGCGATATTGGCCAAAGTCCTGATGAAGAAATCGTGATAATTGATGGGAATCCCATGAATGATGTTGAACAGCAAATTCTTCATGACACCCATAACTTCTTCTTCTTCAGAGTTGTGGCCCTTGATTGGACTGAGGGTTTTGGTCAATATGCAATAAATGGTCATGGGCACACATAGCAAATACTTCACTAGGAAGGTTGTCCTTGGAGGTTTGCCAGGTGCCAAAGGCTTCATCAAAACTTGCATCATGTGATTGGGCAGTTCAGGTTCATCATAGATGCATCTTGCTCCTTCTGAAGGAATTGCGATTGGAACAGCACGAAGCAATTCAGTTGCTGGAGTAGCATAGTGAGTGTTTCCAGTCATCCAATCCAGAATCCATGGATTGACATTAGAAGCTTCACCAGAAATGTGCAATGTTGCATAGAATTGAAGAATTAGCTCTTCATTCTAGTCACAAATGTCAACACAGAAGGGCAGAAGTCCAGCGTCATGAAGGACAGTGAGCACATGGGTGAAGCAAGGAATGGACTCCATATCCACATGAGGAATTAGTTGATGATCGAAGACTTTGTCTTTGTCAAATAGCACTGAAGCATAGAAATTCATCTGTGAAGAAGTCCAGAATCTTGATCGTCTAGCCCTTGCAGAGTCATAAGGATTTGGCCCTGTGAAGAAAATGTGTTCATTGAAGAAATTCGCCTTGATGAATTTGGGGCGCTTTGTGCCTTTGAATGGAAATTTTGGCTTTGGCTGAAGAATTGGTTTGAAGCGACCCACAATTTCCTTAGGCATAACAGCGATTTCTTCAGTCTGAGGAACATGAGCAGCAGTTTCCTCACGAGCAGTCTGGGTATGAACTTCTTCAGCTATTGCAACTGGAATTTCTTCAGGAATAGTTATGAGGGGAGTGGCCAATTCTTTAGATCCTGTTTGAATTTCTTCAGTCTGAGCAGGTGACTGAGGAATTTGTGTGAGAGGAGTGGTCATGGGTGAATTGGGGTGTGCAGCCTCCCAATATTCATCATTGATTAGAGGAGTAGTGTTTCCAATATCCACATCCTCATCAATGTCTTCAACACCATCCTCTCCAACAGTTAACTGAGGTTGGGGCGATGATACCAGAGGGGTTGAAGCATTTGCTTCCACCTCTATTTCTTCATCAATCTGCTCTGTGGAAGCAGCAAAGTGATTCTCTTCATCTTGTTCATTTGGGATGACATAGTCAACACCAAAAGGAACACTTTCATAAGTAGGCACGAAGGAGATTGGTGTTGCATCAATGGATTCAGTTGAAGATCTTGGCATAGTCTTCAACTTCTTCACAGCTGAGGAATCTGAAGATGATGATGCTTTCCTTTTCAGTGCGGTCTTCTTCTCCGCTGCCTTTGTTTTCCTCACTTCTGATGCAGAAGGAAGGTTGACTTTCTTCACCCTTGAAGACTTTGCAGAGGGAGCATGGGGTGAAGGTAATTCAGTTTCTTTAGGCACGACTGATGCAGTCGCCCTGGCATTCTCAGTTTCTTCAGGCACAGCAAAAGCTTCAGCTGGCCTGGCAGTTTCTTCAGGCGCAATAGTGGATCTTGCCCTGGCAGGTTCTTCAGTGGCCTGAATTTCTTCAGCTGCTCTTGCAGTTTCTTCAGCAGGCTGGGCAGAAGTTTCAGGCTGAGGAATTTGTGGTTGCGATCGAGCTGCAACCATCTTGTTGTGGTCCTTGATGGCTTTGTCAGCCACTTTGACGAATCGGACCTTGGCTCCTTGCCAATCAAAATAGTAGCGGTCAAATTCTTCACTGAGGCCTTTGATCTCCTTTTGCCTAGAGACCAGTTGATCTGGAGTCAGTCTCAGAACATTATTTTTCATGAAGCGCTCCTTCTTGTACTGAGCTTTCTTGGCCTGTTTGGCTTGTTCATATTTCCATTTTTCTTCAGCAATGAAAGCAGTGAGGACATGGTCTGGACCAGGAGGCAGGTTCAAATCATTAATCAGAGTGTTTGAGTCCTGATGCCAAATGTCTATGAAGTTGAGCACAGTCTTTGGGTCCAACAAGAGAGGAATTTGAGTGCCCTTTACCTGAGCCACTCTCTCTTGCTTATTTATGATAATTTCCTCAAGTTCCTCATCATATGCTTCATCATTGATTTGATGGAACTTGGAACACCACTTTCTTCAGATGAGGACTTGGTCGAGTACCTCGTCCAGCAATTGTCTTCTTCTTCAGCAAAGAACTGGTTGATGAATGTGCTTGGGCTGATGAACTTGCAGAGGCCCCTGAAGAAATTGAAAAGCCAGCAGTCTGTTGACATGTTGCAAGGTGCACATGTGTTGAGGACTTTGCAGCAACAGCTGAGGATTGTGCAGCCACGGTGGGCATTGCAGCAGCCCTTGATGAAGTTGCTTGAGGAATTTGCTATGAGGATTTTGAAGGTGAGGAACTTGGCCATGAGGGCATTGAGCTTGAGGACTTGGATTTCAAAGCTGATTTATTCTTTGCAGCAACAGTAGAGTCCTCATTGAATTGCCTCACATCTTCCTTAGAAAGCCTTTGAAGCTTTTCTCTGATATTTTGCCCATTCTTCAGGAAAATCCTCACCTCTCATGAGGCTAGTAGGATCTGCTACCTGGTTATTAGCCAATGGAGGTCTTCGGAAAGGAGGTTTTAGAGCAAATTTCTTCATGTACTGTGGGGTAACACATCGATATTCTCTTCATTCCTTCATCCATCTCCTTTCAATCCTCTGAATGCGGATTTTGCACTTTTCACTGGTTTCTTTCCCATATATTTCCTCCTCAGGGGTACAGTGCTCAGCATATATATCCTTAGGGATATCTAATGCACTGTTTGAGGGTGGTTTCTTTCCTCCCTTTTGAGGCCTTTTGCCATTTGCCATTTTCTTCACTTGAGGAATATGAACTCTTGAAGATTCTGAGAAGTGTGTAGTTTTTCTTCGAGGAACATTGCAAATGAGTTAAGTTGATGAGAACCTAGTGATTCATCAGCAGACATTTTGTACCCGTGAACAGAGTATAGGTGCGAAGAATTTGAAGAGGTCATATGCATTCTCAGAAATTTTCAAAATATATCAAGTTGAGGATTTTGACCATAGATGTCTTGAGGAATTTCAGTAAGTGTTCTTGTCTTAGGTTCAAGAGTTGTGCAGATTTCAGGATCCACATAATTGAGGAATCTTGAAGAAAATCATAACTTAGAGAAACTCATCAAGGGAAAGAAGCATATGAGGTGTTTAAGAAGATGATTCTTGAAGCATAAACACCTTTTGAGGATTTTGTGAAAATCATGAAGATCAAAGTAGGGCAGTAAAATTAGATTTTAATTACCCTGATGAAGAACACGACGAACAGAGAGGTGAAATGGATGAGTTCGTCAGTCCAGATCTCCCACGCTCTAGCTTGGCAGAGGGAGACAGCTACAGCGGCAGCGGAGTGAAGTCTTCCGTGGTCGATGCGAGTACTGCGACGGCGAGGTCGAGGCAGCGAAGCTCTTCCTCTCCGGCGACGATGATGTTAGCGGCGACGCTTGGTCAACAAGATTGGATAGCATTGTTGGCGTTCTAGGAACGGGGGTACCCAGACCTGCCTACCTGCGGCCCAGGGCATGGCCCACTTCATCAGCCAAGCACAACCAGACGCAAATACACTCAAGATGAGGCCCTCGCGAGGACCCTAGCCTCGTGAGCAAGGACAGCGCCAAGACCTGCGAAGGGGTGGGCCTCCTCAGGTCCCCTCCAGAGCAGCGGAGATCTCTATGCAGGGCCCGGCCTTAGGAGTCAAGGGTGACGCAAGGAAGGACAGGTGGGCGCCAGCGCGCCAGGCGGACCAGTTTCCCCTTTGGTGTAAAGGGGGCAAGGACGTACGCGGGTTCCCAAAGCACCACCCAAAGGTTTCCATTCCGGTGCAACGAGACCACGACCACGAGCCCCGCTGGACGGATGTCATCGCCGAGCCCACCTCTGCATCATCGACAGCTACTTTGCAGGCAAAGACCGCCTTTGGACAGGGCGGGGTTGTACTCCTGTCCCCCTTCAAAATTTGGCCGCTGTGGGATCCCCTCCCGCCGTTGAGATAAACGAAGAGGACCCGAGCCACTGCTATATATGGAGAATAGGTTGCACCGTAGCAAGCAGGACGAACGGGAGGGAGAACACTCCACCACTAGACTAGCAGAGAACCAAGAACACCACTTGAGCGCCCTCGCGAGGCCCCTCACCACTGTACTAGTTCATCCACCAAACCTCCTCGAGAGGCAATCCACCAAAGCAGGAGTAGGGTATTACGCTTCGCAGCGGCCCGAACCTGGGTAAATCGTCATGTTCATCTGCTTCCTCACCATTGCGTGAGTTCATCGACCCAATCATCGAGTAGCGAGCTTGGTAGGGCGAAGCGGCAGGGGAATCTTCATACACGCCCCTGTGTTCGAACCTTGAGGGTTTTGCGGAGCCCGAAATCCAACATTTGGCGTGCCAGGTAGGGCGCGTGTCGAAGTCTTCTCCAAGTCCCATCCCACCTCCGCTCGTCCTGCTCATGGCGAAAGGACGACGAGCCCGTGCTTAGCGGCGGGCCGCCCGCGTAGTGCGGGCAGCGCCGATGGGCCTTACCGGGGGGCGCCATCGCCGACCGGGCCCTCAACAGGCGCCGGGGGCTGCCGCGTTCACCAACCACATGGCACACCCTCGCCGCCCCAGCCCTTCCCCGCGTCCGGGCCACGCCGCCGCCCTTCCAGGACTGCCACGACCCGACGCACCGACACGTCGCGCTCCTGGTGGCGCACGAGCTGCAGCGCCACCGCGCTACACGCGGTTGCTGCGATGGCTGGGCCAGGTGTGCTCCCAGTCGCGTCACCACCACTGGCGGGGCCCAGGTGCGCCTCGGCGAGTTTCGTGCCCACGAACTCGCTCGACCGGCTAGCGCAATGCTTTGGCAGCACGGGCGCGCTCTGGACGCCCTCGACAACCCGCGCCCGCCGGGAGCCTGGACTAGGTCGCTGGGGGTGCAGGGGCTGGCTACTGGCACCGGCAGAGACCGCTGGGGGGTGCCACCTGCGCGGGAGGGGCGTCGGCTCGTGCCCCTCAACACACCCGCCGGAACCGGGGAGGTGCCCCGGGGACTCGACCACGCCAGCGCCTAGGGGCTCGAACAACTCTACAACGACCATGTTGACGAGCGCCCGGGCCGCGGAGGAAGCAACGCCGGCTACCACGGTGACAGGAGACACGTGCGCGACTTCATGGGCGGCTCTCGCGCGGGCTGGGATACACAGCCTTGCAAGGGCGGCTTGAGGGATTGGCCTCGTGAAGATGCCCGGGGTAGGCACCTTCGCGAGGCGCACCCGCTGGTAGGGAGCTGCCTTGAGCAGGCATCTGGGTCTGGGGACCGGGGGTCACATGCCTGGGACCGGAGGGTGGAACGCACGCCCACGTCCCCGGGTCAGGTGGCCCCAGCTTGGAGACGGAGGGTGGAACATACGCCCATGTCTTCGGGCCAGATGATCCCAACCTGGAGACGGAGGGTGGAACACACGCCAATGTCTCTGGGGCGTGCGACGCCCGCATGGAGACGGAGGGTGGAACATACGCCCAAGTCTCCAAGTCGGGTTTCGCTCGGTCACCAGCGGGCGATCCTGTGCTCGCCTATGTCCCCAGGCCCGGCTCACCCAGCCTGGGGGTAGGGCCTCGGGTACCTGTGTGAGGACCCTGGGCGCCCCAGCAAGGTGCGCTGGGGTACTGCCCAGGGTGCCGGCCTCGCGCGCAACGGGAGGGCCTCGCCAGGCCCGACCCGGGGCACGGGGGGAGGTGCCTTCGCTATGACAACGGCATCCGGCCACGGGCTCTGGGGTTTGGGGGGCTCCCCCTATGCCCAAGGGCCCGTCCAGAGCCGACCCTACTTCGCCACGCCAAGCCTGGGGGCTGGGAGTGGGCTTCATGTCCACGGGACATGGGGCTCCCTGTACACCCCCGGAACCAACCCGTGAGACTCTCACGTAATAATGAGTGGGCTGTATACGCCTGGAGCCCCCCGAGGACGCGGAGGGGTTTCTTCCCACGCAATGTGGAAGCCCTAAGCTCCGCGCTGGGGGAAGACGAAGACGAAGACCGTGACACTCTCACGTAATAATGAGTGGGTTGTATACGCCCGGGGCCCCCCGAGGATGCGGAGGGGTTCCTTCCCATGCAACATGGATGCCCTACGCTTAGCGCTGGGGGAAGACGAAGATGAAGACCGCCCCAAGAGCCGGACGTGGCCGTTTCTTGCCCTTTTTTGTATTCAAAGTTGCCGTCTTTCAGAATCTTTCCTGTACTCGAACTTGCCGCCTTTTGGAATAGAGCTTAGTGTTCTTGCATCTTTCTTCTAGGGGAAGGGGTGTTTTCTCATTGATGGTAACCCTCATTTTTTGCCACGTTTTCTTCGAGGCAAGCACTCGCCTGCTTTCCTCCCCCTCGCACCCTGCAAGCGGGGGCTGGGGGCACGTTGCTCGCACCACGGTGCTTGCAGCTCGCCAAGGCCTTGGCGCCCGGATCCTCGTGCGGTGCTCCCGGATGAGTCAGCAGGCGCGCGTTGCTTCACACTCGCTCGGGGGCTCCACTCGTGGCCCAACGTGCCATCTCGGAGCCTCTGGAGGCATACCCCCGGGGCAGGAAAAAAAAATTCGTGGGGGCCGCTTGAGCGTCAAAGGGTGCTCCTGAGCGTCATGCCTCAGGAGCCTTACTAGTCATAAAGCCACTCGCCCCCTGATGCCATCCTTGGTGATCCGGTCGGCATCAAGGGTGTCAGGGCCTCGCCTCGTAGGGTGCATCCAGGCGAACTAGACATACCCTACGGCGGTAGGGAAATGTGCGGGACTGGGACCTGCTGACGTAGAGCTTCTTGAGTGTCGAAGGGGGCTCCTCAGCATCGCGCCTCAGGAGCCTTACCGGTCGTAAAGCCACTCGCCCCTTGATGCCGTCCTTGGTGATCCGGTCGGCATCAAGGGTGTCGGGGCCTCGCCTCGTAGGGTGCGTCCAGACGATCTGGTCGTACCCTACGGCGGTAGGAAATGTGCGGGACTGGGGCCTGCAGACACAGAGTATCGAAAGGGCTCCCAACTTTCCTCACCCGTAAGAAGGAGAAACCCACAGGACGCCCGGGACCCCCCCACTCAAGTGCCACTGCAAGGTCTCCCTGATGCGGAAGGCTACCGTGAGCAGGTCAATTGGATTGGTGGAGATCCCAGTCAAGAGGAAGCGCGGCGCAACACGCCTCGCCATTCGGGAGAGCATTCAAGGGTATTTTCCGAAATACATTATAATTGCCACTAGGCTACATGCATAACCATGCCAGGAAACAAGAAGGTTGCTGAAAGGGGCGTGCGGTCGCCGCCACTCACGTCGTCATCATCACCGGCAGCCTCATGCTTTTCGGCTCCAGCATGGCCCTCGGCTTCGTCGGAAGAAAGCTCCGCTATTAGGTCTTCCACAAGGTCTTTGACCCGCTCGGCGAGGGCAGCGCGAGTCACTTCGAGCACGGGATCAAGCACCGTCCCGAAATCGAAGTGCGGGTCAAGGCTGAGGAGGTGGCTGAAGACGTTCGAGAAGCCCAGGTACCCAGCGTCGTCTGGAACCAGGGGGCTCAAAACACTCGCGCCACAGATGTCCCTCAAGGCCCGGTTGGCCCTCTTCTCGAGGGACTGGAACATCTGGGAGCACGCGTACTGGAGGCCGCGAGCACGGTCTGCCTCGTCCGAAGCCCTTTCCGCCCGGGAAGCAACGCCCTCTATTTGCTTATGGAGAGAAGCCAGCTCAGCCTCGGCAGTAGCCTGGGCGTCCATCGCGGCTCGCCGGCTCCGCTCCGCTTGGTCTAACCTTTTCTTGAGGACATCAACCTCCCCTTTCAGGCGGTCACGCCTCTGGCAGTAGCGGGACTCCTGGAGCTTCAGCTTCGCGTGGTAGTCCTGGAGAAGGGAACGCCAAGCCTCCGCCACCTTGTTGTCGACCTCCTCTTGGAACCTCACTTCGCGGGAGGCGAGGGACTCCTCAGCAAGCGATGCCTGGTGCTCCCTCACCTCCAGCCTTTCCTGCTCCAGGCTCTGCTCCATCGCCTCCATCACCAACGCGTCCGCGGGCCCGCGGGGGCTCGCTCTGGCAGGAAGGAACTCGATTGCCGGGCCATCAAGTGTGGCCCTCCGCACCTGGATCTGCCTTTCAAGGGCGGTGTTGAGGGCTTGAAGCTCTTTGAGGCGTTCCTCCACGGCACCGCGCCGCAGGTCAGCCTCCAGAGCCTCGGCAAGGGCGTGCTCGCGGGCCTCCACCACCGCGGCAAGGGACTCCTCGGCCTTTGCGCGGGCACGCTCATGCTGCAGGCAGCTGAAATTCACGGCGACTTCAAGGCAATGCCATTCCTGCGCAAGACACTAACGCTCCCCCTCCAAGCAGGCGTCGTCGTTGACAAGCTCCACCCCCAGGTGTCCTAGTGCTTCCGCTGCGGTTTGAAGCAAACCCCACCGCACGGCATTCCGGTCACGCGCGAGCCCAAGAGTTCGGCCAGGGTCTCCTCCTTCCCCAGGGTGGATGGGGGAGGCGCGCGCGGGCCCCCCCCGGCCCGGACACGTCCCCAGGGGCTGGGGGCTCCGGCGCTACCGCCCCGGAGGAATGACGCGCCTCCTGAGGCCCCACATCATCGAGTGATGGAGGCACACGGACGCCGCGCGGCGTGCCCCAGGGAAGGCCATCAGCGGGGAGTGCTGCCCCACCCTAGGGAGCTGGAGGCCGCGGATGAAGAAGATCGCAGGGGGCTCATGCTCGGTGCCTCCTGGCAGACCAGCAGGCTCGGGAACGGGCGCCCTGGCGACCAGAGCCCCACATCCAACGGAAGACAAGGTCGCCGGAAGCTCGGCGCCCGCGGGAGAAGACGGCGTTGTCTCTGCTCCTCCTTCGCCGGTGGGGAGCCTGCGAAACAGGAGCTCAGAAGGAGAGTACCAAAGGAAAGGTGGAGGGGGCGCAGGCACTTACTCGTCCATGGCGATCCACTTCCTCTTCACAGGCGCTCAGGACGCCGAGGAGTGGCCGCCCCTGGGAGCCTTCCTCTTCCGGCTGGCGCAGAGGCAGGGGGGCGATGAATCGTCGACCGACGCCTGGCGCTCAGCAGTGGGAGCGGCAACCTTCGTCATCAACGCGGCGTCACCCTCGACACCGGGCCGACCAAAGGAGGGAACCGGGGGAGCAGGCGGTGAAGGGCGCCCCACCCCAACCTCGGGAGGATCAGGGGCCTCAGGGCTCCTGAGGATCGAGGCCCCCGAGAAGGGGGCATCCAGAGGGCGCGCCCCCTCCAGAGGAAGGAACCCCCACTCATTGAAGTGCGGCATCTTCAGGACAAGGACTTCCCAGCCCTTGTAGTTGTACAAGGGGAGGCCGCCCTGGGGGAGCTCGTCGGGCTCGCCGCCGGTCAGACGGCGGAGCAGCTCGCGCAGCATGTCGGGAGAAAGAGGCGTGACTTGAATCTTCATGGGATCGCGGGGACCTGTGAAGGCCCACATTGGGCGGGATGTGACACCCTGGTTTTTGACAAATTTTTTTTCAAAATCATTTGGATTTTATTTGCAACTTGGATGTTTTTCAAGCTCTTGCAGTTGATTGGATCTTGAAACCTTTTCTCCAGTAACCCAAAACCTTCCTCATTTTTGTCAAAACCTTTCTACATCTCCCTTGAATTAATTTCCAATATTTAATCTTTTCCATTAAACCCTTTTCTTTATTTGGGAAATTATGTCACCACTATGGGTTGTGAAGCAACCTATAGTTTGGATGATCAAATAATTCCCAAACTTTTCCCCCATCTTCTCATCATCATATGATTCCATAATCTCCAAAAATATTCTATTGCCCAATGGAAAGTTTTGGCCAGAATAATTATTTTATTTCTGACCAGAATCTGCCCATTGTGAAGCAACCCTATTTTTCCTATCTCAGAAAATTCCCTATAAATTCCTCAAGCTCCTACGGATCCTATCTAGCCCCAATATCCAAAAACATCATCTGGTCCAGTACAATTTTTGAGCAGCAGGACCCTATCAAGCTTCTGCTTATTTTGAACCTTTGTGAAGGAAGTGCAAGCTAGGGGTGCACAATTGATCTACAATTTTTATGGCATGTGTGCACTACCAAACAACTTCCCTCCACCAAGTTTCATTAGTAGCAGAGCTTCCATGTGAGTGCCACAAGCTCATCTAGATTCTGGACCAGAATGGTGGTTTTCAAAGGAACCATATTCATTTCTTCCTCAAATTCCCTCAAACCTTGCCAGTCTATCGTCCTTCCAACCTAGATGACCCTAGACATCTCCATTGGTTCCATCTCATTCTTATCTTCTCTCCAGAACCTCCTCAAGTTGCTGATAGTAAGCTATTGGTGATGATACCTCTCATCTCAGTGGCTCATTGGGCAAGCTAGTGCCACTAATGGACTGTAGTATGCGTGAACGACGCTCCAGACAAGGTGTGGCAGGCCAGCGCGCGCCACGGGTGCCTGTGCATGCGGTGACCGCGTAGCCAGCCTGCTAAAATCACGCTCTGGGCGCCGCCAGGCTCGGGTCTCGTCGGAGCGAGACGCCCGCGTCGGCATACCTCGTCTGCTAGTGCCGACCAGCTCCCCAACAGCCACCTAGCCCCTCCAGATCCTTCCCCCTCGCCGGTGAAGTCCTCGCCGGCCGCCACGGCAGCGCCGCACTATGAGACCCGTGCGGGCACAGTGGCAGCCCCGCCGTTGTCTTCCCCGCGAGCCGTCTATTCGCGCATTGAATGCCTCTGCCTTCTCCCGTCCCTTCGCCCCACTCCGTGATGGCCAGCTCGCCGTCCTTGCTCCAGTGGCATAGCCACATAGCCGCCGTTCCAGAGAGGTCGCCGCCCACGCTCTCTGCCTATAAATAGCTTCACCCGACCTCTCCGAGCTCCTCATCCTTCTCCCTCCTCCTCTAATCGGCTCACCCAAGCAAGAGCCAAGGCCGAGAGGCCCTCTGGCCTCGAGCTTCGCTGGAGTTGCTCCGCCGCCCTAGCTCTGTCGTCCGCCTCCTCCACCCTCCTGAGCCCTCCATTGAGACCAGTAGGTCTCCCTGGTCCTCCTAGAGCTCTTCCCCGATCGAATTGCTGCCGGATTTGACCTCTTCGACGATCACCGAACGCCGCCGCCGCCGGAGAAGAAGGGGACGACGCCGTCTGTCCATCCCCGGAGGAGCTGTGGGTACGTGCGTGTTCGTCTCTGAGCGCCCGATCCATTCCCATCAACTCCGAGCGCCGCCGCCGTCTCTGTCGCCAGTGACCGTCGCCGGAGCCCCGCCCTATCTCTGTCTTCTCCTCCCTCTCTCTGTTTCAAAACGGCAGGTCCCACCTGTCGGTGACCCAGGCCCACGCCGAAGTGGTATAAGTGGAGGCGCCCCTCCACTTTACGCTTTCGACGTGGCCCCCTATTAGATTTTCTAGTTTTTATTTAAATTCCAGATTTTTGACCAGACTTTGACCATGAATAACTTTTTATCTATAGCTCCAATTCAATTGATTCTTTTTGCACTGAGTTGGTATTGAGCCCCTTTATTTACTGGCAATTTTTGGTATTTTTCCTATACCCACAGAACATCTGGATAATAAAAATGCTTTATGTGACATTTTCAATTGTATTTTGAAAATACTTTCAGAGGAAGATTGTGGTCCTTTTGAAGATCAAGAGTGTTTGAACCACCCAACGGAGCAAGGCAAGCCATGATACCCATTTCATGCATGCATTTCTATAGCATTGCATCTTTATATGCATTATGTTGATTTATTTATCATGGATTAATCATAACAATATTTAATACCTAATCATGGTGATAAATCACTATGTTTGCAAGATGAATTTAGTCTGTTGATCTTGAGTCACCTGTCCGGGCATACTCGTGCAACCACATTTGCCGGTATGGGACGGCCTTGACTTGGCTTGACTGCGTGATCTTTCATTGGTACCTCCAAAGAGGGAGGATTATGCGCGCATGCTACCCTGATCAGGTAGGCGGCGATAACCCTGTGAGCCCAGTTGTTGTTTGTTTGTGCCGGCGTCCCCGTTTGGGACAGTTTAGTCCCCGTTTGGGACAGTATAGTCCCCGTTTGGGACTATTTAGTTTGGGCCACGACGGTGGCAGGTGTCATGAGGACACAGGGGCCACCCAGGGCAGACCTCTGGGGGAGGATGAGTGCCGGTGGTACGATGAAGGAGTCACGGGTCAGGCAGGTTCTATTGAAGCAAGGCTGGTCCACCCGAGTGGGATCACGAGGCCAGGTGCTTCATGGTGTGGGTAAAGTGCGCAACCTCTGCAGAGTGTAAAAATCTATTCGAATAGCCGAGTCCACGGTATTGGACAGCCCGTCCAGACCTCACTAGATGGTCAATCATATCAATGATAGTAATGATGGAAGAACTCGTCTTGTGTTCAGAAGTACTCGATGGTTATGAATATTCCGAGGGTAGTGGAATAACCCGGAAGAGAGTAAGTTGACGATCGGTTACCGTAAGTGAATTACTTCGGTATTATCACGTTGATTGCCATGCTATTGTTTGCTGCATTATTTGGTTGTCGTGAGCTTGCGAGTACATTCAAATTTCTCACCTGGCATATCATGCCAGATGCAGGAGAAGCCGAGGACGGATGTCCCGAGGGTGCTGGCTACGCTAACTAGGATGTGTCCATAGCAGTGTCCCTGTGGATGGAGTTGCGTTGTGTTCCGCTACGCTGTAGAAGTACTTAGTATTCCGAGGCCCTGCTATGTGACATAAATAATGTAGATACTGTCATAGCACCGAGGGTGCCTTTGGCCTCGTCACCATTGTAAAATATGCGCTTGTACCCAACTTCTATTAATAAAAGTTCAGTTCTATTCTATACCAAGTTGTTGTGTGTTTCCAGAAGACATGATCTCTGGGTTGGAAACACTGGTAATCCGGTTCTCTGAGCCAGGGTGCCACAACGCTTGGTATCAGATCCGTGCTGACTGCAGGACACCCTAGTTAACCAGCGCTAGCGCCGCGATTAGTGTAGGGTCGTGAGTGTGCATCTTGCTTGTTGCATTTGATTGTTGCATAGCATGCATCATGATTCATTGTTTCACTAACCGCTGGCATTGTGAGTGTAGATGGCACCAGTTCCATACCACTATCATTTTGAGCCTGCACCATCCACCTTTCCAGTACTACTTCGGAACGTCTGGCTTCGACTGTACCCTCACGGAGAGATCCAGTGTACCAGGTGTTTCAGGAGCATCTTGCTGAGTCGGTGTACGAGTACCATGCAGAGGCTTTCCTGGTCGCGAGCTCGGACCTTGGGTGCCACTCTCGCTCTACCAAGGGCGGGACAGCTTCCACCCCGGAGTTGGCGATCGACTTTGCTGCGATGGAGGCTCTCACTGACTTGCGCTTCCATGAGGTTGAGATGCAGACTCATTCGGGTTTCTTCCACTATCCCACCCTGTCGCCTACGACAGAGCGAGTCATTTTTGCTCCTGTTGACCCGGCGTGTGATCGTGCGACTGCTGTGCTGTCTCGCTATCTGAACGCTAGTTATCGTATGATCATATCCTTGGCTGAGGAGCTGTCTCATGTCTTGGCGGCACTTGCAGCCGTGACTCCAGCTCCACCTCCACCTCAGCCTATCTATCCATCCATATATCCACCACCAGTTCCACCTCCACCCAGATTTGAGGCTCCTTCCACCTCCACTGTGCCACCAGGCTTTTCGTCTGGTAGCCGTCGTGGGACCCCGGCAGAGTGGGCCTCACTTCTTGCCACTCCAGCTGCTCCGATGCAGAGGCGTCGTGCTCCTTCTCCCCCAGAAGGAGAACCGTCCCAGCAGCGTCGTCGTGTTACCTTTGATCCGGAGGATGAGATCCATATCATCAGTTCCGACTCTGACTCAGGATCAGACGATGAGGAGTCTGTGGTCTGGCAGTGTTCGTGCCACCAGCGCCACTAGAGTGGAGGCTTGAGTTGTTGTGCATGCATCTTTGCATATGTTAACTGTCGTATGAGCAGTTTAGCCATGATATTCCCCTAATAGCTTGCCATGTATGATGTTGGGTTATCTTGTATAATTATGTGGTTTGCTTTATTCGCCTTTTCATGTATTTTTTCTTCTGGTGTCATATAACTTTGTTTCCCTTATGGGTGTTGCTCATCGATTCGGTATTTTGCAATGGGAACAAATTTAGGATGAAGAGAAGTTGTAGCCAAGGCGGCGATGGAACCCCCGTTCGTCGATCTGCCAGACAAGCAGGTCAAGCACCAGAAGATTTACTACCTCCACCACCTCAAGCACCTACCACTGATCAGATCATGAGAATGTTTGAAGAAAAGAGAAACCAGGACCTTATGGAATTCCTGAAAAGTATGCAAGTTATGGTAGGTCAGAACCACAATCACAATGGGTCACACTCCAGGTTGTCTGATTTCCAGCGCACCAAGCCACCCAATTTTGGTCAAGCTGTAGACCCTATAGAAGCAGATGATTGGCTATGGACCATAGAAAAGAAGCTGGAAATAGCCCGTTGCGAGGATTCAGACAAGGTTCCGTTTGCCACTCACTACCTGGAAGGGCCAGCAGCTATATGGTGGGATAACACAAAGGCAACATGGTCTTCTGAAGAAGAAATTACCTTGGAGAAGTTTAAGGAATTATTCCGCAAATATCATATTCCTACCGGCATCATGAAGGTGAAGCAAAGGGAGTTCCTTGCTCTGACACAAGGAAATATGTCAGTGGCAGAGTACCTTAATAAGTTCAACAATCTGTCACGGTACTCTACCTATGATGTGGCCACCGAAGAAAGAAAGATAGATCGGTTCCTGGGAGGACTGAATCACTTCCTCCATTGTCAGCTATGCATGCTAGACTTTCCTGACTTTCAGACAGTGGTGAACAAGGCCTTCATAGCCGAAAGGGAGCACAAGTCCGGACACGATAACCAAAAGTGGAAGTTTGAACCCAAGAAGGACAACCGTGAGCCGTTTGCGCAGAAGCCACGCACCTGGCAGCCAGGCACATATGAATATAAGCCTATCTGGAGCCAGACCAAGACGTTCGGCAAACAACCCGTGATAGAGGACTGCCACCGCAACAATACCTGCTTCACTTGCGGCCAACGTGGACACTACTCCAAACAGTGCCCCACCAACAATGGGAAGTCATCCGCCGACGTCAAGCCGCAGGTCAACACTATTGGACGCCGCCCCAATCATAACTTCTGCCATGGACGCGTCCACCATATCTCCGCTGAGGAAGCCTGCGAAGCTCCAGAAGTAGTCCTTGGTATGTTTTCTATTAACGACATACCTGCAGTAATTTTATTTGATTCCGGGGCTTCCCACTCGTTTATTTCGCGGAGTTTTGCCACCATGCACAAATTTTTCCGTCGCTTTTAGACAAAATCATGGTGGTACAATCCCCTGGCTCCCTGCTCAGAACAAATCTGATCTATAGAGATCTAGGAATTTCAATACATGGAGTTAAGTTTCCAGCTGCACTCATTGCCATTGAATCTTCGGGATTGGATGTTATACTGGGAATGGACTGGCTGACACCATATCAGGTGTGCATCAATTGCGCCAGCAGGATAGTAACATTGGTTAACCCAACCAGACAAATAGTTCAATTCCTTGCCAGCACAATGAGAACAAGGAAGGGAATGGCATACCAAACTACCGCCACGGATATGAACTTGATTCCGGTAGTCTGCGAGTTTCCGGATGTATTTCCCGAAGAATTACCCAGAATGCCACCTGACCGGGAATTGGAGTTTGCAATCGAAGTGGTACCCGGCACTGCTCTGATTTACAAGAAATACTACTGTATGCCAGGCCCAGAGTTGGCAGAGCTAAAGAAGCAACTGGATGAATTGTTGCAAAAAGGGTATATTCGCCCAAGCATCTCACCATGGGGATCACCAGTGCTCTTTGTCAAGAAGAAGGATGGAAGTCTACGTATGTGCGTAGACTATCGCCAGCTAAACGAGGTCACTATCAAGAATAAGTACCCGCTTCCTCGCATTGATGACTTGTTCGACCAGCTGAACGGAGCACGGGTATTCTCCAAGATTGACCTCCGAACTGGGTATCATCAGCTAAAAATCAGAAAGGAGGATATTCCCAAGACAGCGTTCACCACCCGATATGGTCTGTATGAATTTACAGTCATGTCATTCGGATTAACGAATGCTCCAGCCTACTTCATGAGCATGATGAATAAAGTCTTCATGGACTTTCTCGATAAATTTGTGGTGGTGTTCATTGATGATATCCTAATATATTCCAAGGATGAAGAAGAGCATAAACAACACCTCTGCGCTGTCCTGGAAATATTGAGAGACCACCGCATGTACGCCAAATTCAGTAAGTGTGAATTTTGGCTAAAGGAGGTGGGATTTCTGGGGCACATTTTGTCAGAACAAGGAGTAGCCGTCGACCCCAACAAAGTAACTGCCATACTGAATTGGAAGACACCAGCCACGGTGACCGAAGTCCGTAGCTTCCTGGGATTGGCAGGCTATTATCGACGTTTCATAGAAGGCTTCTCTAAAATAGCCAAGCCCCTGACGGAATTGCTCAAGAAGAACCAAAGGTTTGTTTGGACGACGGAATGAGACAGCAGTTTCCTGGAGTTAAAGACCAGGCTCACTACAGCACCTGTCCTAGTCCTTCCAGACATACACAAGAGTTTCGACATCTACTGCCATGCTTCCAGACGAGGAATTGGCTGCGTATTGATGCAAGAAGGGAAGGTTGTAGCCTATGCATCCAGACAGCTATGACCTCATGAGGAGAACTACCCCACGCATGATTTGGAATTGGCAGCCGTAGTTCATGCCTTGAAGATTTGGAGGCATTACCTCATTGGACAACGCTGTGAAATATACACGGACCATAAGAGTCTCAAGTACATTTTCACCCAACCCGACCTGAATCTCAGGCAACGAAGATGGCTTGAACTAGTCAAGGACTATGACATTGGGATAAACTATCATCCGGGGAAAGCAAATTTGGTCGCGGACGCTCTCAGCAGAAAACAAGGCACTGTGAATGCACTCATGGGAAGTATGCATCCAAGGTTACAAGAAGAATTTGCTGAGCTCAACATGGTGCTATGCGGCCAATTACCTCGGACACGTTGGAAATTACTCCCGCCCTTATGGAAGAAATCAAGAAGGCCCAAGAGCCAGATGAAGGAATCAAAAAGATCAAGGAGCTGATTCCGAAAGGGAAAGCCAAGTCCTTCCACGTGGATGATCAAGGCACTGTATGGTTCGAGAAGCGGATATGCGTGCCCGATCAGGATAATCTGAGGCAGCAAATACTCAAAGAAGCTCATGAGTCCTCATATTCCATCCACCCGGGAGGCACAAAGATGTATCAGGATCTGAGAGAGACATTTTGGTGGCCAGGAATGCGAAGGGATATAGCCTACTATGTCGCCTGCTGTGATATCTGCAACAAGGTTAAGGCGGAACACCAGAAACCCGCTGGGCTACTACAACCCTTACCGGTTCCCCAGTGGAAGTGGGACGACATATGCATGGACTTTCTTGTTGGACTACCCAAGTCAACAAGAGGCAATGATGCTATTTGGGTCGTTATGGACATACTCACAAAAGTGGCTCACTTTATTCCGGTAAAAAACACTTTCAATGCAAATCAGCTGGCACAACTCTACATGTCCCGGATAGTTAGCCTCCATGGAGTACCCAAGTCCATCACCTCAGACAGGGGTTCCCTATTTACCTCAGCATTCTGGCTGCGACTACACCAAGCTTTGGGAACCATGCTGAAGCATAGCACATCATACCATCCGCAGACGGATGGACAGACAGAAAGAGTGAACCAGATACTGGAGGATATGCTTCGGTCATGTGCTCTCACCCATGGACCCAAATGGGAAGACAGTCTACCTTATGCGGAATTCTCCTATAACAACAGCTATCAGGCGAGTTTGAAGATGCCACCGTTTGAGGCACTATACGGGCGGAAGTGCTGCACCCCATTGAACTGGTCTCAGACAGGAGATAGCCGAATCTTTGGTACGGACTTGATGCTCGAGGCTGAGAAGCAAGTCAAGGATATCCAAGAGTGTCTTCGAGCAGCCAAGTCCCGTCAGAAGAGCTACTATGACCCAAAGCACCGGGAAGTGACCTTTGAACCAGGAGAGTATGCGTACCTCCGAGTAACCACCATGAAGGGCGTAAAGAGATTCCATACTCGAGGAAAAATGGCACCAAGATATATCGGTCCCTTTCAAGTGGTTGCTAGAAGAGGCAGAGTAGCATATCAGTTGGAACTACCACGAGAATTGTCGGAAGTGCACGATGTTTTCCATATATCACAATTAAGAAAGTGCATCGCACCCCCAACCAAGCAAGCGGATATGAGTGAGCTAGAACTGGCTAAAGACCTGACCTACGAAGAGAAACTTGTCAGGATCCTGGATGAAATGGAAAGAACTACCAGAAGTAAGGTAATCAGGTTTTATAAGGTACTATGGGAGCACGACACAGAGGAAGAGGCTACATGGGAAAGAGAAGATTTCTTGAGATCCGCATATCCATACTTGTTCCCTGAGCAACCGAATCTCGAGGACGAGATTCATCCTAAGGGGGGTAGGTTTGTGACACCCTGGTTTTTGACAATTTTTTTTTCAAAATCATTTGGATTTTATTTGCAACTTGGATGATTTTCAAGCTCTTGCAGTTGATTGGATCTTGAAACCTTTTCTCCAGTAACCCAAAACCTTCCTCATTTTTGCCAAAACCTTTCTACATCTCCCTTGGATTAATTTCCAATATTTAATCTTTTCCATTAAACACTTTTCTTTATTTGGGAAATTATGTCATCACTATGGGTTGTGAAGCAACCTATAGTTTGGATGATCAAATAATTCCCAAACTTTTACCCCATCTTCTCATCATCATATGATTCCATAATCTCCAAAAATATTCTATTGTCCAATGGAAAGTTTTGTCTAGAATAATGATTTTATTTCTGACCAGAATCTGCCCATTGTGAAGCAACCCTATTTTTCCTATCTCAGAAAATTCCCTATAAATTCCTCAAGCTCCTAGGGATCCTATCTAGCCCCAATATCCAAAAACATCATCTGGTCCAGTACAATTTTTGAGCAGCAGGACCCTGTCAAGCTTCTGCTTATTTTGAACCTTTGTGAAGGAATTGCAAGCTAGGGGTGCACAATTGATCTACAATTTCTATGGCATGTGTGCACTACCAAACAACTTCCCTCCACCCTGTTTCATTAGTAGCAGAGCTTTCATCTGAGTGCCACAAGCTCATCTAGATTCTGGACCAGAATGGTGGTTTTCAAAGGAACCATATTCATTTCTTCCTCAAATTCCCTCAAACCTTGCCAGTCTATAGTCCTTCCAACCTAGATGACCCTAGACATCTCCATTGGTTCCATATCCATCTTATCTTCTCTCCAGAACCTCCTCAAGTTGCTGACGGTAAGCTGTTGTTGATGATACCTCTCATCTCAGTGGCTTATTGGGCAAGCTAGTGCCACTAGTGGACTGTAGTATGCATGAACGATGCTCCAGACAAGGTGTGACAGGCCAGCGTGCGCCACGGGTGCCTGTGCACGCTGTGACCGCGTAGCCAGCCTGCCAAAATCGCGCTCTGGGCACCGCCAGGCTCGGGTCTCGTCGGAGCAAGACACCTGCGTCGCCGTACCTCGTCTGCTAGTGCCGACCAGCTCCCCGACAGCCACCTAGCCCCTCTAGATCCTTCCCCCTCGCCGGAGAAGCCCTCGCCAGCCGCCTCCGCAGCGCCGCACTTTGAGACCCGTGCGGGCACAGTGGCATCCCCGCCGTCGTCTTCCCTGCAAGCCGTCTCTTCGCGCATTGAATGCCTCTGCCTTCTCCCGTCCCTTCGCACCACTCCACGACGGCCAGCTCACCGTCCTTGCTCCAGTGGCGTAGCCACGTTGCGGTCGTTCTAGAGAGGTCGCCGCCCTGCTCCCTGCCTATAAATAGCTTCGCCCGACCTCTCCGAGCTCCTCATCCTTCTCCCTCCTCCTCTAATCGGCTCACCCAAGCAAGAGCCAAGGCCGAGAGGCCCTCTGGCCTCGAGCTTCGCCGGAGTTGCTCCGCCACCCTAGCTCTGTCGTCCGCCTCCTCCACCCTCCTTCCTAGCCCTCCTGAGCCCTCCATTGAGACTAGTAGGTCTCCCTGGTCCTCCTAGAGCTCTTCCCCGATTGAAATGCTGCCAGATTTGACCTCTCCGATGATCACCGAACGCTGCCCCCGCCGGAGAAGAATAGGACGACGCCGTCCGTCCATCCCCGGAGGAGCTGCGGGCATGTGCGTGTTCGTCTCTGAGCGCCCGATCCATTCCCATCAACTCCGAGCGCCGCCGCCGTCTCTGTCGCCGGCGACCGTCGCCGGAGCCTCGCCCTGTCTGTGTGTTCTCCTCCCTCTCTCTGTTTCAAAATGGCAGGTCCCACCTGTCGGCGACCCAGGCCCGCGCCGAAGTGGTATAAGTGGAGGCGCCCCTCCACTTTACACTTTCGACGTGGCCCCCTATTAGATTTTCTAGTTTTTTTTTAAATTCCAGATTTTTGACCAGACTTTGACAATGAATAAATTTTTATGTATAGCTCCAATTCAATTGATTCTTTTTGCACTGAGTTGGTATTGAGCCCCTTTATTTACTGGCAAATTTTGGTATTTTTCCTATACCCACAGAATATCTGGTTAATAAAAATGCTTTATGTGACATTTTCAATTGTATTTTGAAAATACTTTCAGAGGGAGATTGTGGTGCTTTTGAAGATCAAGAGTGTTTGAACCACCCAACAGAGCAAGGCCAGCCATGATACCCATTTCATGCATGCATTTCTATAGCATTTCTACAGCATTGCATCTTTATAGGCATTATGTTGATTTATTTATCATGGATTAATCATAACAATATTTAATACCTAAGCATGGTGATAAATCACTATGTTTGCATGATGAATTTAGTCGGTTGATCTTGAGTCACCTGTCCGGGCATACTCGTGCAACCACATTTGCCGGTATGGGACGGCCTTGACTTGGCTTGACTGCGTGATCTTTCATCGGTACCTCCAAAGAGGGAGGGTTATGCCCGCGTGCTACCCTGATCAGGTAGGCGGCGATAACCCTGTGAGCCCAGTTGTTGTTTGTTTGTGCCGGCGTCCCCGTTTGGGACAGTTTAGTCCCCGTTTGGGACATTATGGTCCCCGTTTGGGACTATTTAGTTTGGGCCACGACGGTGGCAGGTGTCATGAGGACACAGGGGCCACCCAGGGCAGACCTCCGGGAAAGGATGAGTGCCGGTGGTACGATGAAGGAGTCACGGGTCAGGCAGGTTCTGTTGAAGCAATGCTGGTCCACCCGAGTGGGATCACGAGGCCAGGTGCTTCATGGTGTGGGTAAAGTGCGCAACCTCTGCAGAGTGTAAAAATCTATTCGAATAGCCGAGTCCACGGTATTGGACAGCCCGTCCAGACCTCACTAGATGGTCAATCATATCAATGATAGTAATGATGGAAGAACTCGTCTTGTGTTCAGAAGTACTCGATGGTTATGAGTATTCTGAGGGTTCTGGAACAACCCGGAAGAGAGTAAGTTGACGATCGGTTACCGTAAGTGATTTACTTCGGTATTATCATGTTGATTGCCATGCTATTGTTTGCTGCATTATTTGGTTGTCGTGAGCTTGCGAGTACATTCAAAGTACTCACCTGGCGTATCATGCCAGATGCAGGAGAAGCCGAGGACGGATGTCCCGAGGGTGCTGGCTACGCTAACTAGGATGTGTCCACAGCAGTGTCCCTGTGGATGGAGTTGCGCTGTGTTCCGCTATGCTGTAGAAGTACTTAGTATTCCGAGGCCCTGCTATGTGACATAAATAATGTAGATACTGTCATAGCACCGAGGGTGCCTTTGGCCTCGTCACCATTGTAAAATATGCGCTTGTACCCGACTTCTATTAATAAAAGTTCAGTTCTGTTCTATACCAAGTTGTTGTGTGTTTCCAGAAGACATGATCTCTGGGTTGGAAACACTGGTAATCCGGTTCTCTGAGCCGGGGTGCCACACTGGAATGGCGCTGAACCACCATCGCCATCGTCATCGTCACACCCGCCCTTTTAAGCCTCACTAGCCTGGCTAGAACCTGCTCGAGCCGTGGGTCGGCAAGCTCCTCGTGCCTCCACCCATGATTCGGCACTGCGGGGGACAGCGGAGGTTGAAGCAGGGGGTCGGCCGCCGGAACCCTTCCGCCTCAGGGGAGAGTCTGGCATCGAGGGCCCATCCGGCCGATGCGTCTGCCGCCCTCAGGGACACGCACCCAGAGCACTAAGCCTCTTGAGACCAACTCGAGGGAGAAGAAATGACGCAACAAGGCCACGGAGGGGAAGACACCAACGAAGGCTTCACACAGGAACGCAAAGGCCGAGAGGAGGACACGGGAGCCGGGGTCAATATGGAGCACGTGGTTCTGATAATGCGAAAGCACGGCGGAGAGGAAGCCCGAGAACGACGGCAGCAAGCCCGAAAGCAGAGCATGGATATGCAGGGGAATGGCCGGGGCCTCAAGTTCGCTCTGAGGCCGTGAGCCCGGCCAGATCTTGGTCGCCCCCCATTCATTGGAGCTGGCGGCGACGACCAGCCGTACCTTCTCCAACCCCTCTAGGTTCACCATCGATGACCGGTGAAAGGACGTGGATGTCGCCTAGAGGGGGGGGGGGGGTGAACAGGCGCTTTAAAATAATTACGGTTTAGGCTTGAACAAATGCGGAATAAAACTAACGTTTAATATGTCAAGCACAAAACCTAAAAACAACTAGGCTCACCTATGTGCACCAACAACTTATGCTACGCAAGATAAACGACTAAGTGATTGCAAGATATAAAGCATGAAACAATATGGCTATCACAAAGTAAAGTGCATAAGTAAAGGGCTCGGGTAAGAGATAACCGAGGCACGCGGAGACGACTATGTATCCCGAAGTTCACACCCTTGTGGATGCTAATCTCCGTTCGGAGCGGTGTGGAGGCACAATGCTCCCCAAGAAGCCACTAGGGCCACCGTAATCTCCTCACGCCCTCGCACAATGCAAGATGTCGTGATTCCACTAAGGGACCCTTGAGGGCGGTCACCAAACCCGTACAAATGGCGACCCTTGGGGGCGGTCACCGGTACCCGTACACTTTGGCAACCCTTGGGGGCGGTTCACCAGTACCCGTACAAATTGCTCGGGGCAATCTCCACAGCCTAATTGGAGACCACGACGCTTGCCCGGAGCTTTACACCACAATGATTGAGCTCCGAGGCACCACCAACCGTCTAGGGCGCCAAGGCACCCAAGAGGAACAAGCTCTAAGCTGCTCAAACACCCAAGAGTAATAAGCTTCTCAACTTCTCATTTCCACGTATCACCGTGGAGAACTCAAACCTATGCACCAAATGCAATGGCAAGGGCACACGGAGTGCCCAAGTCCTTCTCAACCAAATCCCACCAAAGCAACTAATGCTAGGGAGGAAAATGAGAAGAAGAATGAAGAAGAACACGAAGAACTCCAAGATCTAGATCCAAGGGGTTCCCCTCACTTAGAGGAGAAAGTGATTGGTGGAAATGTGGATCTAGATCTCCTCTCTCTTTTCCCTCAAGAACTAGCAAGAATCATTGGAGGGACTGAGAGTTAGCAAGCTCGAAGAAGGTCAACAATGGGGGGCAAACTCAAGCTCAAAGGATAAGATGCATTGGGGAAGAAGACCCCCTTTTATAGGTGGGAAAAAATCCAACCGTTACCCCCAGCCCGCACACAAGCGGTAGTACCGCCCATGGGAGCGGTAGTACCGCCCACAGGCAAAACTCAGTAGTAGAAGGGGCAGTGGTAGTACCGCTTAGTACTACCGCCCCTACTACCGCTCGGGCAGCACTGGTCACCAGACACGAAAATCCAACCGTTACCCCCATAGCCCACGCTCAAGCGGTAGTACCGCCCATGGGAGCGGTAGTACCGCCCACAGGCAAAACACAGTATTAGAAGGGCCAGCGGTAGTACCGCTTAGTACTACCGCCCCTACTACCGCTCGGGTGGCGCAGGTCACCAGACACCAGGAAAAGCAGTGTCTGATGCCCTGCGCAAGGAGCCGGAACCCCCCAGCGGTACTACCACTGTGGCAAGCGGTACTACCGCTGTGGACAGCGGTACTACCGCCCCCGGGAGGGTAACAAAGAAGCAGAGCAGCCAGGTGGAACCAGTAAAACCAGAACTACCATAACCTTCGCATATGAGCTCCGGTTATCTTAAGAAGAGGCAGTATGAAAATGCCAATGATATAGAGATGTGAAACCTCTATCAATGAAGAACCGGCAAAAACTCCAACATCAAAAACATCATAGAAGATGCATATGGACTCCATTTTCGACGAACTTGAGCTTGTCATGAAGCTGACCATAAGCTCAAGAACCCACATAGAGAAAAGCCAACCAAGAACCAAGAAAGATGATGATGCCAAGAATGCAATGGTTTGAGCTCTCAACGTACAATACGATCAAGCTACTCACTTGAGAGCCCCCCTTGATAGTACGGCAATCGATCCTATAACCCGGTCTCCCAACTACCATCATGAGACCGGTAAAATAGAAAACCCTATCAAGGTCAAACCTTTGCCTTGCGCATATTCCACTTGAGCTAGATGATGACGATCTTGTCCTTCTCAAGATGGACCAACTTTCTTGATTGCGTCGGCTCGATGAAGACTAGTAGATTGCTCCCCCATACTCCACTATGGGAGAGCCACTCTTCGGCACATCTTCACAAGTCCATTGTCACCACAATGGACGGCAAGCTTCAAGCATGATCTCTCTGTGATGCTTCACTTGAACTTGCACACCGCAACCTTGATGACGATCACCACTTGATGTCATCCTCCATGGGTTGTATGAGATCTTCCTCTTGAGGCAAACCCATGGAAATATACCTAACCCCACAACGAACTCTCACGTAGACCATGGGTTAGTACACAAAGCGCAATGGACAATGCTTACCATACCATGGGATCACTTGATCCTTCTCGGTATATCTTGTACGCTTTGTGTGTTGATCAACTTGGTTCACTCTTTGACTTAGTCTTGATCAACCTTGTATCTTATCTTCTCTCTTCATAAAGATGATGTCTTGAAGGTAAACATGAATGCTCACACAGTCTTCTTCTTCAAGACATGCTTGCAGTAAGCTCAACTCTTTCATGACCAATCTTTGGATAACACCTTGAATACCACCTTGGTCACCATATAAACTCCTTGAAACCAACAGATGGACTTCAAGAAGTACCTACGGACAAATCCTTCGAATATAACTCAAGGCAACCATTAGTCCATAGGGATTGTCATCAATTACCAAAACCACACATGGATAAATGTGCTCTTACAACCGGCCTAGCGCGGGCATGGGCGCCGACGTGATCTTCGGCGCCATCAAACCCCCGCCTTCTCCTTTCTCGGAGGCCATGGCGAGGAGGCGGGGCGGCGCATGGGTGAAGGTTTGACGGAAGGGACAAGAGCCGCGGGAGAGGGGAAAACAGGTGGCGAGAGCAATGGGAAACGAAGGCGGCGTGGAGGCATGCACCAAGCAGTTAGACAAACCTGGCAATAGCTGAGCTGGAGTGAAGAGGAAGATGCGATGGCCCCTTAGCGTCTGCCGCGTGTCCAGCCCAGCCCGCAGGCAATCGGGGCCCGCGACGCTCCGGGACACCTTCAACAGCTTCGCATAGAAGCCAGCTCGAGCGCGCCTTGGGCCCGGGGGCTACTGTCGGCGTTCTGGGAACGGGGGTACCTAGACCTACCTGCCTGCGGCCCAGGGCATGGCCCACTTCATCAGCCAAGCACAACCAGACGCAACCACACTCAAGACGAGGCCCTCGCGAGGAGCCTAGCCTCGTGAGGAAGGACATCGCAAAGACCCGCGAAGGGGTGGGCCTCCTCAGGTCCCCTCCGGAGCGGCGGAGATCTCTATGTAGGGCCCAGCCTCAGGAGTCAAGGGTGACGCAAGGAAGGCCAGGCGGGCGCCAGCACGCCAGGTGGAGCAGTTTCCCCTTTGGTGTAAAGGGGGAAGGACATACGCGGGTTCCCAATGCACCACCCAAAGGTTTCCATTCCGGTGCAACGAGACCACGACCATGAGCCCCGCAGGACAGATGTCATCGCCGAGCCCACCTCTGCATCATCGACAGCTACTTTGCAGGCGAAGACCGCCTTTGGATAGGGCGGGGTTGTACTCCTGTCCCCCTTCAAAATTTGGCCACTTTGGGATCCCTTCCCGCCGTTGAGATAAGGGAAGAGGACCAGAGCCACCGCTATATATGGAGGGTAGGTTGCACCGTAGCAAGCAGGATGAACGGGAGGGAGAACACTCCACCACTAGACTAGCAGAGAACCAAGAACACCACTTGAGCGCCCTCGCGAGGCCCCTCACCACTGTACTAGTTCATCCACCAAACCTCCTCGAGAGGCAATCCACCAAAGAAGGAGTAGGGTATTATGCTTCACAGCGGCCCGAACCTGGGTAAATCGTCATGTTCATCTGCTTCCTCGCCATTGCGCGAGTTCATCGACCCTATCATAGAGTAGCGAGCTTGGTAGGGCGAAGCGGCAGGGCAATCTTCATACACACCCCTATGTTCGAACCTTGAGTGTTTTGCGGAGCCCGAAATCCGACAAGCATAGCCACTCAACTTCCTAACATCAAGATTCTAACCAAATGATTGTCACACAGAAGCAATACTTCAAAACTGGAATTGACTCTCAAGCAATTTAGTCTACAAGTCCATGGTTAGTAACTCGTCATCCTGAGAGGTAGATAGTTAGCCTAGCTCTTAACCCTGTAGAAAAGAAGAGGGTGACTCAGAATAGAATGACTCGGGAAGAGGAGTAAAAAGAGCCTTACGTTCCCTTCCACAATCAATTCCCTTACATAACTAAAGTATTTCTAGACTCAACTTCGACCATTTTGGCTTGGTAATCCTACAGTCAGTCAGGCTCTGATACCAATGCTGTTGGGACTCCGATCCTAAGCCATAAGAATCTAGCATGTAACACTTCACATTACATTGCGGCCTCACGCACGGTTATCTCCATGGCTGCCACCGTACCTGGGCTGGGACTGTTTGCGCCTTTTGGCTCATGAATGTGAATATGTCGCTAGCATTCAAATGTCAAAGAACCCGGGTCGACATGACTAGTCATAGAACCCAAGTAGCACATCCGTACAGGGATAGGCATACGTAACCCAGCAATGTAGGTGTCGGCCTCAGCGTGTGTAGACGAGTCATAGCAAGCTACAGGGACTCCATTACACCGTGGGACATAAATGTCATCAACTGTGCGTAGACGAGTCATAGCAGGCTACATGGACTCCATTACACTGCGAGACATTTCCCCGAAGGGACAGACACCGCAGCAAAGAAGGATACATGCCGGTCAATCAATGTGTCCGGAGCAGTAGCAAGCTACCAAGGCTCAGTGGAAGCACAAAGAGGCAGTTCCCTGTAAAGAGTACTACTAGAGGCACACAACTAGGTGTCGAATCCCATACATACCGTTACACGTCACACGTATGCACGACATGTCCGATATGCATAGATACAACTATGGCATCACAACATAAACATACAACAACACAACATTTATTTAGAAGGCTCAGAAGAGCCTTACATAATATGTTCATACAGGTAGGGGTCACATGACCCGACACTCAAGTCATACAAACATATTCATACAAACCAAGCGGAAGCTTAAAGCTGTCTGAGTACAGACAGTTGAAAGGTAAAAGGCATAAAGCCTGACTATCTACAGCCCATCCCAGGGCATCAGATCGTAGCTGGGATACTAGCTACTCGGCGTCGTCGACGTCTAGACAGAACCCACCAGATGGGTCCATATTCTCATCTGCAATAGTTATTAAGCAAACATGAGTACAATCATACTCAGCAAGTCTTTAAAACAGACCTAAGCTATTCATGCTCATGTTTCAACAAGGGGAGTAGTGTGGTTTATGCAGCAAGCCAGCTTTGATTCTTGGCTAGCCTATACTACGACTACCAGTTCTTTGAACAAGTTTTGAGATAGCGCACACAAGTCCACTAACACCACATCAATACACCACCATGGATCCGCTCCCATCACCCACGAGAGTGCCATCCACGGTACTCACACTTGTCTTGAGTCTTTTAAGAGTAACCATTAAGTTATCTGTGAACAGCATAAGTTCTCCAAGTAGTCCATATACGAGGACGCGGCTATTCGAACAGATTCATTACCCTGCAGGGGTGCATTTCTTCACACACGCTCTCGCCACTTATCGTTGTGTGCTCATAAAACTAGGCACCTCGGCAACCTTCAAGCGGAAGCCCAATGAGGGAGTCGGCCACGACCGTCAATCACACAAGACCCTAGTCCAGGCTATCGCCTATTTGAGACTAAACCAGCACGGAAGTCCGGCCAAAGTTTCCGCTACGGCCTCAAACGATGTGCGCAGGGTTCCCATGCCCACCGTTCGGGTGCCACTTTGTACACCGTGCCACTTCCTACCGCGTCGTAGCCCACCCCTAGGGTCAGCGCTACGCACGGCCTCCAGCATGGCTACAAACACCAGAAACTACTTGCAACTCCTGGACAGAGGACTAGGCGGTTGATAAGTCGAGCGGGGTCATATTTCAGGGCCCAGCATGTGGTAGTAACTAGTCTTGGATCACAAACACGGAACTCAGTTCCTAAGAACGGTCCCAATGAGACAACCCTCTATGTACTCCTACATAGCCTCTCATCGCTACCTTTACCAAATCGGGTTCAACATTTAGTTCGTCACATCAGAACAACATGGTTTCACTCCGGTTCATCACCCAGATGAATCAGACCTGACACAACTCTAAGCATAGCAAGCATAGCAAGCAAAGTAGGTAAAGCACATCAAGGCTCAAGCATCTACCAGGTATGCTAGGTTGCATGGTTTAGCTATTTACTGTGACAATGACAGGTCATGCAGAGGAATGGGTTCAACTACTGCAACAGATAGACAGTATAAGCGTTTGTCCTAATGCAATAAACAAGAGCAGGAGCAAGAGAGTGGGATGCTATCAGTATGATCAATGGGGTTGCTTGCCTTGCAGGTTGGCTGGGAGGTACTCTCCTTTAGGGGGATACTCGAGGGTATCTGATGGAGCAGAACCTACCGCGACATAGATGGAGTAGCAATCAATACACGACAAGTGCAACAATATGATGCATGATCATGACATGGCAACATGCTATAGTTGAGCTAATGCATCTATCATTAGAGTTAAATGGAGTAAGTTTGAATATAGGTTCAAAATTGTTCTCCATATAATATTCCACATATTGCATTATTGCAAAATGTCAATGTTCATCTATCTAGGTTGCTCTAACATGCATGGTAATAGCACCAATGGATTCCTTGGATTTTTTTGATACTTTTTCATATATAAATTATTTCAATCTGAGCTACATATTAATTTCTATGATTTTTTCTAAGATTTTAGCATTTTCTGGAATTAAATTAAATCAGAAAGTCATTATTGCATCAACATGACATCAGCATGGCGTCAGCAGGTCAACTGACCGTTGCCAAGTCAAATCTGACAGCCAGGGCCCACACGTCAGTGACACAGGGCTAATCCCCGGTCAAACCCGGTGCTAATTGGGCTTTGACCCCCTGTGGGGCCCTCCGTCAGCGTCTGTTAGTCGTGTTAACCACGGGAGGTTAGGCCCTAATGATGTCCACGTCGGACGTCGCCGGAGTCTCGCCGGCGGTGACCAAACCGATGGAGGCTTGACAGGGTTGTTACCCCTGGGTATGCCAGGAAGAGGGAGTTCCAGTTGCTTCCCAAAAAAACTATACGGTCGGTTGGGCAGTGGCCAGCTGCCTCCCTAGCCAGCTGGCCCACCGACGGCTGAACCGTGACCGGCAGGAAGGGCCGGCTGACCCCCTGACCGGCTGGCCCGTGGCCGGCTGCACAGGAGCCGGCCATCCGGCCCCCCGGCCGGGCATGCCCAGCCGCTATGCGATTAGCTCGCCCGCTGACCTCCGGGCGGGCAAGTACCCGTCCCATCCTACCGCGACTGGGTACGCTGACGGGACGTGACCCCCACGACGGACTCCGATGTAGCTGCAACGGCCGCTGATGCACGGACGCGCATGGCTACAGTCCGGCAGACTGTACCGCTGAACGAAGACTGATTGGGACCCGGCGGAGCCACAGTACCTCTGCGCCACCGTCCACTCCGTTACCTGCCCCGGCGTGGCTACAGCATTGCCAGCCGTACCGCTGACTTCGGCCGGCTGGCGCTAGACGACGCCGGGCGGGGCGGCCCGTGCCGCGGCAGGTGAGCGCGGGCCAATAGAAGAGCCGGCTGGCGGGCCCCAGCTGGTGATGAGACCGCGCAGCCGGCGGGCCCTACGGGCGACGAGACGGCCCAGCCGACGGGCCCCCTGGCCGGCTGGAGAGGCTGCCAGCCGGGTCCCCCCTTGCAATATCCTAAGAGTACTGTATACCGGGGGGTTGGCCTATAAAACCCCCCGAGGCCCCCATGCATCGGGCAAGCGACACACACGCACGGAGGCATTCGCACCTCTCTCTCACCCACGCATAGCCAGGGAAGAGGAGCCGGCTGCTCCTTCTTCCACCCCTAGACGAACAGCTTGAGGAGCACCATTGTAACATCTCTCCCCATCCAACTAGACCAGCAGGACTAGGGGTATTACCTCCCACGGAGGGCCCCGAACCTGGGTACGTCGCGTGTTCATCACCGCTCGTGCCTAATCCCGCTCCCGGAGCCCGTCGGCGTCCTTCGGCCCCAACCACACTCGATAAGCCACCCCATGGCATCTGTCGTGACAAAACCACGACAGTTGGCGCCCATCGTGGGGCCGTCCGCGGCACTGGCCGGTGTCACGCTCCTGGCGGGACCCTTCACCACCTCCCTCGGCCACCCCGCGTCCGGGCAGAACTGCACGCTCGTGGGGCTTGCTCCGGCAGGTCCTGCGGGCGACGCGACCGGCTTCTCCGACGAATGCCTCGGCCGTGACCTCGCGCTCGACGTCGCCATGATCACTGGGCACCTCGGCAAACTGAGTCTCGCCGGCGAGCCGGCGGCCGACGAGTACCCTAGCTAGGTGCTCGACTGCACCGATCCACCCTCGTCCGTGGGCGCGCTCGCCACGGGCGAGGCCAACGGCTCCCGCGCCTGCGTAGGAGTGATGGTCACCACCTCCTCCACCACTTCGGGCCGTGCGCGGGCCGAGGCCGACGCGGCCACCGCCCGCGCCGGTACCTTCGACCCGCTCGCCGCTACCCTCCAGGGTCTGAGCACCCCCATCACTACGACGGCGACCCGGCCACCGCCACAGCCGAGCTGGAGGCGGCCCGCCGTCTGCTATTCGAAGACGCCAGCGCCCTCGTGACGAAGCGGCGCCACATGGAAGCCGCGTAGCGGGAGTACATCTCCGCGTATGGTCTCACCCCGTCTGGCCCCGAGCCCAGCCGGCGTGGGGCGGTGCGCGACCGCGGCCACGTGGTCACGGAAATCCTCGGCGGCCGCCTTCCCATCTACGACACCCCCGTGGCCAACCTGTGAGCTGCCAAGGTAGCCTACGAGGATCTGGCTACCTTGGTGGGCGAGTAGCATGCCGCGCGCGAGCAGCACATCAAGGACCTCATCGACACTGCCAACGCGCAACAGGTCGGCCTCACCCCCGGTGGGGCCGTCTCCGAGGTTCCCCGTCCCGAGGGTGAAGGCACTGGGGCTGCCAACCGTCAGCCGGCTCAGCACTCCAGTTCCCCTCACCCCTCCGGCCGGCGGAACGAGGGAAGCAACGTTCGGTGCACCCAGCTGCGCGGGAACGAGCAGCCGGCCGTGAACAGCCGGCGCAGCAACAACCCGGTTGGCAGCAACCGCCGCGACGAGGCGCCGGCTGGCGGTAGCCGGCGTAGCCGTGGGCACACTCCGCCTCCGTGGCAGGACCCGGCACGGTCCATCCCGCCGGTCGTCCACGCTGAACTCGCGGCCCGGCTTGGGCCGCGGGTGCCCCACAGCGAGAACGACGCGCGGCTCCGCCTCGACCGGCTGGCGCAGTCAGCTCTCCTCGAGGAGGAGGGCTCGATTGGCCCGGCGTGCTTCGGCCCCCGGATCCGCAACGAGCCATTTCTGCCCGGCTTCATGCTTCCCCGCGACACCCCGAAGTACACCGGGGCTGCCAAGCCGGAGGACTGGCTGATCGATTACACCACCGCCGTCGGCATCGCCAGGGGGAACAAGCGCGTAGCCGTCCGCTACGCCCCCCTTATGCTGATCGGCTCGGCCCGCACCTGGCTGAATAGCCTGGCAGCCGGCAGCATCAACACCTGGACGGACTTCGAGGAGGCATTCGTCCGGAACTTCACCGGCACCTAGAAGTGGCCTGGCCGGCCCCGCGAGCTGGCCATGTGCGTCCAGGGGCCGGAGGAACCCCTCCGCGACTACCTCACGCGCTGGACCGAGCTCCACAACTCCTGTGAGGGGGTGCATGAGGTGCAGGCCATTCAGTATTTCATCGAGGGTTGCTGCGACGGCACCCACCTCAAGCACAAGTTCTTGTGCTCCGAGCCGACTACCCTGGCGGACCTAATGGCCAAAGCAGACAAGTACGCCACGGCCGATTCCTTGATGCGGATGAAGGCTAAGGCACCAGCCAAGCCGGCTCCGCCACCCGCCGTGCCGCGGGCGGCCGCTGACAACCGGCCGCAGCAGAACAACAAATGCAAGAACGACCAGCCCGACTCCCGCTACGGGAGTCGGCAGGTCGCCACCATCGAGGAAGAGCAGCCGGCTGGCCAGGCTTCCGGTCAGCGCCAATGCACCGGCAAGGCTACCTGGCAGCCCAAGCTCACGTTCGAGAAGATGCTCGACCTCCCATAAAAACACCATTCCGGCGCCAAGCCGGCCACGCACACGCTCCGGCAGTGCAGCTTCTCACAGCGGCTGGCCCGGGGGGAAGGCATGCCGACTCCTCCCGTGCCGCCTCCCCGCACGCCAGCTCCCTCTCCGGCTCAGGCCCCGGCTCCGGCCCAGAACGACGGCCGGCTACTCGACCAGTTCCCCATCCAAGATGGTTCTTACGTCGTCTTCACCAGTGAAGAGACGGACAAGCACGCCCAGTGCCGGCTCCACCGCGAGGTGAATGCCACCATGCCCGTGACTCCCCAGTTCATGCACTGGTCCGAGAAGCCGGTCACCTGGAGCCGGGCGGACCACCCGGCCGTAACGTCGAGCCCTGGCAGCTACGCCCTCGTCCTCGATCCCACCATCGCCTCCGAGAGTTAAACATGCCGCTTATCTCGGGTGTTGATCGATGGGGGCAGCAGCATCAACATCCTCTACCTCAACACGATGCTTAAGCTGGGGCTCAAGGTAGAGGACCTGCAAGAAAGCCGAACCGTTTTCCATGGCATCGTGCCGGGAAAGTCCTGCACCCCTGTCGGCAAGATCCAGCTCGACGTCCTCTTCGGCGGCCACAGCCACTTTGCCGTAAACCAGTATGGTTCGAGGTAGTGGACCTCAACAGTCCCTACCACGCGCTGCTGGGCCGGCCGGCTCTCGCCAAGTTCATGGCGATCCCCCACTACGCCTACCTCAAGCTCAAGATGCCGGGTCCCAAGGGCATCATCGCCATCGCCGGCGACTACAAGATGTCAACCGCGTGCGCGCGAGCCGGCAGCTGGCTGGCCAAAGCCCTGGAGATAGCAGAGGAGAAGCGGCAGCTCGACCGGCTCGTGGCCCACACCTCTGGCCAGCCGGCCATACGGGCTCCTCCATCCCAGTCGGTCGGCGAAGCCTCGTTCCAGCCGTCCAAGGACATCAGGCAGGTGCCGCTCGACCCGGCCAACCCCAGCCAGTGCGTCACCATCGGCTCTCGCCTCGACAGCAAATAGGAAAGCGAGCTCTTCGACTTCCTCCATGAGAATCGGGACATCTTTGCATGGTCTCCAAAGGACATGCCGGGTGTTCCGAGGAAGTTCGCCCAGCACAAGCTTCACGTACGGCCGGATGCGAAGCCGGTCAAGCAACCCCTACGCCGTTTCTCCGAGGAGAAGCGGCATACTATTGGGGAAGAGATCGCCCGGCTACTCGCAGCCGGCTTCATCATGGAAGTATTCCACCCAGACTGGCTGGCCAACCCAGTCCTGGTGCTAAAGAAGAACAAAACTTGGCGCATGTGTATCGACTACATGAGCCTGAACAAGGACCCGTTCGCCCTGCCGCGGGTCGATCACGTCATCGACTCCATGGCCGGCTGCGACCTCCTATCCTTCCTGGAAGCCTACTCCGGCTACCAGCAGATCAAGCTGGACCCGGCCGACCGGCTGAAAACCTCCTTCATCACCCCTTTCGGATCCTACTGCTACATCACCATGTCCTTCGGCCTGAAGAATGTAGGCGCTACCTTCCAGCGCTGCATGCAGAAGTGTCTCCTGCCTCAGATAGGCAGGAACGTCCACGTCTACGTTGACGACATCGTCGTCAAGTCCAAGAAGCACTTCAGCCTCTTTGACGATCTCCGGGAGACATTCGCCAACCTGCACGAATACAAGATCAAGCTCAACCCGGAGAAGTGTGTCTTCGGCATCCCCGCCGGCCAACTCCTGGGTTTCTTCGTGTCCGCCCACGGCATCGAAGCTAACCCCGAGAAGATCAGCACAATCGAGCGCATGCCCAAGCCGACCCGGCTCCGCGACGTCCAGAAGTTCACCGGCTGCCTCGCCTCCCTTAGCCGGTTCATCAGCCGGCTGGGCGAGAAGGCCTTGCCCCTCTACGGGCTCCTGCGCAAGACGGTTCTGGTCAAGCCGGGCTGCGACCCCTCGAAGAGGCCGGCAATGTTCGACTGGTCCGACGAAGCGGACGAGGCGTTCCGCGGCCTCAAGCGGGCCCTCACCAGCGCGCCCATCCTGGCTGCACCGGCCGAGAAGGAGCCTTTGCTCGCCTACATCGTGGCGACCACGCGCGTCATCAGCGTCGTCTTGGTGGTGGAGCGGCCGGAGGAGGGCAAAGCACTGCCAACCCAACGTCCCGTCTACTACCTCAGCGAGGTCCTCTCCGCCTCCAAGCAGAACTACCCCCATTACCAGAAGATGTGCTACGGCATATACTTCGCCGCCCAGAAGATCAAGCAGTACTTCGAGGAGAACGTCATCACCGTGGTGAGCATAGTGCCGCTGGGCGAAATCATGAGAGGCCGGGACGCCACCGGCCGGATTGCCAAGTGGGCCATTGCCCTCGCCGACTACGAGATACGGTACAAGCCGCGCACCGCCATCAAATCACAAGAAATGGCTGACTTCCTCATCGACTGGGCCGAAACCCAGTTTGTGCCGCCTCCGCCCGACTCCACGCACTGGCGCATGCATTTCGACGACTCGAAGATGCGAGCCGGCCTTGGAGCCGGCATCGTCTTATCGTCCCTGAGGGGAGACCAGCTCAAGTACGCACTCCAGATCCACTTCGCCGCCTCCAACAACGTGGCCGAGTACGAGGCCCTCGTCCACGGCCTCCGGCTCGCCAAGGAAATCGGCATCCAGCGCATCATATGCTTCGGTGACTCCGACCTCGTAGTGCAGCAAGACTCTGGCGAATGGGACGCCAGGGACGCCAACATGGCCAGTTATCGCTTCCTCGTCCAGCAGCTCACCGGCTCCTTCGAGGGATGTGAGTTCCACCACGTCCCCCGTGCGGACAACGAGGCGGCCGATATGCTGGCAAAGATTGGCTCCACCCGGCAGGCCATCCCAGCCGGCGTCTCCCTCGAGCGGCTGCTCAAGCATTCAATCAAGCCCTCCCCCGAATCGGAGTCCATCTTCGTGCCGGCCAACGCAGCCGGTCCATCAACCGACCCGGCTGTCCAGCCGGCTCCATCTGCGTTGGTAGCTTCGGCGGCTCCGCCAACCCCGGCGGTCCAGCCGGCACCTCCGGCTCCGACTGCCGGGCCGGCCGTGTCCACGGCAGGCGGCTCCGAGTCCGCGGCAGTCATGATGACGATCAACACCCTTTCCACCGATTCACTCCCGGGGGCTGGCGAGCCGGCCCCGGGGGCTGGCGAGCCGGTCCCGGGGACTGGTCTCCCAGACCCGGGGGCTCCTGCCGCCTCCATTGCCCCGCTTGAGCCCGAACCGGCTCCCGTCTCGGCTCCCTCATGGGCCCAGCCCATCATGGCGTTCCTCCTACGCGGCGAGCTCCCCTCTGATGAGGCCACAGCAAGGCAAATCCAGCGCCGAGCTCCAGCATACGGCATCATCAACCGCGAGCTGGTCCATCGCAGCACCACCGGCGTCTTCCAACGTTGCGTCGAGCTGGAGAAAGGGCAAGAGATCCTCCTCGACATCCATCAGGGCGAGTGCGGGCATCACGCCGCCTCCAGGACCCTGGTGGCCAAGGCGTTCCGCCACGGTTTCTTCTGGCCGACTGCTTTGGAGGCGGCCAAGCGGCTGGTCTACAAGTGCGAGGGCTGCCAGCGCTTCAGCAGACAGAGCCACCTGCCGGCTACTGCCCTCCAGACCATCCCCCTCTCGTGGCCTTTTGCCGTCTGGGGGCTGGACATGGTGGGACCTTTCAAGACCGCACGAGGCAGCATGACACATTTGCTGGTAGCTGTCGACAAATTCACCAAGTGGATCGAGGCCAGGCCAATCAAGAAGCTGGACGGCCCCACGGCCGTCCGGTTCATCGAAGACATCACGGTCCGCTACGGCGTCCCGCACAGCATCATCACCGACAACGGCATGAACGTCGCCAAGGGCGCGCTAGCGCGTTTCTGCTCCAAGCAGGGCATCCGGCTCGATCTGGCGTCCACCGCCCACCCATAGTCAAGTGGCCAGGTCGAGAGGGCAAACGGCCTGATCCTGTCCGGCATCAAGCCCCGACTCGTGACGCCACTGATCAGGTCAGCCGGCTGCTGGATCGAAGAGCTGCGAGCTGTCCTTTGGAGCCTCAGGACCACGCCTAACCGGTCGACCAACTACACCCCATTCTTTCTCGTGTATGGGTCCGAGGCAATCATCCCTCCCACGCCCCGCGAGCGGGGGCTACTGGCACGGTGCACACACCTCGCCAAGGCCTTGGCGTCCTGGTCCCCGTGTGGCCTTGGCGTCCTGGTCCTCACGTGGTGCTCTCGAGCGAGCTAGCAGGCGAGCGTCGCCTCACCCTCACTCGGGGGCTCCGTCGCGGCTGAGTGCGTTGTCTTAAAACCCCCTAGAGGCCCACGCCCCCTGGAGCAAGAACCAGCAGAATGGATTGGTTGCCGCTTGAACATCAAGGGAGGCGCTTGAGCATCGTGCCCCAGGAGCCTCACCAATCGCGTGGCTCCTCGCTTGCTCTTTGGTCTCGTCCTGGTGATCCGGACGCCCCAATGGCGGTCGAGGCCGCGCCCCTTTGGTCTCGTCCTGGTGATCCGTACGCCCAAACGGTGGCGGGGCATGCACGAGATCGGGCCCTGCAGACGCAGAGTGCCGAAAGGGCCCCCCAAACCGCCTCACTCGCAGGAAGGAGGAACGTCCCCAAGCTCTCCAAGTGCCACTGGCTCACTAGGCGCCATCGCCAAACCTCACGACGCGGAAGCCTGCCGCGGACGCATCAAGCTAAGTACTCTAACCACGATCAAAGGGAAGCCTCGGTTAACAGTAACGCAGTGACCATAATACGTAATGAGAGTGCTAATAAAAGGGCGCAAGCGCCAAAGTTCGTCACACACCCGGGAGGGCCCCCCATGATTTTTGATTACAGGTCGAGGAAAAGAGAAGAAGGTGAAGGAGCCCCCTTCCCAGGGGTTACCGCTCCTGAGGCCCCGGCCCCGGTGCGCCGGCGCTCAGTCGGAGTCCTCCTCCTTGATGGCGCCGCGGTGGCACGTCGGCGTGGCCGCTTCCCGGACAGGGAAGCGGCACCACCGCGGCTGGCTTCCCCCAAAGTCCGGGTGCGTCGGCGTGGCGGGGCGGTGTAGCTGTCGTCACTCGGGCTCCCCTCGGAGGAGGTATCGCTGCTACTAGAAGCATGGCGGCCGTCGCCAAGGCCAAGCTCACCTCTAAGATCGCCGCTACCGCCGCCCTCCGGGCAGCACTCCAAGCGCCTACCGTCCTAACCGAAGATCTTGACGAAAAGCGTCGCGGCGCCGCCGCGCTTGAAGTGGAGTGTGGGCCTACCCTCCAGGCCATGGGCGCGGGAGAAGGTCTGCCACCCGCGGCTCAAGAAGGGGGTGCCTGCAGGGGTAACCTCAACCTCCACCCACAACGCGCCGCTGCAGCAACCGTCGGCCTGCAGCCACAGACCTGCGGGCGCGTCAACCAGGAAACGTCTCCGCGAAGGAGCGCGGAAGTTGCAACCAGGAGCTCGCCGGCCTCTCCACCTGCACCAGGAACTCCAGGCCCGCGTTGGCCGTGCGGGTTTGCGGATGCGGCGGCCGTGCACCGACTGCAAGTTTCCCTCCCCGGCAACGGCCGCCGCACCCGCCGCCTCTGGCCGCGCCTACGGAAGCGCCGGACCCAACCGAGGGGCACTGCCAGTGGCGTCTCGGTATACTTGCGAGGGCGACCCCTACTCCTCTTGGGAGGTTGTTGGTCTGGTACGCCCTGACAGGCCTTTCCCTTCTTGGCGGCAGAGAACCTCCTCACCGGCGTCATGATGGGGGAGATGAAGGACGAAGGTGGGGGAGCAAGGAGTAGGAATGGGCTGGGGGCTCAGTTCCCCCCGCCCATTTATAGCTGGATGAAGGCCAACCGGCGTCTCCCCTGTTTCGGGTAATGATGGTCCCGCAATGTGCGCCGGTTGTAGGTCAGACGGAGTGGTTGCCGAGGCGTCATGGGGAGTGGAGGCGATGTGCACTCCTCAGACAACGCATACCGGGCTCGATCGGCGTGCTGCCCTACCTCATGTCGTTTCATCTGCTCCCGTTGGGTCACATCCGCATGGCCGGAGGGGGGAGAGACCACGGGGAGACAACCGCATTCAAGGAAGGCAATGACGGCCGGGGAGGCGCGCAGGCTTCGCGTCTGCTCAACTCAGGGCGGTTCCCGACGTCTTCGGGGAGCCAGGACGCCCACATCTCATTATGCGCCACGCGTCAAGTTGGGCCCACAGGCGGTTGGGGCCCGCGGCGCTTTGGGTCATCTTCTATGGCTTCGCCCAGAAGCCAACCCGAGCGCGCCTTGGGCCCGGGGGCTACTGTCGGCGTCGTGGGAACGGGGGTACCTAGACTTGCCTGCCTGCGGCCGAGGGCGTGGCCCACCTCGACGACCAAGTATGGCCTAGCGTGGCCTCACTCAGCACAAGGCCCTCGCGAGACCCCAAGCACGCGAGGGAAACATCGCCAAGACCCGTAGGGGAGTAGGCCTCCCCAGGCCTCCTCCCGAGCGGCGGAGATCTCTATGCAGTGCTCGGCCTCGGGAGGTCAAGGGTGACGCCAGCCGGGCCAGGCGGGCGCCAGAGGGGACAGTTTCCTCTTTGGTGCAAAGGGGACAAGGATGAGCGCAGGTTCTCGGGGCGCCCCGCCAAAGGTTTCCATTTCGGTGCAAGGAGACTAGGCTAGTGGGCGCAGCAGGACGGATGTCACCAGCGAGCCCACCACCGCGTCACCACCACCTACTTTGCAGGCGAATACCACCTTTCATCAGGATAAGATGTACCTCCTGTCCCCTTTCAAAATTGGCCGTTGTGGGATCCCTTCCCACCATTGCGACAAGGGAAGAGGACCCGGGCCGCTATAAATAGAGGCTAGGCTGCTCTGTAGAGACAGAGACACGACACCACCCCGAACGCACCCACGAGGCAACTAACCACTGTACGAGTTCGTCCACAAACTTCTTCGTGAGGCAATCCACCAAAAGTAGGAGTAGGGTTTTATGCTTCGCAGCGGCCCGAACCTGTGTAAACTCTCGTGTACTATCTTCTTCCTCGCGATCGAGCGGGGTCATCACGTTGTGAGGTTGGAGGGGTGAAGCTGTTGGGGATCTTCGCACACGCCTCTGGGTTCGACCTTCGTAGGGTTTTGCAGAGCCCGAAATCCGACAAAAACCCTCAAATCAGCTAGAAGAAACATGAATCCACGGCGATTTCGGACGGGTGATTAAAAGGGCCGACGGACTGGGATAAGAGATGAGCGGAAATATTTCAGTAGATTAGTCACGTGGTTCTTCATGGGAAAAAAACCAGTACCAAAGATTCCCCAATCGGGCGAGCTGGGTCGACAGCGAGCAGCGTCGAGAAAGTCAGTGTCGATAGGCCGCGGCAATCGGCAGTGGAGATATGCAGTGGCATTTTGCGGCAGCCGGCGGCGGCGACAGGCGTCGAGCTAAGTGTTTGCCGCGGGGATAGGCGGTGAGATGCATGGAGAGTCCCGGAGTACTACTGTTAGTTTAGGTGCTAGTGGGGTGGGGAGGGGGAGGGGAGGGGAGCAGGCGAGGGTTTTGTGACGTGTGGGTGCTGAGTTTTTTTTTCAAGTGGTGCTGAGGGATTCTGTCCTAGAATAATGTGCTTCAGAGGAAACAGTTTATTAGATCCAACCGTGTGTGATAAATCCTATATAAATATTACTGTCAAGTAAACTAGCACTCTAGTGTGATGGAGATACATCATAATGATAGTCCTCGCACAGTTTCAATCTCAGTAAAAAATATAATACACAAGCATAGATATAATACACACAAACTAGATAGATTCAATCCAACATTTTTTTTTTCGAAACAGTCAATCCAACATCTCATCTTCATGCTTGATGGTTAAGATTCTCTAGGAACTGGGCATACGCGGCGTGCGCTATCCTGACAGAATACTTTTGCTTGAAGGAGCCAACGACGCGTCCTCTTGCATGCGCCAGAACACTCGAGTACGTGTTGTTAATCTTATGGTTGCAGAACAGGCATCCATAGCCCCCATTCTTCCTAACACGCTTGTTATACTTTCCAGCCATAAGCTCTCTGAGCCTTTGCCTCTTGAACCTCTCCTGGACGTCTTCATCCTCGCAGTCCACATCGTCAGATAGCACCTATACATAGTAAAAAATGTGACGTCCGTATATTTTATAATGCGAATTCGCAAGGCATAGTTTATGAAACATACTATATCATGCGACAACGTGAACCCTAAATCGAAGCTAACTGGTTTGATGCCAAAAGTTGACATGCCATGTTTTGGTAGCAAACCAATCAGCCTATCGTATGTATTTACCAAAAATGGATATATATATATGACCAACCAGTTCTCCGTCCGAGTTGTTGTCGTCGCTGGAGTGTTCGTCGGAGTCGCTGTGGACCACCGGCTCCGGCTGGGGAAGCACGGCGGTGGCGACAACGTCAAGGCCAAGCTGCTGTCCGCGCGATACGTCATCTCTGACGATGGCAATCTCTGTGCCCACCTTCACACTGTGCTCGGGTGCTTCACCAGCACCGCTGTGGTTACTCCCTCCCATGGTGCAGGGAGGCCGTTGATGACGATTGAGAACGGCGGCAAGGATGCGGAGGGGGGGGTGAGAGAGGATTCTGTGTAGCGAGAATGTTGAAACCAACGGCTCGGGCACGGTTAATAAAGGGGAGTTGGGACATGAGAGGGAGGCGGGAAGCGGTTTAAAGGGATGGCTTGCCTCCCGATGAGGCGCATGCACGCCGGACTGCTGGCATGTGCACCGTCAATTCACACGTCTGATGGCACGTCTCCAAGCGAAACTGCTTAGCGAACACGTCTCCCATCAATTCAACCACCTTCTCACACGCATCCCGGTCAGCCTGCGAGGCGACCTGCTGCTAGCATGCGTCCTGTCAAATCATATCTGCATGCATGGATCGCGCTTGATACTGTTTGACCAACTTTAAAGAAAGAAATAGAAATAATTACCATGACAAATATATATGATGTGAAAGTACATTCAATAAAGAATCCAATGGTAATAATTTTTAATTGTAAATGTTAACATTTTTTTCTTAATTTGGTCAAAGTTTACAAAGCTTGACTTTCTCCAACGCTAATACGCGGAGTAAATAAAAAAAGTTTGGATTAATAAACCGTTTGCGATGTAAGCGTGACATTTCTGTGTTGCATTTATTAATAAGCCCCCGTTTGCAAGAAGCTTAGATGAAAACTTCTCTCAAATTGGACGATTTATTTACCATGACCTATAAGTTCCATATCATGAAATCATGTCAATATTTCATGAATTCTATCTTAGCTGGGCGTTTGCTACAAATTTATAGCCAAGAGTCAATGTTTGCGGCCCCGAGATGTTCGAAATTTATTGTTTTTCCTTCCATGGGGACTAAACATGCACCCAACACAAAAAATGAATTTCTAATCCATTCGGGCGCACAACCGCTTGTGCATATAGTTCAAATTTGAATTTTACAAATTAAATACCTAAGGAATCAACTTGATGTATATAATTTCTTAATGTTCTTTAAAAATCAAATTTTAACACTACACTCCTATTGTCACATGTGCACTACATAAAAAAGTTTGATATGCATGCCTCGAAGTGACGGTGGTGTGGTGGGACGAGTGGGGTGTGGGGTCCGGCACACAATACACGTCGTATGTGCGCCACCACGTGGGGTTGTCCGGTTAGTTAGGCATCAAGCTGACAACGGGGATTACTCAAGTGGGTATATTGGACTCCCATCCCCATCCCCATCACCGCCCTCCAATTCCCGTCACCCTCTCCGTACCCGTGCGCGGAGATAAAATGTTTCCCATCCCCATCCCGATCACCGCCCCCCCATTCTCGTCACAGTCTTCGTACCCATGCGCGGGGATAAAATGTTTCCCATCCCCGTTGCCACTTCTTTATCCCCATGGGGAAACCTAACTTGCATTTAAGAACAACATTCGATAGTATTTCAGTAAAAAAACAGTACTCCAACGCAATTAAACAATAAGTTGTGGCTAAGATTGGGATTTCTTAGGGATATTTATGCCAGATGGGTGGGATCTGTAGAAATTTGGGTGACCGAGGTCGCAAATTATGTGGTGTCTACTAATTTCAGAGCCCACATGTAAGTACTTCATGGTTAAGGCGGGTAATGCTATGTATATCCCCTCACCATCCCTGTCCTGCACGCTGGGTAAGGTATTTGACCCACCATCTTCCCTATGGGAATTCAAGCTGGCACTTCACCGTGCCCTAATATAGTAAACACCCATGGGATGCGGGTAATAGTTTTAACCATTGATAGCTTCAGGTGAGGCACACGTGCCACGTCAAAAGTCATGCATTGGGTATATATTTAAAGCAACTCGATCATGACCTTTTCATGCATATGTTTATGTGTCATGCATGCGGAGGACCATGGTCCTCGTTCACTCACTCATGCGGTTACCACCCACACACCCATTCGTTGCCCCCGCGTGGTCTATCACCTTGGATGGCGCGCGTGAGAGGGGTTTGATCAAAGGTGGATTCATCTTAGTCCGTGTTTCGGCGAATATCATGGTGAGATTACGGACGAAAGTTTGGGCACATGTGTGCATGCGCGTGCGCATTGTACAAGTTGTGAACCTCCGTCTTTTCGATTTGCAAGGTGCCACATGAAAGGTGTGCATTGGGTATTCAAAACATCACACAACACCTTCGTATATATGTTAGGGCAGCACGGAGGCGGTGGTTGTCCTCGGACACTGCCCCCTCTCACTATTATTAGTGTCACTCCCATATGTGGCCTCGCGTAGTTTTGTACCGCAACGAGAGAGGTTAATTATTGTGGATTCTTTTTTGGTCAATGTTTGTGGTAGGCCATGGGTGTGAGATTACATGGTATAATTTGAGTGCGTGTAATGTACGCATGAATGTCTCTCCCATCGGCTCGAATGGGTTGTATATATATACCACACGTCATGAACCTCGCTTTTCGTGCGGACTTTAAGCTTCCCGAGGAAGGTGTGCCACGCTAAAGTTTGTGTGCTGGGTATGTAAACATCACACAACACTTCCATGCATATGTTTGATCCACGCTTAGACGGTGATTGTCTTTGGATACTCCTTCGTGTGGTTGTCATTGGAAAGTCCATTCCTGGGCCCGCGTGGATGTCCATCACATTGACTGACAACGAGAGAGAGGTTACCATGGTGGAATCTTCAATTGTTTTGTGTTATGGCATACATTATATAGGTCATTTGAGTTTCCTTAGCCAAGTCTGAGAACACGCCTCCAAATGCGTGAATCTTTCCCATCGATGCTCGGCATACTAGTTGTACGCGTCATGAACACTCGCTCAGGGGGGGGGGGGGCTTTCCCGTTCCAAAGCATGTGACCCATCAAAGTTGCACATGAGGTATATATTAATGAATTCAAACGCAACACAACATTTCCGTACTTATGTTTGCACCACCAACAGGTGATGGCTGTCTTCGACACTCCACCGCGTGGTTAATTATCGGCGCCACGCCCATTCATGGGCCTCGGTGGACGTCCATCCTTTTTGACCGACAACGGGAGAGGTTTGACTAAAAGTGTTTATTCTTTGGTCGGGATGTCCGTGTTTCGTGGCGCATGGGCCATAGTCTATCTTTGACCGGAAAAGAAATGGGGTTGTTCGACCATGCTGGATTCATGTATATGTTTCATTTTCGTGTTACGACATGAGTGATACGCAAGACCTGTTTGGGGGCATGTATTCGCGGCTAGGATTCCCGCTCCACCGACACGAAGTGGCGACGAAGGAGACATGTGAGACATCAAAGTTGCGCATTGGGTATTTTGAACGATCAAACCACCCTGTGCATACATATTTTTGTTCCACATGTAGGTTTGTATGTTTTTTTTTGAGACAACGCAGGCGTGTATGTGTTCTGACCCCTTTCCCACATTTTTTTTGACGAAATGATACTTTATATTATTATTCCAGGAGTAAATAGCAAACGATTCGAATGTACCAACCATTTGCGATTGTACACTCAACAGAAACCATTCCATCCACCGTTGGCACATCAGCACGGTCCACTGGTGGGCGCCGGACACGATTGGGTTCCGCGAGACTTCCCTCGTAAAAATATCTACCACCTTGAGCCATTTGAAAAATGGCGGTTTCGCGGGTTTTTCCTCTTTGATAGCACACACTTATTATGTTTCGGCTGTGTGCGATGTTTGTTGCTCCCGCCCTGGCCGTGCCGCTTCAATCCCGTAATCTAAATTTTCAGTAGCCCCGACATTCCCGCCTAGTAAAATTTTCAGTAGCCGCGCGGCATTTCCTCAAACACCACCTACGCCCCTGCCCACCACAAAATCTCTGCTCAGATAACGTAAAAAAAAAGAGGAAAACCTCCGCTCCCGCTCGCACCACTCCCCTCCCTCGCTCGAACCATAGCTAGCCCGTCGCCACCGCCGCCGCCGCCCCTGACTCCACCGTCATCTTCTGCAGGCCTTCCCATGACTATCTCGAAGTCCTCATGAAGATCCATCACAAGGGGTTTGGACTAGAGTCGTCCGTGCAATCGACAATAGTGCTCCTCCATGTCGAATAATGCATGCAGAACTTTGGTCCACCCCGTAGTGTCAGCCTATGAAGCACCCTCTTCCCCGCAGATCCCCATCCTCACCCACACTCCAAAGCATCGCTGCCTCATCCCGGCTATGCTTCTTGGGGAGCTGGAGGAGCGAATGGCCAAAAAGAGGTATATCGAGGCCTGTCCGCTGGACGACGGCGAGGTGGCCGCCGAGGCCCCCAGACGCGGGCTATGACACATCTTAAGTATATCACCCCCGCCCCTTCTTGTTCAACCTCCTTGGATCTCCTCCATGCCCCCCCCGGTGATCTACTCTGCTTCGCTGTCAGGATTTTGCCTTCATCGCCATCGTGACCCTTTTATCATTACTAAAGGTCGCGTTCTATATATATGGCAGTGGCTCGGCATCATCAGCTGCCAAGTCAGACCTCATTGACGACAACGACAAGGCGCCCTATCCGTCTCTTCCAAGGGGAAATAGCCCATCCATGACATCAGGGACGTCACCCTGCAGATGTGTTGTTCCAAAGGCAAGGAGATAAGATGCCACAACAGGAAGCGCATGGTGCGCACCCCCACTCCAGGCTCTTCCAAGGGGTATGAATTGTTCAAAAGTGCAATTTGATATGTTGGAGTATGAATTGTTCAGTTCAATTTCAGTGCTGATGCGTTTGGTTGTCTGTAGTGAGCATATACCTTGTTTAGCGTGATATGTGGTTGTTTGTAGTGACATATGTCCAGTTTCATTGCTAGATTTGGTTGTTCAATCATACAATTGGTTCCCGTTAAAGATGGTGTATTTAACACGCCCCTGTTTATTTCAGTTTTATAACAATGTGATGTTGAATCATACAATTTGATGTTTAAGCACATGGTGCGTTCTATCTTCTATGCAATTTCAACAATACTGATATGAATGGTTGTTTGGTTGCTGTTAAGTCTGATGTAGTGAGCATATGCTTCCTTTAATGGGTTTTTGGTGGTTTGTGGTTATGATTTGTCCAGTTTCAATTGCTATATTTGGTTGTTTGTAGTATGCCTCTGATCTCTTCTGCTTTGCTGTCAGGAATGTGATATGCTGGAGTATGAATTGTAATGTTCAAAAGTGCAATTTGATATGTTGGATTATGAATTGTTCAACTCAATTTCACTGCCTATGTTTGGTTGTCTGTAGTTAGCATATACCTAAATTTGGTTGTTTGTAGTATGCATCTGATCTACTCTGCTTTACTGTCAGGAATTTTCCTTCATCGCCAACGGGACCCTTTTGTCATTTATGGAAGTCGTGTTCTATGGCGATGTTTTGGCATCGTCAGCTACCAAGTCAGGTCTCATTGACGACGACAACCTGTCGTCGACAAGTGCACCCTACGCTCGAGTATGAATTTTTCAGTTCAATTTCACGAACGCCTATGTTTGGTTGTCTGTAGTGAGCATATACCTTGTTTAGCTATTTTTGGTTGTTTGTAGTGAACATATGTCCAGCTTCAATTGCTAGATTTGGTTGTTCAATCATACAATTGCTTCCTGTTAAAGCTGGTGTAGTTAACATGCCCCTGTTTATTTCGGTTTTTCTAACAATGTGATGTTCAATAATAGAATTTGATGTTTAAGCATATGTTACGTTCTATGCAATTTCAACAATACCGATATGAATGACCATTTGGTTGCTGTAGTATGCCTTGTTTATTTAGTTATACACCGCCTGTTTTTTTCACTCTGTGATGTTCAATTATACCATTTGATGTTTAAGTACAAGCTTTATTCTATGCAAATTCAACAATACCATTATGAATGACTTTATTTGGTTGTTGTTAAGCCTGATGTAGTGAGCATATGCCTATTTTAATGGTTTTTGGTTCACATGGCTATATTTGTTTCCCATGTTATACTCCCTTCGCCCCATAATAAAAGACGCTAATACATCCAATATGTTTGTGCATTGGATGTAATAAGATCTTATATAGTCGGACGGAGAGAGCATCATGTGAGGTAACTAATAAAGATTGCTAGTACAATGGGTCAAAATGTGGCAATTAAACTATTTATTTACAGTTTGTCCAAGACAACAGTGATATGAAGTATATTAACTCAGAACTATGTACCCTTTTTACTGCACATAATGAGTTGTTAGATGACAATCTCTGTATCTTTTTCCTTTGAAGTGGTTCCCAACGCAGTCTACCCAAGATCACCTCTCAAACTACATGATTGTTGGACATGCAAATGTACATGTATTTCTACCAGACTAGAATGACTATCTGGAAGTCATGAAGATATTGAAGGATGGGCAGTCGACCATCACAAGGGATTGGTCTAGAGTCGTGTGTGCAGACGACATGGAGGAGGGCACACTATGGGCATTCCGCTTCACCTTTTACAGGAATCAGAATATATTTTGCCTCTTTCTTTGCCCTCTTTAATACAAGTATTCAACCATCGTTCATCATTCTTTATTTGGTGCTTATGTAATTCTTTCGTTGACGTAATTCTTGAGCATATGTACCTGTGAATGAAATAATGCATTGGTTGATGAACCTATCTATGTATATGTAAAAAGCTATTCCCTATTTCAAATTCAAATTCTGTACAATTTTAAATTGTAGTGATTAAAATAAAAAAATGCTCTACGGGTCATTATGCCGCACACGGTTTGGAAGTCTCAACGTTTGTGATATACCTCATGATCCGACACATTTCACAGATAGAAAACGGGTGCGACCATGCACACAGTTGCCGTTTGCGAACCATGTGTGATTTTAGTTAATATAACAGACGGTGCAACCGAATGCAACGTTGGTGATACAATCTCTGTCGCACACAGTTTAAAATGATGAACTGTTTGTGATGTAGTATGCATCGCCAACGTTGGACCATAGAATAGTGCGTGCGATACTTATTCTGTCGGACACGAGTACGACGTTTCTTAAACCTATCCGATACTTGTACGACGGTTAAATTATAGTCTTAGTTAAATATCGTCAATGGTTCATCCAATATAAGTGTTTGTGATATACCCCTTATCATACACGCTTCATAACCATGAACTGTTTGTGATTTGGTGCACATTGTAAATGGTGAGCCATAGAATAATGCGTGCGATGTTAGGGTGATCTCACACGAGTTGCAAGGATGGGTCGTATGGGAAGTCCACCATATCTCAAATGGTTGACCGGTGACTGTCGTTTGTGAAAGATGCAAACAACCCATACACTTAGTTTTGCCAAACGTTTGCGTTCGCTGGACACCATCGCCAACGATTATTCTGTGTCATGTGGATGGACACCCCCCCTATCGCCCACACATGCAAGGCGACAATTTCAAAGTATGTCACGGAAAGGGGTTAAAAACCATTTGTATAGCACGTCGCTGCATCGGTGATATTATCCAAAGTCTCGTGAGGTTGTAAAAAATCCGCACGACACTTGGGGGCTGATGTGCCAAGATTTCATGTCAGCACATAATTACAAGACCCGGTTCATCTTAGGAAGATGAGCCGGCCCTTGGGGGCTACAGGTTAATTTTCTTCAAAGTTAATAAAGACCCGACTCATCTCAAGAAGATAAGCCAACCCTTGGGGGCTACAGGTCGATTTCTTCAAAGTCAATAGAAGACCCGTCAAACTCAAAGAGATAAGCCGGCCCTTGGGGGCTACATCACTGTCTTGTATTACCTACTTCAAAGCATAAAGTACCAACTTGTCATGATCATAAACAGTCGGTCCTTGGGGGCTACAACTATAGTCCAATATGTCTATTTTGAAGAACCAGCTTTCCATTTCCATAGTAAGTTGGTCCTTGAGGGCTGAAGATAGGATATAATGACCAAGCAGTAAAACACGAATGTTACCTGATATTTTCTTGAAGAGCATTGATCAAATGGATCTCAAGCTCCTGGTTTTCAGACTGTCGAGTCAAGTACTACTGATGCATGTCTTCAACATCAAGTCCAGATAAGCTCGGGACTTCCAGTTTGGTTTCCCCTTTTCCAGATCTACCGGCTCATCCTTAGCTACAATTTTTTGCTAAGGAAGTGGAAACAACAGGAATCTGGAAGCACTCCTTGACAATGACAACATCTGGATCGCTCTGATCAGCGTGCGGAATGGGGTCATTAAACATGAGCCGCCGGACTAGGAGGACGCGCAGGGCTGGGCGGACAAGAAGATAAATCAACCGAGGTTCCTTCAACATCCATCGTTGCTCGCATAAAAACCGGTTCATCGGCCTGGGCACCTCAACATCAGCTGCCGGCTCAACTGTGACATCAGGATCGTTGTTCTTGGAAGGATCAACTTCAACAGCTATTCTCTCAGGAGGGGTTTTTTTGAACATCTTGGCTTGCAGCACCTGAGGTTGACCCGGCAGCACGCTTCGACACAAAAGCTTTCGCCCTATAGTTGTCAGAAATCATATGTTATACTAAGGAAGAAACAACTCAACGGTCAAGTATGCAAAAATTTATACAAAGGTCCGACACTTACCTGTGATTGATGTTAAAAGCAGGAAGCTATGTTGCAGATGAGTCGCTCGAAGACAAGGAAGATTCCTGATAAAGTAACCTTGATAAAATAAGAGGTTGTTTAGAGAAACCGGCTCTTGAATGAAAATTGGTTGGACTATGTGGCACCTCAAGGTGCGGCTTGCAGGCTGGTGGTGCGTGAGACAAGCCAGGGACTAAGTCGCCTGAATCACTTCGGGTTTTGTGTTTTGATTGGCCAGCAAATTGATTTTTCTTCAAAGGAAAATCGGGAGCTAAGTAAGCATTTGGATGTGATAGTTTAAACTTTCGGACGGTTCATCTTGGTTTTCTTGGAACAAATGTCTATGAGGAACTGGAAGAAATTGGAATTACCTTAGTATCACCGGCTTGGTTGGATTCTGAGTCACCCTGACAATAAGGCACGTCAGCAAAGTTTAATAAACAAACAGACAAGAGACTCAAGTCCTACCTCAGAATGCTCCCCCAAAGATGATTCGAGAGCCAGGTCATCCTTTTGGTGTGATGAAGGAACAGGGGCTGAGGCGTGACATTCCAGAAGTTAGAGACCTCCTGCAGCAATATAAAGCATAATATTGGAAAGGCGGGTTAAATAAAATTGACAAAGGAAGAAAATATACATGTCAAGAGAGATCAAATACCAGAGGTGACCGATTCTGCAGATAGAACAGACCCAAGCCGGTGACACCACATTTTTCCTTTGAATCAGCAAAGAATCTTTTTGTTTCCTTGTCAAGGACATCATCTGATAAATCCTCATTGGAAAAACACTGAGCATCGGACGGCTCCCCCGAGTACCTACACATCAAGCTGCTTCTCACGCTGATGGGTTGGATCCGCCATTTCAACCAGCAACGGATCAAGTCAATCCCGGTCAATCCATGCACCGTCAGGGCCCTTAGCTTGGTACGAAAAGGCGCCATCAGATCTCTTTCTTCATCTGAGGGCCAACCCATAAATTCGATATTATTTCCAAGCCGCTCCATCCTGTAACCTGGAAGAGGATTTTCTCCTACGGGGCGGTGTTTTTGCAATAGAACCAAGTCTTATTCCATCCTTCTGGATGACTCACCAGCTTGCATTCAGGAAAAAGGCTATTCTTTCTTTTCTGAACAGAAATCCAACCAACTTGCAAGCGGCGCCATTTTTGTTCTCGGTCTGGCGGTTCAGATAGAAAAATTCCCTGAAAAGGGTTACAAGCGGCTCTATCTGTAGATAAACTTCGCACATGACGTGAAATTGACATATGTTGGTCATTGAATTAGGTGAGATATCCTGAGGACAGAGGTCAAAATAAGGCAAAAGGTCTCTGAAGAACTTTGAGCCGGGGGTCGAAAACCCCTGCATAGGTGGTCAGCAAAGATGACAACTTCCCCTTGTCGAGGCTAGGGATAAGGCTCTTCCTTGGGAGCACGCCACTCTATTTCCTTTCGAGCCGGTAGGAACACTTGGATCACCAGATTCTCCAAAGTGAGTTTGGATTCTTGGGATCTGACCCAGTTACAGACTTTTGCATTCTTAGGGGCCATGGCGTGTTACGGAGCAACTACAAAGTATATAAGGAAGATAAGCCTGTGCATAACATAAGCCGCCAAATTACGGTTATTCACAGGTGGGACAAATTAAAGTTTCTATAGAAAAGATGTTTAAGCCGGCAATGGTTAGCAGAAAAACTTTTAAGCTGGCAAAATCACGTAAATGGGGCACGAAGGCATATCATATCTTCACAGGACTTAGCAAAAATCATGCACAAACAAGTTTCTACCGACATGGTTGCTACGATGAATCTAAATAAATGTGGGAAAAGGAAGGGTACAAGTGTTCTAGTCGGCAGAGGAACCGAACTGGAACATTCAAAAGTACCATTCGGGGCAACATTCTCAGATCTGTTTGCCGGAAACAAGATGTGGGCAATACAACTAAACCATGGACGTTAAAGGAATGAGTGGCTTATGGATCTACAAGCAATCATTCGGACAAACACAAAGAACATGGTATGAACATCGATTGAATCAAACCCTAATGGGGAACAAAGTGCACCAGGTCGTATTGGAAGCAAAATGGAGACGGCCGCGCTCGCTCCGGTGACTGCGAGGAGATCCGGTGGCGTGAAGAGTACAATGGGGAGGCTTTGACGTCGTCCTTGAACTCCGGTGGTGCTCGACTGAGAAGAAAAGCGAGAGGAGGAAGAAGAAGTGGAAAATGAGTAACGGGCCCCCTGTGAATATTTATAAGGAAAATACCCGAAGGGGCAACTGGCAAGCGCGGGAAACAAGGAGGCGTCATAAATTTTGGAAAAAGTAACGCCTTGATTTTCGGGATGAAACGGATACGTGCAAAGATTCGTTGTGATGTCATCATGGTTTCCCTAAAGTTGCCGTGGGTGACGTCATAGGTCGATGGCACAAGAAAAATCACAATTCTAGAAGTATCATAAGCCGTCATTTGGAGAAGCTGAGAAGACACCAATACAAGCAGAAGATAAGCCTCCTGGTGAAGGTAAGGGAGGTTGATATGAATAAATTCAAATCAACCTGGGGCTGAATGTCGGGGATATAACCCCGCGGTGTAACCGGCCTATTGGACCGGGTCAACATACTGGCGGCTTATGAATCACACTCAAGATGGGCTGCACTGTTGATAATAAGGCAGGTGATGGTGACTTACCAAATAACTCAGATGGCGGCCCAACACGTGAAGATGGCGACTCAAAGCCCAAGAGGTAGAAGACGCAAGGAACTTTCCTTGCTTGAGGAAAAAGGCAAGTTAGAGATGTATTAGGTCACGGATCATAATATGACCCAGACTCTTGTAAGCCCAGGGTCTCGACCTGTATATGAAGGCGAGCCCCTGAGGCCAATAGACTTAGGTTACAAACCCTTGAAAGCTAGGTTAGCGATTCCGCACCCTTGTAATAGAGATCATCATCAATATACACACCAAAGCAGGACGTAGGCTTTTACCTCCATCTGAGGGGTCGAACCTGGGTAAATCCGTCTCTCATTCCCGATTAACCCCTTCGAGTCGCCACACATCAACGATGGCCTCACACCTAAGTTCTCCTATGAGGACATCTACCGTGACAAAACCACGACAATTACCAAGTTTGGCAACCAATCCGTGTGCTTAATTTCGCGGATGAATCCGGCCTCCAGCAGTTTTGCTAGTTCAGTACCCATAGCTTGACACTTAGGTTCGGAAAATCGGCATAACGCCTATTTGACTGGCTTGAAGCCTGCGATTATGTTCAGGCTGTGCTCAGCGAGTCCTCGTGGGATTCCTGGCATATCTGAGGGATGCCAGGAGAATATGTCCCAATTTTTGCGTAAGAATGTACGCAATGCTTCGTCGACTGCAGGATCCAGCTGAGCTCTGATGGACGCTGTTTTATTTGGGTCCGTTGGGTGTACCTGGAATTTGACAATCTCATCCACTGGTTTGAAGGAAGTGGATTTGGGCCTCTTCCTGACGGTGACATCGTCCTTGTCTACCATTAAGAGGCGTGCGGTTAACTCTTCGGCCGCGAGGGCCTCGGATGATGCTTCTAGGGCGAATGATGCGGTTTTATTTTTGGCCCGGAGGGCTCTATCCGCGTCACTTATCATTGTAATGACACCATTGGGTCCTGGCATTTTAAGCTTCATGTACCCATAGTGCGGTATGGCTTGAAACCTGGTGAAGGCTTCATGCCCCAGCAGGGCATGATAGCCACTGCCAAAAGGTATGATATGAAAGGCAAGTTCCTCGGACCTATAGTTTTCCGGGGTACCGAATACCACATCAAGGGTAATCTGCCTTGTGCACCGTGGCTCTCTTCTGGGGATAATCCCCCGAAAAGTAGTGGAGCTGTGTTCGATGCGAGAGCGCTCAAACTGCATTTTGTCCAAGGTATCTTCATAGATGAGGTTCAAGCCACCGCCGTCGTACATGAGCACTTTATGCAGCCGAAAACCATCTATTATGGGACATAGAAGCAGAGAGGGCGGTGTTCGGTTGGACCTGCTTCTTGGCTGGTCCTCCTCATCAAAGGTTATGGCTGTGCCTTCCCAAGAGTTCGTGGCTACCACATGATGTATTTGGTCGAGTTTCCAAAGAGCTCTCTTCCTTTGATTCTTTGGGAGAAGGTTTCGTACATCGTCAGGACGTCCGTATGGTCACCTGGCGGTGTGTCTGATTGCCTTGTTGGGAGTGATATGCCAAGGATAGCCTCCCCACTATTTGCAACTTGCCGAATGACCCAACAAGCTCGGAGGCAGCGAGTCGGTTTTGTGTTCGGCGATGCAGTGTATGGGGCATGGCTTGTCCATTAGTTCGGAGAAGTCACAGATGTGGCGACGGGCGAGCGTGTTTAGTATTCCATTGTCCCGACAATTATGCCGGAAGGCCGCTATGGTTTTTTGATCGTCACAGGCCGTTAACTTATTATTGGTGAGGAGGAACCGAGCCCGGTAATGGTGGACTGTTTCCTCGGGCTGTTGTGCGATGTACATCAAGTCCCATATGTCGGGCTTCCCCGAATTGCTCGGAGAGTAAGCGATATGGGCGGTGGGTGGGAACAAATTCCTTATTCCGATAGGCCGAAGGTCATGAGGCGCGAATCGGGCATTATTTCCGGATTGTCTACGGTTCCAAGCCTGGCTTCCGTACTATGTGAGCCATTGGGGTCGTCCGAGACTCGAACATAGACCATTCTCAGTTCCGGAAGGTGGGAAGACGAGTCTTCGTCCAGAATTTCGACGGTGGCTACCAGATGTGTAATAGGCGGGACACAGATTTCCCTGTCATCGAGCTTAAGGCCAATCTGGTCGTGAAGGGAGGGTTGATCGCTATTTACCCCCATCGCCTGAATTCGCCCCAGTAGTTCATTCAAGGATGAGATGTCTCTAGGGGCCAAATCTCCGGCATACGTGGAGTCAGTCTACAACAATGGTCCTCCCATGGTTTCCGGGGACAAGCCCGGTCGTAGCTCGGCGAGTTGGGAACCAGGTACGCTGATCGGATCAGGATTGAGAACCGGATCCGAGGTGGGGGCGCCTCTGGTTCGCAATCTTCAACCGCCGAGGCTGCGGTGCTGGTGCTCATGCGCTCTCCAGGAGGGGCAACCAGCTTGGTTAAAACGAGATCTCCCCTGGAGTCGGCGACGAACTCTAGGTTACCGAACCTGAACTTCTGATCGGGGGCAAAGCTTCCGATCCGACCTAAGCGGCCAGTCGGGTCTGCGTGCAGCATGACGCTGCCGAATGCAAACATTTGTCCGGGGACAAAGACGTCTCCGTTACATATTCCGTTGTTGAAGATCAAGTGAGCCATCAATCCCATTGGCAATCTCATGGTGGAACTCTCAATGAAAGCACCAATGTCAGTGTCAAAACCGGCAGATCTCTCATAGGGGGTCCCGAACAATGAATCTTGGGTTGATGGGTTACAGGAAACAAGGGAGACAATATTTACCCAGGTTCGGGTCCTCTTGATGGAGGTAAAACCCTACGTCCTGCTTTGATTGTATTGAATATGGGGTATCGAGTACAAAGTTGATCTACCTCGAGATCGTATGATGTGGTCTAAACCCTAAGAGTAATGAGCTTAACTTACCCTATGAACTAAAACCTTCTTGGTTTATATAGTCACCAGGGGTATCTAGGGTTACACGATGTCGGTTACATCAGGAAAGGAATATGGCGAATCCATCATCTTGTACTTGGAGTGCAAATCACGTCCTGAGAGATTCCTCCTTGTTTATGGTGTCCGGACCTTCATAGGGCGGCCCACTATCCGGCCCGCAGTGATAGGCCTGCAGCCCGAGGACCCCTTAATCCAGGACTCCCTCAACAACCATGGGGCCCTTGGTCACCAATTGCTTCAGACGGTGGACATAATGACCATTAAACTCTTTGGCAAGAAGGACATCCCTAAGAAACTGCCAACTCACCGATTCACATGCCTTTTCAAAGTCTAGTTTAAAGATGACAACATTTGAATTCCTAACTCCAAGATCATGCACAATCTCATGTAGACAAAAGATCCCATCCAGGATAAAACAACCTTCAATAACCGCAGATTGGTGGGGGCCAATTACCCTGTGGGACACAGGTGAGAGGCGTGTAACAAATCCCTTAGGCCTTGTTCGGTTGCATCTGATTTGAAGGGGATTGAAGGGATTTGTGAGGGATTAAATCCCATTTAAGTCAAAATCCTTCCCAATCCTCTTCAAACCCCTCCAATCCCCTTGGAGAAGGGATTAACCGAACAAGCCCTTAGAAGGAAATTTAGCGATGTTATTCATCAAGGCGACAACCCCCTCCTACTCTCAAATCTGATTGTGAAGTAGGGAACGTTTTACTCTGCGGTGCAACGTGGAAAGATCAGCAAGGAGACGACCCACACCCTGCTGGACTTGGACTTATCTTACAACTAAATACAATGACGAAGCGTGAACTAGATTCAAGCGGGGTCCAGATAAAAGCACAACCTAGAAACAACCAGGGTAATCCATGGGCGAGTATGATTTTTTTAGGATAGGTTCAACTACTATACATGTATGCGCATTAAACAAACACTATGGACTATTTTTTATACCACACACAACAAAGCTTGGTTATACGTGAGTTTAGAATTGATTCGTGGATTCCATCACCTGAACGCCTGGACTCAACCGGTTGTTGATTCGATTGTCGCCGTGCTAAGCCACCGATGTCCGCGTCCAATCACCGAGGTCCTGCCACTTCTCGATCCTTTAAGAGCCGAGGTTGTGGTTTTGGGAATTGGAGGCACCACACGTGAGGAGGCTTTGATAGCAGACTACGACCATGTCTTAGTAATTTCTCCTCAGTCTCCTCGCCGCTACAAGTTGAAGTTTGTGCTCTACTTCTGGCAGCTATGCTTGCAAATATTTTCATAATTCACAATCCTACCTTCTACACGGACAACTACGTCCTTGCCACTGTAGTAAGGGCATCCACTGTCCCTTCAGCTCGAGGGCATTGGCACAATAGACCGCTTCTAGCGGGCATCCAAGCTACTCCCTCCTTAGATCATAGCATCATTTTTTTCTAAGAGTAAGCCGATGGCATACCATATTTTTATAGAAGATAGAAAGTCACATTTACATGAATCTTGCAAAAGATACAAACATCCTCGCAAGAGGAAAACCCACTCCACACTCCAACACCTAATACACTTAAGCCTACTCTCTCACAAAGCGTTGTAAGCCTTCAACTTCAACACCTGCACATTTCTATTCCGCAAGCTTGTTGAGGATCATCATAGCATGATTTATCATATCAACAATGCCAACAACACCATGACACATCATCAGGCAAAGCTTGCTATAAATAACGATACAAAACAAATTGTTGATGTGTAGATGCCTTGCTTTGCAATCTTCTCAGGGAAATCAGTGTCTTGTCAAAGACACATTTGATGTATGGAGCGTGTTTCCTTTCAAACTTTTATCAGTAAAATGCTCATAAATGAATAAAATCTCACAGGTTAAGAGAGAGAGAGAGAGAGAGAGAGGCCAAAATAGCCCAACTGAAGGGACCACGGAGCCCCTCAAAGCCTACAAAATGGAAGGCACATGTGTTGTTTGGTTTGATGCTATGAAGACTAGTAGAACGCCCGTGCGTTGCTACGGGCTACAGTGCATATATATATAAATGAATCAAACAAATGATTAAGGTCATCTCCAAGGTCAAAGATTAGTTTAATATGTTAGGTGCACGCGTATTGTCATAAGACAACAAGACCCTTGTCTTTGGAAGGTGCCCGTGCGCTGCCATAAAAAAAATCAAGGGTCTTCAAACTATTATTTTTGGACGTCGGCATAATCCATCTCGATCTCTCTCATACTCTGTAAAAAGAAACATATATACAAATACACATTTTGTATGATCACGACCAAGAAAGATGGTCCCTCCATACCTCTCACACCCTCTCAATAAAACAAGTTAAAATGTCCCTTTGTGGTCCATTTCACTTTATGATCAAGCACAAATGTGCAAACCCTTAGTGTTTTTCGGTAGTCTTAGATTCCTATTGTTTTTTTTGGTTTGACAACTTTGTTTAAATGATTATCACATCCTTTACAAGAACTGGAACCGACAAATAAGGGGGTGATTCCCCTAGACCTCTCAGGCCCTCTCAATAAAACAAAATCGAGCAAGTTCATGTGAATCTGCATTTACTTCTCGCTCCCGGTGCATAATCCTTGCCGTTCCAAAGCTTGTCATCAAATTCCGGCAATCATAAGTGACAACCGCTCCTAAAGTGCGGTACTCCCATTGGTTCTTCGTGGCTTGAATAATTTTCATTGAGTCTCTCCACCGCAAGGGAGTGGATGTCCAATTTTCTATTAACTGCAGGCCCATCAGTAATGCTTCACCTTCCATCGATGGAATGTCCAACCTTGACTGCTTCTACCTGCATGACACAACAACGAAGCCCCAAAACAAGTCACGGAGAATAGCCCTAGGCCCCGCTGCATCCATCAATGTGAAATGAAGTGTCCTTGTTGAGCTTCACACTGCCGGACGTAGATTTACGAACTTGGCGTCGGTGCACAATCCTCCCGAGCAATGGAGTTTGAGACTATCGTCCTCATGCTCATCGATGAGTGCACAAGGGGATCCCTTCTCCTCATAAAAATGCTTCAACACTCCCACCAGATAAACCAGCAGGAAACCATCAGAAGATCCTTGTTGTTGATTAGAGCCCCTATTTTTAGCAGCTTCCTTGTGTCAATTGTCAAGTCCACCCACACATATGTAAAGTACCAACAGAAACAAAATGCAATGATGTTTTCTTTGTTCAAATGGAGTGGGGTTAGGATATAACCATTTTAAGTAAATAAATATGGTAATTAGGATTTTTTTATTGAGATGAACAACTTCTGCTTTTGTCGATGCATGGCTAATTAGTCGGTAGTTTGTTACTTGAGGTGATCAAGCGGATTATTTGTAGTTTTCAAACATACAAATGATGACCATTATCACCACCTAGTTTGTAGAATACTTTCGACCTAGATTTTGTATTTGAGAAATTATAAAGAACATATTTCACAATAATTGTATATATATGTGGATAGACAGTTTAGCAAGCACAAGCTAAATTATTTTAAAATTGTGAAGGGTTAAATAGAATTCACAAATAACAGTAACTAGTAGTTGTTTCTAAAATTTAATTCCATTGCACTTTATTTCTTTAAGAGAAAGACATTTAATCAAATGCAGATGAAATGTCACATAATACTATGCCATCATCTCGCAAGATATATAGATTTGATAGAATTCAACCATATTTTGATTTCTCTCCTGACATAGAGGAGCAAACATGAAATGTATGATTATCACTTAGAACATATCTCAGCAACAAAAGCATTAACAAAATACACAATATACTACTTTTAAAAGAGCAAACTTTGAGGCACAACACAAAATTCCCATATGTACAATATATCACTTTAAAAAGGTAGACTTTGAGATGCCGTAAAACATCACATGCCCATATGTAAAAATGACAAAAGGATAAATAGGAACAAATTCTACAAGCAGGATACACAATATTTGGATATATCAGTACGTTTTATTTGGCCACAATTAAGATTTGTAGATAGGCACCTGCATGATTCAAACATCAAGCGATTGCCATTTTCAACAACATAAATATGGCCAGGGGGGTCACTAATATTCACGTCAAGAATATAACGATGGGAGGTCAAGCCGACTCTAAGAATAAGACCATGAAGTTTACTTGAAACAAGAGTGCATAGTTCTTTCCTTCACCAGTCGCCACAAAATTTCAGCATGTTGTCTCACCTGATTTATAAAGCATTTTCGCACCTGACTCCTTGATTATGTCATTCATAAATAACTAAAATACATAAGTAACTCTCCGCTTTGGAACTGTACCTGGCAATTTGTCATTTTCTAAAATCATATGCTATTATGATGAACTACGAAAGGTGAAACAAAAGTATGTCCTTCTTTTGAGAACCCTACACTTCATCAAGTATAGAAAATATCCAGATAAGCATACATTTAACTGAAGTTCATGGATGCATAAGCCGTAGTAAGAATCAAGTGTGTTAACTTGAGGATCCCCATGTCTCTAAAGTAATAAATTTGAAGGAAGCGCCCTAGTGGGGAAAAAGATGACATATCCAAAATGGCTAGGAATTTATTATCATTATTCTTTGACAAACTCAAGGTAGCGTTACTATTTTTATCAAGTTATATGCAAAATCATTACAGTATGTACCCTCGACATAGGTTGTAGGGAAAGTGCATGTGCGAAATCATTACTGTACCTCCTTTTTTGTTCATACATTCATATATAGCAATGTCCTTGATGTTAGTTAACTGTGCTTAAAGCAAAGTGCCTAAGATATGAATCAGATTACCTGAATTAGCAGCTGGAAGAACTCTGCCCTGTACTATACGGCCTAAAGTACCAGGTTGACACCTAAGAAATGGATGTTTACAGTCCATATTTCCTATCCACATTAGAAGATAAAATTAAATCAAATCAAAGGTCCCCATGCATTGTAACAGGGTGATAAAATAGACACATGGATCATTTGCTAAAAGAGAACAACCTGCTCTCATCTTCAGATCTGCTACCATGCTTCTCTTTCTTCTGATGCAGTCTTTCTCTTTTCTCTCAACATCGCATGCTTCGCTACGGAGTAAACGCCAGATTCCAAGTCCCCTTCATCGTGCATCGATAATAGGTGCAATTTGGTCGAGTGAGGCAAGTGTCTTCTTGATAACACCCTGAAGCAGTTGATGCCTATGAGTGCCCAGTTGCGACTGTGGCAACGAGTTAGTCAGGAAGAGCCGAGCTCGGAATCATGAGCTCCCCCTCAACTATTAGAAAGCCTTCTCAGTGAAGTGCATAAAATGATATCTACAATGATAAAAGTGTCCATTAATAATAGACGTCAAGAGCATCAATTTTGCCAAGCTGATACCCTCAAACCTTCTATACATTAAAATCTACAATTATTCCTTCAAGTCAAAGAAATTGTTATATTGATTTTTTTTCATGGAGAGCTCGCCACATTTTCTTCCATACTTTCTTCGAAAAGGTGTTTAATATGTAATCTGCATTAGACTAAATAATTTTCTATGCTGAGCTTCCAAATCATCTCCTAAATTTAAGGCCTAGACAATCTGTGAGATACTAAATGACCATACTTCTCTGAACCTTAGACTCATACTACAGTCAAAATAATATTTGCCCACATGATAAATTTTGACATTCGCTGGTGACGAAAGGACAACAAAAGTTGCTGCTACATACCTTGTAGTACATCAGTAACAACATCCAAACACAAATAACGGGCATTGATGTCTACTACGCAACTTTATTCTTGTAGACTCGTGTTGGGCCTCCAAGCGCAGAGTTTTGTTGGACAGTAGAAATTTTCCCTCAAGTGGATGACCTAAGGTTTTTCAATCCGTGGGAGGTGTAGGATGAAGATGGTCTGTCTCAAACAACCCTGCAATCAAATACAAAAAATCTCTTGTGTCCCCAACACACCCATTAGAATGGCAAATTGTATAGGTGCACTAGCTCGACGAAAAGATGGTGATACAAGTGCAATATGGATGATAGATATAGGTTTTTGTAATCTGAAAATATAAAAATAGCAAGGTTGCAAGTGTAAAACAGCGAGAACAACGGTGTATAAATGCTTGGAAATAAGGCCAAGGGTTCATACTTTCGCTAGTGCAATCTCCCAACAATGCTAACATAGTTGAATCATATAATCATCCCTTAACGTGCAACAAAGAATCACTCCAAACTTCCTATCTAGCGGAGAACAAATAGATGAAATTGGTGTAGGTAGTAGAACCACCACAAAGTTATCCTTTCCGATCAATCTTTTGGGCCATTCCTATAAGTATCACAAACAGCCCTAGGGTTCGTAGTAAAATAGCACCAATGATACATATCAATCAACCCTAATGTCGCCTAGATAATCCAATGTCACCTCAAGTCTCCGTGGGTAAATTATGCGACATGCATCAAACAATTTTAAATCTATCATATTCAATCCAACACAAAGAACTTCAAGGAGAACCCAAAGATTTCTATCGGAGAACGTGGTATGAAAACATGCAATCAACCCCTATGCATAGATTCCCAAGGTCTCCGGAATCTGCAAGTTGATGCCTTAACATATATCAAGTGAATCAATAGAATACCCCAATGTCACTACGGGTATCCCATGCAAGACGTATATCCAGTGTTCTCAAATCCAATATTCAATCCAACATAACGAGATCTCAAAGGGAAAGATTCAATTCATCACAACAAGATAGCAAGGGAAACACCTCATATGATCCAACTATATTAACAAAGCCCATGATACATCAAGATCGTGCCATCTCAAGAACACGAGAGAGAGAGAGAGAGATTGAACACATAGCTACTGGTACGATCCATCAGCCCCGAGGGTGGACTACTCCCTCCTCGTCATGGCCTCCGCCGGGATGATGAAGCTGGCCACCGGAGATGACCTACCCTCTCTGGCAGGGTGCTGGAACGGCTCCAGATAGGTTTTTCGTCGATACAGAGACTTGCGGCGGCGGAACGAGGAGTCTCTCTTTATTTCTGGGCTTTCTGGGATTTATAGGATTTTTCTAGGGTTTCTGGGATTTATAGAATCACGCCAAACGGAGCCACGAGAGGCCCACCACATATGTGACCACGACTCTAGGGGGGTCACAGCCAGATGGCTTGTGGCCCAAGGGTACCCCCCCTACGGTGGTTCTTTGCTCCAACGTGGCTTATTTCCTCTAGAAAAAATCACAAAAAAGTTTCGGGCGATTCCGAGAACTTTTATTTTCTGCACAAAAAACAACACTACGGTAATTCTGCTGAAAACAACGTCAGCCCGGGTTAGTTCTGAATAAATGTTATAAAGTGCATCAAAGCCATATAAAAGTATTGTAAACATAGGCAAATATGGCATGAATACTTCATGAATTATCGATACGTTGGAGACGTATCAGCATCCCCAAGCTTAATTCTTGCTCGTCCTCGAGTAGGTAAATGATAAAAGAAATAATTTATGAAGTGTGAATGCTAGCATAGTGAATAGTTTTGATCATTGATAGTTTCAGTCACTTTTCTAGCATCATAACCAGCAACTTTTTCTCATAAAAATCATCATGATAGAGTAGCAATCAATTCACATGTCATGGTTCAAACAATGCACTCTATAGAAACTTAACAATCTATGCTCTTGGTCACCAAACAATTTTAGTGCATCATCAAGTCTAAGTAAGAACTCCACATACTCAATTATCATATACTATTTTATGATTGATAATACTCAAGGCATATTTTTAGAAGAAACAACATCCATTGAACACATAGAAAGATAGGGGCTTAATGTTTCGTCTCCCAACATACTTATCATGAAGATAATTGTCAACAATAATGAACCATGATCAAATATATTTGAGTGGATATATATGTTTAAATATTTCCCCACCACATGATGCTTGCCAACTAAAAGATTGAGGTTGGAATAGGAAGTTGACTCAACATGAAAGTTAGTAACATGAAAGTAAATAGATTGTCCCTTCGCAGAGGGAAGCAGGGATTTGCATATGTGCCAGAGCTCATTGTTTTAAACAGAGATGAATATGTAATTTTGAGGGGTGTGCCTTTCCTGTGAATGTCACAACCGAGTATTTAGATATCTTCCATGATAATCACATTATTGGCGGTTCCCAAATAGAATTTAAATTTTTACTCCCCCTCCACCATTCAAACACATTCCATGGCTGGCCGAATCCACGGTTACCCTCCAAACAATCCACTTTCTAGGGGGAGTTTTTGTTTATTTATTTTTGTGTTACACCGGACTGGGAATCCTTTTTACCAGCCTCTCTCGTGCAATGACAAGTGAATAAACACTCATCTTGAGAATAACTTGCTTAGCATGGACGATAATGACCGCCCCATCGCTCCATGAGCGGTCCGAGCACACAAAACGGAAGTTTATTTGAATGTTTAGAGGTGGCACATGCAAATTTACTTGGAATGGCAGTGAAATACCATATATACGTAGGTATGGTGGACTCTCATGGAAGAAACTTGGCTCAAGGATTTGGATGCACAAGTAGTATCTCTACTTAGTACGAAGTTTTGGCTAGCAAAAGGTTCTAAACAAGCACCACATGTTGGAGGATCCATAACAATATAACTTCTATGCAAATATACCCAAACATACCCATTATGTTGTCTTCCTTGTCCAACTTCAACTATTTGATCAAGGTTTGAAATAAGTAATGGGTATTCACAATCATAAAAGATGTCAAAGATAATATATTTATATGTGAAAGTTCTCTTTCTTATACTAATCATTCATGAATTGCTTGCATGGCCAATTTGATGATTGCCAAACTTCAATAGATTTTACTTTATAAACTAGATGTGAAGCTACTACTAAGCATAAAGCACATTGATAATTTCATATTTATGATATTTTAGTTCACAATTTACTCTTAGGATATAAGTGAAGCACAAGAGTAAACTATCAAACTACTCTCAAAAGATATAAGTGAAGATCAATGAGTAGTCAAACAATAAAGTAGCTATGTGATGACTCTCTATCAATAAAAAAATTCAGATATGAGTATTTTATTTAAACTGCAAGCAAAAGAAAAATAGCACTCCAAGAATTGCACATACCATTTGGACAAATAAAAATTTAGGCTCAACATAGGGTAACCGATAATTGTTGATGTAGAGAGGTGGGATGCGTAGCCTCCCCAAGCTTAGATGCTTGAGACTTCTTGAAATATTTACTTGGGGTGCCTTGGGCATCCCCAAGCTTGAGCTTTTGTATCTCGTTCAATTCTCTCATATCCCAGTTTCACCTAAGCCTCAAAAACTTCATCAACAAAAAACTTGAAAAGAACTCGTGAGATAGGTTAGTACACATAAAAACAAATCAACACTTCATGTACTGCCAAGACAAGTTGCACAATAATTTTCAAACATCATCTACTGTTTACTATCGTTTTCACAATTTATATCTACCACTATAGGTTATGGAAACTATAGGATAAGTAGATAACAAAACTATGACAGCAATCTGTCCAAACAGAACAGTCTGTAGCTATTTATGAAAACAGTGTACTTCTGTACTCAAAAAATTATGAAAATTTAGGAAGTGATAAAGAATTTATATGAACACTGTGTAATACTTTCAGAAACTTTCCAAGTTCCAGTAAAATATGAAAATTGAAACACTACAGCAAAAGTTTCTGTTTTTACACAGCACACATCAAAACTTGCAATGGAGGCATCTTAAGGAAACTCTTAGATATTTTTATTGAAAAACAAGATTATAAATATCATATAACAGAGAACAACAAAATATAATGAAGCTCCAAGCAAAGCACATATCATGTGACGAATAAAAATATAGCTCCAAGTAAGATGTACCGATAATGTTGGAGACGAAAGAGGGGATGCCTTCCGGGGCATCCACAAGCTTAGACGCTTGAGTCTTCCTTGGATATTACCTTGGGGGTGCCTTGGTCATACCCAAGCTTAGGTCCTTGCTGCTCCTTGTTCACCTCATATCGGTATCTCACCCAAAACTTGAAAATTTCAATCACACAAAACTTAACGAAACTTCGTGAGATGGGTTAGTATAGTAAAGATAGATCATTCACTTAGGTACTGTCAAGACAAGATTCATAATTGAGCTCACATAATACCTACTTTATTATAACATTACCATAATTTATATCACTCAATATAAGCTATAGAAACACTTAAAATAAGCAAACTATGCATGCAAAACAGAATCTGTCAAAAACAGAACAGGCTATGAAGATCTGAATGATCACCATACTTCCGTGACTATAATAATTCTGAAAAATTAGGAAAACGCAGAGAATTTTCATAGAATTTTTTTGTAAAAATTTCATAATGTTTTGACACTCCAATAAAATCATATAATTCATATACCGGACACAAAACTTTCTGTTTTTGCAAAGAATCAAACAAACAAGTTTCCACACTATCCCAAAGGCTTTACTTGGCACTTTATTGAAATAAAAGAGATGAAACATGATTACTACAGTAGGTTAACCATGTGAACACACAAAAACATAAAGTAAATGTGTTGGGTTGTCTCCCAACAAGCTCTTTTCTTTAATGCCTTTTAGCTAGGCATGATGATTTCAATGATGCTCATATAGGAATAAAAGTTGAAAATGCAAGAGAGCATCATGAATCACATGACAAGCACATTTAATTCTAACCCACATCCAATGCATAGGGATTTTGTGAGCAAACAATTTATGGGAGCAAGAATCAACTAGCATAGGAAGGCAAAACAAGCATATCTTCAAGATAATTATTGCAATTCTTATAAGCATATGTTCCTCCCTCATAATAATTTTCAGTAGCATGATGAAGGAATTCAACAATATAACTATCACATAAAACATTCTTTTCATGATCTACAAGCATAGAAAATTTATTACTCTCCCCATAGGCAAACTTCTTCTCATACATAATAGTGGGAGCAAACTCAACAAGATAACTATCATGTGACACTTGATTGACATAACCACATTGAATATTAAAATCATGATAACAAGTTTCATGGTCTTCATTACTCTTTATAGCATACATGTCATCACAATAATCATGATACATAGGAGGCATGCTTTCATCATAATAAATTTTCTCATCAAAACTTGGGGGACTAAAAATATCATATTCATCAAACATAGCATCCCCAAGCTTGTAGCTTTGCATATCATTAGCATCGTGAATATTCAGAGAACTCATACTAACAATATTTCTATCATGCTCATCATTCAAGGAATTCTCATCAAGTATTTTCATAATTTCTTCTTCTACCAGTTGAGCACAATTTTCTGAATCCTTGTTTTCACGAAAGACAATATAAAGACGAAACAAATGATGCAACCCAAACTCCATTTTTTTGTAGTTTTCTTTTATAAAACCAAACAAGTGAAAAACAAGAAACTAAAAGATTCAACTACAAGATCTAAAGATATACCTTCAAGCACTCACCTCCCCGGTGATGGCGCCAGAAAAGAGCTTGATGTCTACTACGCAACTTTATTCTTGTAGACTCGTGTTGGGCCTCCAAGCGCAGAGTTTTGTAGGACAGTAGCAATTTTGCCTCAAGTGGATGACCTAAGTTTTATCAATCCGTGAGAGGTGTAGGATGAAGATGGTCTCTCTCAAACAACCCTGCAATCAAATACAAGAAATCTCTTGTGTCCCCAACACACCCAATACAATGGCAAATTGTATAGGTGCACTAGTTCGGCGAAGAGATGGTGATACAAGTGCAATATGGATGATAGATATAGGTTTTTGTAATATGAAAATATAAAAAACAGCAAGGTAGCAAGTGTAAAACAGCGAGCAAAACGGTTTATAAATGCTTGGAAATAAGGCCTAGCGTTCATACTTCCGCTAGTGCAATCTCCCAACAATGCTAACATAGTTGAATCATATAATCATCCCTCAATGTGCAACAAATAATCAGTCCAAAGTTCCTATCTAGCGGAGAACAAATAGATGAAATTAGTGTAGGTAGTAGAACCACCTCAAAGTTATCCTTTCCGATCAATCTTTTGGGCTATTCCTATAAGTGTCAGAAACAACCCTAGAGTTCGTAGTAAAATAACACCAATGATACATATCAATCAACCCTCACTAGTAGAGAAATGGCTAGCCACAACTCTTGTTGGTGACGCGCCGTTTTCGGCCGACGCCAGCACTACATTTTTCAAATATCGCTGGCATCTCTCATTTTGGTACGACATCGCTAGTTACTTAGTGCTGGCATTGTATGTACATGGAACGCCACTTATATGTCGCCTCCAAGGTTGTGTGCAGGCGTAATTTACTGTTGGTGTACTAGGTTGGCAGTACGCTAGTAGTATTTCATATATCTATGGCGTTGACTTAGTCTGGACGCCAGCAGTTTATTTTGTCGGTCCATTTTTCGGTCAACATTGGGTCCCACATAACACCAGTGTAGCATACTACGGCACGCCAGGAATATACATGTTAGTGCTAGCATTCTGTTCTCTTTAAATGCCAGTAATGAAGTCGCATCCCTACTACCACGTGCTAACCCTTGTGTATACACTAGATTCCCCTTTCTTCTTCCTCTTGCTCTTCCTCTTCCTCCTCTCTCTTCCCTCTCCTAATCTTGAGAAACTCAATTATTTTATCATGATTCTTAATTAGGTAGTTAGATCTAGCTAGGTGATGCGTTAGTTACCATTGCTAGCCTCCTCCACACGCCCACTCTCTAATTAAGCTAACTATATCTAGCTCTCTTCTCCACCCACTTGCATTAAATTTTCCATCAACCTCCATTAATGGCACCCACCAACCTACGTACGGTCGACCGGCTTCTCGCGGGATTGATCGAGGACTAGCTCGACTCGTGTCTCTTCTGCTTGAGGTAATTAACACAAAAAACACTTCCTCATCATTTAATTATGCATGTTACGTACGTGTGTGATTGCTAATTAAATGGTGAAACTTGCATGGATGGCGAATTTGTAGAGAGAGTTGCCAATGTTTTGGTGAAACGTTGATTCATTTCCGTTTCGTCAAATTTCTGGTACTCAATATGTACCACTTTTAACAAAGGTTATGCCGAAATTTTGTATGCCCCCGCTTGATATATATGTAATTCTTTTTGTATTTCCCTTTACAGGCTAAAATGGATCGAAGTGTGAAGGTCTTTCTCAATTTCGCGGTGACGAATATGATAGAAATGTGTGAAATGCAGATATTATGTCCATGTAAGTCCTGCAAAAATGGAATTTTCCATAACCCGTTCGATGGTAGCGTCCTCCCGCACTTGCTTCGTCGTGGTTTCGTTGAAGGTTATACATGATGGACAAAGCATGGTGAGGAGAATGATGATGTACGTGACGACGACGACGAAGTGGCGGATATGGAAGCGGAGAACCCTTTCAATGATGAATTAGCAGGGCCGCCAGAAGGAGGAACAATAATGAACATGCGCCTGGAGGAGGAAATGATGAAATGCCACCCGAACATGAAGAGGACCATGTCACCCAGGATATGTCATTGGCTGAAATGTTGTTGGATCCCCATGTTAAAGAACTGCTTCAGAAGAAGACGACAAATGAGAGAGCTACTATTAAGGAGGCTCTCAAGTTGGTGCAATTGGAGTTAGACGTGAATGCTCCACTGTATGAAGGTTGTGATCCTGAGGAATTTGTTGCCTAAGAGTGTTGATGAGGCGAAAAAGATCGTGTGCCCTCTTGATTTGCCACATGTAAGATATCATGCATGCATAAATGATTGCATCTTATATCGTAACGAGCATGAGCACAAAACAGAGTGTCCAACTTGCAAGGAACCCCGATACAAGCATGGAAAGAAGGATCCTCGAAAGGTTGTATGGTATCTTCTGTTGATTACACGCCTACAACATTATTTCGCTGACGCGAAGGAAGCAAACAACATGACTTGGCACAAGACCAGGAAATCCAAAAATGATGGCATTCTGAGACATATGGCGGATGGTTGTCAGTGCAAAGCACTCGACTGCATTGAACTGGAATTCGCAGCAGAACCAAGAAACCCAAGGTTGGGTGTTAGTAGCGATGGACTAAATCCATTTGGCAAGCAGAGTAGCACACATAGTACATGGCCCGTGTTTGTTTGGATGTACAACCTCCCGCCTTGGCTCTGCATGAAACAAAAGTACATACACATGGTAATGCTCATTCAAGGACCGCTCCAACCAGGCAACGATATCAACACATATCTTGAGCTATTGAAGGAGAAGTTAGACATATTATGGAAGCATGAAGGGGTCAAGACGTGGGACGCCAGCACTGGAAACTATTTTCCAATGAGAGCAGCATTGCTCATGACCGTTCATGACTATCTAGGTTACGGATATATTTCCGGACAAGCGTGTCATGGACATTGTGGATGTGTTAAATGTATGGATGACACATCTTTTCTCCAGCTATGAAAAAAGGGCAGTTGCAAAACAGTGTTCATGGGCCATCGAAGGTGGCTTGACAAAGATGATGAGTGGAGAAGTTGTGGCGACCTGTTCGACAACACGGATGAGGCCCGAGGGCCACCACGTAAGAGGAGTGGAGAAGAAATCCATGAGATGTTAAAGAATTGGATAGATTGCCCGAAGCCAGGGAGGATAGTGATTATGTAACTAGATCAGGGTAGAAGAATAGTGCATTGGTAATTACAAGTTACTACTTACTAGGTAGGAACAGTTTTAACAGATTAAGAAAATGAAATCCCAATTGGTTGCTGAAATACTACACAGTTACATTGATATTGCTAAGCAAGTCAACATGCAGATACTACAAAGAACACTTACTTCCAACATAGCATGTACGGAGAATGTCGTCGGGGAAGTTAGCATTTATCATATGGTAAGGCTCTTTTAGGTGCAGCATAAGTTTAGTGCCAGCTTTCAGTACATAAAACTTATAAATTTCTCCCCAAAGGCCTTCTTCAAAGTAGGAGTGACAATCTTCATCAATTTTTACAGAAACAACGATTGTAAATCCATGGTTGGTGCTCAATATGACATCCCTGGAGTCTTCAGTTATGTAAAGGCAAAGATTTAGCACTACAGTTGTCGTTGCAATGCAAGGGATGTACTGCAGGAAATGATAAGATTGTTATAGAACATGGTAACGTCACTACTAGGGAAAACCTTATACACAGAGGTATAGCAGTAGCGCTGGTTAAAAGAGAGCGTTGCTGCTACTTAGTAGTAGCGCGTGTCAATGAAGAGCGCTACAGCTATGGTTATAGCAGTAGCGCGTCTACTAGAAAAAGCGCTACTACTATAATTCCCACCTTGTTGGCGGTAGGCTAGGAATAGTAGTAGCGGTGCCGCAGAAAGCACGCTAACGCTAAGTTCCTTGTAGCAGCGCGTTTCCTGTATAGAGCGCAACTGCTAAAAAAAGAAAATAAAATGGAAAAGAAATAGAAAAGTAAATGAAAATGAAAGAAGTAGAAAAAGGAGAAATGAAAAAAAGAAAAATGTAAAGATAAACAAAAGAAAAAGAAAAATAAAGGAGAAAGGAATAGCAGTAGCGCTTGTCTCCACAAAGCGCTATAGTTACTCTAGCAGTAGCGCGTTTTACAAGCCCGCGCTATAGCTATGTTCCTTAGATAAAGGGAAAAGAAAAAGGAAAATAAATAACTACTTCCTATTGCAGTAGCGCGTTTTGGTAGAAAGCGCTATAGCTAACTTAGCTATAGCGCTTTTTTCCTACAAGCGCTACTGCTATTTCGACTTAACCCCACGCGGGCTCAAAATTTTGCTAAGTCCTTTCCCCCCGCTCCCCCAACTCCTCTGTCGCCGCCGTCAATCGCCCTGCCCGATGGAGCACGCCCTTGACCTCACCACCACCGCCCGAGGCCGCCCTCGACCACACCGCCGCCGCCCGAGGCCGCCCTCGACCTCACCGTCGCTGCCCTCAACCTCACCGCCGCTACCCTCGACCTCACCGCCGCCGCCCGAGCCCGAGCCCGCCCTCGCCGCCGACCGTAAGGCTCTCCCTCTCCTCTCCCCTGCCCTCCTCTCTCTCTCCGCTGTGATGATGTTCATATGAACCCTAGGTGTTCATATGAACCCTAGGTGTTTATATGAACCCTAGATTTGTTTAGGGTAGTAGGCATTTTTTTAGCATTTAGGAAAAAAGATTAGCAATTTTTTTTAGGAAATTAGCTAGGGCAAATTTTTATGAAAATGCCTAAACAGTAATTCCATTTAGCTTTAAATTAACAATTTGGATGAAAAGAAAATAATGTGTGTGTGTGAGAGGAATAGCTAGAACGGAATTTGGGTTCTGTCCTAGGCAGAGAAGTGTTCATTTGCATATTCCTTTATTGTTGATTATATCTTTTCACTGAAGTGGTCATGTTATATGCAAATTCCTCAATAGTGTTTGCTCATGTTATATCTTTTCACGGAGGTGGACGACGACAATTTTGAGCCAAAAGAGCCTGCGGAAGCGCGCGCGTGCTTCGGCAATCAAATAGGCTGCATCTTACGGGCAACCGCCACCATCAACGATGCGAAACTATGGAAGATACCAGATATGAAGCAGTCCCTCCTAACGAAGCTGCACCAGGTATTCTTGTTCCCGGGCCGGGATGAAATCAAATACAAAAATCCAGATAAAGACCCGGCAATGAAGAAGATAAACAGACGCGCCATGGGCAAGTTTAGCGGCGCGTTGTCTGCCTAGAAAGTAAGGGTGAAAGCAAGGATCATCGACAAAAAGGAACCCTACTCCGAGATTGTAAAGGATAATCCGACAATTACGGAAGAGCAGATTGAAATATTCAAGGCGGCTTGCGTTGCCGAAGCTGCCAAAGAAAAGTCGGAGTACATGAAGGGGCTTCAAGAGAGGAACATGGGGTGCCACCACCTCGGAAGCCGTGGTTACGCGGGGAAGAGGTCCATATGGGCCAAGGAGGACGCGGAACGCGAAAGTCTGGGCATCCCAGACCCCTTGGCGGAGTTCACCGTCCCGCAGGAGCATGACGTCCTCAGGGCCCGGTACCATTGGGACCCAGTGAAGAAGGTTTTCAAGACGGACGCAGTCACGACGGAGTTCATGAGACTGCTAGTAATTTTTAGCTTCTGATCAATTCGACTGCACGTTTAGTCATATTTGTAAACGATCCTTGTTCCTTTTGCAGAGAGAGCAGCACAGGATCGCGGCCGAAAGCGACTCGCCGGCTGAGGCGTTGGCGAGGCCCAAGTGGGACACCCCATTCAACCGGGCCTTGAACATATTGAAAGGACTCCCGGTGGACACTCGGCCGTCGTATGGACGCGTGCACGGCGTCGGAGACGGCGCCACGTGGAAGAAGTACTACCGTGAGACCACGGAGGAGAGAAAGGAAAGACGGAGGTTAAATGAAGAAAACATCGACAAGAAGGTTGCGATTGCGGTCGCAGTAGCGGTAGCTGCCGCAAAACAGGAGATTGCACCTTCGTATGGTGTCTTGGTTCCGGATATCATCAGTTGGGCTAGGCAAAATCCAAATAAAGAGGCAGCGGACTTTCCCCTTTCCAACTTCTTCGGGAGCAGCTCGACTAGCGTTGCACCAGCACCTGCTCCTGCACCAGCTCCTGCACCGGCTCCCGCACCTGCTCCTGCACCAGGTCCTGCACCAGGTCCTGCACCAGCTCCTGCACCGGCTCCCGCACCTGCTCCTGCACTAGCTCCTGCACCCGCTCCTGCACCAGCTCCTGCACCGGCTCCCGCACCTGCTCCTGCACCAGCTCCTGCACCGGCTCCCGCACCTGCTCATAGCAGCCCGTCCTCCGTCTCGGACGTGCTCGGCGGTGCTTCGTCTTTGGCTGAGCTCGACGACCTCACGGTACCTGTCACACCGGCCCTCTTCAATAAATGTGTAATCTCCTGTTTCCATTGCCTTTTGGATGTCTCACATCGCAGACATGTCTTTGCAGGCCGACGTAACCCCGTGCACCATATTGTACACCATCAGCGGCCAGAAGGTGGACGTGGGGAAGGCGACGATAGTGAAGCCGAAGGAACAATTGTTCCACAGCCGGCCGAGCCCCCCAGACGTCTTCAAGGTTTCCGTGGCCAGTGTCAAACCGGGCCACGAGAATTTGGCTCCTCCGGTACTAGGGGGAGACGACGACGAGACCCCGCGGCGGCTTGGCGATTGCAAGAGGTGGGTCCTGTTGTAGCCAAAGAGTCTGCTTCGTCTGGAGGCGGCCGGGAGCACACCCATGACCACGCAGCCTCAGCAAGGTATGAACATCAACACCCCACCTACCCAATTAGCGTCGCCTGTCGTGCCGGGTGATAGCGGATGTGGTGAGGAAGAGGCTCCATTAGTCGCTGATGACGTCGCCGCCGCCGAAGAAGCTCCGCATGATATCGATGCCATCGATGAGGATGATGATGACACTCTACAGTATCTCAATACTGGCGCCTATGACGACGGAGGATTGATGGCTCAGCGTCATGAGTCGGTGCCTGAATTGCCGCCTCCAGAGGCTGAACATATTATAGACGACCTTCCAGTAGCAAAGAAGCATAGGAAGAGAGCGAGGAAAGGCAACAAAGCTGCTTCTATGATCCAGCCGCTTCCGCAGCCTCGGGTTCAACACCGTATACCTCTCATGGGAGCGGCGAACTACCATATCACCGGTGAACCAATCCTACCTAAGGCAGTGGTAGAGGCCATATACGGCGATCTCAGGAGACTTCATGATGATGTGCTGCGAAGAGAGAAAAGCCTGATCGCCTCGCAAAATCCAGGATACCCGCTCTACGTGGTTAACAAGCCGCAGCAAAGGTTGTACGTCGACTCATTCCCCGCGGAAAAGTTCTTCCTTTGATTCGATTACATCTTTGACATGTTTCACGTGAAAAAGCTGGATTTTACGTTTGTCCGCCTTTTTGCCTTGTACATGAACTACATCATCAGGATTGAGCAGATACCTTATATCTGTGTTGCTGACCCGTACTTCATGCATGAGAGCTTCTTGGCAGTCTGCAAAAAGCACCGTGAATACGCGAGTAACTACATCGCCGATTTCATGGTCGGCAATAAGGACAAGGAGACGATTCTCGTGCCATATCATCCCATGTAAGTCATCCGCGCGGATATCCTTCCTTCAATTTCAATCATTTCATTTGCCCGCGTGGAGGCTAATTTGAGGTGTACTTATTTTGCGCAGCGACAGGCGCGCCGTCCTCATCATCCTTTACCCTCGAGTCTCCCACGCTCTTTACTTGGACTCGTCGAAGAACATGAAGAAAAAGGATTACACCCACATCAAGTCTGTTCCCGACAGTGCTATCTTTACGTACGGCGTACGGGGGGGAGAGATCACGCTCAGGAAGACAAGAAACCGTGCGCCCTGCTTCGGCCATAAGACTGACTTCTGCTGCATCCAGCAACCGAGTGGTACTATCAGTGATGGATTCTATGTCCTCCACCACGTGCAGGAGTTCAGACGGGATCAGCAAAACCTTCGCATGTCACCTAGATGCGGTGATGCCCATATTCTGCAATGGGCAAAGAACCTAGGAGATATCCCGGATCCTCGACTCTGAGGTGAGTTCTATCACATCCAGCGTGAACTTGCTCAAATCATCATGAAGGAGGTCCTCAAAAAAACAAGGATGTTCTACGAAGAAGGGCAAATGTCGCGGGAAGACGTCCGAACACGCGTAGCCGCTCAGCGTCTCGACCTAAAGCCTTTCACTGCGCTCGGGGACTATCTCCCTGACTTGCATGGATGGCACGACATGTTGGAGTGATTGACGATATATGACAATGTGTCCGTTTAGTCCATACTTTCTCTATGACGAAACTTTGAGTTATGCACGACGAAACTTTATTTGTGATGTAATTAAACCATCCTCCTCAACTAGCGAAGATCACTCTAGTTAGGGCATTTTGGGTACGATGAACTTTGTATGCTTATGATATGTTGCTTCTATTTTTGCCAAGATTGTCTCTTTCTGTTGCTCAACTATATATGTTGCATTTCATCAACTCATGTGACGATGCAGCTGCATAGATCATCGATGGCGAAGAGTGCTACGCCAGGAGTATACGACGAGTGGCCGGAGAGTCAGGCCCAGGTGTACTGGTTTCCGGTTTCTGAGCGACAGCCAGTAGTTAGTTTAGGTTCACGCTAGTGCGAGAGAGGGATACGAACCGACGCCTCAAGAAGTACTACATTATGTATGATGAGACATGTCATGTAACTTGTATAGCTATATCGTGATTATGACGTGACGACAAGATTTGTGTTGGATGATATGATGAGACTATTATGTGTATGATATGATGAGCATATTGCATGTTTATGATATGATTAGAATACTGTATGAAACCTGTACAGAAACATCGCAAATACGAAGCAAAAAAATGATATGAGAAAATATAGTAGTAGCGCTCTTTAGCGCTGGACAGGAAAACGCTGCTGCCAAAGGACTTAGCAGTAGCGCTGGTACAGAAAGCACTGCTGCTAAGTAGGTATAGCAGTAGCGCATGTCAAAACCCGCTACTGATAGACTTAGCAGCAGCGCTGGTATAGAAAGCGCTACTGCTAAGTAGGTATAGCAGTAGCGCATGTCAAAATGCGCTACTGATAAACGTTAACTGTAGCGCCGTATCAGTAGCGCGGTTACCCGCGCTACTGATACACCAAATACCCACGCTACTGCTATGGTTTTCCCTAGTAGTGCGTGATAGTACGAGAGTAGTAGTTAAAAGAACAACATGCACATCAGTTGATTTGAAAGGACAAAAAATTACAAGTAAACAAATAATGTAACCATGATGTCGTGCAAATATATATGAGAGTAAACGAAAGAACAATACATCATTAATTTGCCTAATATAGAAGGAGAAGGATAAGAAGAAGAAGAAATCACATTTGACGTAAATGCTGCATGTGGCACCTTTTATCCAAATGTAGCAATCTATAGTATAGGTTCAGAAAAAGAATAGTCCATGCATGTCAACCCAGGTAGTGTGAGATTGAACATACCATTCGCTCTGTGAAGTCGTCTGGTACGGTGAGATGGAACTCCTCGGTTTTTTTGGCCGAGTCCGCATAGCCCTGATGTGTCCTTGCAATGTACACTCTATGAATGAAAACTATCGGCGTCCTGGGAACGGGGGTACCCAGACTTGCCTGCCTGTGGCCCAGGGCGTGGCCCACCTCGACGACCAAGTACGGCCTAGTGCGGCCTCACTCAGCACAAGGCCCTCGCGAGACCCCAAGCACGCGAGGGAAACAGCGCCAAGACCCGCAGGGGAGTAGGCCTCCCCAGGCCTCCTCCCGAGCGGCGGAGATCTCTATGCACTGCTCGACCTTGGGAGGTCAAGGGTGATGCCAGCCGGGCCAGGCGGGTGCCAGCGCGCCAGAGGGGACAGTTTCCTCTTTGGTGCAAAGGGGACAAGGACGAGCGCAGGTTCCCGGGGTGCCCCGCCAAAGGTTTCCATTCCGGTGCAAAGAGACGAGGCTAGCAGGCGTGGCAGGACGGATGTCACCACCGAGTCCACCACCGCGTCACCACCACCTACTTTGCAGGCAAAGACCACCTTTCGTCAGGATAAGATGTACCTCCTGTCCCCTTTCAAAATTGGCCATTGTGGGATCCCTTCCCACCATTGCGACAAGGGAAGAGGACCCGGGCCGCTATAAATAGAGGCTAGGCTGCTCTGTAGAGACAGAGACACGACACCGCCCCGAACGCACCCGCGAGGCAACTCACCACTATACTAGTTCATCCACAAACCTCCTCATGAGGCAATCCACCAAATGCAGGAGTAGGGTTTTACGCTTCACAGCGGCCCGAACCTGGGTAAACTCTCGTGTGCTATCTTCTTCCTCGCCATCGAGCGGGGTCATCACGTTGTGACCTTGGAGGGGTGAAGCTGTTGGGGATCTTCGCACATGCCCCTGGGTTCGAACTTCGTAGGGTTTTACGGAGCCCGAAATCCGACATTTGGCATGCCAGGTAGGGGGCGTGTCGAAGCTTCCCTATCTGCGGCTGCAGCCGGGCCCCGATTCACCAGCTCCATGGCTGACACGACCCCCGAGGCCGAGCAGCCCTTGGCGCGCGGTGCCGCCGCAGCTCGCGGGATTGACCCTACGGTCACTTGCATCCTTGGCGGATCGCAGGTGCCCGCCTCCGACCGCCAAGTCAAGCAGTTCCTTCGCTAGGCAAGCGCGATTTGGCCACGGTTCGAGGCCCCACAACATCGGACATGGCCGGAGATTAGCATCACCTTCGGCCCCGACGACCACCCTAGAACAGCTTGGTGTCACACCGAGGGATCGAGGCGAACCCGAAGAAGGTCAAGGCTATAAGCAAGATGAGTCTGCCTCAGACCCTCAAGGAAATGCAGAAGCTGGCGGGCTGTGTGACCTCCTTGGGATGCTTCATCTCGAAGCTTGGTGAGCGGGACCTGCCGTTCTTCAAGCTCATGAAGAGGAAGGGCCCGTTCGAATGGACTCCGGAGGCGGACGCGGCATTCTAGGACGTCAAGCAGTACCTCATGAGTCTACCAGTAATGGTGGCACCTCGCCCACGGGAGCCTCTACTGCTATACCTGGCGGCCACCCCGCACTCCGCTAGCGTTGCATTTGTGGAAGTCAGGGAAGAGTGTGCCGGCACGTGCGCTACGCCTTCAGGCGCAGGCGGGCCCCCGGGCAAGAAGCAAGGTGACTCACACGGCGCCAAGGGGCCTTCACCTCCCCAAGACGATGCTCCTGAGGCCTCAGTCGCCCCGGCGGTCCCCGAGACGCCCGGGCGTCATGAGCCCGCTACGGAGAGGAGCGGTGCGCAAGGCCTCTCCCTCGTCGAGCATACGGTGTACTACGTCAGTACCGTGTTCCGGGATGCACGCTTGTGCTACCCTATGCAGCAAAAGCTCTTTCTCGCCCTCCTTGTCACCTCAAGAAAACTGCGCCATTACTTCCAGGGGCATCCCATCAAGGTCGTCTTTGCGTACCCCTTGGAGAAAGTGTTGCGGAACCCCAACGCAGTAGGGAGGGTGGCCAAACGGAACATCGAGCTGCAAGGCTTCAATATAGAGTTCAGCACAACCAGGGTCATCAAGGGGGCAGCCCTGGCGGACTTTGTAGCTGAATGGACGGACGCTCCCGGTCGGGGGCTGGACTAGGGCCAGTCCCTTGCCCCCGGCGACGAGGCGCCTGAGGGTTGGATCATGCACTTCGATGGGGCCTTCGCGCACAGGGGAGAAGGGGCCGGAGTTGTACTCATCTCCCCGGCCGGGGACAAGCTCTACTACGTCGTGCAACTCTGTTTCAAGCGTGGTGAGATGTTCTCCAACAACATCGCGGAGTATGAGGGCTTAATCGCCGGCCTCAAGGCCGCAGCCGCCTTGGGGATCCAGCGCCTCACAAGCAAGGGTGACTCCCACCTCCTCGTCAACTTCTCCAACAAGGAGTATACGCCTAAGGACGAGCACATGGAGGCATACTTGGAAGAGGTACGTAAGATCGAAAAACGTTTCCAGGGCTTGGAATTGCAGCACATCCCGCGCGGCGCAAACAAGGAGGCCGATGACATCGCTAAGAGGGAATCGCACTGTGAACCTCAGGAGCCGGGCGTCTTCGAGGAGCGGCTCTTCAAGCCATCCATGGCACCATCAACCGGGGACCAGGCTCCGCGGAGTGGAGAGTTACCCCCAGCACCACCCTCAGGGGCTCCACCTTGCGGTCCGGCCTCAGGAGCCCGACTGCTCCTGGCGCTGGAGCCCCATGTCAACGACTGGACACAGGAGTTCAGGGCGTACCTGCTTCACGGCACGGTGCCGGAAAAGGAAGAAGACGCGGAGCGTGTGGTACGACAGGCCACAGCTTATTGTCTGCAGGACAGCGAGCTGTACCGTGGGCGCCCGAACGACGTCGCGTTGCGGTGCGTATCCAGAGAACAGCGGTGCGAGCTGCTGGCCGACATCCATGGAGGAGGCTGTGGACACCACTCCTCATCATGCACCCTTGTAGGGAAGGCGTTCCGCACCGGCTTCTACTGGCCCACGGCGCTCAACGACGCCACCGAGCTGGTCCGGTCCTGTGAGGCCTGCCAGTTCCATGCCAAGTAGATTCATCAGCCCGCGCAGGGCCTCCAGACCATCCCGCTCTCCTGGCCCTTCGTGGTCTGGGGGCTGGATATACTGGGGCCCTTCCACGAGCAGTAGGCGGGTACCGCTACCTCTATGTCGCCATCAACAAGTTCACCGAGTGGGCGGAGGTGGAGCCCGTCTGCACCATTCCCGCCAGATCGGCCGTCAAGTTCATCAGGGGCATCGTGAGCCGCTTCGGCGTCCCCAACCACATCATCACCGTTAACGGTTCGCAATTCACAAGTAACCTCTTCAGGACCTATTGCGCTATCCTTGGAACACAGATATGCTACACCTCAGTGGCACACCCGCGAAGCAACGGTCAGGCAGTGCGCGCCAACACGGAGGTCCTACGGGGCCTCAAGGCGAGGAGCTTCAAGAAGAATCTTGAAGCCTGCGGCAGGGGTTGGTTCAATGAGCTTCGGTCCGTGTTGTGGTCTATCTGCACCACCGCGACCAAGCCCACCGGCGAGACCCCGTTCTTCCTCGTCTACGGAGCCAAAGCCGTCCTTTCCCATGAAGTCAAGCACCGATCCCCGCGGGTCTTGGCATTTGACGAGGAGCGTCAGGATGCCTCGCGGGGGACGGACCTCGTGCTCGGGGAGGAGGCCCGTCGCCAAGCTTCGCTCCGAGCTGCGAGGTACCAGCAGGCACTGCGGCGTTACCATTGCCGTAACATCCGCCCCAGGACCCTCGAGGTTGAAGACCTCATCCTGAGGCGGGTCCTTTCCAGGGACGGCTTGCACAAGCTCTCGCCCATGTGGGAGGGCCCGTTCAAAGTTGCCCGCGTCTCCAGACCTGGCGCCGTGCGTTTGGAGACTCAGGATGGAGTCCCCATCCAGAATGCCTGGAACATCCAACACATTTGCAAGTTCTACCCGTGACACTCTCACGTAATAATGAGTGTGTTGTATATGCCCGGAGCCCCCCCGAGGACGCGAAGGGATTCCCACCCACGCCCAAGTGGAAGCCCCATGCTCCGCGCTGGCGGACAACACTGTCCTCCAATGACTATGCCCACGCAACGTGGATGCCCTACGCTCCGCGCTGGGGGAAGACGAAGACGAAGACTAGCCTAGGTGCCGGACGCGGCTGTTCTTTGCTTTTCTTGTGTTGGAATTTGTCGTTTTCCTAGAACAAAATCCGAGGTTTTTTATCGACTCTATTTAAAGGAAAAGAGGCGGGAATTTTTTCTTCTTGCAGTCCTCTCTCTTGAAATTTATTCCTCTGAGATAATGCCTGCCAGCCTCTCCCTCCCGCGCCCCGCGAGCGGGGGCTACTGGCACGGTGCACACACCTCGCCAAGGCCTTGGCGTCCTGGTCCCCGTGTGGCCTTGGCGTCCTAGTCCTCGCGTGGTGCTCTCGAGCGAGCTAGCAGGCGAGAGTCACCTCACCCTCACTCGGGGGCTCCGCCGTGGCTGAGTGCGTTGTCTTAAAACCCCCTAGAGGCCCACGCCCCCTGGAGCAAGAACCGGCAGAATGGATTGGTTGCCGCTTGAACATCAAGGAAGGCTCTTGAGCATCGTGCCCCGGGACCCTCACCAATCGCGTGGCTCCTCGCTCGCTCTTTGGTCTCGTCCTGGTGATCCGGACGCCCCAATGGCGGTCGAGGCCGCGCCCCTTTGGTCTTGTCCTGGTGATCCGTACGCCCAAACGGTGGCGGGGCATGCACGAGATCGGGCCCTGCAGACGCAGAGTGCCGAAAGGGCCCCCCAAACCGCCTCACTCGCAGGTAGGAGGAACGTCCCCAAGCTCTCCAAGTGCCACTGGCTCACTAGGCGCCACCGCCAAACCTCACGACGCGGAAGCCTGCCGCGGACGCATCAAGCTAAGTACTCTAACCACGATCAAAGGGAAGCCTCGGTTAACAGTAACGTAGTGACCATAATACGTAATGAGAGTGCTAATAAAAGGGCACAAGCGCCAAAGTTCGTCACACACCCGGGAGGGCCCCCCATGATTTTTGATTACAGGTAGAGGAAAAGAGAAGAAGGTGAAGGAGCCCCCTTCCCGGGGGTTACCGCTCCTGAGACCCCGGTCCCGGTGCGCCGGCGCTCAGTCGGAGTCCTCCTCCTTGATGGCGCCGCGGTGGCACGTCGGCGTGGCCGCTTCCCGGACAGGGAAGCGGCACCGCCGCGGCTGGCTTCCCCCGAAGTCCGGGTGCGTCTGCGTGGTGGGGCGGTGTAGCTTTCGTCACTCAGGCTCCCCTCGGAGGAGGTATCGCTGCTACTAGAAGCATGGCGGCCATCGCCAAGGCCAAGCTCACCTGTAAGATCGCCGCTGCCGCCACCCTCCGGGCAGCACTCCAAGCGCCTACCGTCCTCACCGAAGATCTTGACGAAAAGCGTCGTGGCGCCGCCACGCTTGAAGTGGAGTGTGGGCCTCCCCTCCAGGCCATGGGCGCGGGAGAAGGTCTGCCACCCGCGGCTCAAGAAGGGGTTGCCTGCAGGGGTAACCTCAACCTCCACCCACAACGCGCCGCTGCAGCAACCGTCGGCCTGCAGCCACAGACCTGCGGGCGCGTCAACCAGGAAACGTCTCCGCGAAGGAGCGCGTAAGTTGCAACCAGGAGCTCGCCGGCCTCTCCACCGGCACCAGGAATTCCAGGCCCGCGTTGGCCGTGCGGGCTTGCAGATGCGGCAGCCGTGCACCGACTGCAAGTTTCCCTCCCCGGCCACGGCCGCCGCGCCCGCCGCCTCTGGCCGCGCCTACGGATGCGCCGGACCCAACCGAGGGGCACTGCCGGTGGCGTCTCGGTATACTTGCGAGGGCGACCCCTACTGCTCTTGGGAGGTTGTTGGTCCGGTACGCCCTGACAGGCCTTTCCCTTCTCGGCGGCAGAGAACCTCCTCACCGGCGTCATGATGGGGGAGATGAAGGACGAAGGCGGGGGAGCAAGGAGTAGGAATGGGCTGGGGGCTCAGTTCCCCCCGCCCATTTATAGCTGGATGAAGGCCAACCGGCGTCTCCCCTGTTTCGGGTAATGATGGTCCCGCAATGTGCGCCGGTTGTAGGTCAGACGGAGTGGTTGCCGAGGCGTCATGGGGAGTGGAGGCGATGTGCACTCCTCGGACAACGCATACCGGGCTCGATCGGCGTGCTGCCCTACCTCATGTCATTTCATCTGCTCCCATCGGGTCACATCCGCATGGCTGGAGGGGGGAGAGACCACGGGGAGACAGCCGCATTCAAGGAAGGCAATGACGGCCGGGGAGGCACGCAGGCTTCGTGTCTGCTCAACTCAGGGCGGTTCCCGACGTCTTCGGGGAGCCAGGACGCCCACGTCTCATTATGCGCCACGCGTCAAGTTGGGACCACAGGCGGTTGGGGCCCGCGGCGCTTTGGGTCATCTTCTATGGCTTCGCCGAGAAGCCAACCCGAGCGCGCCTTGTGCCCGGGGGCTACTATCGGCGTCGTGGGAACGGGGGTACCTAGACTTGCCTGCCTGCGGCCCATGGCGTGGCCCACCTCGACGACCAAGTATGGCCTAGCGTGGCCTCACTCAGCACAAGGCCCTCGCGAGACCCCAAGCACGCGAGGGAAACATCACCAAGACCCGTAGGGGAGTAGGCCTCCCCAGGCCTCCTCCCGAGCGGCAGAGATCTCTATGCAGTGCTCGGCCTCGGGAGGTCAAGGGTGACGCCAGCCGGGCCAGGCGGGCGCCAGAGGGGACAGTTTCCTCTTTGGTGCAAAGGGGACAAGGATGAGCGCAGGTTCTCGGGGCGCCCCGCCAAAGGTTTCCATTCCGGTGCAAGGAGACTAGGCTAGTGGGCGCGGCAGGACGGATGTCACCAGCAAGCCCACCACCGCATCACCACCACCTACTTTGCAGGCGAAGACCACCTTTCGTCAGGATAAGATGTACCTCCAGTCCCCTTTCAAAATTGGCCGTTGTGGGATCCCTTCCCACCATTGCGACAAGGGAAGAGGACCCGGGCCGCTATAAATAGAGGCTAGGCTGCTCTGTAGAGACAGAGACACGACACCGCCCCGAACGCACCCGCAAGGCAACTCACCACTGTATGAGTTCATCCATAAACTTCCTCGTGAGGCAATCCACCAAAAGCAGGAGTAGGGTTTTATGCTTCGCAGCGGTCCGAACCTGTGTAAACTCTCGTGTGCTATCTTCTTCCTCGGCATCGAGTGGGGTCATCACGTTGTGAGGTTGGAGGGGTGAAGCTGTTGGGGATCTTCGCACATGCCTCTGGGTTCGAACTTCGTAGGGTTTTGCGGAGCCAAAATCCGACAAAAACCCTCAAATCAGCTAGAAGAAACATGAATCCACGGCGATTTCGGACGGGTGATTAAAAGGGGCCGACGGACTGGGATAAGAGATGAGCGGTAATATTTCAGTAGATTAGTTACGTGGTTCTTCATGGGAAAAAAACTAGTACCAAAGATTCCCCAATCGGGCGAGCTGGGTCGACAGCGAGCAGCGTCGAGAAAGTAAGTGCCGATAGGCCGCGGCAATCGGCAGTGGAGATATGCAGTGGCGTTTTGCGGCAGCCGGCGGCGGCGACAGGCGTCGAGCTAAGTGTTTGCCGCGGGGATAGGCGGTGACATGCATGGAGAGTCCCGGAGTACTAGTGTTAGTTTAGGTGCTAGTGGGGTGGGGAGGGGGAGGGGAGGGGAGCAGGCGAGAGTTTTGTGACGTGTGGGTGCTGAGTTTTTTTTTTCAAGTGGTGCTGAGGGATTCTGTCCTAGAATAATGTGCTTCAGAGGAAATAGTTTATTAGATCCAACCGTGTGTGATAAATCCTATATAAATATTACTGTCAAGTAAACTAGCACTCTGGTGTGATGGAGATACATCATAATGATAGTCCTCGCACAGTTTCAATCTCAGGAAAAAATATAATACACAAGCATAGATATAATACACACAAACTAGATAGATTCAATCCAACATTTTTTTTTCGAAACAGTCAATCCAACATCTCATCTTCATGCTTGATGGTTAAGATTCTCTAGGAACTGGGCATACGCGGCGTGCGCTATCCTGACAGAATACTTCTACTTGAAGGAGCCAACGACGCGTCCTCTTGCATGCGCCAGAACACTCGAGTACGTGTTGTTAATCTTATGGTTGCACAACAGGCATCCATAGCCCCCATTCTTCCTGACACGCTTGTTATACTTTCTAGCCATAAGCTCTCTGAGCCTTTGCCTCTTGAACCTCTCCTGGACGTCTTCATCCTCGCTGTCCACATCGGCAGATAGCACCTATACATAGTAAAAAATGTGACATCCGTATATTTTATAATGCGAATTCGCAAGGCATAGTTTATGAAACATACTATATCATGCGACAACGTGAACCCTAAATCGAAGCTAACTGGTTTGCTGCCAAAAGTTGACATGCCATGTTTTGGTAGCAAACCAATCAGCCTATCATATGTATTTACCAAAAATGGATATATATGACCAACCAGTTCTCCGTCTGAGTCGTTGTCGTCGCTGGAGAGTTCGTCGGAGTCGCTGTGGACCACCGGCTCCGGCTGGGGAAGCACGACGGTGGCGACAACGTCAAGGCCACGCTGCTGTCCGCGCGATACATCATCTCTGACGATGGCAATCTCTGTGCCCACCTTCACACTGTGCTCAGGTGCTTCACCGGCACCGATGTGGTTACTCCCTCCCATGGTGCAGGGAGGCCGCTGATGACGATTGAGAACGGCGGCGAGGATGCGGGGGGGGGGGGGTGAGAGAGGATTGTGTGTAGCGAGAATGTTAAAACCAACGGCTCGGGCACGGTTAATAAAGGGGAGTTGGGACATGAGAGGGAGGCAGGCAGTGATTTAAAGGGATGGCTTGCCTCCCGATGAGGCGCATGCACGCCGGACTGCTGGCATGTGCACCGTCAATTCACACGTCTGATGGCACGTCTCCAAGCGAAACTGCTTAGCGAACATGTCTCCCATCAATTCAACCACCTTCTCACACGCATCCCGGTCAGCCTGCGAGGCGACCTGCTGCTAGCATGCGTCCTGTCAAATCATATCTGCATGCAAGGATCGCGCTTGATACTGTTTGACCAACTTTAAAGAAAGAAATAGAAATAATTACCATGACAAATATATATGATGTGAAAGTACATTCAATAAAGAATCCAATGGTAATAATTTCTAATTGTAAACGTTAACATTTTTTTCTTAATTTGGTCAAAGTTTACAAAGCTTGACTTTCTCCAACGCTAATACGCGGAGTAAATAAAAAAAGTTTGGATTAATTAACCGTTTGCGATGTAAGCGTGACATTTCTGTGTTGCATTTATTAATAAGGCCCCGTTTGCAAGAAGCTTAGATGAAAGCTTCTCTCAAATTGGACGATTTATTTACCATGACCTATAAGTTCCATATCATGAAAGCATGTCAATGTTTCATGAATTCTTGCTTAGCTGGGCGTTTGCTACAAATTGATAGCCAAGAGTCAATGTTTGCGGCCCCGAGATGTTCGAAATTTATTGTTTTTCCTTCCATGGGGACTAAACATGCACCCAACACAAAAAATGAATTTCTAATCCATTCGGGCGCACAACCGCTTGTGCATATAGTTCAAATTTGAATTTTACAAATTAAATACCTAAGGAATCAACTTGATGTATATAATGTCTTAATGTTCTTTAAAAATCAAATTTTAACACTACACTCCTATTGTCACATGTGCACTACATAAAAAAGTTTGATATGCATGCCTCGAAGTGACGGTGGTGTGGTGGGACGAGTGGGGTGTGGGGTCTGGCACACAATACACGTCGTATGTGCGCCACCACGTGGGGTTGTCCGGTTAGTTAGGCATCAAGCTGACAACGGGGATTACTCAAGCGGGTATATTGGACTCCCATCCCCATCCCCATCACTGCCCTCCCATTCCCGTCACCGTCTCCGTACCCGTGCGCGGAGATAAAATGTTTCCCATCCCCGTCCCGATCACCGCCCCCACCCCATTCTCGTCACCGTCTCCGTACCCATGCGTGGGGATAAAATGTTTCCCATCCCCATTGCCACTTCTTTATCCCCATGGGGAAACCTAACATGCATTTAAGAACAACATTCGATAGTATTTCAGTAAAAAAACAGTACTCCAATGCAATTAAACAATAAGTTGTGGCTAAGATTGGGATTTCTTAGGGATATTTATGCCAGATGGGTGGGATCTGTGGAAATTTGAGTGACCGAGGTCGCAAATTATGTGGTGTCTACTAATTTCAGAGCCCACATGTAAGTACTTCATGGTTAAGGCGGGTAATGCTATGTATATCCCCTCACCATCCCTGTCCTGCACGCTGGGTAAGGTATTTGACCCACCATCTTCCCTATGGGAATTCAAGCTGGCACTTCTCCGTGCCCTAATATAGTAAACACCCATGGGATGCGGGTAACAGTTTTAACCATTGATAGCTTCAGGTGAGGCACACGTGCCACGTCAAAAGTCATGCATTGGGTATATATTTAAAGCAACTCGATCATGACCTTTTCATGCATATGTTTATGTGTCATGCATGCGGAGGACCATGGTCCTCGTTCACTCACTCATGCGGTTACCACCCACACACCCATTCGTTGCCCCCGCGTGGTCTATCACCTTGGATGGCGCGCGTGAGAGGGGTTTGATCAAAGGTGGATTCATCTTAGTCCGTGTTTCGGCGAATATCATGGTGAGATTACGGACGAAAGTTTGGGCACATGTGTGCATGCGCGTGCTCATTGTACAAGTTATGAACCTCCGTCTTTTCGATTTGCGAAGGTGCCACATGAAAGGTGTGCATTGGGTATTCAAAACATCACACAACACCTTCGTATATATGTTAGGGCAGCACGGAGGCGGTGGTTGTCCTCGGACACTGCCCCCTCTCACAATTATTAGTGTCACTCCCATATGTGGCCTCGCGTAGTTTTGTACCGCAACGAGAGAGGTTAATTATTGTGGATTCTTTTTTGGTCAATGTTTGTGGTAGGCCATGGGTGTGAGATTACATGGTATAATTTGAGTGCGTGTAATGTACGCATGAATGTCTCTCCCATCGGCTCGAATGGGGGGTATATATATACCACACGTCATGAACCTCGCATTCCGTGCGGCTTTAAGATTCCCGAGGAAGGTGTGCCACGCTAAAGTTTGTGTGTTGGGTATGTAAACATCACACAGCACTTCCATGCATATGTTTGATCCACGCTTATACGGTGATTGTCTTTGGATACTCCTTCGCGTGGTTGTCATTGGAAAGTCCATTCCTGGGCCCGCGTGGATGTCCATCACATTGACTGACAACGAGAGAGAGGTTACCATGGTGGAATCTTCAATTGTTTTGTGTTATGGTATACATTATATAGGTCATTTGAGTTTCCTTAGCCAAGTCTGAGAACATGCCTACAAATGCGTGAATCTTTCCCATCGACGCTCGGCATACTAGTTGTACGCGTCATGAACACTCGCTCAGGGGGGGGGGGGCTTTCCCGTTCCAAAGCATGTGACCCATCAAAGTTGCACATGAGGTATATATTAATGAATTCAAATGCAACACAACATTTCCGTACTTATATTTGCACCACCAACAGGTGATGGCTACTTCGACACTCCACCGCGTGGTTAATTATCGGCGCCACGCCCATTCATGGGCCTCGGTGGACGTCCATCCTTTTTGACCGACAACGGGAGAGGTTTGACTAAAAGTGTTTATTCTTTGGTCGGGATGTCCGTGTTTCGTGGCGCATGGGCCATAGTCTATCTTTGACCGGAAAAGAAATGGGGTGGTTCGACCATGCTGGATTCATGTATATGTTTCATTTTCGTGTTACGACATGAGTGATACGCAAGACCTGTTTGGGGGCATGTATTCGCAGCTAGGATTCCCGCTCCACCGACACGAAGTGGCGACGAAGGAGACATGTGCCACATCAAAGTTGCGCATTGGGTATTTTGAACGATCAAACCACCCTGTGCATACATATTTTTGTTCCACATGTAGGTTTGTATGTTTTTTTTGAGACAACGCAGGCGTGTATGTGTTCTGACCCCTTTCCCGCATTTTTTTTGACGAAATGCTACTTTATATTATTATTCCAGGAGTAAATAGCAAACGATTCGAATGTACCAACCATTTGCGATTGTACACTCAACAGAAACCATTCCATCCACCGTTGGCACATCAGCACGGTCCAGTGGTGGGCGCCGGACACGATTGGGTTCCACGAGACTTCCCTCGTAAAAATATCTACCACCTTGAGCCATTTGAAAAATGGCGGTTTCGCGGGTTTTTCCTATTTGATAGCACACACTTATTATGTTTCGGCTGTGTGCGATGTTTGTTGCTCCCGCCCTGGCCGTGCCGCTTCAATCCCGTAATCTAAATTTTCAGTAGCCCCGACATTCCCGCCTAGTAAAATTTTCAGTAGCCGTGCGGCATTTCCTCAAACACCACCTACGCCCCTGCCCACCACAAAATCTCTGCTCAGATAACGTAAAAAAAAAGAGGAAAACCTCCGCTCCCGCTCGCACCACTCCCCTCCCTCGCTCGAACCATAGCTAGCCCGTCGCCGCCGCCGCCGCCGCCCCTGACTCCACCGTCATCTTCTACAGGCCTTCCCATGACTATCTCGAAGTCCTCATGAAGATCCATCACAAGGGGTTTGGACTAGAGTCGTCCGTGCAATCGACAATAGTGCTCCTCCATGTCGAATAATGCATGCACAACTTTGGTCCACCCCGTAGTGTCAGCCTATGAAGCACCCTCTTCCCCGCAGATCCCCATCCTCACCCACACTCCAAAGCGTCGCTACCTCATCCCAGCTATGCTTCTCGGGGAGCTGGAGGAGCGAATGGCCAAAAAGAGGTATATCGAGGCCTGTCCGCTGGACGACGGCGAGGTGGCCGCCGAGGCCCCCAGACGCGGGCTATGACACATCTTAAGTATATCACCCCCGCCCCTTCTTGTTCAACCTCCTTGGATCTCCTCCATGCCCCCCCCGGTGATCTACTCTGCTTCGCTGTCAGGATTTTGCCTTCATCGCCATCGTGACCCTTTTATCATTACTGAAGGTTGCGTTCTATATATATGGCAGTGGCTCGGCATCCTCAGCTGCCAAGTCAGACCTCATTGACGACGACGACAAGGCGCCCTATCCGTCTCTTCCAAGGGGAAATAGCCCATCCATGACATCAGGGACGTCACCCTGCAGATGTGCTGTTCCAAAGGCAAGGAGATAAGCTGCCACAACAGGAAGTGCATGGTGCGCACCCCCACTCCAGGCTCTTCCAAGGGGTATGAATTGTTCAAAAGTGCAATTTGATATGCTGGAGTATGAATTGTTCAGTTCAATTTCAGTGCTGATGCGTTTGGTTGTCTGTAGTGAGCATATACCTTGTTTAGCGTGATATGTGGTTGTTTGTAGTGACATATGTCCAGTTTCATTGCTAGATTTGGTTGTTCAATCATATAATTGGTTCCTGTTAAAGCTGGTGTATTTAACACGCCCCTGTTTATTTCAGTTTTCTAACAATGTGATGCTGAATCATACAATTTGATGTTTAAGCACATGGTGCGTTCTATCTTCTATGCAATTTCAACAATACTGATATGAATGGTTGTTTGGTTGCTGTTAAGTCTGATGTAGTGAGCATATGCTTCCTTTAAAGGGTTTTTGGTGGTTTGTGGTTATGATTTATCCAGTTTCAATTGCTATATTTGGTTGTTTGTAGTATGCCTCTGATCTATTCTGCTTTGATGTCAGGAATGTGATATGCTGGAGTATGAATTGTAATGTTCAAAAGTGCAATTTGATATGTTGGAGTATGAATTGTTCAACTCAATTTCACTGCCTATGTTTGGTTGTCTGTAGTTAGCATATACCTAAATTTGGTTGTTTATGTATGCATCTGATCTACTCTGCTTTACTGTCAGGAATTTTCCTTCATCGCCAACGGGACCCTTTTGTCATTTATGGAAGTCGCGTTCTATGGCGATGTTTTGGCATCGTCAGCTACCAAGTCAGGTCTCATTGACGCTCGAGTATGAATTTTTCAGTTCAATTTCACGAACGCCTATGTTTGGTTGTCTGTAGTGAGCATATACCTTGTTTAGCTATTTTTGGTTGTTTGTAGTGAACATATGTCCAGCTTCAATTGCTAGATTTGGTTGTTCAATCATACAATTGCTTCCTGTTAAATCTGGTGTAGTTAACATGCCCCTGTTTATTTCGGTTTTTCTAACAATGTGATGTTCAATAATAGAATTTGATGTTTAAGCATATGTTACGTTCTATGCAATTTCAACAATACCGATATGAATGACCATTTGGTTGCTGTAGGATGCCTTGTTTATTTAGTTATACACCGCCTGTTTTTTTCACTCTGTGATGTTCAATTATACCATTTGATGTTTAAGTACAAGCTTTATTCTATGCAAATTCAACAATACCATTATGAATGACTTTATTTGGTTGTTGTTAAGCCTGATGTAGTGAGCATATGCCTATTTTAATGGTTTTTGGTTCACATGGCTATATTTGTTTCCCATGTTATACTCCCTTCGCCCCATAATAAAAGACGCTAATACATCCAATATGTTTGTGCATTGGATGTAATAAGATCTTATATAGTCGGACGGAGAGAGCATGATGTGAGGTAACTAATAAAGATTGCTAGTACAATGGGTCAAAATCTGGCAATTAAACTATTTATTTACAGTTTGTCCAAGACAACGGTGATATGAAGTATATTAACTCAGAACTATGTACCCTTTTTACTGCACATAATAAGTTGTTAGATGACAATCTCTGTATCTTTTTCCTTTGCAGTGGTTCCCAACGCAGTCTACCCAAGATCACCTCTCAAACTACATGATTGTTGGACATGCAAATGTACATGTATTTCTACCAGACTAGAATGACTATCTGGAAGTCATGAAGATATTGAAGGATGGGCAGTCGACCATCACAAGGGATTGGTCTAGAGTCGTGTGTGCAGACGACATGGAGGAGGGCACACTATGGGCATTCCGCTTCACCTTTTACAGGAATCAGAATATATTTTGCCTCTTTCTTTGCCCTCTTTAATACAAGTATTCAACCATCGTTCATCATTCTTTATTTGGTGCTTATGTAATTCTTTCGTTGACGTAATTCTTGAGCATATGTACCTGTGAATGAAATAATGCATTGGTTGATGAACCTATCTATGTATATGTAAAAAGCTATTCCCTACTTCAAATTCAAATTCTGTACAATTTTAAATTGTAGCGATTAAAATAAAAAAATGCTCTACGGGTCATTACGCCGCACACGGTTTGTAAGTCTCAACGTTTGTGATATACCTCAAGATCCGACACATTTCACAGATAGAAAACGGGTGCGACCATGCACGCAGTTGCCGTTTGCGACCCATGTGAGATTTTAGTTAATATAACAGACGGTGCAACCGAATGCAACGTTGGTGATACAATCTCTGTCGCACACAGTTTAAAATGACGAACTGTTTGTGATGTAGTATGCATCGCCAACGTTGGACCACAGAATAGTGCGTGCGATACTTATCCTGTCGGACGCGAGTACGACGTTTCTTAAACCTATCCGATACTTATACGACGGTTAAATTATAGTCTTAGTTAAATATCTTCAATGGTTCATCCAATATAAGTGTTTGTGATATACCCCTTATCATACACGCTTCATAACCATGAACTGTTTGTGATTTGGTCCACATCGTAAACGGTGAGCCATAGAATAATGCGTGCGATGTTAGTGTGATCTCACACGAGTTGCAAGGATGGGTCGTATGGGAAGTCCACCATATCTCAAATGGTTGACCGGTGACTCTCGTTTGTGAAAGATGCGAACAACCCATACACTTAGTTTTGCCAAACGTTTGCGTTCGTTGGACACCATCGCCGACGATTATTCTGTGTTGTGTGGATGGACACCCCCCCTATCGCCCACACATGCAAGGCGACAGTTTCAAAGTACGTCATGGAAAGGGGTTAAAAACCATTTGTATAGCACGTCGCTGCATCGGTGATATTATCCAAAGTCTCGTGAGGTTGTAAAAAATCCGCACGACACTTGGGGGCTGATGTGCCAAGATTTCATGTCAGCACATAATTACAAGACCCGGTTCATCTTAGGAAGATGAGTCAGCCCTTGGGGGCTACAGGTTAATTTTCTTCAAAGTTAATAAAGACCCGACTCATCTCAAGAAGATAAGCCAACCCTTGGGGGCTACAGGTCGATTTCTTCAAAGTCAATAGAAGACCCGTCAAACTCAAAGAGATAAGCCGTCCCTTGGGGGCTACATCACTGTCTTGTATTACCTACTTCAAAGCATAAAGTACCAACTTGTCATGATTATAACAAGTCGGTCCTTGGGGGCTACAACTATAGTCCAATATGTCTATTTTGAAGAACCAGCTTACCATTTCCATAGTAACTTGGTCCTTGAGGGCTGAAGATAGGATATAATGACCAAGCAGTAAAACACGAATGTTACCTGATATTTTTCTTGAAGAGCATTGATCAAATGGATCTCAAGCTCCTGGTTTTCAGACTGTCGAGTCAAGTACTACTGATGCATGTCTTCAACATCAAGTCCAGATAAGCTCGGGACTTCCAGTTTGGTTTCCCCTTTTCCAGATCTACCGGCTCATCCTTAGCTACAATTTTTTGCTAAGGAAGTGGAAACAACAGGAATCTGGAAGCACTCCTTGACAATGACAACATCTAGATCGCTCTGATCAGCGTGCGGAATGGGGTCATTAAACATGAGCCGCCGGACTAGGAGGACGCGCAGGGCTGGGCGGACAAGAAGATAAATCAACCGAGGTTCCTTCAACATCCATCATTGCTCGCATAGAAACCGGTTCATCCGGCCTGGGCACCTCAACATCAGCTGCCGGCTCAACTGTGACATCAGGATCGTTGTTCTTGGAAGGATCAACTTCAACAGCTATCCTCTCAGGAGGGGTTTTTTGAACATCTTGGCTTGCAGCACCTGAGGTTGACCCGGCAGCACGCTTCGACACAAAAGCTTTCGCCCTATAGTTGTCAGAAATCATATGTTATACTAAGGAAGAAACAACTCAACGGTCAAGTATGCAAAAATTTATACAAAGGTCCGACACTTACCCGTGATTGATGTTAAAAGCAGGAAGCTATGTTGCAGATGAGTCGCTCGAAGACAAGGAAGATTCCTGATAAAGTAACCTTGATAAACTAAGAGGTTGTTTAGAGAAACCGGCTCTGGAATGAAAATTGGTTGGACTATGTGGCACCTCAAGGTGCGGCTTGCGAGCTGGTGGTGCATGAGACAAGCCAGGGACTAAGTCACCTGAATCACTTCGGGTTCTGTGTTTTGATTGGCCAACAAATTTATTTTTCTTCAAAGGAAAATCGGGAGCTAAGTAAGCATTTGGATGTGATAGTTTAAACTTTCGGACGGTTCATCTTGGTTTTCTCGGAACAAATGTCTCTGAGGAACTGGAAGAAATTGGAATTACCTTAGTATCACCGGCTTGGTTGGATTCTGAGTCACCCTGACAATAAGGCACGTCAGCAAAGTTTAATAAACAAACAGACAAGAGACTCAAGTCCTACCTCAGAATGCTCCCCCAAAGATGATTCGAGAGGCAGGTCATCCTTTTGGCGCGATGAAGGGACAGGGGCCTGAGGCGTGACATTCCAGAAGTTAGAGTCCTCCTGCAGCAATATAAAGCATAATATTGGAAAGGCGGGTTAAATAAAATTGACAAAGGAAGAAAATATACATGTAAAGAGAGATCAAATACCAGAGGTGACCGATTCTGCAGATAGAACAGACCCAAGCCGGTGACACCACATTTTTCCTTTGAATCAGCAAAGAATCTTTTTGTTTCCTTTTTAAGGACATCATCTGATAAATCCTCATTGGAAAAACACTGAGCATCGGACGGCTCCCCCGAGTACCTACACATCAAGCTGCTTCTCACGCTGACGGGTTGGATCCGCCATTTCAACCAGCAACGGATCAAGTCAATCCCGGTCAATCCATGCACCGTCAGGGCCCTTAGCTTGGTACGAAAAGGCGCCATCAGATCTCTTTCTTCATCTGAGGGCCAACCCGTAAATTCGATATTATTTCGAAGCCGCTCCATCCTGTAACCTGGAAGAGGATTTTCTCCTACGGGGCGGTGTTTTTGCAATAGAACCAAGTCTTATTCCATCCTTCTGGATGACTCGCCAGCTTGCATTCAGGAAAAAGGCTATTCTTTCTTTTCTGAACAGAAATCCAACCAACTTTGCAAGCGGCGCCATTTTTGTTCTCGGTCTGGCGGTTCAGATAGAAAAATTCCCTGAAAAGGGTTACAGGCGGCTCTATCTGTAGATAAACTTCGCACATGATGTGAAATTGACATATGTTGGTCATTGAATTAGGTGAGATATCCTGAGGACAGAGGTCAAAATAAGGCAAAAGGTCTCTGAAGAACTTTGAGTCGGGGGTTGAAAACCCCTGCATAGGTGCTCAGCAAAGATGACAACTTCCCCTTGTCGAGGCTAGGGATAAGGCTCTTCCTTGGGAGCACACCACTCTATTTCCTTTCGAGCCGGCAGGAACACTTGGATCACCAGATTCTCCAAAGTGAGTTTGGATTCTTGGGATCTGACCCAGTTACAGACTTTTGCATTCTTAGGGGCCATGGCGTGTTACGGAGCAACTACAAAGTATATAAGGAAGATAAGCCTGTGCATAACATAAACTCTAGGTTGCCGAACCTGAACTTCTGATCGGGGGCAAAGCTTCCAATCCGACCTAAGCGGCCAGTCGGGTCTGCGTGCAGCACGACGCTGCCGAACGCAAACATTTGTCCGGGGACAAAGACGTCTCCGTTACATATTCCATTGTTGAAGATCAAGTGAGCCATCAATCCCTTTGGCAATCTCATGGTGGAACTCTCAATGAAAGCACCAATGTCGGTGTCAAAACCGGCAGATCTCTCGTAGGGGGTCCCGAACAGTGAATCTTGGGTTGATGGGTTACAGGAAACAAGGAAGACAATATTTACCCAGGTTCGGGTCCTCTTGATGGAGGTAAAACCCTACGTCCTACTTTGATTGTATTGAATATGGGGTATCGAGTACATAGTTGATCTACCTCGAGATCGTATGATGTGGTCTAAACCCTAAGAGTAATGAGCTTAACTTACCCTATGAACTAAAACCTTCTTGGTTTATATAGTCACCAGGGGTATCTAGGGTTACACGATGTCGGTTACATCAGGAAAGGAATATGGCGAATCCATCATCTTGTACTTGGAGTGCACGTCACGTCCTGAGAGATTCCTCCTTGTTTATGGTGTCCGGACCTTCATAGGGCAGCCCACTATCCGGCCCGCAGTGATAGGCCTGCAGCCCGAGGACCCCTTAATCCAGGACTCCCTCAACAACCATGGGGCCCTTGGTCACCAATTGCTTCAGACGGTGGACATAATGACCATTAAACCCTTTGGCAAGAAGGACATCCCTAAGAAACTGCCAACTCACCGATTCACATGCCTTTTCAAAGTCTAGTTTAAAGATGACAACATTTGAATTCCTAACTCCAAGATCATGCACAATCTCATGTAGACAAAAGATCCCATCCAGGATAAAACAACCTTCAATAACCGCAGATTGGTGGGGGCCAATTACCCTGTGGGACACAGGTGAGAGGCGTGTAACAAATCCCTTAGGCCTTGTTCGGTTGCATATGATTTGAAGGGGATTGAAGGGGTTTGTGAGGGATTAAATCCCATTTAAGTCAAAATCCTTCCCAATCCTCTTCAAACCCCTCCAATCCCCTTGGAGAAGGGATTAACCGAACAAGCCCTTAGAAGGAAATTTAGCGATGTTATTCATCAAGGCGACAACCCCCTCCTACTCTCAAATCTGATTGTGATGCAGGGAACATTTTACTCTGCGGTGCAACGTGGAAAGATCAGCAAGGAGACGACCGACACCCTGCTGGACTTGGACTTATCTTACAACTAAATACAATGACGAAGCGTGAACTAGATTCAAGCGGGGTCCAGATAAAAGCACAACGTAGAAACAACTAGGGTAATCCATGGGCGAGTATGATTTTTTTAGGATAGGTTCAACTACTATACATGTATGCGCATTAAACAAACAGTATGGACTATTTTTTATACCACACACAACAAAGCTTGGTTGTACGTGAGTTTAGAATTGATTTGTGGATTCCATCACCTGAACGCCTGGACTCAACCGGTTGTTGATTCGATCGTCGCCGAGCTAAGCCACCGATGTCCGCCTCCAATCACCGAGGTCCTGCCACTTCTCGATCCTTTAAGAGCCGAGGTTGTGGTTTTGGGAATTGGAGGCACCACACGTGAGGAGGCTTTGACAGCAGACTACGGCCATGTCTTAGTAATTTCTCCTCAGTCTCCTCGCCGCTACAAGTTGAAGTTTGTGCTCTACTTCTGGCAGCTATGCTTGCAAATATTTTCATAATTCACAATCCTACCTTCTACACGGACAACTACGTCCTTGCCACTGCAGTAAGGGCATCCACTGTCCCTTCAGCTCGAGGGCATTGGCACAACAGACCGCTTCTAGCGGGCATCCAAGCTACTCCCTCCTTCGATCATAGCATCATTTTTTTCTAAGAGTAAGCCGATGGCATACCATATTTTTATAGAAGATAGAAAGTCACATTTACATGAATCTTGCAAAAGATACAAACATCATCGCAAGAGGAAAACCCACTCCACACTCCAACACCTAATACACTTAAGCCTACTCTCTCACAAAGCGTTGTAAGCCTTCAACTTCAACACCTGCACATTTCTATTCCGCAAGCTTGTTGAGGATCATCATAGCATGATTTATCATATCAACAATGCCAACAACACCATGACACATCATCAGGCAAAGCTTGCTATAAATAACGATACAAAACAAATTGTTGATGTGTAGATGCCTTGCTTTGCAATCTTCTCAGGGAAATCAGTGTCTTGTCAAAGACACATTTGATGTATGGAGCGTGTTTCCTTTCAAACTTTTATCAGTAAAATGCTCATAAATGAATAAAATCTCATAGGTTAAGAGAGAGAGAGAGAGAGATTGAGAGAGGCCAAAATAGCACGGCTACACACAAACACCCCAACTGAAGGGACCACGGAGCCCCTCAAAGCCTACAAAATGGAAGGCACATGTGTTGTTTGGTTTGATGCTATGAAGACTAGTAGAACGCCCGTGCGTTGCTACGGGCTACAGTGCATATATATATAAATGAATGAAACAAATGATTAAGGTCATCTCCAAGGTCAAAGATTAGTTTAATATGTTAGGTGCGCGCGTATTGTCATAAGACAACAAGACCCTTGTCTTTGGAAGGTGCCCATGCGCTGCCATAAAAAAATTCAAGGGTCTTCAAACTATTATTTTTGGACGTCGGCATAATCCATCTCGATCTCTCTCATACTCTGTAAAAAGAAACATATATAAAAATACACATTTTGTATGATCACGACCAAGAAAGATGGTCCCTCCATACCTCTCACACCCTCTCAATAAAACAAGTTAAAATGTCCCTTTGTGGTCCATTTCACTTCATGATCAAGCACAAATGTGCAAACCCTTAGTGTTTTTCGGTAGTCGTAGATTCCTATTGTTTTTTTGGTTTCACAACTTTGTTTAAATGATTATCACATCCTTTACAAGAACTGGAACTGACAAATAAGGGGATGATTCCCCTAGACCTCTCAGGCCCTCTCAATAAAACAAAATCGAGCAAGTTCATGTGAATCTGCATTTACTTCTCGCCCCCGGTGCATAATCCTTGCCGTTCCAAAGCTTGTCATCAAATTCCGGCAATCATAAGTGACAACCGCTCCTAAAGTGTGGTACTCCCATTGATTCTTCGTGGCTTGAATAATTTTCATTGAGTCTCTCCACCGCAAGGGAGTGGATGTCCAATTTTCTATTAACTGCAGGCCCATCAGTAATGCTTCAGCTTCCATCGATGGAATGTCCAACCTTGACTGCTTCTACCTGCATGACACAACAACGAAGCCCCAAAACGAGTCACGGAGAATAGCCCTAGGCCCCGCTGCATCCATCAATGTGAAATGAAGTGTCCTTGTTGAGCTTCACACTGCCGGACGTAGATTTACGAACTTGGCGTCGGTGCACAATCCTCCCGAGCAATGGAGTTTGAGACTATCGTCCTCATGCTCATCGATGAGTGCACAAGGGGGTCCCTTCTCCTCATAAAAATGCTTCAACACTCCCACCAGATAAACCAGCAGGAAACCATCAGAAGATCCTTGTTGTTGATTAGAGCCCCTATTTTTAGCAGCTTCCTTGTGTCAATTATCATGTCCACCCACACATATCTAAAGTACCAACAGAAACAAAATGCAATGATGTTTTCTTTGTTCAAATGGAGTGGGGTTAGGATATAACCATTTTAAGTAAATAAATATGGTAATTAGGATTTTTTTATTGAGATGAACAACTTCTGCTTTTGTCGATGCATGGCTAATTAGTCGGTAGTTTGTTACTTGAGGTGATCAAGCGGATTATTTGTAGTTTTCAAACATACAAATGATGACCATTATCACCACTAGTTTTTAGAATAGTTTCGACCTAGATTTTGTATTTGAGAAATTATAAAGAACATATTTCACAATAATTGTATATATATGCGGATAGACAGTTTAGCAAGCACAAGCTAAATTATTTTAAAATTGTGAAGGGTTAAATAGAATTCACAAATAACAGTAACTAGTAGTTGTTTCTAAAATTTAATTCCATTGCACTTTATTTCTTTAAGAGAAAGACATTTAATCAAATGCAGATGAAATGTCACATAATACTATGCCATCATCTCGCAAGATATATAGATTTGATAGAATTCAACCATATTTTGATTTCTCTCCTGACATAGAGGAGCAAACATGAAATGTATGATTATCACTTAGAACATATCTCAGCAACAAAAGCATTAACAAAATACACAATATACTACTTTTAAAAGAGCAAACTTTGAGGCACAACACAAAATTCCCATACGTACAATATATCACTTTAAAAAGGTAGACTTTGAGATGCCGTAAAACATCACATGCCCATATGTAAAAATGACAAAAGGATAAATAGGAACAAATTCTACAAGCAGGATACACAATATTTGGATATATCAGTACGTTTTATTTGGCCACAATTAAGATTTGTAGATAGGCACCTGCATGATTCAAACATCAAGCGATTGCCATTTTCAACAACATAAATATGGCCAGGGGGGTCACTAATATTCACGTCAAGAATATAACGATGGGAGGTGAAGCCGACTCTAAGAATAAGACCATGAAGTTTACTTGAAACAAGAGTGCATAGTTCTTTCCTTCACCTGTCGCCACAAAATTTTAGCATGTTGTCTCACCTGATTTATAAAGCATTTTCGCACCTGACTCCTTGATTATGTCATTCATAAATAACTAAAATACATAAGTAACTCTCCGCTTTGGAACTGTACCTAGCAATTTGTCATTTTCTAAAAATCATATGTTATTATGATGAACTACAAAAGGTGAAACAAAAGTATGTCCTTCTTTTCAGAACCCTACAGTTCATCAAGTATAGAAAATATCCAGATAAGCATACATTTAACTGAAGTTCATGGATGCATAAGTCGTAGTAAGAATCAAGTGTGTTAACTTGAGGATCCCCATATCTCTAAAGTAATAAATTTGAAGGAAGCGCCCTAGTGGGGAAAAAGATGACATATCCAAAATGGCTGGGAATTTATTATCATTATTCTTTGACAAACTCAACGTAGCGTTACTATTTTTATCAAGTTATATGCAAAATCATTACAGTATGAACCCTCAACATAGGTTGTAGGGAAAGTGCATGTGCGAAATCATTACTGTACCTCCTTTTTTGTTCATACATTCATATATAGCAATGTCCTTGCTGTTAGTTAACTGTGCTTAAAGCAAAGTGCCTAAGATATGAATCAGATTACCTGAATTAGCAGCTGGAAGAACTCTTCCCTATACTATACAGCCTAAAGTACCAGGTTGACACCTAAGAAATGGATGTTTAGAGTCCATATTTCCTATCCACATTAGAAGATAAAATTAAATCAAATCAAAGGTCCCCGTGCATTGTAACGGGGTGATAAAATAGACACATGGATCATTTGCTAAAAGAGAACAACCTGCTCTCATCTTCAGATCTGCTACCATGCTTCTCTTTCTTCTGATGCAGTCTTTCTCTTTTCTCTCAACATCGCATGCTTCGCTACGGAGTAAACGCCAGATTCCAAGTTCCCTTCATCGTGCATCGATAATAGGTGCAATTTGGTCGAGTGAGGCAAGTGTCTGCTTGATAACACCCTGAAGCATTTGATGCCTATGAGTGCCCAGTTGCGACTATGGCAACGAGTTAGTCAGGAAGAGCCGAGCTCGGAATCATGAGCTCCCCCTCAACTATTAGAAAGCCTTCTCAGTGTAGTGCATAAAATGATATCTACAATGATAAAAGTGTCCATTAATAATAGACGTCAAGAGCATCAATTTTGCCAAGCTGATACCCTCAAACCTTCTATACATTAAAATCTACAAATATTCCTTCAAGTCAAAGAAATTGTTATATTGATTTTTTTTCATGGAGAGCTCGCCACATTTTCTTCCATACTTTCTTCGAAAAGGTGTTTAATATGTAATCTGCATTAGACTAAATAATTTTCTATGCTGAGCTTCCAAATCATCTCCTAAATTTAAAGCCTAGACAATCTGTGAGATACTAAATGACCATACTTCTCTGAACCTTAGACTCATACTACAGTCAAAATAATATTTGCCCACATGATAAATTTTGACATTCGCTGGTGACGAAAGGACAACAAAAGCTACTGCTACATACCTTGTAGTACATCAGTAACAACATCCAAACACAAATAACGGGCATTGATGTCTACTACACAACTTTATTCTTGTAGACTCGTGTTGGGCCTCCAAGCGCAGAGTTTTGTAGGACAGTAGAAATTTTCCCACAAGTGGATGACCTAAGGTTTTTCAATCCGTGGGAGGTGTTGGATGAAGATGGTCTGTCTCGAACAACCCTGCAATCAAATACAAAAAATCTCATGTGTCCCCAACACACCCATTACAATGGCAAATTGTATAGGTGCACTAGCTCGACGAAAAGATGGTGATACAAGTGCAATATGGATGATAGATATAGGTTTTTGTAATCTGAAAATATAAAAATAGCAAGGTTGCAAGTGTAAAACAGCGAGAACAACGGTGTATAAATGCTTGGAAATAAGGCCAAGGGTTCATACTTTCGCTAGTGCAATCTCCCAACAATGCTAACATAGTTGAATCATATAATCATCCCTTAACGTGCAACAAAGAATCACTCCAAAGTTCCTATCTAGCGGAGAACAAATAGATGAAATTGGTGTAGGTAGTAGAACCACCACAAAGTTATCCTTCCGATCAATCTTTTGGGCCATTCCTATAAGTGTCACAAACAGCCCTAGGGTTCGTAGTAAAATAGCACCAATGATACATATCAATCAACCCTAATGTCGCCTAGATAATCCAATGTCACCTCAAGTCTCCGTGGGTAAATTATGCGACATGCATCAAACAATTTTAGATCTATCATATTCAATCCAACACAAAGAACTTCAAGGAGAACCCAAAGATTTCTATCGGAGAACGTGGTATGAAAACATGCAATCAACCCCTATGCATAGATTCCCAAGGTCTCCGGAATCCGCAAGTTGATGCCTTAACATATATCAAGTGAATCAATAGAATACCCCAATGTCACTATGGGTATCCCACGCAAGACGTATATCCAGTGTTCTCAAATCCAATATTCAATCCAACATAACGAGATCTCAAAGGGAAAGATTCAATTCATCACAACAAGATAGCAAGGGAAACACCTCATATGATCCAACTATATTAACAAAGCCCATGATACATCAAGATCGTGCCATCTCAAGAACACGAGAGAGAGAGAGATTCAACACATAGCTACTGGTACGATCCGTCAGCCCCGAGGGTGGACTACTCCCTCCTCGTCATGGCCTCCGCCGGGATGATGAAGCTGGCCACCGGAGATGATCTACCCTCTCTAGCAGGGTACTGGAACGCCTCCAGATAGGTTTTTCGTCGATACAGAGAGTTGCGGCGGAGGAACGAGGAGTCTCTCTTTATTTCTGGACTTTCTGGGATTTATAGGATTTTTCTAGGGTTTCTGGGATTTATAGAATCACGCCAAACGGAGCCACGAGAGGCCCACCACATATGTGACCACGACTCTAGGGGGATCGCGGCCAGATGGCTTGTGGCCCAAGGGTGCCCCCCCTACGGTGGTTCTTTGCTCCAACGTGGCTTATTTCCTCTAGAAAAAATCACAAAAAAGTTTCGGGCGATTCCGAGAACTTTTATTTTCTGCACAAAAAACAACACTACGGTAATTCTGCTGAAAACAGCGTCAGCCCGGGTTAGTTGTAAATAAATGTTATAAAGTGCATCAAAACCATATAAAAGTATTGTAAACATAGGCAAATATGGCATGAATACTTCATGAATAATCGATACGTTGGAGACGTATCAGCATCCCCAAGCTTAATTCTTGCTCGTCCTCGAGTAGGTAAATGATAAAAGAAATAATTTATGAAGTGTGAATGCTAGCATAGTGAATAGTTTTGATCATTGATAGTTTCAGTCACTTTTCTAGCATCATAACCAGAACTTTTTCTCATAAAAATCATCATGATAGAGTGTCAATCAATTCACATATCATGGTTCAAACAATGCACTCTATAGAAACTTAACAATCTATGCTCTTGGTCACCAAACAATTTTACTGCATCATCAAGTCTAAGTAAGAACTCCACATACTCAATTATCATATAGTATTTTATGATTGATAATACTCAAGGCATATTTTTAGAAGAAACAACATCCATCGAACACATAGAAAGATAGGGGCTTAATGTTTCGTCTCCCAACATACTTATCATGAAGATAATTGTCAACAATAATGAACCATGATCAAATATATTTGAGTGGATATATATGTTTAAATCTTTCCCCACCACATGATGCTTGCCAACTAAAAGATTGAGGTTGGAATAGGAAGTTGACTCAACATGAAAGTTAGTAACATGAAAGTAAATAGATTGTCCCTTCGCAGAGGGAAGCAGGGATTTGCATATGTGCCAGAGCTCATTGTTTTAAACAGAGATGAATATGTAATTTTGAGGGGTGTGCCTTTCATGTCAATGTCACAACCGAGTATTTAGATATCTTCCATGATAATCACATTATTGGTGGTTCCCAAATAGAATTTAAATTTTTACTCCCCCTCCACCATTCAAACACATTCCATGGCTGGCCGAATCCACGGTTACCCTCAAAACAATCCACTTTCTAGGGGGAGTTTTTGTTTATTTATTTTTGTGTTACACAGGACTGGGAATCCTTTTTACCAGCCTCTCTCGTGCAATGACAAGTGAATAAACACTCATCTTGAGAATAACTTGCTTAGCATGGAAGATAATGACCGCCCCATCGCTCCATGAGCGGTACGAGCACACAAAACGGAAGTTTATTTGAATGTTTAGAGGTGGCACATGCAAATTTACTTGGAATGGCAGTGAAATACCATATATACGTAGGTATGGTGGACTCTCATGGAAGAAACTTGGCTCAAGGATTTGGATGCACAAGTAGTATCTCTACTTAGTACGAAGTTTTGGCTAGCAAAAGGTTCTAAACAAGCACCACATGTTGGAGGATCCATAACAATACAACTTCTATGCAAATATACCCAAACATACCCATTATGTTGTCTTCCTTGTCCAACTTCAACTATTTGATCTAGGTTTGAAATAATTAATGGGTATTCACAATCATAAAATATGTCAAAGATAATATATTTATATGTGAAAGTTCTTTTTCTTATACTAATCATTCATGAATTGCTTGCATGGCCAATTTGATGATTGCCAAACTTCAATAGATTTTACTTTATAAACTAGATGTGAAGCTACTACTAAGCATAAAGCACATTGATAATTTCATATTTATGATATTTTAGTTCACAATTTACTCTTAGGATATAAGTGAAGCACAAGAGTAAACTATCAAACTACTCTCAAAAGATATAAGTGAAGATCAATGAGTAGTCAAACAATAAAGTAGCTATGTGATGACTCTCTATCAATAAAAAAATTCAGATATGAGTATTTTATTTAAACTGCAAGCAAAAGAAAAATAGCACTCCAAGAATTGCACATACCATTTGGACAAATAAAAATTTAGGCTCAACATAGGCTAACCGATAATTGTTGATGTAGAGAGGTGGGATGCGTAGCCTCCCCAAGCTTAGATGCTTGAGACTTCTTGAAATATTTACTTGGGGTGCCTTGGGCATCCCCAAGCTTGAGCTTTTGTATCTCGTTCAATTCTCTCATATCCCAGTTTCACCGAAGCCTCAAAAACTTCATCAACAAAAAACTTGAAAAGAACTCGTGAGATTGGTTAGTACACATAAAAACAAATCAACACTTCATGTACTGCCAAGACAAGTTGCACAATAATTTTCAAACATCATCTACTGTTTACTATCATTTCCACAATTTATATCTACCACTATAGGATATGGAAACTATAGGATAAGTAGATAACAAAACTATGACAGCAATCTGTCCAAACAGAACAGTCTGTAGCTATTTATGAAAACAGTGTACTTCTGTAACTCAAAAAATTATGAAAATTTAGGAAGTGATAAAGAATTTATATGAACACTGTGTAATACTTTCAGAAACTTTCCAAGTTCCAGTAAAATATGAAAATTGAAACACTACAGCAAAAGTTTCTGTTTTTACACAGCACACATCAAAACTTGCAATGGAGGCATCTTAAGGAAATTCTTAGATCTTTTTATTGAAAAACAAGATTATAAATATCATATAACAGAGAACAACAAAATATAATGAAGCTCCAAGCAAAGCACATATCATGTGACGAATAAAAATATAGCTCCAAGTAAGATGTACCGATAATGTTGGAGACAAAAGAGGGGATGCCTTCCGGGGCATCCACAAGCTTAGACGCTTGAGTCTTCCTTGGATATTACCTTGGGGGTGCCTTGTTCATACCCAAGCTTAGGTCCTTGCTGCTCCTTGTTCACCTCATATCGGTATCTCACCCAAAACTTGAAAACTTCAATCACACAAAACTTAACGAAACTTCGTGAGATGGGTTAGTATAGTAAAGATAGATCATTCACTTAGGTACTGTCAAGACAAGATTCATAATTGAGCTCACATAATACCTACTTTATTATAACATTTCCATAATTTATATCACTCAATATAAGCTATAGAAACACTTAAAATAAGCAAACTATGCATGCAAAACAGAATCTGTCAAAAACAGAACAAGCTATGAAGATCTGAATGATCACCATACTTCCGTGACTATAATAATTCTGAAAAATTAGGAAAACGCAGAGAATTTTCATAGAATTTTTTTCTAAAAATTCCATAATGTTTTGACACTCCAATAAAATCATATGATTCATATACCGGACACAAAACTTTCTGTTTTTGCAAAGAATCAAACAAACAAGTTTCCACACTATCCCAAAGGCTTTACTTGGCACTTTATTGAAATAAAAGATATGAAACATGATTACTACAGTAGGTTAACCATGTGAACACACAAAAACATAAAGTAAATGTGTTGGGTTGTCTCCCAACAAGCGCTTTTCTTTAATGCCTTTTAGCTAGGCATGATGATTTCAATGATGCTCATATAGGAATAAAAGTTGAAAATGCAAGAGAGCATCATGAATCACATGACAAGCACATTTCATTCTAACCCACGTCCAATGCATAGGGATTTTGTGAGCAAACAATTTATGGGAGCAAGAATCAACTAGCATAGGAAGGCAAAACAAGCATATCTTCAAGATAATTATTGCAATTCTTATAAGCATATGTTCCTCCCTCATAATAATTTTCAGTAGCATGATGAAGGAATTCAACAATATAACTATCACATAAAACATTCTTTTCATGATCTAGAAGCATAGAAAATTTATTACTCTCCCCATAGGCAAACTTCTTCTCATACATAATAGTGGGAGCAAACTCAACAAGATAACTATCATGTGACACTTGATTGACATAACCACATTGAATATTAAAATCATGATAACAAGTTTCCTGGTCTTCATTACTCTTTATAGCATACATGTCATCACAATAATCATGATACATAGGAGGCATGCTTTCATCATAATAAATTTGCTCATCAAAACTTGGGGGACTAAAAATATCATATTCATCAAACATAGCATCCCCAAGCTTGTAGCTTTGCATATCATTAGCATCGTGAATATTCAGAGAACTCATACTAGCAATATTTCTATCATGCTCATCATTCAAGGAATTCTCATCAAGTATTTTCATAATTTCTTCCTCTACCAGTTGAGCACAATTTTTTGAATCCTTGTTTTCACGAAAGACATTATAAAGACGAAACAAATGATGCAACCCAAACTCCATTTTTTGTAGTTTTCTTTTATAAAACCAAACAAGTGAAAAACAAGAAACTAAAAGATTCAATTGCAAGATCTAAAGATATACCTTCAAGCACTCACCTCCCCGGTGATGGCGCCAGAAAAGAGCTTGATGTCTACTACGCAACTTTATTCTTGTAGACTCGTGTTGGGCCTCCAAGCGCAGAGTTTTGTAGGACAGTAGCAATTTTCCCTCAAGTGGATGACCTAAGTTTTATCAATCCGTGAGAGGTGTAGGATGAAGATGGTCTCTCTCAAACAACCCTGCAATCAAATACAAGAAATCTCTTGTGTCCCCAACACACCCAATACAATGGAAAATTGTATAGGTGCACTAGTTCGGCGAAGAGATGGTGATACAAGTGCAATATGGATGATAGATATAGGTTTTTGTAATATGAAAATCTAAAAAACAGCAAGGTAGCAAGTGTAAAACAGCGAGCAAAACGGTTTATAAATGCTTGGAAATAAGGCCTAGCGTTCATACTTCCGCTAGTGCAATCTCCCAACAATGCTAACATAGTTGAATCATATAATCATCCCTCAATGTGCAACAAATAATCAGTCCAAAGTTCCTATCTAGCGGAGAACAAATAGATGAAATTGGTGTAGGTAGTAGAACCACCTCAAAGTTATCCTTTCCGATCAATCTTTTGGGCTATTCCTATAAGTGTCAGAAACAACCCTAGAGTTCGTAGTAAAATAACACCAATGATACATATCAATCAACCCTCACTAGTAGAGAAATGGCTAGCCACAACTCTTGTTGATGGCGCGCCATTTTCGGCCGACGCCAGCACTACATTTTTCAAATATCGCTGGCATCTCCTATTTTGGTACGACATCGCTAGTTACTTAATGCTGGCATTGTATGTACGTGGAACGCCACTTATATGTCGCCTCCAAGGTTGTGTGCAGGCATAATTTACTATTGGTGTACTAGGTTGGCAATACGCTAGTAGTATTTCATATATCTATGGCGTTGACTTAGTCTGGACGCCAGCAGTTTATTTTGTCGGTCCATTTTTCGGTCAACATTGGGTCCCACGTAACACCAGCGTAGCATACTATGGCACGCCAGGAATATACATGTTAGTGCCAGCGTTCTGATCTCTTTAAATGCCAGTAATGAAGTCGCATCACTACTACCACGTGCTAACCCTTGTGTATACACTAGATTCCCCTTTCTTCTTCCTCTTGCTCTTCCTCTTCATCCTCTCTCTTCCCTCTCCTCATCTTGAGAAACTCAATTATTTTATCATGATTCTTAATTAGGTAGTTAGATCTAGCTAGGTGATGCGTTAGTTACCTTTGCTAGCCTCCTCCACACGCCCACTCTCTAATTAAGCTAACTATATCTAGCTCTCTTCTCCACCCACTTGCATTAAATTTTCCTTCAACCTCCATTAATGGCACCCACCAACCTACGTACGGTCGACCGGCTTCTCACGGGATTGATCGAGGACTAGCTCGACTCGTGTCTCTTCTGCTTGAGGTAATTAACACAAAAAACACTTCCTCATCATTTAATTATGCATGTTACGTACGTGTGTGATTGCTAATTAAATGGTGAAACTAGCATGGATGGCGAATTTGTAGAGAGAGTTGCCAATGTTTTGGCGAAACGTTGATTCATTTCCGTTTCGTCAAATTTCTGGTACTCAATATGTACCACTTTTGACAAAGGTTATGCCGAAATTTTGTATGCCCCCGCTTGATATATATGTAATTCTTTTTGTATTTCCCTTTACAGGCTAAAATGGATCGAAGTGTGAAGGTCTTTCTCAATTTCGCGGTGACGAATATGATAGAAAAGTGTGAAATGCAGATATTATGTCCATGTAAGTCCTGCAAAAATGGAATTTTCCATAACCCGTTCGATGGTAGCGTCCTCCCGCACTTGCTTCGTCGTGGTTTTGTTGAAGGTTATACATGATGGACAAAGCATGGTGAGGAGAATGATGATGTACGTGACGACGACGACGAAGTGGCGGATATGGAAGCGGAGAACCCTTTCAATGATGAATTAGCAGGGCCGCCAGAAGGAGGAAACAATAATGAACATGCGCCTGGAGGAGGAAATGATGAAATGCCACCCGAACATGAAGAGGACCATGTCACCCAGGATATGTCATTGGCTGAAATGTTGTTGGATCCCAATGTTAAAGAACTGCTTCAGAAGAAGACGACAAATGAGAGAGCTACTATTAAGGAGGCTCTCAAGTTGGTGCAATTGGAGTTAGACGTGAATGCTCCACTGTATGAAGGTTGTGATCCTGAGCACACCCGCTTGCACGTCACGCTCAAACTTCTAGACATCAAGGCAAGATTCAAGAGCACAGACGCAAGTCTGGATGCTACATTGGAATATTTACATACAGTTTTGCCCAAGGGGAATTTGTTGCCTAAGAGTGTTGATGAGGCGAAAAAGATCGTGTGCCCTCTTGATTTGCCACATGTAAGATATCATGCATGCATAAATGATTGCCTCCTATATCGTAACGAGCATGAGCACAAAACAGAGTGTCCAACTTGCAAGGAACCCCGATACAAGCCTGGAAAGAAGGATCCTCGAAAGGTTGTATGGTATCTTCCGTTGATTACACACCTACAACATTATTTCGCTGACGCGAAGGAAGCAAACAACATGACTTGGCACAAGACCAGGAAATCCAAAAATGATGGCATTCTGAGACATATGGCGGATGGTTGTCAGTGCAAAGCACTCGACTGCATTGAACCGGAATTCGCAGCAGAACCAAGAAACCCGAGGTTGGGTGTTAGTAGCGATGGACTAAATCCATTTGGCAAGCAGAGTAGCACACATAGTACATGGCCCGTGTTTGTTTGGATGTACAACCTCCCGCCTTGGCTCTGCATGAAACAAAAGTACATACACATGGTAATGCTCATTCAAGGACCGCTCCAACCAGGCAACGATATCAACACATATCTTGAGCTATTGAAGGAGGAGTTAGACATATTATGGAAGGATGAAGGGGGCAAGACGTGGGACGCTAGCACTGGAAACTATTTTCCAATGAGAGCAGCATTGCTCACGACCGTTCATGACTATCTAGGTTACGGATATATTTCCGGACAAGCGTGTCATGGACATTGTGGATGTGTTAAATGTATGGATGACACATCTTTTCTCCAGCTATGAAAAAAGGGCAGTTGCAAAACAGTGTTCATGGGCCATCGAAGGTGGCTTGACAAAGATGATGAGTGGAGAAGTTGTGGCGACCTGTTCGACAACACGGATGAGGCCTGAGGGCCACCACGTAAGAGGAGTGGAGAAGAAATCCATGAGATGTTAAAGAATTGGATAGATTGCCCGAAGCCAGGGAGGATAGTGATTATGTAACTAGATCAGGGTAGAAGAATAGTGCATTGGTAATTACAAGTTACTACTTACTAGGTAGGAACAGTTTTAACAGATTAAGAAAATGAAATCCCAATTGGTTGCTGAAATACTACACAGTTACATTGATATTGCTACGCAAGTCAACATGCAGGTACTACAAAGAACACTTACTTCCAACATAGCATGTATGGAGAATGTCGTCGGGGAAGTTAGCATTTACATATGGTAAGGCTCTTTTAGGTGCAGCATAAGTTTAGTGCCAGCTTTCAGTACATAAAACTTATAAATTTCTCCCCAAAGGCCTTCTTCAAAGTAGGAGTGACAATCTTCATCAATTTTTACAGAAACAACGATTGTAAATCCATGGTTTGTGCTCAATATGACATCCCTGGAGTCTTCAGTTATGTAAAGGCAAAGATTTAGCACTACAGTTGTCGTTGCAACGCAAGGGATGTACTGCAGGAAATGATAAGATTGTTATAGAACATGGTAACGTCACTACTAGGGAAAACATTATACACAGAGGTATAGCAGTCACGCTGGTTAAATGAGAGCGTTGCTGCTACTTAGTAGTAGCGCGTGTCAATGAAGAGCGCTACAGCTATGGTTATAGAAGTAGCGCGTCTACTAGAAAAAGCGCTACTACTATAATTCCCACCTTGTTGTCGGTAGGCTAGGAATATTAGTAGTGGTGCCGCACAAAGCACGCTACCGCTAAGTTCCTTGTAGCAGCGCGTTTCCTGTATAGAGCGCTACTGCTAAAAAAAGAAAATAAAATGGAAAAGAAATAGAAAAGTAAATGAAAATGAAAGAAGTAGAAAATGGAGAAATGAAAAAAAGAAAATGTAAAGATAAACAAAAGAAAAAGAAAAATAAAGGAGAAAGGAGAAAGGAATAGCAGTAGCGCTTGTCTCCACAAAGCGCTATAGTTACTCTAGCAGTAGCGCGTTTTACAAGCCCGCGGTATAGCTATGTTCCTTAGATAAAAGGAAAAGAAAAAAGAAAATAAATAACTACTTCCTATTGTAGTAGCGCGTTTTGGTAGAAAGGGCTATAGCTAACTTAGCTATAGCGCTTTTTTCCTACAAGCGCTACTCCTATTTCGACTTAACCCCGCGCGGGCTCAAAATTTTGCTAAGTCCTTTCCCCCCTCTCCCCCAACTCCTCTATCGCCGCCGTCAATCGCCCTGCCCGATCGAGCACGCCCTTGACCTCACCACCACCGCCCGAGGCCGCCCTCGACCACACCGCCGCCGCCCGAGGCCGCCCTCGACCTCACCGTCGCTGCCCTCAACCTCGCCGCCGCTACCCTCGACCTCACCGCCGCCGCCCGAGCCCGCCCAGGACCGCCGCCGCCCGAGCCCGAGCCCGCCCTCGCCGCCGACCATAAGGCTCTCCCTCTCCTCTCCCCTGCCCTCCTCTCTCTCTCTGCTGTGATGATGTTCATATGAACCCTAGGTGTTCATATGAACCCTAGGTGTTTATATGAACCCTAGATTTGTTTAGGTAGTAGGCATTTTTTTAGCATTTAGGAAAAAAGATTAGAATTTTTTTTTAGGAAATTAGCTAGGGCAAATTTTTAAGAAAATGCCTAAACAGTAATTCCATTTAGCTTTAAATTAACAATTTGGATGAAAAGAAAATAATGTGTGTGTGTGTGAGAGGAATAGCTAGAACGGAATTTGGGTTCTGTCCTAGGCAGAGAAGTGTTCATTTGCATATTCCATTATTGTTGATTATATCTTTTCACTGAAGTGGTCATGTTATATGCAAATTCCTCAATAGTGTTTGCTCATGTTATATCTTTTCACGGAGGTGGACGACGACAATTTTGAGCCAAAAGAGCCTGCGGAAGCGCGCGCGTGCTTCGGCAATCAAATAGGCTGCATCTTACGGGCAACCGCCACCATCAACGATGCGAAACTATGGAAGATACCAGATATGAAGCAGTCCCTCCTAACGAAGCTGCACCAGGTGTTCTTGTTCCCGGGCCGGGATGAAATCAAATATAAAAATCCAGATAAAGACCCGGCAATGAAGAAGATAAACAGACGCGCCATGGGCAAGTTTAGCGGCGCGTTGTCCGCCTAGAAAGTAAGGGTGAAAGCAAGGATCATCGACAAAAAGGAACCCTACTCCGAGATTGTAAAGGATAATCCGACAATTACGGAACAGCAGATTGAAATATTCAAGGCGGCTTGCGTTGCCGAAGCTGCCAAAGAAAAGTCGGAGTACATAAAGGGGCTTCAAGAGAGGAACATGGGGTGCCACCACCTCGGAAGCCGTGGTTACGCGGGGAAGAGGTCCATATGGGCAAGGAGGACGCGGAACGCGAAAGTCTGGGCATCCCAGACCCCTTGGCAGAGTTCACCGTCCCGCAGGAGCATGACGTCCTCAGGGCCCGGTACCATTGGGACCCAGTGAAGAAGGTTTTCAAGACGGACGCAGTCACGACGGAGTTCATGAGACTGCTGGTAATTTTTAGCTTCTGATCAATTCGACTGCACATTTAGTCATATTTGTAAACGATCCTTGTTCCTTTTGCAGAGAGAGCAGCACAGGATCGTGGCCGAAAGCGACTCGCCGGCTGAGGCGTTGGCGAGGCCCAAGTGGGACACCCCATTCAACCGGGCCTTGAACATATTGAAAGGACTCCCGGTGGACACTCGGCCGTCGTATGGACGCGTGCACGGCGTCGGAGACGGTGCCATGCGGAAGAAGTACTACCGTGAGACCACGGAGGAGAGAAAGGAAAGACGGAGGTTAAATGAGGAAAACATCGACAAGAAGGTTGCGATTGCGGTCGAGCGGTAGCTGCCGCAAAACAGGAGATTGCAGCTTCGTATGGTGTCTTGGTTCCGGATATCATCAGTTGGGCTAGGCAAAATCCAAATAAAGAGGCAGCGGACTTTCCCCTTTCCAACTTCTTCGGGAGCAGCTCGACTAGCGTTGCACAAGCACCTGCTCCTGCATCAGCTCCTGCACCGGCTCCCGCACCTGTTCCTGCACCAGGTCCTGCACCAGGTCCTGCACCAGCTCCTGCACCGGCTCCCGCACCTGCTCCTGCACCAGCTCCTGCACCAGCTCCTGCACCGGCTCCCGCACCTGCTCCTGCACCAGCTCCTGCACCAGCTCCTGCACCAGCTCCTGCACCGGCTCCCGCACCTGCTCCTGCACCAGCTCCTGCACCGGCTCCCGCACCTGCTCATAGCAGCCCGTCCTCCGTCTCGGACGTGCTCGGCGGTGCTTCGTCTTTGGCTGAGCTCGACGACCTCACGGTACCTGTCACACCGACCCTCTTCAATAAATGTGCAATCTCCTGTTTCCATTGCCTTTTGGATGTCTCACATCGCAGACATGTCTTTGCAGGCCGACGTAACCCCGTGCACCATATTGTACACCATCAGCGGCCAGAAGGTGGACGTGGGGAAGGCGACGATAGTGAAGCCGAAGGAACAATTGTTCCACAGCCGGCCGATCCCCCCGACGTCTTCAAGGTTTCCGTGGCCAGTGTCAAACCGGGCCACGAGAATTTGGCTCCTCCGGTACTAGGGGGAGACGAAGACGAGACCCCGCGGCGGCTTGGCGATTGCAAGAGGTGGGTCCTGTTGTGGCCAAAGAGTCTGCTTCGTCTGGAGGCGGCCAGGAGCACACCCACGACCACGCAGCCTCAGCAAGGTATGAACATCAACACCCCACCTACCCAATTAGCGTCGCCTGTCGTGCCGGGTGATAGCGGACGTGGTGAGGAAGAGGCTCCATTATTCGCTGATGACGTCGCCGCCGCCGAACAAGCTCCGCATGATATCGATGCCATCGATGAGGATGATGATGACACTCTACAGTATCTCAATACTGGCGCCTATGACGACGGAGGATTGATGGCTTAGCGTCATGAGTCGGTGCCTGAATTGCCGCCTCCGGAGGCTGAACGTATTATAGACGACCTTCCAGTAGCAAAGAAGCATAGGAAGAGAGCGAGGAAAGGCAACAAAGCTGCTTCTATGATCCAGCCGCTTCCGCAGCCTCGGGTTCAACACTGTATACCTGTCATGGGTGCGGCGAACTACCATATCACCGGTGAACCAATCCTACCTAAGGTAGCGGTAGAGGCCATATACGGCGATCTCAGGAGACTTCATGACGATGTGCTGCGAAGAGAGAAAAGCCTGATCGCCTCGCAAAATCCAGGATACCCGCTCTACGTGGTTAACATGCCGCAGCAAAGGTTGTATGTCGACTCATTCCCCGCGGAAAAGTTCTTCCTTCGATTCGATTACATCTTCGACATGTTTCACGTGAAAAAGCGGGATTTTACGTTTGTCCGCCTTTTTGCCTTGTACATGAACTACATCATCAGGATTGAGAAGATACCTTATATCTGTGTCGCTGACCCGTACTTCATGCACGAGAGCTTCTTGGAAGTCTGCAAAAAGCACCATGAATACGCGAGTAACTACATCGCCGATTTCATGGTCGGCAATAAGGACAAGGAGACAATTCTCGTGCCTTATCGTCCCATGTAAGTCATCCGTGCGGATATCCTTCCTTCGATTTCAATCATTTCATTTTCACGCGTGGAGGCTAATTTGAGGTGTACTTATTTTGCGCAGTGACGGGCGCGCCGTCCTCATCATCCTTTACCCCCGAGTCTCCCACGCTCTTTACTTGGACTCGTCGAAGAACATGAAGAAAAAGGATTACACCCACATCAAGTCTGTTCCCGACAGTGCTATCTTTACGTACGGCGTACGGGGTGGAGAGATCACGCTCAGGAAGACAAGGAACCGCGCGCCCTGCTTCGGCCATAAGACTGACTTCTGCTGCATCCAGCAACCGAGTGGTACTATCAGTGATGGATTCTATGTCCTCCACCAGATGTAGGAGTTCAGAAGGGATCAGCAGAACCTTCGCATGTCACCTAGATCCGGCGATGCCCATATTCTGCAATGGGCAAAGAACCTAGGAGATATCCCGGATCATCGACTCTGAGCTGAGTTCTATCACATCCAGCGTGAACTTGCTCAAATCATCATGAAGGAGGTCCTCGAAAAAAGAAGGATGTTCTACGAAGAAGGGCAAATGTCGCGGGAAGACGTCCGAACACGCGTAGCCGCTCAGCGTCTCGACCTGAAGCCTTTCACTGCGCTCGGGGACTATCTCCCTGACTTGCATGGATGGCACGACATGTTGGAGTGATTGACGATATATGACAATGTGTCCGTTTAGTCCATACTTTCTCTATGACGAAACTTTGAGTTATGCACGACGAAACTTTATTTGTGATGTAATTAAACCATCCTCCTCAACTAGCGAAGATCACTCTAGTTAGGGCATTTTGGGTACGATGAACTTTGTATGCTTATGATATGTTGCTTCTATTTTTGCCAAGTCTGTCTCTTTCTGTTGCTCAACTATATATGTTGCATATCATCAACTCATGTGACGATGCAGCTGCATAGATCATCGATGGCGAAGAGTGCTACGCCAGGAGTATACGACGAGTGGCCAGAGTGTCAGGCCCAGGTGTACCGGTTTCCGGTTTCTGAGCGACAACCAGTAGTTAGTTTAGGTTCACGCTAGTGCGAGAGAGGGATACGAACCGACGCCTCAAAAAATACTACATTATGTATGATGAGACATGTCATGTAACTTGTATAGCTATATCGTGATTATGATGTGACGACAAGATTTGTGTTGGATGATATGATGAGACTATTATGTGTATGATATGATGAGCATATTGCATGTTTATGATATGATTAGAATACTGTATGAAACCTGTACGGAAACATCGCAAATACGTAGCAAAAAAATGATATGAGAAAATATAGTAGTAGCGCCCTTTAGCGCTGGACAGGAAAACCCTGCTGCAAAAGGACTTAGCAGTAGCGCTGGTACAGAAAGCGCTGCTGCTAAGTAGGTATAGCAGTAGCGCGTGTCAAAACCCGCTACTGATAGACTTAGCAGCAGCGCTGGTATAGAAAGCGCTACTGATAAACGTTAACTGTAGCGCCGTATCAGTAGCGCGGTTACCCGCGCTACTGATACACCAAATACCCGCGCTACTGCTATGGTTTTCCCTAGTAGTGCGTGATAGTATGAGAGTAGTAGTTAAAAGAACAACATGCACATCAGTTGATTTGAAAGGACAAAAAATTACAAGTAAACAGATAATGTAACCATGATGTCGTGCAAATATATATGAGAGTAAACGAAAGAACAATACATCATTAATTTGCCTAATATAGAAGGAGAAGGATAAGAAGAAGAAGAAATCACATTTGACGTAAATGCTGCATGTGGCACCTTTTATCCAAATGTAGTAATCTATAGTATAGGTTCAGAAAAAGAATAGTCCATGCATGTCAACCCAGGTAGTGTGAGATTGAACATACCATTCGCTCTGTGAAGTCGTCTGGTACAGTGAGATGGAACTCCTCGGTTTTTTTTGGCCGAGTCCGCATAGCCCTGATGTGTCCTTGCATTGTACACTCTATGAATGAAAACTATCGGCGTCCTGGGAACGGGGGTACCCAGACTTGCCTGCCTGTGGCCCAGGGCGTGGCCCACCTCGACGGCCAAGTACGGCCTAGTGCGGCCTCACTCAGCACAAGGCCCTCGCGAGACCCCAAGCACGCGAGGGAAACAGCGCCAAGACCCGCAGGGGAGTAGGCCTCCCCAGGCCTCCTCCCGAGCGACGGAGATCTCTATGCACTGCTCGACCTTGGGAGGTCAAGGGTGACGCCAGCCGGGCCAGGCGGGCGCCAGCGCGCCAGAGGGGACAGTTTCCTCTTTGGTGCAAAGGGGCCAAGGACGAGCGCAGGTTCCCGGGGTGCCCCGCCAAAGGTTTCCATTCCGGTGCAAAGAGACGAGGCTAGCAGGCGTGGTAGGACGGATGTCACCACCGAGTCCAGTACCGCGTCACCACCACCTACTTTGCAGGCAAAGACCACCTTTCGTCAGGATAAGATGTACCTCCTGTCCCCTTTCAAAATTGGCCATTGTGGGATCCCTTCCCACCATTGCGACAAGGGAAGAGGACCCGGGCCGCTATAAATAGAGGCTAGGCTGCTCTGTAGAGACAGAGACACGACACCGCCCCGAACGCACCCGCGAGGCAACTCACCACTGTACTAGTTTGACCACAAACCTCCTCATGAGGCAATCCACCAAATGCAGGAGTAGGGTTTTACGCTTCACAGCGGCCCGAACCTGGGTAAACTCTCGTGTGCTATCTTCTTCCTCGCCATCGAGCCGGGTCATCACGTTGTGACCTTGGAGGGGTGAAGCTGTTGGGGATCTTCGCACATGCCCCTGGGTTCGAAGTTCGTAGGGTTTTACGGAGCCCGAAATCCGACATTTGGCACGCCAGGTAGGGGGCGTGTCAAAGCTTGGTTAAAACGAGATCTCCCCTGGAGTCGGCGACGAACTCTAGGTTGCCGAACCTGAACTTCTGATCGGGGGCAAAGCTTCCGATCCGACCTAAGCGGCCAGTCGGGTCTGCGTGCAGCACGACGCTGCCGAACGCAAACATTTGTCCGGGGACAAAGACGTCTCCGTTACATATTCCGTTGTTGAAGATCAAGTGAGCCATCAATCCCTTTGGCAATCTCATGGTGGAACTCTCAATGAAAGCACCAATGTCGGTGTCAAAACCGGCAGATCTCTCGTAGGGGGTCCCGAACAGTGAATCTTGGGTTGATGGGTTACAGGAAACAAGGGAGACAATATTTACCCAGGTTCGGGTCCTCTTGATGGAGGTAAAACCCTACGTCCTGCTTTGATTGTATTGAATATGGGGTATCGAGTACAAAGTTGATCTACCTCGAGATCGTATGATGTGGTCTAAACCCTAAGAGTAATGAGCTTAACTTACCCTATGAACTAAAGCCTTCTTGGTTTATATAGTCACCAGGGGTATCTAGGGTTACACGATGTCGGTTACATCAGGAAAGGAATATGGCGAATCCATCATCTTGTACTTGGAGTGCACGTCACGTCCTGAGAGATTCCTCCTTGTTTATGGTGTCCGGACCTTCATAGGGCGGCCCACTATCCGGCCCGCAGTGATAGGCCTGCAGCCCGAGGACCCATTAATCCAGGACTCCCTCAACAACCATGGGGCCCTTGGTCACCAATTGCTTCAGACGGTGGACATAATGACCATTAAACCCTTTGGCAAGAAGGACATCCCTAAGAAACTGCCAACTCACCGATTCACATGCCTTTTCAAAGTCTAGTTTAAAGATGACAACATTTGAATTCCTAACTCCAAGATCATGCACTATCTCATGTAGACAAAAGATCCCATCCAGGATAAAACAACCTTCAATAATCGCAGATTGGTGGGGGCCAATTACCCTGTGGGACACAGGTGAGAGGCGTGTAACAAATCCCTTAGGCCTTGTTCGGTTGCATATGATTTGAAGGGGATTGAAGGGGTTTGTGAGGGATTAAATCCCATTTAAGTCAAAATCCTTCCCAATCCTCTTCAAACCCCTCCAATCCCCCTGGAGAAGGGATTAACCGAACAAGCCCTTAGAAGGAAATTTAGCGATGTTATTCATCAAGGCGACAACCCCCTCCTACTCTCAAATCTGATTGTGAAGCAGGGAACGTTTTACTCTGCAGTGCAACGTGGAAAGATCAGCAAGGAGACGACCGACACCCTGCTGGACTTGGACTTATCTTACAACTAAATACAATGACGAAGCGTGAACTAGATTCAAGCGGGGTCCAAATAAAAGCACAACGTAGAAACAACCAGGGTAATCCATGGGCGAGTATGATTTTTTTAGGATAGGTTCAACTACTATACATGTATGCGCATTAAACAAATAGTATGGACTATTTTTTATACCACACACAACAAAGCTTGGTTGTACGTGAGTTTAGAATTGATTTGTGGATTCCATCACCTGAACGCCTGGACTCAACCGGTTGTTGATTCGATCGTCGCCGTGCTAAGCCACCGATGTCCGCCTCCAATCACCGAGGTCCTGCCACTTCTCGATCCTTTAAGAGCCGAGGTTGTGGTTTTGGGAATTGGAGGCACCACACGTGAGGAGGCTTTGACAGCAGACTACGGCCATGTCTTAGTAATTTCTCCTCAGTCTCCTCGCCGCTACAAGTTGAAGTTTGTGCTCTACTTCTGGCAGCTATGCTTGCAAATATTTTCATAATTCACAATCCTACCTTCTACACGGACAACTACGTCCTTGCCACTGCATTAAGGGCATCCACTGTCCCTTCAGCTCGAGGGCATTGGCACAACAGACCGCTTCTAGCGGGCATCCAAGCTACTCCCTCCTTCGATCATAGTATCATTTTTTTCTAAGAGTAAGCCGATGGCATACCATATTTTTATAGAAGATAGAAAGTCACATTTACATGAATCTTGCAAAAGATACAAACATCCTCGCAAGAGGAAAACCCACTCCACACTCCAACACCTAATACACTTAAGCCTACTCTCTCACAAAGCGTTGTAAGCCTTCAACTTCAACACCTGCACATTTCTATTCCGCAAGCTTGTTGAGGATCATCATAGCATGATTTATCATATCAACAATGCCAACAACACCATGACACATCATCAGGCAAAGCTTGCTATAAATAACGATACAAAACAAATTGTTGATGTGTAGATGCCTTGCTTTGCAATCTTCTCAGGGAAATCAGTGTCTTGTCAAAGACACATTTGATGTATGGAGCGTGTTTCCTTTCAAACTTTTATCAGTCAAATGCTCATAAATGAATAAAATCTCACAGGTTAAGAAAGAGAGAGAGAGAGAGAGAGAGAGAGAGAGGCCAAAATAGCACGGCTACACACAAACACCCCAACTGAAGGGACCACGGAGCCCCTCAAAGCCTACAAAATGGAAGGCACATGTGTTGTTTCGTTTGATGCTATGAAGACTAGTAGAACGCCCGTGCGTTGCTACGGGCTACAGTGCATATATATATAAATGAATCAAACAAATGATTAAGGTCATCTCCAAGGTCAAAGATTAGTTTAATATGTTAGGTGCACGCGTATTGTCATAAGACAACAAGACCCTTGTCTTTGGAAGGTGCCCATGCGCTGCCATAAAAAAAATTCAAGGGTCTTCAAACTATTATTTTTGGACGTCGGCATAATCCATCTCGATCTCTCTCATACTCTGTAAAAAGAAACATATATACAAATAAACATTTTGTATGATCACGACCAAGAAAGATGGTCCCTCCATACCTCTCACACCCTCTCAATAAAACAAAGTTAAAATGTCCCTTTGTGGTCCATTTCACTTCATGATCAAGCACAAATGTGCAAACCCTTAGTGTTTTTCGGTAGTCGTAGATTCCTATTTTGTTGTTTGACAACTTTGTTTAAATGATTATCACATCCTTTACAAGAACTGGAACCGACAAATAAGGGGGTGATTCCCCTAGACCTCTCAGGCCCTCTCAATAAAACAAAATCGAGCAAGTTCATGTGAATCTGCATTTACTTCTCGCCCCCGGTGCATAATCCTTGCCGTTCCAAAGCTTGTCATCAAATTCCGGCAATCATAAGTGATAACCGCTCCTAAAGTGCGGTACTCCCATTGGTTCTTCGTGGCTTGAATAATTTTCATTGAGTCTCTCCACCGCAAGGGAGTGGATGTCCAATTTTCTATTAACTGTAGGCCCATCAGTAATGCTTCAGCTTCCATCGATGGAATGTCCAACCTTGACTGCTTCTACCTACATGACACAACAAAGAAGCCCCAAAACAAGTCACGGAGAATAGCCCTAGGCCCCGCTGCATCCATCAATGTGAAATGAAGTGTCCTTGTTGAGCTTCACACTGCCGGACGTAGATTTACGAACTTGCGTCGGTGCACAATCCTCCCGAGCAATGGAGTTTGAGACTATCGTCCTCATGCTCATCGATGAGTGCACAAGGGGATCCCTTCTCCTCTTAAAAATGCTTCAACACTCCCACCAGATAAACCAGCAGGAAACCATCAGAAGATCCTTGTTGTTGATTAGAGCCCCTATTTTTAGCAGCTTCCTTGTGTCAATTATCAAGTCCACCCACACATATCTAAAGTACCAATAGAAACAAAATGCAATGATGTTTTCTTTGTTCAAATGGAGTGGGGTTAGGATATAACCATTTTAAGTAAATAAATATGGTAATTAGGATTTTTTTATTGAGATGAACAACTTCTGCTTTTGTCGTTGCATGGCTAACTAGTCGGTAGTTTGTTACTTGAGGTGATCAAGCGGATTATTTGTAGTTTTCAAACATACAAATGATGACCATTATCACCACCTAGTTTGTAGAATAGTTTCGACCTAGATTTTGTATTTGAGAAATTATAAAGAACATATTTCACAATAATTGTATATATATGCGGATAGACAGTTTAGCAAGCACAAGCTAAACTATTTTAAAATTGTGAAGGGTTAAATAGAATTCACAAATAACAGTAACTAGTAGTTGTTTCTAAAATTTAATTCCATTGCACTTTATTTCTTTAAGAGAAAGACATTTAATCAAATGCAGATGAAATGTCACATAATACTATGCCATCATCTCGCAAGATATATAGATTTGATAGAATTCAACCATATTTTGATTTCTCTCCTGACATAGAGGAGCAAACATGAAATGTATGATTATCACTTAGAACATATCTCAGCAACAAAAGCATGAACAAAATACACAATATACTACTTTTAAAAGAGCAAACTTTGAGGCACAACACAAAATTCCCATATGTACAATATATCACTTTAAAAAGGTAGACTTTGAGATGCCGTAAAACATCACATGCCCATATGTAAAAATGACAAAAGGATAAATAGGAACAAATTCTACAAGCAGGAAACACAATATTTGGATATATCAGTACGTTTTATTTGGCCACAATTAAGATTTGTAGATAGGCACCTGCATGATTCAAACATCAAGCGATTGCCATTTTCAACAACATAAATATGGCCTGGGGGGTCACTAATATTCACGTCAAGAATATAACGATGGGAGGTGAAGCCGACTCTAAGAATAAGACCATGAAGTTTACTTGAAACAAGAGTGCATAGTTCTTTCCTTCACCAGTCGCCACAAAATTTTAGCATGTTGTCTCACCTGGTTTATAAAGCATTTTCGCACCTGACTCCTTGATTATGTCATTCATAAATAACTAAAATACATAAGTAACTCTCCGCTTTGGAACTGTACCTGGCAATTTGTCATTTTCTAAAATCATATGCTATTATGATGAACTACAAAAGGTGAAACAAAAGTATGTCCTTCTTTTCAGAACCCTACACTTCATCAAGTATAGAAAATATCCAGATAAGCATACATTTAACTGAAGTTCATGGATGCATAAGCCGTAGTAAGAATCAAGTGTGTTAACTTGAGGATCCCCCTGTCTCTAAAGTAATAAATTTGAAGGAAGCGCCCTAGTGGGGAAAAAGATGACATATCCAAAATGGCTGGGAATTTATTATCATTATTCTTTGACAAACTCAAGGTAGTGTTACTATTTTTATCAAGTTATATGCAAAATCATTACAGTATGTACCCTCGACATAGGTTGTAGGGAAAGTGCATGTGCGAAATCATTACTGTACCTCCTTTTTTGTTCATACATTCATATATAGCAATGTCCTTGCTGTTAGTTAACTGTGCTTAAAGCAAAGTGCCTAAGATATGAATCAGATTACCTGAATTAGCAGCTGGAAGAACTCTGCCCTGTACTATACAGCCTAAAGTACCAGGTTGACACCTAAGAAATGGATGTTTAGAGTCCATATTTCCTATCCACATTATAAGATAAAATTAAATCAAATCAAAGGTCCCCGTGCATTGTAACGGGGTGATAAAATAGACACAAGGATCATTTGCTAAAAGAGAACAACCTGCTCTCATCTTCAGATCTGCTACCATGCTTCTCTTTCTTCTGATGCAGTCTTTCTCTTTTCTCTCAACATCGCATGCTTCGCTACGGAGTAAACGCCAGATTCCAAGTCCCCTTCATCGTGCATCGATAATAGGTGCAATTTGGTTGAGTGAGGCAAGTGTCTGCTTGATAACACCCTGAAGCATTTGATGCCTATGAGTGCCCAGTTGCGACTGTGGCAACGAGTTAGTCAGGAAGAGCCGAGCTCGGAATCATGAGCTCCCCCTCAACTATTAGAAAGCCTTCTCAGTGAAGTGCATAAAATGATATCTACAATGATAAAAGTGTCCATTAATAATAGACGTCAAGAGCATCAATTTTGCCAAGCTGATACCCTCAAACCTTCTATACATTAAAATCTACAAATATACCTTCAAGTCAAAGAAATTGTTATATTGATTTTTTTTCATGGAGAGCTCGCCACATTTTCTTCCATACTTTCTTCGAAAAGGTGTTTAATATGTAATCTGCATTAGACTAAATAATTTTCTATGCTGAGCTTCCAAATCATCTCGTAAATTTAAAGCCTAGACAATCTGTGAGATACTAAATGACCATACTTCTCTGAACCTTAGACTCATACTACAGTCAAAATAATATTTGCCCACATGATAAATTTTGACATTCGCTGGTGACGAAAGGACAACAAAAGCTGCTGCTACATACCTTGTAGTACATCAGTAACAACATCCAAACACAAATAACAGGCATTGATGTCTACTACGCAACTTTATTCTTGTAGACTCGTGTTGGGCCTCCAAGCGCAGAGTTTTTTAGGACAGTAGAAATTTTCCCTCAAGTGGATGACCTAAGGTTTTTCAATCCGTGGGAGGTGTAGGATGAAGATGGTCTGTCTCAAACAACCCTGCAATCAAATACAAAAAATCTCTTGTGTCCCCAACACACCCATTACAATGGCAAATTGTATAGGTGCACTAGCTCGACGAAAAGATGGTGATACAAGTGCAATATGGATGATAGATATAGGTTTTTGTAATCTGAAAATATAAAAATAGCTAGGTTGCAAGTGTAAAACAGCGAGAACAACGGTGTATAAATGCTTGGAAATAAGGCCAAGGGTTCATACTTTCGCTAGTGCAATCTCCCAACAATGCTAACATAGTTGAATCATATAATCATCCCTTAACGTGCAACAAAGAATCACTCCAAAGTTCCTATCTAGCGGAGAACAAATAGATGAAATTGGTGTAGGTAGTAGAACCACCACAAAGTTATCCTTTCCAATCAATCTTTTGGGCCATTCCTATAAGTGTCACAAACAGCCCTAGGGTTCGTAGTAAAACATGCAATCAACCCCTATGCATAGATTCCCAAGGTCTCCGGAATCCGCAAGTTGATGCCTTAACATATATCAAGTGAATCAATAGAATACCCCAATGTCACTACGGGTATCCCACGCAAGACGTATATCCAGTGTTCTCAAATCCAATATTCAATCCAACATAACGAGATCTCAAAGGGAAAGATTCAATTCATCACAACAAGATAGCAAGGGAAACACCTCATATGATCCAACTATATTAACAAAGCCCATGATACATCAAGATCGTGCCATCTCAAGAACACGAGAGAGAGAGAGATTGAACACATAGCTACTGGTACGATCCGTCAGCCCCGAGGGTGGACTACTCCCTCCTCATCATAGCCTCCGCCGGGATGATGAAGCTGGCCACCGGAGATGATCTACCCTCTCTGGCAGGGTACTGGAACGCCTCCAGATAGGTTTTTCGTCGATACAGAGAGTTGCGGCGGCGGAACGAGGAGTCTCTCTTTATTTCTGGGCTTTCTGGGATTTATAGGATTTTTCTAGGGTTTTTGGGATTTATAGAATCACGCCAAACGGAGACACGAGAGGCCCACCACATATGTGACCACGACTCTAGGGGGGTCGTGGCCAGATGGCTTGTGGCCCAAGGGTGCCGCCCACTACGGTGGTTCTTTGCTCCAACGTGGCTTATTTCCTCTAGAAAAAATCACAAAAAGGTTTCGGGCGATTCCGAGAACTTTTATTTTCTGCACAAAAAACAACACTACGGTAATTCTGCTGAAAACAGCGTCAGCCCGGGTTAGTTCTAAATAAATGTTATAAAGTGCATCAAAACCATATAAAAGTATTGTAAACATAGGCAAATATGGCATGAATACTTCATGAATTATCGATACGTTGGAGACGTATCAGCATCCCCAAGCTTAATTCTTGCTCGTCCTCGAGTAGGTAAATGATAAAAGAAATAATTTATGAAGTGTGAATGCTAGCATAGTGAATAGTTTTGATCATTGATAGTCTCAGTCACTTTTCTAGCATCATAAGCAGCAACTTTTTCTCATAAAAATCATCATGATAGAGTAGCAATCAATTCACATGTCATGGTTCAAACAATGCGCTCTATAGAAACTTAACAGTCTATGCTCTTGGTCACCAAACAATTTTAGTGCATCATCAAGTCTAAGTAAGAACTCCACATACTCAATTATCATATAGTATTTTATGATTGATAATACTCAAGGCATATTTTTAGAAGAAACAACATCCATCGAACACATAGAAAGATAGGGGCTTAATGTTTCGTCTCCCACCATACTTATCATGAAGATAATTGTCAACAATAATGAACCATGATCAAATATATTTGAGTGGATATATATGTTTAAATCTTTCCCCACCACATGATGCTTGCCAACTAAAAGATTGAGGTTGGAATAGGAAGTTGACTCAACATGAAAGTTAGTAACATGAAAATAAATAGATTGTCCCTTTGCAGAGGGAAGCAGGGATTTGCATATGTGCCAGAGCTCATTGTTTTAAACAGAGATGAATATGTAATTTTGAGGGGTGTGCCTTTTCTGTCAATGTCACAACCGAGTATTTAGATATCTTCCATGATAATCACATTATTGGTGGTTCCCAAATAGAATTTAAATTTTTACTCCCCCTCCACCATTCAAACACATTCCATGGCTGGCCGAATCCACGGTTACCCTCAAAACAATCCACTTTCTAGGGGGAGTTTTTGTTTATTTATTTTTGTGTTACACAGGACTGGGAATCCTTTTTACCAGCCTCTCTCGTGCAATGACAAGTGAATAAACACTCATCTTGAGAATAACTTGCTTAGCATGGAAGATAATGACCGCCCCATCGCTCCATGAGCGGTACGAGCACACAAAACGGAAGTTTATTTGAATGTTTAGAGGTGGCACATGCAAATTTACTTGGAATGGCAGTGAAATACCATATATACGTAGGTATGGTGGACTCTCATGGAAGAAACTTGGCTCAAGGATTTGGATGCACAAGTAGTATCTCTACTTAGTACGAAGTTTTGGCTAGCAAAAGGTTCTAAACAAGCACCACATGTTGGAGGATCCATAACAATACAACTTCTATGCAAATATACCCAAACATACCCATTATGTTGTCTTCCTTGTCCAACTTCAACTATTTGATCTAGGTTTGAAATAATTAATGGGTATTCACAATCATAAAATATGTCAAAGATAATATATTTATATGTGAAAGTTCTTTTTCTTATACTAATCATTCATGAATTGCTTGCATGGCCAATTTGATGATTGCCAAACTTCAATAGATTTTACTTTATAAACTAGATGTGAAGCTACTACTAAGCATAAAGCACATTGATAATTTCATATTTATGATATTTTAGTTCACAATTTACTCATAGGATATAAGTGAAGCACAAGAGTAAACTATCAAACTACTCTCAAAAGATATAAGTGAAGATCAATGAGTAGTCAAACAATAAAGTAGCTATGTGATGACTCTCTATCAATAAAAAAATTCAGATATGAGTATTTTATTTAAACTGCAAGCAAAAGAAAAATAGCACTCCAAGAATTGCACATACCATTTGGACAAATAAAAATTTAGGCTCAACATAGGCTAACCGATAATTGTTGATGTAGAGAGGTGGGATGCGTAGCCTCCCCAAGCTTAGATGCTTGAGACTTCTTGAAATATTTACTTGGGGTGCCTTGGGCATCCCCAAGCTTGAGCTTTTGTATCTCGTTCAATTCTCTCATATCCCAGTTTCACCGAAGCCTCAAAAACTTCATCAACAAAAAACTTGAAAAGAACTCGTCAGATAGGTTAGTACACATAAAAACAAATCAACACTTCATGTACTGCCAAGACAAGTTGCACAATAATTTTCAAACATCATCTACTGTTTACTATCGTTTCCACAATTTATATCTACCACTATAGGATATGGAAACTATAGGATAAGTAGATAACAAAACTATGACAGCAATCTGTCCAAACAGAACAGTCTGTAGCTATTTATGAAAACAGTGTACTTCTGTAACTCAAAAAATTATGAAAATTTAGGAAGTGATAAAGAATTTATATGAACACTGTGTAATACTTTCAGAAACTTTCCAAGTTCCAGTAAAATATGAAAATTGAAACACTACAGCAAAAGTTTCTGTTTTTACACAGCACACATCAAAACTTGCAATGGAGGCATCTTAAGGAAATTCTTAGATCTTTTTATTGAAAAACAAGATTATAAATATCATATAACAGAGAACAACAAAATATAATGAAGCTCCAAGCAAAGCACATATCATGTGACGAATAAAAATATAGCTCCAAGTAAGATGTACCGATAATGTTGGAGACAAAAGAGGGGATGCCTTCCGGGGCATCCACAAGCTTAGACGCTTGAGTCTTCCTTGGATATTACCTTGGGGGTGCCTTGGTCATACCCAAGCTTAGGTCCTTGCTGCTCCTTGTTCACCTCATATCGGTATCTCACCCAAAACTTGAAAACTTCAATCACACAAAACTTAACGAAACTTCATGAGATGGGTTAGTATAGTAAAGATAGATCATTCACTTAGGTACTGTCAAGACAAGATTCATAATTGAGCTCACATAATACCTACTTTATTATAACATTACCATAATTTATATCACTTAATATAAGCTATAGAGACACTTAAAATAAGCAAACTATGCATGCAAAATAGAATCTGTCAAAAACAGAACAGGCTATGAAGATCTGAATGATCACCATACTTCCGTGACTATAATAATTCTGAAAAATTAGGAAAACACAGAGAATTTTCATAGAATTTTTTTGTAAAAATTTCATAATGTTTTGACACTCCAATAAAATCATATAATTCATATACTGGAGACAAAACTTTCTGTTTTTGCAAAGAATCAAACAAACAAGTTTCCACACTATCCCAAAGGCTTTACTTGGCACTTTATTGAAATAAAAGATATGAAACATGATTACTACAGTAGGTTAACCATGTGAACACACAAAAACATAAATTAAATGTGTTGGGTTGTCTCCCAACAAGCGCTTTTCTTTAATGCCTTTTAGCTAGGCATGATGATTTCAATGATGCTCATATAGGAATAAAAGTTGAAAATGCAAGAGAGCATCATGAATCACATGACAAGCACATTTAATTCTAACCCACGTCCAATGCATAGGGATTTTGTGAGCAAACAATTTATGGGAGCAAGAATCAACTAGCATAGGAAGGCAAAACAAGCATATCTTCAAGATAATTATTGCAATTCTTATAAGCATATGTTCCTCCCTCATAATAATTTTCAGTAGCATGATGAAGGAATTCAACAATATAACTATCACATAAAACATTCTTTTCATGATCTAGAAGCATAGAAAATTTATTACTCTCCCCATAGGCAAACTTCTTCTCATACATAATAGTGGGAGCAAACTCAACAAGATAACTATCATGTGACACTTGATTGACATAACCACATTGAATATTAAAATCATGATAACAAGTTTCATGGTCTTCATTACTCTTTATAGCATACATGTCACCACAATAATCATGATACATAGGAGGCATGCTTTCATCATAATAAATTTGCTCATCAAAACTTGGGGGACTAAAAATATCATATTCATCAAACATAGCATCCCCAAGCTTGTAGCTTTGCATATCATTAGCATCGTGAATATTCAGAGAACTCATACTAGCAATATTTCTATCATGCCCATCATTCAAGGAATTCTCATCAAGTATTTTCATAATTTCTTCCTCTACCAGTTGAGCACAATTTTCTGAATCCTTGTTTTCACGAAAGACATTATAAAGACGAAACAAATGATGCAACCCAAACTCCATTTTTTGTAGTTTTCTTTTATAAAACCAAACAAGTGAAAAACAAGAAACTAAAAGATTCAATTGCAAGATCTAAAGATATACCTTCAAGCACTCACCTCCCCGGTGATGGCGCCAGAAAAGAGCTTGATGTCTACTACGCAACTTTATTCTTGTAGACTCGTGTTGGGCCTCCAAGCGCAGAGTTTTGTAGGACAGTAGCAATTTTCCCTCAAGTGGATGACCTAAGTTTTATCAATCCGTGAGAGGTGTAGGATGAAGATGGTCTCTCTCAAACAACCCTGCAATCAAATACAAGAAATCTCTTGTGTCCCCAACACACCCAATACAATGGAAAATTGTATAGGTGCACTAGTTCGGCGAAGAGATGGTGACACAAGTGCAATATGGATGATAGATATAGGTTTTTTTAATATGAAAATATAAAAAACAGCAAGGTAGCAAGTGTAAAACAGCGAGCAAAACGGTTTATAAATGCTTGGAAATAAGGCCTAGCATTCATACTTCCGCTAGTGCAATCTCCCAACAATGCTAACATAGTTGAATCATATAATCATCCCTCTATGTGCAACAAATAATCAGTCCAAAGTTCCTATCTAGCGGAGAACAAATAGATGAAATTGGTGTAGGTAGTAGAACCACCTCAAAGTTATCCTTTCCGATCAATCTTTTGGGCTATTCCTATAAGTGTCAGAAACAACCCTAGAGTTCGTAGTAAAATAACACCAATGATACATATCAATCAACCCTCACTAGTAGAGAAATGGCTAGCCACAACTCTTGTTGATGGCGCGCCGTTTTCGGCCGACGCCAGCACTACATTTTTCAAATATCGCTGGCATCTCTCATTTTGGTACGACATCGCTAGTTACTTAATGCTGGCATTGTATGTACGTGGAACTCCACTTATATGTCGCCTCCAAGGTTGTGTGCAGGCGTAATTTACTGTTGGTGTACTAGGTTGGCAATACGCTAGTAGTATTTCATATATCTATGGCGTTGACTTAGTCTGGACGCCAGCAGTTTATTTTGTCGGTCCATTTTTCGGTCAACATTGGGTCCCACGTAACACCAGTGTAGCATACTATGGCACGCCAGGAATATACATGTTAGTGCCAGCGTTCTGTTCTCTTTAAATGCCAGTAATGAAGTCGCATCACTACTACCACGTGCTAACCCTTGTGTATACACTAGATTCCCCTTTCTTCTTCCTCTTGCTCTTCCTCTTCATCCTCTCTCTTCCCTCTCCTCATCTTGAGAAACTCAATTATTTTATCATGATTCTTAATTAGGTAGTTAGATCTAGCTAGGTGATGCGTTAGTTACCTTTGCTAGCCTCCTCCACACGCCCACTCTCTAATTAAGCTAACTATATCTAGCTCTCTTCTCCACCCACTTGCATTAAATTTTCCTTCAACCTCCATTAATGGCACCCACCAACCTACGTACGGTCGACTGGCTTCTCGCGGGATTGATCGAGGACTAGCTCGACTCGTGTCTCTTCTGCTTGAGGTAATTAACACAAAAAACACTTCCTCATCATTTAATTATGCATGTTACGTACGTGTGTGATTGCTAATTAAATGGTGAAACTTGCATGGATGGCGAATTTGTAGAGAGAGTTGCCAATGTTTTGGCGAAACGTTGATTCATTTCCGTTTCGTCAAATTTCTGGTACTCAATATGTACCACTTTTAACAAAGGTTATGCCGAAATTTTGTATGCCCCCGCTTGATATATATGTAATTCTTTTTGTATTTCCCTTTAAAGGCTAAAATGGATCGAAGTGTGAAGGTCTTTCTCAATTTCGCGGTGACGAATATGATAGAAAAGTGTGAAATGCAGATATTATGTCCATGTAAGTCCTGCAAAAATGGAATTTTCCATAACCCGTTCGATGGTAGCGTCCTCCCGCACTTGCTTCGTCGTGGTTTCGTTGAAGGTTATACATGATGGACAAAGCATGGTGAGGAGAATGATGATGTACGTGACGACGACGATGAAGTGGCGGATATGGAAGCGGAGAACCCTTTCAATGATGAATTAGCAGGGCCACCAGAAGGAGGAGACAATAATGAACATGCGCCTGGAGGAGGAAATGATGAAATGCCACCCGAACATGAAGAGGACCATGTCACCCAGGATATGTCATTGGCTGAAATGTTGTTGGATCCCAATGTTAAAGAACTGCTTCAGAAGAAGACGACAAATGAGAGAGCTACTATTAAGGAGGCTCTCAAGTTGGTGCAATTGGAGTTAGACGTGAATGCTCCACTGTATGAAGGTTGTGATCCTGAGCACACCCGCTTGCACGTCACGCTCAAACTTCTAGACATCAAGGCAAGATTCAAGAGCACAGACGCAAGTCTGGATGCTACATTGGAATATTTACATACAGTTTTGCCCAAGGGGAATTTGTTGCCTAAGAGTGTTGATGAGGCAAAAAAGATCGTGTGCCCTCTTGATTTGCCACATGTAAGATATCATGCATGCATAAATGATTGCATCTTATATCGTAACGAGCATGAGCACAAAACAGAGTGTCCAACTTGCAAGGAACCCCGATACAAGCCTGGAAAGAAGGATCCTCGAAAGGTTGTATGGTATCTTCCGTTGATTACACACCTACAACATTATTTCGCTGACGCGAAGGAAGCAAACAACATGACTTGGCACAAGACCAGGAAATCCAAAAATGATGGCATTCTGAGACATATGGCGGATGGTTGTCAGTGCAAAGCACTCGACTGCATTGAACCGGAATTCGCAGCAGAACCAAGAAACCCGAGGTTGGGTGTTAGTAGCGATGGACTAAATCCATTTGGCAAGCAGAGTAGCACACATAGTACATGGCCCGTGTTTGTTTGGATGTACAACCTCCCGCCTTGGCTCTGCATGAAACAAAAGTACATACACATGGTAATGCTCATTCAAGGACCGCTCCAACCAGGCAACGATATCAACACATATCTTGAGCTATTGAAGGAGGAGTTAGACATATTATGGAAGGATGAAGGGGTCAAGACGTGGGACGCCAGCACTGGAAACTATTTTCCAATGAGAGCAGCATTGCTCACGACCGTTCATGACTATCTAGGTTAAGGATATATTTCCGGACAAGCGTGTCATGGACATTGTGGATGTGTTAAATGTATGGATGACACATCTTTTCTCCAGCTATGAAAAAAGGGCAGTTGCAAAACAGTGTTCATGGGCCATCGAAGGTGGCTTGACAAAGATGATGAGTGGAGAAGTTGTGGCGACCTGTTCGACAACACGGATGAGGCCCGAGGGCCACCACGTAAGAGGAGTGGAGAAGAAATCCATGAGATGTTAAAGAATTGGATAAATTGCCCGAAGCCAGGAAATAAGAAAAAGGAGGCTGAGAAAATGCTGCTAAAAGTATGGAAAAGAAAGACTATTTTCTGGGGTTTGAAGTATTGGGAACTACTCAGTTCGCCGAATTCTCTTGATATTATGCATATCACAAAAAATATCTGTGAGAGTTTGCTTGGCACACTGTTTGACATGCCAGAAAAAAGTAAACACGGTACGAGGGCAAGACAAGACTTGAAAGATTTAGGTATTAGGGAAGATATCCAACCGACATCCCTTAAAAGAACCAAGGAGATGGCCAACGGCAAAAACATCGCCATAGACGACAAGACAACAAAGGGCAAAACTGTGACAAAAAACAAAGAAGATTATTGCCCCCCAGCTTGCTTCACGCTTGACGAGGATGAGCTTCATCAACTATTCAATTGCCTTGACGGCATCAAAGTTCCTTCTGGTTACTCGGGGCTTATACGTAGATATCTTGACACAAAAAAGCAAAGGTTTAGCAACATGAAGTCCCATGATTGTCATGTGATGATGACGCAATTACTTTCGGTAGCCCTCGGAGGGATAATGGATGATCACGTTCGCAACACACTTCTTGACTTCTACAACATTTTCGACGTTCTCTCTCGAATGTCGATCAGCGTGCGACATCTCACTCGACTACAAGAGGAGATCATCACAATACTATGTGAGCTTGAGATATATTTCCCCCCGTCATTCTTTGATGTGATGGTGCATCTCCTAGTTCATGTTGTTTCTGAGGTTAAAGACCTTGGACCGACATTCTTGCATACCATGTTCCCGTTTGAAAGGATGAATGGAACTGTGAAGGGTTATGTTCATAACAGGGCCCGTCTGGATGGAAGCATCATCCAGGCCTATCTGACCGAAGAGTGCATATCATTCTGCAATAATTATATAGATGATGATCAATCTCTTGGTTTGCCCATGAGGAAGCATGCCGATAGGCTTGATGGAGTAGGTCACTCATAATTGAAGCATGATTTAAATGTGGATATACATAACCGCCGAGACGACTTCGACAGAGCACACATAGTGGTGTTACAACAAGCAGATATAATCACTCCTTGGCAGCAGACTCACAAGGACACCTTAAAGAGAGAGCATGCAATGGCAGGGAGACAGAGGACCGAAGCCCAGATCATTAGAGAGCACAACTTCAAATTTGCAGCCTGGTTAAAAGAGCGACTTCGGGAGAAACCACTGCCAACGGGTATTGCCAATGCAAATCTCATCTATGCATTAGTAGTAGGCCCCGCATGCACCGTCGCCACCTACCAATCATATGATATCAATGGATACACATTCTATACCAAGGCGAAAGACAAAAACTCTGATTACCAGAACTCAGGCATCACGTTAATTGCCTCCACCGAGAATGAAACTAACAGATACTATGTAAGGATCGAAGAGATATGGGAACTTGAGTATGCCAAAGCTCACACAGTGCCACTGTTTCGGGTTAGATGGGCGAAGAATGTTGAGAAGGAAGAACGTGGTGCCATTACCATGTCCCTGCCCGAAGCACAAGCTGCTGGTGCAAAGGGTGTCAAAGGAATTACCGCCAAATATGAGCCTTGGGTATTCACTAAGGACGTGTCACAATGCTTCTGTATAACTAACCCGACAAAGCCAAGTCATGTTGTCGTCAGGAGATCCAAGAGATCCATCGTCGGGATGGACGGAGTGGCCAACGAGGACGACTTGGATCAGTTCGGCGTCGACCCAAAAGAAGAGGAAAACTATGATGACGATGAAAATTACACCACTAGAAGGAGCAGAACTACCTTGCCTGAGACAGGATGTCCCTTCTTACGAAAGAGTCATAATGCGGGATGGAAGTATTCAAGCAAGATTAAAAAGACCCAGACCGTCATTGAGAGGATTGTCAAACGATGTCGTACTTGATTAATTTGTGTGCTTCATTATTCGTGTACTGCACTTTTGTGTACTTCTCATTGCGTTCGAAAATTCGCATGATATTGTACTTCATTTGTGTGTACCTCCTAATTTGCATTATTATATACTTTGATCCACATTCATGTATGCATTTTCACACGCCATTTGTCAAGTATTATTAGAAGAGCCCAAGCTAACACAACACCAATTACTACTGACGTCGGCCACGTCATTGGCGCCAGCACTAATGACTAACCCGCACTTTTATCTACACTAATGTTGTGAGAACAACTCAGATTCCCCTTCTTCCCCCCGCCGCTGGACACTGTTCTCCACCGTTCCCCCGCCCAGCCGCGCCCGCACCCTTCACCAGACGTGCCGCCGCGCTGCCCAGCCCGTCCCTAAGCCCACCCACTCATCCAAGAGCCTCTTCCTCCGTCATCCTGTCCGGCCACTCTGTCCCTCCACAGTGATCCTGTCCAGCCACTCTCTCCCTCCGTCGCCCTGTCCGGCCGCCCCGTCCACCACGAACCACCACCCCATCATGTAGTCTTCACGGGCACCCCCACCGTGCCCCGCTGACAGCCGACCCCCACTCGATCTGGATGGTAAAAATCTATCTCTAACGATTTGATGAAATGTGAATTGATGAAATATGTTATATGTTGCATCATCGTGTGTTCTTGCAAATTGTCTCGCGCTAGCTATGTTTCTTTTTGCAGGGAAAGGTCGAGAGAGTGGCCAATGTTTTGGCGAAACGTGGATTTATTTCCGTTTCATCAAAATTTCTTGCACTCAATATGTCCATTCTTTTCATTGACTTTTATTTTATGAATGCAACACAAAATGGAAGAATGCCCGTACTATTCTGACAAAGTGGTATATGCGACGATCCTCACCTTGACAACAATAAATGCTTCTCCATCACGCTACAATGCCTCAAGAGCAAAGATGGTTTCAATTCCAAAAGTACTATCAATAATGAGGTAGATCACACAAATTTTGTTGCTAAAAGTGTGGTTTATATGACAATTCTATGCCTCAAGACGAAAGATGATTACTACATTGCTTACTATGTTACTATTTTTGTCGGTGCACTAGTACAGGGGTACCAAGTGCCCCTGACTTATGCATAGGCGGTAGTAACTGAGCCCTTCAACATTCGTTCAATCTCAGCGAATGATCAAGACCAGACTCCAACAAGCCCGATGCGGCAGCCCAAGCCTGGACTGCAGCGCGCCAAGCACGTCCCCGGCGCTTGCCGGGGACTAAGACATGCGCGCCTTTCTGAAGGCCCGGCAAGACATTCCCCGGCAGGCACGAGCTAACCAGCCACCGCTCCACCGCATCGCTATGCCAGTCACTTGTCGATGCAGTGTCAAGCCCTCAAGCGGCTAATCAGCTCTCGCTAAGAACGTGGCAGCGCGCCCGAAGACAAGTTACGCTCAGTTGACACCCGCCCTGCAGCGTGTCAAGACCATAAGCAACGACCGGCCAAGCGGTGGCAAGAGTTTGCCGGGGATGCACCCCCGAGCGCCACCTAAGCTGGTAATCATGGTATTTTGTCCTAAATGCGAGAGTTAGGTATGATAGCTCTTCTAAGCTATCTAATCAATAGATAATGACTATTTTGCCATTGTGGTAACCCCTTGCACTATAAAAGGAGACCCAAGGCGACCTAGCTCAGGATTCGCACCCCTGGACATTTGTACTCACCTAGCAACTCTTTCCCCGAAGGCAACCCTTGCCGGGAAAGAGCGCGAGGCACCACTTGTGTTCTTCCAGTCAAAATCCACCAAAAGCAGGAGGAGGGTTTTACGCTTAGTAGCGGCCCGAACCTGGGTAAAATGCCTGTGTCGTGATCGTCGTGCCGTCTCACGCTCTCCGATCTTCGTACAACGTGACCCGCCTTGCCGAACCACAAGGGGCCTTTGGACCCATAGGTGATCGTGAGCATCCGTGCCCCGACATCTTTGGCGCGCCAGGTAGGGGGCGTGCATCATTTGCGCGAACCCGAGTTCGTGAACGGCGAATCGTTCTTCATTGTCATCTTCTTCAACAATGGCTCCCAGGAAGAAATCCGGTGCAGCCACGCATCCTTCCACTTCGAATGCTCCCTCACATGCGGCCGCTGGCGCCATCGATGTTGCGGTGTCTGCGGGTGAGGCGGGCGCCGTGGATGACGCGGCCGGCGCAGGCGGAGCTCCCGTCCAGTCCTTCACGGCCGGAGATGGAGCAGGAGGCGCCGGAGGGGAGAGACTACAACAACAACTTGGCGAACTCGGCCCCGACGCCACGGGCGACGGAAACAACCGTTCATCACCTCCCTGCCGCACGGATGGCCACGACCGCCTCAGCGGCGCCCGGTCCGGTGCGAGCCGTGGCCCTCCGGCCGCACCCGTCGCTGGCAAGACTACTGGGCATGCACCTCGTGCAAAATGAGACGGAGCGCCGTGCGGAGCCGCAGCTCCATAGGACCGGCCCCCTGCACGCCAGAGAGCCCCGGCGAGTGGCACATGGCATCAAGACCGCGGCGACGCTCCTCTTGGTTCTACCAGGAGTCGAGCAACGTCACGATCCGTCGCTTTCGCCATGCCGTGCACTGCAGAGGAAGCCATGGCACGAGTCTAGATGATGCTCAACTTCATGCCAACAGCTGATAAGATGGATGAATGGAGAGCCACCATTCAATGTTTGATTGCTTTTGTCGAAGCCAACAAGCCACAGCATGCAGAGCCATCGCGACATACGTGAACAGCAGCAGCAGCCCGGGGCGACGAGCGCGTCGAAGGGGCCACCCCAACGGTGCAATCCCCTCCGCGACAACAGGCCCAGAGGCAGCCGCAGCAAGCTTCGCATGCTGATGAGCACGACGAGGCGTCCATAGTCTTGTCTAGCCCGCGTGACCACCGGGATCAATGACGCGTCCTTGAAGACCGGCGAAAAGAAGACGCGCGCATCACTACCGAGCGACGCCGGGAAGACCACCGTCAATTCGACAGGCGCAACGGTCCAGACGTCGGCAACCCCACGCCCAGTGTTGGCGGGTACCTTCCCTACAAGGTTGGTTGCCCTGCCTTCACTAGCAAGCTGCGACAGGTCTGCTGGCCGTCGACCCGAGCCTTCAAACCTGAGCTACCTGAGAAATGCGACGGGAAGCTGAAACCGGCAGAGTTCTTGGGCATATACACGATAGCTCTTCAAGCTGCCGGAGGAAGAGATGAAAATGTGCTCGCCAACTATTTCCCTTTGGCACTTAAGCCAAATGTGAGATCGTGGCTGATGCATCTGCCAGAAAATTCAATTTCATCTTGGGCTGATCTATGCAACGAGTTCGTTGGCACCTTCACCGATGGTAATTTCTGCAAGCACTAAAATTGTAGGTAACATATAGTTTAATAGCAAGATAATTGGTAACGAGCAAGTAACTGTAACGGTAAACAAGGTGTATCAAGGTAGCCCAATCCTTTTGAGGCAAAGGACATGCCAGAACAATCTCTAGTAATAGGCAAATTGTTCTTGAGGGTACACGGGAATTTCTTCTAGTCACTTTTATCATGTTGGTTTGATTCGTGTTCGCTACTTTGATAATTTGATATGTGGGTGGACCGGTGCTAAGGTGCTGTTCTTACTTGAACTAACAACCTACTTATGATTAACCCCCTCACAAGCATCCGCAACTACGAGAAAAGTATTAAGACAAAGTCTAACCATAGCATTAAACATGTGGATCCAAATCAGCCCCTTACGAAGTAGCGCATAAACTAGGGTTTAAGCTTCTGTCACTCTAGCAACCCATCATCTCATAACTACTCCACAATGCATTCCCTTAGGCCCATGAATGGTGAAGTGTCATGTAGTCGACGTTCACATGACACCACTAAGAGAATCGCAATATACATATCATCAAAATATCGAACACATATCAAATTCACATGATTAGTCGCAACATGACTTCTCCCGTGACCTTAAGAACAAAGGTAACTACTCACAAATAATAATCATGCTCAAGATCAGAGGAGTATTGAATAGCATAATGGATCTGAACATATAATCTTCCACCAAATAAACCGTATAGTAATCAACTACGCCAGGTAATCAACACTACTAGTCACCCACAGGTACCAATCTGAGGTTTTGGTACAAAGATTGAACACAAGAGATGAACTAGGGTTTAAGAGGAGATGGTGCTGTTGAAGACGTTGATGAAGATTGGCCTCCCAAAGATGAGAGGGGTGTTGGTGCTGACGATAGCTTCGATTTCCCCCTCCGGGAGGGAAGTTCCCCCAGCGGAATCGCTACGCCGGAGGGCTAAAGTGCTCCTGCCCAAGTTCCGCCTCGAGGCGGCGGTGCTTCGTCCTGAAAGTCCTCTGATTTTTTCTAGGTCAAGAGTGACCTTATACCAGAAGATGGGCACCGGAGGTGGGCCGAGGTGGCCACAACCCATCAGGGCGCGCCTAGGGGGGACCTGGCGCGCCTTGGTGGGTTGTGCCCACTTGGAAGGTCCCCTCTGGTAGTTTTCAGCTCCAGTATTTTTTATTAAATGCAAAAATAATCTCCGTAAAATTTTAGCTTCATTGGAGTTGTGCATAATAGGTATCTCTGACGTGCTTTTCTTGGGTCCAGAATTCCAGCTGCCGGTATTCTCCCTCTTTGTGTAAACCTTTCCTATTATGAGAGAAAAGGCATTAGAATCACTCCCCAAAGCATTATTATTCAACAAAACAAAGTAAATAACAGTAGGAAATCATGATGCAAAATGGACGTATCAACTCCCCCAAGCTTAGACCTCGCTTGTTTTCAAGCGAAAGCCGATATTGAAAAGCATGTCCACATGGTTTGAGAGAGAGGTGTCGATAAAAACAAAATACGGACATAGAAGCATCATGCTTATTAACATAACAGCAACAAACTCTAACATAAGAACTTATTTCAATGCATTTTTATCATAAAGCTTCTCATGAACGAGTAACAATTCATCACAACATAGTGGTATGAAGCATAAACCTTATTGGGAACCAACAAACTATGTTCTCAGTCATCTTTGCAACTACAATTCATCATATTTTTAGGAAGGGTCTCATGTCGGAGCCTTTTGGCAAGTCCACATACTCAACCATTATTTAGTCTTCTATGATTGCTAACGCTCACGGCATACCCATGAACAAAAAGTTTCAACCGGACACGTAGGAAGATAGGGGCTTATAGTTTTGCCTCCCAACTCACTCACCTCAAGGGTGATGACAACAATAATAACTCATGCCCACCGATATCCAACTAGATATATGTGCCTAGATCTTTCCTCACCACATGGTGCGTGCAAAAGAAAGAGTAAAAGGAACGTGGAAGAATACTTTGACTCTTTCATAAAAGTAAGTGCATAAAAGTAAATGATAGGCCCTTCGCAGAGGGAAGCAGAGGTTATCATGCGCTTATTGGTTTGTATGCCCAATCCCTTAATGTAAAAGAATGTCACGCTATCTTGCCCCCTATGAAAGCAACCTTTATTATGTAGTCCGTCACTTTTATTACTTTGCCATCATAGGTTCATAAAACACTCAATTTTCTCTTACAGTAAATGATCAAGACACTTTTAGAAGCAATTTTTATTGCCTTGTTGCACCGATGACAACTTACTTGAAGGATCTTTCTCAATCCATAGGTAGGTATGGTGGACACTCAAGGAAAGAGTTTGGTTTGGGTTTTTGGATGCACAAGTAGTATCTCTACTTAGTGCGGAATTTTTGGCTAGCAAAGATATTGGGCAAGCACCACAAGTTAAAGGATCTATGACAATATAACTTCTATGTGGATATGAACAAACATAAATCATTGCGTTGTCTTCCTCGTCCAACGTCAACAATTTGGACATATAATATTTGATGGGGGCTCACAATCATAAAAGATGTCCAAGAGGGTGTATTTGCATGTGAATCTTCTCTTCCCTTATTAATTCTTTCATGAATTGCATCATTGACCAATGCTATGTTTGTCAATCTCCAATAAATTTTACTACTTATACTTTTCCTTATGTGATGTCATTACTCACCATAAAATTAGCATATGATTCTTTTCATTTGTTTTCTTTTCTTTATTTGATTGCAACAAGAAAGTAGAGAGGCAAAAACTCAATGTAAACATTAGTATATAACTCTCGCTCGATTACATAGATAGATAGGCCATGAAACTAACACACAAAAATAGATCATACTAAACTTTTATTCAACTAAAGCAAAGGGAAACTAAAGATCGAACTAAAATAGGTAAAGGTGAATAAAAGTGGCGGTGATACGATACCGGGGCACCTCCCCCAAGCTTGGCTCAAGCCAAGGGGAGTGCCCATACCCGTGTGCTCAAGTCTCCTTTGGTGGTGGTGATGAAGAAGCTGGAGGTGTTGATGAAGGTGGTGGTAATGATGTAGTAAGCTTGTCCTCCAGCTTCCAGGTCAAGGGCTCCCCATAAAAGGTTGACACGAGAGTCCCCTGAGTCCTACAACTGGAAGCTAAACTCATACCTCTAAATCTCGCTTCATATTCGAAGACTTGGTTGTGAAGATCATAAACTTGGTTCTGCAGAAAATTAATTTGCTCACTGAGGGTAGAGATGATGTCCTTCACAGACCGGCCATCCACCGTCCGATCACGGGTGAATTCCGTGATCATGGAGTGATTGGCACTAAGTCCACGCTCCACCATCTTCTGGCAATTGAAGATTTCCTGTTCCACCGCCTCGAGCCTAACCTCCACGCTTCCGGTCTTCTTGGGTCCCTGAACATCACAGATGTGGAGCACCCCCTCACGCATCTCAATGGCTTGAGGGTGCTTCATCACCTCCGGCAAGTACGGGTTGATGACCTTCTCGAAGAACTTGTCCTTGGAGGAGCTTGGTGGAGCCATGGAGATCTAGATCTGACGAGAAAACAGGAAGAAACCAAAACAGAGGATTTTTCTACGATGCGGTCGTCAAAACAATCGGGGGTATATATAGAGAATTTTTATTCTTGGGTAACAAGTATTTGGAAGGAAAACGGAGTCGGAAAGGCAGCCGAGGTGGGCACAACCCACCAGGGCACGCCCAGGGGTGCCTGGTGCGCCCTGGTGTATCGTGCTCACCTCGATCACCTTCTGGTTTATTACTTTATTTCCAAAATTCTAAAATATTCCAAAACTGACAAAAACTATTTTGGCGAATTTTTCGGAGTCCGTTTACTTACCGTATCACGTACCTCCTATTTTTAAGTATTCTGGAGTGTTCTAGAAGGTTTCTTTTATGTGTTCCTCCGGTGTCATAGTTTGGATAACATTGCTTTCAACGTTAATGGGAGTTCCTGAGATATAGTGCTTAATTCTTTGTCCATTGACCACCTTCGAGTTAGTACCTTCGGCACTATTAATCTTGATGGCTCCAGAACGATAAACCTCTTCGATAATATATGGTCCTTCCCATTTTGAGAGAAGCTTTCCTACAAAAAATCTTAAACGAGAGTTGAATAAAAGAACATAATCTCCTATTTTGAATTCCTGCTTTTGGATTCTTTTGTCATGCCATCTTTTTAATTTTTCTTTGAATAGCTTGGCATTTTCATACGCTTGGATTCTCCATTCATCTAGGGAGCTAATATAAAATAGCCTATTTTCACCGGCAAGTTTGAAATCATAGTTGAGTTCTTTAATTGCCCAAAATGCTTTGTGTTCTAGTTCTAGAGGCAAATGACATGCTTTCCCATACACCATTTTATATGGAGACTTACCCATAGGATTTTTATAAGCTCTTCTATAGGCCCAAAGTGCATCATCTAATTTCTTAGACCAATTCTTACGAGACCTATTGATGGTTTTATGTAATATTAATTTTATTTCTCTATTGCTAAGTTCAGCTTGACCACTAGATTGAGGATGATAGGGTGATGCAATTCTATGGTTAACATCATATTTAGCAAGCATCTTATGGAAAGCACCATGAATAAAGTGTGAACCACCATCGGTCATTAAATATCTAGGGACTCCAAACCTCGGGAAGATAACCTCTTTAAGCATTTTAATGGAGGTCTGGTGATCAGCACTACTAGTTGGAATAGCTTCTACCCACTTAGTGACATAATCAGCCGCAACTAAAATATGAGTGTACCCGTTAGAGGAAGAAAAAGGCCCCATATAATCAAAACCCCAAACGTCAAATGGTTCGACAACTAGTGAATAATTCATAGGCATTTACTGACGCTTATCGATATTACCAATTCTTTGACATTCATCACAAGACAAGACAAACTTACGGGCATCCTTGAAGAGAGTAGGCCAATAAAAACCAGATTGCAATACCTTACGAGCAGTTCTATCTCCCGCATGATGTCCTCCATAAGCTTCAGAATGACATTTCCGTAGGATTTGTTCCTGTTCATGCTCAGGTACACAACGTCTAATAATACCATCTACTCCTTCTTTATAAAGGTGTGGGTCATCCCAAAAGTAATGTCTCAAGTCATAGAATTTTTTTCTCTTTTGTTGATAAGTGAAGCTAGGTGGTTTATATTTAGCGACAATGTAATTAGCATAATCAGCATACCAAGGTGTGTGTTGTGAGACACTTATTGCAGCTAGCTATTCGTCAGGAAAACTATCATCAATAGGTAGTGGGTCATCAAGAATATTTTCTAACCTAGACAAGTTATCAGCTACGGGGTTCTCAACTCCTTTCCTATCAACGATGTGTAAGTGAAATTCTTGGAGCAAAAGAACCCACCTAATGAGTCTAGGTTTAGCATCTTTATTTTCCATAAGGTATTTTATAGCAGCATGATCAGTGCGAACAATAACTTGGGAGTCAACAATATAGGACCTAAATTTATCACAAGCAAACACAACTGCTAAAAATTCTTTTTCAGTAGTAGCATAATTTCGTTGGGCACTGTCTAGAGTTTTACTAGCATAATGGATAACATTCAATTTCTTATCAACTCTTTTTCCTAGGACAGCACCAACAGCATAATCACTAGCATCACACATAATTTCAAAAGGCAAGTTCCAATCAGGTGGTTGAACGATAGGTGCAGAGGTTAAGGATTTCTTGAGTGTTTCAAAGGCTTCCACACAATCATCATCAAAAACAAAAGGAATATCCTTTTGCAAAAGATTAGTAAGAGGCCTAGAAATTTTAGAGAAGTCTTTAATGAACCTCCTATAGAAACCAGCATGACCATGGAAACTTCGAATACCTTTAATATCTTTAGGACATGGCATTTTCTCAATTGCATCAACTTTAGCTTTATCCACCTCAATACCTCGTTCAGATATTTTATGCCCCAAGACAATGCCTTCATTAACCATAAAGTGGCACTTCTCCCAATTCAAGACGAGATTAGTTTGTTCACATCTCTGCAAAACTCGATCAAGGTTGCTTAAGCAATCATCAAAAGAAGTTCCGTAAACGAAAAAATCATCCATGAAAACGTCCACAATCTTTTTACAAAAATCAAAGAATATAGCAGTCATACATCTTTGAAAGGTAGCAGGTGCATTGCATAAACCAAAAGGCATACGTCTATAAGCATAGCTTCCAAAAGGGCAAGTAAAGGTAGTTTTCTCTTGATCAGATTGTGACACAGGTATTTGAGAGAAACCAGAATATCCATCTAGTAAACAAAAGTGTGTGTGCTTAGATAGTCTCTCTAGCATTTGATCAATGAATGGTAGAGGGTAATGATCTTTCCTAGTAGCTTTATTTAGTTTTCTAAAATCAATTACCATTCTATAGCTAGTGACAATTCTTTGTGGAAAGATTTCATTCTTATCATTGGGAACAACAGTAATACCTCCTTTCTTAGGGACACAATGAATGGGACTTACCCATCTACTATCTGCTATGGGATAGATTATACTTGCTTCCAGAGGCTTTAATATTTCGGTTCTTACCACTTCTTTCATCTTAGGATTCAATCGCCCTTGATGATCAACAACGGGTTTAGCATGAGGTTCCATATTGATCTTGTGCTGACATAGAGTGGGACTAATGCCCTTAAGATCATCAAGAGTATATCCAATAGCAGCCCAGTGCTTCCTTAGAACTTTTAATAATCTTTCTTCTTCATGTTCTGAAAGGTTAGCACTAATAATAAAAGGATATATCTTTTTCTCATCAAGATATGCATACTTCACAAGTTTTTCACAATCTATCTTAGCATTAACGGTGCTCAAGAAAGGTCTACCAAAGATAATGGGACAAAAGTCATCTTGTGGGGAACCAAGGACTCGAAAATCAGTAGGATAATTTACTTTCCCGCACAAGACTTCAACATCTCTAACAATCCCAAGTGGTGTGATAGTGTCTCGATTAGCAAGTTTAATAGTAACATCAATATGTTCCATTTCAGCAGGTGCTATTTCATCCATAATTTCTTGGTATAAGGTAAAAGGGATAGCACTCACACTAGCACCCAAATCACATAAACCATGATAGCAATGATCTCCTATTTTAACTGAGACAACAGGCAAGCCTTCTATGGGTCTATATTTATTTTCATCAGGTTTAGCAATTCTAGCAGCTTCATCACAAAAGTAGATAACATGCCCATCAATATTTTCTACCAAGAGATCTTTAACCATAGCAACACTAGGTTCTACTTTAATTTGCTCAGGGGGTTTAGGTGCTCTTATATTACTCTTACGAACCACAGTTGATACCTTAGCATGTTCCTTTATCCTAATAGGGAAAGGTGGTTTTTCAATATAAGTGGTAGGCACAACTGGATCAACATTGTAAAAGATGGTTTCTTCTTTAGCTATGACTAGTTCTTTAATTTCTTCCTTAATAGGGGATGATATTTAAACCACTTCTCCTTAGGGAGATCAACGTGAGTAGCAAATGCTTCACAGAAAGAGGCTACTATCTCAGAGTCAAGTCCATATTTAGTGCTAAACTTGTGAAAAGAATCGGTATTCATAAAAGATTTAACACAATCAAATTCAAGCTTTATAGGTGACTCATTACCTTCGTCAAGTACCCAATCTACAGAGTTGCGTTTAATTCTTTCGAAGAGATCCCACTTGAATTCAATAGTCTTCATCATATAAGAACCAACACAAGAAGTATCGAGCATGGATTGATCATTATGAGAAAGCCGAGCATAAAAATTCTGAATGATAACTTCTCTCAGAATATCATGATTGGGGCATTAATATAACATTGACTTAAGCCTCCCCCAAGCTAGAGCGATACTTTCTCCGTCACAAGGCCAAAAATTATATATATAATTCTGATCACGATGAACTAGATGCATGTGATAAAACTTTTGGTGGAATTCCAATTGCAAACGATTCCAATTCCACGATCCAAGATCATCACATAGCCTATACCATGTCGATGCTTTTCCCACCAAAGATAAAGGGAAAACCTTCTTCTTAACTTCATCTCCGGGTAAACTTGCAAGATTAAATAATCCAAAATTTCGTTCACATATAAAAGATGCATATCGGGATGTTCAGTTCCATCTCCTGCATAAGGTTTAGCAAGCAGTTATTCTAACATACCCGAAGGAATTTCATAAGTAACATTTTCAGTAGGTGTTGTAGGTTGAGGGGCAACTAATTGTGGTTCTAGTCGAGGTGAAGGTACCCCGAACAAACCCCTCAAAGGATTGTTCTCCATAGAAGCAACTAGCAATAAATTTCAGCACGTAGTATAAGTTTTTCCTTACCGATTTCCACTTACCAAGAGCGCTTCACTCCCCGGCAACGGCGCCAGAAAAGAGTCTTGATGACCCACAAGTATATGGGATCAATTGTAGTCCTTTTGATAAGTAAGAGTGTCGAACCCAACGAGGAGCAGAAGGAAATGACAAGCGGTTTTCAGCAAGGTAATTTCTGGAAGCACTGAAATTGTAGGTAACAGATAGTTTGATAGCAAGATAATTGGTAACGAGCAAGTTATGGTAACGGTAAACAAGGTGCAGCAAGGTAGCCCAATCCTTTTGAGGCAAAGGACAGGCCAGAACAATCACTAGTAATAGGCAAAGTGTTCCTGAGGGTACACGGGAATTTCGTCTAGTCACTTTTATCATGTTGGTTTAATTCGTGTTCGCTACTTTGATAATTTGATATGTGGTGGACCGGTGCTAAGGTGCTGTTCTTACTTGAACTAAAAACCTACTTATGATTAACCCCCTCGCAAGCATCCGCAACTACGAGAAAAGTATTAAGACAAAGTCTAACCATAGCATTAAACATGTGGATCCAAATCAGCCCCTTACGAAGTAGCGCATAAACTAGGGTTTAATCTTCTATCACTCTAGCAACCCATCATCTAATAACTACTCCACAATGCATTCCCTTAGGTCCATGAATGGTGAAGTGTCATGTAGTCGACGTTCACATGACACCACAAAGGGAATCACAACATAAATATCATCAAAATATCGAACACATATCAAATTCACATGATTAGTCACAACATGACTTCTCCCGTGACCTCAAGAACAAAGGTAACTACTCACAAATAATAATCATGCTGGAGATCAGAGGAGTATTGAATAGCATAATGGATCTTAATATATAATATTCCACCAAATAAACCATATAGTAATCAACTACGCAAGGTAATCAACACTACTAGTCACCCACAGGTACCAATCTGAGGTTCCGGTACAAAGATTGAACACAAGAGATGAACTAGGGTTTGAGAGGAGATGGTGCTGTTGAAGATGTTGATGAAGATTGGCCTCCCAAAGATGAGAGGGGTGTTGGTGATGACGATAGCTTCGATTTCCCCTCCGGGAGGGAAGTTCCCCCGGCGGAATCGCTCCGTCGGAGGGCAAAAGTGCTCCTGCCTAAGTTCCGCCTCGAGGCGGCGGTGTTTCGTCCCGAAAGTCCTCCTCTGATTTTTTCTAGGTCAAGAGTGACCTTATACCAGAAGATGGACACTGGAGGTGGGCCAAGGTGGCCACAACTCATCATGGCACGCCCAGGGGGGCCTGGCGCGCCCTGGTGGGTTGTGCCCACCTGGAAGGCCCCCTCCGGTAGTTTTCAGCTCCAGTATTTTTTATTAAATGCAAAAATAATATCTGTAAAATTTCAGCTTCATTGGAGTTGTGCAGAATAGGTATCTCTGACGTGCTTTTCTTGGGTCCAGAATTCCATGCCGGTATTCTCCCTCTTTGTGTAAACCTTGCATATTATGAGATAAAAGGCATTAGAATCACTCCCCAAAGCATTATTATTCAACAAAACAAAGTAAATAACAGTAGGAAATCATGATGCAAAATGGACGTATCAGTCATCAAGAACCAGGCCAGCCCAGCGATCTTCAAGTCCTCCCGCAAAAGGAGGGAGAAACCCTGAGGAAGTACATCCAGAGATTCAGCCGAGTGCACCGCAACATCCCAGAGATCCATCCCGCAGCGGTGATTGCCGTGTTCCATTCAAACGTGCAAAATAGGAGGATGCGAGCCAAGATAAATGTTAAGCTCCCCAAGATTGTCAATGAGCTTTACACCTTGACGGATAAATGTGCTCGAGCTGAAGTGTAACATCCCAAATTTTGGAATGTTATAATTATAATTGAATGAATGATTGTTTGATTGAGTGATTGAAAATTGAGTGAAATTTGAAACTTTTTAAAACTTTTGAATGAGAGGGAATAAAATGACTTTCCCCTTTGTGTTTGATTTCCAATTCATCCAACTCAAATCAAATGACAGAAGATGACATGACTTCTTCAAATGATGGATTTGAAAATTTGATTTGAAAAGTTCTAAATTATTCTATTTGGAATTATTTTCATTTGATTCCATTTCTATTTTAAAGTTTGAATGAATTCAAACCCACATGCCCAAATTCAAATTTTCTTGAGAGGTGGAACATGACCCTCCAAACCAGGGGCATTTTTGTGAGATTTTGAACCATAAAACCCAGGGGGTTATTTGAAAATTATTTGCAAAAGAAAATAAAATCAATTTAGGCTTTTTCTGAAAAATAATTTTTTTTAAATCATTTAGTTTGGCCGTGAAAAAATGTTCATCTTATTTATTTTATTTTTCTGATCATTTTAGTATATAATACTTCTATCTTTGGTTTAGTATTTAGTTTCCTTTTCTACTTTTACTTTCCTGTTATTTTTTATTTGGAAAAATGCTTTAAATAGGAAAGCTGCGCGCGTGCGTTAGGTAAGGATCTGGCCCATTTGGAAAGGATCCGGCCCGATCCAATCCGGACCAGATCCGAATCTCTCCGGATCGGCCGCCCGATCCCGTGCGATCTCCCTCTCTCTCTCTGACACCCGGTCCCACCGCCCGACCGAGCCACCGTCGCAGTCACCTCCTTCCTTTCTTCTTCCTCCTCTTTCCATCGCCGGAGCCGACCGGAAATCCGACCGGATCTCCCGATTCCCTGCCGTTCTGGAGCACCTGACCGCATCTATAAATAGCGGAGACCTGCCGCACCTCGTTCCACCCCAAAGTCCCCTCGCCCGTGCCCTGCCTTTGCCGCCATTGCTCGCCGGAGTCCGAGCACCTCCACCACGCCATTACCTCGCCCCGCTCCACCTCGCCCTTCCCGAGATCCTCCGAGGCCACCTACGTGTTCGCCTCGCTTACCCGCACCTCCCCGTGCACCCGCCCGAGCTCCAGAGCCACCGGAGCAAGCTCCCCGTTGACCACCCGAGCACCCAGCCGCCATCGTCGACGCCGCGCTCACCACCGTCGCTCCCGACGCTACCTGACGCCACCATCGACCTCGCCACCGTCGCCTGCGTCGGCCGGAGCCTTACCCGCGCCCGGAGACCCACGGGAACGCTGCCCCGCACCACCTCACCGCCTCTGCCTCGCCGGAGAAGCTCCACCGCCGGCAACCCCCCTCTGTGAGCACCTCTTCCCCTCCCTTAGCCGTCAGATCTGAAACCAAGGGCCCAGATTAGAAGTTTTAAAACGGCCGAACCGTTTTTATTTATTTTGCGCACGTTCGCTCGCTAGCTCCCGCAACGCACGCCCGTAGCCAATGGCATTCGGCCACGTAGCCCGTTCGCTATTTAAGTTTTTCTTTTCTTTTCTGTTTTCTGTTTTAAAAACAGAAATAGTTCTGTTTTTGTTTTTGCTTTATCTTTTCGGATATTTAGAGTTTTTAATTGATTCTTTTTGCATTGTGTCACAATTTTTGTATAGTTTCTGTAGATATAAAGTTTGACCATGTTTGCAAATTTTAAATTTGAATTCAAACAGATTTGATTTAAATCTTGTTTTGTGAATAACTTGAGTTTAAAAATAGCTTTTTAGTTGATTCTTTTTGCTACTAGTCATTAGTGACTTTATTTAACAGTAGGTAGAATTTGAGAATTTTTCGAATATTTTAAATTAGGATTTTTAACGAAACAGATTCTATTTTAGTTCTTTTTAGGTTTATTTCTATTTCTTTGGTTTTAAATTGTTTTTAATTTATTTTTATTTTATATTAATTGACAAGTTTTACTTTGTTTTCTGTTAGTTAGCAGTAGTATTTCAACCAAGTTTATTTCTATGTTGTTTATTATTTTTGTTTGCATGAAATCAATTCTAGTTCAATTATAACTTGCAATTGATTTCCATTGCTAGTTGGAGTTCCTATTTGAAAATATTTTATAAAGTGTTTTATAGGTTTTACTTTCTGTTAGCTTAGTTGTTTTATATTTTTTATTTCTGTTAGTTTTATTATCTTAGTGTTTTCTTTGCTGTTATGTTCTATTAGTTAGAAAACTCATATTGTTTAGTGTGTTGTTTTCATAGTTCTTAGTTGTTCTTCAAAAGTAATTCCTTTGCTAGTAAAAATATTTGATAAATGCCTTTGCTAGATTTTAATTTGTTGTTGTTTTGTTGCTGTTGATAAATGGGTTAATTGTAGGAAAACCTTTTCTTAGTTGCTTGATGAAGAATTGTTGATTTTAACTTTTGTCTTAAGTATTTCCTTCATCACACTCTTTTGTGATTAGTTTTGTGCTTTGTGTTGTTATTGGTGTGATAGTATTGATTGCTAGAAGTGTTTGCTTATGAGTGCAATGTTTGATTATATAGATTTTTCTTCGGAGAGTGACGAATAATTCTATCAAGTTATTTCTGAGAGCGATATTTATCTTCATCAACCCTACCAGGCAAGTTCACTTTGATCATCAATTTCATACCTATGATTTATTGCATGTAGTGACATCATTCAACAAATCCCTCCAGTAGTATTATTGAATTCTTGTAGTTGGGTAGAATGCATGAGGTAGGAACCCACTCCTTGTTACTGAAGCCCCGGGACGTTATTTGTCTTACTGCTATGCTACGCTAAAGTAGACGGGGTTGGTATGAGTGTTCGAGAGTGGTGTGAGGTGAAGGACTCTACGTCAAAGACGACAACTTCATGAAGGCATCTTCAAGTCCTGCATCTTCAAGACCTCAAGACTTCGAGACTCGAGAAACAAGTTTTCAATACACACTACTGGGTGAGGGATGGATTTGATGGGCACCCTGGAGTAACCAGTGGATGGCCGGGATGCATGGAGAAGCGCCATGACATCTTGCGGAAAGCCTCACCCAGACTCAAAGAGACGGATGAATACTTCATGCCCGGAAGCTTACCTGTGTAGCCACAAGTCATTATGGGCTCTGGCTTGGTTGATCTTTGTTGTGACTCTGGCTGGGCAGTGCTACGAGATGTAGTCGACGTTAGGATTGGATGGGCACTGACAGTAGTCAGGGAAACACTCTGAAAGGCCATGTTTCGTTCGTCCTGTTCTCAAACAACCGGAAGTGTGAGGACATACAAGGAGGGAACGAATCTTGTGGGTAAAGTACACAACACTCTGCAGAGTTAAACCTAATCGATTAGCCGTGTCCCCGGTTACGGACAATTTGAGCCTCTGGATTGGATCTATCTCTGAACTCTCAACACCAGACTGATAACTAATTGTGGGCAACTTATGATACTTGTGGGCATTGAGACATCGGTTGGCGGAACCATGTCATAATAGATATTTCCATAGTGAAAACTCCGGATATTCCTTTGTTGTAGGAAAAGAAAATAAAATCAGCTTTTATGCAAAAACTCAGACACAGAGCCACAAACCTTTATTGCATATAGAATAGTCTTATCATCTGTTTTCTCTTATTGTGATCTTGCCAGTACATTCAATGTACTGACCTACACGGCTGCAACGTCTTATGTTGCAGATATTTTTCTACGACGAGTAAGAGTACGATTCAGGGTTACGGTCTACACTCAACCTGCCGTTGGTGTTTATTGGGACTCCACTCCCGTTGACTGTTTCCGCTGAGATTTTAAGGTATATATCAGTTCTACGTTATTTACATGTGATTGCACTTTGATATATACATTGATGTACTGTGTGTGCCAGCATACTGATCCAGGGATGGCACAGAACACACAGAGGCTTGACCGTTTGAGGACGGGTCGCTACAGAGATGGTATCAGAGCACATGTTGACTGTAGGACGTGACCCTAGAAACTGGAAAGCCTTAGGAAAGGATATACCTCAAACTATCTTTTCAAAAATATCCTTTACTTCTCATCTTATCTGAGCTTTATCAAATGTTCTCTTTTACCTCAAATAGTTAGACAATATCCTTTCCCCTTTGAGCACATGAAGGATCAACTAAGACCACTCCGAGAAGGACAAGATATCGGGCAATCGTAACCAACTCAGAGTAATAGGAGGATTACCCTATACAACAAGAATTGAAGTTACACCGGTTGAAGACCTAGAAGACTCGAAGAATTCAAAGACCCTGAAGCATTTCAATATGCCCCTTAGAAGACCAAACCCCTGTTGCATACTCACGTTAGATACGATGATTTGTGAGCTATCATTTGTGTGCATTTTTCCGACAGCCACAAATAAAACCTATTTTCAAAAACTATTGTTTGTATTGTGTGTATCTTCCTGTATCTCTCTCTCTCTTATCCATCTCATCCCCAAAACGTTGAACCCCAATAGATGATGAATGAAGCTAGACTCATGTATTCTGGATCGATGACTCGCTTGGAGACGGAAGAATGGATTCAGAACATGGAGGTTCACCTAAGGAGTAACCATGTTGCAAGGAACGAGATGGTCCACTATGCTCTTCGGTACTTTGCAGAAGGTGCTGCAACTTGGTGGAAGGTGCATGAAGCTATCCATGGAAGGCAAGCATCAATCACTTGGGAAGAATTCAAGATGACTCTGCAAAAATCTCATGTTGTCACCAACACCCGGAAGCCCCGTTGCAAAGATGTGAAGGAGCCTTGTGCATGCAAGATCTGTGGAGAAATAGGACACACCCAGGAAGAACACAAGGCTGGATGCCCTCATTGTGAAGAAAATCACCCAGCTGAGGAATGCCCAACTGGGCAGGTGACATGTTTCTTGTGTGAAGGAACCACTCATTTTCCAGCACAATGTCAAATATACCCCAAGGTACAAGAAGTGATGAAGCAGCAGAAGGAAGCAATGAAAGAAGTCCTCGGGAAAAAGTTAGAAGAACCCATGAAAATGGGAGATATACCAGACCCAATCGTAGATACCAAGTCGTGTTATTCATGTGGAGAAGAAGGACATATTTCCCTGAATTGTCCGAACGAGTACCTGGGAGACTTCCCGACAACAGAAGTGCAATATGATCCTCAGGAGATAGAAGGAATGATCAAGAAGAAAGGCCAAGTAAGTGGAGGCATCAGATGTTTGCATTGCAGCTTGGAGAGACCTCATTGTTATTGCAAGAAGTATGAGCCAAGCATCAAGCAAGTAAGCACATAATCCACAGCCCTCAGGATTGATAAGGATCAAGTACTGCCTTTATGAAGGAAGGAACTTGGAAGAAGCTTTGACAGATCAAGCAGACGTTTTCTTAGGAGAATACGTAAACCTGAGAGTTGTGAAGAAACGATAGATGTTTTGTTTAGCTTGCAGAATCAATGGATTTATCCGAACTTCGTTCGTGGACAAGAGCAATTCTGCAATGCTTGTGAGGAAACCCAAGTGTTAGAATACGAGATTCACTAAACCTTATACAAGGTAATGATTTCAGTGCGACATGGCTTGGCCACCATGACGACTTACTCTTATCATTTCTCTTGCTATTCGGAATGGTAAATCTGAGTGACTTACCCATAGTAAAGAGACGACGCCCTTTTGAAGATTTTGTTTTAAGCCTTAGAATGGTAGGATGAGGATCCCTTGTACATGGCAGTTGTTGCCAAACGTAGGAATTTTACGGTGAGGATGAAGCCAGACCCATTCCACTGCAGGATAACCACTAATGGTAGACCACCAGGAGATCATCGATAAGTTAATTAGAATGATCACGAGACTTGTCAGTTAAAGAGACCCAGTAATGGAAGAACTTTGTAATGACCAAGGAGACACTGGATTTTTAAAGGAGACGTTACGACTGTAACGGAACAACATCAATGAAGGAGCTATTATAAGGAATGTGAAGAGGCAAATATTGCCAAAGACCCAGAGGATTGTCATAATTTTTGAGGGACCAGTAACTCTCATTTTAAGTGTGGTAGCACCCACACTTTGCAGGACAATGGATTTGCTAGAAGACCCCCCAAACCCTAACCTTTTCTTTCTAGCCCTTTCGAATCTCGAGGACGAGATTCATTTTAAGTGTGGTAGGTTTGTAACATCCCAAATTTTGGAATGTTATAATTATAATTGAATGAATGATTGTTTGATTGAGTGATTGAAAATTGAGTGAAATTTGAAACTTTTTAAAACTTTTGAATGAGAGGGAATAAAATGACTTTCCCCTTTGTGTTTGATTTCCAATTCATCCAATTCAAATCAAATGAGAGAAGATGACATGACTTCTTCAAATGATGGATTTGAAAATTTGATTTGAAAAGTTCTAAATTATTCTATTTGGAATTATTTTCATTTGATTCCATTTCTATTTTAAAGTTTGAATGAATTCAAACCCACATGCCCAAATTCAAATTTTCTTGAGAGGTGGAACATGACCCTCCAAACCAGGGGCATTTTTGTGAGATTTTGAACCATAAAACCCAGGGGGTTATTTGAAAATTATTTGCAAAAGAAAATAAAATCAATTTAGGCTTTTTCTGAAAAATAATTTTTTTTAAATCATTTATTTTGGCCGTGAAAAAATGTTCATCTTATTTATTTTATTTTTCTGATCATTTTAGTATATAATACTTCTATCTTTGGTTTAGTATTTAGTTTCCTTTTCTACTTTTACTTTCCTGTTATTTTTTATTTGGAAAACTGCTTTAAATAGGAAAGCTGCGCGCGTGCGTTAGGTAAGGATCTGGCCCATTTGGAAAGGATCCGGCCCGATCCAATCCGGACCAGATCCGAATCTCTCCGGATCGGCCGCCCGATCCCGTGCGATCTCCCTCTCTCTCTCTGACACCCGGTCCCACCGCCCGACCGAGCCACCGTCGCGGTCACCTCCTTCCTTTCTTCTTCCTCCTCTTTCCATCGCCGGAGCCGACCGGAATCCGACCGGATCTCCCGATTCCCTGCCGTTCTGGAGCACCTGACCGCATCTATAAATAGCGGAGACCTGCCGCACCTCGTTCCACCCCAAAGTCCCCTCGCCCGTGCCCTGCCTTTGCCGCCATTGCTCGCCGGAGTCCGAGCACCTCCACCACGCCATTACCTCGCCCCGCTCCACCTCGCCCTTCCCGAGATCCTCCGAGGCCACCTACGTGTTCGCCTCGCTTACCCGCACCTCCCCGTGCACCCGCCCGAGCTCCAGAGCCACCGGAGCAAGCTCCCCGTTGACCACCCGAGCACCCAGCCGCCATCGTCGACGCCGCGCTCACCACCGTCGCTCCCGACGCTACCTGACGCCACCATCGACCTCGCCACCGTCGCCTGCATCGGCCGGAGCCTTACCCGCGCCCGGAGACCCACGGGAACGCTGCCCCGCACCACCTCACCGCCTCTGCCTCGCCGGAGAAGCTCCACCGCCGGCAACCCCCCTCTGTGAGCACCTCTTCCCCTCCCTTAGCCGTCAGATCTGAAACCAAGGGCCCAGATTAGAAGTTTTAAAACGGCCGAACCGTTTTTATTTATTTTGCGCACGTTAGCTCGCTAGCTCCCGCAACGCACGCCCGTAGCCAATGGCATTCGGCCACGTAGCCCGTTCGCTATTTAAGTTTTTCTTTTCTTTTCTGTTTTCTGTTTTAAAAACAGAAATAGTTCTGTTTTTGTTTTTGCTTTATCTTTTCGGATATTTAGAGTTTTTAATTGATTCTTTTTGCATTGTGTCACAATTTTTGTATAGTTTCTGTAGATATAAAGTTTGACCATGTTTGCAAATTTTAAATTTGAATTCAAACAGATTTGATTTAAATCTTGTTTTGTGAATAACTTGAGTTTAAAAATAGCTTTTTAGTTGATTCTTTTTGCTACTAGTCATTAGTGACTTTATTTAACAGTAGGTAGAATTTGAGAATTTTTCGAATATCTTAAATTAGGATTTTTAACGAAACAGATTCTATTTTAGTTCTTTTTAGGTTTATTTCTATTTCTTTGGTTTTAAATTGTTTTTAATTTATTTTTATTTTATATTAATTGACAAGTTTTACTTTGTTTTCTGTTAGTTAGCAGTAGTATTTCAACCAAGTTTATTTCTATGTTGTTTATTATTTTTGTTTGCATGAAATCAATTCTAGTTCAATTATAACTTGCAATTGATTTCCATTGCTAGTTGGAGTTCCTATTTGAAAATATTTTATAAAGTGTTTTATAGGTTTTACTTTCTGTTAGCTTAGTTGTTTTATATTTTTTATTTCTGTTAGTTTTATTATCTTACTGTTTTCTTTGCTGTTATGTTCTATTAGTTAGAAAACTCATATTGTTTAGTGTGTTGTTTTCATAGTTCTTAGTTGTTCTTCAAAAGTAATTCCTTTGCTAGTAAAAATATTTGATAAATGCCTTTGCTAGATTTTAATTTGTTGTTGTTTTGTTGCTGTTGATAAATGGGTTAATTGTAGGAAAACCTTTTCTTAGTTGCTTGATGAAGAATTGTTGATTTTAACTTTTGTCTTAAGTATTTCCTTCATCACACTCTTTTGTGATTAGTTTTGTGCTTTGTGTTGTTATTGGTGTGATAGTATTGATTGCTAGAAGTGTTTGCTTATGAGTGCAATGTTTGATTATATAGATTTTTCTTCGGAGAGTGACGAATAATTCTATCAAGTTATTTCTGAGAGCGATATTTATCTTCATCAACCCTACCAGGCAAGTTCACTTTGATCATCAATTTCATACCTATGATTTATTGCATGTAGTGACATCATTCAACAAATCCCTCCAGTAGTATTATTGAATTCTTGTAGTTGGGTAGAATGCATGAGGTAGGAACCCACTCCTTGTTACTGAAGCCCCGGGACGTTATTTGTCTTACTGCTATGCTACGCTAAAGTAGACGGGGTTGGTATGAGTGTTCGAGAGTGGTGTGAGGTGAAGGACTCTACGTCAAAGACGACAACTTCATGAAGGCATCTTCAAGTCCTGCATCTTCAAGACCTCAAGACTTCGAGACTCGAGAAACAAGTTTTCAATACACACTACTGGGTGAGGGATGGATTTGATGGGCACCCTGGAGTAACCAGTGGATGGCCGGGATGCATGGAGAAGCGCCATGACATCTTGCGGAAAGCCTCACCCAGACTCAAAGAGACGGATGAATACTTCATGCCCGGAAGCTTACCTGTGTAGCCACAAGTCATTATGGGCTCTGGCTTGGTTGATCTTTGTTGTGACTCTGGCTGGGCAGTGCTACGAGATGTAGTCGACGTTAGGATTGGATGGGCACTGACAGTAGTCAGGGAAACACTCTGAAAGGCCATGTTTCGTTCGTCCTGTTCTCAAACAACCGGAAGTGTGAGGACATACAAGGAGGGAACGAATCTTGTGGGTAAAGTACACAACACTCTGCAGAGTTAAACCTAATCGATTAGCCGTGTCCCCGGTTACGGACAATTTGAGCCTCTGGACTTGGATCTATCTCTGAACTCTCAACACCAGACTGATAACTAATTGTGGGCAACTTATGATACTTGTGGGCATTGAGACATCGGTTGGCGGAACCATGTCATAATAGATATTTCCATAGTGAAAACTCCGGATATTCCTTTGTTGTAGGAAAAGAAAATAAAATCAGCTTTTATGCAAAAACTCAGACACAGAGCCACAAACCTTTATTGCATATAGAATAGTCTTATCATCTGTTTTCTCTTATTGTGATCTTGCCAGTACATTCAATGTACTGACCTACACGGCTGCAACGTCTTATGTTGCAGATATTTTTCTACGACGAGTAAGAGTACGATTCAGGGTTACGGTCTACACTCAACCTGCCGTTGGTGTTTATTGGGACTCCACTCCCGTTGACTGTTTCCGCTGAGATTTTAAGGTATATATCAGTTCTACGTTATTTACATGTGATTGCACTTTGATATATACATTGATGTACTGTGTGTGCCAGCATACTGATCCAGGGATGGCACAGAACACACAGAGGCTTGACCGTTTGAGGTCGGGTCGCTACATGAAGAAGGAAGGCGACTTCCCGGGGAGGAGGCGGAGGTCGAAGTGGACTCCGATGATGACGACGACGCCCCCGACCAACATGTTGAACTTTGTTCGACGTATTTAACCTATGCATCTACAACTCAGGAAAATCATGTGCTCTTGAGTTGTCCCCCTCAATTGTATTCCGATCCTCATGTATTAGTCGATAGTCAAGAGTATGTCATGCATTTGTGATATTGATGTTGACTATTCTTTTGGTCTATCAAGCCATTCTACTCCCGAATGACTAGGAGAAACAAACTCCGGTACCTCATCCATTTCTTGGATTGGGTCAAAGCAGTTGTATTCCACAGATCAAAATGCTAATCCAGCTTTTGCTTTGTTCTACCCTGGAGTATTACCTTCTTATGTCAAGAGTATCGTGAGAATTGCACTCCTCTTATGAACTCTTGATGTAGTGATACTTCTCACAATAATCATTCATTCATCGGTCTCTATGTTGTTTGAAACCAGAATATCGACAAATGAATCGTGATGTGTGCAATCAATACTCCTAGCAACTTTGTTGCTTGGTAGTTAATGGACAATAATTTCGTTCTTGGTGTGTTGGTTATTGAATCACCGCTCTAAAGATTGATCGTGCTACCTAGTCCATTATCCGTGGTGCACTTTTTGGTTAATGAGTTAGGATTGTGTCAATCCCTCGCTCTTTGATCACTTCGTCTTGCCCTGAAAAGCAAGGTTGTTCTCGAACTCAATAACATATCGGTGGTTCGTGATTTTCCGAATATCTTCTCGAAAGTATTACCGGGCTGACCTTGACCGTTATGTTGAGTTCATGATCAAGTTAGTTTTCCCATAAACCACCCTTCTCCAGGAATCTGTGTTGGATACCCCTGAACTAGTTGGCTAAGCTAAACAACAACTTGGAGAGTTGGAAGATAAAAGCTTTGCCTGACTTAGTTCTTTCCAAAGGGATATCTTGGGTGTGTGTCGAAGGAAGATAATATATTCATCGGATGATCCTTGTGATCAACTGCTGCATCTATCGTCTTGCCCAATCTTTGATTTGAGTATGGGCTATCATCAAATCGAAATCAGAACCAACGATTATCATAATGTTATTCTACTCGTGGATGTATCCTCGAGCAGATACCATTATATCCTTGGGTCTGACTGATGCTATCACCTTGTTCTCATAGTTGTGGAATTCCATCCATATGGATACCTTGATGAGTTGTTGTTGAGCCCATCGACAACATTTTTCATGTGTTCCATGATTCATGATGAACATAAAGCTAGCGTTGGAAACTTTGTAGGCGATACCTTCGTGTTTCGTACATGAAGTATATGTTTGGTGTAAGATGTGACTTACTCAAAGTTCACATGCATTTGGTGCAAGTTGCCACCGTGAATTCGAGAAAAGTTTGTTTGCTCCCTCTGGAATCATCCCAAGTCAATCATGCATGTGCAAAGTATGCTAGGGTTTGATAGGTTGGCCGCCTCCATTCCATATGTATTTCCTAGCACACTAAGCCACTAATTGATTTGTTAAGGAAAAGAAGTTAAGTGTTATTCTTGAACAGCTCAGACAGACGTACACAAGACTTCGTTACCTCCAATGATGGTTCCATCCAGAACTCGGTAGTGTTTTGTTGTAAGTTCTCCTTATGACCACAATTGTCTTGGACACTGTGTTCATGTGGGTCTTGCAATCCACCTCATGTTTTGGAGTTGGTTTCCGCAGTTCATCTCCCGTGAATTCTGCAACGCCATCTCATCAATTTGTGTTGCAAACTTTCCCATTCAGACCTGCCAAGTCTTAAACATTCTATCACCAACCAGATCTGAATCTCAGGAAGACATGATGGTTGGAACATTTCCCAAGAGTTATAATATTGGTCTCTCTGTAACCCGGTAAAGTGATGTTGTGGCTAACGCACCTAGCCAGAAGACCTATCATTATAGTTTCTTCATTCAGCAACTTGGCCACTTCCCCATGAGGACTCCGTATGACTTATTCTAGAAGTTGTTCCTCATGGACCCTTGGATTCCCCAAAGTCCGACCTTTACTTGATGTTCTAGATACCAAGCAGTGTATAGTTTGGATACCTGTTACATCAAGGAGAACATTAGAAGCGGAGTGCTAAATGTCTCTTGGTCGATCATCCAGATTTCGTCCCTTGGCATAGCTAAGGTGAAATCTGAGAAAGTGTTGTCTTCCTTTGCATCTGCATCCTCCGTCATTATTCATCATGGTAGTATGATGTGTTTCCAAAATCCTTGGCATGGATGTTGGTAAAACCCTGATGAATATGGGAATGCTCAAGTTCTTGAGAGCACACTCAGACACTGGGTTATACCCTCGGTATCAATTGGAATGTGCCTTCCGTTGCCGAGTTGTTCTATAACCCTAGTTTCCCTCCGATCTGAGTATGTCATTCTTTTGAATTCCTTCAAACGATCATTGTGAATTGCCTTAAGCTGGTATGAAGAGTTTCAATGATCTCTATATCAATAGTAATTCTATATGCCACTTAAGGGATAATCCTACGAGTCACCTTCCCTAAGGTACCCGTTATGGTATGTAGGGCAACTAACTCCTCGCTACTTTGAAACCCATGCTCCATTCTCGCTAAGCGTGGAATTTTTGCCTACCAATTGAACCTCCGTTATATGCCTCATTCCATAGTTCTTGATGTGTGTTTTGTGTTTCAGCTCTAGAGATGTTTCGACATGTCATTCCGTGAGTTTATCGTGAGTTGCTCGGTCTCTGATAAGATCAATTATTGTAGAGTTTTCCATTTCCTCTTGTCATTATGTTTGGATGAAGATCTTGAAAGCAAGGAAGACAAAACCAAGATGATGCCAAGAATCAACATCTTAGAGAAGGACAATTGGATCATGAAGATAGTGATAGCTAGTGTCCCCTCTTCTCTCTTACCCTACGCCTGAATCTCGGGACGAGATTCTTGTCTAGTGGGGGTGAGTTGTCACAGCCCTAGTTTTAGCTTTGCCTATCATTACATTAATCATCATGTCATCATGTTTAATTTCAAATGAAATTCAAAATGGGGATGACAAACCCTAGCACTTTATTCAGTAAACAAATTCCAATAATTGAATTTTCCAATTATCCCAAAATGCTCTTCAAAAATGTTCCACCTCCCCGATAAATGTTGGGAACAACATATCAGAGGTGTTGCACATTTAACCAGGGCATTTGACATTTTTAATAAACCAAAAATGCTGTTAAAACTAACAATTAAATGATTAAAAAATATTTTAGCTATTCCAATAATTCTGGAAATTATTGTGGGGCCTAGCAATAATATGTGTAAACCCCACAAATTACTTCAGTGTTAATGACTTTAGGATTTTTGCCCAAACAAATAATAACAAAGAACATAAAATAGAAGAGATAAAATAGAAATAATAAAATAGAAACCACCTGGCTTACCTTGTGGCCTAGCTAGGCAAAGCCGGCCCAGCCCACCAGCGGCTGGACCGTCTTCTTCCCCTCGCCAGCGCACGAAGAAGCTCGGTGGCGAGCGCCGACGCTGGCCGGCCACCTCCTGCTTCCCCTCGAGTCTATCCCCTTGCGCCGCTGGACCACCCTCGACCCCTCTGCCTCTTCCCTCGCACCCTGGCTCTCTCCCTCTCCCCTAGCCCTCTTCTTCAAGCGAGCCTGAGCGCAACTGTCACCGTCGATCGCCATTGCCGCAGCCACCGAGGCCTCCTCGACGCCTAGCTGTGTCCAGAAGACCCGGGACATCGTCGTCGTCCTCCCCACTGAGCCAAACATCGCCATCTCCGTCGTCTTCCACCTCGGACCACGGAACTTGCCGCCGTCAATTCGCAGGCCTCCGGTCGTCCCCGTGCTCGTCATCCGCTCCGTCCGGCTCGTAGTGAGCTTACGCTTCGTTTCCCCTCCTCCTAGCTCTTATTTCTTGCCGTAGCCATCGGTTTCGTCGAGGCCGAAGTTCGCCACCGCCATGGCTCATCGCCGCCGTGGCTAGGACGGCCACAGCTCGTGTGTGAGAATATGGTCGTGCTCCTGGAGGCCTTAGGACGCCGCCTAGCCCCTTTGCTCGCTCGCCCGTGCTTTGCAGCGCCAACGCCCGCAGCCACCGAACCCGGCCGCCGCCATGCTCGACGCCAGTGATGTTCCCAGCGTCCCCGAGCCCAGCGACTTGCACCACTAGACGCGGCTCGCTTCCATCTCGCCGTAGAAGCAAACAGCGCCCCAAACCATGCCCTTTAGCGTCGTTCCGGCCAACTCCGGCGTGGCTCCGCCGCAGGATTTGGTCGCTGCCGGCGACCCTGACGTGGCCCGGCCATCAGGGCCTAATCACCCCACTAACCAACCCCAAGGCACACTGACAGAGGGCCCCAGGCCTGCTAATAGGTTTAGTTAGGATTAACCTAAAGCTAATTAACCATGTTAATTAGCTGAGACACTAACCAGTGGGTCCCACTGGTCAGGATTGACCTAGACCGTCCCTATTGACCTGCTGACGCTAGGCTAACGTCATGCTGACGCAATATATACTTTCTGGAATTAAAATAAATTCTAAATGATTTATTTATTTCAGAAAATGTTTAAAACTTCTAAAAATCATAGAAAATAATCTGTAGCTCAGATGAAAATAATTTATATATGAAAAATGATCAGAAAAATCCAATGAATCTGTTTATGCCATGTTCATGCATGTTTGAGCAAGTTAACATCACCAAGTAGGACATTTCATGATTAGGATAAATTAATAAATAGTGTTGGAGATGGAATTTATTATATATTGGAATTCCACTTCACTTAATATGACTATCTATTGCGCTAGGTCAATTCAATGCTTTAACATGCCATAGCATACATCGTGTTTGTTGCATTGCACTGAATGTGTTCCTTTCCTGTTTGTCGGTGGTGTTCCTTGTCGGTAGATGATGGTCCCGACGTTGTAATCGTTGACACTAATGAACACAAATGCTATCTTCAGAACTGTCAGGCAAGCAACCCCTCCTTGAGCATCCCGATAATATCCTACCCTCTCGCTTCTACTCTCTTTTACTGCATTAGGACAACTACGATTCAACTGTTACCTGCTCTCGGTAGTTGAACCCATTCCTTTGCATGACCTGTCTTTGGCACAGTAAATAGTTGAAACCACTTAGTATGAGTAGCAACTGCTTGAGCCTTGTTGCGCTTACTCATTCGTGCTTGCTTATTGTGCCTGCTATGCTTAGAGTCGTGTCGTGTCGGGTCTGATCCATCTGGGCGATGAATCGGAATGGCAGTGTTCATGTCCTACTGTGTGAGAGCTAAGTGTGGGAACACGATTTGGTAAAGGTAGCGATGAGAGGCCATGTAGGAGTACATGGCGGGTTGTCTCATTGGGACCGTCCTTAAGAACTGAGTTCTGTGTTTGTTGTCCAAGACAAGATACTACCACACATTGGGTTCCGGTAACTCGACCCCTCTCGGCTTATTAACCGCCTTGATCTCTGTCCAGGAGTTGCAACTAGTTTCTGGTGTTTGTAGGAAAAGTGTTGGCGGCCGTGCATACCGCTACCCGACGGGGTGGGCTGTGATGCGGTAGATACACAGTGGCATGGTGTACCAAGTGGTACCCGAACGGTGGGCTTGGGAACCCTGCGCACAACGTTTGAGGCCGTAGCGAAAACTTCGGCCGGACTTCCGTGCGGGTTCAGTCTCAAATAGGCGATAAACCTGGACTAGGGTCTTGTGTGATTGACGGTCGTGGCCGACTCCCTCGCTGGGCTTCTGCTTGAAGGTTGCCGAGGTGCCTTTTTATGTGCACATGGCGATAAGTGGCAAGAGCGTGTGTGAAGAAGTATACCCCTGCAGGGTGTAATAATCTGTTCGAATAGCCACGTCCTCGGATATGGACTACTTGGAGAACTTATGTGGTTCATAGTCAAGTGAAATGGATACTCTAAAATACGCAAAGATAAGTGTGAGTGCTATGGATGGCCTTCTCGTAGGGAGACGGGAGTGGATCCATAGTGGTGTATTGATTTGGTGAATATGTGGACTCATGTGCGCTATCCCACCTCAAAGAAAGTACTTGTAGTCATAGTACCGGTTAGCCAAGAGTCAAAGCTGGCTTGCTGCAATAAACTCCACAACACCCTTTATTGATACTGATGCATATGTAGGTAGTTCTGATGTAAGTCTTGCTGAGTACCTTTGTACTCACGGTTGCTTAATTTATGTTTTTGCAGAGGAGACGCCAGTTTCATTAGAGATTCTTACGACATGAAGTTCGATGTTGACCGGATTAGCTTGGGAATCCCAGACAGAGGTCTAGCTCCTTTGGTAGGGTCGTTGTAGCTTTTCAGGCTCTTTTAGCCACTTTTAATAGATGTCTCATGTCTGTACCCAGACATATGTCTTCCGCTTGTTGGTTGTATGCTCTGAATGATGGGTCATGTGACCCCTGTTTGTACCATTATTCTATGGAGGTTCTCTGGAGCCTTCTAAATAAATGATATGTTGTTGTATGGTTATGTTGTGATGCCATAGTTGTATCTATGCATATCGGGCATGTCGTGTGTACGTGTGACGTGCAACGGTATGTATGGGACCCGACACCTAGTTGTGTGCCTTAGGAGTACTCTTTACAGGGAACTACCTCTTTGTGCTTCCACTGAGCCTTGGTAGCTTGCTACTGCTCCGGACACATTGATTGACCGGCGTGTATACTTATTTGCTGCTGTGTCTGCCCCTTCAGGGAAATGTCTCGCAGTGTAATGGAGTCCTTGTAGCCTGCTATGACTCGTCTACGCGCAGTTGATGACAGAAATGTCTCATGGCGTAATGGAGTCCATGTAGCTTGCTACGACTCGTCTACACATGCTGGAGGCTGACACCTGCATTGCTGGGTTATGTACGCCTGTCCCTGTACGGATGTGCTACTTGGGTTCTACGACTAGTCATGTTGGCCCGGGTTCTTTGACATTTGAATGCTAGAGACATATTCACATGCGTGAGCCAAAAGACACAAACGGTCCTGGCCCAGGTAAGGTGGCAGCCGTGGGGATAACCGTGCGTGAGGCCGCAAAGTGATGTGATGTGTTACATGCATGATTCTTATGGCTTAGGATCGAGGTCCCGACAGTATGTGGAGCTCTTACTTAGACTTTGTTGAGAATAAGTTGAATTGCAATTGTTTGGTGACTAAGAACATAGGTTGTTAAGTTTCAAGAGAATTCATTATTTGAACCATGACATGTGAATTGATTGCTCTATCATGATGAATTTTATGAGAAAAAGTTGCTGGTTATGATGCTAGAAATTTGACTGAAATTATCAAAGATCAAACTTATATATTATGCTAGCATATACAGTTCATAAATTATTTCTTTTATCATTTACCTACTCGAGGACAAGTAGGAATTAAGCTTGGGGATGCTGATACGTCTCCAACGTATCGATAATTTATGAAGTGTTCATGCCATATTCATCTATGTTTACAATACTTTTATATGGTTTTGATGCACTTTATATGATTTATTTAGAACTAACCCGGACTGACGCTGTTTTCAGCAGAATTACCGTGGTGTTGTTTTTGTGTAGAAAATGAAAGTTCTAAGAATCGTCCGAAACTTTTTGGTGATTTTTTCTGGACCAAATAAGCAATATTGGAGCGAAGAACCACCGGCAAAGAGCCATGAGGTGGGCACAACCCACCAGGGCATGCCCTAGTGTCCTGTGCCCTCCTCGTGGCCCATCTTGGTGTGAAACCGACGCCCAAAAATCATATAAATATAGAAACCATCAGAAATAACCCTAGACTCTCCGCTCCACCGCCACAACTCTCTGTATCGATGAAAAACCAATCTGGAGACATTCCAGTACCCTGCCGGAGAGGGGAATCCATCTCCGGTGGACATTTTCATCATCCCGGCGGAGGCCATGATGAGGAGGGAGTAGTCCACCCTCGAGGCTGAGGGTATGTACCAGTAGCTATGTGTTCAATCTCTCTCTCTCTCTCGTGTTCTTGAGATGTCACGATCTTGATGTATCACGGGCTTTGTTAATATAGTCGGATCATATGATGTGTTTCCCTCTCTATCTAGTTGTGATGAATTGAGTTTTCCCTTTGAGATTTCGTTACCGGATTGAATACTTTTATGGATTTGAGAACACTTGATATATGTGTTGCATGCGGATACCCGTGGTGACTGTTCTATTGATTCACTTGATATATGTTTTGGTACTCAATTTGCGGATTCCCGTGGTGACATTGGGGTAATCTATGCATAGGGGTTGATACACATTCTTGTCCTACTTTCTCCAATAGAATCTTGGGACACTCTTTGAGGTTCCTTGTGTGGATTGAGTATTATGAATCTGAAATTGTTTGATGCGTACCATATAATTAACTCATGGATACTTGTGGTGACATTGGAGTATCTAGGTGACATTAGAGTTGGTTGATGCGTATCATATGGTGTTATTCTAGTACAAAATCTTAGATAGATCGAACGAAAAGGATAACTTGATGTTATCTTAGTACGAACTCTTGAATAGATCAATCGGAAAGAATAACTTTAAGGTGGTTTCGTACCCTACAAAGAATTTCTTCTTATGTTCTCCGCTAGATAAGAACTTTGGAGTGATTCTTCGTTGCACGTTGAGGGATGGTTATGTGATCCAATTATATTAGCATTGTTGTGAGATTGCACTAGCGAAAGTACGGACCCTAGGCCTTGTTTTCTAGCATTGCAATACCGTTTGTGCTCACATTTGTCACTTGCTACCTTGCTGTTTTTATATTTTCAGATTACAAAAAACTATATCTACCATCCATATTGCACTTGTATCACCATCTCTTCGCAGAACTAGTGCACCTATACAATTTACCATTGTATTGGGTGTGTTGGGTACACAAGAGATTTCTTGTATTTGATTGCAGGGTTGCTTGAGAGAGACCATCTTCATCCAACACCTCCCACGGATTGATAAACCTTAGGTCATCCACTTGGGGGAAAATTGCTACTGTCCTACAAAACTCTGCGCTTCGAGGCCCAACAAGAGTCTACAAGAATAAAGTTGCGTAGTAGACATCAAGCTCTTTTCTAGGGCCGTTGCCGGGGAGGTGAGTACTTGAAGGTATATCTTTAGATCTTGCAATTAAACTTTTAGTTTTGTTTTTCACTAGTTTGGTTTTATAAATGAAAACTACAAAAAAATGGAGTTTGGGTTGCATCATTTGTTTCATCTTTATATTGTCTTTCGTGAAAACAAGGATTCAAAAAATTGTGCTCAATTGGTAGAGGAAGAAATTATAAAAATAGTTGATGAGAATTCCTTGAATGATGAGCATGATTGCAATGTTGCTAGTATGAATTCTCTGCATATCCATGATGCTAATGATATGCAAAGCCACAAGCTTGGGGATGCTATGTTTGATGAAGATGATATTTTTTGTCCCCCAAGTTTTGGTGAGCAAATTTATTATGATGATGGCATGCCTCCTATCTATGATGATTATGTTGGAAATATGCCCTAGAGGCAATAATAAATTGGTTATTATCATATTTCCTTGTTCATGATAATTGTTTATTATCCATGCTATAATTGTATTGATTGGAAACTCAAATACATGTGTGGGTACATAGACAACACTGTGTCCCTAGTATGCCTCTAATAGACTAGCTCGTTGATCAAAGATGGTCAAGGTTTCCTAGCCATAGACATGAGATGTCATTTCATAACGGGATCACATCATTAGGAGAATGATGTGATGGACAAGACCCAAACTATGAACATAGCATATGATCGTGTCAGTTTATTGCTATTGTTTTCTGCATGTCAAGTATCTGTTCCTATGAACATGAGATCATGCAACTCACTGATACCGGAGGAATACCTTGTGTGTATCAAACGTCGCAACGTAACTAGGTGAATATAAAGATGCTCTACAGGTACCTCCGAGGGTGTCTGTTGAGTTGGCATGGATCAAGACTGGGATTTGTTACTCTGTGTGACGGAGAGGTATCTCAGGGCCCACTCGGTAATACAACATCACAACAAGCCTTGCAAGCAATGTGACTAAAGTGTTAGCCACGGGATCTTGTATTACGGAACGAGTAAAGAGACTTGCCGGTAACGAGATTGAACTAGGTATAGAGATACCGACGATCGAATCTCGGGCAAGTAACATACCGAAGAACAAAGGGAACAGCATACGGGATTAAATGAATCCTTGACATAGAGGTTCAACCGATAAAGGTCTTCGTAGAATATGTGGGAACCAATATGGGCATCCAGGTCCCGCTATTGGTTATTGGCCGTAGAGATGTCTCGGTCATGTCTACATAGTTCTCGAACCCGCAGGGTCTGCACACTTGAGGTTCGGTGACGTTTCGGTATAGTAGAGTTATGTATGGTGGTGACCGAAGGTTGTTCGGAGTCCCGGATGAGATCCTGGATGTCACGAGGAGCTCCGGAATGGTCCGGAGGTAAAGATTGATATATAGGAAGTCCCGTTTTAGTCACCGGAAAAGTTTCGGGTACTTCGGTAGTGTACCGGGAGTGCCGGGAGGGGTACCGGGGACCATCGGGAGGGGTATTTCGACCCAAGGGGCCTCATGGGCTGTGGGAGGAGTCAAGACAACCCTTAGTGGGCTGGACAAGCCCCCCACTAAGGCCCATGTGGCTGGAGGTAGAAAAAACCCAAAGGTGGAAAGGTGGAAAGTGTTTCCAAGTGGAGAGGAGGACTCCTACTCCTAGTAGGATTGGAGTAGGACTCCTCCACTTCCAATTTCGGCCAGCCCTTGAGGGTTTGAGGCTGCCTCCTCCCCTCCCTCCCTCCTATATATACAAGAGGATTTAGAGGAGAAAAATAACCCTAATTGCCACGTGCTCCCTCTACTTCATCTAGATCGGTTTCTCCTCTAGTCTAGTTTCAGCGGTGCTTAGGCGAAGCCCTGCCGGAATTGTTCCACCACCATAGCTGCCGCGCCGTCGCGCCGCCAGAGAACTCTTCTACCTCTCTGCTCCCTCTTGCTGGATCAAGAAGGCGGAGATCGTCATCGAGCTGTACGTGTGCTGAACGCGGAGGTGCCGTCCGTTCGGCGCTAGATCGGAAGGACCGTGATCTGGATCGCAAGACGGTTCGTGATTTGATCGCGGGATGGATCGTAATGGGATCGCGGGACGGATCGTGATTGGATCGCGAGATGCATTGTGTAGCGATCTACAAGGGTATGTAGATCCACTCTCCCTCTCGTAGATGCTCATCACCATGGATAGATCTTGCGTGTGCGTAGGAAATTTTTTGTTTCCCATGCAATGTTCCCCAACAATGGCATCATGAGCTAGGTCTATGTGTAGATGAGATCTGGAGTAGAACACAAAGGAGTTTGTGGGCGTTGATATTCAGATTGCTTCCTCCCTTGGTCTTTTCTTGATTCGGCGGTATTGTGGGATGAAGCGGCCCGGACCAACATTACTCGTACGCTTACGAGAGACCGGTTCCATCAACTGACATGTAACTTTGTTGCATAAAGATGGCTGGCGGGTGTCTGTTTCTCCCACTTTAGTGAGATCGGATTTGACAAAGGCGGTCCTTGAGAAGGTTGAATAGCAATTTTTGTATCACCGTTGTGGTTTTTGCGTAGGTAAGAATTGTTCTTGCTAGATACCCGTAGCAGCCACGTAAAACATGCAACAACAATTAGAGGATGTCTAACTTGTTTTTGCAGGGTATGTTGTGATGTGATATGGCCAATTACATGATGAGATATATGTGATGTATGAGATGATCATGTATTGTATAGAATATCACAACTTGCATGTCGATGAGTACGGCAACCGGCAGGAGCCATAGGGTTGTCTTTAATTATTTTCGCCGTTTTTGCTTTACTTTATCACTATGAGTTAGCAATAGTCGTGGAAGCAACAGTCAGCATGACAACCTCATGGCGACACATTGATGGAGATCAAGATGATGGAGATCATGGTGTTATGCCGGTGATGATGGAGATCATGCCGGTGCTTTGAAGATGGAGATCAAAAGCACAAGTTCATGGCCATATCATGTCACTTATGATTTGCATGTGATGTTAATCCTTTTATGCATCTTATTTTGCTTAGGACGACGGTAGCATTATAAGGTGATCCCTCACTAAAATTTCAAGATAAAATTGTGTTCTCCCCGAGTGTGCACCGTTGCTAAAGTTCGTCGTTTTGAGACACCACGTGATGATCGGGTGTGATAGACTCTACGTTCACATACAACGGGTGCAAGCCAGTGTTGCACGTGCAGAACACTCGGGTTAAACTTGACGAGCCTAGCATGTACAGACATGGCCTCGGAACACAAGAGACCGAAAGGTCGAACATGAGTCATATAGTAGATATGATCAACATGGAGATGTTCACCATTGAAGCCACCTCAACTCACGTGATGATCGGACTTGAGTTGGTGAATTTGGATCATGTGACACTCGAATGATCAGAGGGATGTCAATTTGAGTGGGAGTTTTTTAAGTAATATGATTAACTAAACTCATTATCATGAACATAGTCAAAATGTCTTTGCAAATTATGTTGTAGATTTCTAGCTCGCGCTGTAGCTCTCTTAATTTTTATATGTTCCTATAGAAATTGAGTTGAAAGGTGATGGTAGCAATAAAGCGGACTGGGTCCGTGATATGAGGATTGTCCTCATTGCTGCACAGAAGGCTTATGTCCTTAATGCACCGCTCGGTGCGCCACCCCCTCAAGCGTTGTCTGTAGATGTTGTGAACATCTGACAGGCACGTTCTGATGACTACTTGATAGTTCAGTGCGTCATGCATTCCGGCTTAGAATTGAGGCTCCAAAACGTTTTGAACGTCACGGAACATATGAGATGTTCTAAGAGCTGAAATTGGGATCTCAGGCTCATGCCCGTGTTGAGAGGTATGAGACCTCCAACAAGATTCTTTGCCTGCAAGATGAAGGAGAATAGCTCAATCGGTGAGCATGTGCTCAGATTGTCTGGGTGCTACAATCGCTTGAATCGAGTGGGAGTTGATCTTCAAGATAAGATAGTGATTGATATAGTTCTCCAAGTCACTGTCACTAAGCTACTAGAGCCTCGTGATGAACTATAAAATGCCAGGGATAGAAATAATGATCCCTGAGCTATTCGCGATGTTTGACACCGCGAAGGTAGAAATCAAGAAGGAGCATCAAGTGTTGATGGTTAGTGAAACCACTAGTTTCGAGAAGGGCAAGGGCTTGGAGGGAAACTTCATGGATGGCAAGTCAGTTGCTGCTCCAGTGAAGAAACCCAAGGTTGAACCCAAACCCGAGACTAAGTTCTTCTATTATGAGGAGAACGTTCGCTGAAGCGGAACAACCCTAGATACTTGGTAGATAAGAAGGCTGGCAACATCGATAGAAGTATATTTGATATACATGTTATTGATGTGTACCTTGCTAGTACTCCTAGTAGCACCTGGGTATTGGATACCGGTTCGGTTGCTAAATGTTAGTAACTCGAAATAAAAGCTAAGGAATAAACGGAGGCTAGCTAAGGGTGAGGTGACGATGAGTGTTGGAAGTGTTTCCAAGGTTGATGTGATCACCATCGCACGCTCTCTCTACCTTCGGGATTAGTGATGAACCTAAATAAATGTTATTTGGTGTTTGCGTTGAGCATGAACGTGATTAGATCATGTTTATTGCAATACGGTTATTCATTCAAGTTAGAGAATAATGGTTATTCTGTTTACATGAATAATACCTTCAATGGTCATGCACCCAATGAGAATGGTTTATTGAATCTTGATCGTAGTGATGCACATGTTCATAATATTGATGCCAAAAGATACAAAGTTCATAATGATAGTACCACATACTTGTGGCACTGCCGCTAAATGTCATATTGGTGTAAAACGCATGAAGAAACTCCATGCTGATGGATCTATGGACTCATTCGATTGCGAATCGGTTGAGACGTGCGGACCATGCCTCATGGGCAAGATGACTAAGACCCCGTTTTCCGGTATGGTAGAGCGGGCAAGTAACTTATTGGAAATGATACATGTTGATGTATTCGGTCCAATGAGTGTTGTAGGGTGCACTGGATATAGTTATTTTCCTACCTTCACTAATGATTTGAGTAGATATGGGGATATTTACTTAATGAAACACAAGTCTGAAACGTTTGAAAAGTTCAAACAAAATCAGAGTGAAGTTTGAGATCATCGTGACAAGAAGATAAAATGTCTACGATATGCTCATGGAGGTGAATACCTGAGTTACGAGTATTGGTATACAACTTAAGACCATGTGGAATTTGTTTCACAGCTCACGCCACCTGGAACACCATAGTATGATGGTGTGTCCGAACGTCGTAGTCGTGCTATATTGGATATGGTGCGAACTATGATGTCTCTTATCGATTTGCCACTATCGTTTTGGGGTTACGCATTAGAGACAACTACATTCACTTTAAAAGGGGCACCATCTAAATCCGTTGAGATGACACCGTATGAATTTTCGTTTGGCGGAAACCTAAGCTGTCATTTCTTAATGTTTGGGGCTGCGACGCTTATGTGAAAAAGGGTTTTTCCTAATGAGCTCGAACCAAAAGCGGACAAATGCATCTTCATAGAATACCCTAATGTAACAGTTGGGTAAACCTTCTATCTTAGATCCAAGCACAAAGTGTTTGTTGCTAAAACGGGTCCTTTCTCGAGAAAGAGTTTCTCTCGAAAGAATTGAGTGGGAAGAAGATAGCACTTGATGAGGTTGTTGAACCTTTGTTTCAACCAGAGAGTAGCGCAGCGCAGAAAGTTGTTTCTGTGGAGCCTACGTTAGTTGAAGAGGAAGTTAATGATGATGATCATGAAACTTCGGATCAAGTTACTATCAAACCTCGTAGGTCGACAAGGACGCATACTACTCCTGAGTGGTACGGTGACCCTGTCTTAGAGGTCATGTTGTTGGACAACGATGAACCTACGAGCTATGGAGAAGCGATGATGGGCCCGGATTCCGAGAAATGGTTAGAGGCCATGCAATCCGAGATGGGATCCATGTAAGAAAACAAAGTATGGGCTTTGGAAGTATTACCTGAAGGGCGAAAGGCCATTCAGAACAAATGGATCTTTAAAAGGAAGATGGACGTGGACGGTAATGTCACCGTCTATAAAGCTTGACTTGTGGCAAAGGGTTTTTCACAAGTTCAAGGAGTTGACTACGATGAGACTTTCTCACCCGTAGCGATGCTAAAGTCTGTTGGAATTTTGTTTGCAGTTGCTGCATTTTTTGATTATGAAATCTGGCAGATGGATGTCAAAACAGAGTTTCCTTAACGGTTTGCGTGAGGAAAGGTTGTATGTGACACAACCAGAAGGTTTTGTCAGTCCTAAGGATGCTAACATGTATGCAAGCTCCAGCGATCCTTCTATGGACTGGAGCAAGCATCTCGGAGTTGGAATATACGCTTTGATGAGGTCAAAGTTTTTGAGTCTATACAAAGTTTATGAGAAACTTGTATTTACTATAAATTGAGTGGGAGCACTATAGAATTTCTGATAAGTATATGTGGATGACATATTGTTGATCGGAAATGATGTAGAAATTTTTGGAAAGCATAAAAGGTTGTTTGAAAGGTGTTTTTCAAAGGAAGACCTGGATAAAAAGCTACTTAAATATTGGGCATCAAGATCTATAGAGATAGATCAAGACGTCTGATAAAACTTTCAATGAGTACATACCTTGACAAGATTTTGAAAGAGTTCAAAATGGATCAGTCAAAGAAAGAGTTCTTGGCTGATTTGTAAGGTGTGGAGTTGAGTGAGACTCAAAGCTCGAGCACGGCAGAAGAAAGAGAAAGGACGAAGGTCGTCCCCTATGCCTTATCCATAGGCTTTGTATAGTATGCCATGCTGTGTACCGCACCTGTGTGTGTGCCTTGCCATGAGTCTGTCAAGGGGTATAAGAGTGATCCAGGAGTGGATCACTAGACAGCGGTCAAGATTATCCTTAGTAAATAGAGGACTAAGGAAATATTTTCTCGATTATGGAGGTGATAAAGAGTTCGTTGTAAAGGGTTACGTCGATGCATGCTTTAACACCAATCCGGATGACTCTGAGTAGCAATCTGGATACGTATAGTGGAGCAGCCATTTGGAATAGCTCCAAGTGGAGTGTGGTAGCATTGTCTACAGTATGACATAGAGATTTGCAAAGTACACACGGATCTGAATGTCACAAACCCGTTGACAAAATACCTCTCTCACATGCAAAGCATGATCGAACCCCAGAATTCATTAGGTGTTAGATTCATAACAATGTAAATCACATGGTGATGTGAACTAGATTATTGACTCTAGTGCAAGTGGGAGACTATTGGAAATATGCCCTAGAGGCAATAATAAATTAGTTATTATCATATTTCCTTGTTCATGATAATCGTTTATTATCCATGCTATAATTGTATTGATTGGAAACTCAAATACATGTGTGGGTACATAGACAACACTGTGTCCCTAGTATGCCTCTAATAGACTAGCTCGTTGATCAAAGATGGTCAAGGTTTCATAGCCATAGACATGAGATGTCATTTCATAACGGGATCACATCATTAGGAGAATGATGTGATGGACAAGACCCAAACTATGAACATAGCATATGATCGTGTCAGTTTATTGCTATTGTTTTCTGCATGTCAAGTATCTGTTCCTATGACCATGAGATCATGCAACTCACTGACACCGGAGGAATACCTTGTGTGTATCAAATGTCGCAACGTAACAGGGTGACTATAATGATGCTCTACAGGTACCTCCGAGGGTGTCTGTTGAGTTGGCATGGATCAAGACTGGGATTTGTTACTCCGTGTGACGGAGAGGTATCTCAGGGCCCACTCGGTAATACAACATCACAACAAGCCTTGCAAGCAATGTGACTAAAGTGTTAGCCACGGGATCTTGTATTACGGAACGAGTAAAGAGACTTGCCGGTAACGAGATTGAACTAGGTATAGAGATACCGACGATCGAATCTCGGGCAAGTAACATACCGAAGAACAAAGGGAACAGCATACGGGATTAACTGAATCCTTGACATAGAGGTTCAACCGATAAAGATCTTCATAGAATATGTGGGAACCAATATGGGCATCCAGGTCCCGCTATTGGTTATTGGCCGTAGAGGTGTCTCGGTCATGTCTACATAGTTCTCGAACCCGCAGGGTCTGCACACTTAAGGTTCGGTGATGTTTCGGTATAGTAGAGTTATGTATGGTGGTGACCGAAGGTTGTTCAGAGTCCCGGATGAGATCCTAGACGTCACGAGGAGCTCCGGAAAGGTCCGGAGGTAAAGATTGATATATAGGAAGTCCCGTTTTGGTCACCGGAAAAGTTTCGGGTACTTCGGTAGTGTACCGGGAGTGTCGGGAGGGGTACCGGGGACCATCGGGAGGGGTATTTCGACCCAAGGGGCCTCATGGGCTGTGGGAGGAGTCAAGACAGCCCTTGGTGGGCTGGAGAAGCCCCCCACTAAGGCCCATGTGGCTGGAGGTAGAAAAAACCCAAAGGTGGAAAGGTGGAAAGTGTTTCCAAGTGGAGAGGAGGAATCCTACTCCTAGTAGGATTGGAGTAGGACTCCTCCACTTCCAATTTCGGCCAGCCCTTGAGGTTTGAGGCTGCCTCCTCCCCTCCCTCCCTCCTATATATACTAGAGGATTTAGAGGAGAAAAATAACCCTAATTGCCACGTGCTCCCTCTACTTCATCTAGATCGGTTTCTCCTCTAGTCTAGTTTCAGCGGTGCTTAGGCGAAGCCCTGCCGGAATTGTTCCACCACCATAGCCGCCGCGCCGTCGTGCTGCCGGAGAACTCTTCTACCTATCCGCTCCCTCTTGCTGGATCAAGAAGGCGGATATTGTCATCGAACTATACGTGTGCTGAATGCGGAGGTGCCGTCCGTTCGGCGCTAGATCGGAAGGACCGTGATCAGGATCGCGAAACGGTTCGTGATTTGATTGCGGGATGGATCGTGATGGGATCGCGGGACGAATCGTGATTGGATCGCGAGATCGATTGTGATGGGATCGCGGGACGCTCGGCAATTTGGATCGCGAAGACGTTTGACTACATCAACCGCGTTTCTTAACGCTTCCCGCTTAGCGATCTACAAGGGCATGTAGATCCACTCTCCCTCTCGTAGATGCTCATCACCATGGATAGATCTTGTGTGTGCGTAGGAAATTTTTTGTTTCCCATGCAACGTTCCCCAACAGATTATGATGACATGTATGCTATAAAGAGTGATAGTAACCATGAAACTTGTCATCATGATTTTAATATTGAATGTGGTTATGTCAATCATGTATCCCATGATAGTTATTTTGTTGAGTTTGCTCCCACTACAATGAATGAGAAGAAAATTGCTTATGTGGAGAGTAATATATTTTCTATGCTTGTACATCATGAAAAGAATGATTTATGTGATAGTTATATTGTGAAATTCCTTCATGATGCTACTGAAAATTATAACGAGGGAGGAACATATGCTTGTAGGAATTGGAATAATATCAAGTTTCCTCTCTACGTGTTCAAAGTTTTGAAGTTATGCTTGTTTTGCCTTCCTATGCTAGTATATTCTTGCTCCCATAAATTGTTTCCTCACAAAATCCCTATGCATAGGAAGTGGGTTAGACTTAAATGTGCTTGTCATGAGATTCATGATGCTCTCTTACATGTTTCAAATACTATTCCTATGTGAGCATCATTAAAATCATCATGCCTAGCTAAAAGGCATTAAAGAAAAGCGCTTGTTGGGAGACAACCCAACACTTTTACTTTTTGTTTTTGTATTAATCATATTTTGTGTCTTTTATTTCAATAAAGTGCCAAGTAAAGCCTTTGGGATGACTCACAAGATGAGTAGAATTGATGCTGAACCAAAACAGAAACTTTTGACTCCAGTACAGGAATTTTCATTTTTTACTGGAGCGTGATAATGATTTGAAATTTTTACACAGTCTTCATATACAAATTCTTCAGGTTGTCCTAATTTTTTAGAATTTTTAGAGATAGGGAAGCATGGGCGCCCTGAAAGGGGGTGGTGATCAGACTCGACGATCCAGGCGGGGTTCGCAAGAAAGGATGGAGCTGATGACACACTTACCCATCGGTGGTGGCCCAGCACCGGCGCACCTGGACCGGCCTCGAAGGCTGACCCCCCACCGCCCCAGGAGATGATGGCAGCGCCAAAGATCCCGCTCGCGCTCCGGCGCTGGCAGCACTTTCCCCGGATGCCATGAAAAGGAGAATGGGGGAAGAGGGCGGTGTTCCTGCGAAGGTGGTGAACGGGAAGGTGTGCGAGGATGGCACTGCCCCTCAGGTGAGGCGGGTTTATAAGCGCAGCCGCAGTCCCCGAGGTGTCATGGGGAGTGGAGGCTACGCGCGCTCCTCTGGCGTCACGTGTCAAACTCGACCCGCGGGCAGCACTGTCTCACGTCACCTCGTTCCCCCTGTCGGGTCACTTCAGCGTGGGCCGGAGAGGAAGGAAATCACAAGAGGGCGGCGTCAATCAAGGAAAGGCAATGATGACCAACGTAGCGCACAGGCCTCGCGTCAACTTGACTCGGGGCGGTTCCCGAGGCCTTGCGGAAGAGGAAGAGTCCCGCGACCTACCAGGCGCCACGCGTTGAGCCTGGCCCGCAGGCAATTATGGGCCCGTAGCGCTTCATCCTTTGCTCCTCGACTTCACCTTGGAGCCAGGTCCAACGTGCCTTGGGCCCGGGGGCTACTGTCGGTGTTCTGGGATCGGGGGTACCCAGACCTACCTGCCTGTGACCCAGTGCGTGGCCCACCTCGACGGCCCTGTACGGCCTAGCGACAAACCCCTCAAGGCATGACCCTCGTGAGGGCCCCAACCTCGCGAGGGGAACGGCGGCAAGACCTCTAGGGGAGTGGCCTCCCTAGGCTGCCTCCCGAGGAGCGGAGTTCCTATGCAGTGCCCGGCCTCAGGAGGCTGCGATGACGTGAGCCATGACGACCAAGGCAGGCGGGCGGAGCAGAGACAGTTTCCTCTTTGTTGCTAAGGAGGCAAGGACGAATGTGGGTTCCCAAGGAAACCCCCCAAAGGTTTCCATCTCGGTGCAACAAGACCAAGACCACGGGCTCGGCAGGACGGATATCGTCGCCGAGCCCACCTCTGCGTCACGCCAGGAGCTTTGCAGGCGAAGACCACCTTTAGTCAGGATAAGCTGTACCTCCTGTCCCCTTTCAAATTTGGCTGTTGTTGGATACCTTCCCGCCTGTGCGATAAGGGAAGAGGACCCGGGCCACTATAAATAGGGGCTAGCCTCCACTGTATAGACACAGAGGAACCACCCACTATCAAGAGCCCTCGCGAGGTCGCTCACCAATGAACTTGTTCGTCCCGAACCTCCTCGTGAGGCCAATCCACCTAAAGCAGGAGTAGGGTTTTACACTGCAAGGTGGCCCAAACCTGGGTAAATCGTGTGTGTGCGCTCATTTTTCCCCGGTGAGAGCTACGGGAGGGTCGTTGTGTGGCTGCGAGGGCCAGTGGAATCGGAGGGCGAGTGCACCCCTGTGTTCGAACGTTTCTTGGGTCTGCGGAGCCCTAATTCCGACAAAACTTGATGGCTCTGTATTCACTCAAACATACTATGTGAAGTGCATCGCAGAGACGCTTCATTTGGCGACTTTAATAGCCGAAGGGATTGATCTCACGAACTATCATGCCGCATATACCAGTGATAATGAGCGTATTAACCCGCCCAAGGATAACCCGGCAGAGTTGATTCCCCCAAGATATAAGGGATCTGTCGCCTCTGAAGTGGGCTCATCGTCTCATATTGAGAGCACATCAAATTTTGAGTCATTGAACTCAATTCGATGGCAACATAAGGGTCAGCAGTTTGACGAGGATGATGAGCCGGCGGGTGCCGACCCAGAGGCGGCAGACGGGGGGAAAGCATGAAGGCATTTTTGAGGATGAATGAGTCGCCACACGGGGTCAACCCCAAGTAATTTAGAAAGACTTGAGTATTTTGGATCTCTATTGTGGGCTTGTAATAGTGGTAGTCTGAAACCTTCCTTGAATCATTGGTCATGCCATCGTGCATGTATGCATATTTGCTGGTGCAAAGCCTCTTGAGCTGTGTTGCTGAGATATGATTTTGCCATTCTTTTACTTTCCCTTGTATGCCTCTGCCGTTATGCTCAATTGATTTGCTGACAGAAAACACTGGTCAAGGAATAAGTCGGCAAAGGAGCTTGATTGTTAAAACTCAAGCCCGGAATCTTTAATAATATTGAAGACATAAAATTCGAACCCGACCATAATATGACCGTAATTCATTAGACCGGTTGCTCAGATACTAACCGGAACAAGGACAATACCATACCTGAAATTTCTAATGTAATAAAAAATCATATAAAGTGTATTAGTGGGCCAGCTCAATGAGACTCGGCAAAAAAGACTGGCTTTCGAGGCTCAAGTCTTGCTTCCATGAAGCAGGTATGATAACCCATGGTTTATCCTAGCTTTCTGTATGCCGGCTCTCACATGACTCAGCCAATGTTTTAACCTTGAAAATTTCAGGGTCTCCAAAAGGATTGACTTACAAGAGTACATGGGGTCACCTGATTGGAGTCGCATCAAGCATACAAGCACGTTTAACCATGTATTGTGGCGTCTTTGCCGGGTCAAAAGGGTGAGAAAGCTAAACTCGATGAGTTGGAAGCCTCCAAGTGACCTCTGTTACAAACAATAAAGACTCATGCTCATATATAGGATGAAACGATAGAGACCCCGAGTTTCGAGGGTGCCGGTTTTATTATATTTGAACATAAAGAAATATATACCGAATTTGCAAAGGTAAAATTACATAAAGAGAGCCGGTGGCCCTTCTAAGTATAATAAGGCCGCAGTTGAGCGATGTTCCAGGGCCAGGTTGTCTCCTCCTCGGAAGTGTATTTTCCTTCTCGCAAGTCCACTAGGTAATATGACCCATTGTTAAGGTTCTTGCTAACGACAAAAGGACCCTCCCTAGGCGGTGAAAGCTTATGCATCCCCGTCTGATCTTGAATCAGGCATAGCACCAAGTCGCCTTCTTGAAAAGTTCGGCTTCAGACTCTACGGCTATGATAGCGACGTAGGTCTTGCTGATAGATGGCGGATCTGGACGCTGCCAAATCATGTTCTTCTTCCAAGGCATCCAAGGAATCTTCTCGTGCTAGCTCATTGTCGGCCTCAACATAAGCAGTAACTCGAGGCGAGTCATGACGAATATCACTTGGCAGAACCGCCTCGGCCCCATACACCAAAAAGAAAGGTGTGTATCCAGTGGACCTGTTTGGCGTCGTGCGAATACTCCAAAGTAAAACAGGGAGTTCTTCAACCCAACAACCCGGAGTGCGCTCGAGTGGTACCACAAGCCAGGGTTTTATCCCTCCGAGGATCTCCTGATTAGCTCGTTCAGCTTGTCCGTTGGACTATGGATGCGCCACCGCTGCCAAGTCAAGCCGGATATGCTCCCACTGATAAAAATGCTCCATGGCTCCCTTAGATAAATTGGTACCATTATCAGTGATAATGCTATGAGGGTAGACAAAGCGAAAAATCAACTTTTTTAAGAATTTGACCGCAGTCTCTGCATCACAACTACTGATTGGCTCCGCTTCAAACCACTTGGTAAACTTATCAACCACCACCAAGAGATGGGTCTTCTTGTCAGAAGATGGTTTAAACGGACCAACCATGTCAAGCCCCCAAACTGCGAACGACCAAGTAATTGGAATCATGTGTAATTCTTGAGCCGGCACGTGAGCCTGTCGACCAAATTTCTGGCACCCGTCGCACTTGCGCACAATTTCTTCTGCGTCTGCCTGAGCCGTCAGCCAATAAAACCCGTGCCGGAAAGCTTTTGCCACCAGGGATCTCGAGCCGGCGTGATGCCCAAAGTCACCAGCATGGATCTCATTAAGGATCTCCTGACCTTCCTTAGGGGAAACACATCACTGGAAAACACCCGTGCTTCTTTGCCGATGTAACTCGCCGTTGAGAATAGTCATAGACTTAGACCGGCGAATTATCTATCGAGCTATGGTTTCATCAGCCAGGAGCTCACCTCGAGTTAGATATGCTAGATAAGGAACAGTCCAGTCTAGGGTAGTGTGGAGAGCCGCCACCAATTGTGCCTTCGGGTCAGGAATAGCAATATCCTCCTCAGATGGCAGTTTAACAGAAGGACTATGAAGGACATCCAAAAAGACATTGGGGGGAACCGGCTTCGTTTGTGAACCGTGTCGCGATAGGGAGTCGGCCGCCTCATTGAGCCGACGATCTATATGTTTGACTTGGTAGCCTTGAAAATGACCCGCCACATCCGAGACCACTCGTCAATAAGCCGCCATTCGGGGGTCTTTAGAATCCTAGGTCCCTGAAACTTGCCGAGCCACCAAATTTGAGTCGCCAAAACACCTGACCCGACTTATATTCATCTCCTTTGCTATCCTAAGCCCATGAAGGAGAGCCTCGTATTCAGCCGCATTGTTAGTACAAGGGAACATAAGTCGTAGTACATAACAAAACTTGTCACCTCGAGGGGAAGACAATATGACTCCAGCCCCCGAGCCCTCCAACTGCCTAGATCCATCAAAATGTATAGTCCAGTAGGTATTATCCGGCCTATCCTCCGGAATCTGCAATTCTGTCCAGTCATTGATTAAATCCACCAGTTCTTGGGATTTCATAGCGGTTCGTGGCATGCATTTTAGGTGATGGTCGCCAAGCTCAATTGCCCACTTAGCAATTCGTTCAGTGGCCTCCTGGTTTTGTATGATATCACCAAGGGGTGATGAACTAACCACCGTGATTGGATGTTCCTGATAATAATGTTTCAACTTCCGGCTTGCCATAAAAATCCCATACACAAGTTTCTGCCAATGCGGGTAACGCTGCTTAGACAGAGTTAAAACTTCGGTGACAAAATAAACCGGATGCTGAACTGGATACTCCTTGCCTTATTCTTTCCGTTCCACGACTACTGCTACACTCACCACTTTAGAATTAGCGGCGATGTACATGAGCATTGGCTCTTTTTTGGTTGGAGTCGCCAAGATGGGCGGGTCAACCAGTTATTTCTTGAGTGCCTCAAAGGCTTCATTGGCAGCATCCGTCCATTTAAAGTTGCCTGCTTTCTTTAAAACCTGATAAAAAGGGATAGCTTTCTTCCCCAGGCAGCTTATGAAACGACTTAGAGTTGCGACGCGACCCGCCAGGCGTTGAACCTAGTTGATATTTGTTGGCGGGGCTAGCGAAGTTACTGCTTCGATTTTCTCTGGGTTAGCTTCGATACCACGCTCAGACACCAGAAAAACCAATAGTTTGCCCGCGAGAACACCAAAAACGCACTTGGTCGGGTTAAGTTTCATCTGGTATACTCGAAGATTTCCAAATGTCTCCTTGATATCTTCCAAGAGCATTTCCTTCTTATGAGATTTTACCACAATGTCATCAACATAGGCGTGAACATTCCGCCCAATCTGATGTTGAAGACAATTCTGAACGCACCGTTGATAAGTCGCCCCAGCACTCTTAAGCCCGAAGGGCATGGAGACATAGCAAAAAGCACCAAAAGGAGTAATAAAGGCTGTCTTCTCCTGGTCCTCAACAGCAATCTTGATCTGATGATAGCCGGAGTATGCATCCAGGAAACACAGCCATTCACAACCCGCTGTAGAATCAATGATCTGATTGATACGTTGGAGAGCAAAAGGATCCTTCGGGCAAGCCTTATTGAGATCTGTATAGTCAACACACATGCGCCAAGTGCCATTCTTCTTTAGAACCAGCATCGGGTTAGCCAGCCATTCAGGATGAAAAACTTCAACGATAAACCCGGCAGCTAGGAGCCGGGCTACCTCTTCCCCAATAGCCATGCGCCTCTTCTCATTGAATCGTCGGAGATATTGGTGTACTGGTTTCATCTTTGGATCCACGTTAAGGTGGTGCTCAGCGAGTTCTCTCGGGACTCCAGGCATGTCAGAAGGCTTCCATGCAAAGATGTCCCGATTCTCACGGATGAACTCAATGAGCGCGCTTTCCTATTTGGGGCCCAAGCCGGTCCCTAAAGATGAGTCACCTGGCATGAAATCTATCAGCTTAGTATGTTCGGACGACTTGAAATTGAGTGGAGGTTCTGACTCGGTGTTGGGTTTCTTGAGAGGGCTCATTCAGCCGGATCAACATTGGCGGCGTAGAATTTTAACTCCTCGGCTGCGCAAGCCGACTCGGCATAGGCTGCGTCCCCTTCCTCACACTCGTGAGCTATCTTTCGGCTTCCATCCATGGTGATAGTACCCTTGCGTCCTGGCATTTTGAGCTTGAGATAAATGTAACAAGGTTGGGCCATGAAGCTAGCGTAAGCCGGCCGCCCAAATAGGGCGTGATATGGGCTCTTTATCTTAACTACCTCAAACATCAAGGGCTCGCACATGTAGTCATACTCATTACCAAAAGCGACATCGAGTTTGATCCGCCCGATCGGGTAAGCCAACTTTCCAGGAACAATTCCATGAAACACCATCGTGGAAGGAAGTAACGAGCTTTCAGACAGGTTCATCTGGCGAAATGTCTCATAGTACAAAATATTGATGCTGTTGCCCCCATCCATAATGACCTTGGTCAAAGTGTAACCGCCGACTTGAGGCGCCACCACCAAGGCTAACCCGCCAGGGTTGTCAACCCGAGGAGGATGATCTTCCCTGCTCCAGGTGATCGGATGCTCGGACCAGTTGAGGTATCTGGGCACCGCCGGCTCTGCCATGTTGACTGCCCTGCTCTTGATCTTGCTTTCATGCTTACAAGTGCTAGTGGTGAAAACATGATATTGGCCATGACTCAACTTCTTAGATTTGCTTGGAGGAGTCTGGTCACTGGGACAATGCCGAAACTTAGCCCCCAGAGCACCTTGTGACAGATCTGACCCGCCACACACGGGCGGATCTCGAGCCATCTCGATCCCTGTTGCAGAGGTAGTGGCCATAAGAGGCGATTCATGAAACTTACCGAAAACCTTGGTCTCGTGACTTGGATGCGATTGAGGCCGCCAGGTTGGGTGCGATGATGAAGACGTGGATCTTGCCGAAGGGGACCCGATACCCGTACTCAATTGAGTCGGCCTCGGGACCCCACCTGAGTCATCGATGTAGATCTTGCTCCGGCGACTCCTGGTCATACGACCCGTCACGTAGCTCCCGAAACCCAGAAGAGCTCCCCTTGAGAACCTAACCCCACCAGGTGATTGCCCCACGGTGGGCGCCAACTGTCGTGGTTTTGTCACATCAGATGTCCTCGTGCAAGGACTTAGGTGTGAGGCCATCGCCGTTGGGTGGCGACTCAAAGGGATCGAACGAGAACGGGAGGCGGGTTTACCCAGGTTCGGCCCCTCCGATGGAGGTAATAGCCTACGTCCTCCTTTGTGTCTATATTAATGGAGATCTCGATTACAAGGATGTGGGATCGCTAACCTAGTTTTCGAGGGTGACTAACTTAAGTCTTTCTGCCCTAGGGATTTGCCTTTATATACAGGTCGAGACCCCAGGGCTTACAATAGAATCCAAGCCATGACATCACTCGTAACCTAACATGTCTCTAACACTCCTTGTCTCTCAAGCAAGGAGTCTACCGACATCTTCTGCCCTGTGGGCCTTGAGTCGTCGACTTCTTCGTGCTTGGGCCGCCTGGCGGCTTACTCAGCAACTGTCTCGCTGCCTTATCTTCATGGCATGACCCGTCTTAAGCTTTACTCCAGAGCCGCCACCATATCGACCCGGCCCAAAAGGGCGAGTCATACCACGGAGTTATATCCCCGACACGGCTGCACTAGTGTATGATGTTCCACGTGGCGTGAGTTGTGAAATAATTTCCACATTGTCTTAAATCCATACCAAACTCGTAACTCAGATATTCACCTCCACGATCATATCATAGACACTTTGTCTTCTTGTCACAGTGATTTTCAACTTCACTCTGAAATTGCTTGAACGTTTCAAAATTTCAGACTTGGGTTTCATCAAGTAAATATACCCGTATCTACTCAAATCATTCGTGAAGGTAAGATAATAACGATATCCACCGCGTGCTTCAACACTCATTGGACCCCATACATCAATATGTATTATTTCCAATGAGTCATTTGCCCTCTCCTTCGTACCGGAAAACGGGGTATTGCTCATCTTGCCCATGAGGAATGGTTCGCATGTCTCAAGCGATTCAAAATCGAGTGAGTCCAAAAATCCATCAACATGGAGTTTCTTCATACGCTTTACACCCATATGACCTAAGCAGCAATGCCACAAGCATGTGGTACTATCATCATTAACTTTGCATCTTTTGGCATCAATGTTATGAACATATGTATCACTACGATCGAGATTCAATAAGAATAAACCATTCACATTGTGTACATGACCATAAAAGACATTACTCATATAAATAGAACAACCATTATTCTCCAATTTAAATGAATAAGCGTCTCACAATAAACAAGATCCATATAATGTTCATGCTCAACGCAGGCACCAAATAACATTTATTTAGGTTTAAAACTAATCCTGAAGGTAGAGCGAGTGTGCCGATGGCGATCACATAAACCTTGGAGACACTTCCAATGCGCATTGTCACCTCGTCCTCAGCTAGTCTACGTTTATTCCGCAACTCCTATTTTGAGTTACTAATATCAGCAACTGAAACGGTATCAAATACCCAGGACCTACTACGAGCACTAGTAAGGTACACATAAATAACATGTGTATCAAATATACCTTTGTTAACATTGCCAGCCTTCTTCTCTGCCAAGTGTATGGGGCAGTTCCGCTTGCATTGACCGTTCCCCTTATAATAGAAGCACTTAGTCTCGTGTTTGTGTCCAACCTTGGGTTTCTTCACTGGAGCAAAAACTGGTTTGCCATTCTTGAAGTTTCCCTTCTTGCCATTTCCCTTCTTGAAACTAGTGGTCTTATTAACCATCAACACTTGATGTTGCGTCTTGATTTCTACCTCCGCGGCGTAAAACACCGTGAATAGCTCAGGGATCATCTTCTCCATCCCTTGCATGTTATAGTTCATCACAAAGCTCTAGTAGCTTGGTGGTAGTGACATGAGAACTCTGTCAATCACTGTCTTATCTGGAAGATTAACTCCCACTTGATTCAAGCGTTTGTAGCACCCAAACATTCTGAGCACATGCTCACCGACTGAGCTATTCTCCTCCATCTTGCAGGCTAAGAACTTGTCAGATTTTAATTCCTCTCAACACGGGCATGAGCCTGAAATACCAATTTCACCTCTTGGAACAACTCATATGCTCCATGGCGTTTAAAACGTCTTTGGAGCGCCGATTCTTAGCCGTAATGCATGACACACTAAACTATCAAGTAGTCATCAGAATGTGTTTGCCAGACATTCATAACATCCGCAGACGATGCTAGAGGGGTTGGCACACTGAGCGGTGCATGATATGTCTCCAACGTATCTATAATTTTTTATTGTTCCATGCTGTTATAGTATCAATCTTGGATGTTTTACAATCATTTTATAGCAACTTTATATCATTTTTTGGGACTAACCTATTGACATAGTGCCAAAGTGCCAGTTGCTGTTTTTTCTTGTTTTTTACTTCACAGAATATCAGTACCAAATGGAGTCCAATCAAGACAAAACTATTTGGAGATTTTTTTTGGACCAGAAGAAGGCCAGTGGGCCAAATAAGTAACTAGGAGGGAGCTCGGGCCGCCCACAACCCACCAGGGCGCGCCAGAGGCCCCAGGCGCGCCCTGATGGGTTGTGGCTGCCTCGGGGACCCCCTCCACCGACTATCAGCTCTATAAATTCCAAAATATGCAGAAAACCCTAGGAGAGTCAACGAAACACAATTCCAGCCGCTGCAAGTTCCAGAACCGCAAGATCCAATCTAACACCATCACGGAGGGGTGCATCGTCTTCATGGGTGCCTCTCCGATGATGCGTGAGTAGTCCACCATAGACCTACGGGTCCGTAGGCAGTTGCTAGATGCCTTCCTCTCTCTCTTTTGATTCTCAATACAGTGGTCTCTTGGAGATCTATTTGATGTAATGACTTTTTGCGGTGTGTTTGTTGGGATCCGATGAATTTTGAGTTCATGATCAGTTTCTATCCATGAATATTATTTGAGTCTTCTTTGATCTCTTATATGCATGATTACTTATAGCCTCATATTTCTTCTTCGAATCTTTGGTTTAGTTAGGCCAACTAGATCGATTTTTCTTGCCATGGGAAGAGGTGCTTTGTGATGGGTTCGATCTTGCGATGTCCTTTCCCAGTGACAGAAGGGGCAGCAAGGTACACATGTATCGTTGCTATTAAGGATAACAAGATGGGGTCTATTCCTACATGAATAGATCTTGTCTACATCATGTCACCGTTCTTATTGCATTACTCCGTTTCCCATGAGCTTAATACATTAGATGCATGCTGGATAGCGGTCGATGCGTGGAGTAATAGTGGTAGATGCAGAATCGTTTCGGTCTACTTATCTTGGATGTGACGCCTATATAATGATCATTGCCTTGGATATCGTCATGTTTATTTAATCTTCTATCAATTGCCCAACAGTAATTTGTTTACCCACCGTGTGCTATACTCATGAGAGAAGCCACTAGTGAAACCTACGGCCCCCGGGTCTACTTTTCCAACAGATTGCTTTCCGATCTATCTTTTTGCCGCTTTTGTTTTCAGATCTATTAATCCGAAAACCCAAAAATACCTTGCTGCACTTTTTTTACTTCTTTTATTTTGTGTTCTTGCGAGATCTATTTGCCCAACCTATTACAATCTAATCTATCTTTTTATCGTTGAGAGCTTGACAACCTCTCTTACGCGTCGGGTTGCAAGTATTTGTTCTTTGTGTGGAGGTGTTGTTTACATAGTTGCTTGATCTTCCTCCATGGATTGATACCTTGGTTTCTTAACTTAGGGAAATACTTACCGTAGATGTGCTGCATCATCCCTTCCTCTTTGGGGAAATACTGACGCAGTCTCAAGCCACGTCAAAGGAATTTCTGGCGCCGTTGCCGGGGAGGAAGCGATATCTTCAGCGTGCCAATCTCTCGCGCCGGGGAGACATCATTAACATCTATCAGGTTCCTAATCACAAATCTCATCTCCTTGCAATTTACATTATCTGCCATTTGCCTCTCATTTTCCTCTCCCACACTTCACAAATTTGCCGTTTTATTCGCCCTCTCTTTTTCATTTGCCCTTTGTCACGTCAGATCTCTTGTTTGCTTGCAATCTTGTTTGCGTAGTCATGATGCCTCAACGGAAGTATTATGATGTTCCTTACCCCAATATTTTGCTTGAAAGTGAGAAAAGTACCAAGGAATATACGACTACACAATTTGAGCATAATAAGTATTTCACGGAGGAGATTAAAGAACACTCTACCGCACTAGAAGCCATAACAAAACAACTTGATGATATTAGTAGAGAAGTTTCCAATCTCCAATCTAAGTATGCTCATGCTGAAAATCTGCTAGGTAAAATATCTGACGCACAAGCCACTTTGGTAAATCAAATGGCCGCTAAGCTAGTTTCTCTAGAAGATAAAAATGATGAAGATCTTAAAATGACTGGTGTTTGCTATATTGATTCCTTGTTTAGTAATGTTAAAATTGATGATAAAGGAACTGAAGAAGAGTCAACTTTAGCTAGAGGGCGTCCCAATGATTTGGAGGGTGAAAATCTTGATGATTTTTTTGATGAAAGTGGGTTTGGAGAGGTCAAAACTTTAAGTAGTGATGTGCCCACTATTTTGGATTACAAAGACTTTAATTATGATAGTTGCTCCTTGGTTGATTGTATTTCTTTGCTGCAATCCATGATAAATTCACCCCATGCTTATGAACAAAATAAAGCTTTTACTAAACATATTGTTGACGCCATGATGAAATCCTTAGAAGAAAAGTTGGAATTAGAGATTTCAATTCCTAGAAAATTGCATGATGAGTGGGAACCTACCATTAAAGTCAAGATTAAAAATTATGTGATTTGGGTGCTAGTGTTTCCACAATTCTGAAATCTCTTTGTGACGTGCTTGGTCTTACCAATATTGAAGAATGTTCTCTTAATTTGCACTTGGCGGATTCCACTATTAAAAGGCCTTTGGGATGAATTAATGATGTTTTATTCTTGCAAATAGGAACTATGTGCCCATTGATTTTATTGTTCTTGATATTGATTGCAATCCGTCTTGTCCCATCATACTTGGTAGACCGTTTTTACGCACTATTGGCGCCGTGATTGATATGAAAGAAGGCAATATTAAATTTCAATTTCCACTTAGAAAGGGTATGGAACACTTCCCTAGAACAAGAAATAAGCCACCATATGAATCAATCAAGAGGGCCTTCTATGGAGTGAAAACTAAGGATGACAATACTTGAATCCTTGTGTTATGCCTAGCTAGGGGCGTAAAACGATAGCGCTTGTTGGGAGGCAACCCAATGAACAAAATTTATCTTATCTTTTTATTTCTGTTTTTGAGTGTTTAAAAAATTATGCCTCTGTTATTATTGTGTTTTTATGTTTTATTTAGTGTTTGTGCCATGTAGAACCTTTAGGATGATTCATAAGATGAGTAGAAACAATGCTGAATCTGAAACAGAAACTTTGACTCCAGTGCACGAATTTTCATTTCTTACTGGATGGTGATAATAAGATGAAATTTTAACACAGTATTTATATATAAATTATTTACGTTGTCCTAATGTTTCAGAATTTTTCAAGTTACAGAAGTATCGGTAGAGTACAGATTACTACAGACTGTTCTGTTTGAGACAGATTCTGTTTTCGTTGCATTGTGTGCTTGTTTTGATAAATCTATGGCTTGTATTGAAGGGTATAAATCATGGAAAAGTTAGAATACAGTATATATAATGCAATAATAAAATATGAATGGGTTTGCAACTGTACTTAGAGTGGTAATTTGCTTTATTATACTAACGGATCTCACGAAGGTTTTGTTAAGTTTTGTGTGATTGAAGTTTTCATGTTTTGGGTGAGATCACGATGGATGAAGGAATAAGGAGTAAGAAGAGCCTAAGCTTGGAGATGCCCATGGCACCCCAAGATAATATCCAAAGAGTAACAAGCAACTAAGCTTGGGGATGCCCCGAGTGGCATCCCCTCTGTCTTCTAACAACCATCGGTATTTTACTTAGAGCTATATTTTTATTCGTCACATACCATGAGTTTTGCTTGGAGCGTCTTGTATTATTTGAGTATTTGCTTGATTTGCTTTTTATTTTGTCACAAGTATCCTTGCTGTACACACCTATTTGAGAGAGCCAAATTTATGCTATGATTTGTTAGAATTGCTCTATATGCTTCACTTAAATTTTATTGAGCTATGGAATTGCTCTAGTGCGTCACTCATATCTTTTTGAGCACGGCATGCTTTTACATTTTTGAAGAAATGCTCTCATGTTTCACTTAGATTAATTTGAGAGTTAGTAAATTTTGGAGAAATCCTCTCATGCTTCACTTATACTATTTTGAGAGATGAAACATTTATGCTCATGATCTTCACTTAAATCTATGTGAGCTTGTCAAAAGCAATGGCAATATATGAAACTAGTCCCAAAGTGATAGATATTCAAGAGGGATATACTAAAAACTTTCATGAAGATCATTGGACAAATTAAACTTGATTCTTTGTAATGATGATAGTAATATGTGAGTTATGTTGGTGAGTAATTATGCTTAGTAAGAATTTTGGAGTTAAGATTTGTGATTCCCTATGCAAGCACAAAATTCAATAGTTGTGCAATGAAATTACATCCTATTTATCGTGCATTATTCGGTGTTAGTTATGCTTAATGCTCGCTTATGTGAATTTTCGTTTCTTGGTTGGTTGCTTCTCAATCTATTTGCTAGCCTCCACTTGTACTAAGTAGAAATACTACTTGTGCATCCAAAATCCTTAAACCCGGTTTTGCCATATGAGTCCACCATACCGACCTATATGCGGTATTTCCATGTCGTTCCAAGCAAAATTTGTATGTGCCATCTCTAATTTTCAAAATTAATTTTCCTTTTTGTGTGCTCATACCGCTCATGAAGCGAAAGGGGGTGATCGATATTTTTCCATGCTAGATGTGTTATTCTCAAGATGAGTGTTTATTCACTTGTCATTGCACGAGAGTATGGCGGTAATAGGGATGCCCAGTCCCGAAATGAAAAAAAAAGAAATTTACTTTATGCTTCAAATAATAAATTCCTTGGAAAGTGTTGGTATGGAAGGCAACCGTGGATTCGGCTAGCCATGGTAAGTGAAAGAATGGTGGAAAAAGGAATATACTTTATTTTCTGTTTGGGAACCGCTTATGATATATCTAGCATGGAAAGGTATAGAAATCTCTCGATCGTTTTCGTTGACAGGAAAGGCATGCCACCATAAATAGTTTTCTTTATCAATTTAAACCTTGAGCTCTGGCACCTCTACAAATCCCTACTTCCCTCTGCGAAGGGCCTATCTATTTACTTTACGCAATTTTTATTTTTACTTGAGTCTCCATATTCTCTTATAAAGCACCAACTATGTAACGTCCAAGATGCGATCCTATCCTTATTTTGGCACGAGGGCCTTGACAGGGATAGAAGCGCATCTCGTCGTTTCGCAAGAATGGATATCATTACAAGTACATGTAAAGAAGAGATGATTATATGGAATTGGCATACACTCAGCACAAGCTACATCAATATCACATCAATACAACAACATAACAATCATCATACAAAAGAGCAAGGTCCGACTACGGACGAAATCAAACGATAAAATGACATCCACCCTTGCTATCCCAGGCTGCCGGCCTGGAACCCATCCTATGATCGATGATGAAGAAGAAGAACTCCAAATCAAACAAGCATCGTGCTCAAGTCAAAGTATCACATTACTGTACCTGCAACTGTTGTTGTAGTAATCCATGAGCCACGAGGACTCAACAATCTCATTTCCAAGGGTATTGTAACAGCCCGGAACCGACGCTCCAGAAGATTCCCCTTTTATTCCATTGTCATCGTGTCATTCGCTTGGTTGTCGCATTCATCATCGCATCATTCGCATCATCTGCATAGCATCGTCACTCATTTCGAAAAACTTGCACCCGTTCATAGTCGCCGGTTCTCTCCGTTCTTGTCGTTGACCGATTTGAGACCAACCACACTTGCACGTGCCCGCGACATTCATTTAAAAAAATGTTTTATAAGCGCGCGAAAAATATTCTCGGATTGTGTCGAAAGTTGGCATGCGGTCTTGCTATATTGTAGGTAGACCGCCTGCCAAGTTTCGTCGCAATTAGAGGTCGTTTGATACCCGAACGGTCGACCGTAGCGGCACCGTCATCGGTCTATATCGCAGACGTTTTCGTGTTTCAAAACATCGTGTCACGGGCCGCAAAACTACCCTCTCTTCTTGACTCAACCACCTCTGCACAGCCCACCTTAGCCGAGCTAGCCATCTCCGTTCTGCGCCGTCCGATCGAGATCTGGCGATCGAAAACGGAGCAAACCCCCCCTAACCTAATCCCTACCTATTTAATCAGTTCAACCCTAGATTTTAGGAGCCTTGTCCCATCCCCCAATTCAGCCGCCGCCACCCACACCCGGTTGCCTCCTTCCTCGGGATCCCCACCCGATCCACCCACCTGCTCTCCTCCTCGATTTCCCCAGCCACCCAACCAACGCAGCCAGCGCCTCCCGACCTCTCCTCATGGACATGTCCGGTGCCCGCAGCAGCCTGTGTCTGCGCGACCATGGAGCCGGATCTCCCGTAGCCGAGCAAGTCACCAGGGGACGAGCCCCGCTCGAGGAACCAGCCCGCCGCCGTGTTCGCCTGTCAGAGGAGCTCCAGCAAGGCCCCTCCTTCGCCCTCTACCTCCTCCCGTGGTCCTCCTTGCGCCGCCAGACCTCGCGTCTCCGACGAGCCACGGGAACGCAGGAGCTCCGCCCCGCCCCTCCGTTGCTCCGGCAAGCCGCCGGCGACCGGAGCCCGCACCAGGTCGTCCCCGTCGCGCCCCTGTATCTCCCTCTCCTTCCTCCCGTTGCGTTTCTTTCTCTCTCTCTCTCAATAGCTTTCTCTCTTCTCTCTCTTGCTGGACAGGAGCACGAACAGGAGCTGGCCGCTGCCATGGGAGTCCGGGGAAGCTCCGTCAACTGCCGGATCCGGCCTCCGTCCGCTCCTTGTGTGCATCGCCTCTTCTTCATCCGATCGGGAGAGGAGCTCCCGTTCGTCCCCGTCGCCTCCAGTCGCCGGTCCCTGGCGAGGCCCTGACGACCAGGCCAGAGCCTTGCCCCTCCTTGCCTCTCCCCGTTTCTCCCACTCCCTCATGATCTCTCTTTCTTTCTCTGTATGAAGCAGGTTCCAGCGCCGGACCTGGAGCCCGCCATGGCCGCCTGGAGCCAGCGCTCCCGCATCAAGCCCCTGCCTCGTCATTGGGAATGGAATCCCCATGGCCGGATCTGGCCGTTCCCATCGACCCTGCCATCGTCCGCTCGTCCTGCCGCAACTCACCGGAGACCGAACCCAGTCACCATGACCGCTGACCTCTGTTTCCCGCTGTGAGCACCATATCTGAAGCTGCATATTTTCCCCCTAGATCCGTTCTGATATATAAAGGTTATTTAGTGTGTGAACTATTTTTATTCCAGAGCACATGAGTACCCGAGTTGGCTAGCGCAGCCAGCCACAAGCACACAATGCTAGCGGTCCTGGGTTCGAGTCCCAGGCACCCCAATTGTTTCCATCCATAATTTTTGCATGTTGTTGTGACCTGTTACCCTGGCCCCGCTGGTCATTCTCACACATGGACGCTTGGGCCTGATCCACTCCCGGGCCACTGTGGTGTGCTGCAATCCGGCCCGTGTATATATTTGTTATTTCCTGTCTGTTGCAATTTAGCATTTATTCAGTGCATGCATTTTTACAGATTTGTCACTACTTTTGCATGCTGATAACTAATTAACCGTGCAACGGATTAAAACATATCATATATGTAAAATGCTTAGAATTTTGTGTAGATTAAAAATTTACAACTATCATCCATGATAAAAATGTTTAAACTTGCTGTTTGTATTAATTTGCACAAATGCCATGCTAATATGGTTTATTTCATAACTAAATAACTCTAGCTCCGATAAAAATGTTCCACGTATGTAACTTGACTAGAAAATCGTGTAGAATCTCATGGCACACTTGATATTGCTGTTTAACAGCTATAAAATTGCATTAGGACAGATCTGGACCAAATTCATAATATTCATGTGGGGTCATTTTGGAAATGCTATATGTTGCTTCCGGCCTCATTTAAAATGCCTAGGTGATGTAGTTGTTCATGCTTCATCTCTTGCCATGATAAACAACATCTAATATGGGTATTTAGTTAAACAACATTAACCACAGTTCTCGTAATATGGAGAGTTATTATTTTGTTACATGTGTGTTCTCCTTCTCCATTTAAAATTGCTTTAATTCCTTCTTCATCGTATCTCATGACCATCCTTGTTAAACAACATTTAATATTGACGAGTACCTAACGAGAGTGAACTAAATAATTCGAATGTGGAGTTTCGTTAATATGCAACTCGTTGCATATTGAGCTTCACTTAATGTGTAGTATTTGCTTGTTGTGATTGCCATGCCTTGCATAATTAAACCGGACATGCATCATGTTTGTTTGCGCATCATGTCATGCATATGTTGCGGTGTTCTCGTGTGTTGATTTTGTTCCCGATTTGCTTCTTCTCGATAGAGTTCCGAAACCGCTTCGGAGTGTGAGGATCCGTTCGACTACGTTGGCTCGTCTTCTTCACGGATTCATTCTTCTTCCAAGCGGGATCTGAGGCAAGATGATCATTTCCCTGGATACCATTACTATCATTGCCATGCTAGATGTCTCGTTTCTATCGCTTGTCTCGCTACCTATCACTTGTATGACAAGCCTCCCAAATTGCCATGAAAAGCCTCTAACCCCTCCACATCCCAGGAAACATTGTTTGGGTATGTTACCGCTTGCTCATCCCTTCTTATAGCGTTGCTAGTTGCAGGTGCTTTTTGTTTCTAGCTATCACAATATTGTTGCTATTTAATTTAATGCACATATATACTTGGTAAAGGGTGGAAGGCTTGGCCTTTTGCTCGGTGTTTTGTTCCACACTTGCCGCCCCTAGTTACTTGTGTACCGGTGTTATGTTCCATAATTGAGCGCTTCTAACATGCTCGGGGTTGTTATGGGGACCCCCTTGATTTTCGTTTTAGGATAAAACTTGTCTGGCAAGGCCCAACATTGGTACTACATTTGCTTAATAACTAATAAAATTGCATAGGGACCCGCCGGCACCCGCGGATCTTTAATTAACAACCCGGGCAAGTGCTCCTCATGAGTGTTGGTCCAAAACTAGAGCACTGTACGGGGCCACCCCGGGGCAACTCGGGTGATTTCTATCAGGCCACTATACGCGTCGCTTATCCGCCGTGTCCTGAGAACGAGATACGCGGCTCCTATCGGGATCGTCGACACGTCGGGAGGTCTTGCTAGACTTGTTTTACCTTTCTCGAACGTCTTGTGCGAGGAATTCTGATACTTTGGGCTATCTCGGGGTTGAGATTTTCCAGTGGAATTGCCTAGGAAGATCACGAGATTCGTGGTCGAGGTTATTCCCGCTGTGTGTGGTTAGTTTGTGATGGATGAGTTGGAGCACCCCTGCAGGGTTAAATCTTTCGGAAAGCCGTGCCCGCGGTTACGTGGCAACTTGGAAACTTTGTTTAACACCCGGTCATAGCAAACTTGAAGTAAACTCTTAGAGATCATTACTAGTTCGGAAAGCCGTGACTGTCTCTTCTCGTGAATTTCTGATCCGAGAGAGAACATGGTGGGGTTATGTTTGACGTAAGTAGGTGTTCAGGACCTCTTAGAGATCATTACTAGTTCACGTCCGTTTATGCGACAATCATCCCCCTTTACTCTTGTACTCGTAAGTTAGCCACTCAAATAAATGCTTAGTGCTTGCTGCAGCCTCACCACTTAACCATACCTCACCCATTAAACTTTAATAGTCTTGATACCCTTGGAAATGAGATTGCTGAGTCCCCGTGGCTCACAGATTACTACAACAACAGTTGCAGGTATAGGTAATGCGATGATATGACGTGAGCGCGATGCTTTGTTTGATTTGGAGTTCTTCTTCTTCTTCTTCATCGATCTAGGATGGTTCCAGGCGGCAGCCTGGGATAGGAAGGATGGATGTCATTTTATCGTTTGTTTTCATCCGTAGTCGGACCCTGCTCTTCTGTATGATGTTTGGATATGTTGTTGTATTGATGTGATATTGATGTAGCTTGTGGCGAGTGTAAGCCAATTCCATATACTCATCTCTTCTTTACATGTACTTGTAATGATATCCATTCTTGCGAAACGACGAGATGCGCTTCTATCCCTGTCGAGGCCCTCGTGCCAAAATAAGGATAGGATCGCATCTTGGGCGTGACAAGTTGGTATCAGAGCCAGGTTCCGACCTAGGAGCCCCCTTGATTGATCGAACTTTGGCCGAGTCGAGTCTAGTAAAAAAAACTATTTTGAGTCTAGTTATATCGGAGAGTAGGTTTCTTTTACTCCTCTTCTATGCTCTGGTGAGGTATTCGACTTAGGAATTTTGATTCTACTCCTCTTCTCGTTCAAAATTTTTTTAGGATCACGCGGGTATTTTGGAATCTATATGATACCGATGTGACGGAGTTCTGTCTTGGTGCCTCCTGTCTGACTTGATTTTTTCCGGGGAGTTGAGCTCCAGGGGATTCTTGTGCACATCGTTATCATTCAGTTTCCTCAGTATCTTAGGACGGAGGATATTCGAAATTGCTTCAATACTGGTAGTGGCGAGAGGAGTCCGGCATCCCCAGTATTGGTGGAGAGAGTTCGGATGTACTGCCATACTTTAGTATCGTTGTGATTACGAGGGTCTGAGGTAGATGAGTTTTCGAGACCTTCGGTTGTGTGTTGAGGGATGTGATACACTGGAGAGTAGTATTACTGCTAAGATTGAGTGATGGATAAAAACTCCGTGTATCCGTGTACCCGATTGCATAACCGAGATTTCGGAAGTTCTTAGGTAGGAATTCAAGTAGTTATCTAGGTTTATCCTTCAACAAATGCATGATGTGAGGTTGGGGTTCGACATCTAGTGGTTCGTTTGTTCACGGTCTTTCTTACAGAGGACAGTCTCGGTATGCTTCGTCAAGCCTTGTAGTTCGCTACGCCTAGGGAGCATATTCGAGCGTCATTTCAATATGACAATCCAATGTACGATCGAGCCCGTGCGAGCCTTACCACGAAAATATCGGACGAAATCTCTGTCATGAATTTGTTTCCGGCTTGTTTCAGGAGCCTCATCCTTTGTTTTGTTGGATTATAGTAATTCAAGTTGCTTCGATGTCAAACGTTGATTTCATATCTTTTCTAAGCGGTGTTCTCAAAATTCTATGGGACTGCTAATCCTTTTGCTCAATCAAGTTGTCATGTCCATTCCTTTCCATTCGGTGTGTTTCTTATCAAGTTAATTCAACCCTCCCCAATATTTGCAAGATCTATCCTCATCCTTATTTTTCCCGGAGTTCATTTCATCCGTCCCAAGTTGTATTTGTTTTTCCCACCCTCCCACCCTTTTTCGTCAATAATTAAATTGTCATCCAAGTGCCTTTCTTTTCATTGATGCTTCCGCTATCTTTTCTTCCATTTGATATCCGGTGATACATTATGGAGATGCTCAAGTGATTCAAAGTTCATCTCGTTATTGTTTTCTTTCCCAGTGGATTCAATTCAAGCTTTCAGTGCTCATCATATCCATTTTCATCCTTAAATGCTTTTCCATGTTGGAATTCTCAGCTAAGCCTCTTTCAATTTTATCCGGAGTGCTGAAGATATCTCAGAATACTCGTGTTTCCGTCCTTATCCTTTCAATTATTTCGAGGTTCTCACCTCATCAAGTTTTCAATTTCTACCGGTGCAATCTCCCCTTCTAAGCAATCATGTCAACGGTGTTTTCTTTGAGTGGGCTCATAACCCACAGGGTTTTTTCCCCAGGATCTTACCTGGCTCTTCTAATCTTTTCTGGAGATCTCAAGCTCTTTTCAATGTGACGTAAGAATGAATTTCATCAGTCATATTCCTTCCCGAAGATCGCTTCTAAATCATTTTCATCGTTGGCTCAACCTTTCTTTATTCATTATCTCGGAGTGTCTCAGTAATTCTTGGTGGTGTTTCTCGTCATTATTCTCAGCATGAAGACCGAAGGAGAATTTCTCTTAAATCTGGTTCCATTCTCAGAGATTCATGGTTTCAGCTTGATGCTATTCTTCCAAATTGTTGTCAATCGTGAGTAATTCCTTCCCTATCTATCCGGAGCATTTGAGTGTTGTTTTCATTTCTCGATCCTCCGAAGGCCATCATTTCAGAAGATTTCGTCGTTCTCAGCTTTCAACTTTCGTTCTCCAATTCTTCTCAATTGTTGTCTCTCCGTTCGTATCTCAATTATTCCGATGCTTCGTTCAAGTTTTCTATTAGGCGAATCTTGATCTCTTCATTCTCATGTATCCCCATTCGTTTCAATTCTCACCGGTGATTCGTTTAAGACTTCTTCAAGTTTGTGCTCTTATAAATCTTCAATCTTTCCGGAAGAATAAGTGGTATGCCAATCCGTTGCTTGTCATCAATTGAACTTGATGAAGGATAAGCATAACATAAATCTTATTCTTATTCCATCAAGGTGATTTCAATCCTTCTTCCTGAGTTTTCTCATGATATCAAATTCTTGGTTCCAAGTGCTTCATCTTTTCTTTTCCAAAGTTTCAAGTTTTCTCAAGTATCTCGTCGCGAAGCTTCATCCAAATCTTGGAGGTCATAATCTCATTCTTCTCAACCTTCAATTCTTTCTATCATCCTTCCGTTCAGAGTTCTTTCCGGAGGTTCTTCATGGTGTTCGTCAAAGAGTTCATTCTTTCTCAAAGTGTTCTTCAAGATTCTTGTTGGAGTAGCTCAAGTATTCTTTATATTGCATTTAAAGTGCAATTCTTCTCCCTTATCTTTGAGATGGTATTATAGCATTCTTGATTCATGTGGAGTCTCAAAGAGTAGTTGACAAGAATGAGATAGGTAAACCCATCATCTTCCTCATTGGAGCTATCTTGGATTGGGTTTCACCAAAAGCATTTCCTTAGGATTGTTGCCATCATGGTGCTCATCAATGATCCAAGTTTTCAATGTTCCCTCTTGGTGTCGGAAGTTGTAAGTCTTGTTGCTCCCAAGCAATCAATTGTTTTCCATTGTGGCCGGTTGTCACCTCCTTGTGTTGGGATGTTTTCCATAAGCCCACAACAAGTTTTCTCTTTTCGTTGTTGATGTTTCAACAACTCCGTTCAATACTCATTTGTAGGGATGCTTTTCTAATTCAATTGTGATAGAAGTTGTCATTTTCTCTCCGTTCTTTTCTTTCCAAGGATCTAGTTTCTATTCTTTTGTTCCGGAGGCGTTGTGATGTTGCTCTCTTCAATCCATCATATTGTTTCATCAAGATCATGTTCATTCCTTGCTTATCTTTCAATCGGAGTGTTGTTTTCTCTTTTCAAGTTCTCTCCATCTTATCAAATTTTGCCTCCCTATCCTACCGAAGTGCTGCCGAAATTTCTTGTGAATTCTTGCTTGTTCTTTGTGTCTTTCTTCATCTCTTTGCAACCTTCAAGATTTGTGGTTTCACTCGTTTGTCAGAGAAGCAACCAAGTTTTACCTCTTCTCTTTCTCTTCCCCTTCTCATTCTAAGATCTCGGGTCGAGATCTCTTGTAAGTGGAGGAGAGTTGTAACAGCCCGGAACCGACGCTCCAGAAGATTCCCCTTTTATTCCATTGTCATCGTGTGATTCGCTTGGTTGTCGCATTCATCATCGCATCATTCGCATCATCTGCATAGCATCATCACTCATTTCGAAAAACTTGCACCCGTTCATAGTCGCCGGTTCTCTCCGTTCTTGTCGTTGACCGATTTGAGACCAACCACACTCGCACGCGCCCGCGACATTCATTTAAAAAAATGTTTTATAAGCGCGCGAAAAATATTCTCGGATTGTGTCGAAAGTTGGCATGCGGTCTTGCTATATTGTAGGTAGACCGCCTGCCATGTTTCGTCGCAATTAGAGGTCGTTTGATACCCGAACGGTCGACCGTAGCGGCACCGTCATCGGTCTATATCGCAGACGTTTTCGTGTTTCAAAACCTCGTGTCACGGGCCGCAAAACTACCCTCTCTTCTTGGCCCAACCACCTCTGCACAGCCCACCTTAGCCCAGCTAGCCTTCTCCATTCTGCACCGTCCGATCGAGATCTGGTGATCGAAAACGGAGCAAACCCCCCCTAACCTAATCCCTACCTATTTAATCAGTCTAACCCTAGATTTTAGGAGCCTTGTCCCATCCCACCAATTCAGCCGCCGCCACCCACACCCGGTTGCCTCCTTCTTCGGGATCCCCACCCGATCCACCCACCTGCTCTCCTCCTCGATTTCCCCAGCCACCCAACCAACGCAGCCAGCGCCTCCCGACCTCTCCTCCTGGACATGCCCGGCGCCCGCAGCAGCCTGCGTCTGCGCGACCATGGAGCCGGATCTCCCGTAGCCGAGCAAGTCACCAGGGGACGAGCCCCACTCGAGGAACCAGCCCGCCGCCGTGTTCGCCTGTCAAAGGAGCTCCAGCAAGGCCCCTGCTTCGCCCTCTACCTCCTCCCGTGGTCCTCCTCGCGCCGCCAGACCTCGCGTCTCCGACGAGCCACGGGAACACAGGAGCTCCGCCCCGCCCCTTCGTTGCTCCGGCAAGCCGCCGGTGACCGGAGCCCCCACCAGGTCGTCCCCGTCGCGCCCCTGTATCTCCCTCTCCTTCCTCCCGTTGCATTTCTTTCTCTCTCTCTCAATACCTTTCTCTCTTCTCTCTCTTGCTGGACAGGAGCACGAACAGGAGCTGGCCGCTGTTGTTGCCAAACGGCAACCCTAGCTACCTCTCCCTCTCAACTCACTCGCTCGAACAAGAAAGAAGGAAGGAGATGAACACAGTGGACACAAGTTTCTCGGGCTGGCGCACGAACGCTGCCGTGGGCGCACGAACGCCCGAATCTTTCTTCTCTTTGCAATGTCTACATGGCGCTCAACTCAGTGCATTACAACCATCCCGCGGTCTACAGAATTTATACCCGGGCTGGCGCATTACGCACACCCCACCCCGCCCGCAGGATCCGCATGCCCGGCCGTGCGCGCCCACGACGCGCACGCCACGGCCGATCCCAACGGATCGCCTACCTAGCTAGCTAGCTCTCTCACCGAAACATATGCGCCCATACGCGCTCGTCCGGCGACCCGGCCAAGCCAACAAACTAGCTAACTAATCAGGGCATGCACTAACAGAATCTTGCATGCACACGGTCACACCCGTGCACACAGATCACACACACGAGCACATACTCATGCGTGGCGTATTCCTAACATTCTCCCCTCTAAGCCACGACCTCGCCGCCCATCCTGACAGAACTCCGGCCTCTCGTCGACTGCCACGAAGAACGCCCTTCTTCATCTCCGGCGACACACGCCGCAGCTTCTCTTCCTGGCGCACCAACGGCCTTGATTCCCTCGAGCTCGAACTCGACTCCGGGCACTGCCATTACAACGTACACGGGGGGTTTTATACCCAGGGACGCGCCGGGCACGCACCCACATCCCAGCCCACGTCGAGCGCCCGTCCCGCCCGCTCTGCCCGCGCCCCCTCCGACATGCACGCACACGTCTGGGCGCGGCGAGCCCGCGATGGACCAGCTCAACGCGCACACCCCCGCTCGCCAACGGCCACCCTACACCACGGTCCCGCCGCGCCTGACACGCCCGGCGCGCGCCCATACACGCGCCTGACGCATCCGACACGAGCGCCGCGGCTCCGTGCCACGCGCCTCCACCGTTGTCGCGCCGAGCCGCCGCAACGCGCTCGCCACGGCGTTGTCGTCGTTGAAGCCGCCACCACGCAGGTCCTCCGCGGCCTCCTCACCGTGCTGCCGCAGCCACCGCGGCCTCCTCGCCGCGCCGCGCACCTCCATAGGCCGACACACGGCCCGGAGCATCGCGCAGCCGCCGGCGAACTCCGCCACCGCCGGCACGCCTCCGGCAAGAAGAACGACACCCAAGATGAACCAGCTCTGATACCAAATGTTGTTGCCAAACGGAAACCCTAGCTACCTCTCCCTCTCAACTCACTCGCTCGAACAAGAAAGAAGGAAGGAGATGAACACAGTGGACACAAGTTTCTCGGGCCGGCGCACGAACGCCGCCGTGGGCGCACGAACGCCCGAATCTTTCTTCTCTTTGCAATGTCTACATGGCGCTCAACTCAGTGCATTACAACCATCCCGCGGTCTACAGAATTTATACCCGGGCTGGCGCATACGCACAGCCCACCCCGCCCACAGGATCCGCATGCCCGGCCGTGCGCGCCCATGACGCGCACGCCATGGCTGATCCCAACAGATCGCCTACATACCTAGCTAGCTCTCTCACCGAAACATACGCGCCCATACGCGCTCGTCCGGCAACCCGTCCAAGCCAACAAACTAGCTAACTAATCAGGGCATGCACTAACAGAATCTTGCATGCACACGGTCACACCCAAGCACACAGATCACACACACGAGCACATACTCATGCGTGGCTTATTCCTAACATTAGCCGCTGCCATGGGAGTCCGGGGAAGCTCCGTCAACTGCCGGATCCGGCCTCCGTCCGCTCCTTGTGTGCATCACCTCTTCTTCATCCGATCGGGAGAGGAGCTCCCGTTCGTCCCCGTCGCAACCAGCCGCCGGTCCCTGGCGAGGCCCCGACGACCAGGCCAGAGCCTTGCCCCTCCTTGCCTCTCCCCGTTTCTCCCACTCCCTCATGATCTCTCTTTCTTTCTCTGTATGAAGCAGGTTCCAGCGCCGGACCTGGAGCCCGCCATGGCCGCCTGGAGCCAGCGCTCCCGCATCAAGCCCCTGCCATGTCATTGGGAATGGAATCCCCATGGCCGGATCTGGCCATTCCCATCGACCCCGCCGTCGTCCGCTCGTCCTGCCGCAACTCACCGGAGACCGAACCCAGTCACCATGACCGCTGACCTCTGTTTCCCGCTGTGAGCACCATATCTGAAGCTGCATATTTTCCCCTAGATCCGTTCTGATATATAAAGGTTATTTAGTGTGTGAACTATTTTTATTCCCGAGCACATGAATACCCGAGTTGGCTAGCGCAGCCAGCCACAAGCACACAATGCTAGCGGTCCTGGGTTCGAGTTCCAGGCACCCCAATTGTTTCCATCCATTTTTTTGCATGTTGTTGTGACCTGTTACCCTGGCCCCGCTGGTCATTCTCACACATGGACGCTTGGGCCTGATCCACTCCCAGGCCGCTGTGGTGTGCTCCAATCCGGCCCGTGTATATATTTGTTATTTCCTGTCTGTTGCAATTTAGCATTTATTCAGTGCATGCATTTTTACAGATTTGCCATTGCTTTTGCATGCTGATAACTAATTAACCATGCAACGGATTAAAACATATCATATATGTAAAATGCTTAGAATTTTGTGTAGATTCAAAATTTACAACTATCATCCATGATAAAAAATGTTTAAACTTGCTGTTTGTATTAATTTGCACAAATGCCATGCTAATATGGTTTATTTCATAACTAAATAACTGTAGCTCCGATAAAAATGTTCCACGTATGTAACTTGACTAGAAAATCGTGTAGAATCTCATGGCACACTTGATATTGCTGTTTAACAGCTATAAAATTGCGTTAGGACAGATCTGGACCAAATTCATAATATTCATGTCGGGTCATTTTGGAAATGCTATATGTTGCTTCCGGCCTCATTTAAAATGCCTAGGTGATGTAGTTGTTCATGCTTCATCTCTTACCATGATAAACAACATCTAATATGGGTATTCAGTTAAACAACATTAACCACAGTTCTCGTAATATGGAGAGTTATTATTTTGTTACATGTGTGTTCTCCTTGTCCATTTAAAATTGCTTTAATTCCTTCTTCACCGTATGTCATGACCATCCTTGTTAAACAACATTTAATATTGACGAGTACCTAATGAGAGTGAACTAAATAATTCGAATGTGGAGTTTCGTCAATATGCAACTCGTTGCATATTGAGCTTCACTTAATGTGTAGTATTTGCTTGTTGTGATTGCCATGCCTTGCATAATTAAACCGGACATGCATCATGTTTGTTTGCGCATCATGTCATGCATATGTTGCGGTGTTCTCGTGTGTTGATTGTGTTCCCGATTTGCTTCTTCTCGATAGAGTTCCGAAACCGCTTCGGAGTGTGAGGATCCGTTCGACTACGTTGGCTCGTCTTCTTCACGGATTCATTCTTCTTCCAAGCGGGATCTCAGGCAAGATGATCATTTCCCTGGATACCATTACTATCATTGCCATGCTAGATATCTCGTTTCTATCGCTTGTCTCGCTACCTATCACTTGTATGTCAAGCCTCCCAAATTGCCATGAAAAGCCTCTAACCCCTCCACATCCCAGCAAACATTGTTTGGCTATGTTACCGCTTGCTCAGCCCTTCTTATAGCGTTGCTAGTTGCAGGTGCTTTTTGTTTCCAGCTATCACAATATTGTTGCTATTTAATTTAATGCACATATATACTTGGTAAAGGGTGGAAGGCTTGGCCTTTTGCTCGGTGTTTTGTTCCACTCTTGCCGCCCCTAGTTACTTGTGTACCGGTGTTATGTTCCATAATTGAGCGCTCCTAACATGCTCGGGGTTGTTATGGGGACCCCTTGATTTTCGTTTTTGGATAAAACTTGTCTGGCAAGGCCCAACATTGGTACTACATTTGCTTAATAACTAATAAAATTGCATAGGGACCCGCCGGCACCCGCGGATCTTTAATTAACAACCCGGGCAAGTGCTCCTCATGAGTGTTGGTCCAAAACTAGAGCACTGTACGGGGCCACCCCGGGGCAACTCGGGTGATTTCTATCAGGCCACTGTACGCGTCGCTTATCCGCCGTTTCCTGAGAACGAGATACGCGGCTCCTATCGGGATCGTCGACACGTCGGGAGGTCTTGCTGGACTTGTTTTACCTTTCTCGAACGTCTTGTGCGAGGAATTCTGATACTTTGGGCTATCTCGAGGTTGAGGTTTTCCAGTGGAATTGCCTAGGAAGATCACGAGATTCGTGGTCAAGGTTATTCCCGCTGTGTGTGGTTAGTTTGTGATGGATGAGTTGGAGCACCCCTGCAGGGTTAAATCTTTCGGAAAACCGTGCCCGCGGTTACGTGGCAACTTGGAAACTTTGTTTAACACCCGGTCATAGCAAACTTGAAGTAAACTCTTAGAGATCATTACTAGTTCGGAAAGCCGTGACTGTCTCTTCTCGTGAATTTCTGATCCGAGAGAGAACACGGTGGGGTTATGTTTGACGTAAGTAGGTGTTCAGGACCTCTTAGAGATCATTACTAGTTCACGTCCGTTTATGCGACAATCATCCCCCTTTACTCTTGTACTCGTAAGTTAGCCACTCAAATAAATGCTTAGTGCTTGCTGCAGCCTCACCACTTAACCATACCTCACCCATTAAGCTTTAATAGTCTTGATACCCTTGGAAATGAGATTGCTGAGTCCCCGTGGCTCACAGATTACTACAACAACAGTTTCAGGTATAGGTAATGCGATGATATGACGTGAGCGCGATGCTTTGTTTGATTTGGAGTTCTTCTTCTTCTTCTTCATCGATCTAGGATGGGTTCCAGGCGGCAGCCTGGGATAGCAAGGATGGATGTCATTTTATCGTTTGTTTTCGTCCGTAGTCGGACCCTGCTCTTCTGTATGATGTTTGGATATGTTGTTGTATTGATGTGATATTGATGTAGCTTGTGGCGAGTGTAAGCCAATTCCATATACTCATCTCTTCTTTACATGTGCTTGTAATGATATCCATTCTTGCAAAACGACGAGATGCGCTTCAATCCCTGTCAAGGCCCTCGTGCCAAAATAAAGATAGGATCACATCTTGGGCGTGACAGGTATCAAGACTATTAAAGCTTAATGAGTGAGGTATGGTTAACTGGTGAGGCTGCAGCAAACACTAAGCATTTATTTGAGTGGCTAACTTACGAGTACAAGAATAAGGGGGGAAGATTGTCGCATAAATGGATGTGAACTAGTAATGATCACTAAGTGATCCTGAACACCTACTTACGAGTCAAACATAACCCCACCGTGTTCTCTTTCGGAGCAGGGCTCACGAGAAGAGACGGTCACGGTTACGCACACGGTTGGTGTATTTTATTAGAGTTTACTTCAAGTTTGCTATGACCAGGTGTTAAACAAAGTTTCCAAGTTGCCACATAACCGCGGGCACGGCTTCCAGAAAGATTTAACCCTACAGGGGTGCTCCAACTCATCCATCACAAACTAAACACATGCCGCGGGAATAACCTTGACCACGAAACCCGTGATCTCCTTGGGAATTCCGTTGGAAAATCTCAACCTCGAGATAGCCCGAAGTGTCCTCGAAATCCCGCGCACAAGATGTTCGAGAAAGGTAAAACAAATCCAGTAAGGCCGCCCGACGTGCCGACAATCCCGATAGGAGCCGCGTATCTCGTTCTCAGGGCACAACCGGATGGGTCACACTACGAGTCAAACCAAACCCCGAGTTTCCCCGCGGTGGCCCCGCGGTCTGCCCATTTGGGACAAACACCATCAGCACTGGCCCCCCTGTATTATGTTAAATTAATCCACGGGTTCATGACGCCCTATGCATTACTAACGGTGTTCAATATTATTAGGTTGAGCAAATGTAGTACCAATGTTGAGCCTTGCCAGATGAGTTTTATCCCAAAACAAAAATCAAGGGGGTCCCCATAACAACCCCGAGCATGTTAGGAGCACTCAATATGGAACATAACACCGGTACACAAGTAACTAGGGCAGAAAAAGTGGAACAAAACACCAAGCAAAAGGCCGAGCCTTCCACCTTTTACCAAGTATATATGTGCATTAAATTAAATAGCAATAATATTGTGATATATCAAAAAGGATATCCATGTTGGCACATGGAGCAACTTGCACCTGCAACTAGCAACGCTATAAGAAGGGTTGAGCAAGTGGTAACATAGCCAAACAATAGTTTGCTGGGATGTGGAGGGTTAGATACTTATCATGGCATTTGGGAGGCTTGACAAACAAGTGGTAGGTAGCAAGACAAGCGATAGAAATGAGACGACTAGCATGGCAATGATAGTAATGGTATCCAGGGAAATGGTCATCTTGCCTGAGATCCCGCTTTGAAGAAGAACAAATCCGTGAAGAACACGATCCTACGTAGTCGAATGAATCCTCACACTCCGAACACTTGCGGAACTCTATCGAGAAGAAGAAATCCGGAAACAAGAATCAACACATGATAAACACCACAACATATTCGTGATATGATGCACAACAAGGATGATGCATGTTATGCATGACATCGCAAAGCACAACAATCAACTCCTACACATTAAGTGAAGCTCGATATGCAACGAGTTGCATATCGACGAAACTCCACATTCAATTCTTACGTTCAATATCATTTAGCTACTCAACAATATTAAATGTTGTTTAACGTGGCAAGAGGTGAAGCATAAGTAAACTACACATCTAGGCAAGTTCAAACGAGGCCGGAAACAACTTATAGTATTTCCGAAACGACCCCACATCCTAATTTTGAAATTGGTCCAGATCTGAACTAAACATGTTTTATATTTATTAAACAGGGATATAAAATGCTCAATGAGATTCTACTCATCATTCTAGTCGATTTACATATATAGAACATTTGCAATGGAGCTACGGCCTAAAAGATATGGCAATCACAAGATGAATATGACATGAATGCAAAATGCATGCAAACAACACCCACAATCAATTCAAAACATGGATTCAACAATATATTATGAAACTACATGAAATTCTAGGCAAGTTTCATATATGGCATGTTCAAAACGGAGCTACAGTTCAACCACAACAACCAACACAAGTTTTATTCAAAATCTGCCCAAAACTGCAACATAGCATATTGCACACATGAAAACAACAAGCTACAAGATTATAAAATGCACAAACTAAGCATGGGTCAGTAGTATATAACACACACTTCATTTCATCTTCACATATCATACTCAAAAGAATCATGGAACACATGGTAGGAAGCTCACAACATGGCAATAAAATATAGCAGATTAGGACTTAGTGAAAATAACAGTTTTTAGCTGAGCAGTTTTTCACGAAGGCATATTGGCAGCAATAAAACTATATGCTACAGGGAATATTATGGCATGAAAATCTACAGCATGGTAGAGGACATGATGCACTACAACTCATTCCATGGTGGCAAGGTCTAATTATGCATAGAATCATGGCTAGCGTCATCACAACATGGCATTATGAAGAAAACAGATTACCAGACTTAGTGAAAATAACAGGGAGCAACAGCAGCAGTTTTTAATGGAATGGCATGCTGGACAACAGAAATAAATATGATTCAATTCCTATATATGGCAACAAAAGACAGAACCTGGTATACAACAATATGCTTAACAAAAGACTTCTTTGGAGCAACCACAAAAGACTCCTAGATCAATAGCAAATCACATGGCAACATGGCAACAAAATAACAGTTTTTCAGACTTGGAAATATTTTGGACCCTCAAAACAGCAGTATTTTATAGCATGTTGGCAACAAGAAAATAACACCTACACATGGATTTCTATAGCGACCAAAAACACCAGGGCCTAGCACACATGTCCAAGGGCATATCTCATGTTCAAAATTATTTCATATCATGCATGGATTAATTCACACGAAATAAACAAAAGGGCATCATAGCAAAAATGACATGCACACGAATTGCTCAAAAGACAAAATTAAATGCACAGTTAATTTCCATGGATTTTCTACCCCGAAAACATATATAATATGTGGGTTTTTGCATTAAAAAAATGATGCAACAATTACGCATGATTATGGCATAAACCATTTTAGCAAGTTATGTATGCAACTTAAATGCAAACACCACATCAAACATTTTTAGCATGCATGAAAAAGCGATACAATTAATCTACACATTTTTCATGTATGGTTTGATTAAATCCGGATGCACGCTTAAATATTTATGCGCAATGCAAATCATGACAATTATGCAAATTAACAGAAAATGGCATGTTGAACATTTTTAACATGGTTGAAAGTTAGATATTATTACACTACACAAAATTCTGAACATTTTTCATATCTAAAGTTTTTACATACGATGCACGGTTATGTAATTATGATCAATGCAAAATGATGATTTTTTTGCTGAAATTGCAAGACACTGGATAATTGCTAAATTCATACCGCGAAAACAAGCAATGCGGGCTGAATCTGCACGTACATGGGCTAAATAGACATGGGCGACACATAGTAACATGGCACTCGGGAGATGAATAGAGGGGCATCGCTCACCATAGGCCTTGGCACTACTGGAATCAGATGATTTGCCGTCTGCCATGGCAGACGGCAAAGGGCAGAAGGCAGACGGCAAAGGGCTTTGTCGTCCGCTGGCGGACGGCACAATTTCTGGCCCACCGAACTCCGGCAAAGGGGTTCTTTGCCGTCTGCTTCGGCACAGCGGACGGCAAAGAATCTTTGCCGTCAGCTTGCAGACGGCAAAGGACCTGGACGGCGTAGTACTGACAGTGCCACCGTCAGGTGGCTAACGGACCCCCAACCTTTGTCGTCTGCCTCCCGCCCCCCCCTTTGCCGTCTGCCTCCCGCCCCCCTTTGCCGTCTGCCACGTGGCAACTTTGCCGACGGTGGCCGTCGGCATAGCGCCCCTCTTTGCCGTCTGCCTCCCGCGCCCCTTTGCCGTCTGCCTCCTCCCCCTTTGCCGTCTTCCGCGGACGGCAAAGAGGCAAAATGGCCCAGCCTTGTTTCACAGGCGGCCGCCACGTGGCTGCTTTGCCGACGGCGGCCGTCGGCATAGCGGCCTTTGCCGTCCGGGGCAGACGGCAAAGAGGCTGTATTGCCTCTTTTTTTTGTTTTTGTTACATTCAACAATTTTCAAACAAACAATATATGATATATACATAAATAATTCACAGAAACAATGTGCAACAGCCATATATGATCAACCAACAATTATACCAAATTAAAAGTATCAAATGCCACATTGTTCGCCATATTACAATAGGTTCATCCATACATACATATAGTCTCATCGATACAAATGACTCAATACATGAAAACAGAAAGTAAACCTAGCACTACATCAAAGCAAGCTGCCGTGAACTCGTCTCAAATCTGCAAAATTGGAAATAAGAAAGTTAGAAAAATAATACTAGAATTAAGAAGTAGAAGAAGATCTAGAATTAGAAGAAGATGAAGGGGTTGTTTGGTTTCAAGACACAACTAGCCACACTTTGCCACAACTCAACTTAGGCAAGTTTGACCATGTGGTAACTATTTGAGCACCTCAAGTAAGGCAAGTGTGGTAAAATTGCGGCAAGCCAAATTGTGGCTAACTATTTGAGCACCTAAAGCCAAAGTGTGGCAAGATTCTTTCTCTGTCTCCTCTTGTTTTTCTTCTTCTTATTGCTTATTTGTGTCATTTTATAGCTAACCTAGGTAATTATCACATTATTTACCTAACTAAGCTTATTGTGTCATCTTGCAAGAAAATAAGCTATGTCTATGGCATCTATGAGGTTACCAAGTCTATTATGCCATTTTTGAGTTAACTAAGCTTATTATGTCAGTGTGGAGGAAACAATGCTAAGTATAGGTCATTTTAGAGCTAACTTAGGTACAATATGTCATTTTGGAGGTAAGTAAGCTTACTATGTCATTTTATAGGAAACAAAGCTAACTTAGGTAAAATATGACATTTGTCTAAGTGCTAACTTTGTCATTGTGCTAATTAAGTTTGTCTAAGTGCTATGTTTGTATTTGTTTGAGAAAATGAGCCAAGTAAGTGGCATATTAGGGCTTACCATCCTCGTCATCACGGAGGTGAAGCACTGGGGTTGCTCGGGTCGTGCGATGCGGCTCGGGAGTTATGTTGTACCAAAGATCATTTGCGTTAGCATGATGACGCTGAAATGTTAAGACTAGTAACTAATGAACATTGAAATGAAACTCACCGTTCCAGCCGTGGTAATGACTGGCATCGGTGGAGGGGTCTGGCCGTTCTTCTCGCACAAAGTCTGCACATTTGGTTTTGCCAAGTCAATCATATTGGTTATTAATGAAAAGAACATGTAGTGCATGATTTGGCTAATATGAAGAAGAAACTTACCACGATGAGCTCGTACATGGCCCGGTTAGACGCATCGTTCCGTGCCCTCTCCTCCTCCAACAACCTAGCCGTCCTCTCCTCCAGATCCCTCTTCTCCTCTGCCGCCTACCGGGCCTGTTCCGCCAGAAGCGTCTGGGTTGTCTCTCTCTCTTTCTGCAGAGCAGCCTGCAACACAACTCCTCGTTAGCATTGTAATCATCTTTGTTCGCACACACAATGTAATGGAGGAAACCTATCTGAGTCCGTATGACTAACCTCGATGGCGAGCTGGACTGGCCGTGGACGAGGCGGCATCTCAGGACATGAGCTCGTTTGGCGCGCCTTGATCTGCCGGAGAGTGCTCGAAGACCGTATATGTCTATCTCCAATGGCTATCGAGCCACGGGGCCTCCCGTGGCCAGCTATCATCACCAGGTCTGGATCAAGTGGATGCTGGCTCGGGTTGAAGTCCTCCCCATTCACCGCCTTCCCCACATCTCTGTACCTCACGAGCTTGTGGTGGGAGGAGATATTGCTGAAGTTCTCGGGATCATCGAGGTCAGACTCAGAGAATGCATTGAACTTCTTGTATGAGGCAGTATGGGCCATGGCATAGAGGTCGTACACCGCTGGCACCTCCGTCTTATTGTAATGAGCCTACAAGAGAGGAACAAAGTATTAATAATGGGTAAACCTAGCACTACAAGAATGAATTGCAGGAATCATGAAGCGAACCACATACCCAGTTCCGCCCGAACTGATAAATGTTGGCGCTGCGTTGATGGTGTGGCACACCACCCATTTGGGCACGCCGTGCCTTGGCATCGTCGTGGATGACTCGCCATTGGTCAGAGCACCATTCATTCACCAACGCCTCCCAACAACCCATCTTATCCGCACACCATCTAGGGGGCACCTAAGTTAATAAAGAGAAATTTGAGAGCTATGCCTACGAATCAAAGCAAAGGAAACTAAGTACAAGGCCTTAAGAATAGGTAATTACCTTCATGTACTGCTCCTTGTCCAGAAACTTTCGGCGGGACGACGACTTGGCCTTCTTAATACGCTGTGAGGCGTAGTAGTCTCGAACAGCCTGTACCCGAGGCTCGTGCCGTAAGTTCTGTAGTAGGCGCCTGCACTCATAATCGATAAGCTTTGCCGCGGCCTCCTCGTATCCCTCCTCACACCTGTAGAAGGTCTGCAATCAAAAGAGAGAACACTGATTAGTACAATAACTAGCTATTATTGATTTTTAATTGTGTAAAGGAGAAATTACCCAGAACATCCTGATCACCATGTCGGCCCTCGTGTGGCACAACACATCGTCGATCATCTCCTCCGGTGGGGCCGGGGCAGCCAAGTAGTGCTCCCATTTCAATCCTACCTCTGGAAGCTGACCCTCGCCAGGCAACGTGACAAATCCCGGGAAGTTATACCGTAAAAGCACACCAAGGATGGAGTTGGGCCTGCGGACATCCTTGGCGTGAATCCAACCCCTGCAGTATGACGAAGCCAACGCATTAGATATGTGAAGAAACATGAAGGCAAAAAGTTTAAAAAGAGTAAATGCACTTACTTCAGTGACTCAGGCTTAAGCAGCCACCTCTGCTCGGGGGTCACCGGCACGGGCGGGAGCCGTGTACACCCACGCTGGTAAACGGTGCCCTCAACCACCTCGTCCCCGCTATCAGAAAGCCGATCCCCGCCACCATCAGCATGGCCACTCGGCTCCGGCTGATGCAGATCCGGCCAGTTATCCCATCCGGTGGAAGCCTGTGGAGTCTCGTAGGACGAAGCATCTGGCACAGGAGTCTCGCGGGATGAAGCGTCTGGCACAGGAGTCTCGCAGGTGGCCGCGTCTGAGACAGAAGGATCGTCGACCCGAGGCTCGTGGACAGGAGTCCTTGTAGCCTCCACCTCAGACGGGTCCACCGTAGCAGTCCTGTGCTCGGGTGAATCAACTGGGGGTGGCGGCGAGGAAGGCGTAGCAGCCTTCCTACCTCTCCCGCGGCCACCACGTGTAACTTTAGGAGCCTTCCTACCTCTGCCCCGACCTCCTCTCCCGGTCGCCAACTTCGCCGACGAAGAAGCGCCCTCGGGTGTCCCAATACTGTCGTACAACGCTCTCCGGAGAGTTTGGGGTGGAATTTTTGGAAATATGCCCTAGAGGCAATAATAAATTGGTTATTATTATATTTCCTTGTTCATGATAATCGTTTATTATCCATGCTATAATTGTATTGATTGGAAACTCAAATGCATGTGTGGGTACATAGACAACACTGTGTCCCTAGTAAGCCTCTAGTTGACTAGCTCGTTGATCAAAGATGGTTAAGGTTTCCTAGCCATTGACATGAGATGTCATTTGATAACGGGATCACATCATTAGGAGAATGATGTGATGGACAAGACCCAAACTACGAACGTAGCATATGATCGTGTCAGTTTATTGCTATTGTTTTCTGCATGTCAAGTATCTTTTCCTTTGACCATGAGATCATGCAACTCCCTGACATCGGAGGAATACCTTGTGTGTATCAAACGTCGCAACGTAACTGGGTGACTATAAAGGTGCTCTACAGGTATCTCCGAGGGTGTCTGTTGGGTTGGCATGGATCAAGACTGGGATTTGTTACTCCGTGTGACGGAGAGGTATCTCAGGGCCCACTCGGTAATACAACATCACAATGAGCCTTGCAAGCAATGTGACTAAAGTGTTAGCCACGAGATCTTGTATTACGGAACGAGTAAAGAGACTTGCCGGTAACGAGATTGAACTAGGTATAGAGATACCGACGATCGAATCTCGGGCAAGTAACATACCGAAGAACAAAGGGAACAGTATACGGGATTAACTGAATCCTTGACATAGAGGTTCGACCGATAAAGATCTTCGTAGAATATGTAGGAGCCAATATGGGCGTCCAGGTCCCGCTATTGGTTATTGATCGTAGAGGTGTCTCGGTCATGTCTGCATAGTTCTCGAACCCACAGGGTCTACACACTTAACGTTTGGTGACGATTAGTATAGTTGAGTTATTTTGTTGGTGACCGAAGGTTGTTCGGAGTCCCGGATAAGATCCCGGATATGACGAGGATCTCCGGAATAGTCCGGAGGTAAAGATTGATATATGTGATAATAGTGTTTTGGTTTCCGGAAGGGTTCCGGAATTCACCGGAAGAGGTTCTGGATGTTTCCCGAAATGTTCGGATACGAGAACACTTTATTTGGGCCAAGGGGTAAAGCCCACGAGGCTTAGGCAAGGTGCGAAAGGAAGTTTTGCTGGCGTTTGGGGCGGTACTACCGCTTATCGTAAGCGGTACTACCGCTACGGGTGGTACTACCGCTTATCGTAAGCGGTACTACCGCTACGGGCGGTACTACCGCTTATCGTAAGCGGTACTACCGCTTGTACGCGATACTGCAGGGATCCGAGTTGGACTCTTTCCCTGCGGGCCAAACCGACCTTGTGCGGGCAAAACCGACCTGGAGGAGGCTTTTACTCCAAGTTTAGACCCCAAGGCTCAACATATAAATAGAGGGGCAGGGCTAGCACACGGGATACATCAAGATTTCCCAAGCCGTGTGTCGGCAACCCTAACCCTCTAGTTCTCCCGTCATAATCTCCGTAGTGCTTGGCGAAGCCCTGCAGAGATTGTTCCTCACCACCATCACCACACCGTCGTGCTTCCGGAACTCATCTACTACTTCATCATCGCTCGCTGGATCGAGGAGGTGAAGGCGCCATCAAGCCGTACGTGTGTTGAACGCGGAGGTGCCGTCCGTTCGGCACTAGTTCGTGATCGGATCGAGGGACGACTTGCGATTTGGATCGTGGAGACGTTCGACTACATCAACCGCGTTTCTTAACGCTTCCGCTTAGCGATCTACAAGGGTATGTAGATTCACTCTCCCTCTCGTAGATGCTCATCACCATGGATAGATCTTGTGTGTGCGTAGGAAATTTTTTGTTTCCCATGCAACGTTCCCCAACAGTGGCATCTGAGCCAGGTCTATGCGTAGATGAGATCTCGAGTAGAACACAAACGAGTTGTGGGCGTGGGTGTATACATATTGCTTGCCGTTACTAGTTGATACTTGATTCGGCGGCATTGTGAGATGAAGCGGCCCGGACCGACATTACGCGTACGCTTACGTGAGACAGGTTCCTTCAACTGACATGTAACTTCGTTGCATAAAGATGGCTAGCGGGTGTCTGTCTCTCTCGCTTTAGTTGAATCGATTTCAATGAAGAGGGTTCTTTTAGAAGATCAAAAAGCAATCACTACACCACGTTGTGGTTTTGCGTAGGTAAGAACGGTTCTTGCAAACCCGTAGCAGCCACGTAAAATTTGCAACAACAATTAGAGGACGTCTAACTTGTTTTTGCATGGTATGTTGTGATGTGATATGGCCAATTACATGATGAGATATATGTGATGTATGAGATGATCATGTGTTGTATAGAATATCACGACTTGCATGTCGATGAGTACGGCAACTGGCAGGAGCCATAGAGTTGTCTTTAATTATTTTCGCCGTTTTTGCTTTACTTTATCGCTATGAGTTAGCAATAGTCGTGGAAGCAACAGTCGACGCGACAACCTCATGGCGACACGTTGATGGAGATCAAGATGATAGAGATCATGGTGTCATGCCGGTGATGATGGAGATCATGCCGGTGCTTTGGAGATGGAGATCAAAAGCACAAGTTCATGGCCATATCATGTCACTTATGAATTGCATGTGATGTTAATCCTTTTATGCATCTTATTTTGCTTAGGACGACGGTAGCATTATAAGGTGATCCCTCACTTAAATTTCAAGATAAATTGTGTTCTCCCCGAGTGTGCACCATTGCGAAAGTTCGTCGTTTTGAGACACGCCGTGATGATCGGGTGTGATAGACTCTACGTTCACATACAACGGGTGTAAGCCATGTTGCACGTGCGGAACACTCGGGTTAAACTTGACGAGCCTAGCATGTACAGACATGGCCTCGGAACACAAGAGACCGAAAGGTCGAACATGAGTCATATAGTAGATATGATCAACATGAAGATGTTCACCATTGAAACCACCTCAACTCACGTGATGATCGGACTTGAGTTGGTGGATTTGGATCATGTTACACTCGAATGATCGGAGGGATGTCAATTTGAGTGGGAGTTTTTAAGTAATATAATTAACTAAACTCATTATCTTGAACAATAGTCTAAGTTGTCTTTGCCATATTTATGTTGTAGATCATGGCTCGCGCAGTAGCACCCCTGAATTTTAATGCGTTCCTAGAGAAAGCTAAGTTGAAAGATGATGGAAGTAACTTTGTGGACTGGGCCCGTAATCTAAGGATTATCCTTACGGCTTCCCAGAAGGCTTATGTCCTTGATGCACCGCTTGGTGATCCACCCGCTCCAGTTGAGTCTCTAGACGTTGTGAACGCCTGGCAGGCTCGTTCTGAAGATTACTCTATAGTTCAATGTGCAATATTGTATGGCTTAGAACCGGGACTTCAAAGACGTTTTGAACGTCATGGAGCATATGAGATGTTCCAGGAGTTGAAGTTTATCTTTCAGAAGAATGCCCGGATCGAGAGATATGAGATCTCCGATAAGTTTTATGCTTGCAAGATGGAGGAGAACGGGTCTATCAGTGATCACGTACTCAGAATGTCTGGGTACTCCACCCGTTTGGCTGAATTGGGGATGCCCCTTCCGCCAGAGGCTATCACTGACAGAGTTCTTCAATCATTGCCACCTAGCTACAAGAGCTTTGTGTTGAACTATAACATGCACGGGATGAACAAGTCAGTCGCCGAGCTGTTTGCGATGCTGAAAGCCGCTGAGTCTGAAATTCAGAAGGAGCATCAAGTGTTGATGGTCAATAAAACCACTAGTTTCAAGAAAAATGGCAAGGGTAAGAAGGGTAACTCCAAGAAGAGTGGCAAAGCAGTTGCTCCTCTCGTGAAGAAACCCAAGGCTGGACCCAAACCAGAAACTGTGTGCTTTCATTGCAAGGGAACTGGACCCTGGAAGCGGAACTGCCCCAAGTATTTGGCTGACAAGAAGGCGGCCAACAACAAACAAGGTATATATGATATACATGTTATTGATGTGTACCTTACCAACTCTCGTTGTAGTGCCTGGGTATTTGATACCGGTGCGGTTGCTCATATTTGCAACTCAAAACAGGAACTGCGGAATAGACGGAGGCTGGCAAAGGACGAAGTGACGATGCGCGTGGGAAATGGTTCCAAGGTTGATGTGATCGCCGTCGGCACGCTCGCTCTTCGATTACCATCGGGATTAGTGATGAACCTGAATAATTGTTATTTAGTGCCTGCGTTAAGCATGAACATTATATCTAGATCTTGTTTATTGCGATACGGTTACTCATTTAAATCAGAGAATAATGGTTGTTCTATTTATATGAGTAATATCTTTTATGGTCATGCACCCAATGTGAGGGGTTTATTCTTATTGAATCTCGATAGTAATGATACACATGTTCATAACATTGATGCCAAAAGATGTAGAATTGATAATGATAATACCACTTTCTTATGGCACTGCCGTTTAGGTCATATTGGCATAAAACGCATGAGGAAGCTCCATGCTGATGGACTTTTAGAGTCACTTGATTTTGAATCACTTGACACATGTGAGCCATGCCTCATGGGCAAGATGACTAAAACGCCGTTCTCTGGAACAATGGAACGGGCAAGTGACTTATTGGAAATCATACATACTGATGTGTGCGGTCCGATGAGTATTGAGGCGCGCGGTGGTTATCGTTACTTTCTCACCTTCACTAATGACTTAAGTAGATATGGGTATATTTACTTAATGAAACACAAGTCTGAAACATTTGAAAAGTTCAAACAATTTCAGAGTGAAGTTGAGAATCATCGTAACAAGAAGATTAAATTCCTACGATCTGATCGAGGAGGAGAATATCTGATTTATGAGTTTGGCAGTCACTTAAGACAGTGTGGAATTGTTTCACAATTGACACCGCCTGGAACACCACAGCGTAATGGTGTGTCCGAACGTCGTAATCGAACCTTATTGGATATGGTGCGATCTATGATGTCTCTTGCCGATTTGCCACTATCGTTTTGGGGCTGTGCATTAGAGACAGCTGCATTCACTTTAAATAGGGCACCATCAAAATCCGTTGAGACGACGCCATATGAACTTTGGTTTGGCAAGAAGCCAAAGCTGTCGTTTCTTAAAGTTTGGGGATGTGATGCTTATGTCAAAAAGCTTCAGCCTAAAAAGCTGGAACCCAAAGCGGAGAAATGCGTCTTCATAGGATACCCAAAAGAGACAGTTGGGTATACCTTCTACCTCAGATCCGAAGGCAAAGTGTTTGTCGCTAAAAACGGAACGTTTCTTGAGAAAGTATTTCTCTCGAAAGAATTGAGTGGGAGGAAGATAGAACTTGATGAGGTTGTTGAACCTTTACTTCAACCTGAAAGTAGCGCATCGCAGAAAGATGTTTCTGTAGACCCTACATCAGCTGAAGAGGAAGTTAATGATGATGATCATGAAGCTTTGGATCAAGTTGCTATCGAACCTCGTAGGTCGACAAGGACGCGTACTGCTCCTGAGTGGTACGGCAACCCTGTCTTAGAAGTCATGTTGTTGGACAACGATGAACCTACGAGCTATGGAGAAGCGATGATGGGCCCGGATTCCGAGAAGTGGTTAGAGGCCATGAAATCCGAGATGGGATCCATGTATGAAAACAAAGTGTGGACTTTGGAAGTATTACCTGAAGGGCGTAAGGCCATTCAGAACAAATGGATCTTTAAGAGGAAGACGGACGCGGACGGTAATGTCACCGTCTATAAAGCTCGACTTGTGGCAAAGGGTTTTTCACAAGTTCAAGGAGTTGACTACGATGAGACCTTCTCACCCGTAGCGATGCTTAAGTCCGTCAGAATCATGTTAGCAATAGCTGCCTTTTTCGATTATGAAATTTGGCAGATGGATGTCAAAACAGCGTTCCTTAACGGTTTCCTTAAGGAAGAGTTGTATATGATGCAACCAGAAGGTTTTGTCGATCCAGAGAATGCTGACAACATTTGCAAACTCCAGCGATCCATTTATGGGCTGGTGCAAGCATCTCGGAGTTGGAATCTTCGCTTTGATGAGGTGATCAAAGCGTTCGAGTTTATACAAGTTTACGGAGAAGCTTGTATTTACAAGAAAGTGAGTGGGAGCTCTATAGCGTTTCTAATATTATATGTGGATGACATATTACTAATTGGAAACAATATAGAAATGTTGGAAAGCGTGAAGGAATATTTGAACAAGAGTTTTTCAATGAAGGACCTAGGAGAAGCTGCTTTCATATTAGGCATCAAGATCTATAGAGATAGATCAAGACGCTTATTAGGACTTTCACAAAGCACATACCTTGACAAAGTTTTGAAGAAGTTCAAAATGGATCAGTCCAAGAAGGGGTTCTTGCCTGTTTTGCAAGGTATGAAGTTGAGTAAGACTCAATGCCCAGTGACTGCAGGAGATAGAGAAAAGATGAGTCTCATCCCCTATGCTTCAGCCATAGGCTCTATCATGTATGCAATGCTGTGCACAAGACCCGATGTCAGCCTTGCCATAAGTATGGTCGGAAGGTTTCAAAGTGATCCAGGAATGGAACACTGGACGGCGGTCAAGAATATCCTGAAGTACCTGAAAAGGACTAAGGACATGTTTCTCGTTTATGGAGGTGATCAAGAGCTCGTCGTAAAGGGTTACGTCGATGCAAGCTTTGACACTGATCCGGATGACTCTAAGTCACAAGCCGGATACGTATTTATTCTTAATGGGGGTGCGGTTAGCTGGTGTAGTTCCAAGCAGAGCGTGGTAGCTGATTTTACATGCGAAGTGGAGTACATCGCTGCCTCGGAGGCGGCGAAGGAAGGTGTCTGGATGAAGGAGTTCATGACAGATCTTGGAGTAGTGCCTAGTGCACTTAACCCAATGACTCTGTTTTGTGATAATACTGGTGCCATTGCTCTAGCCAAGGAACCAAGATTTCACAAGAGGACCAGACACATAAAGCGACGCTTCAATTCCATCCACGATTACATCAAGGAGGACGACATAAATATTTGCAAAGTACACACGGATCTGAATGTTGCAGATCCGATGACTAAACCTCTTCCAAGGGCTAAACATGAACAACACCAGAACTGCATGGGTGTTCGATTCATTACAATGTAAATGACATAGTGATGTGAACTAGATTATTGACTCTAGTGCAAGTGGGAGACTGTTGGAAATATGCCCTAGAGGCAATAATAAATTGGTTATTATTATATTTCCTTGTTCATGATAATCGTTTATTATCCATGCTATAATTGTATTGATTGGAAACTAAAATACATGTGTGGGTACATAGACAACACTGTGTCCCTAGTAAGCCTCTAGTTGACTAGCTCGTTTATCAAAGATGGTTAAGGTTTCCTAGCCATTGACATGAGATGTCATTTGATAACGGGATCACATCATTAGGAGAATGATGTGATGGACAAGACCCAAACTACGAACGTAGCATATGATCGTGTCAGTTTATTGCGATTGTTTTCTGCATGTCAAGTATCTTTTCCTTTGACCATGAGATCATGCAACTCCCTGACATCGGAGGAATACCTTGTGTGTATCAAACGTCGCAACGTAACTGGGTGACTATAAAGGTGCTCTACAGGTATCTCCGAGGGTGTCTGTTGGGTTGGCATGGATCAAGACTGGGATTTGTTACTCCGTGTGACAGAGAGGTATCTCAGGGCCCACTCGGTAATACAACATCACAATGAGCCTTGCAAGCAATGTGACTAAAGTGTTAGCCACGAGATCTTGTATTACGGAACGAGTAAAGAGACTTGCCGGTAACGAGATTGAACTAGGTATAGAGATACCGACGATCGAATCTCGGGCAAGTAACATACCGAAGAACAAAGGGAACAGTATACGAGATTAACTGCATCCTTGACATAGAGGTTCGACCGATAAAGATCTTCGTAGAATATGTAGGAGCCAATATGGGCGTCCAGGTCCCGCTATTAGTTATTGATCGTAGAGGTGTCTCGGTCATGTCTACATAGTTCTCGAACCCGCAGGGTCTACACACTTAACGTTTGGTGACGATTAGTATAGTTGAGTTATTTTGTTGGTGACCGAAGGTTGTTCGGAGTCCCGGATAAGATCCCGGATATGACGAGGATCTCCGGAATAGGCCGGAGGTAAAGATTGATATATGTGATAATAGTGTTTTGGTTTCCGGAAGGGTTCTGGAATTCACCGGAAGAGGTTCCGGATGTTTCCCGAAATGTTCGGATACGAGAACACTTTATTTGGGCCAAGGGGTAAAGCCCACGAGGCTTAGGCAAGGTGCGAAAGGAAGTTTTGCTGGCATCTGGGGCGGTACTACCGCTTATCGTAAGCGGTACTACCGCTACGGGCGGTACTACCGCCTATCGTAAGCGGTACTACTGCTACGGGCGGTACTACCGCTTATCGTAAGCGGTACTACCGCTTGTACGCGATACTGCAGGGATCCGAGTTGGACTCTTGCCCTGCGGACCAAACCGACCTTGTGCGGGCAAAACCGACCTGGAGGAGGCTTTTACTCCAAGTTTAGACCCCAAGGCTCAACATATAAATAAAGGGGCAGGGCTAGCACACGGGATACATCAAGATTTCCAAAGCCGTGTGTCGGCAACCCTAACCCTCTAGTTCTCCCGTCATAATCTCCGTAGTGCTTGGCGAAGCCCTGCAGAGATTGTTCCTCACCACCATCACCACGCCGTCGTTCTGCCGGAACTCATCTACTACTTCATCATCGCTCGCTGGATCGAGGAGGTGAAGGCGTCATCAAGCCGTACGTGTGTTGAATGCGGAGGTGCCGTCCGTTCGGCACTAGTTCATGATCGGATCGAGGGACGACTTGCGATTTGGATCGCGGAGACGTTCGACTACATCAACCGCGTTTCTTAACGCTTCCGCTTAGTGATCTACAAGGGTATGTAGATTCACTCTCCCTCTCGTAGATGCTCATCACCATGGATAGATCTTGTGTGTGCGTAGGAAATTTTTTGTTTCCCATGCAACGTTCCCCAATAGGAATGGAAGTACCCCTCCCACCACGCGCCGACGAAGGATCCTCGGATCGCTCTCGACCCGCGCCCACCATATTTCAACACCTGCCATGACAAAGAGTAAACGAAATTAGTACACCATAAAAAAATTGAATACCGACATGAATAATAATATGTATATATATAATTTGAGTGTATCATCATCATGTATACCTGACATGAACTAATAATAATCTTCATCGTCTATATATGCTCCGGGATCAATAAATGCATCATCATCATCACTATCATTAATAAATGCATCATCATCACTATCGGGAGCAACATGTGGAAGGCCTCCTTTATGTAATCGGTCAAGCATTGAGAGGTCATCCGCAGCAGTAACCTCTTCTTCTTCCGTCTCTTCTTGTTCCGGCTCAGGGGTGAAGACGGATTCACTGTCGCTGTCTACCTCAATGTTCTGGGGTGAAGTAGAGCGGTTCTTGAAACGTTTTTTGGAAAGACGTGTTTCTTGGAAGAATTCTCCTTCATATGTGTCTGGGTTAATGTGAGGTTCATAATCATCTTCATTGAGGGGAGGTGGTCTAAAATGTGGCAGCACATCATAAACGACATCCCAACCATTCAGATTTGGATCAGTTTGGCAGGCCCACGGTAGATAGAAAACTTGGGTCGCCTGTTGAGCTGTAATATAGACACCGGGAACATCTAAATGGGTGCTTTGTTTGATTTCGACTAGCCCTATATGTTCATGAGTGCTTCTAGTCTCCTTCGGCTGGAACCAATAGCATTTGAAGACTACGACGTTCGGTGGGTTTTCACCATAGAATAGAAGTTCATAAATTGCTTCAACTCATCCATAATACTTGCTACCTCCTTCGCCGAGAGCAGAGACACAACAATTTGTAGACTTTCGATCGGCCATAGATAGCTCTTTGCCAAAGGTACGAAAGCGATACCCGTTGATGTCGTATTTGTCAAATGAATGGACCTTATAGTCAAAACCATTAGCGACTTGTCTCAATTCGGCGTCCATAGACTTTGAATTAGCCTAAAAGTTTAATACGAAGGGATTGTTGCATTAGCCGCAAATTAGATGAAGAAATGAAATGGTCTAATGGAAATTACCATTTGTTTGAACCAAGAGATGAAACCGGGATAGCCGCCTCCATGCTTTTCCAGAAGCTCATACTCTTCGATGGAATCCTTTTGGATCACCGCTCCGTCCGAGAATTTGGCAACGTATCGACTGTATCACATATCTGGGAATAAGAGCATTTCAAAGGAATTAGAAGTTGCGAAACAATGTACCGAGAACTTACTCGATGTACGGCCGCACTTCTGTTAGGTTGTTGAAGATATACAACGAAATGGTCCGCCATTCTTCGACATCCAACGCTATTGCTTTCGAAGCACCGGCTGGTGCGAGCTTCCCTTTGAATAGGCTGAGGTTGGATTGACCTTTTTCACGGTCGCCATCATTGTACCGAGGCTTTGGATTATGCAAATGACGATTCTTGGCTTTGTAGTGTGCTGTCACGAAGTTTGCCGCCTCCTCAGTAATGAATTCCTCGGCCATCGATGCTTCAATTCTACGTTTATTTTTACATTTTACTCGAAGCGTCTTCTGCATCCTCTCAGTTGCGAAGCACCAACGATTTTGCACGAGCCCCCCCAATCTTGCCTCGGTCGGGAGATGCAAACTCAAATGCTGCATTGGATTAAAGAATTCCGGTGGAAAGATCTTTTCTAACTTGCAGATCAACTCCGGCGCCAACTCTTCCAGTTCGTCTAGCACGTCAGGCGATAGTTCTTTCGCACAAAGAGCACAGAAGAAATAGCTCAGCTCTGCCATTACTAGCCATTCATCCTCAGGGATAAAGCCACGCAACATCACCGGCATTACCCGCTCAAGCCATATGTGCCAATCATGACTCTTGAGACCAAATATTTTCAATTTGTCAAGACTCTCTCCCCTCTTTAGATTCGCTGCATACCCATCGGGGAACATCAACTGCATTTTCACCCACAAGATCATTTCCCTCATAGCTGGCCTTCCAAGATTGAACCATGCCTTTGGCTTCCTCCAGTTCTTCTTTCCTTTCGGTTGTCGCATGTTTTGTAACGGTGTATCACATAGATTGGGTTCATTTTCCCATGCTCTGCTCCGGATCCGACGCAGAATTTCGGCAGCACCTCCCCGCTGTTCTCCTGATACACGTCTTGGCAATAAGCAGAGAGGATGTGTACCCGGAGAACAACAGGGAGGCACTGACGAAATTCCGCATCGGATCCGGAGCAGAGCATACTGGAAAACGAACCCAATCTACACATACTCGGGCTGTCCATGGATAACGTTGGACAATTCGAAAGGATGGCGGTTATAAACATGCAAAGACATGCATATTTATAGATGCCACCCTTTCGAACGGGAGACGCTGACTGGTCACGCATACTGATGATTGAAGTCACCTATAGCTAGCAAGTTTCATCGGCACGAAGACCGGAACAGAGCAAATAATTAAGGGGGGAGGAGGAGATGTCATTTGTGCTCACCCACGAACGCAGGGCCGAAGCTCGTCGAACGCACGGGGAGGTCGTCGAACACCAGACCCTCGCAACGACGAAACAACTGCACATTTAAATCCAGTCGATCAACCCAAATATGATGTTTTTTATAAAAAAATCGAAAAATATATGACCTAACTCATAATTCACAAATATATGACCCCGTCGGCCTCTGGAAGGCCAAAGAGCACCTTTTCGGTCAACAGGAGACCGAAGAGGTGTCGGGGGTGTCGTGTTTGGGTGTCGTGGTGTCGGGGTGTCGGGGTGCCGTGTTGGGGTCGGGGTGTCTGGGTGTCGTGGTGTCGGGGTGTCGGGGTGCCGTGTTGGGGTCGGGGTGTCGGGGGTGTCGTGTCTGGGTGTCGTGGTGTAGGGGTGTCGGGGTGTCGGGGTTTCGGGGTGTCGGGGTATCGGGCTGTCGGGGTGCCATGTCGGGGTCGGGGTGTCGGGGTCGGGGTCGGAGTGCCGTGTCGGGGTCGGGCTGTCGGGGTGTCGGGGTTGGGGTCGGGGTGCCGTGTCGGGGTCGGGCTGTCGGGGTGTCGGGATGCCGTGTCGGGGTCGAGGTGCCGTGTCGGGGTCGGGTCGGGGTGTCGGGGTGTCGTTTTCTTCTTCTTCCCCTCTACTTCTTTTTTCCCTCTTTTTCCTTTTCTTCTTCTTCCTCTTCTTCCTTTTCTTCCTTTTCTTCTTCTTCTTCTTCTTCTTCTTCTTCTTCTTCTTCTTCTTCTTCTTCTTCTTCTTCTTCTTCTTCTTCTTCTTCTTCTTCTTCTTCTTCTTCTTCTTCTTCTTCTTCTCTTCTTCTTCTTCTTCTTCTTCTTCTTCTTCTTCTTCTTCTTCTCCTCCTCCTCTCCTCTTTTTTCTTCTTCTTCTTCTTCTTCTTTTTTCTATTCCTCCTCCTCTTCTTCTTCTTCTTCTTCTTCCTTTCCTTTTCCCTCTTCTTCTTTTTCTCCTCCTCTCCTTTTTTTTTTCTTCTTCTTCTTCTTCTTCTTTTTTCTTCTCCTCCTCCTCTTCTTCTTTTTCTTATTCTTCTTCTTCTTCTTCTTCTTCTTATTTTTTCTTCTTTTCCTTTTTTCTTTTTCCTTTTTTTCCTTCTTCTAATCTAATATGTAAACTATCTAAAACTATTTATTTTATAAAACAAATATCTAAAACTATCTAATATGTAAACTATCAAATATTTATCTAAAACTATATCTAATATCTAAAACAGAAAAGAAAAAACAGAAAAAAAACCCGAAAAAAACAGAAAAGGGGGTGGCAGTGGGGCTCACCGTGGGTTGGCCGGCGACGGGGCGGAGCCGGGGGTGGCAGGGGCGGTGACGGGGCGGCGGAGCGGCGCTCCTCGGGGTGTGGCTGGGCGGCCGGCCGGCGGCTGCGGCGGGGAGGCTCCGGAGGGGGGAAGGCTCGAGAGGTGGGGTGGTGCGGCGGCGACAAGGCAGGGTGGCAGGGAGGGGGCGGCGACGGGGCGGTGCTCCTCGGGGGGCGGCTGCGGCGGGGAGGCTCGGGAGGGGGGGGGGTGGCTCGAGAGGTGGGGCGATGCGGCGGCGACGGGGCGGGGTGGCAGGGAGGGGGCGGCGACGTGGCGGGATGGCAGGGAGGGTTTCGGCGAGGCGGCGGGGTGGCAGGGAGGGGGCGGCGATGGGGCGGCGGCGGCGGGCTGAGAGAGAGAGAGAGGCGCGCGCGCGGGGGGGAGTGGGGCAGGGTTTCGGGCGCGGGGGTAGCAGACGGCAAAGAGGGTGCCCGTTAGCTAGTCAATGGCGTGCCCCGATCCCCCCCCCCCCACCTCTTTGCCGTCCGCCTAGCCTTTCTTTGCCGTCTGCTAGCAGACGGCAAATAGGCAGCAGACAGCAAAGAGGTGACCTAGCCAACGCCGTACCCCCGTGGGGCCCACCAGGCTCTTTGCCGTCTGCCATTTTCCTCTTTGCCGTCAGCTGGCGGACGGCAAAGAACCAGCTGACGGCAAAGACTCTATTTGCCATCAGCTGGTTCTTTGCCGTCTGCTTTTCCAAACTAGACGGCTAAGACTCTCTTTGCCGTCCGCCAGCAGACGACAAAGATTTGGCAGACGGCAAATAACTGAATTCCAGTTGTGTGGGCCGGTCGGTGGTGAGGTAAGCCGAGGCGAGGGGAGGCGATCCGGGCCGGCTTGGTTGCTGGGCCCACGAGGCGCTGAAGGCGGCCCATCCGCTCGTCTCTCCTGTCCCGAGCGGGATCGAGGCAGAGGGTCGTGGACGCGGCAGCCGCCGGCGCTGCAGAGCTCCGGCGGCGGAAACGAGGCGGGGTCGGCGCTGGCAGGGATGAACGGATCCGGCCGGGATCTGGACGGCGGCGAGGCCCCAGGCCAATTGCGAGGCGGAGCAGGAGCATGGCCTCCGGGCGCGGGCAAAGTGGTGGCGGGGTGCGGTGGTCCGGTGACGACGGAGCGCACCGGCGAGGCGGCGCGGCGGCGGGGTCCATCGGGGTAGCCATGGGAGCTCGGGGCCAAGAGGGGGAGCTCGGGGCATGCGCGAGCTGCGGCGTACGGGCGGCGACGGCCGGATCCGGGGTCGGGCGGGCCGGATCTGGGCCTGGCGGGCCTGGTGTGGGAGGAGGGGCTGCGGCGGCTGGAGGAGAGAGGAGGCTACGCAGATTTCGAGGCGACGCTAGGGTTTTCTTAATTAGGAGGGACTGCCCCTCCTTTTATAACAGGGATTTAGGGTTAGGGGAATTTTAGTCCGATTTTTGACCCTCCGATCGAAATCGGATGGCTCTGGCGATGGCTAGGCACTAGGTGGGTCTAGATGGGCTGTGTAGATGGGCTTGGCTGAGAAGAGAGGGAAGGTTTGTGGCCTGTGATAGAGTTTTAAAACACCGAAAAATGTCCGATAATAACCGATGACAGCGCCGCTACGGTTGACCGTTCGGGTACCAAATGACCTCCGATTGCGGCGAAACTTGGCAGACGGTCTACATACAATATAACAAGACCGCATGCCAACTTTCGACCCAATCCGAGAATATTTTTTGCGCACTTTAAGAAGGATATATTTTTTGATGCCGCGGGCACGTGCGTGTGTGGTTGGACTTAAAACGTTCGATGACACGAACGGAGAGAACCGGCAACTACGATCGGATGTAAGTTTTCAAAAACGAGTGACGATGCTATGCAGATGATGCGAATGATGTGATGATGAATGCGACAAACAAAAGAATCACACGATGACAACAGCATAAAAGGGGAATCTTCTGGAGCGTCGGTCTTGGGCTGTTACAACTCTCCTCCACTTACAAGAGATTTCGACCCGAGATCTTAGAATGAGAAGGGGAAGAGAAAGAGGAATAGTTGAAACTTAGTTGCTTCTTTGATTAACGAGTGAAATCAACGAACCTTGAAGGATGCACAGAGATCAAGGATGACAAGCAAGAATTCAAAAGAAATTTGGGCAGCACTTCGGTAGAAAGAGGAGCAAACTTGATAAGATGGAAATTACTTGAAAAGAGGACACCACGCTCCGGTTAAACGGATAAGCCAAGAAGGAACATGATCTTGACAAACCGAGATGATGGCTTGAAGAGAGAAACATCACAATGCCTCTGGAACAAAAGAATAGAAGCTAGATCGTTGGAAAGAAAGGAACGGAGAAGAAAATGACAACTTCTACCACAATTGAAATTGAAAAGCTTCCTTACAAGAAGGATTGAACAGAGTTGTTGGAGAACCAACAACGAAAAGAGAACTTGTTGTGGGCTTATGGAAAACATCTTAAAATTATGAGTTGATAACCAGCCATGAAGGAAAACAATGATTGCTTGGAAGCAACAAGAGATGCAAAACTTCTTTCACCAAGAGGAGGAGGAGAAAACTTGAATCATTTATATCACCATGATAGCAACAACCTTTAGGAAATGCCTTAGGTGAAATCCAATCCAAGAAAACTCTGACAAAATGATGGGTTTAAATATCTCATTCTTGATAACTTCTCTTTGAGACTCCTCATAAATGAAGAATGCTATAACACCATCTCAAAGGATAAGGGAGAACAAATTGCACTTTGAAATGCAAGATAAATAATACTGGAGGTACTACCACAAGAATCTTGAAGAATACTTCAAGAATGAATTAACTCATTGACAAACCACCATGAAGAACCTCCGTATGCAAAAGAATGACCAAAAGAAATGAAGGTTGTAAAGAATGATATTAAGGCCTTGAAATGATTTAGATGAAGGTTCGCGAAGAGATGCTTGAGAAAACTTGGATCTCCGGAAAAGGAAAGATGAACAACTTAGAGTCAAGAATTTGATATCATGAACAACTCCGGAAGAAGGATTGAAATCAATTGATGAAACAAGAATAAGAATTATGTTATTCTTATCCTTCACCAAGTTAAATTGATGACAAGCACATATTATGCATACCACTTATTCTTCTTGAAAAGATTGAGGATAGATAAGAGCACAAACTTGAGGAAGTCTTGAACGAGAACACCGGTAAGAATTGCAAACGAATGAGGATAGTACGAATGAATGGAGATACATGAGAACAAAGAGATCATGATCCGCCTAGCAAAAAACTTCAACAAGGCACAGGTATAATTGAGATACGAACGAAGAAACAACGATTGAGAAGAATTTGAGAACAAAAGCTGAAAGCTGAGAACGAAAAAATCTTCTGAAATGATGGCCTTCGGAGGATCGAGAAATGGAACAACTCAGAATGCTCCGGATAGATATGGAAGGAATTACTCATGATCGAAAACAATTAGAGAGGATAGAAACAAGCTGAAACCATGAATATTTGGAAGAACGAACAAAGATTTAAGAGAAACACTTCTTCAGTCTTCAATGATGAGAATGATGCAAGAAACACCACAAAGAATTACTGAGCCACTCCGGAACAACAAATAAGGAAAGGTTGAGCCAATGATGAAAATGATTTAGCAGCGATCTTCGAGAAGGAATATGACTGATGAATTCATTCTTACTTCATATTGACAAGCACTTGAGGACATCTCCGGAAAAGATTAGAAGAGTCAAGTAAGATCCTGGGAAAAAAACCTGTGGGTTATGAGCCCACTCAAAGAAAACACCGTTGAAACGATTGCTTGGAAGAGAGATTGAAACGGTATAATTGAAAACTTGATGAGGTTGAGAGCTCGAAAATAATTCAAGAGGATATGAATGAAAATGAAAGTCTTCTGAGATATCTTTGCACTCCGGATAGAATAGAGAGAGACGAATGATCAAGAGAGGCTTGGATAAGAATTTCCAACATGGGAAAGCATTTAGGGAATGAAAAAGGACATGATGGCCACCGAAAGCTTGAATTGAATCCACCAGAGAAGAAAACAAGAACGAAGAATGATGAACTTGAAGCTCCTGGGCATCTTCACAATGAATCACCGGATACAATATGGAAGAAAAGAAAGCGGAAGCATCACATGAATAGAAAAGACACTTGGATGAGAATTTAATCTTTGAAGGAAAAGGGTGGGAGGGTGGGGAAATAAACAAAGACAACTTGAGATAGATGAGACGAACTCCGGAAATAAATATGAGGATTGATTCTGCAATTATTGGAAAGGAATGAATTATCTTGATGAGAGACACACCGGTTAGGAAAGATATGAAATCACCACTTGACATCGAAGCAACTTGAATTACCAAACTCCAACAAAACCACATGATGAGGCTTGAGGATTAAGCCGAAAACAAATACATAACCCATATGCATTTGTTGGAAGGATAATCCTAGGTAACTACTTGAATTCCCACCTAAGAACTCCCGAAATCTTTCTGGTTATGCAATCTGGTCCAACAGATACACGGATAAATTACTAAATAAACCATTCAACTCCTAGCAATAATACTACCCAACGTGTATCACATCCGTCAACACAAAACCAGAGAAACCTCAGAAGCTCATCTACCTTAGACCTTCGTAATCACAACGATACTAAACATGGCAGTACATGTGATCCCGCTCCACAGTACTGGGTGCCGCCACACTCTTCGCACCACGAATAGTATTGGAGCAATTTCGAACATCCGTGTCCTGAGGTACTAAGGAAACTGAACGATAACGATGTGTCAAGAACCCCTTGGAGCTCAACTCACCGGGTCCAATCCATACGTACGGGAGGCACCAAGAATAGAATTCCGGTCACATCGACATCATAGAGGTTCCAAAATACCGGCGTGATCATAAAAAAATTTGAGTGAGAAGAGGGGAAGAATTAAAATTCCTACGTCAGGATTCCTCACCAGAGCATAGAAGAGGAGTAAAAAGAATCCTACTCTCCGATATATAACTAGACTCAAAACAGTTTTTTTTCACTAGACTCGACTCGGCCAAGTTCGATCAATCAAGGGGGCTCCTAGGTTGGTACAGGCTCTGATACCAACTTGTAACGCCCAAATTGCGATCCTATCCTTATTTTGGCACGAGGGCCACGACAGGGATAGAAGCGCATCTCATCGTTTCGCAAGAATGGATATCATTACAAGTACATGTAAAGAAGAGATGATTCTTTGGAATTGGCTTACACTCGCCACAAGCTACATCAATATCACATCAATACAAAAACATACCAATCAGCATACAGAAGAGCAGGGTCCGACTACGGACGAAATCAAACAATAAAATAACATCCACCCTTGCTATCCCAGGCTGCCGGCCTGGAACCCATCCTATGATCGATGAAGAAAAAGAAGAACTACAAATCAAACAAGCATCGCGCTCACATCAAAGCATCGCATTACCTGCACCTGCAACTGTTGTTGTAGTAATCTGTGAGCCACGGGGACTCAGGAATCTCATTACCAAGGGTATCAAGACTATTAAAGCTTAATGGGTGAGGTATGGTTAAGTGGTGAGGCTGCAGTAAGCACTAAGAATTTATTTGAGTGGCTAACTTACGAGTACAAGAATAAGGGGGGAAGATTGTCGCATAAACGGATGTGAACTAGTAATGATCACTAAGTGATCCTGAACACCTACTTACGAGTCAAACATAACCCCACCGTGTTCTCTTTCGGAACAGGCCTCACGAGAAGAGACAGTCACGGGTACGCACACGGTTGGTGTATTTTATTAGAGTTTACTTCAAGTTTTCTATGACCAGGTGTTAAACAAAGTTTCCAAGTTCCCACATAACCGCGGGCACGGCTTCCAGAAAGATTTAACCCTACAGGGGTGCTCCAACTCATCCATCACAAACTAACCACATGCCATGGGAATAACCTCGACCACGAAACCCGTGATCTCCTTGGGAATTCCGTTGGAAAATCTCAACCTCGAGATAGCCCGAAGTTTCTCGAAATCCCGCGCACAAGACGTTCGAGAAAGGTAAAACAAATCCAGCAAGGCCGCCCGACGTGCCGACAATCCAGATGGGAGCTGCGTATCTCATTCTTAGGGCACAACCGGATGGGTCATAGTACGAGTCAGACCAAACCCCGAGTTTCCCCGCGGTGGCCCCGCAGTCTGCCCGTTTGGGACCAAAACCATCAGCACTGCCCCCCTATATTATGATAAATTAATCCACGGGTTCATGACGCCCTATGCATTACTAACGGTGTTCAATATTATTAGGTTGAGCAAATGTAGTAGCAATGTTGGGCCTTGTTAGATGAGTTTTATCCCAAAACGAAAATCAAGGGGGTCCCCATAACAACCCCGAGCATGTTAGGAGCGCTCAATATGGAACATAACACCGGTACACAAGTAACTAGGGTGGAACAAAACACCAAGAAAAAGGCCGAGCCTTCCACCTTTTACCAAGTATATATGTGCATTAAATTAAATAGCAATAATATTGTGATATATCAAAAAGGATATCCATGTTGGAACATGGAGCAAATTGCACCTGCAACTAGCAACGCTATAAGAAGGGCTGAGCAAGCGGTAACATAGCCAAAAAATAGTTTGCTGGGATGTGGAGGGTTAGAGGCTTATCATGGCATTTGGGAGGCTTGACAAACAAGTGGTAGGTAGCGAGACAAGCGATGGAAACGAGACAACTAGCATGGCAATGATAGTAATGGTATCCAGGGAAATGGTCATCTTGTCTGAGATCCCGCTTGGATGAAGAACGAATCCGTGAAGAAGACGATCCAACGTAGTCGAACGAATCCTCACACTCCGAACGCTTTCGGAACTCTATCGAGAAGAAGAAATCCAAAAACAACAATCAACACATGATAAACATCACAACATATTCATGATATGATGCACAACAAGGATGATGCATGTTATGCATGACATGGCAAATCACAACAATCAACTCCTACACATTAAGTGAAGCTCGATATGCAACGAGTTGCATATCGACGAAACTCCACGTTCAATTCTTATGTTCGTTACAATTTAGCTACTCAACTATATTAAATGTTGTTAAACGTGGCAAGAGGTGAAGCATAAGTAAACTACACATCTAGGCAAGTTTAAATGAGGCCGGAAACAACTTATAGTATTTCCGAAACGACCCCACATCTTAATTTCGAAATTGGTCCAGATCTGAACTAAACATATTTTATATTTATTAAACAGGGAAATAAAATGCACAATGAGATTCTACTCGTCATTCTAGTCGATTTACATATATCGAACATTTGCAACGGAGCTACAGCCTAAAAGATATGGCAATCACAAGATGAATATGGCATGAATGCAAAATGCATGCAAACAACACCCACAATCAATTCAAAACATGGATGCAACAAGATATTATGAAACTACATTCTAGGCAAGTTTCATATATGGCATGTTCAAAACGGAGCTACGGTTCAACCACAACAACCAACACAAGTTTTATTCAAAATCTGCCCAAAACTGCAACATAGCATATTGCAGACATGAAAACAACAAGGTACAAGATTCTAAAAAGCACAAACTAAGCATGGGGCAGTAGCATATAACACACACTTCATTTCATCTTCACATATTGTTGGGGATATAACCCCGTGGCAAGACCCGCCTAGGAGGGGCCGGGTCATGAGGTTGGCGGCTTAGCAGTGAGACCTGAGCGGGATGAAAGGTCAGGACAAGGCCTAGAAGTAACTTGCCAGAGGAGCCTGTAATAGGCCCAGAGCCCGAAGGCTATGTGTGACTCGGAGGCGTGAGCCGCTGGGGGCGGCTTGACCGACAAGGCAGGTGTAGTTAGAGATAAGGTCGGTTACTGGATGTAACCCGGTCCGGACTCTTGTAAAGCCTAGGGCCTCGACCTGTGTATATAAAGGCGGGTTCCCTCAGAGGCTTAGGGAACGAAACCTTTGATCGAGTACTAGGTCAAGCAAATCCGCTCCCTTGTAATCGATACCCAATCAATACAACTCAAAGCAGGACGTAGGCTATTACCTCCTTCGAGAGGGGCCGAACCTGGGTAAACCTGTGTCTTTCGTCCCGACCAACCCCTTCGAGTTAACCGCCGTAGCGATGGCTTCACCCCTAATTCCTTGCACTAGGACATCTGCCGTGATAAAACCATGATAGTTGGCGCCCACCGTGGGGCCGGTGCACGGTGGTTTGGAGTACTCGAAGGACTCTCTCCCAGGGATCGAGGGATACGCCGTTGGCAGGATGACCAAGAGTCGCCGTGGCAAGCTCTACATCGACGACGCTAGCTGAGGCCCCGAGGTTGACTCAATTGAGTACGGGTACCGGGTCCCCTTCGGCGGAATTCACGTCTTCATAGGCAAGATCGGCGGATCTAAGCCCGGGCCGGACATCTGCACCGACCTCGTCGAGTCGGCCCGGCGCGCACAACTGCTACTTCTTGAGCTTGCGTTGGTTTTCCCTTGAAGAGGAAAGGGTGATGCAGCAAAGTAGATAAGTATTTCCCTCAGTTGTTGAGAAACAAGGTATCAATCCAGTAGGAGGAACAAGCAAGGCCCCAATCTTTGCACCTACACAAACAATCAAACACTTGCACCCAACGCTAAAAAGGGGTTGTCAATCCCTTCACGGTTACTTGCAAGGATGAGATCTGATAGAGATAGATATAAAAGATTGCTAAAACAAAAAAGTAAAATAAAAGAAAAAAGATTGCAGCAAAGTATTTTTGGTATTTTTGGTTTATAGATCTGAAAATATAATATGGAAAATAGACCCGGGGGCCATAGGTTTCACTAGAGGCTTCTCTCTTGAAGGAAAATAATACGGTGGGTGAACAAATTACTGTCGAGCAATTGATAGAAAAGCGCATAGTTATGAAGATATCCAAGGCAATGATTATGCATATAGGCATCACGTCCGTGTCAAGTAGAATGAAACGATTCTGCATCTACTACTATTACTCCACACATCGACCGACTCCTGCCTGCATCTAGAGTATTAAGTTCATGAAGAACAGAGTAACACATTAGGTAAGATGACATGATGTAGAGGGATAAACTCAAGCAATATGATGAGAACCCCATCTTTTCACCCCTACTTTGTCACTGGGTGAGGACACCGCAAGATTGAACCCAAAACTAAGCACTTCTCCCATTGCAAGAATTACCAATCTAGTTGGCCAAACCAAACCAATAACTCAAAGAGACTTGCAAAGATATGAAATCATGCATATAAGAATTCAGAGAAGATTCAAATAATATTCATAGATAATCTGATCATAACCCCACAATTCATCGGATCTCGACAAACACACCGCAAAAGAGTATTACATCGGATAGATCTCCATGAAGATCATGGAGAACATGGTATTGAAGAACATAGAGAGAGAAGAAGCCATCTAGCTACTAGCTATGGACCTGAAGGTTTGAGGTGAACTACTCACGCATCATCGGATGGGCAATGGAGTTGATGTAGATGCCCTCCGTGATCGAATCCCCCTCCAGCAGATTACCGGAAAAGGCCCCAAGATGGGATCTCACGGGAACAGAGGCTTCCGGTGGCGGAAAAGTATTATCGTGGCTCTTTTTAGTATTGGGGGAATATTTGTGAATTTATAGACGGAAGATTAGGGTTAGGAGGCTTGTCGTCTCCTGGCAGGCTTGTCGTCTCCTGGCAGGTCTCCTGCCCGCCTCTCCAAGTCTGGTAGGTTTCTTCTGGTCCAAGAAAAATAATCGCGAAGATTTTATTCCGTTTGGACTCCGTTTGATATTCCTTATCTGCAATACTCAAAAACAAGGAAAAAACAGACACTGGCATTGGGAACTAGGTTAACAGATTAGTCCCAAAAATAATATAAAATAGCATATTAATGCATATAAAACATCCAAAACAGATAATATAATAGCATGGAACAATCAAAAATTATAGATACGTTGGAGACGTATCAGCAACCCGCCCGGATCAACCCGGGCCGGAAGCACGTCTTCGTTGGCTTCACCCAAGGCACGGAACTTGAGGAAGGTTCAATGTCACGGGAGGAAACCCTCATCTGCTCGGAACATGGATCCTCGAGCGGAGAGGCGGAATCAATCTACCAGCTCCATAACGGCGGGTTTGTGGGCTACATCCATGGCAACGACTTTCCGGAGCCCTATGAGCCGTCGAGCCGAGCCGCCGTTTTCATGGACGGATCAGCGCCAGCTTCTGGCAGCACAGCGGCTGGGACGACAGCGGCCGGGGCAGCAGGGGCCGGATCAGTCAGGCCCCCGGCTCAAGTTTTACTGGATCTAATGAACGAGTTAACAACTCTGATGGGAACCGAGGTCACGGCGGAAAACCAGACAACCCGTAACGTGGAGATTGATACGTCTCCAACGTATCTATAATTTTTGATTGTTCCATGCTATTATATTATCTGTTTTGGATGTTTTATATGCATTAATATGCTATTTTATATTATTTTTGGGACTAACCTATTAATCTAGAGCCTAGTGATAGTTTCTGTTTTTTCCTTGTTTTTGAGTATTGCAGATAAGGAATATTAAACGGAGTCCAAACGGAATAAAATCTTCGGAATGATTTTTCTTGGACCAGAAGAAACCCAGCAGACTTGGAGATGAAGGCAGGAGACCTGCTGTGGAGTCACAAGCCACCAGGGCGCGCCCTAGGGGGGCTCGTCCCCCTGGCTTGTGGCCCCACGGCAGCCCTCCTAACCCTATTCTTCGGCCTATAAATTCCTAAATATTCCCTGGATACCAAAAAGAGCCACGAAAATACTTTTCCGCCGTCGGAAGCCTCTGTTCCCGTGAGATCCAATCTTGGAGCCTTTTCCGGTAATCTGCCGGAGGGGGATTCGATCACGGAGGGCATCTACATCAACTCCATTGCCCCTCCGATGATTCGTGAGTAGTTCACCACAAACCTTCGGGTCCATAGCTAGTAGCTAGATGGATTCTTCTCTCTCTTTGTTCTTCAATACCATGTTCTTCATGATCTTCATGGGGATCTATCTGATGTAATACTCTTTTGCGGTGTGTTTGTCGAGATCCGATGAATTGTGGGTTTATGTTCAGCTTATCTATGAATATTATTTGAATCTTCTCTGAATTCTTATATGCATGATTTCATATCTTTGCAAGTCTCTTCGAGTTATTGGTTAGGTTTGGCCAAGTAGATTGGTAATTCTTGAAATGGGAGAAATGCTTAGTTTTGGGCTCAGTCTTGCGGTGTCCTCACCCAGTGACAAAGTAGGGGTAGCGAGGCACGTATTTGTATTGTTGCCATCGAGGATAAAAAGATGGGGTTTTCATCATATTACTTGAGTTTATCCCTCTACATCATGTCATCTTACCTAATGTGTTACTCTGTTCTTCATGAACTTAATACTCTAGTTGCAGGCAGGAGTCGGTCGATGTGTGGAGTAATAGTAGTAGATGCAGAATCGTTTCGGTCTACTTGACACGGACGTGATGCCTATATGCATAATCATTGCCTTGGATATCTTCATAATTATTTGCTTTTCTATCAATTGCTCGACAGTAATTTGTTCACCCACCGTATTATTTTCCTTCATGAGAGAAGCCTCTAGTGAAACCTATGGCCTCCGGGTCTATTTTCCATATTATACTTTCAGATCCATAAACCAAAAATACCAAAAATACTTAGCTGCAATCTTTTTACTTTTATTTTACTTTTCGTTTTAGCAATCCTATCTATCTATCTATCTCTATCAGATCTCATCCTTGCAAGTAACTATCAAGGTATTGACAACCCCTTTATAGCGTTGGGTGCAGGTGTTTGATTATTTGTGTAGGTACATCTATTGGGGACTTGCTTGTATCTCCTACTGGATTGATACCTTGGTTCTCAACAACTGAGGGAAATACTTATCTACTTTGCTGCATCACCCTCTCCTCTTCAAGGGAAAACCAACGCATGCTCAAGAAGTAGCAAGAAGGATTTCTAGAGCCGTTGCCGGGGAGATCTACATAAAGCCTACCAAGTACCCATCACAAACTCATCTCTTGCATTTACATTATTTGCCATTTGCCTCTCGTTTTCCTCTCCCCCACTTCTAAAATGATTTTTCAGAAAATACCAAAAATATTTGCCTTTTTATTCACCCTCTTTTTCATTTGCCTCTTTCTCGCTGGAACTCTTACTCGTTGCTATGTCTAGCGTTACTAATTCCCCTTTGTCACCAGATTTTGAAGTTCTATACTTCAAACAAAAACAAGGGGAAAATTTGAAAGATGCCTGGTATAGGCTAATGGAATCTTATCTTATCTCCAATCTAAAAGGAAATGCCAAAGTTTGGTTAGAAATTTTTACATTGGATTGGCTTTGCATCATAGAGAGCTTTTAGATTTCACCTCAAAAGGGAATTTTATTGAGCTTGATACAAACGCTGCTTATGAAGTTTTGGAGGGGATTTTGGGGGTTCCTCCACCCAACAAAGGGTTTTGTTTCTCACAAGTGGGAGTTCAAATTCTCGACAAATTGAGTGACTTACATAAGCACTTGGTCGAATTACAACAATATCACGAACCTCTTAAACATATTAGTGGGAACCTCAAGCGCTTGAATACTTTGATTACCCTTTGCAATAAGCATTTAGATATTTTGGATATTAAGATGGTTTCTCCCCCTACAAATCCGGGGAAGAGGAAAGCGCCTCCCGGATTTGAGAAGGCCATCACAAAAGTTGCCAATACCAAAGATGACAATACCTAGATCTATTGCGTTATGCCTAGCTAGGGGCGTTAAACAATAGCGCTTGTTGGGAGGCAACCCAATTTTATTTTTATGCTTCTGTTTTTGAGTTTTCCACACATTATTACCTCTGTAGTAATTGTGTTTTCTTGTTTAATTTAGTGTTTGAGCCAAGTAAGACCTTTGGGATGGTCTACGGTGTTTGTGATTTGATTTTGCTGAAAATAGAAACTTTTTCTCTCAGTCCAGGAATTTTGTAAATTCACTGGAACGTGCATTTGATCTGAAATTTTTACACAAGATTGATATACAAATTTACCTGATTGTCCTAATTTTTCAGAATTTTTGGAATTACATAAGTATTGTAAGTCTATAGATTGCTACAGACTGTTCTGTTTTAGACAGATTCTGTTTTCTTGTGTTGTTTGCTTATTTTGATGTATCTATGGGTTGTATCGGGGAGTATGAACCATGGAGAAGTTGGAATACAGTTGATATTACACCAATATAAATAAAGAATGAGTTCACAACAGTACCTAAAGTGGTGATTTATTTTTCTTATACTAACGGATCTCATGAGTTTTCTGTTGAGTTTTGTGTTGTGAAGTTTTCAAGTTTTGGGTAAAGATTTGATGGACTATGGAATAAGGAGTGGCAAGAGTCTAAGCTTGGAGTTTCCCAAGGCACCCCAAGCCATATTCAAGGATACCAAAGAGCCTAAGCTTGGGGATGCCCCGGAAGGCATCCCCTCTTTCATCTTCAATCCATCGGTAAATTTACTTGAGGCTATATTTTTATTCACCACATGATATGTGTTTTGCTTGGAGCGTCTTGTATGCTAGGAGTCTTTGCTTTTTAGTTTGCCACAATCATCCTTGCTGCACACATCTTTTAAGAGAGACACGCTGAATCATGAATTTATTAGAATACTCTATGTGCTTCACTTATATCTTTTGAGCTAGGCAATGTTGCTCTAGTGCTTCACTTATATCTTTTTAGAGCACGGTGGTGTTTTATTTTATAGAAATTATTGCACTCTTGTACCTCACTTATATTATTTTGAGAGTCTTTAAACAGCATGGTAATTGGTTTAGGTTATGAATTTAGTCCTAATATAATGGGCATCCAAGAGGGATATAATAAAAACTTTCATATAAAGTGCATTGAATACTATGAGAAGTTCGATTACTTGCATATAGTTTTGAGATATAGAGATGGTAATATGAGAGTCATGCTAGTGATTAATTGTGAATTGGAAGAAATACTCGTGTTAAAGTTTGTGATTCCCGTAGCATGCACGTATGGTGAACCGTTATGTAACGAAGTCAGAGCATGATTTGTTTAATGATTGTCAACCTTTGTGTGAGGGTCGGGAGCGCGCGATGGTTAACTCCTACCAACCTCTCCCCTAGGAGCATGCGTCTAATACTTTGCTTCGATAACTAATAGACTTTTGCAATAAGTATGTGAGTTCTTTATGACTAATGTTGAGTCCATGGATTATATGCACTCTCACCCTTCCACCTTTGCTAGCCTCTCTAGTACCGCGCAACTTTTGCCGGTGCATCAAACCCACCTTCCTCAAAACAGCCACCATATATTTTCCTCAAAACAGCCACCATACCTACCTATTATGGCATTTCCATAGACATTCCGAGATATATTGCCATGCAACTTCCACCATTCCGTTTTTCATGACACGCACCATCACTTTCATATTGCATATAGAGTCATATTTTGTTCTAGGTATCAAGTTGTAAGTATATAAAAGTGTGATGATTTTCATTATTAGAGCAATTGTCCCGTGAGAGAAAAGGATGATGGAAACTATGAATCCCTCACAAGTTGGGATGAGTCTCCGGACTTTACAAATAATAAAAGAGGCCAGCGAAGCCCAAATAAAAAAAAGAGACCAAAGATGCCCACCAAAATAAAAATAAAAAATAAGAAAAAATGAGAGAAAGAGATAAGGGACAATGTTACTATCTTTTCCCACACTTCTGCTTCGAAGTAGCACCATGATCTTCATGATAGAGAGTCTCCTATTTTGTCACTTTCATATAGCTAGTGGAATTTTTCATCATTTGCACAACCACTTAGTTTCTTTTTGAGCTTTCATACACTTATAGCTCTAGTGCATCCATTGCATGGCAATCCCTACTCACTCACATTGATATCTATTGATGGGCATCTCCATAGCCCGTTGATACGCCTAGTTGATGTGAGACTATCTTCTCCTTTTTCCTCACAACCTCCACCATATTCTATTCCACCTATAGTGCTATATCCATGGCTCACGCTCATGTATTGCGTGAGAGTTGAAAAGGTTTGAGAACATAAAAGGTGTGAAACAATTGCTTGACTTGTCATTGGGGTTGTGCATGATTTAGATACTTTGTGTGGGGAAGATGGAGCATAGCCATACCATATGATTTTGTAGGGATAACTTTCTAAGGCCATCTTATTTCGAAAGGACACAATTGCCTTGTTGGTATGCTCGAAGTATTACTGTTTTTATGTCAATATTAGACTTTTGTTTTGAATCTTATGGATCTGAATATTCATGCCACAATAAAGAATATTACATGGATAAATATGTTAGGTAGCATTCCACATCAAAAATTCTGTTTTTATCATTTAGCTACTCGAGGACGAGCAGGAATTAAGCTTGGGGATGCTTGATACGTCTCCAACGTATCTATAATTTTTGATTGTTCCATGCTATTATATTATCTGTTTTGGATGTTTAATATGCATTAATATGCTATTTTATATTATTTTTGGGACTAACCTATTAATCTAGAGCCTAGTGCCAGTTTCAGTTTTTTCCTTGTTTTTGAGTATTGCAGATAAGGAATATTAAACGGAGTCCAAACGGAATAAAATCTTCGGAATGATTTTTCTTGGACCAGAAGAAACCCAGCAGACTTGGAGATCAAGGCAGGAGACCTGCTGTGGAGTCACAAGCCACCAGGGCGCGCCCTAGGGGGCGCCCCCCTGGCTTGTGGCCCCACGACAGCCCTCCTAGCCCTATTCTTCGGCCTATAAATTCCCAAATATCCCATGGATACCAAAAAGAGCCACGAAAATACTTTTCCGCCAACGGAAGCCTCTGTTCCTGTGAGATCCAATCTTGGAGCCTTTTTCGGTAATCTACTGGAGGGGGATTCGATCACGGAGGGCATCTACATCAACTCCATTGCCCCTCCGATGATGCGTGAGTAGTTCACCATAGACCTTCGGGTCCATAGCTAGTAGCTAGATGGCTTCTTCTCTCTTTTTGTTCTTCAATACCATGTTCTTCATGATCTTCATGGGGATCTATTCGATGTAATACTCTTTTGCGGTGTGTTTGTCGATATCCGATGAATTATGGGTTTATGTTCAGCTTATCTATGAATATTATTTGAATCTTCTCTGAATTCTTATATGCATGATTTCATATCTTTGCAAGTCTCTTCGAGTTATTGGTTTGGTTTGGCCAACTAGATTGGTAATTCTAGCAATGGGAGAAGTGCTTAGTTTTGGGTTCAATCTTGCGGTGTCCTCACCCAGTGACAAAGTAGGGGTAGCGAGGCACATATTTGTATTGTTGCCATCGAGGATAAAAAGATGGGGTTTTCATCATATTGCTTGAGTTTATCCCTCTACATCATTTCATCTTACCTAATGCGTTACTCTGTTCTTCATGAACTTAATACTCTAGATGCAGGCATGAGTCGGTCGATGTGTGAAGTAATAGTAGTAGATGCAGAATCATTTTGGTCTACTTGACACGGACGTGATGCCTATATGCATAATCATTGCCTTGGATATCTTCGTAATTATTCTCTTCTCTATCAGTTGCTCGACAGTAATTTGTTCACCCACCGTATTATTTTCCTTCATGAGAGAAGCCTCTAGTGAAACCTATGGCCCCCGGGTCTATTTTCCATATTATACTTTCAGATCTATAAACCAAAAATACCAAAAATACTTAGCTGCAATGTTTTTACTTTTCGTTTTACCAATCCTATCTATCTATCTCTATCAGATCTCATCCTTGCAAGTAACCGTGAAGGGATTGACAACCCCTTTATAGCGTTGGGTGCAAGTGTTTGATTATTTGTATAGGTACATCTATTGGGGACTTGCTTGTATCTCCTACTGGATTGATACCTTCGTTCTCAACAACTGAGGGAAATACTTATCTACTTTGCTGCATCACCCTTTCCTCTTCAAGGGAAAACCAACGCATGCTCAAGAAGTAGCAGAGATTGCGAGGTTAAAGGACCAGATGACCAGGGCCCAAGAGGAAATCAACGCGTTGAAGTCTCAGATGGATGCTGAGTCGGAGCGCCTTAGGGCGGAAGCTTTTCGCCTCAACCTGGATCAACAAACCTCATATGTAGTTCTTCGGACGAGGCATCAGACCCGTCTGCCTGATCAGTGTGAGCCCAGAAATCTTTTCAGCATGGCACGGACAGGATGGAACGCGCCTCTGACCGTGACCCGAACGGCGAAAATACTTGGGAATATCACGGCGACTCAGCATCGGCAGCCAGATCCGCCTCGCAGGAACCAGACCCCGCCGCAGCATTTTTCGACACCACCTGGTCATTATTCCAACCCGGTGGAGAACATGGTCGCAGCGGCGGTCAGACTCAACGCGCAACCCCTTGCCGAGGGAACACCCTTCGCGGAGGAAGCCCAGAATACCATTGGGTACTTGCAGACAGCGGTGGCGCAATAGGAGAAGTATACTTATGGCCGGAGTCATGTGCACTGGACCCCTATCTCGAGCCGCAATTACAGCCGGCGTATAGAGTCGCCTGCGGGCTCCAGTAGCGAGCGACGTCGGAACTCGCCCCGTGATGACCCGCCCATTGTCGATGCTCAGGCGCTTGTAGATCGAGCAAGAGCACAGCGTGAGGCGACAGCGGCCGCGGCGGCTTACCAAGAATCGCCCACAGTAGCACCTTCCGTTTCGGTAGGAGTCGGAGTAACCTCCAGAGCTGTGTGAGTGCCGTGCTTAGTGCTGGCTCTGCGAAACGAGCGCCTGCCGAAAGACATTAAGGGTCCGCGTAAGGTGCCTAATTACACTTCTGATCTGCCTCCAGAAGCCTGGATCGAAAGTTACGAGTTAGCCATGGAGATGTTGGATGTTAGTTATGCAGTCTATGCCAAGTACTTCATCATGATGCTGGAAGGACCGGCTCGTACGTGGTTGAAGGGTTTGCCACCCAACACCATTAATTCCTGGGCCGAGTTGAAGGTGAAATTCATCAAAAAAATTGGAGGAACGTGCAAGCAGCCTATGATGATTGTGGATTTGGATCATTGGGTCCTGCGTGAAGATGAGTCGGCCCACCATTGGGTCCGGCGGGTCTCAACCATTATCCACTCATCTGATAATATCACGGCAGCTCAGGCGGTTCTGATTCTGGAGAAGAATTGTCACTTTTTGCCCCTTAAGCAGAAGCTTGGATAGCTCAAGCGTTATTGCCAGGAAATGGGGGAACTCATGGCGGCTCTCACCAAATATGCAGATTCTGACAGCACAAAGGATCCTGGGTCTGATGATGAGAAATCAGCTAAGGGTAAGAAGAATGGCAACGGCAAGGGTCAGCAGCAGAACGGGGTAGGAAATAACAATCCAAGCAATGGAGGTAAGCGAAAGCATCCAGATGGCGGGTCAGATCTGGAAGCAAATACTAATACTAGGAACAACCGTGGCAAGGGGAACGGTAAACTGCCTTTCGGTAAAAATAAGCCTTTCAACATGGAAGCAATACTTAATGACCCCTGCCCGAAGCATAGCCTGCCCAATAAGCCATCCACTCATGCTTGGAAAGATTGTTGGGTTATGCGGGAATTCCGGAATTACAGCCTTAGTCAGCATCAAGGTAACGACAACGGACCGCCTGGCGGGTCAGGATCCAGCTCTCATGGATCTGGCTTCGGTGCAGGCGGCTCAGGTTTTGGTTATCAAGGTCAAGGAAACCATGGAGGTCATAATCAGCAGTCTGGCAATGGTGGTCGGTAGCAAAACAACCAGTCAGGGTATCAGAGTAACCCAAATCAGCTTAATGGAGGCCAGTATCACGTTTTTACAACAAGCCTTGATAAGCGGGATCAGAAAATGCGCAAGCGGGCAGCTAACGCAGCCATGCCGGCTCCTCCGCAGTACTTAAAATGGTCTGAACATGCAATAACTTGGAGCAGGGAGGACCACCCACCGTGTATGGATAACCCGGGGCATTTAGCCCTTGTGGTAGCTCCCCAAGTAGGAGGCTACGTGTTCACCAAGGTGCTTATGGATGGTGGCAGCAGCATCAACATCCTGTACTATGACACCTTTCGCCAGATGAACCTGGTCGACAAGGATCTCAAGCCGTCATCCACAGTTTTTCACGGTGTGGTACCCGACAAATCGGCTTATGTCGTGGTTTTGTCACGGCTGATGTCCCCGTGAAAGGACTTAGGTTCGAGGCCATCACTAAGGTGAGCGCGAAGGGGTTGATCGGAATCGAGAGACAAGAGTTACCCAGGTTCGGCCCCTCGGAAAGAGGTAAAAGCCTACGTCTTGCTTTGTGTTGTATTGATTGGGTATCGATTACAAGGGAGCGAGTTCGCTTGACCTAGCTATCGATGAGTTGTTTCGTGGCCTAAGCCGCCCAGGTAACCCGCCTTTATATACACAGGTCAAGGCCCTGGGCTTACAAGAATCCGGGCCGGGTTACACTTGATAACCGACCTCACCTCCAATTAAACATGCCTTATCTAACAAGTTGCCCCCAGCGGCTCAAGCCCGCCGGGTTACATCCTATCTTCTGGCTCTGGGCCTCCAGGCCCACTGATTAAGTTTACTCCTAAAGTTGTCATAAGTCGCCAACCGCATGACCTGGCCCCACCTGGGCGGGTCTCACCACGGGGTTATATCCCCAACATTAGGCCCCAGATTGATTTGAACCGGTTCATGTCAATCTTCAAGTCTTCTGGTTGGCGAGTCTTGCCTTCTCTGATAATCTTCATGACCCGCCGAAAAACGGGCGGTCGCTGCTTCTGACAAGCTTTTATGACCCGCCGTGATGTCATCAGTAAAATCAAAAAAGATTCCTCTGACGTCAGAGCGGATATTTCGTAATTAATATGTCCAGCCCGAAAATCGAGGCATCTTCTTAGTTTAATCATCATCGTGCTCCCTCAATTCTCAAACCGGACCGTTCGTGAGACCATTATAGCCTTATAAATAGGCACGAGGGGTTATCACTTTCATTTTTTTTCCGCCGTTGTCTTCTTCTTCTTCCTCCAAACGCCCGCGCCGCCGAAGCCAGCTGCGCCGCTCGGTCCTCGCCGTCTTCAACAACACCGGCCGCTGCATCAACCTGAAATGATCCAGAGCTCCCGCGCATTCGCTGCACTCTTAAGGTTCTAACTCTGCCCCCTGTCAGATCTGCATTAGTGTTTCTTTCGAATCCATGGAGTTCTTCGGTGTTCATCATGATTCGCGGGAGCGCTCTTCACCGATTGGATGAAAACACCTTTTAAAGCCTCGCAAAGCTGCCGAAATCACGCGGCCGCTCGCTCCATCCTTAGCCGCACTCATTATAGATCTGCAGCTTGTTGTAATTTGAATAATGGACATCTGTTCTTCCATCGGTCCTTCTAGGGCTAGAATATTTTTCTTTTTCCCTCGCCTATAGATCTTGAATCCATAGCTGGAGTTGCAGAATCGGTTTCCCAACACTTAGTAATTTTTCAATCTGCGTTGATAAACTTGTCCTGCCGTGAAAACTGCCGGCTTACTCTGTTTCACCGCGAGTAATTTCGGCGACTCATAAGTTTACATTGACCCGCCGAACGCTGTCACCATTTCCAGTCGTAATGATCTTAGTCAGAATGTATTTTTAACCCGCCGAATATGTATGTCTTCTCGCAGTTTCCTAAGCCGCCACCATGTCAAAAACTCTGTCCACTTGCAACTGGGTAAAGTCCGGAGTGACCGAAGAGTCACTCAGAGAGTTTGTCACCATGGCGGTCCTGCCGGCTCAGGAGATTATCCACTGGCGGGTTCCAGGTAATGAGACCACCCCTAAACCCAAAGATGGGGAGGTCATTATCTTTACATATCACCTTCTTCGGGGCTTTTCCCTGCCTGGGTCAAAGTTTTTCCGGGATGTCTTACACGCATTCAAGCTGCACCCCAAGACATTGGCCCAAATTATATGACCAACATGTGTCAATTCCAAACCTTCTGTGAAGCCTACCTTCAGGAGGAGCCATCTTTTGACCTTTTCAAGGAATACTTCTATATCAACCGCCAGACAGAGATGGCAGACGGGTTATGCCTTGAGCTCTGGGGTGTTACTCTTCAGAGGAGGAGGGACGTACTCTTCCCAGCGGTGACTCTGCCAAGTCACCCGAAGGAGTGGAATAAGACTTGGTTCTATTGCCAAGACACTTTTCCAGAGGGGGAGAACCCACTGCCGGGTTACCGTTCTTACCGGCTTAGCACAGATACAGAACTTCCAGACCGGATGTCAGCCGCCAGACGTGCTCAATATGCCTCCACCTTCTCAAAATTCAGGGCCCTGTTGGCCAATGGGTTGACGGGTGTCGACCTGACCCGCTGCTGGGTCTCCTGGAGGATTCTGCCGCTAAGCCGCCGAAACGCTTTGATGTGTCAGTATACTGGTAAAGTAGATGACCCTCAACGCTTCAATCAGACCCCCTTAAAGGATCAAGACCTTAACACCATCGTCAAATCTTTGATGGGGGAATCATTAGCCGCCTGCAGCAAGACTAGCTTGAGCCCCTTCTCTGCACTTAACCCGGCTTTGGATGTAAGTTGTTTCATCCTAGCCCTCATCCAATCTTTTAATGTTATACTTTACATACTTTATTAAACCTTTTTCTACCAATATGCTTTGTCATACATAGGCCGGCTCTTCCTTCTGGAAAAAACTGTTGCCCCCGACTCTCAAGAAGAAGAGCAAAGTCCCAAAGGCATCAAAGACTAAGGTGCCGACCCGCAAGAGGAAACAGTCAACAGAAGAGCTATTTGACTTAGATGACTCAGAGGTAGAACTTGACTCCCTTGGCCTTCTCTTTATGCAACTTATTGACGGCGATCACTCACAGGAAGAAGCTGAAACAAGACATGCCGACGTTGCCGAGGTAACCATTGTCTCCTCTGACTCGGATCTTTCACCAATAAAGAGAGTACAGCGGGCTGTACGGAAGGTAAAGAGTTCCCGTCCTTTTGCTTACTTGAGTCATAACTTTCTTTTGAAGAAACAGCAAGACGATAGCAGACGTCAGACCCGGAGCGCCGGCTCTGGAGACCTTTTAACCGGCTTACCTAATGAGCCAGCCCCTCGAAAACAGCGCACCGAGGTACTTCCTTGTCTTAAACTTATCTTGTTTGTACATTATCCTTGCAGCTTATTGACTGTTTAACAATGTTAAATTTGTCCAGGACTCGCCTCCTTCTTCTGGCGATTCAACTGCCTCGAAGCTGCCTCCTCTTATTATTAACCCGGGGTAAGCATTTCTATATCTCGAAATGTGTTTAATATCTCATACCTTATCATGATATATCCAACCTTGCCTTTGATCACAGGGCTCAAGCCAAACGAACGAAAGGGGCCGGGTCATCCGCAATTCCTGACGTCCAAGAGCCGGAGATCCCAACGCCCAATATTCCTGACTCTCATATTGAGCCTTCTGAGGCTGCCAAAGACGACCCTGAAGAAGCTCCTCCTCAGGCCGAGCCGGCTGCTATGGACATTGAAACTCCTGAACTCCACCCAGAATCTGCTCATAAGCCGCCCAGTCCCCGGCCGTCAACTGACCACATGGCTTCTCAGGAAGAGGTCATTGTTACCGGGGCGGCTTACAAACCTCCAGCTCCTTCACATGCGCTGTCAAAGCATATTAAGGAAGACGAGGCGGCTCCCTCCAAGGAAGAGAAGACTCCCTCTGATCTTTCAAATTTGTATAAACTTACTATTGATGAACTACATTCCGGCTATCTGAGCCGTCTGTTTGCCAGCCGAGACATGGAAGCCAGCCTGGTCGCCAAGATGAAGACAAAACATGAGGTACTTCACCTCCCTTGCCTCTTCATGTATATACTTATGTAGCCCCCAAGAACCGGTTGAACTGTCAGAAGGTTGGCCGGGTCTTGCATTAATTTGACAACTTTTTTGAAGAATCATCAGCATGTGAAACATGTACTGAAAGCTAAGTGTAGCCCCCAAGGGCCGGGTCATTAAATCAATAATGAGCCGGCACTCAATCATAGTGTAAGAGCCATTTGTAGCCCCAAGGGCCGGCTCATTACTTAAGTAATGAGCCGGCTCTATGAGAAAGAGCTAAGACAAAATAAGAGCCAAATGTAGCCCCCAAGGGCCGGGTCATTACCTAAGTAATGAGCCAGCACTCAATCATTAGAGCAAGTACCGATCGTAGCCCCCAAGGGCCGGGTCATTACCTAAGTAATGAGCCGGTACTCAATCATAGATCAAGCACCGATCGTAGCCCCCGAGGGCCGGGTCATTACCGAAGTAATGAGCCGGTTCTATAAAAAAGAACTGAGACACATTAGCCCCCAAGTGTCAAGTAAATTGCTTGCAATCTGCTTGAAACTTGTAATCATTATATCAAATTTTGACATAAATTGTGTGAGCCGGTCTGGCGGCTTAAAACTGACAACTTTGCTCTGTCATGACCTGTCCTATGCAAGAATCTTTGAACGCCGCTGAGTTGATCGTGACAGACCTGAAGAAGAGCCTTGCACAACAACAGAAAGGCCGAGCAGAGACGGAAGAAAAGTGGCGGCTCTGCTCCATAGAGCTTGAGAAGATGAAGACAGAGTTTGAAACTTTCAAGCAGACTGCTGAATCAAGCCAAGCCGCCCTGGCCAAGCATGCTGAAGACGCAGAGGGCCGGCTCAAAACGGTGACTGGTGAGCTGAACACTCTGAAGGGCCAAATAAACCATATGATTGGAGCTGTGTTTGGTAAGTACCTTTAACCGTCAACTATATTCAAATACTGCTCAATATTCTTCCCCGTTGGCTTATAATTTTTTTTGACTTGCCTGTAGGTGAACGGAGCTGCCAACTGTCCAACAACAGCCTGCTGCAGCTCAAGGCTTTGTACTCTTTAACAGAACAACTGTATGTCGGGTCTCTAATCACCATCAAGGCCGTCATGTCTGAGAGGGGTATCCCAAAGTTCATGAAGGGCGTACTGGAAACCATGTCGACTATCCCAATGCAGCTTCAAGAATTAAAGAGATCAGCCGCCCGTAAGGGCACAATTGCTGCTTTAAGTCGGTCACTGGCTTATGCCCCGGAGCTTAACCCGTATGAGATGATGGACGGCTTCCCTCAACTGAAGGACGATGGCTCGGAGTTTATGGAAGAAGACTACTCTCGTTGTCATAAGGCGTCTCGGATCCTGGCAAGCCAGGTAGCCGCAGAAGCTGATCTATTAGTATACCAGGCGGCTTACTCTGAAGATAACAAGCGGATTCGAGGGCCTAATTTTGAAGCGAAGAGCCAGATTCCTCAATGCCGTAAGCACCTCTTCGCTCCTGATGTTGACCCGTCTCCAATCATGCACGATGAAGCTATGTTTGAAGCTTTGACCAATTGCAATTGGGATGTGGACAACCTCCAGATCGAAGAAACCGAAGACCCGGCGCAGGATGACCCGGCGGCAAAGAAGAACTTTGCATCATGTAACCCGGCCTTGTTTAATTCGCCGGGTTAAAATTTGTTGAAAAAACTTGAAGTCTGCAATGCTTGGGGCTTTTGGATAGCCTTGTAATTGTCATAGAAAACTCTTAACTGCCTGCTCTTGCACTTTTGATGTCATGTTTTTAAGCTCTGCTAGCGACTTAGCAAACTCATATGTTAGATATATAATCCTTTGACTGCCTTGTCGTACCAGGTGGGTTATACTCCATGAACTAAGCCGGAAATTTTCGAAGACTTAGAATCTTATCATGAAAGTACCTGCAACAACAAGCAATTTGAACGTCTTATCCTATAAGCCGGCTTTAAAGGCACGGCAGGACAAGAGAACTCTCGCTTTTTTTTATAAAAATATTTTGTCTCCGAAGAAACTAGGCGGAAAGCCTGAAAACTTGTAAACCGGGCCTCACGTGACATAAATCCGTCGTTTAAACCTTAGCAAGTTCAGGGTCTTTAAAAGATTGACATTGCTAAGAGTATGAACAGGCCACATAGTGGAGGGGTTACGGTAAACAAGACGAGTTTGTCCTCGCTCACTGTAAGCCGGCTCTCTCGTGACAAAAGCCGCCGTTTAAACCTTGACAAGTTCAGGGTCTTCGTGCGAGAATAATTTAAAAAAGTTTAGGGTCTCTTATCAAGAATAACTGTCAAGAGTTCGGCGGGTCACATGGCGGAGTAGCAAGTTGCAAATAGGCAGGTTCAACTCGGATATGGCGTAAAGCCTGGCCAAGAGGGTAAGTAAGCTAAACCCATAGGGTTGGAAGCCCCCAAGTGACCTAATTAAGGATCAACTCCTTTGTATGACACTTTCAATGTGGAGAAAACGGCAGAGGCCCCTAATCATGGGGATGCCAACTTTATTAGATCATAAAAGATGGTTTATACAATGACAGGAATATGTACACTGATGAGAGCCGACTGGCGGCTTAAGTATAGTATGGCCGAAGGTGAGCAATATTCCATGGCCTCTTGGTCTCCTCACCAGAAGTGCGAGACTTGTCACTCTCCCGTATATCCATGAGATAGTAAGAGCCATTGTTGAGATTTCTGCTGATCACAAATGGCTCTTCCCAGGGAGGTGACAACTTATGCATATCTGACTGGTCTTGAATCAGTCGGAGTACTAAGTCGCCTTCTTTGAACGTCCGGGTCTTGACCCCGCAGCTATGATAGCGACGCAGGTCTTGCTGATAAATCACCGATCGAGCTGCTGCAAGATCCCGCTCTTTGTCCAAGGCATACAAAGCATCCTGACGCGCCGCCTCATGATCAGTTTCTACGTAAGCCGCCACTCTGGGCGAGTCATGACAAATATCACTGGGGAGAACAGCTTCTGCGCCATAAATCATAAAGAAAGACGTATAGACTATAGACCTGTTGGGGGTGGTTCTTATGCTCCAAAGAACAGACGGCAACTCCTCCACCCAACAACCCGGCGTGCGCTCCAAAGGGACCATAAGCCGGGGTTTTATACCTCTCAAAATTTCCTGGTTAGCACGCTCAGCTTGACCATTAGACTGTGGGTGAGCTATCGAAGATACATCAAGACGGATATGCTCCTCATCATAGAACTCCTTCATAGCCCACTTGGACAGATTTGTACCATTATCAGTGATGATACTATGTGGATAGCCAAAACGAAAGATCAGTTTTTTGATGAACTGAACTGTTGTTGCTGCATCGCACTTGCTGACCGGCTCAGCCTCAACCCACTTAGTAAACTTGTCAACCGCCACCAAGAGGTGGGTCTTCTAGTCCTTAGACCTCTTAAAAGGTCCCACCATATCAAGCCCCCAGACTGCAAACGGCCAGGTGATTGGAATCATCTGTAGTTCTTGCGCCGGCACATGGGCATCATCGCCCGAATTTTTGACACCCGCCGCATTTAGTGACCAAATCCTCCGCATCTTTATGAGCTGTTAACTAGTAAAACCCGTGTCGAAAGGCCTTGGCCACCAACGATTTTGACCCGGCATGATGACCACAATCGCCAGCATGAATTTCTTGTATGATCTCACGGCCCTCATCAGGAGAAACACAGCACAGGAAAACACCAGTCACACTGCATCGATGTAACTCGCCGTTGACAATAGTCATAGACTTAGACCGCCTTGTGATCTGCCGCGCCAGAGTCTCGTCTTGAGGTAACTCACCGTGAGTCAGGTACGTCAGATAAGGCAGCGTCCAGTCAGGTATAGCGCGAAGAGCCGCCACCAATTGCTCCTCCGGGTCAGATATAGCTAAATCCTCCTCCGACGGTAACTTAACCGACGGGTGATGCAACACATCCAAGAACACATTAGGCGGCACCGGCTTACGCTGAGACCCCAACCTTGACAAAGCATCAGCCGCCTCATTCTTCCAGCGGTCAATAAGATCCACCTGATAACCTTTAAAGTGGCCGGCAATAACATCAACCGCCTGACGATAAGCCGCCATACGAGGGTCCTTAGAATCCCACGTGCCAGAGACTTGTTGAGCCACCAGGTCTGAGTCGCCAAGACATCTGACCCGGCTCAAGTTCATCTCCTTGGCAACCCGGAGCCCATGAAGCAAAGCCTCGTACTCTGCTGCATTGTTAGTACAAGGAAACATTAGCCTTAAAACATAACAGAACTTGTCACCTCGCGGGGAAGTTAAAACAACTCCAGCCCCCGAGCCTTCCAATTGCCTGGATCCATAGAAGTGAATCGCCCAATAAGTGCTGTCCGACTTCTCCTTAGGAATTTGACATTCCGTCCAATCATTGATAAAATCCACCAGGGCTTGAGATTTGATAGCCGTCCGGGGCACATACTTCAGATTGAGCGGCCCAAGCTCAATTGCCCACTTAGCAATCCTTCCAGTGGCTTCTCTGTTTTGAATTATATCTCCCAAAGGAGCAGAACTAACCACTCTGATCGGGTGACCAAGGAAATAATGCTTCAGCTTGCGATTGGCCATGAACACCCCAAGCACCAGTTTTTGCCAATGAGGGTATCTTTGCTTAGACTCCATCAGGACCTCACTGACATAATAAACCGGACGCTGGACTGGGTACTCCTTACTCGCCTCCTTGCGCTCTACCACAACTGCAGAACTGACAGCCTTGTTATTAGCCGCCACATATAAGAGCAGAGGTTCCTTTTCCACGGGAGCGGCCAGAACAGGCGGCTCATCCAATTGTTTTTTGAGCGCCTCAAACGCCTCATTAGCCGCATCACTCCAAACGAAATCGTCTGTTTTCTCCATCATCTGATATAGAGGAATAGCCTTTTCACCCAGGCGGCTTATGAACCGGCTTAATGCAGCAATACGACCCGCCAGGCGCTGAACATCATTGATGCACGCCGGCTTAGACAAGGAAGTAATAGCCTTTATCTTGTCCGGGTTAGCTTCAATGCCACGCTCAGAGACTAAAAATCCCAAGAGCTTGCCTGCAGGTACACCGAAGACACATTTTTCCGGGTTAAGCATCATCTTGTAAACCCGCAAATTGTCAAAGGTTTCCTTCAAATCAGCCAGCAGGGTTTCCTTCTTCCTTGACTTAACCACAATATCGTCCACATAAGCATGAACATTGCGTCCGATTTGACCATGAAGACGGTTCTGCACACAACGCTGGTAAGTCGCCTGGGCACTCTTGAGCCCAAAAGGCATTGACACATAGTAGAAAGCACCAAAAGGCGTAATGAAAGACGTCTTCTCTTGGTCTTTAACTGCCATCTTGATCTGATGATAACCTGAATAAGCATCTACGAAACACAGACTCTCACATCCCGCTGTCGCATCAATGATTTGATCAATACAGGGGAGAGCAAACGGGTCAATCGGACACGCCTTCTTAAGATCCGTGTAATCCACGCACATACGCCACGTGCCGTTCTTCTTGAGTACCAACACCGGGTTAGCGAGCCACTCTGGGTGAAAAACTTCAACGATGAACCCTGCTGCCAAGAGCCGGGCCACCTCTTCTCCAATAGCCTTACGCCTCTCCTCATTAAATCGATGGAGGAACTGCTTGACCGGCTTAAATTTAGGATCCACATTAAGGTGGTGCTCAGCGAATTCTCTCGATACACCCGGCATGTCAGAAGGCTTCCATGCAAAGATGTCCCGATTCTCACGGATGAATTCGATGAGCGCGCTTTCCTATTTGGGATCCATATTGGCCCCAATAGTGAACTGCTGTGATGAGTCACCAGGCGTAAAGTCCACTAGCTTGGTATCTTCTGCCACAAACTTGAGGGGCGGCTGAGATTCGGTATTAGGCTTCTTCATTGGAGTCATATCTTCCAGGTCAACATTTTGTTTATAAAACTTGAGCTCCGCCTCAGTGCAACTCGACTCCACGTATGCTGCATTACCTTCCTCACACTCAAGAGCCGTCTTCCGATCACCATGCACAGTAATCGTCCCATTTAACCCGGGCATCTTGAGCTGTAAGTAAACATAGCAAGGTCTAGCCATGAAGTTGGCGTAAGTCGGCCGTCCAAACAGAGCATGATATGGGCTCTTGATTTTAACCACTTCGAACCACAAAGATTCCACCCTGTAGTTGAATTCATCACCAAAAGCTACATCCAAAGATATCTTTCCCACTGGATAAGCCGACTTGCCGGGCACCACGCCATGAAAAACTGTTGAAGAGGGCTTAAGATCCTTATCAACCAAATTCATCCGGTGAAAAGTGTCGTAATACAGGATGTTGATACTGCTGCCACCATCCATAAGCACCTTGGTGAACACGTAGCCTCCAACTTGGGGAGCCACTACCAAAGCCAATTGACCTGGGTTATCAACGCGCGGCGGGTGATCCTCAATGCTCCATGATATGTCATACTCAGACCACTTCAAATACTGCGGGAGAGCCAGCATGGCCGCATTATCCGCCCGCTTGCGCACCTTCCGATCTCGCTTATCGACGCTAGTTGTAAAAACATGGTACTGCCCTCCATAAAGCTGTTTGGGATTACTCTGATACCCGGACTAGTTATTTTGTTGCTGACCTCCACCGCCAGACTATTGATTATTACCTCCATGGTTTCCTTGACCCTGATGGCTAGAGCTTGAGCTGCCTGGGCCAAAGCCAGACCCGGAAGGACCGGATCCTGACCCGCCGGATGGTCCGCCGCCGCCTCCTTGATGCTGGTTAGTGTTGTAGTTTTGATACTCACGCATAATCCAACAATCCCTCCAAGCATGAGTAGCCGGCTGATCCAGAAGGCTATGTTTCGGGCAAGGAGCATTCAGTATCGCCTCCATGTCAGCAGGTTTGCATTTAAAAGGCGGCTTGCCATTCCCCTTGCCATGGTTATTCCCAGTATTGGTGTTGGCCACTAGATCTGACCCGCCGTCCTGGTGTTTCCGCTTTCCGCCGTTGCCATTATTGCCGTTTCCTCCCCCGTTCTGTGGTTGACCCTTGCTATTGTTATTCTTCTTACCCTAGGCCGATTTCTCATCATCGGAGCTAGGGTCCTTCGTGTTATCAGAGTCTGCATACTTGGTGAGAGCTGCCATGAGTTCCCCCATGTCTTGGCATGAACGTTTGAGCCGGCCAAGCTTCTGCTTCAAGGGTGTAAAGTGGCAATTCTTCTCCAGAATCAAAACCGCTTGAGCCGCCGTAATGTTATTAGAAGAGTGGATGATGGTTGAGACCCGCCGGACCCAGTGATGAGCCGACTCGTCCTCACGCTGCACGCAATGATCCAAATCCACAATTGTCATGGGCTGCTGATGAAGCATATGAGGCAACCTCAATTCCATTTTTTTGTAGTTTTCTTTTATAAAACCAAACTAGTAATAAAATAAGAAACTAAAAGATTCAATTGCAAGATCTAAAGATATACCTTCAAGCACTCACCTCCCCGGCAATGGCGCCAGAAAAGAGTTTGATGTCTACTACGCAACCTTCTTCTTGTAGACTCGTGTTGGGCCTCCAAGCGCAGAGTTTTGTAGGACAGTAGCAAATTTCCCTCAAGTGGATGACCTAAGGTTTATCAATCCGTGGGAGGCGTAGGATGAAGATGGTCTCTCTCAAACAACCCTGCAACCAAATAACAAAGAGTCTCTTGTGTCCCCAACACACCCAATACGATGGTAAATTGTATAGGTGCACTAGTTCGGCAAAGAGATGGTGATACAAGTGTAATATGGATGGTAGATATAGGTTTATGTAATCTGAAAATATAAAAACAGCAAGGTAGCAAGTAACAAAAGTGAGCAAAAACGGTATTGCAATGCTTGAAAACAAGCCCTAGGGTTCATACTTTCACTAGTGCAAGTTCTCTCAACAATACTGACATAGTTGAATCATATGTAAATCCCTCACGTGCGACAAAGAGTTCACTCCAAAGTCACAAATAGCGGAGAACAAACGAAGAAATTATTGTAGGGTACGAAACCACCTCAAAGATATATTTTCCGATCAATCATATGAGCTATCCCTATAAGTGTCACGAACAGCCCTAGAGTTCGTACTAAAATAACACCTTAAGATACACATCAACCAAAACCCTAATGTCACCTAGATACTCCAATGTCACCACGAGTACCCATGGGCTTGATTATACGATATGCATCACACAATTTCAGATTCATCATGTTCAATCCAACACAAAGAACTTCAAAGAGTGCCCCAAAGTTTCTACCGGAGAGTCAAGACGAAAACGTTTACCAACCCCTATGCATAGATTCCCAAGGTCACGGAACCCACAAGTTGATCACCAAAACATACATCAAGTGGATCAATAGAACATCCCATTGTCACCACAGATATCCCATCGCAAGACATACATCAAGTGTTCTCAAATCCTTAAAGACTCAATCCGATAAGAAAACTTGAAAGGGAAAACTCAATTCATCACAAGAAGATAGAGAGGGGAAAACTCCATATGATTCATCTATATTAATAAAGCTCGCGGTACATCAAGATCGTGTCATCTCAAGAACACGAGAGAGAGAGAGATCAAACACATAGCTACTGGTACATACCCTCAGCCCCGAGGGTGAACTACTCCCTCCTCGTCATGGAGACCGCCGGGATGATGAAGACGGCCTCCGGTTATGGTTTCCCCCTCCGACAGGGTGCCGGAACGGGCTCCCGATTGGTTTTTCGTGGCTCTGGAGGCTTGCGGCGGCGAAACTACCGATCTAGGTTTCTTTTCGGAGGTTTCTGTATTTATAGGAGTTTTTGGCGTTGGTCCCATGTCCAGAAGGTTCCCGAGGAAGTCACAAGCCAGGGGGGCGCGCCCTAGGGGGGGGCGCCCCCTAGGCTTGTGGCCTCCTCGGCCTTCCTCTCCGGTGACTTTTCACTCCAGTATTTTTTATATTTTCCAAAAATATTCTCCGTAAATTTTCAGCTCATTCCGAGAACTTTTACTTCTGCACAAAAACAACACCACGGTAGTTTTGATGAAAACAGCGTCAGTCCGGGTTAGTTCTAATAAAATCATACCAAAATCATATGGAATTATTGTAAACATGGCATGAATACTTCATAAATTATAGATACGTTGGAGACGTATCAGCTGCTTGCATGTTCCCTGGAAATTCTTGATGAACATAGCCTTTAACTCGGCCCAGGAATTAATGGTGTTGGGTGGTAAACCCTTCAACCACGTGCGAGCCGGCCCTTCCAGCATCATGATGAAATACTTGGCACATACTGCATCGGTAACATCTAACATCTCCATGGCTAGCTCATAGCTTTCAATCCAAGCTTCTGGAGGCAGGTCTGCAGTATAATTGGGCACCTTGCGAGGACCTTTAAAGTCCTTCGACAGACGCTCATTCCGCAAAGCCGGCACTAAGCACGGCACTCCCACAGCCCTGGAGGTTACTCCGGCTCCTACGGAAACGGTAGGTGCGACTGTGGGTTCTTGATAAGCCGCCGCAGTTGCCAGAGCCGCTTCCTCTCGCTGTGCTCTTGCCCAATCCACCAGCGCCTAAGCATCAAGAGCCGGTCGATCATCTCGCGGAGGGTTTCGATGTCGATCACTACTGGAAACCGCCGGCGACTCATAACGCCGGCTGTAGCTGCGGCTGGGGATGGGGGTTGAGTGCACGTGACTCCGGCTATAAGTATATTTCTCCTGTTGGGACACCGCCGTCTGCAGGTATCCAATGGTGTTCCGCACTTCCTCTGCGAAAGGCGCTTCATCAGGGATGGTGATTGTACCAAGCCTGGTTGCCGCTGCCACCATGTTCTCCGCCGGGTTAGAATAATGACCCGGCGGCGTCGGAAAAGACTATGGTGGGGTCTAGTTCTGGCGGGGCGGGTCAGGCTATCGATGCTGGACCGCCGCCCGGCTCCCAGGTACTTCCGCCGTCCGGGTCATGGTCAGGGGTGCATTCTGTCCCGTCCCTGGCATGTTGAAAAGATTTCTGGCTTCATATTGATCCGGCAAACGGGATTGATGCCTCATCCAGTGAACCGCCACTACAGACTGCTGCTCTAACTCAAGGAGAAAAGCATCCGCCCTAAGGCGCTCCGCCTCAGCATCCATCTGAGCATTCAGCGCATTGATTTCCTGTTGGACTCCGGCCATCTGGTTCTTCAACCTCGTGATCTCCGTGTTACGGGCCGCTTGGTTTTCAGCAGTGACCTCGGTTTCCATCAGAGTTGTAAGCTCATTCATCAGATCCAGAAGAACTTGAGCCGGCAGCCTGCCACCTCCAGACCCGGACGCACCAGCGGCTGTGCTACTAGGGGCCGGTGCTGAACCCGCCATGAAGACAGCAGCGCGGTTCGGTGGCTCATAGTCTTCTGGCTCATGATACTCTGGCTCGGGGTAATCCTCGACGTAGCCCCCAAGCCCGCCGTTATGAAGCTGGTAGATTGATTCCGTCTCTCCGCTCAAGGATCCATCCTCTAAGCAGATGAGGATTTCTTCCCGTGACATGGAACCTTCAAGCTCCGTGCCTTGGGTAAAGCCGACGAAGACATGCTTCCCGCCCGGGTTAACACGGGCGGGTTGCACGCGTCGGGCCGGCTAGACGAGGTCGGTGAAGATGTCCCGCCTGGGTTTAGATCCGCCGATCTTGCCGATGAAGATGTGAATTCCACTGAAGGGGACCCGGTGCCCGTACTCGATTGCATCGGCCTCGGGGCCCCAGCCGGCGTCGTCGATGTAGAGCTTGCCGCAGTGACTCTTGGTCATCCTGCCAACGGCGTATCCCTCAATCCCTGGGAGAGAGCCCTTCGAGAACTCCACACCACCGAGCGCTAGCCCCACGGTGGGCGCCAACTATCATGGTTTTGTCACGGCAGATGTCCCCGTGAAAGGACTTAGGTTCGAGGCCATCGCTAAGGTGAGCTCGAAGGGGTTGATCGGAATATAGAGACAAGAGTTACCCTAGTTCGCCCCCTCGGAAAGAGGTAAAAGCCTACGTCCTGCTTTGTGTTGTATTGATTGGGTATCGATTACAAGGGAGCGAGTTCGCTTGACCTAGCTATCGATGAGTTGTTTCATGGCCTAAACCGCCCAGGTAACCCGCCTTTATATACATAGGTCAAGGCCCTGGGCTTACAAGAATCCGGGCCGGGTTACACTTGATAACCGACCTCACCTCTAATTATACATGCCTTATCTAACAAGTCGCCGCCGGGTTACGTCCTGTCTTCTGGCTCTGGGCCTCCAGGCCCACTGATTAAGTTTACTCCTGAAGTTGTCGTAAGTCACCAACCGCATGACCCGGCCCCACCTGGGCGGGTCTCACCACGGGGTTATATCCCCAACAGCTTATCCAGTTGGAAAAATTGCCTTGGAGGTAGTTTTTGGCGATGAGTTCAACTACATGGTAGAGACCTTATGGTTTGAGGTGGTTAAAATCAAGAGCCCGTATCACGCCCTGTTTGGACGGCCGGCTTATGCCAAGTTCATGGCTAGGCCTTGTTATGCTTACTTGCGGCTCAAGATGCCTGGATTGAATGGAACGATTACAGTGCATGGTGATCGGAAGATTGCTCTTGAGTGCGAGGAAGGTGATGCTGCATATGCGGAGTCAAGTTGTGCTGAGGAAGAGCTTAAGTTTTATAAGGACAATGTTGACCCGGCAGATTTGACTCCGCTGAAGAAACCCAGCACAGAATCCGACCCACCCCTGAAGTTTGTGGTAGAAGATACCAAGTTGGTGGATTTTGCTCTTGGCGACTCATCGCAGTAGTTCACTATTGGGGCCAATATGGATCCCAAATAGGAAAGCGCGCTCATCGAATTCATCCATGAGAATCGTGACATCTTTGCATGGAAACCTTCTGACATGCTGGGTGTACCGAGAGAATTTGCTGAGAACCACCTTAATGTGGATCCTAAGTTTAAACCAGTGAAACAGTCCCTCCGTCATTTCAATGAAGAGAGGCATAAGGCTATCGGAGAGGAGGTAGCCCGGCTCTTGGCAGCAGTGTTTATCGTGGAAGTTTTTCATCCGGAGTGGTTGGCCAACCCCGTGCTTGTTCTTAAGAAGAATGACACGTGGCGCATGTGTGTAGATTACACAGACCTCAACAAGGCATGTCCGGTTGACCCATTTGCTCTCCCCCGTATCGACCAAATCATTGATGCAACGGCGGGTTGTGAGAGCTTATGCTTCCTGGATGCTTACTCGGGTTATCATCAGATCAAGATGACAGTCAAAGACCAAGAGAAGACATCCTTCATCACGCCTTTTGGAGCTTTCTGCTATGTGTCTATGCCTTTTGGACTCAAAAGCGCGCAAGCGACTTATCAGCGCTGTGTGCAGAACTGTCTTCATGGTCAAATTGGGTGCAATGTTCATGCTTATGTGGATGATATTGTGGTCAAGTCAAGGAAGAAGGAGACTCTGTTGGATGATCTGAAGGAAACTTTTGATAACCTACGGGTTTACAAGATGATGCTTAACCTGGCTAAGTGTGTGTTTGGTGTGCCCGCAGGCAAGCTCCTGGGATTTTTGGTCTCAGAGCGGGGCATTGAGGCTAACCCGGATAAAATAAAGGCTATCACCTCTTTGTCTAAGCCGGCGTGTATTAATGATGTCCAGCACTTGGCGGGTCGTATTGCCGCTCTAAGCCGTTTCATAAGCCGCCTGGGTGAGAAAGCTATTCCTTTGTATCAGATGATGAAGAAGACAGACGACTTTGTCTGGAGCGATGCTGCCAATGATGCGTTTGAGGCTCTCAAGAAGCAGTTGGTTGAGCCGCCTGTCTTGGCTGCTCCCGTGGAGAAAGAGCCTTTGCTCCTGTACGTGGCGGCTAATAATAGAGCCGTCAGTGCTGCAGTCGTGGTGGAGCGCAAGGAGGCGGGTAAGGAGTACCCAGTCCAGCGGCCGGTTTACTATGTCAGCGAGGTTTTGACAGAATCCAAGCAAAGATACCCGCACGGTAGGAAACTCACAACATGGCAATAAAATATATGAGATTAGGACTTAGTGAAAATAACAGTTTTTAGCAGAGCAGTTTTTCACGAAGGCATATTGGCAACAATAAAACTATATGCTACAGGGCATATTATGGCATGAAAATTCTACAGCATGGTAGAGTACATGATGCACTACAACTCATTCCATGGTGGCAAGGTCTAATTATGCATAGAATCATGGCTAGCGTCATCACAACATGGCATTATGAAGAAAACATATTACCAGACTTAGTGAAAATAACAGGGAGCAACAGCAGTAGTTTTTAACGGAATGGCATGTTGGACAATAGCAATAAATATGATTCAATTCCTATATATGGTAACAAAAGACACAACCTGGTAGACAACAACATGCTTAACAAAAGACTCCTTTGGAGCAACCACAAAAGACTCCTAGATCAATAGCAAATCACATGGCAACATGGCAACAAAATAACAGTTTTTCAGACTTAGAAATATTTTGGACCCTCAAAACAGCATTATTTTATAGCATGTTGGCAACAAGAAAATAACACCTACACATGGATTTCTATAGCGACCGAAAACACCAGGGCCTAGCACACATGTCCAAGGGCATATCTCATGTTCAAAATTATTTCATATCATGCATGGATTAATTCACACAAAATAAACAAAATGGCATCATAGCAAAAATGACATGCACACGAATTTCTCAAAAGACAAAATTAAATGCACAGTTAAATTCCATGGATTTTTCTACCCCGAAAACATATATAATATGTGGGTTTTTGCATTAAAAAATGACGCAACAATTACGCATGATTATGGCATAAACCATTTTAGCAAGTTATGTATGCAACTTAAATGTAAACACCACATCAAACATTTTTAGCATGCATGAAAAAGCGATACAATTAATCTACACATTTTTCATATATGGTTTGATTAAATCCGGATGCACGCCTAAATATTTATGTGCAATGCAAATCATGACAATTATGCAAATTAATAGAAAATGGCATGTTGAACATTTTTAACATGGTTGAAAGTTGGATATTACTCCCTCCGTTCCTTTATGTAAGGTGTATTATTTTCGGCATGGTGACCAAGGCACATAATTATAGACATGTTAAGACTAAATTACCCTTGGCAAATTGATTGGTTAGTGGAAAGTGAATCATTTAGTCCAGAAAAATATGAGATACATGCAATCGACAAAGAGATAGTTTCCTTCTTTTGCTATAAGGAGAGATACACACAATCAGAAAAGAGATACTTTCCTTTTTTTTGGAAGGCTAACAAGGGAATTATGGGGAATTAGAAGAAATGCACCTTACATTCTGGAATTTTATCAAAAAACAAATACACCTTATATAGAGGAACGGAGGGAGTATTACACCACAAAATTCTGAACATTTTTCATATCTAAAGTTTTTACATACGATGCACGGTTATGTAATTATGATCAATGCAAAATGATGGTTTTTTCCTGAAATTGCAAAACACTGGATAATTGCTAAATTCATACCGCGAAAACAAGCAATGCGGGCTGAATCTGCACGTACATGGGCTAAATAGACATGGGCGACACATAGTAACATGGCACTCGGCCGATGAATAGAGGGGCATCGCTCACCATAGGCCTTGGGCCGGTCGGTGGTGAGGTAGGCCAAGGAGAGGGGAGGCGATCCGGGCCGGCTTGGTCGCTGGGCCCACGAGGTGCTGGAGGCGGCCAATCCGCTCGTCTCTCCCGTCCCGAGCGGGATCGAGGCAGAGGGTCACGGAAGCGGCAGCCGGCGGCGCTGCAGGGCTCCGGCGGCGGAGACGAGGTGGGGTCGGCGCTGGCAGGGATGAACGGATCCGGCCGGGATCTAGGCGGCGGCAAGGCCCCATGCCAGCGGCGAGGCGGAGCAGGAGCGGGGCGAGCGGGGCCTCCGAGCGCGGGTGAAGTGGCGGCAGGGCGCGATGGTCCGGCGGCGACGGAGGGCACCAGCGTGGCGGCGCGGCGACGGGGTCCAGTCGGAGGTGAAGGCGGCGGGGTCCGTCGGGGTAGCCATGGGAGCTCGGGGCCGAGAGGCGGAGCTCGGGGCATGTGCGAGCTGCGGCGTACGGGCGGCGACGGCCGGATCCGGGCCCGGGCGGGCCAAATCTGGGCCTGGTGGGCCTGGTGCGGGAGGAGGGGCTACGGCGGCTGGAGGAGAGAGGAGGCTACGCGGTTTTTGAGGCGACGCTAGGGTTTTCCTAATTAGGAGGGATGGCCCTTCCTTTTATAGTAGGGATTTAGGGTTAGGGGGATTTTAGTCCGATTTTCGACCCTCCGATCAAAATCGGACGGCTCCGGCGATGGCTAGGCACTAGGTGGGTCTAGATGGGCTCTATAGATGGGCTAGGCTGAGAAGAGAGGGAAGGTTTGTGGCCCGTGACAGAGTTTTAAAACACCGAAAAACGTCCGATAATAACCGATGACGGCGCCGCTACGGTTGACCGTTCGGGTACCAAACGACCTCCGATTGCGGCAAAACTTGGCAGGCGGTCTACCTACAATACAACAAGACCGCATGCTAACTTTCGACCCAATCCGAGAATATTTTTCATGCACTTTAAAAACGATATATTTTTTTATGCCGCGGGCGCGTGCGTGTGTGGTTGGACTCGAAATGTTCGATGACACGAACGGAGAGAACCGGCAACTACGATCGGATGCAAGTTTTCAAAAACGAGTGACAATGCTATGCAGATGATGTGAATGATGCGATGATGAATGTGACAAACAAAAGAATCACACAATGACAACGACATAAAAGGGGAATCTTCTGGAGCATTGGTCTCGGGCTGTTCAGCCTGGAATAGCAAGGATGGATGCCATTTTATCTTTTGATTTCGTCTGTAGTCAAACCCTGCTCTTCTGTATGATGATTGTATATGTTGTTGTATTGATGTGATCTTGATTTAGCTTGTGGCGAGTGTAAGCCAATTCCATATACTCATCTCTTCTTTACATGTACTTGTAATGATATCCATTCTTGCGAAACGACAATATGCGCTTCTATCCCTGTCGAGGCCCTCGAGCCAAAAATAAGGATAGGAACGCATCTTGGTCGTTACAAGTTGGTATCAGATGTCGGTTCCTCTAAGTGGGGGTGTATGTGATAGCCTGGCATATTAGGGATGTTAGACTACTCATATCAATAAGGAATTCCTTCTTTTCCGGGAGCCCATTCGAACAGAACTCCCAAGTTAAGCGTGCTTTGCTTGGAGAGTTCTAGGATGGGTGACCAACCGGGAAGTTGGTCCCGGGTGCGCATGAGTGAGGACAAAGTGCGCAGAAAAGACTAGTATTGATCTATGGGGCCAGTCTAAATCCCGATAGGAGTAACGACCACCGGCGGGTGTGTCCGGGGCGTTACAAACTAGGAGGCACTATGATCATACTTGAGCATTAGGTGTAGCTAATATTTGAGTGGGTTTCATGAATGGATCAATGATTGAGCATGATGGGCTAGGGTCATCTTTCTTTAGTGCTGATATTTTGAAAGACATGGTTGCTTGTTGATATGCTTAAGTATTAAAGTCTTTATGTCAAAACTAGACTATTGTTTGAACCATCTAAAAGTCCAAATGTCCATTCTATAAAAGAAAATAATATGTGATGAACATGTTAGGCAGCATTCCATATCAAAAAAATTTGTTTTTATCATTTACCTACTCGAGGACAAGTAGGAATTAAGCTTGGGGATGCTGATACATCTCCAACGTATCTATAATTTTTGATTGTTCCATGCTATTATATTATCAAGCTTGAATGTTTTACAATCATTTGATAACAACTTTATATCATTTTTTGGGACTAACCTATTGACATAGTGCCAAAGTGCCAGTTGCTGTTTTTGCTTGTTTTTTACTTCGCAGAATATCAGTACCAAACGGAGTCCAATCAAGACGAAACTTTTTTGAGATTTTTTTGGACCAGAAGAAGGCTAGTGGGCCAAAGAAGTAACCAGGAGGGAGCCCAGGCCGCCCACAGCCCACCAGGGTACGCCAGAGGCCCCAGGCGCGCCTGCCGCCTCGGGGACCCCCTCCATCGACTATCAGCTCTATAAATTCCCAAATATTCAGAAAATCCTAGGAGAGTCGATGAAACACAATTCCAGCCGTCGCAAGTTCCAGAACCGCAAGATCCAATCTAACATCATCACTGAGGGGTGCATCGTCTTCATGGGTGCCTCTCCGATGATGTGTGAGTAGTCCACCATAGACCTATGGGTCCGTAGGCAGTAGCTAGATGGCTTCCTCTCTCTCTTTTGATTCTCAATACAATGGTCTCTTGGACATCTATTTGATGTAATGACGTTTTGCGGTGTATTTGTTGGGATCCGATGAATTTTGAGTTCATGATCAGTTTCTATCCATGAATATTATTTGAGTCTTCTTTGATCTCTTATATGCATGATTACTTATAGCCTCGTATTTCTTCTTCGAATCTTTTGGTTTAGTTAGCCAACTAGATCGATTTTTCTTGCCATGGGAAGAGGTGCATTGTGATGGGTTTGATCTTGCGGTGTCCTTTGCCAGTGACAGAAGGGGCAGCAAGGCACGCATGTATCGTTGCTATTAAGGATAACAAGATGGGGTCTATTCCTATAGACATAGATCTTGTCTACATCATGTCACTGTTCTTATTGTATTACTCCGTTTTTCCATGAACTTAATACACTAGATGCATGCTGGATAGCGGTCGATGTGTGGAGTAATAGTGGTAGATGCAGAATCGTTTCGGTCTACTTATCTTGGATGTGATGCCTATATAATGATCATTGCCTTGGATATCGTCATGATTATTTGATCTTCTATCAATTGCCCAACAGTAATTTGTTTACCCACCAAGTGCTATACTCATGAGAGAAGCCACTAGTGAAACCTACGGCCCCCAGGTCTACTTTTCCAACATATTGCTTTCCGATCTATCTTTTTGCCGCTTTTGTTTTCAGATCTATTAATCCAAAAACCCAAAAATACCTTGCTGCACTTTTTGTTTACTTCTTTTATTTTGTGTTCTTGCGAGATCTATTTGCCCAACCTATTACAATCTAATATATCTTTTTATCGTTGAGATCTCGACAACCTCTCTTACACGTCGGGTTGCAAGTATTTGTTCTTTGTGTGCAGGTGATGTTTACATAGTTGCTTGATCTTGCTCCACGGATTGATACCTTGGTTTCTTAACTGAGGGAAATGTTGCAAATATGCCCTAGAGGCAATAATAAATTGGTTATATTTATATTTCCTTGTTCATGATAATCGTTTATTATCCATGCTATAATTGTATTGATTGGAAACTCAAATACATGTGTGGGTACATAGACAACACTGTGTCCCTAGTAAGCCTCTAGTTGACTAGCTCGTTGATCAAAGATGGTTAAGGTTTCCTAGCCATTGACATGAGATGTCATTTGATAACGGGATCACATCATTAGGAGAATGATGTGATGGACAAGACCCAAACTAAGAACGTAGCATTTGATCGTGTCAGTTTATTGCTATTGTTTTCTGCATGTCAAGTATCTGTTCCTATGACCATGAGATCATGCAACTCCCTGACATCGGAGGAGTACCTTGTGTGTATCAAACGTCGCAACGTAACTGGGTGACTATAAAGGTGCTCTACAGGTATCTCCGAGGGTGTCTGTTGGGTTGGCATGGATCAAGACTGGGATTTGTTACTCTGTGTGATGGAGAGGTATCTCAGGGCCCACTCGGTAATACAACATCACAATGAGCCTTGCAAGAAATGTGACTAAAGTGTTAGCCACGAGATCTTGTATTACGGAACGAGTAAAGAGACTTGCCGGTAACGAGATTGAACTAGGTATAGAGATACTGACGATCGAATCTCGGGCAAGTAACATACCGAAGAACAAAGGGAACAGCATACGGGATTAACTGAATCCTTGACATAGAGGTTCGACCGATAAAAGATCTTCGTAGAATATGTAGGAGCCAATATGGGCATCCAGGTCCCGCTATTGGTTATTGGCCGTAGAGGTGTCTCGGTCATGTCTACATAGTTCTCGAACCCGCAGGGTCTACACACTTAAACGTTTGGTGACGATTAGTATAGTTGAGTTATTATGTTGGTGACCGAAGGTTGTTCGGAGTCCCGGATAAGATCCCGGACATGACGAGGATCTCCGGAATAGTCCGGAGGTAAAGATTGATATATGTGATAATAGTGTTTTGATCTCCGGAAGAGTTCCGGAGTTCACCGGAATGAGTTCCGGAGTTCACCGGAATGGGTTCCGGATGTTTACCGAAGTGTTCGGGTGCAGCAACACTTTATATGGGCCAAAGGGATAAAGCCCACGAGGTATTGGAAAGTACAAAAAGTAGTTTTGCTGCCGCGTAAGCGGTACTACCGTTTTGTGAAGCGGTACTACCGCCCAAGCGGTACTACCGCTTGTGTGAAGCGGTACTACCGCCCAAGCGGTACTACCGCTTGTGTAAAGCGGTACTACCGCTTGTGCGCGGTACTGCAGGGATCCGAGTTGGACTCTTTCCCTGCGGGCCAAACCGACCTTGTGCGGGCAAAACCGACCTGGAGGAGGCTTTTACTCCAAGTTTAGACCCCAAGGCTCAACATATAAATAGAGGGGCAGGGCTAGCACACGGGATACATCAAGATTTCCCCAAGCCGTGTGCGGCAACCCTAACCCTCTAGTCCCTCCGTCATAATCTCCGTAGCGCTTGGCGAAGCCCTGCAGAGATTGTTCCTCACCACCATCACCACGCCGTCGTGCTGCTGGAACTCAACCACTACTTCACCATCGCTCGCTGGATCGAGGAGGTGAAGGCGTCATCAAGCCGTACGTGTGTTGAACGCGGACGTGTCGTCCGTTCGGCGCTAGTTCGTGATCGGATCGAGGGACGACTTGCGATTTGGATCGCGGAGACGTTCGACTACACCAACCGCGTTTCTTAAACGCTTCCGCTTAGCGATCTACAAGGGTATGTAGATTTACTCTCCCTCTCGTAGATGCTCATCACCATGGATAGATCTTGTGTGTGCGTAGGAAAATTTTTGTTTCCCATGCAACGTTCCCCAACAGTGGTATCAGAGCTAGGTCTATGCGTAGATGAGATCTCAAGTAGAACACAAATGAGTTGTGGGCGTGGGTGTATACATATTGCTTGCCGTTACTAGTTGATACTTGATTCGGCGGTATTGTGAGATGAAGCGGCCCGGACCGACATTACGCGTACACTTACGCGAGACAGGTTCCTTCAACTGACATGTAATTTTGTTGCATAAAGATGGCTAGCAGGTGTCTGTCTCTCTCACTTTAGTTGAATCGATTTCAATGAAGAGGGTTCTTTTAGAAGATCAAAAAGCAATCACTACACCACGTTGTGGTTTTGCGTAGGTAAGAACGGTTCTTGCAAACCCGTAGCAGCCATGTAAAATTTGCAACAACAATTAGAGGACGTCTAACTTGTTTTTGCAGGGTATGTTGTGATGTGATATGGCCAATTACATGATGAGATATATGTGATGTATGAGATGATCATGTGTTGTATAGAATATCACGACTTGCATGTCGATGAGTACGGCAACTGGCAGGAGCCATAGAGTTGTCTTTAATTATTGCATGACCTGCGTGTCAATCATTAAGCGCTATGTAATGCTTTACTTTATCGCTAAACGTTAGCAATAGTCGTGGAAGCAACAGTCGGCGCGACAACCTTATGGCGACACGTTGATGGAGATCAAGATGATGGAGATCATGGTGTCATGCCGGTGACGATGGAGATCATGCCGGTGCTTTGGAGATGGAGATCAAAAGCACAAGTTCATGACCATATCATGTCACTTATGATTTGCATGTGATGTTAATCCTTTTATGCATATTATTTTTCTTAGGACGACGGTAGCATTATAAGGTGATCCCTCACTTAAATTTCAAGATAAATTGTGTTCTCCCCGAGTGTGCACCGTTGCGAAAGTTCGTCGTTTCGAGACACGCCGTGATGATCGGGTGTGATAGACTCCACGTTCACATACAACGGGTGCAAGCCATGTTGCACACGCGGAACACTCGGGTTAAACTTGACGAGCCTAGCATGTACAGACATGACCTCGGAACACAAGAGACCGAAAGGTCGAACATGAGTCATATAGTAGATATGATCAACATGAAGATGTTCACCATTGAAACCACCTCGACTCACGTGATGATCGGACTTGAGTTGGTGGATTTGGATCATGTTACACTCGAATGACCGGAGGGATGTCAATTTGAGTGGGAGTTTTTAAGTAATATGATTAATTAAACTCATTATCTTGAACAATAGTCTAAGTTGTCTTTGCTATATTTATGTTGTAGATCATGGCTCGCGCAGTAGCACCCCTGAATTTTAATGCGTTCCTAGAGAAAGCTAAGTTGAAAGATGATGGAAGTAACTTTGTGGACTTGGCCCGTAATCTAAGGATTATCCTTACTGCTTCCCAGAAGGCTTATGTCCTTAATGCACCGCTTGGTGATCCACCCACTCCAGTTGAGTCTCTAGACGTTGTGAACGCCTGGCAGGCTCGTTCTGATGATTACTCAATAGTTCAATGTGCATTATTGTATGGCTTAGAACCGGGACTTCAAAGACGTTTTGAACGTCATGGAGCATATGAGATGTTCCAGGAGTTGAAGTTTATCTTTCAGAAGAATGCCCGGATCGAGAGATATGAGATCTCCGATAAGTTCTATGCTTGCAAGATGGAGGAGAACGGGTCTATCAGTGATCACGTGCTCAGAATGTCTGGGTACTCCACCCGTCTGGCTGAATTGGGGATGCCCCTTCCGCTAGAGGCTATCACTGACAGAGTTCTTCAATCATTGCCACCTAGCTACAAGAGCTTCGTGTTGAACTATAACATGCACGGGATGAACAAGTCAGTCGCCGAGCTGTTTGCGATGCTGAAAGCCGCTGAGTCTGAAATTCAGAAGGAGCATCAAGTGTTGATGGTCAATAAAACCACTAGTTTCAAGAAAAATGGCAAGGGTAAGAAGGGTAAATCCAAGAAGGGTGGCAAAGCAGTTGCTACTCCCGTGAAGAAACCCAAGGCTGGACCCAAACCAGAAACTGAGTGCTTTCATTGCAAGGGAACTGGACACTGGAAGCGGAACTGCCCCAAGTATTTGGCTGACAAGAAGGCGGCCAACAACAAAGTGGGTATATATGATATACATGTTATTGATATGTTCCTTACCAACCCTCGTTGTAGTGCCTGGGTATTTGATACCGGTGCGGTTTCTCATATTTGCAACTCTAAACAGGAACTGCGGAATAGACGGAGGCTGGCAAAGGACGAAGTGACGATGCGCGTGGGAAATGGTTCCAAGGTTGATGTGATCGCCGTCGGCGCGCTCGCTCTTCGATTACCGTCGGGATTAGTGATGAACCTAAATAAGTATTATTTGGTGCCTGCGTTAAGCATGAACATTATATCTGGATCTTGTTTATTGCGAGATGGTTACTCATTTAAATCAGAGAATAATGGTTGTTCTATTTATATGAGTAATATCTTTTATGGTCATGCACCCAATGTGAGGGGTTTATTCTTATTGAATCTCGATAGTAATGATACACATGTTCATAACATTGATGCCAAAAGATGTAGAATTGATAATGATAATACCACTTTCTTGTGGCACTGCCGTTTAGGTCATATTGGCGTAAAACGCATGAGGAAGCTCCATGCTGATGGACTTTTGGAGTCACTTGATTTTGAATCACTTGACACATGTGAGCCATGCCTCATGGGCAAGATGACTAAAACTCCGTTCTCTGGTACAATGGAACGGGCAAGTGACTTATTGGAAATCATACATACTGATGTGTGCGGTCCGATGAGTATTGAGGCGCGCGGTGGTTATCGTTACTTTCTCACCTTCACTGATGACTTAAGTAGATATGGGTATATTTACTTAATGAAACACAAGTCTGAAACATTTGAAAAGTTCAAACAATTTCAGAGTGAAGTCGAGAATCATCGTAACAAGAAGATTAAATTCCTACGATCTGATCGAGGAGGAGAATATCTGAGTTATGAGTTTGGCAGTCACTTAAGACAGTGTGGAATTGTTTCACAATTGACACCGCCTGGAACACCACAGCGTAATGGTGTGTCCGAACGTCGTAATCGAACCTTATTGGATATGGTGCGATCTATGATGTCTCTTGCCGATTTGCCACTATCGTTTTGGGGTTATGCATTAGAGACAGCTGCATTCACTTTAAATAGGGCACCATCGAAATCCGTTGAGACGACGCCATATGAACTTTGGTTTGGCAAGAAGCCAAAGTTGTCGTTTCTTAAAGTTTGGGGATGTGATGCTTATGTCAAAAAGCTTCAGCCTGAAAAGCTGGAACCCAAAGCGGAGAAATGCGTCTTCATAGGATACCCAAAAGAGACAGTTGGGTATATCTTCTACCTCAAATCCGAAGGCAAAGTGTTTGTCGCTAAAAACTTAACATTTCTTGAGAAAGAGTTTCTCTCGAAAGAATTGAGTGGGAGGAAGATAGAACTTGATGAGGTTGTTGAACCTTTACTTCAACCTGAGAGTAGCGCAGCGCAAAAAGATGTTTCTGTGGAGCCTACATTAGCTGAAGAGGAAGTTAATGATGATGATCATGAAGCTTTGGATCAAGTTGCTATCGAACCTCGTAGGTCGACAAGGACGCGTACTGCTCCCGAGTGGTACGGCAACCCTGTCTTAGAGGTCATGTTGTTAGACAACAATGAACCTACGAGTTATGGAGAAGCGATGATGGGCCCGGATTCTGAGAAGTGGTTAGAGGCCATGAAATCCGAGATGGGATCCATGTATGAAAACAAAGTCTGGACTTTGGAAGTATTACCTGAAGGGCGTAAGGCCATTCAGAACAAATGGATCTTTAAGAGGAAGACGGACGCGGACGGTAATGTCACCGTCTATAAAGCTCGACTTGTGGCAAAGGGTTTTTCACAAGTTCAAGGAGTTGACTATGACGAGACCTTCTCAACCGTAGCGATGCTTAAGTCCGTCAGAATCTTGTTAGCAATAGCTGCCTTTTTCGATTATGAAATTTGGCAGATGGATGTCAAAACAGCGTTCCTTAACGGTTACCTTAAGGAAGAGTTGTATATGATGCAACCAGAAGGTTTTGTCGATCCAGAGAATGCTGACAAAGTTTGCAAACTCCAGCGATCCATTTATGGACTGGTGCAAGCATCTCGGAGTTGGAATCTTCGTTTTGATGAGGTGATCAAAGCGTTCGAGTTTATACAAGTTTACGGAGAAGCTTGTATTTACAAGAAAGTGAGTGGGAGCTCTATAGCGTTTCTAATATTATATTAGGATGACATATTACTGATTGGAAACAATATAGAAATGCTGGAAAGCATAAAGGAATATTTGAACAAGAGTTTTTCAATGAAGGACCTAGGAGAAGCTGCTTTCATATTAGGCATCAAGATCTATAGAGATAGATCGAGACGTTTGATAGGACTTTCACAAAGCACATACCTTGACAAAGTTTTGAAGAAGTTCAAAATGGATCAGTCCAAGAAGGGGTTCTTGCCTGTATTGCAAGGTGTGAAGTTGAGTAAGACTCAATGCCCAGTGACTGCAGAAGATAGAGAAAAGATGAGTGTCATCCCCTATGCTTCGGCCATAGGCTCTATCATGTATGCAATGCTGTGCACAAGACCCGATGTCAGCCTTGCCATAAGTATGGTCGGAAGGTTTCAAAGTGATCCAGGAATGGAACACTGGACGGCGGTCAAGAATATCCTGAAGTACCTGAAAAGGACTAAGGACATGTTTCTCGTTTATGGAGGTGATCAAGAGCTCGTCGTAAAGGGTTACGTCGATGCAAGCTTTGACACTGATCCGGATGACTCTAAGTCGCAAACCGGATACGTATTTATTCTTAATGGGGGTGCGGTTAGCTGGTGCAGTTCCAAGCAAAGCGTGGTAGCAGATTCTACATGCGAAGCGGAGTACATCGCTGCCTCGGAGGCGGCGAAGGAAGGTGTCTGGATGAAGGAGTTCATGACAGATCTTGGAGTAGTGCCTAGTGCGCTTAACCCAATGACTCTGTTTTGTGATAATACTGGTGCCATTGCTCTAGCCAAGGAACCAAGATTTCACAAGAGGACCAGACACATAAAGCGACGTTTCAATTCCATCCGCGATTACATAAAGGAGGACGACATAAATATTTGCAAAGTACACACGGATCTAAATGTTGCAGATCCGATGACTAAACCTCTTCCAAGGGCTAAACATGAACAACACCAGAACTGCATGGGTGTTCGATTCATTACAATGTAAATCACATAGTGATGTGAACTAGATTATTGACTCTAGTGCAAGTGGGAGACTGTTGGAAATATGCCCTAGAGGCAATAATAAATTGGTTATTATTATATTTCCTTGTTCATGATAATCGTTTATTATCCATGCTATAATTGTATTGATTGGAAACTCAAATACATGTGTGGGTACATAGACAACACTGTGTCCCTAGTAAGCCTCTAGTTGACTAGCTCGTTGATCAAAGATGGTTAACGTTTCCTAGCCATTGACATGAGATGTCATTTGATAACGGGATCACATCATTAGGAGAATGATGTGATGGACAAGACCCAAACTAAGAACGTAGCATTTGATCGTGTCAGTTTATTGCTATTGTTTTCTGCATGTCAAGTATCTGTTCCTATGACCATGAGATCATGCAACTCCCTGACATCGGAGGAGTACCTTGTGTGTATCAAACGTCGCAACGTAACTGGGTGACTATAAAGGTGCTCTACAGGTATCTCCGAGGGTGTCTGTTGGGTTGGCATGGATCAAGACTGGGATTTGTTACTCTGTGTGACGGAGAGGTATCTCAGGGCCCACTCGGTAATACAACATCACAATGAGCCTTGCAAGCAATGTGACTAAAGTGTTAGCCACGAGATCTTGTATTACGGAACGAGTAAAGAGACTTGCCGGTAACGAGATTGAACTAGGTATAGAGATACTGACGATCGAATCTCGGGCAAGTAACATACCGAAGAACAAAGGGAACAGCATACGGGATTAACTGAATCCTTGACATAGAGGTTCGACCGATAAAAGATCTTCGTAGAATATGTAGGAGCCAATATGGGCATCCAGGTCCCGCTATTGGTTATTGGCCGTAGAGGTGTCTCGGTCATGTCTACATAGTTCTCGAACCCGCAGGGTCTACACACTTAAACGTTTGGTGACGATTAGTATAGTTGAGTTATTATGTTGGTGACCGAAGGTTGTTCGGAGTCCCGGATAAGATCCCGGACATGACGAGGATCTCTGGAATAGTCCGGAGGTAGAGATTGATATATGTGATAATAGTGTTTTGATCTCCGGAAGAGTTCCGGAGTTCACCGGAATGAGTTCCGGAGTTCACCGGAATGGGTTCCGGATGTTTACCGAAGTGTTCGGGTGCAGCAACACTTTATATGGGCCAAAGGGATAAAGCCCACGAGGTATTGGAAAGTACAAAAAGTAGTTTTGCTGCCGCGTAAGCGGTACTACCGTTTTGTGAAGCGGTACTACCGCCCAAGCGGTACTACCGCTTGTGTAAAGCGGTACTACCGCTTGTGCGCGGTACTGCAGGGATCCGAGTTGGACTCTTTCCCTGCGGGCCAAACCGACCTTGTGCGGGCAAAACCGACCTGGAGGAGGCTTTTACTCCAAGTTTAGACCCCAAGGCTCAACATATAAATAGAGGGGCAGGGCTAGCACACGGGATACATCAAGATTTCCCCAAGCCGTGTGCGGCAACCCTAACCCTCTAGTCCCTCCGTCATAATCTCCGTAGCGCTTGGCGAAGCCCTGCAGAGATTGTTCCTCACCACCATCACCACGCCGTCGTGCTGCTGGAACTCAACCACTACTTCACCATCGCTCGCTGGATCGAGGAGGTGAAGGCGTCATCAAGCCGTACGTGTGTTGAACGCGGAGGTGCCGTCCGTTCGGCGCTAGTTCGTGATCGGATCGAGGGACGACTTGCGATTTGGATCGCGGAGACGTTCGACTACATCAACCGCGTTTCTTAAACGCTTCCGCTTAGCGATCTACAAGGGTATGTAGATTTACTCTCCCTCTCGTAGATGCTCATCACCATGGATAGATCTTGTGTGTGCGTAGGAAAATTTTTGTTTCCCATGCAACGTTCCCCAACAGGAAATACTTACCATAGTTGTGCTGCCTCTTCCCTTTCTCTTTGGGGAAATACCGACGTAGCCTCAAGCCACGTCAGTGCATCAAGGACATAAGACTTCTGTGCAACAGTGAGGACAATCCTCAGATTATGGACCCACACTACTACAGGAAGGTCCAGAGACAACACATCAATCAGAGACCATTCGGCCAAACTGTGTGCGATGGCGGAACCATCGAATACGATTTAGAAAAGACTTATGTGTGCGATACGTGGCATACAGTTGGTTCTTCTGAAATATTTGCGATTAGCCAAGATAACACAAACGGTTAAAAAACACATATGTGTGCGAAGTACGCAATACAGTTCACTCGCATAAACAGTTTGCATTGATCCAGCAAAGCACAAACGAGTTAGCATAAGAAGGTGTGTGCGATACCCGACATACAGTTCATTCATCAGATTTGTGTGGGAAGACCAATAATAACCCACACGATTCATCTTGACAAGCTGTGTGTGTTGTGAGCAGACGGTTACTACTAAACAATTGTCAGCGATTGACTAAATCATTACCGATGCTACGTGATGACCCACAAGTACAGGGGATCAATCGTAGTCCTTTCAATAAGTAAGAGTGTCAAACCCAACGAATAGCAAAAGGAAATGATAAGCAGTTTTCAGCAAGGTATTCTCTGCAAGTGTTGTGGGTAACAATAATAGATAGTTTTGCAGCAAGATAATTCATCACAAGTGACAAGTAGCAATAGTAACAAAGGTGCAGCAAGATAGCCCAATCCTTTTTATAGAAAAGGACTAGCCCGAAAGTAATCTTATAGTAAGCAAGCGCTCCCGAGGACACATGAGAATTTCTGTCTAGTCATGTTCATCATGTTGAGTTGATTTCCGTTTGTTACTTTGATAATTTGATATGTGGGTGGACACGTGCTAAGGTGCTGTTCTTGCTTGAACAAGTAACCCACTTATGATTACCCCCTCTCGCAAGCATCCGCAACTACGAAAGAAGAATTAAGATAAATCTAACGATAGCATGAAACGTGTGGATCCAAATCAGCCCCTTATGAAGCAACGCATAAACTGGGGTTTAAGCTTTTGTCACTCTCACAACCCATCATCTACTTGTTACTCCACAATGCCTTCCCTTAGGCCCATAACATGGCGAAGTGTCGTGTAGTCGATGTTCACATGACACCACTAAGAGAAGCAACAACACACACATCATCAAAATATCGAACGAGTACCAACTTCACATGATTACGTATAACAAGACTTCTCCCATGTCCTCAGGAACAAAAGTAACTACTCACACATCACCAACTTGTTCAAAATCAGAGGTGTAATAATGGAGATCAAGGATCTGAACATAATTTCTTCCACCAAGTAAACCAACAAGCAACAACTACGAGATGTAATCAACACTACTAGTAACCCACAGATACCAATCTGAGGTTTTGAGACAAAGATTGAATACAAGAGATGAACTAGGGTTTGAGATGAGATGGTGCTGGTGAAGATGTTGATGAAGATTGGTCCTCCCACGAAGGAGGAAGCGTTGGTGATGACGATGACTTCGATCTCCCCCTCCCGGAGCAAAGTTTCCCCGGCAGAATGTCGCTGCCAGAGATCAAAAGGGCCTCTGCCCAGGTTTCCCCCTTGAGACGGTGGTGCTTCATCCCGAAAGTATCCCTATGATTTTTTTCTAGGGTAAAACACACCATATCGGAGAAGAGGGGGCTCGGGAGACCTGCTGGGGCCTCAGAAGGTAACAGGGCGCGCCTAGGGGGGTGGGCGCGCCCTGTTGGCTTGTCGCCAGCAGGTGGCCCCCCTCTGGTATATTTTTGGCCCAATAATTCTTATATATTCCATAAAAATTCTCCGTGAAGTTTGAGGTCATTTGGAGTCCAGAGAATTTTCAGCCATTTTCTTGGTTTTCAAGCCCAGAATTCCAGTTTCCAGCGATTTCCCTCTTTGTGATGTACCTTGCATATTTAGAGAGAAACGTCATAAGAATTGTATCATAATGAGGAATAATGGACAAGAATAACATAAATGTCAATATGAATTCATGATGCAAAATTGACCTATCAACTCCCCCAAGCTTAGACCTCGCTTGTCCTCAAGCGAAAGCCAAACTCGATAATAATGACCACATAATTTGAGAGAGAGAGAGAGAGAGAGGTGTAGATAAAATAGAATACGAACATGAGAGCATCATGAATATTAACATACTAATAAGTTTTCCATCATATAACTTCTCATAAACAAGTAACAATCTATCCAGAATTATCGAAGTATGAGACATAAACTTTATTGACAATGAACAAACTATGTTCTTAGTCACTGAGGTAATCACTATTCATCATATAACAGAGAAGAGTCTATATAAGAGATTTTATTATAGCAAGTTCACATACTCAACTATCATTTAGTCTTTTATGATTGCTGACACTCATTGCATATTTTTGAAGCAAATGTTTCCGTCGAACACATAGGAAGATGGGGGCTTTATTGTATTTTCCCACCCAACTCATTTACCTCAAGGATAATGTGAATAGTAATGAGTCATGATCGCCTACATTCAACTGGATATATATATCTGGATCTTTCTTCAACACATAATGCTTGCCAACTAGAGAGTTAATAGGTAGGAATAGGGATACACATTATTGACTCGAGCATAAAAGTAAATACATGAAAGTAGAAGATATGCCCTTCACAGAGGGAACCAGAGGTTATCATGCACTTTTTATTTTGGATGTGCAAACTCTTAATGGAAAGGAACATCACTTTATATTGCCCCTTATCACAGCAAACTTTATTATGCAATCTGTCGGTTTTATTTCTTTAAGATCACAAGATCGTACAAAGTTTATTTTCTCTTACAATAAAAGATCATACATATTTAAGAGCAATTTTTATTGCTTCATGCACCGATACAACTTACTTGAAGGATCTTATTCAATCCATAGGTAGGTATGGTACACTCTCATGGAAAGAAACTAGGTTTAAGGGGTTATGGACGCACAAGTAGTATCTCTACTTAGTGCGGATTTTTTTGGCTAGCAAAAGATCTAAAGAAAGCACTACATGTTAAAGGATCCATGACAATATAACTTCTATGTGAATGTAAACAAACATAATCATTACGTTGTCTTACGTGTCCAACATCAACACTTGATCATTATATAATATTTGGTGGGGGCTCACAATCATAAAAGATGTCCAAGATAGTGTATTTGTATGCGAATCTCCTCTTCTCTATCATAATCTTGCATAGATTGTATGAATGACTAATGCTATGTTTGTTTATTCCCAACAACTTTTATCTAAGATACTTCCTCTATGTGAAGTCATTACTCCCCATGGAATTAGTATATGATCTTTCTATTGCTTTTATTTCATTGCTATGATTGATGCATGAGAGTAAGGAAAGCAAACTCAAACTAATCTTTATTATATAACTCTCATGCTCGATTACAAGGATAGATAGATCTCAAAGCAAAGCAAATCTGAAATTTTATTTCTCTAAATCACGAAATAACTAATGATCGAACTAAGATAGATGATAATGGTAAAAGTGATGGTGATATGATACCGGGGCACCTCCCCCAAGCTTGGAACAAGCTAAGGCTGGTGCCCATACCCATGTCCTCAAGTGTCCTTCTTGGATGATGGTGGTGGTGATGTAGTAGGCTTGTCCTTCAGGTGATATTCCAGATTATTGATTATCCCGGAAAGCACGGTTTTGCTCTTCTAAGCAGATAAGTTCATGAGTTAGTGCTGTATTTTGAGCACAAATAGACTCCATGGCATTTAGTGCTCATGGTAAAGAAATATTCTCCCTTCTTAGAGACTCCAGAGTGATGATTGGCATGATCTCCTTTAGATATTTTAGCTTCTTCCTAGATCCTCTCCACGACATCTTCGGGCCGTCCGGCATATCCTCTTCCCTAGAAGACAGCTCATAGTAGACTTCGATGTAGGGGCGTCTGCCCAGCGAAGGCCGGACTATGCGATGCTTCTTGTGGAGAGTCGGTGGAGCCATAGATTCCTCTTCTTGAGAGATCTGTCAGAAAAACAGCCCGAAACAAGAACAGAGGAGAAACTTCCGATACGGTGGTCAAAACAAATGGGAGTATATATAAAGAATTTTTCTAGGTCAAAATACGTGTTCAGGAAGAAAACAGAGGCCAAGAGGCACACAAGGACCCCACAAGCTATCAGGGCGCGCCCAGGGGGGTGGGCGCACCCTGTTGCCTTGTGGCTCCCTCGTGGGTCCCCCTAACTCGTTTTTATTTTTGGATTTTTTCTAAAATACCAAAACCAACAAAAAATATTTTTTGGAATTTTTGGACTCAGTTTACCTACCGTATCACGTACCTACCCCTTTTTAGCTTTTTGGAGGGTTCCGGAAGGTCTCTCTTATGTGTTCCTCTAGAGTCATAACTTGAATAATATTAGTTTCAACATTGATGGGCGTACCTGAGATATAGTATTTAATTCTTTGCCCATTTACCACTCTTGGATTTTTGCCTTCAAAATTGTTGACCTTGATGGCACTGGAGCGATAGACCTCCTCAACGACATAAGGGCCTTCCCATTTGGAGAGAAGATTACCTGCAAAAAATCTGAAACATGTACAAAAGAGCTAGGTCTCCTACATTGAACTAGCAGTGTAACCCGCGCATTTGCGCGGCTAGCTAGATTTCGAGATATCAGATGATTTGTTACATTACCATTTAAAGATATGGAAGTATGTGTAGGAAAATTTGACCATGGATATTGGCATCGGTCATCTATTTGATCTTGCACATATCCTAAATTTGATGTGCATGGTCATTATAACAATTGATTCTTCCTAATTAAGCACATTGAGATTTTTTAAAAGCAATAGTGAAATGCAAATATAGTAACCTAGGTTATATTGTCTGGTCATTTGGCTTGCCACGTTGCTGAACCATCTTGAGAGAAAGAGAGAATGCTTATATTTAGTCGGAGACCATCTATATACTCATAAGGTGCCCCTGAAATTTCAAAAGTAAAAGACAAAATTTATATTTACAAGTTTTAGATTATTATTATTTTGAGAGAAAACATATCTCAAGTTGGAGACCAGCTATATACTCATATCGCATGCCCATATTTTTTAATAAAGAATTAAAGTTTTTAGTCATTTTAAACAATAT